>OX454416.1:100586586-102986586 GCA_949715475.1 Microchrysa polita | reverse complement strand
ATTTCGAGCCCGGCATAGAAGTAATCTGTAGCAACCTAGCTGACAGTGAGGAAGAGCAAGGGATACAAGATGTTTCTGCTGTCCAAAGGTGATTCTTTTTTTTTTACAAAAATTATCACGTTTCGGAATTTTATTATGAAGCAAGGCTGATCACTTGACCAAGGTTGATTGTAGGGTCTCTCAGGTTAGAAGTAGGACAACTGAAACTACTCCCCAGTCTCAAATTTTCCACTAGCTTGAGACTAAGATCCGCAATCAATTTTGAAATTTGGCTTTGGGTATAATTTTAGATGGGAGGAGAGAAAAAAATTGATTAGTGACTAGAAGCTCCAAGGGTCGTCCAACTACTATGAAGCTTTGCAGCGCTTTTAACGCTTTCTTTACTACCGTATAGAGTGGTGAAGCTGTTTAGTAATTGAACATTAAGCTGCATCTAAACTGGCTTCTAAATGGAGGCGCGTCCAAAAGCTGGCATCGCCAACCGCCATTTAATAAATAAATAACAGGCGCGACAATCCAACATTGGACTAAGGCCGCAGGATGTGTTAGTGACACCCTATTTCCAAGATCTTATCTGCTTTTTGTTGAGGTAATGAGATCAGCATCACGCTCAGCAGTGTTATTTATCCCCATAAATGGGTACTCGTTTAACATCTGAGTGAAATCATAGTCCGTCACAAGCTCGTGAGTTCGAAAAACACCATGGAACACGGCGAGATTTGAACTCATGACCCTGTGCACCGAAGGTGCGCGCACTAACCGCTCGACCAGCCAGACTACTAACCGCCATTTGGAGGCTGAAAATGACATAACCAAACTTTCATTTAGGAGATTTTTTTAAATTTAAATATTAAAATCGGATTCTGCTCGTTTAAATTATTAGTTGGCCATTCAAGAATTATTCAATTTCACACAAAAATACGAACAAAAATTGCAAAATTGCCACTTGCCAAAGTGTCAGCTGGCATCTGATTGAGTTGCCACATTGAATATTGAAACTGGACGGCCAACCAAATGGCGGTTAGTTTGGATGCAATGAACTGCCAGTTGGTAGCACGTGCTGCCATTTGGCAGTCAGTCTGGAGGGACCCTTACTGAAAAAAAATCTCCAAACAGATTAAACGAAAAGGAAATCGAATACGAGTTCTAATTTCTAGCATCTAGGAACACGAAAGACTTGATTTTGACCTTTAACTATATTAGTTGCTAGTATGTAAGCTCAGTAAAACGTAAGCTTTATCGATAAAAAAAAATACATTTTTTTTAAATAAAAGGGGACCATATTCTTCAAGCTACAAACGAGAAGGCGGAGAACATTCCGTCCCGTAGGCCACTTTTGATCATCTTACGCGTTCAAGCAAAATTAATCTGATTTTCTATATAAAAAAATTTATTCAACAAAACCTTTGCGATTTCGACAAAAAAAATAAACAATGTCAAATAACCACTAAATGCATATTGAATCTTAGTTAGATTTGGTAATTTTTTTCTTGGGCAAAACCTTAAAGGTGGTATTACACTATCAAATAGAGTTTGTCCAGTGGGTCACACAAAATTTGTCCAACTTTTGCAATGACCAAAAGTGTTTTTCGAGACCTATTACACTATAGAACAAATAAATGACCAATTAGTTTGGCCAACGACGTAGTCAGTCGGGTTTGTTTGACCAAGGCAAATTTGCCTATCACACTATTATTACCGTTTTAAAAAAAATGACCAAGCTAACTTAGATTCAATATGCATTTAGTGGTTATTTGGCATTGTTTCATTTCTTTGTCGAATTTGCAAAGGTTTAGTTTAACAAATTTTTGTTATATAGAAAAATAGTTTAATTTCGCTTGAAGGCGTAATCCTGTAATCTTGTTATTTAAAAGGACTCGTGTTATTTCATCAATTATTAATGTGGCAACTCGACCTCGGGCTTTGGCCGCCTTTGTTCGAAGACGAAAAGTGACCGCCGGCAAATTAAAAAGAAAAGTTTGGCTTCGTGAATGTTAGAAACAGATTAGAGAAGCAGCCAGCTCTTTTCACAAATTTTCTGTGTGTTTCATGCAGGGGCGTACGCAAGAAAATATTTCGAAAGGGGTCTTAGGAATAAGGTTGACGGTTCTCATATTTTATAACTGCTCTGTGCATACAAGTCGCTGAAATTATACTAAAGAGCACTGGAAAATTATCTTGAGAGTTATATGGATCATCCTTAAACCTTCAAAAAATGTTCTCCGCCTTCTCGTTTGTAGCTTGAAAAATAGGGTCCTCTTTTATTTCTAAAAAAAGTACTCGTTTTTGATCAATAAAGCGAACGTTTTACTAAACTTACATGCTAGTATGCAATATAGGTAAAGTCAAAATCAAGTGTTTCTTGTCCGAGATCCTCGATATTAGAAGAAGTATTCCATTTTCTTTTAGTATAATTTGTATTGGAGATATTCCTCAACGCTCTATACGGTAGTAAAGCAAACATTAAAAGTGCTGCAAAGGTTCATAGTAGTTGGACGACCCTTGCAGCTTCTAGTCACTAATCAGGTTCTTTCTCTCCACCCATCTAAAATTACCAAAAATTAACTGCACATCTTAGTCTCATCAATCAAGCTAGGAAACATTTTTTTAGATACACTGGGGAGTCGTTTCAGTTGTCCTATTTCTAACCTGAGAGACCCTACAATCAATCTTTGTCCAGTGGTTCATAATAAAATTCGGAAATTGATTCCGTGATAATTTTTGTGAGAGAAGAAGCACCTCTGGAACAGCAAAAACATCTTGATATCATCCATGTAATGTTGTATCCCTTGCTCTTGCTCATTGTCAGTTATTTTTTCTACAGATTACTTGTACGCCGGGCTCGAAATTTGGACGTTGTTCTTTTGAAGGTGCAGTGCGAGTTTTATATTAACCCGATTTCTCATCCAAACGTCATGACCAAATTCCGGAGGGGTTTGGAACCCTCAAACCCATATACACATACATATGTTGGATCGCGTCTAGTTTAAAATCATAATTTTATTGTGAGTCCGTTCGACCATTAAAAAAAGCTACCATCCTCAACGAAATAATTGTAGCACGGGAACGGGTTTATCGTGACATTAAGAGTGCCAATGACAACATTAGTTAAATATCTCCGTTCCCGATTTATTGCGTAAAACCGACTTTCATCATCATCAATGTGGCACGATAGCCCGACGTCGGGCCTTGGCCGCCTGAATCGTTGACCTCCAATTGTCACGGTTACGTGACCTCGTCCTCCAGTTTCGGAGCCCAGCAGCTGTTGGGCGTCTTCACCTACGGAGTTCTCCCAGCGAGCTCTCGGTCGTCCACTCAACCTCGCTCCGTCAATTCGTTGTGCGTTCATCACTTTCTTTGGCATGCGATTATCGTCCATCCGTTGTACATGCCCCGCCCATTGCAAACGTTGAAGCTTCACGATTTTCGATACTTCCAGCTCATCGTACAATTGATACAACTCATGGTTGTACCGGATACGCCATTGGTCTCGCTCGCGAACGGCCCCGAAAATTCGCCGAAGGACCTTTCGTTCGAATCGGTCTAGCAAAATTTCGGAGGCTTGGGTGAGGGTCCATGTTTCGCAGCCATAACATAGCACGGGTCGGATGATCGTTTTGTACACGCGGAGCTTCGTGTTCCTGTGCACAAGTTTCGAATTAATTATAGGGAGGACCGAGAAATATGTCTTATTGGCTAGTTGTATCCGTCGCTGAATTTCGTCGGTTTCGTTGGCGTCCTTTGATAAGTTACAACCCAGATAGTTGAAGTTGTCTACATACTCGATATTAAGGTCCCCCACTGTGATGCTTGAATTTGCTGGCGTCCTTGTTTTCGATTGCATCATGGCCTTTGTTTTGCTTTCGTTGATATGTAGTCCAACTTCCTTTGCGGCGTTATTGAGGTTATGCAGAAGGCTTTCTGCATCACCCAACCTTCGAGACATGATGTTGATATCGTCGGCGTACGCTACTAATTGAGTCGACTTGATGAGTAGCGTTCCGCTGCTGTCCATATTCATGGCTCGAATTACATACTCCAAAGCAAGGTTGAAGAGCGTCGGCGCCAGCCCGTCGCCCTGCTTGAGTCCAGTACGAGTTTCAAATAGGTCAGTGAGTCGATTCTGCACTCTGACCTGCGAGACGGTATTAGTCATCGTCATCCTTGTGAGTCGCACTAACTTTGCCGGTATACCAAAATTCAGCATAATGTTGTACAGTACACTTCGATCGATACTGTCGTATGCCTGCTTGAAGTCGACAAAGATTTGGTATACGTCGATGTTATATTCGCAGCACTTTTGGAGTAGTAGCTTCACTGTGAAAAGCTGATCGGTCGTTGATCGACCAGGTCTGAAGCCGCCTTGATACTCGCCAATGATTCGTTCTGCGTACGGATTAATTCTCTTTTCAAGAATTTTAGATAATATCTTATAGGCCGTACAAACTAATGATATGCCCCTGTAATTCTCACACTTCAGCTTGTCACCCTTTTTGTGGATTGGGCAGATTATGCTTTTGCGCCAATCTTCGGGGATTTCCTCGTCGTTCCATATTTTCAGCAGTAGCACATGTATTGCGTTGGTCAGGCACGTTCCACCATGCTTCAGCAGTTCTGCTGGGAACCGACTTTACAAATCTATATATATAAAAATGGACGTGTATTTCTGTCTGTTGCCAGTAAACTTCTAAACCACTGGACCGATTTGGATGATTCTTTTTTTATTTTATCCGTCTTACATTGGAGAAGGTTTATGGACCAAATTTTTTTTGAAAATATCAAAGGAAGTGGTGGTAAATATCGAAATTCCATTTTGTATGAGAGTCACCTGTTGTAATCAAGTTTTCATTGACAACATTTAAATTCACTAAATATGTATTTAGTTGTCATTGGATCAACTACAGTGTCGCTCCGAAAAATCGTATTCAAGATGGCTGCGTTTTTACGTACATACATCCTGGATATTGGTTACAGGGATTTCAGAATCAATTTCCTACTACTGCGGAAATCCGTCGATATCTCCGCAATCCTTTGGCGGAGTGACACGATTGAGGTATCGCCAGACTCGCCACAAAATTGCCTATAGGATCATTGGACCCTCTTCTCCAATCAGTGCACAGGGTGGTTAGAGATAACCGTCAACTTGGATGTTGGCCATCTCCGCAATTCTTTGGCGGAGCGACATTATTGAGGTGTCGTCGGACTCACCACCAAATTGTCTAAACGTTAATTGGACCTTCTTTTTCAATTAGAGCACAGAGTGGTCGAAAATCCGTCGATATCTCCGATAAATTGCATTCAAGGTGACTACGTTTTTACGTACACACATCCTGGATGTTGTCACAGCAATTTCACAATCAACTTCGTACTACTTCGAAAATCCGTCGATATCTCCGCAATCCTTTGGCTGAGTGACACAATTGAGGTGTCGCCGGACTCGCCACAAAATTGTCTAAAGGGTCATCGGAACGTCTTCACCGATCAGTGCACAGGGTGGTCAGAGATAACCGTCAACCTGGATGCTGACCATCTCCGCAATCCTTTTGCGACCGGCTTAAGGATACGATCTTTTCGAAACGGCTGGACCGATTTTTATGAAATTTTGTATATATCCTTGCTAGGTATGGTAATAGGTCGTAAACTATATTCCATGCCCCGAAGTGCCCTCCTCTTCTTTTTATTGTTATTTTACTATTTTGTACAGAAGTGATTAAACCTACTCGATTCATTCGCTTTAAATTTTTATACGTGTACTAAATGAAATCGAACCGGCTTAAGGATATGATTGAAATATGATGATATGACGTAGTATAATGGAGCCATAATCTTCTATCTATCTATCTTCTATCTATATATATATAAGTGAATGTGCATTTGTGTCTGTTACCATAGTAAACGTCTAAACCACTGGACTGGATGATTCTTTTTTTGTTTTATCCGTTGGAGAAGGTTTATGGACCAAAAATAAATATCGAAGTTCCGCAATCCTTTGGAGCGACACTATCGAGGTGTCGCCGGACTCGCCACAAAATTGTCTAAAGGATAATTGGACCCTCTTCCCCAATTAGAGCACAGGGTGGTCGGAAATCCGTCGATATCTCCGATAAATTGTATTCAAGGTGATAGGTGACTACGTTTTTATGTACATACATACATCCTGGATATTGTCACAGCCATTTCACAATCAACTTCGTACTACTTCGGAAATCCGTCGATATCTTCGCAATCCTTTGGCGGAGTGACACGATTGAGATGTCGCCGGACTCGCCACAAAATTGCCTATTGGGTCATCGGAACCTCTTCTCCGATAAGTGCACAGGGTGTTCAGAGATAACCATCAACCTGGATGTTGGCCATCTCCGCAATCCTTTGGCGGAGCGACACTATTGAGGTGTCGCCGGACTCGCCACAAAATTGCCTAAAGAGTAATTGGACCCTCTTCCCCAATTAGAGCACAGGGTGGTCGGAAGTCCGTCGATATTTCCGATAAATTGCATTCAAGGTGACTACGTTTTTACGTACATACATCCTATATGTTGTCACAGCAATTTCACAATCAACTTCGTACTACTTCAGAAATCCGACGACATCTCCGCAATCCTTTGGCGGAGTGACACGATTGAGGTGTCGCCGGACTTGCCACAAAAATGTCTAAAGGGTTATCTGACCCTTTTCTCCGAACATTACAGAGGGTGGTCAACGATAACCGTCAACCTGGATGTATGATGGTTTCTGGGTTAGTATTAACAGTTTTCGATAGGTGGCGCGCGCAAATTTTAGTAAGCTTGGTGAAAAGTGAGTAAATGAGCGTGCTTCGTGACTATAGCAATAAAAACGTGTGATGTGTGCTTAATTCTTCACATTAAACTGAAATATATAATATAAATTTAGACGACAATCTATCGGTCGATCAGCATCGAGTATTTCTTTCATTTACTATCTTGGAATCAGTAATATTAATTAATGATTTTCGAAATAACTCACGCTAATAATAACACTCCCAATATTTTTGAAGGGCAAGTGCAGTCTGATCAGTCAGGGGGTTGAGTATGATGTTGTTGCCTTGACCCCTAAAGAAGTAGTGGCGCGACGCAAATTATTTATCGCTTTGTTTACATATCCACTTTAGTTTCATCATCGATACGTTGATTACAATAAATTATAATTAACAGGTTGATTGGCATTCAAAATCGCTCATAAGGTTAAATTAGTGTCAAGTTGTGAGCGAAGCGAACAACGCGAGCGTAGCGAGCACTAGATAAGAGAGCGAGCGAAGCGAGCTCTCTTAGCTAGTAAATTAATATTTCTCATTCTTCTTTCAATTTTTCCACATTCTTTTATCGAAAATATGGACTTTCTTTCCTTTGAAAAAAATATTATTTCATTTATAAATCGTGGATTACTAATTGTAATTGAACTTAATATTGACACTATGGCCAAGAGGTTCTAAGTTGTTGAGAAAAAAAAATACTTTTAGAAAAGTCGAGAAAATGACTGAAGCGGCGTGCGTCTACCAACATTTTTTGATAGAGATGAGATCGAAAACTAGAGTTGTGCACTGAACTCAACTCAACTCAACATTTTTCTTCGATGTAATTCCACGGGTTAATTGAAATTTTCAATTTTCCAATATCCCACAGTAAAATATAAAATAAAACATGAAGTTGTTGTTATTTGGGAACAACATGGATTCAGGAAAATAACCGAAAAACTACACTTGCGCCCTGGCGGCGGCTAGCAGAACTATACAAATGTGGTTTGTGTATATATACGTGGTTTGTGCATTGGCTAAATGGTTGTAATCTTGGCAATAATATGGTTGCGGACTGTGGATGATGTGGGCAACAGATGATGGTAGTGGAACCTAAAATGACAATAAATGTCTGGTTATGTTATATCAGAGAAGTTATTACACTAAGGTCATAATGTATGTTTGACTAGAAATGAATGACCACGATGGTCATTCATTTTTGGTTAAACACATTTTTGGTCATTTATTTTGCTATTACACTGGTGGGACAAACTTTTGCGTCATTGATAAAATTTTATTTGATAGTGTAATACCTCCTTAAGAAACGTATAAACGGTCATTTTTAAAGAGATTGACCGTTTATCGTGTATGGCGATTCCCAAGTAACAATTTCACCCCTATAATACTTCGTAAAATATTCTGTTCCAACGACAATAGGGGCCCTTTACATGGTATAAACACTGAACAATAGTCCAATAATGGCATTTGGCGCCATTTTTTGATCCAATAGAACCTCATTGTAGCACTGAATTACGCTTCGAGAAAGACATACATCATGTGTTATGTCATCATTTTCTGTCATTTTCTCGCGATTGCAAAAAAAAAAGAGAAAAAAAATAATTCCCGCAGCCAGCGTCGAACTAGCGACTGTCGTACGCCAGTCCGACGCCCTAACCACTCGGCTAACCTCACATATAGATAACATTGCCCGTAAACACTACAATTTTTCGACCCTTCTCCAATGCACCTTCTTCTTTATATGTCAATCAGTTGAAGCTAATTAATTTCACACATTCTTCAATAAAATACAGCGCTGAGATTATCTTAATTGATTCATACATAAGCTAACAAGGAGTGAGGAAATGTTGGTTTCAAGCAATATTTCAATGAATTCAATTCAAGAAACGTGGTATTCCAGAGCACTTCATAAGTGTCAATTTATTAAATCACAAAGTCCATCCTCCTATAAAACTACGGTGAACAATTTATTGGATGACCATACGAATGTCACACTATAAGAATGACACCGACTGTGCTATAGAAGAATATAATGCATGTGTGTGAGTTAACTTAGAGAGACTATTGCATGTGTGTGCTGTATCATTCAATAAACACAAGAGTGGAGTATTTAAAGGAGTACGTTTTTAGGTTAACGTTTAGAGACAGTTTTATCGAAGTTTTATACCACCATCTTTAAATTTATTCCATAATGATGATATAAGCTTTCCGGAAAATACTTTAAGGATGTTTTATCGGATCAAAATATTACTTCAAGCGATGTCACACGATAAATGAATTTCGTGGTACTATATGATTGCTACAGTATGGAGTGCTTCTTTAAAGCAAACGAATTGTTGCTTGGGCTTTTAGTATTGGATTGTAAAATGACAAAAAAGGCAAATGAAATGTTGAAAAACGCCCGCATTTCCTCCAAATGCCAATGTCCTGCCTATTAACTTTCAGAAGCTACAGCCATCCAATTGTTTTCAATTGTTTTTTCGATAACTGTATAAAGCATATCTGGCAGAAATTTTAAGTTCTATTTATACGTGACAGCCGTCCACTTGGCGTCCACATTTTTTTGCATATTTGACGGTTCTTGTAGTACCTATCCAGCGTAAATCAACAATAATGTTGCCCTTCATACCACAATCACCACAGCTGCCATGAAAATACTGTCGTGGATAAAACGTTTGCTTCGTCTACTTTTCCACCGTTACCCATCCTTCCAAGCTTAAATCCCTTACGAATGAAGGGTCGCAACCTGCTTTCCTAGTACTTCTGCCGGTCTCAAAACAACCTCAATCACCCAAGCGCTTTTAACAAGTCCGCCAAGGCTCTCTTTATCTCGGAGTGCGTCCGAAAAAACATCCACTGATGAGTTTTTTTTTTCAAATCAAATTCAATTTATTCAACCAAAAATTATAAAAGTGTTACTTATTATTATTTGACAATTTTTAGTGATCGAGTACTAATTATTCTACTCTTACATCTATAATTAAACGGGTTATGTGCCAGAATGGGAGAATGTAGATTGCATTTCTTTTAATTCTAACTTATGTAGAAGGAAACTGGGAGAAAACCTCCTATTCATGTAATAAAAGCTAAGACTTAAAACTAAAACTAAAACTTAAAACTAGAATGCGCTCGCATTGTACCGCGCCTCGTTGGACAATAGGAGTCTGGCCGAGAGGAGACACAATGAGAGACGCATGTGTGGAGTATAAAGAGTGAACCGGGACATGGTGAATTGATTTAAAGTAAGTTATTAAGAAGAGGATTTATTGAATTTACACAGGAAAGATTAAAGTTAATTTTATTGTGAATGACTTGAGTATGAATAAAAGAAACCTTTGAAATTGAATGAAGTCGCGCAGTTGAGTAAAAGTACGGTAGGTCGAGTAGCAACTTAAGAATTTTGTTTTGTTTGATTTGGAGATTTTTTTTATGGGTATTAGCACAGGAACCCCAGGCTGCAGCTCCATACAGAAGAACTGGTTGGAAGATGGTTTTGAATATCAGGATTTTATTTTCAATCGACAACGTAGATTTCCTATGAATTAATGGGTACAGTGTTTTAACTAATCTATCCGCTTTCTTTATTGAAGCATCCGTATTTGCCTTGAAAGTAAGTTTCTTGTCCAATAAAATGCCTAAGTATTTTATATGATCAGGGTTCCAATTAATAGTGTTATTACCTAAATTTAACGGAGAACTGGGTAATAGTTCAGGCTTCCGTTTTCTTGTAAAAAATAAGGCTTCTGTCTTATTACCATTAATTTTTATTTTCCACTTCCTAAAGTAGTTTGCTAGGGTTGTAAATGCATTTTGAAGAGTTTCGGCTATGTAAATGGGACATTCGGCGCTGCAAAGTATTGCAGTGTCATCTGCAAATAGTCCAATTTGACAGTTATCAGGAATAGGAATATCGGATGTGAAAATGCTATATAAAAGTGGACTGAGCGCTGAACCTTGCGGGACGCCAGCGAGTAGCTTATATAGCGAAGAAGTGGATTCATTTATCCTAACATAAAAATGACGATCTTTTAGAAAATCCATGATCAGTTTAATAAGATAAACTGGAAAGCCGTAAGTGTGCATTTTGTAAATTAACCCATCGTGCCAAACACAATCGAACGCTTTTTCTATATCTAAAGTTAGCATTCCGGTAGAGTTTTTCTCTTCAAAATTTGATTTTATAATTTTCTTAATCCTGGCAACTTGATGGACTGTGCTATGTTTTCTCCGAAAACCAAATTGCTCGTCTAACAAAATGCTTCTCTCGTTTAAAAATTTATGAACTTCGGTCTTAAGTAAACGTTCAAATAATTTCCCTGCGTTACTTATTAAGCTTATTGGCCTATAACTTCCAAGCAGGGATTTTGACTTCTCTGGCTTCGGAATGCAGATAATAGAAGCCGTTTTCCATGCTTTAGGGAAATATGAAAGTTGCGCACAAGCGTTAAATATTTTACACAGGTAAATTACAGTTTTGGAGTGCATGTGTTTTAAGAAGGACATAGGAATAGCGTCTGGTCCTGGTGCTGTATTAGTTTTTGTAATCTTTATTAGATTTTTTAGGGAAGTAACTGTAAAGAAGGGCACTGATTCATAGGTGGAGTTCGAAATAAGATGAATAACATCATCAACAGTGTTCTGTGTTTCTTCGTCTCCCAAATGATTGGTATTAGTATGTTGTCTATAGAAATATTCGGCAAACGCCTCGCATTTTTCGACACTTGACATTAGGGTGCGGTCTCCTTCCTTTATAGGCGGCATTGTACATCGACGTTTTTTTAGTGCCTTAGAAACATTCCAAAATGGTTTGCTTCCTTTTGCCAGAGATGCTAGTTTGTTATTCCAGTGAAGGTTCCTAATTTTTTGGATTTAGGTTTTAATTCTAGACTGTAGCTGGTTGATTAGATGTTTGACTGAATAAAGTCGGTTGCGTTGCCATAGTCTTCGGAGACGGTTGCGTTCGGTGATGAGATTTTTTACAAAAGGTGTGATTTTTATTTGTCTACTAACTGGTTGAATATTTCTTTTAGGTATGGACAGATCAGCAGCATTCCAAAGAATACTATTTAAGTTTTCAACGTGGCTATCAACTTCGGCTTTAGTTGATAAGTTTAGATATGAACTTGAGAGATTTGTCAATTCGCCAGTCTTACGAGTGAAACGTTGCCAGTTAGCCCTGTCAAAAAGATACCTTAGTTTTGGAACTTCAACTGTCTGATCGTTCACTTTAAATTCAACTGGTAGATGATCCGATGACAGATTGGTTATCGTGGACGGAATTGAGATGTATTGGGAACAATTCGTGAGTAAAACATCTAGGGTAGAAGGGAGACCCCTGCCTGATTTAGGGAAAAACGTTGGAGTGGAACTAAACAGAATGTCATAATGACTAGTCGATAGTTTCAGCTGAAGGATTTTTCCCCAATGGTTATTCTTAGCGCAGTTCCAGTCTGTGTGTCTTGAGTTTAGGTCCCCAGCGACAATCACATTTCCCTGCAGCCTATTAATCAAATTTAAGTCATTTATAAAATAACGATTCTTAAAACAGTCGGAGTTGCCACCTGGAAAGTAAGCTCCCACAAAAGTGAATGTTCTGTTACATAAATGAATATCCACAGAAATCGTTTCAATAATCTGAGTATTTAGAGCCGGTTTTAAACTATGCATTATATTTTTACGAACTATAATTGCTACTCCACCTCCCCTGGCGTTGTTCCGATCGAATCTATAAATGAAATAATGAGTATCATATAATGTACTGGCTTCATTCAACCATGTCTCGGTGACTACTGCTACATCAATTTGATTATCGTGTAAGAAACTAAAAAATTCTAATCGTTTAGCTAAAGGCCCTAAACTTTGAGCGTTCCACAAGATCGCTCTTACAATTGCTCTGTTACTATTTGTCATTGTACAAGTATTTAATAACAAGCTCAGACAGAGCATGGAATTGTTCTTCTTTGCATTTGCAATTTTTCAGTTTGATTAACATTTCTTTAGTTAAATTAATTAGTTCGACCGGGTTGAACAAGTTAGTACTAGTAGGTTGGATAATAGTAGTGCTCCTCGCCACATCGGCGAAACTACGAGCAGTATACGGCGGGACTATATTCGGCGTGGAGGAAAGCGACGGAAAAATTTCGATATTTTGGACATTAGGAGTCGATGGATTACCTTTTACCTTATATGTCCGCTTTGTTTGTAATCGTTCTCGTAGTGCAATATAATTTATTCGCGCAGGGCATTTTGTGTAACTTGCCGCGTGATCACCAGAACAGTTGGCACATTTTCGTTTGGCATTGACGTCATCTTTCAAGGGGCAATCGGTTGTTTTGTGTGATTCTGCACAGAGGTTGCACACGGTTTTCAAATGGCAGCCACTTACTGCGTGTCCCATCGTTTGACAATTAAAACAACGAATGGGACCAACATTTCGACTTTTCCAAAAGTGACTAAATTTAACTGCGGTATGGAAAATATGTTTTACACGGGACTGAAGATCTGTCAATTGCACTTTTCCGCGAGGGAATGTTAGAATATAAGACGCTTGATGGTCATATCGTAAATTTTTCAAGTTCATTTTTTTAATTGCCGTGCAATTTACATTTTTCAACTTTAACTCATTTTCGACGTCTTCAATGGGGAAAGAGTCCAATCCCGACATTACTACTTTAAATACTTTACCAGCCATTGGATCGTGGGTGAAGTAGTTAAAATTTAAAACGTTGAGACGTTCGATGAATTTCACATATTCCTCTTCAGTTAACGAAAACACTTTGGTGCCGATGCTTGTGAATTTCAATAGATATTCACCTATATCTAATGTCAACAGCTCAGACTCGATCCTGCTGCGTGATACATGAACTGCTAGAACACAACTGCACTGATGAGTTCATTTTAAAATGTTATCATACAATTGAACTCATCCGTTCCAACTCTATAATACTTCAAGCACGGTCCACGCATAATGAAATAACTAGTTTAACTTTTCCTTTAGATTGCACTCCTTTGGAATCCAGATATATTTCAACCCTACGTAACCTCAGTGACAAATCAGTGACACAACTTCCGTCTGGTTTAAAACCAAACGCAGTTGCTCCGTATTTTGTCTAGAACAAATATCAACATCATCAGTTTCATCGTACATGTGAACCACACACATATTTGTTAGAGAGTTAGAAGAACGAAAGAATAATATTAATAATTATACAGTAATACAGCGTTTGATTATACAAATCATACATATTATGTCCAAAGCTCACTCAAAATCGGTACCACTTCGTTTTGGGCAAATTGCCTAATGTAGGTCTAATGCCACGAAAACAACCAAACAGGTACACGTATACAGGAAATTGCTCTTTTGCTACACAGTTTAAGTTAAGCTCTTTACAGGCCAAATACATCTGCAAATTGGTTGCCAACCTAGGTTGCAGGTACGTTACTACACACTTGCAACATTCCGGCAACCACGCCATTCACGTTCTTGCAACCTGGTACTGCAACCTGCAACATGCCTACAAACCACTTAATTTCCGGTTTTTTTTGGGTGTTGCCAACTTAGGTTGGCAACCAAGTTGCAGGTGTATAAGGGCTGTTACAGACTATTTATACAGATTTGTTGACATTAACCAGTGGTCATTTTTCATGTTGTGGTTAATAATCTTCGTTATGTTGTGTTGTGGCGTGTGGACCGTGAGACTGTCATTTCAGATTGCACGATAAATTGCATAGTGTATGTGCTGTACGGACGTCAGATCGATTGTGTGCACCGAAATACAGACATGGAACGGCCGACTTATTGTACGTGAGCGTACGTGTATGGTCCCCGGACTGATTCCCCTTACCATACCTACACCTCCCTCTAGTCTACCTCAGCGTGTCAATTTGCTCCGCCCACTTTAGACTATTGTCATCCATCCGTCAATTGTCTTTGCAGTCGGCTTACGATTTTCAACGCGAATTGGATTTTGGAAGTGTTCTTCAAGTATACCGTAAAAATCTATATCGAAACGTATCCTGCGGAGTGTGTTCCAATAGTGCTTTGTGAAAAATCATAGTGCAAGTACTGTTCCTCGTGCGCGATACACTCTCCTTTCCAAAATGAAGTGCACAGTGAGTGGATGCTGGAATCTGAAGAGATTCAATCGCCATGGGGTATCTTTTCACAGGTAGTAACTTTTATTTCTATAACTAGATGGTATAAAGTCCCCGTCGGATTATAAACAGTTCTTTTACACGCGCGTTAAAATAAATTCTTCAACTTTAAACAAGCACACACGAGTTTTGTTTACCTTGCGTCGATGTAAACAAAAAATCTATTTGACAGGCTGAATAATGTTCTGTTATGCGAGCATAGGCGTGGCAACTTTTACTTTCCGTAACGGGGGCTGGCTAGTTAAAATGTTTAATTCTTGACTGAAATTTGTTTTTTTGTCGTTTTTTTTGTTTTTTTTTTGTTTTGAACTATATTATAATGCTTCATTGCAGATTTCCATCCGACGCTGCGCGACGAAATGTATGGCTCCAGCACTTGAATTTGGCGGAATCAGACATCGGAAAAAGCGCAGTTGTATGCTCGGAACATTTCCGGCAAGAAAACATTTTCAAACTGCCAAATCAAGCAGTATTGAGAGAGGATGCTGTTCCGGAGCTGAAATTGTCGCATTCAAAGGCAAGCAAACTAAAATACTATTATTATGTTGTATTCTTATTTTACTATCTAAGACAACATTTTTATATTACTTTACAGAGACCTGAATCCGTCCTTGGCAATGAACTCCATGCTCCTGCGATTTTCCAGGAATCTGTCGGGCCAGCAGAATGGGTAACACATAATAAAATCGTGGACAAGCAGTAAAATTAATTCTTGTTTTTTTTTATAGATGAACTCTAGCCAGATTCAAGAATTGACCCCTTGCGAGAATGATATTGGCGAGAGCAATGTTGATGATTCTTTGGTAAAAAATACAATAATTAATACTGTTCCTTTTTTCATATTTATTTTAAATCTTATATTACTTTACAGAAACCTGAATGTATGTTTGGCAATGGACTCCATGCTCCTGCGATTTTCCAGGAGTCTCTTGGGTCAGCAGAATGGGTAACATGATAAAATCGTGGACATAGAGTAAAATTAATTCTTGTTGTTTCTAGATGCACTCTAGCCATTTCACTTCACAGTTTCAAGAACTTGCGAAAATACTGTTGGCGAATGGAATGCTGATGGTTTATTGGTAAAAAATGCTAAATTAACATTGCTTCTTTTTTCATAATATCGTACATATTTAGAATGACAGCCCATTGCCAACTTCGGATCAGTTCTATACTTCAGGAGAAGTGGTGAGTTTTAAAAATGTTTGAATAACGAAAGGAAAAACCAATATAAACTTATAAGACCAGAGGGTTTTTGAAGGTGCCGTCTAGAAGTTTGGTTTTTGTATGCCGAAAAACCGAAGAAGAAATTAGGCTAGCTAATCGTTGCGACACTGCTTCTTTACTGAGCAAAAAAACATTTTTTTCAATAGCAGTTAATGTGCAAAAACAGTGCCTGGGAAAAAATTTGTTTTCTGAAACAGAGGATACGAAATGCCTGCATTATAGCCTTTTAATTAAAGCTATTACTGAAAAGTATTTACAGGTGCGATACCACTTCGAAGCGAAAAAACAATCGCAAAAACTTCCAATAGGTTCCTATTTGAGAAGACTTGCACATTTCCGCAACGATTGAGCCGGTATGTGAAACTTATTAACATCCATCTTCTTCTTCTCTGTACCGTAACCCCTTATGGGGCATGGTGCGTTCACTCAGCCGTTTATAGACTACTTCGAGTCAACGTTACATTGCATATAGTTTCGGAGTGTATATAATGTTGCAAGCACTATATATTTCCTGGACCACGCCGACATTCGATCTCCGGACCTCTAGATTACTAGCATCGTAGAGTGCGACTCAACCAAGTGAGCCACAGAGCGTGTCAACATATCCATACCTACATAAATATAACGGCCTAAAAACAAAGATAAGAAGTAAACACCTTAATTCCGCCAAAGACGGTCCCAAGCCCGTTTGTAAAGGTGCTGTAATATTCGAAACAACTTCGATGAAAAATATATAGTTCTTGAAAGGAAGAGGGAGGTGTGAAGTCCATTTCTTATTGATTACATTAATGGAATAGTATATAAGCTTTGAAAAGTGATTTAACAAATAAAAGATTCCTTGACCGATTTCTAAATATTTCACATGATTTAATTTATCATAATAAAATACGGATCCCCCTTTTTAACGCCACTATCATTAAGATTAAAAGTGTATATATGGATTTTTGCAAGAAAAAATGTAAATAAATGTAATAAATTTCAACATAACCCTCATTTCAACCAAACCGCCGACAGATTATTCATATTAAAATGTATTGGAACAACAATTCCATACGAATCGTCAGAAAAATTAACCACAAAAAAATAAAAATATTCAAACTTTTGGCGCCTTCTTCATGCCCCTTCGCGACCATGCATACCGACTGCACTGCGTATTTACAACTACCATGGCAATACGCACACAAGCCAGCAAGTATGCCAAGAATTGGCCCAACAATTTGGCAGAAGGGCCTCTCCATATCTTGTCCCTCGGTGATTGTGTGCAATCGATTGCTGATCATTCGATCGGACAGTATGTGGCAAGCTTTATCTTATTCGTAATAATAAATGTAAAACGCAATTAGAATTTTACTTATTCCACTCGTAGGGATCCCGTACCATATCTTTCCAATCCCTTCAAGCATTCTCACCCCAGATAACATCCATGGTACCAATTTAGAGCCGTTTTATCAATGTTGCACATATGTGTTTATTGCACATATGTATGTGAAGGATGCTTGGTGTTTCTGTATGATTGTTTTTTCATAGTAGGCCATGAAATTATATGACAATTGAAAAATAAAATAAAATCGGTCATTTCTTAGTGGTACGTCAAGCGCTTTTATGTTCTTGGTTTGGTTTTGTTATATTCCCGTGGTCAAATTACGCAACTAATCATCGACATTTAGAATTAGGTTTATTTCACACGAGCGTGGTTCGCGTCAAGTGTTTTTCCGGGGTGTTTGTGAAGTGTGACGGGAGAAAATCCATTTCAAGATATCACGACCCATTCGATGGTTGTTGGCCGCTGCTAAGGTGTCGGTAGGAAAAGACGTTGTGCGTAGGTGAGTACACTGAGCTTGTAGTTGCTTGTAGTGTTGTTATGCTAATTGCGTGAGATCTGATTTATGGCGGACTAGGTTTTGCTGTGTGTACAGTACCGAAAATTACCTACAGGTATTCTAAGTTTCAGTATTAAGTGAGTGTTGTATGGACAGGTTGTGGTTTCCCCCTTTCCGGAAATTAATGATAGTTTGAGAGGTTGTGGTGTCTCCCCTCTCAGTGAGATGTTTAGAGCCGTGTGGGCTTCACCTCGGAGTTGGTCCCCTCCGATTGAGTCGTTGAGAGGTTGTGGTCGTCCCGCTCTCAGCGTTGTGTTTGTAGAAAGGTTGTGGTGTCTCCCCTTTCTACTTGTGATAAACTCGAGAGGGTGTGGTGTTCCCCCTCTTTGCACAGAGTTTACGTGTTGGAGAGGTTGTGGTGTCTCCCCTCTCCTCGTTGAGTTAATGGTTGAAGAGGTTATGGTGTCTCCCCTCTTCGTGCTGTGTGTTTGATAGGTTGTAGTGTTCCCCTCTCTGAAATGTGAGTAGAGGCGCGGTGCTCCGCTCCGGAGTTTATCCCCCTCTGTATTAGCTAGGAGGTTGTGGTTTCCGTTTGAGTACCTGAGCCAGAATCAACCGATACAACGAGAAGCCGATGACTGATGCTGAGACGACGACGCCGCCGACAAGTGGTTCTCCTTCACTCTCCTCTTCTTCCTGGTTGTTGGCCGGGCCAACATAGATAGTTGAATTATTATTCATATTACGTTTCAAGTATCTTCAATGCATGAACTGCAGGCTCATTGGTTGTCTTTTTCTCATTACAGATGGTATGAGGCGGTATAGATCAGGTGAGTATCGCATTTTATGCAAACAAATGTCCAGTACGCCATGTTCATAAAAAAAAATATAAAACTTTATCAAAATAAAGTTTTAGTCTCTTACATATGTATAAAAAAATGTTTTCTATGAAATGATTTTAATCAGAAGGACTTTAAAATGATGTGCAGAGTTAAAATAAAAATTGGCTTTTTTAAATATTTTTAAAAATTGCTTTAGGTATATTTAAATCAGACAATTGTTACGCAGTTACTAAAATCTAGACTAAAATTTATCTTGGAACAAAACAGACATTGTATTTTTTCGGTGATAGTGTTAGCCCCGGCAATAAAATGGGCGAAGGTTTATCTTCTCCTTCAGGCAACCGCAATCGGAAATTCTGCATTATTCCTACGAAAAATGTAAAAAGACATGTTCTCGCCAAATAATCGCCCAAGCATCGACGTTTCCCCTGTCCAAACGGCATAAAATATTCATTGCTCAGCACCGTTCCGTCATCAGCCAGAAACCGCTCTGGTCGGAACTCTTCTGGATCGCCCCAGTGTGCCTTATCCATGTGAACCGTTCTTAGTCCAATCAAGATTGTAGCATTTCTGGGGATCGTGTAGGAACCAAGCGTAGTTGACTTCAATGTTCGACGCGGTCCAGTTACCGGGGTAATACTAAAGTATCTTTGAATTTCCATCAGATACGCCGTAATGTAGGGCAACGCAGTTTTGTCCTGATACTTCGGAATACTGGGCCGCGGGAAGTTCTTATCAATTGTTTGGATGACTTTTTCTTGCAAGTCCAGCCTCATTGTCATTATCATCAGCGCTAGATTCAAGGTATTGCTGGTCGTTTGAGAGCCTGCTATAAAGATATCTAGAATCGTCATGGTAAGTTGGACGTCTGTAAATGTATTGTTAGAAAGTCCTTGACGCTTTTTCGATTCTTTCAAATAAGCATAGACCAAATCATCATTCGAATTTTCCTCACAATAGTTCAATTTGTGCTCATTAATTATTCGCATAAACATTTCATGCAACTCCATGTTAAAATTTTGAACTAAATTATAACCGGACTTTTCGGGTATGATGAATCGCAGCCAGGGAAGTTGAGAAAGAAGACCGCCCGCAATATCGAATGCTTTAGATCGTTTCTCCAGCATCACTAGAAGTTTATTCAAACGCTCATCATCTCGTGGAATACGTTTCCCCGTAGTTAACGTCCAAAGGACATTAATAACGCTCGGAGCGAGGAAAATGCCTGGCCACGTCGGTTCTGCATTCAATCCACGAAGGTAGTCCAGTAGCTCGACAAGCTCATTTTGAACTTGAATCTCCATCGGTTGTCGCGCGTAGCCAGCTTCGCGCAAATGCTGTGTTGTAAAACTACGGTGCTCGGACCACAATCGACCGTCTGTGCAAGTAATGCCCAAACGAGTACCCATCGTTCTGAGCCGAATGAAGAAATTATCGGGCCGCGCTTGGAACTCTTCCCGTGTGTGTATTTCGCGAACAAGATCGTAGCCTAAAGCTACAACAACGTAGTCATGACCTAGTTTAAGACCGATTATGTTGCTGTTGTATTCTTTGGACAGTTGTTCGTAGGCCAAATGGGTCCCGCCCAGTTTTTTGGCTAGTTTTTGGAGCTGATGAGTATTTCCGACCCAAGGCATCCATTGGGGTCCTAAAATATAAAAGAATAATTTATTAGTGAAATTATTTTCCTGTTTTTGTCGATAATGCATAATTAAGAAAGGGTATCATTATAAAAAAAATACCGGCGTACAAAGGGCTGCGCCTGCAATACGAGGATTTTTTAGATGTTTCATACATACATAGTGTACAGTGTAATTAGTGTAATTTTGTGTAAGAATTTATGTATATGTATAAGAATTATGCACAATCTTAATGAAATGCGTCTTGTAAATTTATTTTTGGACTGGTCTATTAATTAGACCACATTCTTATCAAATTTTATTACGATCGGTTAAGTCGTTCGCGAGTTATTTAGTGAACAAATTTTCAAATGTCCGGGACACCCTGTTATCTTTGCCATACCAACTTTATAAGTATTTCGTGCCAAAGACTGCTACCATTCTACACATTCCTTCCAAATTTCATGACGATCGGTTAAGCCGTTCGCGAGTTATTTAGTGAACAAATTTTAAAATGTCCGGGACACCCTGTTATCTTTGCCCTTCCAACTATTAAGTATTTCATGCCAACTTTTGCTGACACAAATCAACACTGTTCGCGGGTGTTCATCAAGTTCAATTTAGGCTTGGTCATAGACTGGATCCCGAGCAGTGGGGATGGAAATCTACGACAAATTACCTAATTCCAGTCACTACACTGCAGTCTCCAGCACCAGACCAACTGTTAAAACTAATTTCTTGCAAATGCAAGAAGAGCTGCATGGGGAGCTGTGGTTGCAGACGGGCAGGATTATTCTGTACAAACATTTGCGTCTCTTGCGAAGGAAAATGTTCCAACATCGCAAAAAACAATTTTGATGAGGAACATGATCTGGACAACGAGAACGATCCTGAGTTTGTCCATACAACGACACCATCGTCGGCCTAAATTGGCTCGCACGTACATAGGTTACGTAACGCACAGCACTTTTCTATTCTAATAGTATATTTTCGGTCTAAAAATTATTATAGAAATCTTATTGTACCCCATCTGCATCGTGGAATATATCATATGTAGGAGAATACCATTAATTTTAATTTATAGACAATTTTTACAAAACGCATGAGATCCTCGGTTTAGGAACTACAAATTCTCTACATAGTTTCTAGACTCTTCCTGCCTAAAGCAGATATAAAACTATACTGTAAACAATATGGTGAAATAGACCACTATAAGGAAATCTGAGGGACTTTTTTTATCACTTTAGCCCTTGGGCGAAAATTGCCAAAATTTTGCAATGCTTTAGCTTCCAAACTACAAGTCAGACAAAAAATGAAAAAATGATTTTTGCAGTAGATCATTTTTCCGGGTAATGCACCGTTTTCTTTTTATACGCAAAAAAACAAGAAACATGGCAACATTTGCTTATTTTTTTTTTATGTTGTGGCACTTTTTTTAGGGTGCAAAGTTGATATTCGGAATCAGCGCCCCAAAATACACATAAGAAAATTGAGAAATAAACTTCCGTATTTTTTCCTGACGAAAATACGATATTATTGGACAATAAGTTTGAACAATTCTTTGGCAGCCCAAGGATTTTTTGCTTTTCTTTTTTTCTTTTTTAACCCATTTTCAGCCATTGGTTCGTTCACGAACCATTCATGTTTTAATTTTTTTTAACTGCAAAAGTAATTTTTTTCTGAAGAATGAATTTAACTGATGTTTTCTAGAAGAATTGATATTGTAAATTTAAATTTTTTTAAATTTTAAAATTCGGTATTTTGCGTCAAAAATAACGGTAAATTTGGCTAATTTTTGTCCCCGTGACCCTTGTAGGGATGTTCTCCGATTTGGCCTTTATCCGAAAATTTTTTTTAAACAATATTTTTAATAAATGAAGCTGAACTAATTGTGAATGACGAATATTACATACAAACTTATAATTTTTGTTTAAAAGGATAATAAATTCGACTCTAAACTTAATGGTTCGTTGACGAACCATTGGCGGGAAACGATATCTTGTGTCCACTTATAAAAGACTCGACATTTTCTATGCAGGCTTGTCAATTGTTGAAGAAAATTGCATTCCATACTTGCATAAATTTTAATTTAAGGATAGGAAAGGAGTTTATTCTATTCAAAATTAATGTACAGTAAACCCCCGATTTTCTGGACCCCTAAAATCCGATCCCGATATGGACTTATGTCCAATTTTGTTTTATTTGTGATAAAATTTTGAGCTTTTCTATAGATAATTATTGTATGCTGCTCTATAAACTTGATGGAATGTATATTTCGAATACAAGATTATTAGAAGTTAAAATGGTTAATTTTTCAATGATTTTATTATCACCAGGGTGACAGTGCATTTCGAAAATTCAAACAACTCGTTAATCCGAATTGGGTCCGGTCCGAACCATTTCAGAATATCGAGGGTCTAATGTAGTTACTATACTGATGCTTTATTAGTTTGGAGCTCATCAGGAAAACCTTGAGAACCCTTGTCTCCTAGGACTAGACGCCAAGGTATTTGTTGATATGCTAGAAGTTACTTAATTTAATCCACTGGGTTGTGTTTTTTGGTCCTCCCAGTTCTGGACTGTCGGTTTGTGTCACTACTAATTGCTAGTAATAGAATTTGGCGCTTACGTCTCGTTGTTCTTCAAAAATATATTTAGGGGAAAGTAAATGTTCTTCTTTATTTTTTTTCTCAATTAGTAGTGACACAAACCGACAGTTCAGGTCTGGGATAACCCAATCTCTAAGGTTTCACCACGATTCTCCTCAGTTTGGGGGGACCACTCTGGATTCCACGGGCGAAGTATGCGTCACCTAAGTTCGCTGATTGTTAATGACCCTATCAAACCAAATGCTTCCGTTTTTCATGGTCGATTCATACATTTCAATCATAGGATTTTCGATATCAATTTACAAAAGGTCAGTCATACAGTAAAGAAATGTGTATGCAAAATCACATAGACTGTGACTGTAACGTGTGAATCGACTTTAATAATGTCCTTTTTTAACAAATAAACACGATCATACAGATAGTGTTGTTAATTTACCCAAATACTACAATACAGTATGACCAGCCAAAGTAAATTGACGAAAAATATTTTATATCGTTTTCCGCCATTGGTTCGTCAGCGAACCATTTTTTTTCCTGGTAATCCGCGAAACCCAAAAAATTCAAAACACATTTTTTCTCTAAATCTAAGCTCAAACATCAAGAATATACAAGAAAATTATATAAAAACAATCTGCGTCGAGGTGCGGCAGGAAATGGGTTAAAGGAACGTACTTGCGAATAGATTTCAATAAAATTGATTTAAAAATTGTATAACTTTAAATAAGAATACTATTCGATATAACTTGCGATCGGACTAATAGTTTTATAGATATGTATTTGAAAAAAAAATCCTCTCTTCGTCACCCTCCCCCCTTAACATGAGTCTCAAATTAGTGATATCAAAATTAACATATACGACTGTAGGAAGGAGTTGATTCGCGCTACATTTTTCTAACCGTAAACGAATAGAATCAGAACAATTAAATTAGCCTTTTTCCTTTTTTTTATTGGTGACAAACTCCATACTATAATTCGTGAATCGGGTACATACATACATACATACATAATTTGGTAATCATTCACTTTAAAAATCTTGTTAACACACTGTTAGGCTAGATAAAATAAATTTCCAAATCAGAAACAAAAAATATTATGAAATATAAAAACACGTGCTTTCAGTTAATGCAACTTACCGGGCGGGTAATTATTCGGTCGCTTCACAGAACACACAATATACCACAGTGTGGTGCATATCAGCGTGATAAGCAAGAGCGCCAATGTACTCAACATATCCGGAAATAGAAGGCAAGACACACCACTATCTAATCAGATGTTACATAAAAGACGCACGCCACATTGCACTACCAATTTAACAGTAAGATAAATATAGCACGGGTCAATTTTAGCCGCCGTCTTTATTTAATCAAAATGAATATGCAATAGGTTTTTCACTGAACTGTAGTGATGTTAATGCAATAAAATTTAATTAATGTTCAATTATTATCACCGACACCGGCTATTAAAGCCAATCACTCCCGGCACAACCGAAAAAGTAACTTCTCCGCGTGATGCTCACAAGACTAACTAAAGTGATTGCGATTTGCGATTGCCTGATTGACTTTTTATCATCCACCATCGGCATCGCTCACTAGAACATAAATTGAACAATGGGCAGTCGTTCGAGATTCTCATAAGTGCGTACCGTAAAACATGCCCCGCTAGAAATGTTTGCTGAATCTGAATGCTAGCTAACTTGCTTGGTGGCTACTATACAACATGATATGAGTGTCGTGCCGGTTTGGTACCGAACGCATTGAATACATTTAGCGATTTAGCAAAGAAAATCTCTAGTCCATCTCGACGTCGATGTATATCACTATTCACTATACTGATAAGAGGCGGCTCCCCATGCCAGAGAGCAATAAATCTTAACCAAAATCATAGGTACTGGTACTGCACATGCGTCATTGACACAAACTAATTAAAGGATTGACGTAATCTTGAAAAGTGATGATGAAATTAAAGTTGTACTCTTAAGAGTGCTTCAGTCGTATTTTTAACGCGAACAAATATCTGAAACGATGCTGATTTTTCGTAAATATTGCCGAATTGCAGAAAATTAGGGAGGGAAAAGCAACGCTAGTTTTCTGCATTTAGTGATGTACTGGGGCCCATAAAAGAATAAAAGTTACCTTCCACTGCGTACTTTTCACTTATAAAAATTAAAAAAGTTTTAATCTTTCTGGTTTTGCTGTTAACAAAAGCTTGGACTTAAATAAATAGAAAATAAATAACAGGCGCGACAATCCAATATTGGACTAAGGCCCCAGTATGTGTTAGTGACATCCTATTTCCAAGATTTTATCTGCTTTTTGTTGAGGTAATGAGGATCAGCATCACGCTCAGCAGTGTTATTTATCCCCATAAATGGGTACTCGTTTAACATCTGACTGAGATCATAGTCCGTCACAAGCTCGTGAGTTCGAAAAACGCCATGGCTCACGGTCAGATTCGAACTCTTGACCCTGTGCACCGAAGGTGCGCGCACTAACCGCTAGACCAGCCAGACTACAGCTTGGACTTAGATGAACTCAACACTTTACATTTTTATAGTGTCACATTTGCATTTTAAGGTAAGCCGACCATACGTACAGCATTTTGTTGTACAGTACAGCATTTCTACTTGCCGTACAGCATTGAGAGATGTACAGCAAAATGTACAGCATTTCCCATGCCACACAATAAAGTCTAATTCACTACATAAAAAGATCCCCGGTGAGGCCTGTGATCAGTCTTGTCTGCTTTTAAGGTGTAAAGTTTGATATCTGTGCTTCTTGTTGGCGCTCACATTTCCACCAAAATTAAAGATCCTACCTTTCTGCGTTCGGAAGTTACGGATGCCCAAATTTGCAATTTTGACGTTTCTAATTGAAAATTGTTTATCACTTGAAAATTCGTAGGGGAAAAATTTTGAAATTTAGGAAACTTGAAGTGCATCGAACACATTTCGTGAAAGTTTCAAGGTCCAAAAGTTACAGCCATCGAAAAATGCGATTTAAGGTGTAAAGTAGGGATGTCAAAAACCGGACGGTTAGTCCGAAAACCGGTACTTTCAAAACGGTTAACCGGTTTTTTTCGGTTTTTTCATCCTCCCGGTTTTAACCCGGACGGTTGTTTGCTTATCCGGTTAAAACCGAAAAAAGAACTTTGCAAATTCATAAAATTTTTATATTTTCTTGATTTGTCAGTCTGTAATTCTATTGCTTGTCTTCTATGAAAAATTTCGTATTTCCGAACACTCTGCTATTATTCCAAGAACCATCGCTTCGTAAAACTACCGCTCCTTGCATTTTTCCTGTCCAAGGCAGATATTGTTTACGTTGCGTGTCACACGTGTATCTTTTATGCGTCGTGAATGTTTGTGTATCAGATCAGTGCATTTAGAGTTCATTGGCATAGGAAGACGAATCGGCAGTTGCTACGACGTCCGCGTCCACATCGATATCCGCGTCCACTTCAACATCCGTCGTGTCCACAAAGACTTCAACATCTACATCATAGTGCAGTCATATTAGCATTTCAAATAGAAAAAAATAAAGTAAGGTTAACTCTTGTGGTTTTTGAATCAGTGGGCTCCCAAGAATCTAAAACTCATTTTGCTAAAAAAAATTTTGATCGGAAAGGTCCCAAAAAGGACAAAAAAGGATACTCTTTAATCCTTAACCGGAGGTCGGCATGTGGGGTATCAAATCAAAGGGGACGTCAAGTACATTACATATCCGGTGTTTGTTCCATGTTTCAAGGACCCTCAACGGAATAAATCGAGATTAAATGGAGAATTATTGTGTTACCCTTACCCGTGTATCTTTCCGAAGCCCTAATTACGAGAGTAATTCAAATTGTCACTACGTTTTTTACTTTTCTATAATAGCTAAAGATTCTACCATTAAATTTGCTAAAAAAAAATGATCGGAAAGCTCTCAAAAAGGACACTAATTACAAACCTTGATCGAACGTGGGCATGCGGGGTGTCATATCAAAGAGGACGTCGAGTACATTCCATATCTTGCGTTTATTACTTGTTTCAAGGACCCTCACAAGAGAAAATTGGAATCCAATGGAAAATTTTTATGTTTCTCGTATATGTATCTTTCCCAAGCCGTAATTTTTCGTTTTAGCCCGAATTTTTCCATTTAGTGTCCTTGAAACAGGAAACAAACACCGGATATGCAATGCACTCGACGTCCTCTTTGACATGACACCCTGCATGCTCACTTTCAATCAAGGTTTATAATTCTCTCTCTCTCTCTCGATTACCGTAACTCCTAGTGGAGCATGGTGCGTTGATGCCTACCGTGTGTGGTCATCAACGTTACAAAGACAACTGAATTCGGAGTGTGATACGGTTGTCAATCATACCACTTCCTAGTCGCATTGTTAGTTTATTATTCTACGATAAGAATATTTCTTATCATCTTCTTCTGAATAATAAACTTGCGACGAGTCGTGCCGAGTTTGGAAACTCGTTTCTCTATGAGTGTCTATTTCACAGAGTGGCGACCGAACGATCACGGCCACAGAGCACGTTTTTAATTAGTGTCCTTTAATGTCCTTTTTCAGAGCTTTCCGATAATTTTTTTCTTAGCAAATTTAATGGTAATCATAGATTCGGAAAAGTGAGAAACGTAGTGACAACTTGGATTATTCTCGTAGTTATGGCTTTGGAAAGATACACGGAAAACACAATAATTTTCGATTTAATCTCGATTTATTCCGTTTAGGGTCCTTGAAACAGTAAACAAACACCGGATATGTAATGTACTCGACGTTTCCTTTGATTTGATACCCCACATGCCGACCTCCGGCCAAGGATTAAAGAGTATTCTTTTTTGTCCTTTTTGGGACCTTTCCGATCAAAATTTTTTTTAGCAAAATGAGTTTTAGATTCCTGGGAGCTCGCTGATTCAAAAACCACAAAAAATAGCCTTACTCTATTTTTTTTCTATTTGGAGGCCTGAAATAGGATATTTTGACTGCACTATATACATTGTCTAGCAATAAAACTCAGTTAACTAATTTTGAAACATTATGAATACTTCTGACAATTTTATTTGATTATCTTTTTTGTTCAACATGTTTCTCTTTTAGGGTTCCACTACACAGTCCTATTTCTATACGAACATCCCAGCAAACAATTTCTATCGTCCGCGATACGAATTCAATTCGCCTGCTCGAAAACATTTCTCGTATTTCATATCGAATTCTGATTAAAGTCGTCACTCCCTTCGGGAAGGAATAGTGACCGATATTAATTCGCCAGGATGATAATTTGGCGATAATAGACTAATACATAGAAAAAGTGAAAAAAAATATTTATTTTTTATTTTCCCTTTTTTATTTTTTTTCTCTATTTTATCTTTAACTTTTTTTTAACTTATTTTAATTTTACCTTTTTACACTTTGCTTCTACTGGGAATCGAACTTATCACCTATCGTTTCGTAGTCCTACGTCCTACACCTGAGCTATCTAAGATTACAAACTATGGGAATAAATTACTCGTTTTATTTTTTGACAATTTCATAATTCTCTCGTTGTGATGAATTACTATTTTATCATCTTTGCAATGATAAGGCGATATTTCGTTAATAGGAGTCACATTCCTGTCATATTGATGACGAAAAAGCAATTTTTCGTCGAGGAGACAAGTTTACGATAAATTTTTCATTTGAATGATATCGTTTTCGTATCATTTTTCTGATTTTTCGCAAAAAACGATAAAATTGTTTGCTGGGATCAGTTTAACGAGTGTGTATGCATTATTTTGCTAAAATTCTAAGCAATTGAATAAAAAACCGGTTAACCGAAAACCGGTACTTTGAGCCCGGTTAAAACCGGACGGTCTAACCGGCTTTGCGAAAAAACCGGAAAAACCGAAAACCGGGTTATGGGCCGGTTTTTGACATCCCTAGTGTAAAGTCTTACACATGAACGAACGATATTTAGTGAGATAATAACACTTCGATCGTTCATTTTCGATAACTCGGGAATCGACTGGAATTTCTGAAATGTTGCACACTTGTAGAGCTACTTGGTGCACATTTCCTCCAAGTGAAGGCCAGCGCCCGCTCTAGCACTTACGCCGCCTCGCCTATACGATTTTTTTTTTTTGTTTTGCAAGGATTCAAGGGATGCATTGACTTCATTTCACTAGGCAGGATTTGCAACGCGACTGTAATCACGAAGACAAAATTTATGCTCGTACTTTCAGGCCAAAACCGACGTTCACGTATCATTATTTAATATCCTTTTATCCTTCCGAGGTGAAGGTAATCAGGAGTAAAACGTTCAGTTACCATTTATCGTTAAAGGTACACCGAAAAAATGGTTTAGACTTTTTATCTAAAGTGTAGTAGTTGACTTAAATTTAGATAGTTTTACCAAAGAAATAGCTGATTTCTCTAATCTTCGCAGCTGAAAATACTATTAAATTCGTTCATTTAACCACGCAAGATTAGAAGAAAAAGTTTAGTCAATTCTTCCACAAAAGTTGTTGATTGTACTATTCAAATATAAAATTTAACTACAAACAATCGTTCTTTTTTCTTCAACACAATTTAGCTATCCAACATTTAACAATTTATAGATAATGAATAGCTGTCTTTACAAATGAATTAATTGAATTTGCAAATATAGTAGATGTTTCAACTAATGACGAATAGAAAAATTATCCATATCTTCGTAGCTGTTTCAACTACATAGAATCATAAGCTGAAAATCAACGCTAACTTTAGATAAATTCGACTATTTCTTTAGATAACCATTCTACAATGAGTATATCTGCACTGAAAAAAATGGTTTAGACTTTTTATCTAAAGTGAAGTAGTTGACTTAAATTTAGATAGTTTTACCAAAGAAATAGCTGATTTCTCTAATCTTCGTAGCTGAAAATACTATTAAATTCGTTCATTTAACCACGCAAGATTAGAAGAAAAAGTGTAGTCAATTCTTCCACAAAAGTTGTTGATTGTACTATTCAAATATAAAATTTAACTACAAACAATCGTTCTTTTTTCTTCAACACAATTTAGCTATCCAACATTTAACAATTTATAGATAATGAATAGCTGTCTTTACAAATGAATTAATTGAATTTGCAAATATAGTAGATGTTTCAACTAATGACGAATAGAAAAATTATCCATATCTTCGTAACTGTTTCAACTACATAGAATCATAAGCTGAAAATCAACGCGAACTTTAGATGAATTCGACTATTTCTTTAGATAACCATTCTAATTTTTTTTCTCTGTGTGTGTTGTGGAATATTGCTCTCCGAGTGATTTCCCGATTTACGGGCATATCCACTCGGAGAGTGCAAAAAAGTAACGACATTCGTCGGTTTCGACCGAATGTATATGACACGGCACTCTCATCAGGTGCTGCCCGTAAATCGGGAAATCACTCGGAGAGCAATATTCCACAACACAGATATACTCATTGTAAATAGTGTACCCGCACTAAAGGGAAGCGGGACGGCAGCGGGGGGCTCCACGGCTGTATCGTGGGATGCGGAGGCTGCGTCCCAACCAAACACATTGATCTTTGTGTAACTATTGGTGTTTTAACCAAAAAAAGTGGGATGTTGCACGGATCACAGAAATAGCAAGTGGCTATTCGCTAAAAATGTGATCCGTAGCATGGTACGATTTTCTTTGGTTTAAATACGGTGTGCAACAACTAGCCCGGTGCATTCTCGGTCGTGCTGTCCCCGAATGTATATGGCACGGCACTAGCGGCAGCACCTGATGAGAGTGCCGTGTCATATACATTCGGTCGAAACCGACGAATGTCGTTACTTTTTTGCACTCTCCGAGTGGATATGCCCGTAAATCGGGAAATCACTCGGAGAGCAATATTCCACAACACAGATATACTCATTGCACTAAAGGGAAGCGGGACGGCAGCGGGGGGCTCCACGGCTGTATCGTGGGATGCGGAGGCTGCGTCCCAACCAAACACATTGATCTTTGTGTAACCATTCTAATTTTTTTTCTCAGTGTCGAAAAGGTCATTCTCAATTGTATTTGTAACACTTTTTCTGTCACTATTTTTGGGATTGGCAACTTAAAACTTAATTAGTATTTTCCTCCCTCCCTCCTCCACTTCTTAACGAAATCCTGGCTACGCCCATGAGTGGAAGTCCAAAGCTCTGATATGCTTTCCTGATAGATGCTTATCGTCTGCTAATTAGTACAAATGTGTCAGGAAAAATGTTGAAAGTTTGAAAAAAAAACCTTTTTCTAGGAAAAGGATCATTATTTTTCAGTTGCAGACTCAGAACACCAATTTAGGATGAAATTCTCCAAGAAATTTCCGAGGGGGTTACAACATTAAAAATACAATCAGCAAATTGAGAGGACATGTTGGTTCTGGTGTGCTTAAGAACTCCGCCAGAGAGATTTAGCACAAGAAAGAAGCAGTATTTTCGACCTGTACTTTTTTGTCAGATAGCACCATAACTAGACAAAACTCGGATATTAAATTTTTTTGGTAGATTTAACTCCGGTCTGGGTGTTGTAGTCTTATAAAAAAGATTGATTTTTGTATAATTCAAACTTCACAATTTATTAAGACTATTAATGAAAGTATACAATAGTAGGAGTTGTTTGCGGGTGTACCGAACCGACCGCTAGCTAGAATCCGACTGGCCTGGAAACAGGTATACAACATAATTTTCGGTTCATTTTATTGGTGTTGCCAACACTGGGCTGTGCTACTACTAGTTCGTTAGTGGAAGAATATATTCTGCCTACGAAATACTGCATTACTGGAATAATTCCTAAGGCAATACGTTCTTATGGTCTAAGAAATCCAAGTCTGAGCAAAACTCAGTCCGTACCACCGTATCATTGGTAATTTTACGGGTTTCTTCTGAATGAGATGAAACAGAGATGACGAAACATGCCAGCTCAGACTCCCGTTTCTTTAAAATTTATCTAGTTTTCTGGGCTGAGTTTCTTTGGGATTAGTTAAGGCTATGTCAACAACATAGTGGCTTCCTTCTGATGCTTTGTTTGTCTTACGAAAAACAATTCTGAACATAAAAAAAAAAACAAAATTATCGGCATAAAAGCTGCTTTTAACCTGGACCCAATCAAAGATGTCTATTGGTGAATGAATGTTGACGTAAATATCTGAAAAGTGCAACGTTTAGGGCTGAATTTGAGCTTGGGAAATTACACACCACACTACAACACTAAGGGCCGGTTTCTCATAGATATTTATCAACCACTTTAAGCTATCAATTCTTTAAAGCGTTGTTAAGTTATCAAATCGTTAAAGCATGTATAATTTATAATGTGCGTTTCCTCAAAGTCTCGTTAATTTTATCCTAAAAGTATGCAAAACGCACATTTATATAATTGCTTAATTCGTCAAATAAAATGTAAAGCTCTCTTTCATTTGTGTAATTCTAGGCAGGCAATACTTATAGCATATGGAAACGCGTTCATAGTTCAGAAACGATAAGTAAGCGCTGGTCCAATGTAACAGTGCTTATATGAAACAAACGTTAAACATTATTCGTCGTTTGTCGTTATTCTTGTGCTGAGTGAGTGAATCGAAGTGTAACCTTAAATTTAACAAAAGGTCGAAGTTATACTGTGCGTGAGGAGCAACATAAGATTTTACATTGGAATTGTTCTGAAGAAATGGGAGAAAAATAGGTTTAATGTTTTTTTTCCTTAGTGTCATCTTAGATTAGAGACCAGAAAATGTAATAGATAGATACGTCGCCCATACGATCAAACTATGCTTCATTTCACTGCTAAGGCACCTAATCCCACACATAAGAGGGAGTACTCAGAGGAGTTCAACAGAATAGCGTCTTTCACTGCAGGAGACGTTATTCCTACTGTCACACATTCTAAAATACTTGGGGTTCACTTAGACACCATGATGAAGTCGGATCGACACGTCGACGTTGTTATTAACAAAATCCACAGTCGAAATAACGTTCTAACTGGCACTAGCCAGCAGTTCCTGGGGTAAGGATATAGAAACCATGCTGGCGACATAAAGCGATTGGTCGAGCAATTCCTGATTATGTATCACCGGCGTGATCACAAGCCATATGCAACACAAACTGTTGATGCGATTCAGTGCATTCGTATTGCGATGGAAAAGTATAGAGCAGCACGAAAGGTATTGCACTTTGTATTCATCGATTTAAAAAGGCATTCGATGGAATACTTCGTGATGTCAGATATGCAATTTTATTCCAAACTAAAGTAAATACGAATAGGAATTAAACAAAAGCATTAATTTAGTATATTTACCTCCGCCAACCGATTCCGGCAACACAAACAATGAGAAATGAATACGTTATTGTGACGTCGGGGTGAGATTTCGAAGACAATTAGCTTTGATCTGGTATTGCCACACGAGCGGACAAGTTTTAAAACTTTTCCAAAAACCAGGTGCGTGTCTCGTCTAAACGATAAGACTTAACCAGCCCATGGGTACTGAATAGCGAAACTTTAAATGTCAAGACATTGTGTAAGCGAGATGTCGACTTAAAGCAATCTTGACAAGATAGTTAGCTATCGCGGTTGTTAAATTTCTACGAGAAACTGGGCCTAAGTATAACACGTTGAAATCAGCTTTCTTCGTTAATTTAATCCTGGAAATTATAAAGTTTCAGGTGCCCACCAGGACGACAGCCCAGCTTGTCCTCCTTAGAGCGGGCGCTGGTCATAACTATCCGCGCTGGGAAGCTGCCCATATCTCACTTTTGTGTTTTCTAATCGATACACAGGGGAACAGCATTTTGTTTATTTAGATTTTATATTCATTTCTAGCTAATTTTTGGTCTTAAAATCCGGAAATGCTAACCGTTTTTCTCCTATACGTCCAGTTTTTAAGATACAGGGGGCTCAAATTTTGGCCCCCATACAAACCTTCCCTTCATTGAAATCAAACAAACGAAACTCGCTAAAAAATTTTTTTTTGTAAATACATATTGATTTTATATCTTAACAACATTACCTAAGAATTAAAAAAAAATCATGGCAACAATTTTCGTTTGTAGCTTTTTCTGGAGTGTTAAATTTCCGGACAGTCCCGTTTTTAGCCCCATCAATAGTCCGCCATCATATTCGCATCCCATCTGCCTTGATATCGACTCTCCATGATTTTGAAATCTTGATGAAATCGCTCTCCTTGCTCATTACTCACAGCTCCAAGATTTTCCGGAAATTCATCTAAATGACTGTGTAAAAAGTGAACTTTGATGCTCATGTTGCAGCTAAGCCTTTGAAAACTGTCCAATAGTTGCTCGACTACTATCGCATAATTCGATGCACTTATATTGCCTAGAAAGTTGTTGACTATATTCTCTAATGCCAGCCATGCTGTCTTTTCATTTTCTTTCATTGATTCCATAAAATTTGTATCGCTGAGAAGCTGCCGAATTTGTGGACCGTCAAATACTCCAGCCTTTATTTTCTCGTATGATAGCGCAGGAAGGGCCGACAGCATATACTTAAAATAATTTCCTTCTGTTGGTAAGGCTTTTAAAAATTGTTTCGCCAGGCCTAGTTTTATATGCAACAGCGGGAACATGTTTTTTGTCGATCCACAAGCGGTTCATGAACAATATTTTGATCACCAGCCTTCAGATCAGATCTCGGGGGCCAATTCCTTTGTATCCAATGTTTATCGCGAGTTCTGCTATCCCACATACACAAAAAGCACGGATATTTTGTATATCCACGTTGCTAACCGAGAAGGAAGAACCATCTTGAGGTCTACAGCTACACATATGATATGCCTGGTGGACAAAGGGGCCTATTTTTTGCCCTTTGACTTAGAAATGTATAACTGCCACATATATAGCAAACTGACTCCGGGTATTGAGACACTTTCGACAAGGGATAGTAGAGGCTTCCATTACACAAGTTAAGAGTACAAAAATAGGGTTATATACTCGAACGGAGGCTTTTAAATACACTTTTTTGATTAAAAAAGACTTAAAAATGGCCGAAGAATTTCACAACTTTTAACAAAAAAATCCAGGTCGCGACAAATTACTTTCTTTTGTTTATTTAATTTTATTGTATACAATTACTAGAAGGTCCTGCACAAGGATGCAACCAAAAAAGTGTTAAAATTGTTCTCCTGTGAATTGTCCACAACTTGGAAATTCTTGACCGGAATTTTGAAATTTGGTAGACTTGTACGACATCGCTCGGTCCATATTTGGTGAAAATTTTAAGGCTTTAGCTAACAAAGTTCTAAAGTTAAAGCCGGCGAAAGATACGATTCAATTTTTTTTCTATCACGAAACGATGGAAAATCCGCCACATCCGATTCCCTATTAACCTCTTAGGAAAATGCATACTAAACAAAGGACTCTGAAATAGTTTTTAGATAAAGTTTTTTCCCACAATATGTCCTTCGAATCCGTTACAATTTACGAGTCCTGAAGACCGGCATGGCATCACTAATATAACCATGGAGGAAGGCATACTCTTCTCCAGAAATATTGCAACCATAATAAGCCACCCTTCCACCGCGCTGGAGGTTCTCCATGGAATCCACTCCACAATGAAACTACCTCGAAAGCCACTATATCAGCTTAAGAAATCTCGGCCAAAATGAGGTATGTATGTATGAGTATGGCTAGGGATTTGCCTGAAATCCGAGTTCCTCAAGTATGTGTACAGCATTGGGTCTTCGGGAATCTGGTCACCTTATTTTAAGGTACCACAAAACCGACATAGGACGTTAATTTACGAATCTCGCTTACATTTCTCCCTATGGATTACAGTTACAAATTTTGGATTATTTAGTATAGTTTTACCACACTCGTAATTATAAACATAATTAAGCAATTATGATAATTATCGTGTGTCATCTGTCTAGTCTAGGGCATAAGAATCAATAGAGTCTGTGACCAGACACATCCCAGAAGTTATTGCTATATGTGGTGTGGAAGAAGCCCAACTGAATCCGACTCAAAACTGTGCATAACCATTTATTCAAACTTTAACCATACATATTTCCATAAATAGGCTTGTGCGTTTTGCGGTTATGCGTTCTCGACTGCATACTGAAAGAGTTCCTAAGTAACAGTTCCAAGACATTGTCCTAATTTAATAATCACTTCATATTTTCAATGATATTTCTATCATTGTCCCGAAACGGCTTTTTCATCAGCTCCAAAACATAGCCAGAATTCCATTTAATTTTTCCTTAATAAAAGTATTTTTTTTCTGGGTGTTAGTACTATCGACCTTTTAGACTATGGGATACGCTTAGACCAATTAAAAAGTGTCTCAACATCTGGGTAAACTTTTTTGGTCTAAATTTTACAGTGCAATCTCCAATCATTGAAAGTTTAATGAAACTAAGTATATCATGAATGGTCTAAATATCCGAGATGTCAATTTGACAATTCCGGGCTGTTAGAAGTTTTTGAAATGTGGATAATACAGAAACACGTTTAAATTGCGCTCAAATTTCCCAGCAAAACTTAACAAATATCAAAATACAATTTATGTCCATCAGCAGGGGCGAACCCAAGGGGGGGGGGATTTGGGGGATGAAACACCCCCCGAAATTTTTAAAATGAAAATTGTAGGTATGAATAAAATTCACACAAAATATCTTTGCTGATAAATCAAATATCTAAGTGATGATTTTGACTATGCCCGACGTCAGAGTATCGTTTTAGAGTGCCCATAGACCTTCCAACCGATTGAAGCAGCTTCCACTTTTAACATTGAACTGATTGCGTCAAGTAATAAGAAGAGATGAATGCTTCATTCTATCCACATCTGTTCATTATTTATCGTTAGATGTGTGTCGCGGTTTTGTTCAGGACAGATTAATAATCAATTCTTTCGTTAATACATAGTATGAATAGATGGTGAGCTGTTGACATATTCAACATTTGGAATCACGTTCAAGAATCAATACCTTTCTTAAATAGCGCAGACCTCCCAAGTTTCAATTGTCAAAATGACGAAGACGAACGAAAATTCAGTGTCTAGACAGGCCCATTCTCCATCGAAAGTAGCAATGGATCTTCCATCGCCACAAAATATATAATTTTCGCTATGTTGTGTTGTCTCGTGTGAACCGCAAGATTGCATAGTGTATGTGCTGTACGGGCGTCAGATAGATTGGTCAATCGATCGGACAGTATATGGGCACTCTTAAGCCTAAGGTCTAAGAACATTTACAGCGTTGGATTTCATGAGCCACTTTGAAAATACAAATCACCCCCCGAAATAAATTCCTGGGTTCGCTCCTGTCCATCAGTGCAGTACGGATCAGTCGTCATTCGTCAAGAGCTACCAAACCGATAAGTGGATATCAGAGGATACAGCTGAAACGACAAGCTTCCCGTCCTCCATGGGATGATTCGATTTATGTGCCACCTTCACTGGATCCTCATACAAATGTCGACAAGGGTTTAGCGAAAACTCTACGAAACTCGCATATAAAACAGAATCGGTGAAAATATGAGCCCAAAACAGCGTCGTTGAGTATTGAGGCGGGTGTTGAGGGCACACACTAAAAAAATTTGGTATAAATTTTATAAATTTTCTTATCTATATAGGTCCATAGGAAAATTTGTATTAAATTTATAAGTTTCAATCTTATAAATTATATTTATTCTATAAACGATAAAATTAATAGGAGTTATAGTGTAAATCCAACAATACCAATGGTTTATTTTTTATAGGAAATCATTTAGAAGTGTTTTATATGAATTTGGTATAAAAATTATAAAGAATCGATAAATCCTGGTTATAGGACAGATTATACAAATTATAAGAGAACAGGTATAAATCGAAGAATACTAACTATTTTACCCCATGATTCTCAGCCTATCATGTCATAGTCAGTACAAGTATGAAACCTAGTTGATTTTTCACTTGATTGCAAAATAAAAAATAAAAAAAAAATTCGCGAGCGCGCAGAGCGCGAACGCCGGGTTGGTGAGCGTAGCGAGCAGGGGGCGAAGCCCCCTAGTAACTCATAAATCTTATATCTCATTGACCTCTTCTATATTTTATTAACCTCTTTACGCTCTAAATTGCATAATAAATTACCTACCTACAGTGGGATTCGATCCCGAGATCCTATGATTTGGAGACCAACGCCTTACCTACTAGACCAACCAGACTCTATGAGTGATGAAGTTTGTAATTTATACCATACATTGACCGAAAGCACGCACAAAATTTTATCGTAGAAAAGAATAAAATAAATATGAACTTAGTATAGATGAGCCTTTCTAAACCATTTTGTATAAAATTTATCTGAGTTTTGGTATAAAACGCAACGAAAAGAAAAGTTCATAAGAACTTTGATAAAATTTATACCATTTTTGGTATACACTGACTTTATACTTTCAACGTTATAAAAATGTATTCTAAAATTGGCATATATAACTTTATATTAAAAATGGTATAAATAATTTTATCTTTTATCCCAAAATTTGTTACCGTGCAACAGCAGCGAAACCTACGTATAACTGAAATTGTTCGAATGCAATTAAAGTGTTAGTTCAGCAGACAACCTGATATGTATGGTGTCATTTAGAATGAAGCTCTGCGATTTCTTCTTATTATGTATACTAAATTAATTTTATGTCTTCCTAAAAAGAAATAAATAAAATTGATTTCCTTGTTTTACTTTGTGTCCTGCAATTTTGAATTCACAGCATAATGTGTATCCACAGTTTTTTTTTGGTGTATCGAGTTGCGGAAATCTTCTGAAAATACCCCGGCTTTCTATCCTCCCTCACCTATTTGTTCCCGGGTCGCCCCATTCCGTGGCCCACGAGTTGAATCCACACGCGATTACCACTCGAGCATCGTGCACTAGTTCGTCCAGAAATTGTTCGAAGTCAACGCATTTCAGAAGTCTATTGTGGCCTGAACTTATAAATAAAACCCTAAATAAAACACATCTTAATACTTTGTTGGCCCCTCTTTTGCATTAATAACTGCTTGTAGACGACTGGGCATCGTTTGGAGTAAATTTGAAGTGTAACTAGATGGAATTGCTTCCCACTCTACTTGTATGGCTTCCAAAAGGTCCTTTTTGTACTGATGCAGCGTTTTAAGACCTTCAATATGGTGAATTTTGCTGGTTCCACTACCCGCCATACACCGCAAACCACAACTGCCGTGCTTTGTTTGCGAATGGATATTTTTCGTCTTTAAGTCTTCATTCTTTCTCTGCCACACAATCTGCTTACCATCTGAGCCAAAGAGGTTAAATTTACTTTCATCTGTAAATAGTACCTAAATCCTAATACATATTAGAAAAAAAATTAGCATATTTACTGTAATACCTTTTGCCAAAAATGAATGTCCTTATCAACGTATTTATTAGCAAACTCCAACCTTTTTTATACCCTATACCCATAAGATGGTATAGGGTATATTGTTTTTGTTACGCCGATATTCTGTAACACCTCAAAGGAGCCACCGGAGGTATGGCAAAGTATATATATAAATGATCAGGGTCGGTCCCTGAATGGAATAAGCCATGTCTGTCTGTCTGTCTGTTAGCACGATAACTCCCGATATGATGAAGCTAGCGGTTTGAAATTTTAGTCAAATGTTTGTTTTGCTAAAATCTTGGACGGTATTGAAAATGGGCCAAATCGGACCACGGGTTCCCCTACCTCCCATACAAACTACCCCTCCTTGATATTTTAATTCAGCCATAACTTTCGGTAGGATATCGCTATCGACTTGAAATTTTGATCAATGTCTCATTCTGACATATACTTTGAGTTGGTGGAAAGTGGAGTAGGTCCGACTGCCGCTACCCCTACTTCCCCTTCAAAGTTATATTCAGCCATATCTTTTGATAGAATGTAACGAAAAACTTCAAATTAGTATCAAATGGTAGCCGTTGGATGTCTTGACAAGGTAATAAAGATGTGTCAGGTCCGACCCATCTACCCCTCCCTCCCCCACAAAAAAAATATGAAATTGAATATTTTGGGTTTTGCGTGCCTTAGGTCTGTACATGGGTATAGGGTATACACTCATCGTGCTATTCGCACGATTAGAACTCGGTCTCGTTTTTGTTAGCTGCGGTAAGATTCAGCTTCATCCGAGCTACTCGTCTGTTCAATCCTTGCCTCCTGAGACTCCTCCTTACTGTTTCAGGGTGTACGTCAATATTTAGTTGATTTTTGACCATTGCGGTCAATTGTGGGGCACTTAGATGAGGGTTCTTTTTAATATCACGGACTAAAAAGACCTTATCCTCGCTGTAAACGCCTTTCTATTATCTAGTTTTAGCAATTTTTATTTATTATCCCTCCGACTCTAGAAAACCGGTGAATAATCTGTTGCACTGTTCCGCGGCTTTTTTGTACCGGTTCACTTCACATGGAGCTACAGCGGAAAGATCGCAGACGGAATTTTGCTGCCCGGGTGGCGTATTTACAAACCCTAGTTCAACTGGAGGCATCATTGCCTCCAACTCCGCTCGGGTTTGTAAAGCAAATTCCACTTACAAACCCTTGTTCAGTATGAGGCATCCGAATGTTGCTGAACATTTTCCGCAACTTTTATGTGGCTAACAGCAGTAGACGGCATTTGAGTGTACATATTGTGCACAATGGAGTTTTTGGGCGATTTTGTGTAGTGCTTGCAAATTCTAGTGCAGTACGAGGCAACTGAAGTTTTTTACGTACAATGAAGAGTTTTTCGCCGATTTCGTGCAGCGCTTGCAAAGACTAGTGCAATAGAAGGCAAATGAATTTTAATACGTACGTACGTAATGAAGAGATTTTGGCCGATCTTGTGTAGCGCTTGCAAATTCTAGTGCAGTACGAGGCAACTGAAGTTTTTACGTATAATGAAGAGTTTTTCGCCGATTTCGTGCAGCGCTTGCAAAGACTAGTGCAATAGAAGGCAAATGAATTTTAATACGTACAATGAAGAGATTTTGGCCGATCTTGTGTAGCGCAAATTCTAGTGCAGTACGAGGCAACTGAAGTTTTTTACGTATAATGAAGAGTTTGTCGCCGATTTCGTGCAGCGCTTGCAAAGACTAGTAGTTCAGTAATATCGTGTCGATTTAGTACCAATCCGTGAAAAAAATACAGAAGTTTTTTTCTCACTCTTTCTTTATGTATTATGGTGCGCTGATTCCGATTATGAGCTTTGCACCCTAAAAAAAAGTGCCGCAACCTTTAAAAAAGGGGGAAAGGGGGGCATTTCTTCGGTGTTTTGCGATTATTTCAAAAACGGTAAGAGATACAGAAAATTGGTCTGAGGACGAAAAAAACTACATAAAATTATCTTTGCAACGATATATAACAAATTAGAGTTTAATTGAATATTTCGGCGTTAGAATAGAACATAAATTCAGATTTTACAACGTAAGAAGCTAGAGATGGCGAACGCGAACGTAGAGATGTTAATAAATGAAGAGCCAACCACTTGCATTATAATAACACCTATTATGCAAAGAGTATTCTTGTCTGGTTTGGCTGATGAAATGGTATTCATTGGCTGAATTCAAATTGTAAGAAAACGACCGGACGGGTAAACTTGCGCGACAAGAACCATCGTATGATCATTTCACACTATCCGATCAAAACACGGACCGGCGAACAATAATCACACAGCAAGTATGTATAAATGTTGCCATGCACGCTCCAAAGTTAGTGTACAATGAAGTGACGAGTCGACAAGATTAAAATGCAAGTAAAACACGCGCTAATTGTCTTTGCAGAACGCCTGAACTATTGGTAGATGCAATCGTCTTATCGATCGTATGATTCCTACGAAAGAAAAACAATCGTGTCACGATTTTTTTCTTTCGTAAGACGCGTTCTTACAATGTGAAATGCACAATGCTTGTCTACTGGCCACTACAAAAGCTCTCTTGTCTTGCAAGTTTACCCGTCCGGTTCCGTCTTACAATCTGAAATCAGCCAATGGCTGATACTTGCTGTGTGATTATTGTTCGCCGGTCCGTGTTTTGATCGGATAGTGTGAAATGATCATACGATGGTTCTTGTCGTGCAAGTTTACCCGTCCGGTCGTTTTCTTACAATTTGAATTCAGCCATTGACACAAGTGCATCTTGCGATCAGACAAATACATGCGTTACATTTATTTTTGCCGCTTCGAAAATTGGAGCATTGCCAGTCGCGGTAATTTTGCACACTAGTCAATCCGAAGAAAACTATAGACATTGCTTCTATTCTGTTCAAAAAATTTTGCAGGAGACTTGCCATAAAGTGTTCCAGCCAAAAGTAATTATGACGGATGATAGCAATGCTGAAAGGAACGCTTTACGTACTGTATTCCCGAATAGCAGAATGCTCCTTTGCATTTTCCACGTTAACCAAGCACTTTGGCGTTGGTTGTGGCAAAGCGAGTACAATGTTTGCAAGGATGATCGGAAACAAATCATGCAAAAGTTTCGCACGATAATGTATGCCGAAACCATAATGCAGGCCGAAATTAATATGTCGCAATTCCAATTATCGGCGAGAAACTCTTCATTGTACGTAAAAAACTTCAGTTGCCTCATACTGCACTAGAATTTGCAAGTGCTACACAAGATCGTCCAAAATCTCTTCATTGTACGTATTAAAATTCATTTGCCTCGTATTGCACTAGTCTTTGCAAGCGTTGCACGAAATCGGCGAAAAACTCTTCATTGTACGTAAAAAACTTCAGTTGCCTCGTACTGTACTAGAATTTGCAAGCGCTACACAAGATCGGCCAAAATCTCTTGATTGTACGTATGAAAATTCATTTGCCTTCTATTGCACTAGTCTTTGCAAGCGCTGCACGAAATCGGCGAAAAACTCTTCATTGTACGTAAAAAACTTCAGTTGCCTCGTACTGCACTAGAATTTGCAAGCGCTACACAAGATCGGCCAAAATCTCTTCATTGTACGTATTAAAATTCATTTGCCTCGTATTGCACTAGCATTTGCAAGCAATACACAAAATCGCCCAAAAACTCCATTGTGCACAATATGTACACTCAAATGCCGTCTACTGCTGTTAGTCACATAAAAGTTGCGGAAAATGTTCAGCAACATTCGGATGCCTCGTACTGAACAAGGGTTTGTAAGTGGAATTTGCTTTACAAACCCGAGCGGAGTTGGAGGCAATGATGCCTCCAGTTGAACTAGGGTTTGTAAATACGCGCCCGGGTGAATGCTAGAAACTGACATTAAATATGCCAAAATTTCTGACAGTGGCAGTTCGATGAGTATGTTGGAGCCACTTTTTGATTACATTTTCTTAATCTATGGCGTAGTTCATGTTCTACAAATTCAATGGTCGTTACCCTACTGTTGCTTAAGTCAATCAGGACGAAATGCCCCTTTCTCGTCCTGAAAGGTACATGCAGTCAGGAATTGTATCAAATTTCAGGATTTTCTTAAATGAGTTCCACACAATGATAAAGGAAAAACACTTTTTCCTTACTACAATTTATTTTTCTTTTTGCAAATTATATGTATATTTCGAATGCACCTTGCATTCTTCTTCAGTGCGAGTGTTTCTAAGGAAGGAAGGAAACACTCGCACTGAAGAAGAATGCAAGTTGCATTCGAAATATATATTTGCAAAAAGAAAAATAAATTGTAGTAAGGAAAAAGTGCTTTGATTAATACAAATTAAAAATAAGCTACAAACAGCGGTGAAACCGATCAATAAGATGATAAAGGAATTATATTGAATCCTCGGGGAGTCCTTAAGTCGAAAAAATGCATTTTTTGCACAGAGAGGTTAAACGATCAAGATGTGTGTCGTACCAAAGCCAATACTGAGAATATAACATTTGATAACATTTGGTAAATTTCGACCTTCGAAAGCCGCAGCATAACTAAGTTCTTAGCAGTCTGTCTTTAACCAAATTTCTACAAATTTAGAATAATAGTTTCATAAAGTCACAACAACCGAAGCAAGATAACGTTGGATTCTTTTGGTTATGCTATTAAGGACGAAATTATGATATATTAACTGTAATATCTACAGCAAAATGTTTTGAGAACAATTTAAACTACACAAAATTCCCTTTCTAATGATATATAATAACCTATACCTTCTCTTGGCAGATTATATACTAGACCTAAGAACATCCGATCGATTTTTTGATAGTTACATCTAGCTCCTGAAGTAATTTAATTGGAGCCATGGTCATTGGGATCAATATACCTATCAAAATATAGCTGGCCCACATGGAGACTCAGGCTGCTCCGACAAAGCATACCCATATTTCCCCTATTAACATTATTCAAAAAGACATGCATGTAACTTATCTCCAAATCACAGCAGGCTGGACAAAATTTGGCAAACGATAAGGCTAAGTCCCATTAGACCTTCCACCTTAAAAAAAGGCGGGAAAGGGGGCATTTTTTCGTTTTTTTTTGCGATTATTTCAAAAACGGTAAGAGATACAGAAAAATGGTCTGAGGACGAAAAAACTGCATAAAATTATCTTTGCAATGATACATTATAGTTTAATTGAATATTTCGGCGTTAGACTAAAACATAAATTAGAATATTTTCATTTTATACCTTTTTTAAAAGCTCCATAACTTTTGAAAGAATGCTATTTCAGTCGTAAAGTTTTGTATAAGTATTCACAATAAGTTCAAGATCATTTAAAGGTAAACACTGAGTCGCTCCGGTCAAGAAACCCCATTATCCCCCAATTTACATTTTTCAAAACGTCATATCCATAACTCCCCTCAAAATTGGGGCTGAGTGCTAAATTTTGGTATGTTGCGATTGGAGGCCATAGTCACTCCACCCACCAAAAATCAGCTCATTCGGATAAAAACTAAGGGTATCTCCCATACAAAGTGGTCCATCAGGAGTTTGTTCTACGTACTACTCATTTTATAAACTGTAGAACAAAATTGTCTTGGGACACTTTGTATGGGAGGTACCCTTAGTTTTTATCCGAATGAGCTGATTTTTGGTGCGTGGGGTGATTATGACCTCCAATCGCAACAAACCAAAATTTAACACTCTGCTCCAATTTCGGGGGAGTTATGGACATATCGTTTTGCCAAATTCAAATGGGGGGATCATGGGGGTGCCTGACCGGAGCCCGGAGCGACTCAATGTTTACCTTAAAATTATCTTGAACTTATTGGAATACTTATACAAAATTTTACGGCTGAACTAGCATTCTTTTTAAAGTTATGGAGCTTTTAAAAACGTCTAAAATGAAAATATTCTAATTTCTTTTCTAGTCTACCGCCGAAATATTCAATTAAACTCTAATGTTTTATATATATGGTTATCATTGGTAAGAAAATTTTATGCAGTTTCTTTCGTCCTCAGACCATTTTCCTGTATCTCTTACCGTTTTTTAAATAATCGCAAAAAAGCGAAAATATGCCCCCTTTCTCCCCTTTTTTAAAGGTTGCGGAACCACAATCGGTTGGGACTTTTTATGCCATCATCTCGGGACCATCCCCAACCATAATCAAAAAAAAATTCCGATGTTGGATTTTTGCCGTTCGTTGGCCATATTTGGTCCAATTTTCTTAGACTATTTGTTTTAATCCGATCGAAGTAATATTTTTTATTTTTGGTTTCTTATGTATTTTGGATGCTGATCTCGAGTCCAGAGCTTCCTACCAAAATTTCGTTGCGAAACAGGGCCAAGACTACAAAAAAATAACCCAAAATCTTTAATTTTTTGGGCTTATAACGCCGAATCTGTAAATTTCTGCGAAACCCTGTCCACGAACATGTAAGAGAAACCATTAATGCAGGTCCAAGGCGACATTTAAAAATTTAAAATTTAAAATGCGTTAAGCGGAATTGCTACAATTATTAGTCGTTTTTTTCATAGTTTTTTTTTACGATTTTGACCCTGTTTCGCAACGAAATGTTGGTGGGAAGCTATGGATTCGGGTTCAGCACATCAAAATTCATAAAGAATAAGAAAAAATCAACTTTTGCGACCTAAAATGAAAAACCATTCAATCTCAATATTTATATTTCATAATATGGAACTATGTTAAAATGGCAAACTTAAAATATCAATTGTAGTAATACCGTTCAACGAGTTTATAATATTTATGTTTATATAGTGATTTTAGTTGAAAAAATGATGAAACCCAAACATACAAAAAAAGAGCTGACTTTTGATGCCAAATTGATCTATGGTCTGACCGCAATACGCAGTAAAAAGTTACACTCTTTCGCGCGTGACATTTGGTGGGGAGGGGGTGGCAAAGGGGTGAAATTATGATTTTTCGCAAATATCTTGTTAACTGTAATATTTACAGCAAAATCTTCTGAGAACAATTTAAACTACACTATTCCCTTTCTAATGATATATAATACCCTATACCTTCTCTTGGCAGATTATATACTAGACCTATAGGCATCGGATGTTATTCCGATTTTTTGATAGTTACATTTATCTCTCCAGCTCTTGAAGTAATTTAATTGGAGCCATTGTCATTGGGATAACTATTCCTATCAATATATAGCTGACCCACACGGAGACTCAGGCTGCTCCGACAAAGCATACCCATATTTCCCCTATTAACATTTTTGAAAAAACATTCCTGTAAATTACATCCGATGTTTTTTAAGGCTAGTATATAATCTGCCAAGAGAAGGAGTATTATATATCATTAGAAAGGGAATTTCGTGTAGTTTAAATTGTTCTCAAAAGATTTTGCTGTAAATATTACAGTTAACAAGATATTTGTAAAAACCATAATTTCGCCCCTTTTCCACCCCCGCCCCACAAATGTGATGCGCTAAAAAGTGTAACATTTTACTGCGTAATGCGATCAAGCCATAGAACAATTTGGTATCAAAAGTCAGCCCTTTTTTGGATGTTTGGGTCAACAGCTAAAATCACTATATGTACTATGTCTCTTTGGACGCGCAATCGTGTGCTATCTAACATATTCATGGATAACACTGTGTGACAAATTTAAAAAAAAATAACCGTCATCTCCAATTTTTATTTTTTTTTAATTCTCATTTAATTCTTACTAAAACCTCATATTTACTTTTTCCCTTGACCCCCCAGTTTCAGAGATATGGAAAGATATTGATATTCCCAGAAAATAATACAAAATAAAGTTCCAGTAACAAATCGGTTATTATTTATTAAATTTTTTTTGCTAAAACGGACATAAAACAATATAATAAACATATTTAAATACTTAAAATTATAAACTTAATTGTTAAACACATTTATTTTAAGGGAAAAATAAAAAAATCAACTTTTTCTCCTATGTTTAGAACTGTCTTCTCGCTGTAAGCGCCAACAATAATCTCCTAACATCGCTGCATCCCAATGACCTTGAAAACGTTCTTCAAACCTTTTTATGTCCTGATGAAACCGCTCACCTTGTTCATCGCTTACGGCTCCAAGGTTCTCAGGAAAGAAAGAGAAATGGGAGTGAAGAAAATGCATTTCAAAGACATTCTGCACCCCATCTCTTTATATCTAAACATATTTGTTACTAAAAGTTCTGCGTTTTCGGCTTTGTGATTTCCTAAGAATCCTTTTAGAACAGCTTTTAATGAAGTCCATGTACCATGTACCAAATCATTAAATTCCTCTTGGCGAATTAGCTGTGGTTTTCGTTGATCGCTTGATGAAGGAGAGGGGAAAAACTGTGTATCCTGAGGGTCGTTACTTTTATCACTGTGAGGAGGGCGAACAGTGCTGTTTACACTGTGAGGCACAGGTTTCGTGACAGAACTCACTATAGGGTACTCCACTTTATACTTATGCTTTTTCGTATCACCCCGAAAATCGAACACACAAAAATAGCAATCGTCGTGATGATTGCTAGACTCGCTCCAAAGTGTTGGAACCGCGAAAGGCATTTCTTGTTTTCCAGTTTTTTGAGAGTGCAGTGACATACAACACGATATGCAAAAAAAAATCGGGTATCCGAGGCTTATCCTGACACACAACGCGGCCAAAATAAGCATCCCTTAATTTTTGTGTTACTTTTCTCTCTAGCGATTTAAAAATATATTTGCCACACACGTAGCAAAATTTATTTGGCGAATTTTTGCACAGGTTGCGAATACTTCTTTCAGATTCCATATTGTAAACCAATTAAAGTAAAACTATTACAACACGTGCTATTTATACCATAACAATATCTTTTTAAGTTTTTTTTTTAATTTTTGTACATGACGGTTTTCGTTCTTTAAGGGGTATTATAAGGATAATAAAAAAAGAATATGACAGGTGAAAACAAAAGGGATAATATAAGAATAATAAAAAACGAGTATATCAGGTAAAAGTATAATAAATATTAAAGTTACGTAAAGATACGTAGCCGCGAAAAGATAAAAAAGACGGTTTTTCACGGTTTTAAGTCACAATAAAAGGGAATAAAAATAAAATAACCGAGCAAATTATATTTATTTTCAGCGATTTTTATTGCCAAGAGTCCTCTTAATAATACTGATAAGAAATTTACTTATTTTATTGCAAATTGCAGTAATTGAGTAGCAGATACTATATGAGGACCATTAAAAAAGATTTCGGCGTGTAACTCGAAAACCTGAGGGTCAGGAAAAAAATTAATTGCATTTTTGTCATATGGGAACCAATAGCTAACCAAAATAGCATTCAGTTTTTTTGACGGTTTTTTGGTGTCACGCAGTGTAATTTGAAGCAAAAATGAATAGTTTCAGAGTTAGGGGATAGGGTCATGGGTTCGAGACTCACCTTGAACGAATTTCGTTTATGTTTATGTTTTTCGAACTCACGACCCATGTGACGAACTATGATCTCACTCAGATGTTAAACGAGTACCCATTTATGGGGATAAATAACACATTGTTTTTTTGCGGTTTTGGCCCTGTTCCACAATGAAATTTTGTTAGGAAGCTCTGGATTCGAGCTCAGCCAACCCCCCCCCCCCCCCCCCCCCCAAAATATCCACCACATTTCAAATCTCAATCACGTAATAACTAGATAACTTTTAGATAAACCAGAAATTTACAAAATGTCCGTTATTTATATATATAACTATGAGTTAAAATGCATTCATGCTGGATTCATCGAATGTAGTGATTTCGTTTAGGTACCAATTTGCATACAAATGTTATTATAAATTAGAACTTTTCCAATAAACTTTTTCTGAAATGTATCAAAAATCAGATACGGGCTTATGCATGCATTATGTAAGAACAAGAACACAACCTACGATAAGGTGATTTTACTCGTAACTTGGTGTTAGTTGCTTACCTAAAAGATGTGTGTTATGCAACACCATATTAGCATAAAGCGAAATAAATAAAAAAAAAGTCTTTACAAAAGATGAAAAAACCTAAGCATATCGAAAGTATCATATTTTCAAGATTCTTTTCTTCCGACAGGATGACAGCATATAAGGTATTTATACAGATTATGTATAGCTGTATTTTTGTGAACTGAGAATTTATTTTTGGGAGGGCCAAACGAGTTACAGGGCATATGTTAAGGTCACATTCTCGGTATCGTGCAGTTTCCGTTGTGCAAGTCTACGAGATAAATAGATTTGAATAAAGATCTAAGGTAGAAGTAGTTGGGACATCAAACCGAAAGGTTGTTTCGTAAGAGGTGTAACTTTGGTCAGTGATTTGTAAGATGATTTCAATATTGTTCATTTTGACTATTTTGGTGCTATTTATCTGGAAGGATTCGCAGAAACCTGAACATTTCCCTCCTGGTAAGATGATTTTTTAAATTGGTCAGGTGTCAAGTGAAAATCATTTTTATTGAAGGAGCTTCTTATTGTTAGTGTAATTTTAATGATGGTTTCTAGAAATTAGTTGAAAATATGTAGGTTCTAAATGCCTAGCATTTCAATTCCATATTTATTTTTCAATAAAATTTTGCTAGGACCCAAATGGCTACCAATCGTCGGAAGTATACCTCTTATACAGCAACTGCATAACATCTACCAATTTTATCACTTGGTGTGGCAACACTTTGCATCCCGCTATGGACCCGTTGTAGGATTTCGTATTGGGCGAGATAAACTGGTCGTAATATCAGGTCGGGAAGCCGTCAAAGAATTATACAGTCGCGAGGAATTCAATGGACGACCGAAGGGATTCTTCTTTCGTGTACGAACATTTGGAAAACGTGAAGGTGTAGTGTTTACCGATGGCAGGAGTTGGGAAGTTTTGAAGCGATTCTCATTGAGAACAATGAAACAATTAGGCACTGGCCGTAACGGTATGGTGGCACATGTGGAAAAAGAAGCGGCAGAAATGGTTGAATATTTCCGAGCAAAGGTCTCATCACAAGAACCGATACACATGAGCCATGCCTTCGATATTCCAGTTTTAAATGTAATGTGGGCACTGCTGGCCGGATATCGATTTCATACGGACGACGAAAGACTTTTAATGCTGCTGAGCAAAATTCACGAAAGTTTTCGGGTGATCGACATGTCTGGTGGAATACTTAATCAATTTCCATTTATAAGACATATTTTTCCGGAACGTAGTGGTTACCGGAGGTTGGTAAAGGCTCATGTGCCGATATGGAACTTTCTGCTAGAGACGATTGTCGAAATTCGCAATAAGATGGTACCAAACACTCCGGCTGCAAGTATGATTGAAGCATTTTTGGCGGAAATAGAAAAGAGCGATGAGAACGATCCGGTTTACAATTCCGAGCAATTGTTATCGATCTGTTTGGATTTTTTCCAAGCCGGCTCAGAAACTACAAGTAATACTCTGGGATTTGGGATCATTTTCATGCTTCATCATCCGGAAATCATGAGAAAAATTCGACTGGAAATGGATGAAGTAGTGAGTCGATCGCGACTACCCTGTCTTGCGGATCGGCATCATCTTCCCTATACGGAGGCGGTCATATGTGAAATTCAAAGATATGCCAATGTAGCTCCTTTGGCTATAGCACATAGAACAATGTCAACTACGAAATTCTATGACTATGTCATACCTGAAGATACCATTGTTTTGTTGTCGACATATAGTCTAAACATGGATAAAGAATATTGGAAGGACCCCGAAGTATTTCGCCCGGAACGATTTCTGACTGAAGATGGCAAACTAATACATCACGATGGATTCATACCGTTTGGATTAGGTGAGTTTATGCAATGTAGTGTTTAGCATATTTTCATCTTAAACATTTTAATTTAAATTAAAGGAAAACGACGCTGTATTGGGGAAACTCTGGCCAGATCAAGTTTATTTTTATTTTTCTCAGCATTTATTCAGAATTATGATGTCATGATACCTGAAGGACAACCCGTCCCAGATATTGAAGGAATTGATGGGATAACATTGTCCCCAAAACCATACAAAGCGTTTCTGAAAGTTAGAACTTAGTTTCATAGAAATTGTTTAAACGCTTATCTTTTGCAAGAAGTACCAAATAAAGCCATCTATTTATTTTTGTACTTGTTTTCATTAATAATAATATATAGACTATAATAACCATATCAAGTGATTGCTACCTGTAATGTGCCGTATTTATATAATTATTACGTCGACAAGCCTGATAAAGGTCAGAAGATTAGCGGAGCTTAGTACGAGGGGTGCCTTTTATATTTTGGGATTAGAGAATCATCGAAAATCGCTTTATTGTTTTTCAAAATATTCGCATTGGTCTCGGCGATGACACGATCCAAGATAGAGCTGCCTGTAGAAATATGCTGAGATATTACCGCCAAAACGGGCGATGTGCCTACACCTCAGGTCGAGCAACGCGAAACCATGGAGCGGTATAAAGAACGAGGCAAGGAAGAAGAAGAAAATATTCCCAGATCTGTTACACTAGTTGTCCCATCCCGAAATATAAAAGGCACCTCATGTATGTACTTCACTTCGAATATATAGCATTTTCAGGTCAAGTAAATAACTTTCCGAGTCAAATAAATAAATGTCCGAAACAAATATGTAGGTAAATTTCCGAATCAACAAAACACGTTTGCATATCAAATAGATAAATGTCCGAAACAAAAAACGAGACCGAGGCTAATTTCGGGCGCGGCCGAAATTTGGATACCCTTCGCTCCCCTCGGGCTAAAAGTTTTTTGGGGCGTATCTATGACTTTGACTTGTGTTTAGTCCTCCCCGCTTCCATGCTTTTCCTTGAATTTTTACATAAGTGCCGTGGCGAAGATTTAATGGGAGAAGCGGGGGATGTGGGTTTCTTAGAAGAACCAAAGGGGGGGGGTGTACGGCAGCCCTACGAACGCATGGCCTTTCCATAAATTTTTACGTATGTTTGTGGCATCAATTAAAACACATTTCTATGAGATTTGGTTGAAAATGGTGGATACATAAAAAAGTTTTTGTTCGAAGAACCTAATTTTGGGGTTGGGTTTATATGCCAGCACCACGACCCCATAGTCCGATTTCATTTATTTCCACGTTTGTTATGTGGCATAAATAGAAATATAATTTTCTGAGGTTTGATTGAAATTGGTGTGCAAATAAAAACGTTTTTGCTTTGAAAAATTTGATTTGGGGGGCTAGGTTTGTATGGTAGCCCCATGACCACATGGTCCGACTCCATCTTTTCATACATATGTTTTGTGTCATCAATAGAAACACATTTGTGTGAAGTTTTGTTGAAATTGGTGTATAAATAACAAAAAAATTCTTAGAAGAACTTAATTTGGGGAGCTAGGTTTGTATGACTAGCCCTATGACCCCATGGCCTGATTTGTTCAATTTTTACTTATGTTTTGTGATATAACTTGAAACACATTTGTGCGAAATTTGATTGAAATCGATGAGAAAATAAAAAAGTTTTCCTTAGAAGAACCTAATTTGGGGGTCTAGGTTTGTATGGCAGCCCCACGACCCCATTGTCCGATTTGGTCGATTTTTACATATATTGTGTGTCAGCAATGAAAACACATTTGTGTGAAATTGATGAAATTGATGCATAAATAAAAAAGTTTTTCTAAGAAGAACCTAATTTTGGGGGGTAGGTTTGTATGGCAGCCCCACGACCCCCTTGTCGGATTTCAGCGATTCAAACATACAAACTGCCTGCAACAAAAAGAAGCATGTGTGCAAAGTTTCAGCTCCATAGCTTTTAAACTGGCCGAGCAAAACGCGTCGCAACAGACAGACAGACAGACAGACAGACAGACAGACGGACAGACGGACATCGTCCAATCGACTCAGCTCGTCACGCTGATCATATATATATACATATTTTATATGGTCGGAGATGCTTCCTTCAATGCGTTACAAACTTCATGACAAAGTTAATATACCCTTTCACTCTATGAGCGAAGGGTATAATGAATTCCTAAATGAAAAAAACTAATAAACAAATCATAAAAATAAATTTCCAATTCAAAAAAATAAATGTCCAAATCAGAAAAATAAATGTACAATTCAAATAAAAAATTGTCCAAATCAAAAAAATTATTTTTTCCATCAAATAACATATTTCACAAATCAAATAAACAATTTAAAAAGATAGTACTTTAATATAGTAAATAATGTACTTTTATATGAATTTCGTTGAGCATTGAAAAAAAAATTAATTAATTAATTCAATCTGAATGAGATTTTGTTTATTCAAAATCTACTATATAAAAATAAGTCGGGTTTTCCTCCCTGACGCTATAACTCCAGAACGCACGAACCGATTTGGAAGATTATTTTGTTTTATCCGTCTTACGTTGGAGAAGGTTTATGGACCAAAAAATTTTTGAAAATCTCGAAGGAAGTGGTGGTAAATATCGAAATTTCATTTTGTATGAGAGTCACCTGTTGCAATCAAATTTTCATCGACAACATTTAAATTTAATGGGAATATTTTAGTTGTCATTGGATCAAATACAGTGTTAATTGTAGTCAAGGTGACTATGTTTTTACGTACACACATCCTTGATGTTGGTCACAGCAATTTCACAATAGAATTCGTACTACTTCGGGAATCCGTCGATATCTCCGCAATCCTTTGGCGGAACGACACGATTGAGATGTCGCCGGATTCGCAACAAAATTGCCTAAAGGGTCATGGGTTTTTTTTTTCTAAAAACCGTCAGCCCGGATGTTGGCATAGCAAGGTTACAATTAATTACAATTAAGTTACATTAACAACCGTCAACCTGGATGTATGATGGTTTCTGGGATAGTATGAGCATTGTAGGGGGCGTGTGCACATTTTAGTGCACGAAAAACTGAGTAAATGGCTGAATTCAGATTGTAAGACGAAACCGGACGGGTAAACTTGCAAGACAAGAGAGCTTTTGTAGTGGCCAGCAGACAAGCATTGTCCATTTCACATTGTAAGAACGCGTCTTACGAAAGAAAAAAATCGTGATACGATTGTTTTTCTTTCGTAAGATCTTTCGTATGATCGATAAGACGATTGCACCTACCAATAGTTCAGGCGTTCTGCAAAGACAATTAGCGCGTGTTTTACTTGCATTTTAATCTTGTCGACTCGTCACTTCATTGTACACTAACTTTGGAGCGTGCATGGCAACATTTATACATACTTGCTGTGTGATTATTGTTCGCCGGTCCGTGTTTTGATCGGATAGTGTGAAATGATCATACGATGGTTCTTATCGTCCAAGTTTACCCGTCCGGTCGTTTTCTTACAATTTGAATTCAGCCAATGAGTGTGCTGACATACAGTGAAAGCTCCCGACAGCTCCCGTAAGCGGACAGCTCCCGTAGCCGGACAAATTTCTCGGCCCCAAGCTTTTCAATACAATTTTCGAACAAAATACGTTCCCGTAGCCGGACGCTCCCCTGGCCGGACGCGGAAACTAATATCTAGTACATTTTTTAGGTCGACTCTCCCGTAAACGGACAAAAAGTAAATTCTACTACTACTCATCAACGACATTTTGAGAGATTTAATGGTAGAAATGACTACAAAACAACTTGCTGAAGTACTTTTCTGATTTTTGTAGACAAACAAAGGGTTTTAAGTTTGAAGTTTTAGTCTCTCCTGATGTCCGTCCGCTTGTGCAGAGTAAATTTTGAGAATAATTGTAGAAAATCTTGAAAAATATCAATAATTTCCGACACCGATATTCAATTTTTAATTATGTTGAATTTAAAGGGGTCTGAAAGGTAAACAAATTTAAATAATTTTGGTGTTCGCTATACTCAGTCTCTCCCGCAAGCGGACATCTCCCGTAGCCGGACAAAATTAATGGAACCGTCAGTGTCCGCCTACGGGAGCTTTCACTGTATTTAATAGGAATTTATTAAATTAATGATTTTCGAGATAACTCGCTAATATAGTTGAAGGGCAAGTGCAGTCTCATCAATCAGTCAGGGGGTTGAGTACATATGTTGTTGTTGTATTACCTTGACCGCTTAACCCCCCGACGGAAATCTATAGCGTTGTTTCCATTATACACTTTGGTTTCATCATCGAGAGGTCGATCCCAATAAATTATAGTTAGCAGGTTGATTGGCATTCAAATTAGTGTCCAGTTGGGAGTGAAGCCAATAATGCGAGCGAAGCGAGCTCTCTTAGCTAGTTACGTATATAATTGTCAATTGTACTACACACGCTTGGAATAGGACGATATAAATTGTTTTCTTAGACGTTATTTGCCATCTCTAAACTACCATAACTTCCTAAAAGCTCAAGTCACACCAGCTGAGCTTTCTAAACAATTTTACATTAGAATCGAAGATGGAGGTGACCTCAGAATGATGGAGGTTCGGGAACATAACGGAATCTATACATTGACAGTGTCTTCGAGTCTGTAAGACCCAGTGTCGGTACTTAAAAGTTAAAATTATTAGGTCTCGATTGAATTTGAATAAAAGCTCCAAATTAAAAGTGTTTTTATTTTTTACAAGAGAACGTTTAGCTTTTTATTGTCATGATCAATTAGATTCCGTTTCTTAAAAAATATTTCTATCGTATGTAATAGGTGAAGAATACCAAGGAGGAGAGAGGGTGGTATTCCAGGGGAATAAACCCAAGCAAATAATCAAGGGAAAATGCGGGAGAGTCTGCACCTTAAGCAGACACATTGGCACAGCTTTTAGTAACGGTGACTCGATTCAGACAGAATTCTGTTGAATTATACGAATTGTAGTGTTTAGCTGATGTCGTGTACCTTTACTAATACTCGTAGAGAGTTTTAGCATGTCGTACTATCGTACACATTTCAACTTTAATCGACAGTCTCCGCTGTTTAACGTACGACAAAAAAACTTACGCCTACTTGGGACAAGCAAAATTGTGGTATGCTGTTTTTTTTTGCGCGCTACACAAGCGAATTTTTCCTTTTAAATCTCATAGACTTCCACTTCCAACCATTAATATATATCTTGGGGTGTCATACATTTAATTTATATTAACCTTTGAAAATTTATTTATTTGATTTGGAAATGTATTTATTTGATTTACTTTTTTGGCATGTAAATATATTTATTCGATTTGGAAATTTATTTATTTGATTTGTAAATTTATTTTCCTGTTTTGGACATTTATTTTTTTGATTTGGAAATTTATTTTTTTGTTTTGGTTATTTATTTTTTTTTTCATTTAGAAGTTCATTTATTTCGTCCGGAAATTTATTTATTTGATCCGGAATCGTGTTTTGTTGATTCGGAAATTTATTTTTTTGATCCGGAAATGTATTTTGTTGCTTCGGAAATTTATCTATTTGTCTCGGAGAGTTATTTACTTGACCTGGAAATGCTATATTATCTGCTGGGCCTGATGACCGCTGGGTATAATAGAATTCGTTTTCTCCCAAATATAGGCGACGAAGGGTCTGCCTTGCACAGCGATGTGTAAATTGATGGAATTTTTTGCAGGACGCAATTGATACTGATCTTATTATTCCGTACTTTACTATATTGCGCCATGTCGTGGCGCTGCGTTGATCGAATTGCGGCACATCACCCGTTCTGGTGGCGATATCTCAGTCTATTAACCACCCACGTATTTCCCTTTGTCCCCGATCGCTGATATGAGTATCAGACGAAGTACGCTTCATGGTAGCGCTGCACGCACTTGAGTCCTGCTCCGGAGGTCAATCAATTGATTAAAATGTGAGCCCGAAATTTTTTCAATATCAAGATTTTCTTAGGAGTTGAAATCATTGGTCGCGAAAATATTGTTAGGCAAAATTTAGAGTAGTCTAGCACCTTCTTTGCACAAGGTCATGCGTTCGAAATCCACCGTGAACGAATTCAGTTTATGGTGTTTTTCGAACTCACTTTCCTTGTGACGATCTATGATCTCACTCAGATGTTAAACGAGTATTGCTGAGCGTCCTTTTGATCTCAACACCTCAACAAAAAAGCAGGTAAGATCATCGGAATTGGTCGTGCCTATTTTTATTTTTTTTTTTATTTTAGAGTTGAATTTTAGGAAAGGACAGTCGAGTATGATTTTCCATACCATTTAACGAAAAATTTCCCCTGATGAACTGGCCTCCGTTTCTGGTTTTTGGACCGTAGCCCTTTTATATTCAGTGCTATTGTTGGTTTTTGGACTGCATATTCCACTTGCAAGATCAATGTCCGTTTTAATTTCTGGCTTTGCTTGGTTCTACAGGATCGCATCTCCTACCGAAACTTACCGATAAACCTCTTATCTCACATCCACAGCATCCATAGAAAGAAACTAGTCGGCTGGAGACATTTAGGGATACATGCTTTTCCTTAAAATAGGAGCCCAAGCTATTTCCTCTTCCAAATAGGAGCCCGAACGCTTCAGATGCTCCTCTATCCTCTTTATTCAACTGAGAGTCTGATCTCTTTAGCTGCTCCTATACGCTTCTGTCCTAGCTAACCCTCCCCGGAACGAAATCCCACGGTAAAGTTTATAACGAAGTTTGGGCAGGATTGCATCCTATTTCTGATGGTAATTTTTTGCTCATTCCAAAGCGCTTAGTCTGAGTGGAAATTCAACTCCCCCCATAAATATTCATTTATCTATTTAGACAGTATTGTTGCCGTTGATGAAACCAGATTGTAACAACCAAAGCTGTTGTAAGGGAGCAGTACTTGGAAAGCTGTAACTACAGAAAAGCAGCAAACAATCGTCAAGTCTTAAGATCTTAGCTAAGCAGGGACGTACCGAGCAAACATTTGTTAGGGGGGTGTAAAGTATAATTTGCCGACTACATTTGAAAATTCACCAATTATAATTAGAGGTACGGAAATTTCGTTTTTACAACATAGATGCGAATTTCGGCGAAAATTGCTTCTTTATGCGGAAAGTTCTCATTTGGAACTTTTCCATAAAAAAGTTTATTTTTTTTTCCAAAAACGTCAATAATTGGAGATAATTTTTCATCTCAGATTTTGTTTTCGGAGACGTTTTCCGTTCATAAGAATAGAGAAATTGTTAAATGCAGAGAGTTCGCTGAATCACGAGCACGTTGGCTTGCCGAACACCGAGAAAGCACTTTAGTTGTAGGCAGGGGCGAACCCAAGGGGGGGATTTGGGGGATGAAACACCCCCCGAAATTTTTAAAATGAAAATTATAGGTATGAATAAAATTCAGACAAAATATCTTTACTGAGAAATCAAATACCTAAGTGATGATTTTGACTAAGCCCGACGTCAGACTATTATTTTAGAGTACCCATAGACCTTCTAACCGATTGAAGCAATTTTTTGATTGCCCGATAAATTGGAAGGTGTATGTGACCATCTAATCCATTTTTTTATTGGACGTGTGGAACATATTGTCATGCAATTTTTCATACAATCTGTCATGATAATCATGACTTTTTAGTTGCTGATTTATTGACATAAACCAGTGGTCATTCTTCATGTTGTGGTGGTGGTTGTGGCGGTCATTGGCTATATCCTCACATGAGCGCTTTTGTCTTCCCTATCGTTTTCAAGTTCCGTTTTCACTTTCAAGTTTCAACATTGAACTGATTGCGTCAAGTAATCAGAAGGGATGAATGCTTCATTCTATCCACATCTGTTCATTATTTATCGTTAGATGTGTGTCGCGGCTTTGTTCAGGACAGATTAATGATCAATTCCTTAGTTAATACATAGTATGAATAGATGGTGAGTTGTTGATATATACAACATTTGCAATCGCATTCAAGATGCCTTTCTTAAATAGCGCAGACCTCCAAAGTTTCAATTGTCAAAATGACGAAGACGAACGAAAATTGAGTGTCTAGACAGGCCCATTCTCCATCGAAAGTAGGAATGGATCTTCCAACGCCACAAAATATATAATTTTCGCTATGTTGTGTTGTCTCGTGTGAACCGCGAGATTGTATTTCAGATCGCGAGATAAATTGCATAGTGTATGTGCTGTACGGGCGTCAGATCGTTTGGTTAATCGATCGGACAGTATATGGGCACTCTTAAGCCTAAGGTCTAAGAACATTTAAAGCAGTGGATTTCATGAGCCACATTGCAAATACAAATCACCCCCCGAAATAAATTCCTGGGCTCGCCCCTGGTTGTAGGTTTGTTTTCTGCAATGCGATTTTTTAGAGAGAGTTTTTCTCGTGGTTCGGAGGGCCCCAAAATTTAAATGAACTTTACATAAAGATAAGATAAGATAAAAGCGTAATGATATTAGCGGCAGCAGTTTCTAGTTTTGCCGTTACCGTAACTTGAGGAGAGGTCTTGTCGACTAGTATCTATGTGTGTTGTCTGAATTCGGAGTATGATGCAGTTGGATAATAATAATAAGCAATTTGGACTTACCCATAGAGGTGGGCACTGCTACCTAAATGGTATATTGTACTATAGTCCTTTAATTTAGAAGGTCATCAGCCCGTTTGATAAAGGCTAGAAGATCCTTCAGAGAGGAGCACCTAATCATACTAGTGCTAAGTATATCGCGTCCAAGGAGTGATCTCCTGGACCTGGCGATCGCCGGGCATTCCAGTAATAAATGAATGGAGGTTTCGTCTTCCTCCAGGCAAAGGCGACATTGAGTCTCCCTTGATAAATCCATTTTATGGATATGGTAGCGGAGCCCAAAGTGCTCCGTAATTAAGCCTATTAAGTCTTAGCTCGGTTCTGCGCAGACATTTGATATCGGAGAAGCTGAAGGGGCGCACTAACTCTTTAGTGACTCTTAAGCCAGGGTGCGATGCCCAGTAGTTATGTCTCAGGTCCGAGGACCAGTTACCAATTACGCCTCTAGCAGCTTTCCAGCTAATTCCACAGAAGGGCTCGGGACCTATGAGTTTGGAGGATGAGCCCACTCTTGCTAATTCGTCCGCGTATTCATTTCCTTCGACACCTCTGTGACCCGGAACCCAATAGATGGAGACAGAGTTACGGCTGGAGAGGCTCTGAAGGAAGTCAAAGCACTCGCTGACCATCTTGGATAATAAGCACGCGATGTTCTTCTTTGCAACAGTCGTTCAACTGTAAATCTACATAATTTTTAGAGTGATAGAAAATTAAAATAACAACAAGAAAATTTACAAAACTAGGTTTTTATGTAAATTTCAGCGAAATATTCGAAAGTAGTTTATGTGAAATTCCTGTTTATTATTTGCGAAATTTCCGTACCTCTAATTATAATTTATTTTTTGAGCGTTCATCTTCATGTAAACATCGAAAAATACAGAGACACGAAGGATTGTATGAATATACATATAAAAAAACAGGCGCGACAATCCAGCATTGGACTAAGGCCGCAGGATGTGTTAGTGACATCCTATTTCCAAGATCTGATCTGCTTTTTGTTGAGGTAATGAGATCAGCATCACGCTCAACAGTGTTATTTATCCCCATAAATGGGTACTCGTTTAACATCTGAGTGAGATCATAGTCCGTCACAAGCTCGTGAGTTCGAAAAACACCATGATCCACGGTGAGATTTGAACTCATGACCCTGTGTACCGAAGGTCCGCGCACTAACCGCTAGACCAGCCAGACTAGCCAGCCAGACTGAATATACATATAGAAATTTTTATTATTTATTAGTTAAGTTGTGACCCGACGTAACTTATTTTTGGACAATCGCTCCACGATTCGATGTAAATCCTTTTTATCGACATTTTTATCTTCTGTGAACTTTGAGATAAAAACGTCAAGAAAGATTTTGATTGATTTCGCTGTTGTTGTTAATGTCTATAAAAGACTTTATTGTACTGCGAATGAGTTTCACGGCGTCAATAATGTTAAGGTCCTTGGCTTCGAAATTTTAAGTTATTTTTTTTCAATTTAAAGATTAGTTTGATGTTTTTATGCCGAATAGCTCTGTTGATAAGTACACATGTATACATTCACTTACATACTTTTAATATTACAACTTTCAAATGTTTATATCCTTAAACATCGACAGGTATTCTCAGTGGCGTAACGGGCCCCCGCCACCAGGGGTTCCCTAGCGTAGTAAAGATAATTGGCACATTTTGGACTGCGATTTAAAATAAGTTTTTTATTTTGGGTCCATTGAGGGCTGTGTGAAGTTGACCAGTGATTTTTTTTTTAATTACGCTCTTTTGCTCGGTGAACCGTTTGTTCGACTGCGGCTACGTTTGTTCTTGATTGTTCGCCAATTAATTTCGTTTGTTCTTCTCTAATTATTTAATTATAGCAACTTTAAAATTGTGAGTGTGAACTTAGCCAGTCATTTTTAAATATGGGTCGGAAAGGTATAGGTTTGGTATCAATCGAAAGCCAGACGTTTGTTCATTTTGTAGGGCGTTTGTTCATCCTGGAAACGGAAGGATACAGGAATTATCAAGGAAAAAGAGATTAGTTGTGACGTCATCTTCACTCAACCAACGCCATCTACTCAGCTCAGCTGTACGATGATGGTGTGGATCTTGCATAAATTGTTCGCGGGACACGGGTTGCGTTTGCGATATATGTGACATCCTAGACGACATGCCAGGTGGAGCATCAGCCTTCAACTTAGTATTGAAAGGACTATTATATGCTGACGATATGGTGTTTTTCGCAGAGACACCCTCGGATTTAGAAAAAATCATTCAATATTTGGAAAGATATTGCGAACAGTGGGGACTTACTATAAATCTTGATAAATCCAAAATCATGATATTTAAAAAACGTTTTCGACTGGCAAGAGATGAAAAGTGGAGCTACAGAGGAACGGAAATTCAGGTTGTCACAGAATATAAATATCTTGGAATTTGGATTACTAGCAACTTGAATATGGAGCTGCATTTAGAGCGAAAACTACAAGAAGCAAAGTGGGCTATAAGCGCAATATGGAAATCATGTTTCAACTCCTCCGAAATAAATCACACGGCAAAGTATAAAATTTATCAAGCTGTATCAAAATCAGTGATGCTGTATGGTGCACAAATCTGGGGCGGGAGGAAGTACGAAGAAGTCGAGAAACTTCAAAGGTACTACTTGAAACGAACTTTTCAACTACCTTTGACCACACCCAACTATATGCTGCAGCAGGAAACTGGATTGACATCGCTTTTCATTGAAACGTTAACAGCATTTACCAGGTATCTCACGAAAGTATCGGCAATGAGTAATGACAGAATACCGAAGAAAATCCTGCTACACACAATTGATACCCAGAATGCCTTTTATAGGGATCTGACGTCATTGGCAGCGGAAAACAGCACTCAATTTAATTGGGATGGTACAACCACTAACAGTGACATGCTGCAAAATTTGATTAAGGATGTAAGACGGAATGAGGTAGAAAAGACAGCAGAAAGGTCTACTTTGGGTGAGAACACCTACTTCCAAAATCATTTCGCAGTCCATAAAATATCGCTTATATTTAAAGCACGAGGGGAACTGCTACCCTTGAACTATATATCACATAGGCCGAATTTACCTATACTCTGCAGTCTGTGCAATATGCAAGTTAGAGAAGATACGGTGCATTTTATCGGTATATGCCCAATATTAAAGGAAATTCGGAGATCCTGTCTAGGTAAAGCATTGTTGAATGATTTAGAAGTAAGACAAATTTTAAATGGACAAAATTGGGAAACATTATATGATTTCTGTAAAATCGCCCTCAAGTATCGGCAGAATATAATGAATGAGAACATGTGAAGTTTTTGTGAGTGCAGGGCAGATGAACACGCAGAATCTGGAGTTGTGTGAACTTCATCGCCCTGCACTTTAACAAAACCACATAATGCTAATGCAGTCAACCAACGAGAACGGGAACGGCAACAGAAACAATGCTACCGGAGCTAGTAACAACGATCCAAATCAAGCAACACTAAGGGAGACCGAATCGAACGCGAGGAAATATACATTGGATAATGAAATTTTCTAATTACATAAACATATTTGTAAAATTTTTAATGGAGAACATAATAATTGCTAATAGATAACCAAATGAATACTTAAAATATATATATAACGTAACGTAAAGAATAAAATTAACCGAACCAGGCAGACGGCTCTAAGCCATGCCTTATATTTGTTTTGAAAATATGTAAAAAAAAATATGTACTTAAATTGGAATCCTTGAATAAACATTTTATCTATCTATCTATCTATCTCAGAAGTAAGAAAAAAATGTATCCTTGATCAACCGCCAGCCAGAGGGAGGGAGGGTTAAGCGCCACTGCCTCCCCAACCTCCTGGGCTACGTCTATGATTCTCAAGATGTCGCATTTATGAAAATAAACCACGCACGTTCCACACTGAAGAAATCTCCAAGCAAATTGGAGTTTATCGGCTGCGCAGTCTGCAAGGATGTTATGGGAAACTACTCATCTACTTCAACGACGTACATATTACCTACTATAAATCTGCCTGGTATATCACCTAAGGGGCGGCAATTTGTCCTCTTGCCCCGGGCGGCATAAGTGCTAGAGCGGGCACTGTTCCGACCACATTCGAATTCAATAAAATTCAATTCACACTGCCCCTAAAGATCTGCAATTGGTAAAATCTTATTCAAAGTATGTCGAAATCGAGCCAAAATTAACCATAGTTTTCTGCACTTAAGGTACTAAAACTGTTAGAATTAATGGAGCTAGAATAAAATTATGTAAGAAAGATATGATCGTAAGACTATGCGCCAATTTTTAAAAGAATCGTACAAGCACCTCACCTAGGCAGAAGTTGGAGAAAATGGAGATGGAAAAAAAGATTGTTTTAGGGTCAAATCACGCAAATTTGACTTTGAAGCTCTGTAAAAACCAAACCTCTTATCCGATTTTAGTGTGGTTAGTTTTATTTTATAGGTAAAGTTGTTGGTTGTAATAATCATTTTGTTTCACTATTCTAGCTGGTCTAGCTTTGGAGGTATTAGGCTTTAAGTCGTGCAAGAAAATTATTTTTTCAAAAATCTTTAAATGCCTGTGGCAGCTAAAGGGTTAAGCTGAGGGGGTATGTTCGTACAACTTTTTTGCTGGAAATCAACTGAGGAATCATAATCCGGTGCGTTTCTGCGGCAGTTTCCGGACACCCTGTATAAAGTATATACAGTCGAACTTCCCATAAGCGGACACCATTGGGCATTGAGATTTTGGATTGGAAGTGTCCGCTTATGAGAATATTTCACAAAGGTATAACATTTTATGAAACTAATTTGGACTGCGCTGCGAATCCATTCAAAACCACGTCTCATTTCAACCGTGTTTTTCCAATCCAATTTTTTTTTTCGAGATCGACAACATAATTTTTTCGTGAACTCTAAAATGACTTCTTCTTGCGCTTTTTCTTCAAAAGGCATTTTTTTCATATTTTAAAAGAATTGAAAACAAAACTGCACGATTAAATGCCGCGACATAAATTCTCTAATTCTCTCCTGATTCTCTAAGAAATTCCACCTACAAGGAGGGATAAACAAGATTTGTACAGCGATTTCCGGAAAGTGAATTTTGCTTTACGTAAAAGACCGATTTTCCGGTTTCAAAACTTCTTTGATTGAAATACAACTCTGTAATGCAAGAAATTCGAATTTTATTTGTGGAACTATCTGTCTATTAAAGACTTACTTGTTCAGAAAGGCTATAAAAGTACTGTCCGTGTCCGGTTATGACAGTGTCCGGCTATTAGAAGTTATTTTTTTAGTAAAATATAAGGAAAAACGTTGGGGAAAATAAAAGTGTCCGTTTATGAGAAACATCCGGTTATTAGAAGTGTCCGTTTAGGGAAGTTCGACTGTATGTATATTATTGATCAGTGCGATGAGAGAAATCGATTGAGCGATGTCCGTCTGTCTGTCTGTCTGTTTCAATACAAACTAGTCCCTCACTTGTGAAGCTATCGGGTTTTTTTGTATACAAGTTTCTTTCAACTGTACGCTGTATATATGTCGGAACGAATGGAATCGGACCATGGAGTCATGGGGCTGCCGTAGAAACCCAAAATACCAAATTAGGTTCTTCTAAGAAAAACTTTCTTTATGAACCAATCTTAACCAAACTTTACCCAAATGTGTTCCTAGTAAAGCCTCAAAACTTATCTAGGAACGGATGAAATCAGAACACTACGTCATAGGGCTGTCATACAAACCAAGCCCTGGAAATTAGGTTTTCCTAAGAAAAACTTGTTTCTTTATAAACCAATCTTAACCAAACTTTACCCAAATGTGTTCCTAGTAAAGTCCCAAAATATATCTAGGAACAGATGAAATCGGAACACTAGGTCATAGGGCTGACATACAAACTAACCTCTGAAAATTTGGTTCCATTAAGAAAAAAAAAATTTCTGTATGAACCAATCTTAACCAAACTTCACCCAAATGTGTTCCTATAGTAAAACCTCAAAACATATCTAGGAACGGATGAAATCAGAACACTATGTCATATGGCTGCCATACAAAGCCACCTCCAAATATTAGGTTCTTGTAAGAAAAACTTTTTTTCCTTTTGAATATAAACTGAAATTCATCCCAGTGTTCCTGGATTAGCCTCAAAGCATCCAGGAACAGGTGCAATCCGAACACGGCATAAGGTAAAAATTGCTAACACAAAAGAAGCTTAAGTTTCAATCAAATGTGACGGGTATTCAAATTTCGGTCGCTCCCGAAATTAGCCTCGGTCTCGTTTTTTCTTCTCTTCGCCAGAATTTATGCATTTAGGTATGCCTGAATGATCTTTCTTGACGAGTTCACGATTTCTCGTTTACTTTATGGGAATGCTCTCATACCATTTGTGTATGGCTATCAAATCGTAAATTTCTCTCTGAATGTGGTTCTGGAATTATTCATTTGTCTGCATTTCCTGTAAAAAAAAAACATCAAATTTAGTTTCTAGAAGAAAAACGCAAAGCAACTATTTTTTATTCATATATTTGTTTTAACACCTTATGCACTAATACTTCATTGACTTTAAAAGCCCTTAAAACTGAATGAACACTTTTGTTTGACATTTTTTGCATTTTGTTTTCGTATTTTCTTTTTTAATATATATATAGATTTAATCTGCTCTTTTTTTATATATATGTATTTCACTTGTTAAAATATCTTATACCGATCACAAATTATAATTGTTTTAGGTAGTTGGTTTTAGTAGATAGAAACAAGCTTAACGATACTAGTGTTAATAGCAATTCTTAAAGCAACGTAAAGAAATCGGAAAAAAACTAATTGTGAAATCAAAAATAAATTAATCTCGCAAATTCATCAACTTTACCAATAGGGTAAGGATACTGAATATTTCAGATGCATCGCCATCAAATCCAACTGATTCCTAAGATATCGCGTGTCGCCTTAATGTTTTTTTTTATCGAAGTTTAAAAGTTTTTAAAAATGTAATTGCATTATGACACAATTAAATCCTTCCTAGGAAATTCGAGAGTCAAAATAAATATTTAAAATATGGAACCAAAATATTCATAATAGACTTATGATATGTTGATGATCTGTTTTCGAATTTGATAATTTTTGTTTATATTTAGTAACAATGTTTCTAATTCCAATTTTAAATTTCAGATAATTTTTTTCTTTTGTAATAAATGTGTATTCGATGTACGATTAAAAAGCAATCGATCCACGATCAATGTAAAATCTAAGTGGATGGAAATAGAAATTTTTCAATTTGAAGACATTTTAAATCTAAAAATGCATTTTTGTTTAATATTTTTTTATATAATAAAGATGGGATGTAATGAAACAATAAGATAATTTATGTTGAACAAAAAAAAATTATAACTGTCATAACAGACATTAAGCTCACTTCAATTTTGTCATTATTCTAATCCTGGGCCATCTTGAACTTGATTTCCTTAAACTTATCTTATGCACTATCAATCCATCACAATTTTGTTTTTCCTTTCGCCTTCCTGTACAATCACTTTTATTACTTACTCCACACCAGATTAACAATAACAAAAAAACTGAACGGTGTAGAACTGAACATTTAACGTTTTCTATTTTTTACATTAGTTAATACAATCTTTTGTCGTTAAATTCAATTATATACACTTTCGTGGTATAATTAAATTTAACAATTTCCATTTTTTGTACTTAATAAGGCATTATGTCGTATCGAAATTTTATATTCACATATACATACACACATGTACACATAAACATACATATATATTTTTAAGTAATTTCATTTCATGCTATTGATTTAAAAAAATATTTTTATTTTCTTTTTTTATATACTTCTTTTTAGCTAACATCTACTTCTTATAATATTTAAATTTTTCTTTTTCTATATTTTTATATGATTTTTCTTCTTTTTTTGTAAATATGTTTCTACGACTTTCCTGTACATAACCATTTCCTATCCAAACGCTACATAATCACATTTCAGTTTCGTTTCATAAAAGTATGGGGGAAACATTAATTTTTTTTTGTTTTAACGTTTTACTTGAGCTTAACATTTCGTTAAGATTATTATATTTTACGCTTATGTCGGTGAAGAGAAGAGGTTCAAAAAATATTTGTGTATTATGACTATAAATACTTTTTATTTGTTTACAATGTGTGTTGAGGAGATTATATTTTTAAATAAATATAACATTATTATATGAATGTTTTTGTGTATTCTAATCAAATCCCGAGACGGAATTGATCTATTGTCCTTATTTGCTACTGAAGTTGTCGGTTTGTTTGGTTTTGTATGAGGTTTTTATTGAGGGTATATGTTGACGTTATAATGTTGTGGTAATTTTTTCACAGACAAAATTATTTTGTTCAACCACTAATGTATTCATGGTTAATTTGGAAAATGTTTCATTTATGGAATAAAAGAAAACAACAGTTCAAATGGGAAGTGACAATTCGATGGCAATTAAATTGATAGAAATAAAATATATAGTTAAGTTAAAATAATATATTGTAGCTACAAAATACAAAAAAAAAAAAAAACAAACATATATGTATGTATGTATTTATTTTCTTTTTTGACAATTAAAAAAACTAAGAGCTGTCATTCTACCATTCATTTTGGCACATCACCGTTTAACATAAAAATGGAAACGTCTGCAGAATGACTGCTCCGAGCATACGGGTACATACAAAATTAATAAGAACGAGACCGAGCTAATTTCGGGCGCGGCCAAAATTTGGATGGAAATCTCCTCAGGCTAATAGTTTATCGAGTATTGCATGTGCTTAACTCCCGCACATGGCGTTTGTATGGCAGCCGAACCGGTATTTTTTTGAAAATGCCTGACAGTTAATGGATAGCGTTATCGAGAATTTTAAACACCTGAGTCCGCCCCTTTCCTCAGAACAGGCCGAATATGTATTTTCAGCAAGATGGAACACCTTCTCATACCGCTCAAGCCACAATGGACATTTTATCTGAACTGTGTGGGACAAGAATTATTTCTAGAGGAGCATCAATAAACTGGCCTGGTCCATCTCCAGATTTACCTCCTGCCGATTTTTTATGGAGTTCCTTAAAAGAAAGGGCTTATGCTAATAAGCCCGGAACTGCTCTAAAGAAAACGGCTCTAAAAGAAAATATCCGATTGGAAATCAGGGCGATACAGCCATAGACAAAGTAGTGGAACATACCCTGGAAAGAGCACGACTTTGCGAAGCAAGTAACGGAAGTCACAACAAAGAAATAATTTTTCGAACATAGCTTAAACTTTTAAATTTTTCTGTAATATTTTCAAACTTAAAAATAAAAAAATTATTTTTTCTTAAGAAATCCTGAGTTTTGTTTATGTTTCTTTTATCTATTGAAATAATTCATGAAAAAAATGACTTTATTCTTAAAACCTCCAAATGAAGACTATCGGTTAAAATTAGACAACCGTTGCATAGTGCAAGAAAATCTCCCAAATCTCTACTATATTCTGTTACTTTTACGTGGGCCACCCTGTATTCTTGAAATTCGAGAAATTGTATCGTTGTTAGCTCCTTGGATAGTTGTATTTTCAAAGACCCTTAAGTTTTATAGTCCGGAGCAAAAACACGTAAGCAAGCTGCAAAATCAAAAATAGTGACAAAAAGTTCGGTAACTTCCCTACCTGAAGGTCTCACGAGTCCCACCATACCGTGGGACAGTGAATCTATTATATCTGGTGAGAAGAAATGATGGGCTATTTCTAGCTTTGAACCGTTTAAATCAGCTGGACCTGATGGAATTATTCCCGCAGACTTGAGGCAATGCTTAGAGATTACTTATCCATGGATCGAGGACATATACTAACAGCCTGCCTTGGTCTAGTATATATTCATCGCATATGAAGAGAGGTGTGGGTTACGTTTATCCCGAAGACAGGCAGAAGCCCACACGCACGACCTAACGATCTGAGGCCAATTAGTCTCACTTAAACTATACTTAAGCTACTGCAGTGACTTCTTGATATTCATATACGAACTATCATCCCACCACATCTCCTTTCCACGGTTTAACATGCTTACTGCAAGGAAAAGTCAGTGGATACAGCTCTGCACTTATTAGTCAGTTACATCGAAAAATCTTTTTATCAAAAGGAATACACAATGGATGTGTTCTTGTTCTTAGACATTGAAGGTGCTTTTAATAATATAAGACCCAGGGCGATTACCGACGCACTTCGGAGTCTTCACAACGAAGGGTCCATTTGCACACTCGTAAATACGCTATTAACATCTAGACGCATTCATACCACACTGGGCTCGACATCTGTAAGTAGGCATGTATGCAGGGGTACACCACAAGGAGGTATTTTATCTCCCCTACGCTGGAATATAGCAATCAATCAATAGCTTGTGGATCTCGAGAATATTGGTTGCAAGGTCACTGTACATGCTGACGATGCGTAACTGCTGTGACAGGTAACTTCCCGGAAGTGCTTAGTGGACTATTGGAGAACGCTTTGTCTATTTTAACAAACAGGGGTTGGAATTTATCCAGCTAAATTGGAGCTGGTGCTCTTTACTAAAAGACGTTCTATTGACCCTCCCTTGCTACGGGATAGGAAACTTACTTTTGCTAAGAGGCTACATTCCTCGGATTTTGCTCGATAAGAAGCTCAGCTGGAAACCTAACTTTCAAGAGAAGGTAAATAAAGTAACTGCAGCACTTTATTCGTGCAGGTAAACAATGGGAAAGAGCTGGGACCTGCAACCAAAAGCACTGCATTGGATCTACATTCTACACTATCGTAAGACCCATTCTATTGTACGGGGTATGCGTATGGTGGTCGGAACTCAGTAAAACAACTTGCAGGCGAAAGTACAAGGAATGGCTTCTATTGACATAACTGGAGCCTTTCGTACTGCACCTTCTATTCGGCCAACAACTGGCTGCTAACACGGCACTGTGCTTACGTGAAACTAGTCAGTGGCAAACGCTGGAGTACGGTCACTCAACGATACTACAAAATTTTAACCTCCCCTTAGAGACTGACTACACTCGTCCCAAGTATGTTTTTGGCAAAAACCACAATTATTTGATCCCGTTGAGGGATCACTGGGATAACAATACACTGCTGGCTACGGGGTCTTTGATATTTTACACATATGGCTCTGAGACTGATGAAAGAGTTGGTATTGGAGTCCACTCGGATGGACTATGTAGACATTAACTTGGCATACTGTCTACCTGGCCACTGTAGTGTCTTTCAAGCGGAAATTTTTGCAAATATGGAAGCCTTAACCTGATTGGGAAATCATGTCGTCACGATGAGGTATGCCATCATATACAATCACAATCAGGCTGCAATTCGACCTCTCGAATGTTTACCGGCTATATCAAAAGCTGTTGATAGTTGCCGCTCAGCTCTTAGAGTGATGTCATTTTTTCAACATCGTTCTCTACTGGATACCTAGTCATAGCGGATTTGAAGGGAACTGCAATGCAGCCAGATCAACCATTTTACTGGCAATAGACAGGTAAGGTAGTCGGGACCACAACGTTTCACTGTCCTATCGGGGAGCACGCCAAGAGGCTCCAAAATCCCCATAACGACTTCTGTCGAAGTTGCGATGACGAAGAAGAGGAAGAGAGTGCACATAATATTCTCTGCCATTGTCCAGCCCTGGCCGAGAAACGGAGACGTTTTCTTGGCTTAACGTATTTTTACAATGCAGGTGATCTACACTAACGGAAAAATTTCAGCTTGGAAAGACTAGGCGAAACGCGAAATTACAGGACCACATGATGTTATCAATTAATCACACGTGTGTATCCCAGTTTCAGATACCAATGCCTGAAACTGCAGTCACAGCATCATTGTGCGGATAACAGTCTGAAAGTTTCCCTGTCTCAGAATATCATTGACCCCGAGACTAAAATCTTTCTGAGATTGTGGATTGAGACCATGCGGCAAGTACATATTTACTTGTATACCGACTAGTCCCGAAATTTTCGTGAAATACTAGGAGCCAAACACGAATTTTTCCGCTCTCCAGCAACACAGTGCAGCGATTTTTTATGAAGTAGTGCAGCATTGTATCTGCGTCTACTGCGATTGCCTTGGGGAGTACCTAAGCCAACGGCCATGACCTCCTTCCCTTAAAAGGAACGGCGGAGTTTATCTGACTTTAGCCAGAAGGGTGTTCTCCGCCGGCATGCCTCCCATTGGAACCCTATCTTGGGATGCGACTGTAGCTGGTCGACTTGTCGAGCCAACACCTTGATGGGCAGAGACCATGGCCCCTTGGGCACAGCCGAGATACACTATTCGCTAAAGATTTCTCAATAGCAGGTGTGATCACCATTGGGCCTCCTTTCGGTAGAATTCGGTTCGCCAGCCGCAGGATCGTTTTGCCTGTTTACTACTCGTCTGCTTAAAGCAGACTTGTAGCGAACGGTATCACTTCCGGACGGCCCCTTCCAGCCAAAAAGATTGAGATTATAACTACCAGGCACAGATACACGACGCCACGGCCGGCGTGCTATAGAAAACAGAAAGAGAAAAACTATCCCTCTCAATCAACTACATGAGACCTGTGTTTCGTTGTATCCTGAACGGAAAGACGGACTAACCCAGCTTTCATATGAAATAGGTAGTAAATGTCCTAGAAAAATGGATGGGTGACACGATTTGAAAGAAAAGTTAGGCTATTTTGTCCTGTTCTGGTTCCAAGAAACGCATTATATAAAAAGAGCAGATAATTGCGTCTACTAAGAACGATCGGAATGTATGTATGGATATTTCTGCCCCAATGCTTTGTGTACCATATACATATATGATACTTTGCAAAATTGCTGCCAACAATACCTTTGGTGATTTTTTTCGTCTTAAATTCCAAAGAACTTTAAAGAACATATTCCAATATATTCATATACTTTTTTTTTGTCAAATAACGTTAAATTTCGCCTATTTTTTTAGCTGTAAAGAATAATTTCTGTGAAAGCATGTAAGTGCTAGTTTAAATTGTGAAACTTCCTGGGAGGCGCGTACTGGTCTCTCTTCCGCTTCCGATCACCCTTCACCCATTGTTAGAATTGACAGGCCAGCTGACCTGAGAGAAGCGAACGAAAAACCGATTGGCAAGGTTTCAAACCATTTACAAGTTATCGTCAATTGTCCGCGCCTTTTCCAACGGCAAATATAGGCATAACGTTCGGCAAGAAAGAAACCAGCAAGCCTCTTCACTAAGCAACTTATTGAACATGCCAAGTCCGATGGGTTAAAGCGTACAATTAGGCAGTTCGGCTGCGAATCCATTCGACTAATACCATTGTAAACTGCGGACCAGGCTATAAGAAATCAAAGGCATGTCGAGGGCCATGCTTAAATATCGTGACCTTTTAGCTCCTGAGTACCTTACAGCAGTCTTAAACTTGACGATCTCCACGCTTGCCATACCTGATATATGGAAAATAGCACGTATTGTTGCTTGCATTAAGTTAGGGAAAAGCGCGAAACTAGGCACATCCTACCAACTCTCATAACCATACTGTTTCCTGTTGCAAAGACGCTGAAGGCCCTTATTCACCCCACTCTTGTAGTTCATGCTAAGCTAGAACCTCATCAACATGACTTCAGAAACATGCACTGCCCAGATACGACCACCACCCGTATAAGAGATAGGCAAAATCAACGTACTCCATGCCATAGCAATTGACCTATCAAATGCGTTTGAAAAGGACAATAACTCTACGCTTTTAGCAAATCTGCTGAATATGCATATTCCTTCATAAGAGATTCGTTGGAGTGCTAACTATCTAGCTGGTAGTCAATCCTTCAAATTAGGAGTTCCACAGGGTGAGGAACTCTCTCCCACTCTGATCAACATCTATATGAAGGCATCGAACTGATTTCCTATGCGGACGACTGTACCTTACTCGTCACGGGGCCGGATAGGGATGATATGCGCATATTCATTAATTGTTACCTAGCAGGATTACGAGTTTTTTCCCAAAGCAGAAATTTCACCATCAGTATCTAAATCTGTTTCTACTCTAGCTAATCCCAAAATTCTCAGGCTTCACCTGGAGGATTTGATGACGTTAGCTCATCACTCCGCAGTTGTATGCGAAAAGATTGCGCAGTAGGAACACAATTCCATGGGGTAATGACAAAGAAACTATGCTAGCCACTTATAAAGCGGTGGGTCGAGCAGCTAATGATTTTGCTGCCCCGGTTTGGTCGCATAGTTTATGAGTCACAAACTGAAGTTAAATCCAAGTTTGCCAGAATGCTCTACGCACAGCCACATGGTGCCTATTGATGTCTGCCCAGGATCACTTACATCAAGAGACGCATTTGATGCCAATACGTGACCCCAAGCGCCTAAGGTCGTATGAATAAAAAGATGCTTTGCTAAATACTTGGCTCAACAAGCACAAATAACAGCAATTAACATTTAAATCGATCGGTTTAGCGAAGCACTACACAGTATCTCATTGGTTGCTATCGAGAGGAAATCCAAGTCATGATCTAATGGACCGAATTCCTCCACCACGTCACATTAAGCGTGGCAATGATTCACAATGATGAAATAAGTCGGGCTATTGCGAGTTTCGGTACGAGATTGGGCTCCCGAAAACCACCAGAGTGACTTTACCTCGCCTTAATTCCTACCTGTCTCGTATAGACCCGAGCATATAAAACATCTGCCCGAATTGCGCTGGCGTGCCTCATGATGTGAGTCATTTGTTTTAATACCCAGCTGCGCCCACTGATCTTACCCCTTTGTCATCATGGGAAAACCTTATCGCAGCAGTCACGTTCCTGTACCTGGAGCTCACGGAGAACGGTTCACACCTTTTTGTGCCGCTAGAAGAACAAGAGAAATCGTTTGAGCGATGTTCGGTTATTTGTCTGTCCGTCTGTTTCTATGCAACCTAGTCACTCAGTTTTGAAGCTATCGAAATTTTGTATACAAATTTGTTTTAAGTGTAGGCTGTATATATGTCGGAACAAATAAAATCGAACCATGGCGTCATGGGGTTGCCATAGAAACCCACTCCGAAAATTAGGTTCTCCTTACAAAATCGGTTTTCATGACGAACCAATCTTAACCAAACTTCATCCAAACATAGTCCTAAGCCTTAACACATGCAGGAACAGCTGGAATCGGAACACTACGTCATAGGACTGCGCTAGAAATTATTCGCACTTAATGTCTTTTAACATAAAAAAACACCAGAGGTTTCTGTTCATCCTTACACACTTAGAAAAAGCCGTCAAATTTATGCAGAAGGGCTTGTCGTTAACACCTGTCGTGTGCTAACTTGAATGGTAGAGTGTCGGGCCAGTTGTCTATCCTTTTCAAGTTGGCACGGAGTTTCCGTTAGGTAAGGTGACCAGATGCCTGAATCGTCAATGCTCTACGCACACTGGGATTCGGTATAGAGACAAACTCAAATTCACTATGGGGAAAAAAATCTAAAAATCGTTGTAGTTGATAGGACTTTCCAAGAGAGGTTTAATAATAATTCCAGGCACTCCGGTGCTCTTAATCGAAAACATCAATATCAGTTGACCTATTCCTTCAATAGCAAAATCGAAAATATCATGCTTGAAATAGATAGAATTTACCAAAACAGCGGACCAACCAGTGGCGTAGATATCTTTTCGGAGAGGGAGGGGATAATTTTGCAAGATTGCGAACACTTTTTTTTTTAGAAAATTTGGAATATCAGAATGAAATTTTCTGTATTTATTACACTTCAAAATAGCAATACTGCGATAGGGTTTATAGTAGTTCTTCGTAATAAATTTAAAAATAATCAATTTTAATTTAATTTAATTTCAACTTTTAAGAAAAGAATTATAACAAATACAAAAAATCAGTGATGCTCAAAAAGTGGAATTTTAGCAGCATCTTCTGTCCATTCGCATAACCGCTTCTTGCGAAAGCTTTCCTAAACTGACCTTTTAAAACTGAACTGAACATAAGAAAACAACTCTTCAACTAGTGTTCACGCCTAATTTCGGAAAGGCTAGCATGGTCTGCAATGTGAACAGATCCAATGTGAACAAGTGAATGAACCAGAATTGCAACGGAGAAGCCGTTAGCTGTAGTGTTTTTATCGACATGCTTTTAAAATTGTTTTCTTTTGCAGTTGTGACAATGGATCTTTTGGGTTAATCTTCTTATGAGGCTGGCAATGCAATGACAAGGAAATATTGTTCATTGTACAACTATACAAACTCATACAAACCTAAGGCCACCGACTTTTTTTTAGAAGCCAATGCGAGACAGCCTGGTAAAACAAAAAATACAATGATGTGGAGGGGGTTGCAATGTAGAACATATTGTTACGCATATTTCGCAGAAGATTAGATTCCAGAGCTCTAGCTGTCAGCGTCCAAAATTACACCCGTCCAAAGATTGGACCCAAGGACCATTAATTTTCAAAGTGGGACCAAGGACAAACGAAATCGATTTTCCAAAAAAAAGGAGGATCAGGAGGCCGTTGTGGTGCACTTTTTGCTGAAACTTCGGAGCCCCAGCTGTTAACGATCAAAAGTTCCAGCCGTTCAAAGATGGGACCCAACAACAACAAAAATCGTCCAAAAGACTAGATAATATTCTCCCTCTTGTCAATATTTTTTCCCTCAAAAAATTGAATTTAACAGCGTTTTTAATTAATATTGGCAAAAGGCGTGCCCCTAAATATATGGGGGAGGGGCATGAGAGAGGTTGACCTTGGGGGTCCAGGGCTAGTAGATATCCAATACAGTAGAACCTCGATTATCCGAGGTGGACGGGGTTGGACCCCCCTAGGATAATCGGTTTCCTCGGATAATCGAAATAAAGAAATAATTTACACATCTGATGGGGAATAAATGTACATACATATAGCGTACATGTATAGATATAAAAATCAAATCAAAAATGTGCTTAGGCTCATACTGTCTCCAACGATGTTTTCGGACACTCCATAGTCTAATGCTATGTTGTTTGATGTCTCGCCTTTGTCAGATTTTTTTATTCCTTCTAATTTCTTTTCAATTGAAATCACTACTCTTTTTCATTATTGTGACATCACCACAAAAATCCCGAAGTGAACTGAAATAATTCAGAGAACTGCACTTGCTCTCCAACTGCGACCCCTCATTCCCGAAATTCTGCCTATTTTCTGTGAATTCACCTCAGAAAAAATGTCTCCTATAGCTATATGTATACTCGAATGTACATTATGTATGGCGATCATTTCCCCATTTGTAGCCAACTCCGAAGTATTTGTGCGGCCACTTGCGAAAGGAAGGTGTGCATATAAACCCGTGTGCATATTAAAATTTGGTATCAAAATAATATTCATGCGTGCATTTGTTTTTTAACTTTTACGCTTTGAACTTGGATAATTCAAAATTAGCCAAGGCCAAAGCATCGGTTAATTGAAAGATATTCGACCTTAATTTAACCTCGGTTAATCGAGATCTCGGTTAATCGGTCCTCGGATAATCGGGGTGCTACTGTAGTTGGTAAGCACGGCTGAACGGATGAAATTACGAAACGAAATTTATTGAATAGCTGTAAGTATGATCAACTCAGTTGTTTCTTAGAGGCTCAATAAAGCCTCCTTCTTAAAAAAAAATAATGAATGGTCTTGATTTACTTTTAAAATGAAATCCATGTGCCGATTTTCTCAAAATAAAGGCAGATGACTAAAGGTCGATCCTCACTTTTCATTCATAAATCTCAGTCATTTTCCACACAAGTTGACAGATTGTCAGTTAATTTATTAAATGAAATTGGAGGACATTTTTGTAATTCATATTTGGTTTCAAAGCATCACCAGCGACTTCTGTTGCATTGAATCCAAAGCCAGATAATGTTATCCATAAAATGCTCCTACGGCAGCCGGTTCTTCCATGTAAATCGTCCCGGAGCTACCCGTTGTAAAAACGGCCAAGAGCTGCCAAGACCCCCTTCGATTCAAGAGAAAAAAAATCTCTTGAATCGCTACAACAACAACAACATAAAGTGCCAATAAAAAAAAATTGACGCCATAGAATTTCCACTATAATAGTGGTCTGTAGAAACGATGGCGGGGGCTTGCCGTTGTATCCTGACAGCCAATAAAAAAGTTGTTTGTTCTTATTGGTGACGTTACATTACCTTTTTGATAATACAAAACTCTAATGATGAAAATATAATGAAGTATTGCCTATAAGCAACCATTACACGTCCTTTAGATAGACAGATATTGCGTTAGAAGATACGCAAAAAAATTCTGTTGCCTGTCGGTTATCGCCTTACAGAATGCCAGCTCTTATCTTGTGTGGTATAAAACTATTCGAAATAGGAACTCATTGGATTGTTCATGAGGTTTGATTGTGTGAAAACCAAAATGCTGTACATTTTGCTGTACGCTTCTTGATGCTGTACGGCAGGTTAAAATGCTGTACAGTACCCCAAAATGTTGTACGTCTAGTGAGACGAGGGAATATCTCATCCTTGGATAAAATGACTTTATTTCATCAGTCACTGCAACTTTGAGAAATCGTTACATAGTATTTTTTCAGACTGAATTATTTTGCTACAACTATTCTTACTATCCGCATTGCATTTTCAATGTGAGCGTATAACCATGTGGAGAATGGAATACAGAATCCGCCTTGATTCTCCCCCAATCATCATAGGCTCAATTACGGATCTAAACTTGTCATTATCTTTAGTCGTTGTTAGAGGTAAGTCAAGATTGTGGTCACCGTTGTATACATACAAACATAATAACATGGCGAATCAAAAGCTTTCTAGTAACTGACAGTAACAAATTAAAAACCGTTCAACAGAATATATTTAATTACCCAGGAAAGAAGAAAAAACTAGAGCCTTTACTCTTACCCTTTCAATGGTGCCTTGTCTATCAAAATGCTACAATGCGCCTCGTATTCCAACCCAACAAATCAAAAACCAAAAAATACCGACTCTTTAACAAATCGAAACTATAAAAACAAAACACTAAATTATTAAACATTGAATATATTTTCTTATACATTATCACGATATTTTCATTTTATTGGGTTGAAAACGCACACTAGCCAAAGAAAAGTAAAGGAAAAAGAAACTAAAACCTTACAAAAAATATTGTACAGCCGACGACAAAAACATAACACTTTAAGCAAATAAATACAAATATAAAAATTTTGATCACAGTAGTATATTATTTAGTTTTTGTAGCATTTTTTTCTCATCAATATCTCATTCATTTTTATAAGGTAACGAAGGAAAATATATATAATCATACACAATAATAATAATAATTAATTAATGATAAACGTATACTCTTAACAACAACAAAGAAATTTGAAATTCCTCCACCGAATGTCACACCCTCATCTCCCAAATATGTTTGTCAAAAGAAATTGAAAAATTTTGTTTTGGTTTTACCTATTGTTCTGTTCTGCTGTCTTGCTATAATTGGTGTGCAATCTTTTGGAATTTGTTTTTCTGAAATTTTGTAGGGGAGATTTCCCGGATTATTCTATTTCTTTTCAAAAAATTAAGATATAGTTCGCTTGACCTATGCATGTTTTTACGGTTGAAAATTTTAATTTTATATGAGCTTTAACATTATTATTCTAGACAAAACCAACAAAAAACGTAGTAGTTTATTATAAAATATGAAAAAAAAATCTCTGAGATGAAATGGTAACATAATTTCACAGAAATGAGAAAAACGAAAAAAATACATTAGGTTTTTTTAATTTTTTCTATCGAATCAGATCAATATTTGTAGCTTGGTAAAAAAAAGGTCAATTATAAAAAAGCGCTACCGATTTTTCCTTGATATCGTTACGTTACGTATCTGCTCCGCATTTCGTATGTCACATTCGTTTCGTAATAAGCATAATTATAATAATAATAATAATTCCAAAAAGAAAAATTAGTAATAAAATATACATGGTAAACGTTTATTAACATTTTCTTAGCCGTTAAGAATTTTGATTGAATTAACGATTTTGAATCTTTTTTAATAAGAAATATAAGTTTTTAAATCTTCTTTTTTTTTGTATTTTTGTTTCCTTCAACTTGATTCATTTTTCTCACAATTTTTTTGAACTATGCGTGTGTGTATGTTTCTGATTTATATTTAAATTTACCGTAAATATATGTATATATCTATATAACTTCCATCTAAACATATTTTATACAGGTTTCTCAACTATTAGTTATTATAACGTAGTAAATATACAATTTTTAATTACATGTATGGTTTGATAAATTGTTTTGCTTTATACAGATTTGATTTATTTGATATTCTTTAAACATCAATAATATAATTTTTGGACGAACTTAAAATCTTTTGTTTCTTATGATTAGAATTACAGAAAAGTAATTATATATATATTTTATATATTCTTGATTTTTTTCTAGGTGTTGAATTTTTAGTGTTTTTTTTTCTTCTTTTTTATATTTAGCGTGTTTTGTTAAACAAAAAGGAAATATATATGTACAGTTTTATTAAATAATACAAAATACATAATATTAACAATATTGGACTTTAGTTACGAATTTCAAAAAAACTCAAAAAAATATATAATTACAACAAAACCAAAAGTTAAAAAAAAAAGAAAAATAAATTTTCATTTTCACAAACTTAACACCTAATTTTATCATATTTTATTTATATCCACTTCTTCATAACTATTATCGTATATTATAAGTTACAACTAAAAACAAGATTAGTAATAGTGTGACTGTTTCAGTCAGCAAAATATAATTAAAAAACTAGAATTACATTATATAAAACTAAACTGAAAAAAATATACACTAAATTCTTGCTCTACTGAACTCTCTCTTGGCGGTGATAATTAATATACATAGAAACAGTTAGATATACATATATATTTTCCAAGATATATATATATATTAATTCTGGTTGTTAGCTGCTTAACACATCGATTTGATGAGTTTGTTGAATCTCCGCATAGGTGATGCGTGCGCTGTTTTATTGTTTTACACTTTTCGCTTGGCATGAAGCATTTCCATAAGTAGTGTTTGGGTTGGTGCGCTCCCGGCGCAATGTTTGATATAAAGATGTTCTTCGCCTCGGGTGGCCATTGCATGGATTTCGGGCAGTATGTTCAACAGGCGGCTGAATTTATCCTAAAATGGAAGGAAAAACCGAATTATTAGATATTTCATTTGTTGATTTGATTAATTTAAAATGACTGATATTTTTATAAAGCCCACCCTAAATTACAAATTGATATTTACGTATGTGAGCTGCATCACAAAAATGCCGACATGACTGAGGCACTGCCTAAAAGGAACCTAAGGAACACTCGAGTCAACAATTTCATCCATGGGCACCTGTTGTTGTTGCTATTGTTGCTAGAGTTCATGACCACTCACAGATTCATTCTAATCAGCTGATAATCTGGCTTGTATATCTAGATGGCGTTACTGGAGGCCATTGTGGTAATGGCGGATGGAGTTTTATGAGTGGAAAGTAGACTTCAGCCAGTATCGATTTACTGCTGCTCCTAGCAACCCATTTCCCCGTCTGCAGACTAGATTATAACGAGAATGATATCCTTAGCTGTATGATTCTGCTCAGCAGAACTAACAGATCTGACCGGGCAGCAACAAGAGCCATCTTCACGTAGGAGATTTTGATCCCTACGTCCAGCATGGATGGAATCTGTCCGGCTCTTCTAGAAAGAAGGTAAGAGGAGCTGATTCCGTTCATGGTTATACGTTATAGGAGTACATAGTTTTGTTTTGGGATACAACCCAACTGTGATCAATGAAGGTAATCTTCATTTCAAAAGTAGGAAAAAAACGGCGAACGACCCTAAAAGTCGATCCACACTTTTCAGTCATCAGTCACAGTCATTTTACATACAAGTTGATAGATTGTCAGTCAATCGATTATCGGTCCCGGTTGGGACTCACTGTTCTAATGCTAAACACTTTCTGGCATGATCAATTGTGACTTGTACATGGAGGCACACTTGAGTATCCTAAGCGATCTCTCCTACTGAATGGCATCACTTTGACTTTAGTTGGGAGTACTATTTGCAGAGCTGATTGCAAAATATCAGATAATAACCCTGGGTGGGGAACTCAGCCGAGAAAAGTCTCCACACCGAACCCATAAACTACTAGGGACCACAAGTATCCTTGAAAGAAGCCACGTGTGACTCGGGCAGAGAGGGTAGTCGTGCCAATACTATTGGAGATAATTCTAGACCATAGCATGCGTTGGAGGTTGTAGTAGTGTTATCAGCCCGTTTGATTTTCAATGCCATTGCAATGAGCTCAAAGGACGTTTTGTCGAAGGCACCCTCAATGTCTACAAATCCACAAAAGACATAACTTCTTCCATTTTTTGCACTAAGCTTTCATTGAGACCCGGTCGGTAGGCAAATGGATTTTGATGCTTCGGTCACGTCATTAAAAGTGCGCTCCCAATGTGAGCGTCTTATCAAATATTTTCATAAGAAAAGTTGGATGGAAGGCTGATAGGGCAGTACGATTTAAGGTCCATATACACTCTTCAGTCATCAGTCACAGTAATTTTCCATACAAGTTGACAGATTGTCAGTTAATCGATTGTCTAATAGGGAGACGTCAGAGGACGCGGGCTCTCGATGGACTTTCTCCACGTGGTTTTGGACCGCCTTCGACGGCTAGTGTTGGTTCCAATTGTTGTTGGCTCTTTAAGAAGTGTATTATCCCAATACATCTTCTGTCTTTTGATGTTGGAGGCCAGGGTATTTGAAAAATGTTCGTCCACTTTACAAGAGTATTGTGAAGCTGAGTATAGTTTTTCGGGCAATGTTGTTTTACCCTTAGAGCAGGTATTAATAGAAGGAGAGGGCGAAAGTCACGAATTCCGTACAAAGTGACAGCTCAAAAATGTGCCGAGAATCTAATACATGGGAGAGCAAGCATCTAACAGTAAAGTAGTAATTGTGTCAAAAATTCGTGTGCGTTTGGTTGAATTCTTCTTCTCCTTCATTCTCTTTGTCTTTAATAGTGGGTTGTCAAAGCATGGAACTTTTTTTGAATTGAGATGTACTATTACTCTACTAGTGTCAAATCGCTTTGTTTCACCAGTGTTGTTCTTGTATTTTTCTCTCAATGAATTTGCGCTTTCAGCACACTTTTTAAGTGACACTTCCTCTCCTTCTATTAATACCTGCTCTAAGGTTTTACCAATATAGATTTGAGAACTGTACCAACTGTGACTACCCTTTCAAGATACCAAAAATATGGACTTTCTAATTGCTTAACAGCTTCGGAATGTTCCTGACAAAATCATTTTAAAGCGAATTAGATGATCCTGATGATCAGCTGAAAATACAGAAAACTAATCAAATTTTCCAGGGGGCGTCAAACTCTTCGGACGTCGCAAAGGGGACACGGACTAAAAAAAGTTGCACTGCACTAAGGGGTCACTCTTGTTAAGAAATTACTCTGGAAAGACCACCTTAGTGTGGTCTCAGAATCAGCACGTAAGGATTTGCAAAAGCTATGCCAGAAAAGCATGGAGAATCATAATACAATCAAACGAATTGTGGAATACGGGGCGGTTGTGTGATGGAAAAAAGCTTCCATGACAGACGGCAGGATGAATCTAGATAATATTAGGCTGGACTATCTCGTCGCCCTTGGACCTTTATTTCAAGCCTCAATGCCACCAGGGAAGGTATGCTTAATCCTTCACAGTTTCACACATATTTAGGCATTTGCCTGATTAGCCGTCATTAGGCTCAATAAATATGATATGACATGTCCTTGTCCACTACTGGATGGATAAATAGCAGCACATCAAAGTTCGTGTGGGTAGACTTCCGTAACAATTTTACCCTTTGCTGAGTACCTGGACACTCGGTCATGGACGGCAACGAGCTAACTGACGAATTAGCTTCAATGACATGCATGGTTCTTCAACAATCTTAATCCCTGTATATCTGTGCGTCCTCACTTAAGGCATGCAATATTTCTTTTTTTTGTTTAAGGACAATTGGAAACAGGCAGTACAAACCCATACCCGCTCTGAGCTACGGTAAGTACATGCCGCTACTGGCTCGTTGAGGAACCATTTCTTTAGCCTAACCTAGACAGTTGCCAAGGCATTGGCATCGCAATTCCAGCCTTCCAAATTACACGAATCTCGTGACAATAATTGGTTCTAATGAAGGTTTTCAAGTGGAGTTTTTGGAAGAATTGTCCATTTCCAATTGAAGTAAATGAAAGTTTCCTTGTCAAAACTGCGGTATGCAGGATTGAATAAAATGCATGAATAAAAGCCCTATTCGACTGAAGCGGACATTGATCCTCTCCAATTCGAATGGAATCGGATCAAAATTTCCCAATTGGGTAACAGCTGACTATCGTGTCATCTGGCCGCAACGCGATATTCTGAATTATAAATTGCATTTGTAATTAAGCACGTGCGAGATACAATTAAAAGGATAAGTAGCAAGAAATATTAAAATTATTGGTATATTACGCTTTTAGGTCCACAAGGGAAATTTTTCTTGTTCTTCTTATCGACACTAGCGACACCGTCCGCCATAAAGCTATGTGTCCGCTTTATGGCGGAAAATATCGGAAACATCAAAAATTTCCCTTGGGGACCTGAAAGCGTAATGTACCAAATTATTAACTCTGAATAAAGTTTACAAACCAAAAATACTGAATAACAAAATGACATACGGGAAATTTTAGGGAAATTGTTCGCGGAGACATCTAGGGGATTAGTTTCGCAGATGATCCAAGTCATACCCTGGATCAACTTCCAGGATTATCATTTTGTATGGGATTTCCAATAAATCTGGAAATGATCCAGTGAGTCGAATAGGGCTAATAACAATTTGGGATTCTTGCTCTTCTTACTTGAATGACACAATCATTACCAGCTAAAATTACAGAAAAAGAAGGCAAGCCTTTCCTTGACATTATATGTTAATGGCTGGAATAGCTATCGACAAGAGAACTGGCAATTTTTGCATGATGATCGTCCTCAGCTTGCATCAGGAAGAAATCTGCAACTAAACGTATTTAGCTCCTATGTGTATCCTCAAAGCTTTCCGGACTAGCGCCGTCACAGGCTAATCCGTTTGCAGAAACAACGATTTCAAGGCACTGCATTGATTCTAGTACAGGTCCGGTTAGGTTTCTAATTGAAGCTTAATTCGGTACCAGCCTCGTATTCTTTTTCCAAACTAGGGGGCATTTTTTTGTTTAGCTGCACTCAATATCCTCCGATAAGTAGTAGTCGTTATCGTGATGTTATTTCGCATGATGCTTATTAGGTTCAATTTTCGGAGTTTTTAACGATGGGATGGGTTGAGACATATTCGCTGAATCACAAGAAAAAGTTTTACGGAGGCAAATCGCACGATCTCGTTGGTCGGTTCACATCAAAGGACGCTCTTGGATCTGAATCTTGTTAACGTACCCATTGAACCAGAAATGGGTAACACGCTGAGCCTGTTTTTTCGATGAACATTAGGGTCAACTATCAACTGCTTCAGAGCCGAAGTCACAACGCGAAATTTGCCAAATTGTGGTCTTCGATAGGACTAGTTCCTGTCATCGAAATGAGATGAAAGCTGATTTTCTTGCTTGAAAAATTCAGATTTTTTTTTGCCAAATCATCCTATCAATTCAAGACCCCCCAAATAGTCTTAAAATCGACACTACAACAACAACCCTACCTTAGACTATACAGTGAACCCCCGACATTCGCGAGAGATGCGTTCCACGAAATCGTCCCGAATGTTGAATTCGCGAATGTCGGGGTTCATTGTTCATGGATAGTGGGAAATATGTTACGAATATTCATAAAATCGTTGGGGAACCTGAGAGTTCAATCATGGAAACAAATAAAAAATCATCCTTTTCTTGTCACTGAAATACTTAAGGCCAATGAGGATTTTAAAAAACTCCCTTGTAAAAAACTGCACGTGAATAAGTAGTGATAGTTTTTAACACTTAAATGTTGGAGTCGTTTTCGATTCCTTTCAATCCGCTTTTTTCACGGATTTCTTCGGTTGTTTCAAAAGTCCAACAACTACAATCATTTTCGGCTCTGTGGCTTTTTTGGCTCTCAAACATAAAGTTTTAGGTCGGGAAAAGCGGTTTACGTTAAATTTTGAAGTGCTTCCTACTTCCCGTGTGGATAGGATAGAAAAAACATGCGTGCCGCGGCGCTAAGTTTCATTGCATTGACTACAATAAACACGAAAAGTTCCAATTTTTTAAATTTTCGCTTTCGAAGAAGAACGAAATCGCGAATATGCATCGCGAGTGTTAAAAGAATATCGCAAAATATAAATCGCGAATAAGCGAATTCGCGAATGTTGGGACCGCGAATACCGGGGGTTCACTGTACATAAATCAGAAAAAAACATTTACCGTTACTGATGGATAACATGTCAACGTATAATCCAAAAGTGCTGCCTGTACATTTTCATGTCCTTCCAGGACACATTTACGATTGACTATTCCTCGAACATCTGCAAAAAAAAAATACAAAATGAGCATTTCCAAATTAAATTTTCGCGGATTATGTAAATGGCCAGAAATACTCACTTGGATTAAGTAGAATAAGGAATTTCATACACACATAGTCGCCCATATCGAATTTCAATTCTTGCAATTTATTTTGCAATTCATTGAAATAATCGCCTAGCTGTGGAACACCGAGAAGACCTAAGTTAAGTAGATTGAAAATTTGACCGTTGTGCAGTGGCGTCTCATCGGGCAGACCGTTATGTATTCGCTGATGCAAATGATCTAATACTAACATATCGGACCAGGAGAATTGTAATAATTTCATTTGGTCGTCGACCTGAAAAAAAATAAAAAAGAAGAAAAGATTAGATGATTTCATAAATTTAATTTCTTAATTTTTACAAAGGAAATTGGGTATAACACGACAAAATATTGAAGTTTGCAAGTATGGATGTTTCAATAAATGGAGAAAGTGCAACCAAATCAAAAGGGTTGACATTTTTATTATATTTAGTTCGGTTTCCCAAAAATACATGGGATCCACAAAAAAAAAAACGAGCATTAATATAGTGTAACATTTGTCTTAATAATTTCCAGCTACCTAATCAGAATTTGATTCTGCATCAAACATTTAATTCAACCTAATTAAAATTGACATCTGTGTACTTTGTTCGATAATAATTTTGCAAGTGTCGCAATCCGTTTAGTTTAGAGAGCACGCACCATAAATACTGCTCCTTCGCACACAAAGTGAAATGCATTCAAAAGCTTCAATTTTCTTTCGATCAAATTAATTCTGACGAAACATTCAGTCAACATATGCGAATGGTAGAGAAATCCTTTTATGTCAGTTCGGTTGGCCTTTTTTGTCCTTGGCACAGATTTTAGATTGTTATGCCGATCAATCTTAATATTTATGGAGGAAGACCTGTCCGTAATAATAATGCGAATGTAAATACCACTTCTTGTATGTACTAGCCATACCATTTTCTGCGACAGAGGGTCTTAAAATATATACATAATTGCAAATTGTGGGGACGATTTTGTGTGAAATTGTTGTTGTTGTCTGAACAGCAAACCACAAGAATTTTCCATGTTCGCTGCATGCCTTAGTAAAATTATGTTCGTACGAGAAGACTCAAAAAGAGTACATATGTACTTCAATAAAATAAATTTTGTGTTCGAGGTTGTTAAATAATGTACACTTAAAGGGTCCATACTACATCCGGGCGAAGATGTCTTTTACATGTTGCGACATATGGCCACATGATATGGTCATATGGTTGAATCGTATCAAAGAATTTCGTATATGTATTTCTATTTGGAAATTGACAAAAAATATAATTTTGAGTCGAAGAGATTTGCATAATGCTCAGGAACTACCAGTGGTACGGTTTTCTTGTGCCGTTCGAAATCGAATGTAGGTGTTCTATTCATTATTTAAGGGCAGTGGGGAATTCCATTAGCTACAATCCGATACCGGTTCCATAATTCTCCTCGGCCATTTTATGTATTATTTTTGGATTCCCCGGTCAGTTGATATTTCACGATGAAATAACCGGGGAATCGGAAAAGATACATAAAACGGCCGAGAAAAATTATGGAACTGTTTTCTGATTGTAGCTTATGGAATTCCCCAGCATTCCCCACATATTCCACCACAGTAAGAATACATTTTCATTGAAAAAATCGGAGCGGACAAAAATTTCACTTTCGATGTCAGTACTAGGCTTTAGGGGGTTTATCAAATCAGACATACCAATAATTCGAATGTCGAAATGTTCAATTATGTATGTAGGGTGTTTTTTTTTGAAACCATAGAACTTTAAATTGAAATTATGCATGGAAAAATGTGTTCAATATTTATGAAATTAGACTCATTTCAAAGCTAACTTCTTCTCAGTACCGTATAGCCCCATGCGTTAACTCAGCCGTTTATAGGCAATTTCGAGTCAACGTTACATTGCATTATCATTTTGAAGTGTATATAATTTTACAGGCACTATATATTTCCTATCCGCACATGTACGGAAATTTTGGACCTCGCCGAGATTCGATCTCCGGACCTCTAGATTACTAGCATCGTAGAGTGCGACTCAACCAAGTGAGCCACAGAGCTAACACTATGACAAATATGTCTTATTACAAATTAAGACAAACGGATGCCGCATCAAGCGCGTACGTGCCGTTATATGAAGTATGGTAAAATAATTAACCAATGGAACAGAATCATGATCCCATTATTGCAGAAATACACATTTATTTAGTGCATAATAGTTGAGAAAATTAGACCTAAGGACATATTGACTTTTTGTAAAAAAAAAATCTTCATATTTATCTTTCCAAAAAAAAACTAATTTCATAAATTTGAAGTACATTCAGTTTTCTTACTTTATTTCAATTTAAAGTTCTATGGTTTCAAGAAAAACACCCTTTATTTGACATCTGTTTTGTTTTTGTTTTGTTTGAGGATGATCTTGTGTGGTAAAATTGATTTTTTGTTGTGCATTAGTGGTCTGAACATGTTTATATTATACAGGTCAACATCAAAAATCACGAGTTATCATGTTAAATTAAAATTTATCGCACCTCTACGAGAATAATGAAAAATTTGGCTTAATTATCTGAAATTGACATTGCTGCCGAAATACACTTACGGTCAAAAGTATCGACTCAACCTAAAAGCGCGTGTATTTGTACGTGTTTTTCGAAAAGTATAGCAGTTATCCATAAAAATCGTATGTCATTGAAAAGCTTAAGGCCTCAGCTTTACGTTGGTACCATTTTAACCAATATTTGGTGAGCACTTTTAAAATTGATGCTCTTTGAACGAAAACGTAGCGAAAATGAGCAAATATGAAAATGGATTTTGGTTAGGTTTTTTGCATATAAAACAAAAACTGTTGGAAAATAAGTTAAGTATTTATTATTTTAGTATTTGGTATTTCCTCCTCTTGCTCTAATGACAGCTTCCAGTCGATTCTGCATTGATTTGATCAAGTTGCTGATGGTATCTTGAGGAATACCGTTCCACTCTTCTAATAGGGCTGCCTTCAATTCTTCAGTGGACGAAGGGACTCGATTTCTGGCTCGGACTCTTCTCTTGAGTTCGTCCCATAAGTGTTCAATGGGATTGATGTCGGGACTGCGCGCAGGCCACTTAAGTGACGACATATTGGCTTCATTCAAGAACTGCCGAGTGAGGCGCGACGCATGACACCGGGCATTGTCGTGCATCAAAGTAAAGTTCTCGCCAATAAATGCTGCATAGGGCACAACGTGGACACGGAGAACATCGGTAACATATCGCTCAGCTGTCAGCCCTCCTCCTCGGCCTCCTGCGGGCACGAATACGAGATCCGTTTTTCCCTCCAATGAAATGCCAGGCCACATCATACAGGAACCGCCGCCGTATGCAACCGTTTCAGTGAAACAGCACTGCGCAAATCGCTCAGTTGGACGCCTGTAGACTCGACATCTTCTGTCACTGCCATGCAGACACATTCTCGACTCGTCAGTGAACAATACTGAGCTCCATTCCGTATCGCTCCAAGTAAGATTATTACGAGCAAATAAGAGGCGCGCTTGTCGGTGTCGTGCAGTCAATTTGGGGCCCCTGGCAGGCCGTCTTGGAGTGATATTCGCTTCTCTTAATCGTCTCCTTACCGTGCGGTCACTAACAGCTACTCCGCGAACACGCCTCAGGTTCCGCTGCGCAGCAACACCCGTGAGGAAACGACTTCGTAACGTACTTGTTACAATGAAACGGTCGTCTCTCTCTGAAGTGGATCGAGGGCGGCCCGTTCTTGGTCTCGAATTAAAGCTACCAGTCTCTCGAAATCTCCTGCTAACTCTCGAGACAGCAGACTGACTCATTCCAAGACGGCGAGCGACGGTTCGCTGACTATGATTCTCCGACAATAGGGCTACAACTTGTGCCGCCTGATCTGGCGTCGTATCCATTGATGAGAAAACAGTGATTGAAATTACTTCAGAGGTAAGTTACCTAACTTTCCTGATGCAACTGATAATGAGAAACCGATTACGGGCGCTTTTATAGGGGTAGTTTACCTGACCTGACCTTTACCTGAAACTTCAATTTTTCTGGGTTTTTTGTTACAAGTGGCAATAATTTAAAAAGTGCAAAGCAAATGTTGATAAAAAGGGTACAAACAGGTAGCTAAGGTTTCGAACTTTTAAACGACATATGACTTTTATGAATAACTATCATACTTTCCAAAAAACACGTACAAATACACGCGCTATTAGGTTGAGTCGATACTTTTGACCGTAAGTGTAGATAAAAACAAAAACGTTGAGATTTAAATGTCACATTTGCTCACATTAAAGTTTAGTTTGAACTTGTTTCATGTGTAGTTACCACTTCTTTCGAAAGTGTATTATTCTAAAAAATTTAGATCTAAATGTCAGAAGTAATTTACAGTTAGAAAGCCAACACGTTGAAGCAGTGGCGTAACGTTTCTAAAATATCTTGTGTTTGGAAACGAAATGGGCCCCCACACAATATAGTCAACTATAAGCCAACATTGTTTGTATAGAATTTACCATTTACAGTCGCAACACGAAAACTTTATCCTGGTAAACCTTTGAAGCTAAACTTATTAAATTAGCTATTATTTTTATTACATCGACTCGTATCCTCTTTTTTGATAAGAGCAGTGACGTGGATAGCTTTTCGGAGGAGAGGATCTTTGATCAGATTTTTTCATAACAAAAAAAAAACCAATTTAAATGAGTATGGAGTGGATCTTGAATAGCCTGAATTCTTACACTGTCAAGTTTTTGTAGAAATATTGGGAACTACAGTTTTTCACAAAATATAGGCCCGCAATACATTGTGCAAACGTAAAGGTTGTGCAAAAATACAAAGTCTGAAAAGATTTTTGTGCGGCATGAGTCCGCATAGTATAATTAATCGATCGTACTGGAAAATTTTAATGCAACAATTTGAAGCTGAGTTCTTATACAAAATGCGAGTGCATTCAAATTTGCATGGGGTTCCTGGAACCATATTTCATTCAAATCAAATATCGCTATTAGATTCCTCGTTAATGAAGCTACATTTTCATCATCATGCAAATTACACAGTAGAAATTTTGCTACTCGCAATGCTTTCGTCTCTTACAAAAGTTTCCAACCATTTTACATAATTGAAAATTTGAGAAATATTTTCTTTTTGTTTTATCTAATTGAGTGCTGAAATTAAATTTACATCCTTTTTGTTAAACAGGTACACGATCGCACGAGCACAAAGAGTCAGATGTGTGACCTGAGACGAGGCAAATAATTATTTTAAACCTCCCCTTATCTACGCCACGGGATAGGAGAGTACTGTTAACCTACCGACAACAATTTTTCATTTTCAGAAAGAAAGAAAAATACTGTAGGTACGACCAGTAGCTGTAAAACTACCCAATAACTGTTTTAAAGACAAATAAGTAAGTCGTAACCCCCAGTGCTATTTTATTATTCGCAGCTGTTATGTATTTTTCATGGTTTTGGTAATGGGCTCATTTACCGATCAGCATGTTAGTGTGATGTTTTTTACTTATTTGATAATTTGAAGCTTTGTTAATATACCCAGATTTAATTATTGTGAATCGCGTTTTAAAATTCCTAGGGGTTCAACTTACCAAAATCCACCTCTTCAACTACTAAGATTGATGGAAACACTCAGCGTAAAAATACACTCGGTCTAGTATTGTTTAAGCTGAGAGTTTAACTTTCGAACAATTTCAACATTGTTTTCAGTATTTGCCCCGACGCAGAAATTCCGAATTTAACCAGGGCGGACAAATTAAACCGGAAATAGCAGCATTAGGGGGTGCCGAGTCAGACAATTACCCAGGACCTCGCTCTTGCCAAGGCATCTCACCTCACCACAGCACTGAAATGTTCCATGAAATTCTCGCTCCAAAATTTCCTACTCTTCGTAACTATACATTGGGAGGACCCTGATGCTTGCAGGCCCGTTCTCCACCGAACACATGGAACACCGTACGTTACGCCACTGCGCTGAAGCAACTTTTATCAACTTTGCACATTTGACAGCAGCAAGTACTGTCATAAAATTATTGCTTGGAGTTTAAATGAAAAACCAATTTTTAATTTTCTCGAAACTTTGAATTTTTGTATGAATTTTACTACTATTCACGACTCAGCGCAACTCAGATTTTTTTTCTGAAAAAAAAAAGACAAAAAAATAATGCTCTGTAAATCGAAACTCTAATTACAGCCTTAAATGGTGATCATTTTAAAGGGGACCATTTGGCACATAGAATAATTCTATGCCAATGGTTTCCCAAGTTCATTTTAAAAAAAAATTGAATTTTTGTATCTTGGCAGAAACGTGAATAACATAATTGAAACCGCGAACAAGTCCTTGGAATTCGCTTTGCCTTAAAATAATAGAACAAGGAATCCATCCCCTTGCTCCCCTCTTATGTACGCTACTGGGCGTTATCTCTGTCTCTGAATTTACGGTGCTGGAGCTGTTGTCAGGTAGTTCCAATAATGTTCTGTCTGATACTAAAATCTATTAAGATATTATCTCCGGCCATCGCATTCGTAGGATGCACCGTAGAAATAGTTTGTATAGTTTGGCCGTTCTGTTACTGATTATACCTTCCACTAATTAACGATACCAAAGCGTAGATTTCACAATGCTATGTGCTATGTTTTCTAGGGATGTTGACCCTCTGTGTTAAGTTAATGTTAGAATCAACCAATTGACAAATTCGAGAACAAGAAGTCTATACATATGTTCCTTGGCGGTAAAAAAGTATAGTATAGGAACAATTTCACGATTTTAACGATTGATTCCATAAACTCTGACTTTAATCAATCTTACCAAACATAATAAGATCGCATGCAACATTTCCAATCTGTTGTGCGGATCTTTAATCGAGATGTGATTACACATAGTTTTCATGCTATTGATCAATGACCTGATTTTGTTTTGCAAAAATCACAATCACTTAATAAATCTGAGGCAACGAAATGTGCGATTTGCTAACACTTCTTGTGTTCTCAATCTAGTTCTTTGTGAGTATCGAGATCTATTACTATCAAAGATATGTGTATGGTATGATGATGTGATGAATGTTGAGAAATAAATCTACACTCGTCGTAGGTGCATGCGATTCACCGTGTGACCATACAAAATGCTGCAAAGTAGCAACATAATGTAGAACAGCGACATGTGTAGTGAGTGGTGTCTCATCAAAAGCTACATTGTAAAAAATTAATTATTGTTGCATCTGCGCGGGATTGAAACTTAACCATATGCGTAAGTCAAGTGCAGTGCAATAGACTAAACCAGTGCTTCCCAAATGGGAACCCTGGGGCTCCGCGAGACCAGCCCAGAGGTTCCGCGATAAAATTGTGAAAATATGATGTTCTCAAAATTTCAATAATACTATGTAAACACAAACAAATTCTGAAACTTGCCTTTAGTTTTCGCATTAACTGTATTTGGCAGTTTTATGGAACTTGTGTATAAATACATGAGAGGCATAATAGTACAACGACACACTATCGAAAAACCGTTGTATACAGTTTACTTGCTCGTTCTGTTAGAGAGTTGCATGACATACCTTCAGGATGAAAGTTGGCTCTGCATTTTGGCATATTTGGCAGACATTTTTTAATTTTTTCACGTCGGTCGATTCAAGGTAAGGACGAAAATATTTTGATAAGATAAGTGCCATTAAAAGGCAAAATATTACTTTCGAAGTGGCATGTTGCAGAGGAAAACCTGGAAATGTTTCCATCCCTCAATACCGCTAGTGATAAATTGAACGGTTGAAAAATATTTCCCCTATTGTTAAACACACAGCAGTTTGATTGGGTAAGAAATCTCTTTGTGGCATGCAATATTTCAAATTCCACCTTGCCGGAAGAAGAAGAAGAATTAACGTCGCTATACTTTGATCCAGGTTTAAGATTAAAATTTGCAGAATGTTCGCCTGAAGAATTTTTGATATCCGTCAAGGAAAAATTCCCTGTTTTGTAAAAAAAAACAGTAAATATCCTGCTATTGTTTTCAACTTCATATTTATGTGAAATCGGATTTTCAACTATGCTCAATGTAAAAACAAGAAAACTGGACAGACTCAGGAGCTTGGAGGAGGATATGCGAGTGGATCTGTCATATATTCGGTCACTGAAATATGTAAAAATCACCAGGCTCATGTTTCTCATTAAATTGCTCCATTTTTTTTTCAATAACAGTATACTTGAACTAAATATTGATGCTTTTTTCTAACACACATTTTTCTCCTTGTATGTGTACGATGAACGTTTTGTATTGGCTATCAACGCTCGTCTTGTGTTAACGACACATTTTTAGGGTTCCGCTATCGAATTCGACGATCTCAGAGGTTCCGCGTATTCAAAAAGTTTAGGAGCCACTGGACTAGACAAGACAGTGTACTAGAACCTATGGTTATACGTCTATCGACATTCGACTACTCTCGTACACCTGTCTGTATAATAGTCTAAATATAGACATAAAGGTGCACACTATTATTACTCAATCTTGTTTATTATGTATTATGCCTCATAGAAATCTTAGTACATATAATATTGCGTTTCAATTGCGGTGGCGGGAATCTAGAAATTTGTATCAAAAGTCTTTAGATGTTTCATACGCACTCGTCGAATATAATTTATCTGAGTTCTGATCACATACACGTAATATTATTATTATTTATTTTATCTTGTGTGGGGGAGCAGTGATTTAATGTGCCCCACTTTGATTAGAAAGCCGGCCGTGTCATACTATGCTTTCGCTTTATCAGTGGGAAAAATGGAAATCTGGGTGAAAATATTACATAATTTGCTGTGATATCGTCACTATAATGATAGAATCAGGAATCTATTCATTTAGCAATTTCAAGAAAAATTAAATCAGCCCAGCAAATGTGCAAAAAAAAATTGTTCCACAACAGATGCCGCCAGTACCACGAATATTGAATGTTGTGAAAACAAATAGATGCCAGAATCATCTCCATGCATTTAATACACACGGTGGTATTAAGTAAAAGTAAGGAAATAAGTTTTTAAATGAATCATATAAGCATATAAGACCTTGCGGGAGAAGTTTAAGAAACTAGAGATGGAAAAAAAAATTTTGGAGGTAAAATGCCAGGATTTTCGCTGAAAGATATATTGTTGATACACCTTGCTAACCGTGTCAGAGAACTTGAAACTGTAAATTTATTTTTTTTCGTCGCCTGTAGCTATGCAATTTAATACCTACATATCCAAAATCGTTCCTTTCCTATAGTAGCCTTGTTTTAACCCGGTTTTAAAGGAGCACCGATTTTTTCAAATATATGCCGGTTTTTACCTAGTGTTGGCTTGCTTTCGTGCCAGTTTTTTCAGTTGTTTTTTTTTGGTACCGACAAAGATAAGTATATTCGTATTCGTATCTATCCGATACTAAAAGCCAGAGAAACACCGTTTTTTTCTCATTTTATTTAGCTAAAGCTTATAATTCGATACTAGACGTAGCCCTTTTCGGGCTGTCGGTACAGTTTTTTTACCCGACGCTGATAACCGGACAAACTAGCCTTTTTAAAGTTTTCGGATATTAAAAACCGAATCAACACTGCTATTCACACTTCGGGCCAGATGACGAAATCTGTGCAAATAGGCTTAACATTGAGCTAAGCCTAGCATATTCATACAATTGCAAATTCACCATACCGCAAATTAAGTAATCAGGCCAGATTAATTACAAATGGGAAAATCTTTTTCCTCAATACTAAAGAAAACTGCAAAATAGTACTAAAAAAAATCCCAAAGTTGCCCCGGTCTCGCCTACAGTAAAAAATAAAAAGTATGGGCATTTTGTTTCTATTCAATAACGGGACATTTCCTTCTTATAATTTGAGTGAACGATTTTTTTTAAGACCAGCTATTTCTAATACATAATTGCAAAAGTCAATATCGCTAGGCCTCCGCTAGGACACCCTTCACTTTCTTTAACGCTAAAATATTCTATGGCAGCCCTAGGATTTTCAAAAGGCAAGTAGCCATAGACAATTTTATCAAACATCAATCAACAGCTTTATGACCTTTGTATACCACCAGCTCTGCTCTCGAACAGTGTGAACACAGTTTTAGCTCAAAATCCCTGCTATACTTTATCATCCAAACCGATCTTCCTAAAATAGCCTATACCCTTTCAGCCCATCGAAATTTATCTCTCCCGATAAGAACGACGACGCGCAATTCTCTTGTCGCCATTTGTCGCTCACAATGCAAAACTATTCCGTGGAATAGCCCACAGGAATGACAATTGTAAAGGATATCTAGAAACATGTCGAATGACGCGCGTTTTGTGCAACAAGGATTGATATTCATATACATATATACATAATAGAAGAACGTGTTGTTCTTGTTGTATTTTGTCAATTGTCCAACATGTTTGCGCTGTTTTCGTTTAGTTTTGCACACAATTTTAATGAAACTAGGTTAGTAGGTCGCCTATACTCATATACGGACATAAACCACCCAAAGGGCTGCGTCGTTACGTACGAGAAGCAGTATGAGAATTCAGAATCGATAGTAGTAGTGGTAACGAGCAGAGTAATTGAGAAAATCCTGAGTACTGAGATTTGTGTTTCTCTGCAGAAATCCAGAAGATATACTCGTAATAAAATTCTAATACGATGGATAGATTAGTTCTATATATTTTCGGATCGATACGAAATGTGAGTGTCATCAGTTGTCGGTATGTGGGAATGAACAAATGTATCTTAGTACATATTGAATTAGTTTTGAGAAAATACATTTTGTTTTGAATACATACATTATGTACATTGGATTGAGTATAGTTTTGTTTGGATTTTTCATAGAATAAAAAGGAAAGTTTTCAGCAAGAGTTTCAGATTATTTTGTTCCGCATGAAGATTACATTAATATTAGACACCTTAAAGGTCGATCCACACTTATTAATCATCAGTCACAGTCAGCGACATTTTCAAAACAAGTTGACATATTGTCAGTTAATTGGTTGCTGATAATCTGTTAACTTGTATTGAAAATAACTGTGACTGATGACTGAGAAGTGTGGATTGACCTTAATGCAAGTCGTCCGGTCTCTCCACCTAGATTGATTTCAAGAATTTAACTTAATAATATACATAATAAACGTTGGCTGGAATTCGTTTCATGTACAAACCATATTTTTTGCCCCCAAATGTGTTTAAAAGGCGTTTTTAAGATAGGACAATCTAGTCTAGAAACTAGAAATGACAGGATCTGTTGTAGGAAGCAGTAGGAATTTATCATATCCAGGGCCGGATTTCCCATATGGGCAACCTGGGCTACTGCCCGGGGCGGCAAATTCTTAAATTTTTCATTGGTCTAAAATTTTGGGAAAAATGCATTTCGAAAACTCAAACTCAAACATAATCATAGAAAATATTTTTCTTTCTAATTTATTCTAGTCAGATGCACATTCGTCTTAATCCAAAGCACCCAATCGCAACCACAACTAAAATTTTAATATGATTCCGCCTTCAAAAATTGGGGCTACGCAACATTTTGCTAAAAGCATTCCCTCTGAATGGCGCGACGGCCTTAGTTCAGATAGAGTAGGAGTATAAATCATGTTTAAGGCATTGGCTTCACTTTGAATATTATGCCTGAAGTCACATTAAATGTTTTAGATACGCGAGTACTTGGCCGCTAGCTCCTAATTTCCAGTATTCAAGCCCAAACCTTAAAAAAATATTTTTGGTAATAGCGATCCTTTGGAAAGTTTAAATCGGCCCAAGGAAGTAACTCATCTAACCTCACGTTTTCGTGTATTCTATTGCTTTTTAAATTTGTCCCCACATCAAATTCGATGGGAAGCAAGGATTTGGTTTCGGGAGAGGTCCAAATCTCGATATTAGAAATGCAGCATTGGCTATCAAATTTTTGAGTTTCTATCGTGTGAACAGGTTTCAATAAATTTTTAAGAATTTTTACGCATGAATTGTCGGATTTGCAATTTTTTTGTTCAGAGAAAAACGGGAAATTCCATGTCCATCCTAAAAAATACATAATTAGAAATCAGGAAAATATAGAGCTTTTAGACACCGAATGATTTTTGCTAAATAACATCAGTTAGTGCTTTTGCAATTGATTTTCGTTATCATTTTCACCGAAAACCAAAAAAAAAAAAAAATTTGTGAAGTGTTCAAAATCTACCGTAAGATTTCTTAATTTTGTTTTTTTTTTCTGTATGACGTTTTCGGGTTAAATATGATGCTAATATAGAAAATTTTATTAGTTGGGGTAATTCGCAAAATATATGCAAAACGATCGACAATGGAAAGAAAACATCAGAAATTGAAAACTTATTTAGAAAACATGAACGCAAAGTGAAGCGAGCCCAATGTAATAAGAATTGTCCAGTTTTCTATGTTGTCATTGGAATTTCAATCATTCCTAAAGCAATTTTAGGAGGTGCACGGAACATCTGGACCTAGGCCTGTTCGGTACCGAGATTTCAGTACCGGGTTTCGGTTTTTTTCAATACCCGGTACCACAAGCGGTTTCCCTGACTCAGGTTTTTTTTTCAGTACCGACGGTTTTCTTAACCATAAGCCGGTTTTTTTGAGTACCGGGTTAAAAACCGACCGACGAGTCGGTTTTTTGTACCGAGTTAAAAAAACCGACGAGTCGGTTTTTTGGTACCGAGTTAAAAAAACCGACGAGTCGGTTTTTTGGTACCGGGTTAAAAAAACCTACGAGTCGGTTTTTTGGTACCGAGTTAAAAAAACCGACGAGTCGGTTTTTTGGTACCGAGTTAAAAAAACCGACGAGTCGGTTTTTTGGTACCGGGTTAAAAAAAACCTACGAGTCGGTTTTTTGGTACCGAGTTAAAAAGAACGATTCACTTCAACCATGAGCCGGTTTTTTTCAGGTTTTTTGGTACCGGGTTAAAACCGACCGACGAGTCGGTTTTTCGGTACCGAGTTAAAAAGAACCGACGAGTCGGTTTTTTGGTACCGAGTTAAAAAGAACCGACGAGTCGGTTTTTTGGTACCGGGTTAAAAAGAACCGACGAGTCGGTTTTTTGGTACCGAGTTAAAAAGAACCGACGAGTCGGTTTTTTGGTACCGGGTTAAAAATAACCGACGAGTCGGTTTTTTGGTACCGAGTTAAAAAGAACCGACGAGTCGGTTTTTTCGTACCGAGTTAAAGATGGTCGATGTTTTTTTATTTTTACACGTGGATGTTGATTATTATTATCGGAAACGGTATCATCGAAAGGTGTCGACTAGGGATGAGCATCGAACATCGATGTTTCTGAAACATTCATATTTTTGGTTCGATGGTCGATGTTTTTTTATTTTTACACGTGGATGTGGATTATTATTATCGGAAACGGTATCATCGAAAGGTGTCGACTAGGGATGAGCATCGAACATCGGATTTTCTGAAACATTCATATTTTTGGTTCGATGTTCGATGTTTTTTTATTTTTACACGTGGATGTGGATTATTATTATCGGAAATGGTATCATCGAAAGGTGTCGACTAGGGATGAGCATCGAACATCGATGTTTCTGAAACATTCATATTTTTGGTTCGATGGTCGATGTTTTTTTATTTTTACACGTGGATGTGGATTATTATTATCGGAAACGGTATCATCGAAAGGTGTCGACTAGGGATGAGCATCGAACATCGATGTTTCTGAGACATTCACATTTTTGGTTCGATGGTCGATGTTTTTTTATTTTTACACGTGGATGTGGATTATTATTATCGGAAATGGTATCATCGAAAGGTGTCGACTAGGGATGAGCATCGAACATCGATGTTTCTGAAACATTCATATTTTGGTTCGATGGTCGATTTTTTTTTTATTTTTACACGTGGATGTGGATTATTATTATCGCAAACGGTATCATCGGAAGGTGTCGACTAGGAATGAGCACCGAACATCGATTTTTCTGAGACATTCATATTTTTGGTTCGATGGTCGATGTTTTTTTATTTTTACACGTGGATGTGGATTATTATTATCGGAAACGGTATCATCGAAAGGTGTCGACTAGGGATGAGCATCGAACATCGGATTTTCTGAAACATTCATATTTTTGGTTCGATTGTCGATGTTTTTTTTATTTTTACACGTGGATGTGGATTATTATTATCGGAAATGGTATCATCGAAAGGTGTCGACTAGGGATGAGCATCGAACATCGATGTTTCTGAAACATTCATATTTTTGGTTCGATGATCGATGTTTTTACCATCGATGGTACAGCGTCGATGTTTTTTTGACCATCGATGGTCGATGTTTTTCACCATCGATGTTTTATAACCATCGATGGCTTGAGGCTCAACCGATTGTCATGAAATTTAGTAGGAATGTGTAGAATGGTAACCGTCTTTGGCACGAAATACTTAGATCTTAGAAGTGGGTAGGGCAAAGATAACAGGGTGCCCCGAAGATTTGAAAATTTGTTCACTAAATAACTCGCGAACAGCTCAACCGATCCTTATGAAATTTGGTAGGAATGTAACAGTCTTAGGCAAGAAATACTAAGATGTTGGTAGAGCAACGAAAACGATAACAGGGTGTCCCGAAGATTTGAAAATAAGTTCACTAAATAACTCGCAAACGGCTCAATCGATCGTCATGAAATTTGGTAGGAATGTATAGAATGGTAACCGTCCTTGGCATGAAATACTTAGAAGTTGGTAGGGAAAAGTTAACAGGGTGTCCCGACGATTTGAAAATTTGTTCACTGAATAACTCGCGGACGGCTCAACCGATCGTCATGAAATTTGGTAGGAATGTGTAGAATAGTAACAGTCTTTGGCACGAATACCTTAGAAGTTAGTAGGGAAAAGATAACAGGGTGTCCCGAAGAGGTGAAAAAACCGACTTTTTTATTTTTAATCGGAGATGGACGTATGGGTACTCAATTCAAAGGACTCTAAGAGTACATTTTATATCAGTTATTCAAGTAACGGCAACGGAGTGATAGGCATTTGAAGTTATCACTTCGGTTTTTCTATACTGTTATAGGTACCTATATGAAACTTTGCACAAAAATTTGGTTAGTATGAGCTTATATACGCTAAATGCTAAGAGTGTTGATATTTGATAAGAAAAAGTAACAGTAAATTTGTGAAATTTCAACTAGCGCGTGTGTAGCCCTTCTTAGATCTGAAAATATGAAAATGTTGAAGAGGGTTCTTAGGAAATAAGATAAGGAACGGAGAGGTTTGTGTGGGTACCCATATCAACGGGCTCAACGAAGTCATTTGATATAAGTAGGTTTTTCTTGATTCGGAAAAAACGGTACCGGAAATCAATTACATAATTTACTATAACTCACGGACAATAAATGTCTGAAATGTACGATTGTGATAGTTCCCGAGTCGGCAGTATCTGCAGTTTTCCCGTTTGGGAATATCTATGTCCCTGAGAAACACTTTGGAATTTAAGGCTTTGTTTCACATACCTTCACTGAACGAAAGATGTCCTGAGACTGTACTATGTACGCAATTATGCAAATTTTCAATTATTTTGAGAATAAGCATTTTTGGGAAAAACAAAAAATGGTTTGAGTTGAGCCATAAAATCAATCGTAGATGGTAAATGCTGCGTCAACACATAAAAAAAAGTTGGCCGACAAGATATGTTAAACTAGTCGTTACCAAATCTTGCAACATTGTAAGATATACAAAAAACATTCGGATAAAAAGTTGACCAATTTTCGTTTACACGTACCAACTTGTTTCAATGCTCTTTCAACTTCTAAATACAAACTTGTAGGAAAGCTTTTGTTTACATGCAAGTGCTAACTAGTAGGTATAAAGACTCAAACGTTGGAACGGGTTAACGACCATTTACTGCGTAATCATTATTGGTGCAAAATTTCAACCGGTTTCGTAACATGTAACATTCCATCATTTGTGTGTGAAGTACAAAATCATTCAAGATCTTCTCTCCTGAAAATTCAAAACAGAAGGCGCCTGTCAGGCCATAAAATCTTTAAGTTTCAGCAATAAAAAACATGCAGTTGCACTCCAGTCTGTGTGTCGCTCATTTTTATTCTTACGAAAGGATTTTCTTTGTCTACCTTTCGAAACTAAAGAGTCAAAAATATTTAACACCGGCGCGCGGCAGGTAGTTTATTGTCGCGCGACAATGTAGTGTATACTAGTGTGACGCGCGACACATTTTGTATCATTGAGGAAGGTTCTGTTCCGCAAACATGTTTGCGTTTCCGATCCACAAATCGCCGTTTTGCGGTTCAGGAATATTATCGTGTTATGGTTTCCAGTTTCGTCGGCTTGTTTGCACAGACTGTTTTTATATTTTAAAAACAAGCTTTACTCCTTAAAGTCGGTGAAATATTTTTATTTTCTGTATACAAATAGCTGCCAAATTACGTATATAGAAAATAAAAATATTTCACCGACTTTCAGGAGCAAAGCTTGTTTTTTAAATATTATCGTGTTCCTTTTGTTTTTTGTTTGCTTCAGACCATGTTGATTAAATCCATACATTCATCAATAAAATACAGGTAGTTTCTGCGGAGAGATCATAATAATTGGACCAGAAATTAACAATAATTTCCAAATCCTGGGGACACCCTGTTATCTTTGCCCTACCAACTTCTCAGTATTTCTTGTCAAAGACTGTTACCATGCTACACATTCCTACCAAATTTCATGACGATCGGTTGAGCCGTGCGCGAGTTACTTAGTGAGTAAATTTTCAAATCTTCGGGATACCCTGTTATCTTTGCCCAACCAATTTCTTAGTATTTCGTGCCAAAGACGGTTACCATTCTACACATTCCTACCGAATTTCATGACGATCGGTTGAGCCGTTCGCGAGTTATTCAGTGAACATATTTTCAAATCGTCGGGACACCCTGTTAACTTTTCCCTACCAATTTCTAAGTATTTCGTGCCAAGGACGGTTACCATTCTATACATTCCTACCAAATTTCATGACGATCGGTTGAGCTGTTCGCGAGTTATTTAGTGAACAAATTTTCAAATCTTCGGGGCACCCTGTTATCTTTGCCCTACCCACTTCTAAGATCTAAGTATTTCGTGCGAAAGACGGTTACCATTCTACACATTCCTACTAAATTTCATGACAATCGGTTGAGCCTCAAGCCATCGATGGTTATAAAACATCGATGGTGAAAAACATCGACCATCGATGGTCAAAAAAACATCGACGCTGTACCATCGATGGTAAAAACATCGACCATCGAACCAAAAATATGAATGTTTCAGAAACATCGATGTTCGATGCTCATCCCTAGTCGACACCTTTCGATGATACCATTTCCGATAATAATAATCCACATCCACGTGTAAAAATAAAAAAACATCGACAATCGAACCAAAAATATGAATGTTTCAGAAACATCGATGTTCGATGCTCATCCCTAGTCGACACCTTTCGATGATACCGTTTCCGATAGTAATAATCCACATCCACGTGTAAAAATAAAAAAACATCGACCATCGAACCAAAAATATGAATGTTTCAGAAACATCGATGTTCGATGCTCATCCCTAGTCGACACCTTTCGATGATACCGTTTCCGATAGTAATAATCCACATCCACGTGTAAAAATAAAAAAACATCGACCATCGAACCAAAAATATGAATGTTTCAGAAACATCGATGTTCGATGCTCATCCCTAGTCGACACCTTTCGATGATACCATTTCCGATAATAATAATCCACAGCCACGTGTAAAAATAATCGACCATCGAACCAAAAATATGAATGTTTCAGAAACATCGATGTTCGATGCTCATCCCTAGTCGACACCTTTCGATGATACCGTTTCCGATAATAATAATCCACAGCCACGTGTAAAAATAATCGACCATCGAACCAAAAATATGAATGTTTCAGAAACATCGATGTTCGATGCTCATCCCTAGTCGACACCTTTCGATGATACCGTTTCCGATAATAATAATCCACATCCACGTGTAAAAATAAAAAAACATCGACCATCGAACCAAAAATATGAATGTTTCAGAAACATCGATGTTCGATGCTCATCCCTAGTCGACACCTTTCGATGATACCATTTCCGATAATAATAATCCACAGCCACGTGTAAAAATAATCGACCATCGAACCAAAAATATGAATGTTTCAGAAACATCGATGTTCGATGCTCATCCCTAGTCGACACCTTTCGATGATACCGTTTCCGATAATAATAATCCACATCCACGTGTAAAAATAAAAAAACATCGACCATCGAACCAAAAATATGAATGTTTCAGAAACATCGATGTTCGATGCTCATCCCTAGTCGACACCTTTCGATGATACCATTTCCGATAATAATAATCCACAGCCACGTGTAAAAATAATCGACCATCGAACCAAAAATATGAATGTTTCAGAAACATCGATGTTCGATGCTCATCCCTAGTCGACACCTTTCGATGATACCGTTTCCGATAATAATAATCCACATCCACGTGTAAAAATAAAAAAACATCGACCATCGAACCAAAAATATGAATGTTTCAGAAACATCGATGTTCGATGCTCATCCCTAGTCGACACCTTTCGATGATACCGTTTCCGATAGTAATAATCCACATCCACGTGTAAAAATAAAAAAACATCGACCATCGAACCAAAAATATGAATGTTTCAGAAACATCGATGTTCGATGCTCATCCCTAGTCGACACCTTTCGATGATACCATTTCCGATAATAATAATCCACAGCCACGTGTAAAAATAATCGACCATCGAACCAAAAATATGAATGTTTCAGAAACATCGATGTTCGATGCTCATCCCTAGTCGACACCTTTCGATGATACCGTTTCCGATAATAATAATCCACAGCCACGTGTAAAAATAATCGACCATCGAACCAAAAATATGAATGTTTCAGAAACATCGATGTTCGATGCTCATCCCTAGTCGACACCTTTCGATGATACCGTTTCCGATAATAATAATCCACATCCACGTGTAAAAATAAAAAAACATCGACCATCGAACCAAAAATATGAATGTTTCAGAAACATCGATGTTCGATGCTCATCCCTAGTCGACACCTTTCGATGATACCATTTCCGATAATAATAATCCACAGCCACGTGTAAAAATAATCGACCATCGAACCAAAAATATGAATGTTTCAGAAACATCGATGTTCGATGCTCATCCCTAGTCGACACCTTTCGATGATACCGTTTCCGATAATAATAATCCACATCCACGTGTAAAAATAAAAAAACATCGACCATCGAACCAAAAATATGAATGTTTCAGAAACATCGATGTTCGATGCTCATCCCTAGTCGACACCTTTCGATGATACCATTTCCGATAATAATAATCCACAGCCACGTGTAAAAATAATCGGCCATCGAACCAAAAATATGAATGTTTCAGAAACATCGATGTTCGATGCTCATTCCTAGTCGACACCTTTCGATGATACCATTTCCGATAATAATAATCCACATCCACAGCCACGTGTAAAAATAAAAAAACATCGACCATCTTTAACTCGGTACGAAAAAACCGACTCGTCGGTTCTTTTTAACTCGGTACGAAAAAACCGACTCGTCGGTTATTTTTAACCCGGTACCAAAAAACCGACTCGTCGGTTCTTTTTAACTCGGTACCAAAAAACCGACTCGTCGGTTCTTTTTAACTCGGTACCGAAAAACCGACTCGTCGGTCGGTTTTAACCCGGTACCAAAAAACCTGAAAAAAACCGGCTCATGGTTGAAGTGAATCGTTCTTTTTAACTCGGTACCAAAAAACCGACTCGTAGGTTTTTTTAACCCGGTACCAAAAAACCGACTCGTCGGTTTTTTTAACTCGGTACCAAAAAACCGACTCGTCGGTTTTTTTAACTCGGTACCAAAAACCGACTCGTCGGTCGGTTTTTAACCCGGTACAAAAAACCGACTCGTCGGTCGGTTTTTTTAACTCGGTACCAAAAAAACCGGGATATCGGTACTTTAGAATATCGGGTCCGGTACCAAGTGAACACCGGTTTTGTACCGGGATCCCGGTTTTTGGAACAGGCCTATCTGGACCTCTCCCCTGACTACGTCCACGGTGGCGAAGGGCGGCAATTTCGTTACTGCCCAGGGGCACCATAGAGGCTAAATCCGGCCCTTATTATATCCTACTGCTAAATTCCAAACATTCGTTTTAAGTTATAATGTTCACTACTACTAAAATAAAAAAAAAACTTTTTTTGGGCGTGGTGCCCAAGATGTGTATCACACAGCCGGAGATACATGCAAAGAAAAGAAAACTCACAAATCTAAAATTGTTATTACCTTTGGTTTTGCTGCATTTTTTCCTTTTTGTGACTGTTACTTGTTAGATTCCACAAAGAAAAGAATCGAAAAATAATGGACAGTTCATGTTTTCGACAATCTCGGTTGAGTTTGTTGTACGTATTTCAAAATAAAAATAAAGTTATCAGATCTGCTAAAATGCATTGTAAAGACGATTTTTTTTTCGAAAAATGCAAAAAGCGAGTTTTGGAATTAAGTGCCTCATATATTCGTATATATTGTAAAATAAACTACAAAACTCAACGCGCTGAAAATTATTTCGCAATCTCACGATCGTAAATCGAGTCCTCACTCGGAACATAGATTTTGTCACCTGCTATACAAAACTCCTGTTGCAATCTCTGCAAGATATTGTGTCAAATAGATACCGAGTATATATGGGTACCGCGACACTAAACTATATTGTGTCATAAATTTCGTTTTCGTGACCTGCATTCGACGTGCTATTAATCATTTTCATGAATTCGGTTAATGTCAAAGGTTTCAATTCGTAAATGTATGTAAGTGTACGACAATTTAGATTATTCCAATCGCTTTTCCTTTACAATTTTGCATTGTAAACGTACGTAGTACGTACTATAAGGTGATCAGATCCCCGAATTGGCGCAAGTAAGCTTGTGTGTTCCAAGGGAAAAAGCCATAGGAGTATGTTCTTTCCATTTGGTACTATTAGTGAAAACATTATCATCAATGTGGCACGATAGCCCGACGTCGGGCTTTGGCCGCGTTATTCGTTGACTCGAATTGTCGCGGTTACGTGGCCTTGTCCTCCAGTTTCGGAAGCCCAGCAGCTGATGGGCGTCCTCAACTACTGAATTCTCCCAGCTAGCTCTCGGTCGTCCACGCAACCTCACGGCACGATCTAAATTTTTAACTTCGCTAGATTTCGGGAATAGTTTTACGAGTATAGGAATCGTAATTATGAAATCACATGCTTCGGAAATGTATAAGAGGATACGAATGCAAATTTTAAACACATGAAAAAGGGAGACAGACCCAAGGAGACCATTCAGTGAAATTATTTTGGTAACAATCAGAAGAATATTTGCTTGTGCAGAATCTGACCCTGATATTACCTCAATCAATCGTACTGGGACTTCGGCTTCGGAAAAACATCATATTTTACAGAAGAGTTTATAATGTGCTTCAATCTGATCGTGAAATTGCAGCGATTGCAATGGGCGGGTCATGTACAAAGGATGAACGACGATCGCATGCCCAAAATGGTGATGAACGCGCAACGAGTGGACGGAGCCAGATTGCGTGGACGACCGAGAGCCCGATGGGAGCATTCTGTATGTGAGGACGCCCACCAGATGCTAGGCTTTCGGAATTGGAGGACAAGATCGTGTGACCGCGACAATTGGAGGTTTTCAATCCAGGCGGCCAAGGCCCGACGTCGGGCTATCGTGCCATAAAGAAGAAGAATCTGAGGTCTTCCTTAGAAGGACTCATGTCAATTTACTGCCAATTTTTCTTCGGGAAGTACTGGCCTCTTAGGTGTCCCGTGAAATTATCCGAGATAAGGGAATAAAAATGTGTTTTGGTCTGGAAAGCATATTTACTCAAAAAAAGGTTAATTTATTTTAAGGCTGTAATAATAATTACTCCGCGCGAGACGTAACCATTTATCGATTTTCAAACTCCTCGCATCGTTTTATAAAAACCGCCAAACACTCTACAAAAGAGGCGTACATTGAAATATTCGGGGAACATGCAAGATTTACACGTTGTCTAGGAAGTCCAGTGCAAGCGGATATCCGATGCCTGACCAAATCACTGATTTGCTTAGTTTTTCTCTATTTTCAGTGGTAAACCGGAAATTTTTAACAAATTACAACAGAAGGCTTTCTCGCCAATATCTAATAATGCTGACCGCAATACTTAAATCGAAATTACCTCATGGTCTCATGCTAAACCTGAAGTTTGTGAGGAAATTGTGAAACATAAACGTATTAGGGTAGGTGCTGCAGTCATTGGGCTCAATACCACGATCTCATTGCTACTGCTTTATTATCTTGTGTCTTTAAAGATGAGATTCTAACGTCTAAAGGAACATTTTCCTCGACACGACTGCACGACAGCGACTCGCTCATTCCATATGAAATGAGAGAGAAACGAGTTTTTATATGGAATGAGCGAGTCGCTGTCGCGCGGCCGCGTCGAGGACAACGTACCTTAAAGGTACTTTTTTGGGACATGGTCTGAATGTCAACATACGCGACCTATAGAGTGGCGCGTAGTCATCATCAAACAGCTTGCCGATTCGATTTTTTCTTTGGGATATTAACAAATGCTGTACTTTTCGATGTACGCTTTTCAGTGCTGTACGGCAGGTCAAAATTCTGTACAGTACAGCGACATGTTGTACGTCTGGTCACCTTAACGTACTACGAGCGCATGCACATATCTAATGTAATTAATCCAAATCGATATAACCTCTTTTTGTGTTCAAACTCTACACAACTTTACTTAATTTACTCATTTAATTCACTCATTCATACAGTCTATACAGAGTATAGTAAAAAAAGAAAGAATTTAACTAAATAGAATAATTTTCAAAATCGAATCAGATGGTCATAAAATTGGTCGGATTGCAATAATAGTGGTGTGTATAGAGTAGAGTGGACAATATCAAAGAGCTTGCTTGCGCATTCCTTCCGTTTTCAGTCAATGTACCAACGCCAGTAGTTCAGAGTATCGTTTAAAATCGGAATATGTATACGAGAATGCAATGGGATATTCGTAATGCACTCACTTCACGTCATTTGTCAGTTTGTCAAGTTAAAGTATAGTCGCGATTGGCGACGAGGCTAGTTGCGCATTTACATTGTGCAATCCGCACGTCAGGTGAACATTACCTGAACTTTTAATTCAAACAATATTGCACAATTTGAAAATTGTACAAATTGTAATTTGTTTTTTTTTTGCTTATTTTAGCTCGATGTTTTTTGCATAAATACATTTTAATTTTCTTCCTCTATACGAATACAGTCAATGGCGATTGATTGACTCCCTTGACCTAATACATTACAACACAATACACCCCTACTATGCTGGACATTGGCTATGCATATAATATGTTTGCAGTCGGAACTATATTGAAAATGTGCAAAAACGGTTTCGATTTTCTTTTTTGATAGACGAACAGAATAAAATGTGTTGGTGTGTTAAATTACTAATAAAAGTTCAAAACGGCATTTAGTTCGGGAAAAAATTATACTGACCTACAATATTTCTTCAATTTGCTGATTTTTATAATAAATATGCACTGAACCAATGGTGTGATTAAGCAAAATAAAAAAATGGCTTAAAAAAGTCGAGAAGAAACAGCTTCGCTTACCTAGAAGGGGAGTAAAAAAATTTCTTTCTTAATTTCAGTTAGCCCAACTTTTTAGTATGGCCACCATTATATGCATGGGTGCGAATCATATTTAAAGGCAAACATAACAAATAGCATTATAACGTTTCGATTAGGAAATTACGACTTTCAAGATTATATTATTATTTTTAAGATTTTCAAGTCCAAAACAACTCTTTTCTCTATAAAGTATGGGAAAGTTTGAGAAATTGTTAATTTGATTTGGAAAAATGTTCTAAAAAAGTTCTAATTTGACTAGAAAAGTCGTAAAATGAATAGAAAGTGCCATACATTATTACCATTAGCAATACAACTTTTAAGTCAATTATTCGGTTTCTTCTTCCTGAATTTTCTGTTCTGAATGCAAAAAAAAATCAAATGCACGGGCAGTCGTTTACTAGGCAACTAACTAGCTCTTGTCTTTCCTATACTCATTTATTATTGTGGTTGTTCCTGCTTGTTGTTAATCACCCACCATAGACTGGCGTAGCGCGTTGAGTTCTTGTTCTTTAAAAATGTTTATTGTGCAACACACACTTACACGAGTACACGAGTAGGTAGTACTATAGAGTTAGTATAGTTAACATTAACCATCTAAACTTCTATCGCGCTTAACACAAATGCACTCTTTGAACATGAATATTATTTGCAGTTACAGCTCCAATTCAACGATGGCCAATACCTACAGAAGTTTAGTCGCGAGTACGTTTCATATATTTCTTCATTGTAGTGTACTTAAAGTACGGATCCGTCAATTTCAGAATCGACCATGCTGTATATGACCAAATCTGTGCGCATATACAGTACGAGTATGCAATGTAACATTTAGCAGCTTATACAGTAAATGCGAGGTGCATATCGACTAAAAAGTAGTTGGTCGTGCACTTGAAATAGTTAATAACCAGTCATTGCGACAATACACTCGTACTCTGAAGATATAGTACGGAGATACTTGAAGAGTCGTGACGTAATTGAAAAATTTCAATCGTGTGTGCTTAACGTAACGATTTATCTTTATGGCTGATGGTTGTTCTAAAGCTTCATATTAGAATCAAACTACATATAATACAACTCAGAATGAACGACAAGGCGTACACATCAATTTGAAGGATATGTGCCAGCCCACCCGTTCATAATCCCGATTTTTACAACAAGTACCTACTGCTTTACACTACGATCAAGCAAATAAGGATGACCCCATGTTGAAAAGTTGGTAACCATTTGCTTGCATGTAGTCGTCATCACTTAAAATTGACATCAACCAGTGGATTAGAAGCATTATTTGAATGTTGGGGGCTGCTACATGAACACATGAACCTTTTGCGCTACTACCTTGTACGTCCTTGTCAATCAGCTGACATGCAAAGAAGCTGTTCAAATCTATACAATAAGTTTTACGTTTCACCTCCCGAACGAAATGGTCTTCACCTGTTAAATATCAGTAGATTACCTCAGTTTCTTCTCCCCTAAACAATTTAATTGAAACATGTTTCAGAACGATTCGAGCAGGCGTTGAAACGTTAAATTTGTTGACTCATTGTAAACTGTTTGCAGCGTTCAACATTTTCTGAACGCAAGGAATGACAACCGAAGTCGAAAGGCTGATTAAGAAACCAAACAAGAAAACAACAGTTTGGTTACCCTACCCTCACCGACGCACACAGAATGCTTATGGTTCTGTCCTTGTCTAATTCGTCCATGGCTTTACATTATCCCGACATTACTAACGGTAAATGTGGAGGCGCTTTTTAATATTCCGCCATAGATATTGAAAAGCTGTATTTAGAAGTAACGGATTATTGAAATGACGGGATTTCGATTAGACGAGATTTCAATTGAGCGATATTTTTAACAGGTGGGATAATGAACGTAGGAATTTTGAACGAGACCAAGGCTAATTTAGGGCTATGATTTGTGTTTGCAAATTTATCCCAACTACAGTAAAACACGGTTAAGTGCAATATGTACGCTTAGGTATAAAACTCTGACAAGTGATAAGTATGTACACAATTTTTATGCACCATTCATTCAATACTCCAATAGGATCTTTAATACATTTCAAAGCGGATAGGTGCACAACGGATAAATTTCACAACACGCTTAAGAGCACCACGCAATTTTTCGGCAGAATGAACAACATTTGCAGACGATTCATGACGGATAAGTCCCCATGTGCATTGCCAAAATTCACTAGAACAGACGCCTCGAACTATTGGACTTCATATTTTACGAATTTATGCCATCCAAGCCGGAGATATACAGTTTAATTGATTCAATTTATGGAAATACAGAAGAAGGAGAATCAAGTCTAACTGGCTGATTTTTGTCTTCAAGTATAGATAAATCTGAGTGTTAAAAATTGTCCGTTATGCGAGCCGCTTAAGGTACGTGTTCGTAGAGACGATTCATGTGATGATCGCTCAGCGATCGCAGTTTTGCATCTAATTCCAAGCCATATATGCCTATTTTTTTAATTGTGTTGCAACTTTCCTTGTATCGATTATGAACTAAAGGAACATGTCTGTATAGGAAATATACGCATATAGTGCTCAGAACCGGTGATTTAACTGTGATCGCTGAGCGATCGTCACATGAGTCGTCTCTACGAACACAAACCTTTAAGGTTGAGATCGCACATTGTCTTGATGCAATCAAATTTTTAGCAATAGTTCCAATTTCTTTGCGATTTCAACGTTAATGTTTCAGTCTCAGTGAATCGTAGTACTGCACCAATAAGAGGGTCGTTAGCTTGTTTGACATTTTTTGTTTTTCTTTTTTTGCGAACAACATTTTTTTGGATGTCGTTTTCCCTGAATTTATCGCGGCAAGGTCATAGTTTTGAAATTAATAAATTGTAATTGAAAATTTACAACAAAAAATCACTAAAGTGGTGACGTCGCAAACGCCTACAAAAACGTACTCGATTCGACAAAAAAACAAATACGTAGAACAGATGTTCGATGCTCTCTCCCAAAACCAGCGTCTTGCACGGCATTGTTGCATAGTCAGCTGTTCATTTGAAATTGGTGAAGTGAACTCATTACATGTCAGTCCTACTATAGGTTCATCTCGTGATTTCAGCTTACAGAATCTGGTGAAGAATTTTTCGTTTTGTTTTTTATGTTTTGCGGAGTATTGAGCTCGCTTCGCTGAGCTTCCCACCAAAACTTCGTTGGGAAACAGGGCCAAAAACGCAAAAAAACCCAAAATGTTTCAGTTTTTTGGCTTATAGCTCCGAAATTGTACATTTCTGCGAAACCCTGCCCATGAACATGTTCAAGAAAACACACGATTGCGGGTTCAACGCGACATTAATCTTTAAAATGCGTTATGCGGTATGGCTACAATTTATAGTTAAAATCGCAAAAAAAGTCAAAAAATTACGTTTTTGAGATTTTGGGATTCGGGCTCAGGACAATATGAAACTATGCTAAAAATGGCGGCAAATTTAAATTATCAATTATAGTAATATCGCTCAATGGATTTATAATATTTATGTAATTTTGGATACGCAATCATGTGCTCGCTACCATATTCATGGAGAGTTTTTTTTTGCAGAATGGAACAGTTTCAGAGTTATTGGCCAAAAAATAACGGAAAAACAACTAAGATCTTGGGGTTTTTGCGATTTTGACCCTGCTCTGCAACGAAATGTTGGTGGGAAGCTCCGGATTCGTGCTCAGCGTCAGCACCACCAAAAACATAAGTAACAAAAAAAAATCTCTCAATCCCATGTACTAGGTTTATCACGTGCCCTCTGATTATACTACCCGTACATCAGAGACAGTTTGTTGTTGTGGAAGCAATATTGTTCGAATTATTGTTGGTCTAAACTAGGGTTGTCCACCTTATTTCTTATTGGTTCAGGGGCTGCATTCCATATCAGTAGCTTTGTGTTCAGTGTGTTCGCTTCAGATATCAGATGGTGATTTCTATTCAAGTGGCACATTCTTAACCTTCCTGGATGTGGTTTGAATTTAGGTGGCAGATTGACATGATTTGAAATGGAGTAGGTATGTTAATTTTTTCCCTTTTAGAAGGCACGCAAAACCCAAAATATTCAATTCCATATTTTTTATAGGCGAGGGAGAGGGGTAGATGGGTCGGACCTGGCAGATCTTTATTATCTTATCAAGGCATCGAACGGCTTCCATTTGATACTAATTTGAGGTTTTTCGCGACATTCTGTCAAAAGATATGGCTGAATATAACTTTGTAGGGGAGGTATGGGGTAGGGGTAGTCGGACCTACTCCACTTTCCATCAGCTCAAAGTATATGTCAAAATAAGACATCAAGATCAAAATTTCAAGTCCAAAGCGATATTCTACCGAAAGTTATGGTCCGATTCGGCCCATTTTCAATTTACAAAGCTTTTTGTAAATCAGACTTTGACCGTATCATAAATATGTTGAAGAGTGGGGCTTCTTCCCTGCAAAACTTCAATCTTAGGGTATGAAACTAATATTTTAGGCTATTGGATGAAAACCGGCAACCTCTAACAACGGTACCGATCCCTTATAGTCCCTTGTAAAATATGCAGTCAAAACCAGAGACCATACATATAGCACTCATTAATTCCATCCTAAAGTATCAAACTCCAGGTAAGTGCATGTGGAGCCTTCCATTGATTGAACTAAAAATAAAAACTAATACTCGTAGACTTTGCGTTCTTGGTTGAGGTCTCGCTTTGCGTCACCCGTGATAAACTGCTGGTTCACTATACAAATTGCATAGAAACTAACAGATTCACATCGCGTAGGCCGTTACACGGCTCATCTCTATGGTTTCTCAAAACAGACGAAAGAACCCAATTAACTAGAATTCTAAGGACCATAATAAGTAAGGACACCGTCCACCCACAACGTGTCGGCAATGGAGGTGAAAATTCCGAAAAACTCGAATTAATCCCTAACATTTTATCGAAAATGTCGTTACGTTTACCGGCCTTCAGAGATTGTTGTGTGGGCTTCGAATCGCCATATTTATCAGTTGATTGTCAACAATTCTGTTAATGGCGAACATATGGCATCTTAGAACAATATCGGTTTAAAACCGAATTACAATATATTTTGTCGAATTGGTATATGCAAAATATTATAATTGCCACTTATAATGCTTGCTTCGTGCATCACTAAACTAAAAATTTGAGAATATAACGAAATAAAACCAATTGAGACTTGAGACGAAATAACAAAAAACTTCAACTAAAGTCTATAAGCTGCGACATAATCCGATATTTATGTTTTTCCAATAGATATGTGAACTGGCTGTACATCCATGCTCTCGGCTTTGTCCAATTATAATAAATTCATGAATACTCGCACTTTAAACTTCCTAATGGACAATCTCTCCCAGGTTAAGCCCATATATCAATTCAATTCACAAAATGAACAAAACAAAAAACAAAATGGAAAAAAAAATAATTTTAGAATTTGCTGGAATTTGAAATACATATGAACATTTTATGAGATCTAGAATTAAAAAATTGTAAACTTGAGAATATACTGAGACTTAGCGAAATAACAGAAGACTTCAACTGAAATCCATAAGCTGGGACATCTCCAGATATGACTATACCTATCGTTGTCCTTGCGGCTTTGTCCAATTATAATTGATTAATATCAATTCGGAAATTCAAACTTCAAACTGCCTACGTAAATGTATCAAATAGACAATATTTCTAAGATAAGTTTATATCAATCCACATCATAAATCCAAATTAGGAGATACGAACAAACATTTTCATAACAAAAAACAATTTGGTATTTTAATTTGAAAATTAACTAGGGGGCTTTGCCCCCTGCTCGCTACGCTCGCCAACCCCCAAGGGCGTAGCTAATTTGGGGCGCGGCCGAAATGTTGATACCCTTCGCTCTCCTTGGGCTAAAAGTTTTTTCGGGCGTACCTATGACTTGTTAATCCCCCTCCTCATTCTTTTCTTCCGTCTTGACAAAAGTTTTGGGCTTGGTTGAAATAAGTGGGCAAATAAAAATATTTACTCAGAAAATTTTTATTGGGGTTGCGGAAGCATGACCCCACAGTACGATTCCATTCGTTTTGAACTTTTTTGTTGCTTTGATACATATAAGGACAATTCAAGGTTTTGTGAAATTGGTGTAAACAATGTTTCTTAGAAGAACCAAAATGGGGGTTGGGTTTGTATGGCCACCCCATGAACCCATGGTCAGATTTGATCAATTCTTAGATATGTTTTGTGTCGTCAAGAGAAACAGGTTTGTGTGTAATTTGGTTGAAATTGTTGCACAAATAAAGTTTTTCCTAGAAGAACTTAAATTGGGGGCTAGGTTTGTATGGCAGCCCCATGATCCAGTGACCCAATTTGGATGTCTCAAACATACAAACAGCCTGAAACAATAATAAGCACATGTGCAAAATTTCAGCTCCGTAGCTTTTATAGTGGCCGAGAAAAACGCGCTGCAACAGACGGACAGACGGACAGATAGACAGACAGACGAACATCGTCCAATCGACTCAGCTCGTCATACTGATCATATGTGTATACTTTTTATATGGTCGGAGATGCTTCCTTCAATGCGATACAAACTTCATGACAAAGTTAATATACTACCCTTTCACTCAAATAACAAAATTTTTAAGTTTTAACATTTTGCAGGATGTGAATAGCGAGTATGCACATTAACTATATTGTCATCATTTTTACCACAAATCTGCACTAAAAATTTTGTCTATTTATTAAAATCTTCATAAAACTTCTTAGCTAAAGTACATCACACTAAAGGTACGTTGTCCCCGACACGACTGCATCGGCTCTAGCGACAGCGACTCGCTCATTTCATATAAAAACTCGTTTTTAGAATGAGAGAGAAATGAGTTTTTATTTGAAATGAGCGAGTCGCTGTCGCTAGAGCCGATGCAGTCGTGTCCAGGACAACGTACCTTAAGACGAAGCTCTTTCAGTCGTCATCGTCGTTATAGTTGGTGTTTTGTCATTGTTGATTATGGCACTTTGCCTAGCTTATTTACAACATAATACTCGAGACTTGCTCTTAGTAAAAAATCCCATTATTTTGTGGTATAGTATCTATTTCAAATTAGCTTTAAGATTTGCCTTCCAAACCTAGTGGATTATAATATATACATAAGCATATATTTTTAATTGTCTTGTTACTGTTGTTGTAGTGCAGTAGTAGTAGTGGCATTAATCCGACTTTTGACCTAGTTGTCAATCTAAGCCGAACGAGAGATATTGTTACATTGCCGTACACTAAACAATGTAAATACAACAACAAGACCAACAATCATAGAATTTTATAAAAAATGCAAATAGCAAAATGTATAATAGAAATAGATGCCATTACTACATAAAAATGTTTCGTTCAAGTTAATGATAGCTTTTAAAAGGCATTAAAAACCTACCACAAGGAGCACAATACTCGTATAATATAAAATTGATACGTACACAAAATGTTGTGCTATTCGCATCGTGGCTGTATCGTTACAATTTTTGATATTGTTGTGTGGTGGTTATTTGAGAGTTGGATTATTTCGAAAATTCCGGCAATAATGAAGATCATAAAGTGCATGAGATATTTCGCAAATAATATGTTTACGAGTATTTTGCAGGTAGCAAATAAAAATGATAATAGAATAAGCGTGATTTCAACTATATGGAAGCATTAATTGAATTACAGAATTTGCAATAATTGCATCGTATTTTTGAATTAGAGATGTCGAAATTTATTTCGTTTGATGGGTTAGTGGTAAACTGAAACATATCGAATAGAGGTGCTGTTCTAGCATATGATATCGATAAAATTTACTGTTTTTATTCATTATATGTCCTGAACCACATATTGTGATGTCAACTTGAAACTATGGAATTAGGCCTCGATATTCGTTCCACTGATAGTCAATCGTACAGAAGGATTAATTCGCCAAAAGGGCCAACAGTTGTTGAATGCACTATGGATAGACGCGTCTTGCCGCCTACAACCGGCTACAACCTTCCAGGCAACTTTCCGATTTTTTTTTACCAAAATGAAAACTTGAGCGAGTAACTCGATTTTAAAATGCAGTCTACAATCGTAGAAATACTTGCTTCTAGTGCCTTTCCCCGTGTTGGAACTTGGCAACGTGGGGGAAAAACCTCGAATTTTGAAAACAATTATCAAAACTAGTCAATCTTAATGTATTTCGCCGTCCTAAATTGAATGATAATGATTACATCAGCCGATCCGTTAATTCGCATTTAAAGGATGGGGGGGGAGGGAGGGAGTTTAATTTTCCAGTTTTCTTCAATTAATTCAAAAACGACAAAACATATGTAAAAGAAAATGGTTTCAGCACGAATTAAACTACATAAAAAAGCCTTTGCAATGATATGAAATAGTGTAGTTCCGAGGTGATTTCAGATTGCAAAGTGTGGTGGAGAAATTTTTTTTTGTTTCTTATGTTTTTTGGGGTGCTGAGCTCGAATCCGGAGTTTCCCACCAAAATTTCGTTGCGGAACAGGATCAAAACCGCGAAAAAAACCCAAAATTTTCGGAGTTTTCCCGTTTTTTTGTTTATAACTCCGAAAGTCTACATTTTTCCGAAAACCTGTCCATGAAAATATTAGAGAAAACATAACTGCGGGTCCAACGCGCCATTAATCATTAAAATGTGTTAAGCGGTATTGCTACAATTGATAGTCATTTTTTTTTGGCGTTTTTTGCAATTTTGACCCTGTTTTGCAACGAAATTTTGGTGGGAACTTGCAGATTCAGGTTTTGCACTCCAAAATACACAATGTACAAGATAAATGCAACTTTTACCACCAAAAATTAAAAACCGTTCAATCTCAAAATTTTTTTCATAAAATGGAACTATGTTAAAAATGGCAAATTTAAATTATCCACTGTAGTAATACCGCTCAACAGATTTTTAATATTTATGTCTCTTTGGACGCGCAATTACATATGTGCTCTCTAAAATATTCATGGAGAGTTTTTCGCAGAAATAAATAGTTGCAGAATTAGGGGGCAAATAACGGAAAAACAGCAAAAATTTTAGGGTTTTTCACGATTTTGACCCTGTTCCGCAACGAAATTTTAGTGGGAAGCTCCGGATTCGTGCTTAGCACCCCAAAAAACATAAGAAACAAAAAAAAATTTGTCTCCACCACATTTTGCAATCTGATGTACTAGGTTTATCACGTAGTAACTACACTAAAATACCAATAAATTTATTCTGACAAATTATACCCTAGACAAAAAAAAATAAAAATGGGGTATTTGCTTGACTTTTGACTTTTACTTTTTTATTGCATCTCTGAATGTAATGCTTGATAAGTCTGTATATTTTAGGAAAATATTCTTAACAAATTGTAGTTGACGTTTGTTAAAAATTAAGTTGCTCCGACTTAGGACACGCCTGATCCGCCTTTGAACTTTTCAAGTCAACACGTCCATAACTCCTCCACGGTGAAAAAGGCAGAGGTAAATTTTTGCAGGGCGTCGCGTTGTCAATTCAGATTTCCATTATACTCCCACCAAAAACTAGTTCAATAGTATCAAAACTAAGGGTACCTCTGATACAAAAAACATGCAAATTTTGCAGGAAATATTCAATTATCGTATATAAAACCGTCAACATGACATAACAAAATCGTCTATAAAAGTATCAGGCGGTTCTGTGAGGTAAAACCTGTTACATATTAGTAATCTTGAGACTTTCTGGAATAACGTAGTTATTTCGCCGTTTTAAAATCCCGCTATAGTAGATACTGAAATAATACCGTCAAAATACCTCCAAAAATTATTTTCATTGCTGACAAAAAATCAATATTTATATTATGTGATTCTCAGCAGTTAATGCGAAACTTTCTTTTAGCACAACTCCTATTTTAAACTTAAGTCACCTTGGGTGTTCGAGACATAAGCATCCCCATGTGAGGCGACCCATTATTTTAACGGTAAATGTGATATTTTTAATATCCCGTTATGAAAGGTACTTACCTTCGTTTTGAATATATTTTTAAAAGAATACTTACCTTTTATGACGGGATATTGAAAAGCGATATTTTGAATTAACGGTTTATTGAAATAGCGAGATATTAAGTTGGAGGGATTTTGATTAGACGGGATTTCAATTCCTTGCTATCAGCCAATTTACAAGAAGAACGAAGATGTAATACATTTTAAGGGCAGTAAAAGGAGGGGTCATAGTTGACTAGAATTTGAATAATTTCTGGCGTTCTGACCGTTTCTTTATATTTTTTTGCCACAAGAACAGGTCAGGAAATGGAATTCACTAAAATAATTTTGCAGTATAGTCAAAGTCACCATTGTGGGATATCGGGGAATCCAAAAGAGTTCACCATAGTCATGGTAGATGTATGTAGATGCCTAGCCAACTAATAACGTTTTACTCGGTCGAACTCGACTGCTCGTAAGAACGGTTGATACCACGGTAATATAATGTAAATCTATTACCAGATGTGACGCTTCATATTAATATTTGCTTTTCGAAAAATCAGAAAACGCCTGCCTAGTAAATTAGGTTTGGCCATCATCGATAAATATTTTTTCAGAAATTCATTGGGGGAGAATTCCTTAAAAACTCTTCTGTTCCGTTTACCAGTTAGTTTGCTCATTCTTTGCTGCTCCGTGTGATGAAATGTCGATGCGACATTGGAAGAACTACTATGTAGTATCACCACCACACCAATCAAACAAACGAAATTACTTCACGCAACCAACACAAACAAAGCTGTTATGACTAAACTCGAAAAATCTAAGTTTTGGATAAAGGGTGGGTAAATGTGCTCTAACATAACCTTTTTTGGTAAATGTTAGCTCTTATTTTTATTGAAAAGCAAGTTTCTTTTATGTAAATATGTAATTCGCACTTGACGCCATGCCCTGGTACGGGGGCCCCTATCTTGAGAGGCCAGTGTTCCATCGAACACATGGAACACCGTACGTTACGCCACTGTGCCTCGCCGAACAAGGCGATAAGGTAGATACCATAAACTCCACCTTTTAAACAGGCGGGCGAAAGAGTGCATCGACTGGAGAGAATTAATGGACAAGGGGGGGTGATAAAAAATCAATGTTTGTCAATTAGTGCAGCTTCGTTTAGCGTGTAACATTTGCTTCGCTTGACCTAACAGGGCTTATTCTGACTGCTAAAGTATAATGTCAATTTTTCATTCAGCGAAATGTATAGACAACTGTCTACTACCTATATTTTCTCACTGAACCAAATGCGAATATCAAAATAAAATATTCTTTAAACTGTATTATCTGCTATTCTCGCTGAACTACGAATTAGAAAACATACTATTTTCCAGAAGTGCAATATTAGCTCCTTAATTTAATGCATTTTGCCTGTGCTGAAAAATAGTCCTGTCCACATCCCCTCCCATCTAAAAAGCGATCTACGCCACTGCTTCCGATAAGCCTTGAGATCCTTATACAGAGTAACAACCAGCACCTTGTACCTTAGAGCGGGTCGGTGATGTTGTCAGTTTTGAGCAATGACTATGATTGCACTTACGTGCTACAGTAAAATGCATTAAAAATTGTATTATTTTTTCAAAAGGAATCTAAGGTGACCAGACGAACCTCTTTAGTAGGGCATGTTCCGCTAATTCACTCGGTGTCCCCCGGTCTTTCAGTGCGAAATATCAATGAAAATATATTTGGAATGATTACTGATTATGATTAATGTAAATTTTGCCGGATTACGAATAATTTCGGAATGTTTCTCCTCATGAACACTCCAATTATTTTCGTAACTACAATTGACGAGAAAAATTGGGGAGAACTAAATGATAAAACGGTGGCTTTGCTCGACTTGGTGAGAATGAGATAAAATTGTAGTAACAGGTATAACAAGATGCTTAGTTTTATTTGGCTTTTTAAAAGCGTGAAATTTTTTTTTTTTTTTTTTTGTGAAATGGGCCTAATTTATGGTTTTAGCTATAAGCACTGCAAAAGCTCGAAAATCCAAATCCAGAAGTTTAAAATCGATCAGATCAATCCAATCCATGCGCTCAAAATCAACCCATTGCCAGACTTGTCACTGAGGGCAGGCGTTTTGCACTATATAGGGGGCTGAAAAACAAACTGGTCTATTCCCAGTGATACTGGCTATGTTGAGAAGTTTTCAATGAGCGTGGACCGCTTTGTAAAAACAAACAGTGCATCATGATTTGCTCGCTTGTACCTTCTGAATAGTGTTTCTGTTAAGTAACAATCAAAAATAGCTTTGCATTCCCACCAGATCACTTCTGGACACAGTGAATCAGAAAAATGTCAACAGAAAAAAAATATATATTGAAAATCATAGCGCTCATCGCGAAACTCATCCGGCACCCCAAAAACCGCTACATTTTGCTGAATTGCATTCGTGAGCACATGCTAACGGCGTATTCCATTGCATTCAAATTTTTTGGACATAAGGTGGCATCTGGCCACTCTTCTCTTCTCAGTTCCATATAGCCCCATGTGGGGCCATGGTGCGTTAACTCAGCCGTTTATAGGCAATTTCGAATCAACGTTACATTGCATATCATTTCGGAGTGTATATAATGTTTCAAGCACTATATATTTCCTATCCGCAAATGTACGGAAATTTTGGACCACGCCGTGATTCGATCTCCGGACCTCTAGTTTACTAGCATCGTAAAGTGCGACTCAACCAAGTGAGCCACCCTAAAAAAAACTACCATACGGTTTCAAAAGTAAATTACTTACATATTTAGTTTTTGAGCATTACATAAATTTGTATTCATTTTAACTAAACTCCAACATTAGGTTTAAGTAGTGAAATACACAGTGGTTAAAAGCTACAGAATGGGGGTGGTATCTTCGCTGACGATGCAGGCTACATCTATGAAGATACCTACCTAAGGAGATGCACATTTTATGTTCAATGAATCGAAATTGATGAATAAATTTGTGCTACGCAGCGATGTTTACCGGGCTCATTGCTGTAAATGCAATTTTCGATAGCAGTAACGTCTGCCGTAAAGAAGTAGGACAAATTTCTAGCTCTTAACAGTGGCGTAGATTGCTAGCTAAGGGGAGGGCAGAACATCCTTTTCTCGCGCACAAATTAAATTACATTAATTATCAAAAATGATTTCCCTTAAACTATCAACAAAGGTCCTCCTACAAGACTAACGTTTTTAACTTCAATATTTTGTCTGTTGTACCCATAAATAATTAAAATGCAATACAATATGCAAATATAAATAAAAATGCACTTACCTTGAGATCCTTAAAGAAGACTGTATTTCTCGCCCAATCGACTTGCGAGAAGAGATTTTGATCGAGTACTTTACACATAAGCTCGAAGAGATCCACTTCAACCTGATTATAGGACTGTTTTTGTAAGAGTGTAAACAATTGTGTTTGCCACTCTCTATCATCTACTGACTGTACAAATTCCCTTATCATAGGTGATACCCTGCGATGTTGTAACAAAAAAATAGAAATTATATTAGAAATGTGTTTAATTTAATTAATTAATTTAAATAAAATCAAATTATATGTACAAAAGTAAAATCAAGACACATGGAAAAGTTTCAGATATGTCATGATACTACGAGTATATTGCTCAATAGTTGAGACTTCGCTCTGTGATTGAAACAATCTGATGAAAAAAAAGAACGTAAAAAGGGATTCAGACTATAGACAAGATTAATTATTATTTAGTTAGGAGTTGCACCAGATTGTACTGTAATTTGAATAATTAATGTACATTACATTTGAATTGAATGAAATACGATTTAATCTAGTAGGCGGGTTTCGACTCGATTAATTTAGTGGTTTTAGTAAATCCTGTCAGTAGTGTGAATCACCTCTAAAGGTCATTTTTATTGATTTGCACTAAAGATTATGATTGCTTGTAGAAGCGCACAATCGTTTTTATTAGGGTCCGTTTAAAATCATTGTACCTTTGGTCGTATGAGCACGTCTGCCAACAACTATTTGCACAGTCAAGCATGAAAGTCCATACAACGGTTGATACAACGGTATTATTGGGCCTATACGTACAACCACATAAATAAAGATATCTACCGTTTAATATAAACTCGGATGCACTCACATATTTGGTGCGAACTGATTTATCACGAAGGCTACATACTTCTAACGAAACTTTAATGCAAATAACCCATTTGATAAGAAACACAACGATGTTTTTATTAGAACATTGTTGTTCTAATAAAATAATTAATTTTTTGATATGCCTAGAAATTATTAAAATTAAAAAGGAAAAGCATTTTTATTCTAGGTGGTCTGGTGTTGCGCTCGTCCTTGAAGCACAGCGTCATGAATGAAAACCCCAACCCAAACCACAAGCGGATTCAGCTTATAATTGTTTTCCAAATCGCGAGCCTTGCGACAGACTATGATCTCGAATTCAGTTATGGTGGTAAATAACTCCGCAGTGTGTGCTGTTGATCGCAACACCTTTTCAAAAAAGCATGTCATGGGATGTCACTACACTAGCACTATCACTAGCAATGTTGGACTAACGGGCCAATTTTTTTATTTTTTTTCATTTTAATACATAAATAAAAATTGAATAATTGCTTTAATTAAGTTACAACATTCTACAAATTTATTTCAAGGAAATATATGGACATTTATACAATTTACACAACGGAACATCTCTGTGTAAATTGTATAAATGAAAAAAAAATGTTTTGGGCAATATATTTTTTTTAATAACAGAATACCAAAAATTCTGTGTATTTCTTTAATTAACGTTATTTCAATTAGAATTTTCCATGTGACTTTTTAATGAAAATCAATTCATTATGTCCGATACACTTCAACTTAATACTTACCTAAGTTCTACTGAATCTGCCGTACTCGATGGGTTTGTTCCGGAATCGAAGCTGCTCGAAACGTACCGGAAAAAAAATAAGGAGGAAGTAAAGAATTTAATTAATTTCCGAACTTTCACAAAAATGAATGATATATGATACTCACCATATTTTCGAATCGGATGAATGTTGCAATGAGGAGGAACCATTATCACTACCCGGACCGCAGCTCCCACTTCCACCGCTAGTCCCGCTCACGGTCGTTGTATTTGTTGAAGTGCCACCACTTAGTGCGGCAGCCGCTATCGCCGTACTGGGATTCACCTGGCCGAGTGCAATAGCTATGGGACTTGGTGACGAATCGGGCGACTGTGTTAATGACGACACCTACATTGGCATATGTTCAAGAAATAATGTTTTCAAAAAAGGGAAGAATAGAATTGTGCCAATGGTTTTGAAAAAAATTTAAATTTTGATTTTGTTTTTACAATTTAAAAGAAAAAAATTAACTTTTTAAATGAAATTAAATGATAAGAGAAATTAAAAATTTTGACAAAATGAAAACAGAAAAACCATGTAAATAAAAACAGAATTTATATTTGAAAACAAAATTTTGATTTTCAGTTTAAGGTCAGTTCAAAATTATTAACGTATGCATAGACTTAAATATTCAATGTATTAAAACTTTTATGCATTACATTAAACATTTTCAAGTGCCTTTCAATTAACACACTAATAATAAATATGAATTAACATGTAAATTTCGCCGTAAGATACGGGGACGTTCCTTTTCTCCATACACTATACTTATACATTTATACTTATCCAAGAACAGTGGATCTCCTATTTATTATCGGACCTTTGAGCAGACAATTTCTATCTGATTATTCTTTTCGGGATTTTTTTTCGTTGGAATATTAAATTATTGTACAATAAATAACAATACAACTGCATCCATATAACGCTCGTTTATGTATGCCTAGCATTTGTATATATATATATATATATATATATATATATATATATATATATCAAATCTATATATAGTTTACCACCAACTGGGTCGAATAAACGGGAGTCTACTGTAATAAGTTTTCTTCCACAATATCCTTGAACCACAATAATTATATAGTCAAAAGAACGTACCCGTTTTTCTTGTGCAACAACGAAAAAACAAACTTGAAAGTTGAACATTTTGTTCCCACTCAACCGATACCGACCTGTGGAATTTGGATTTCTTGCTTAATGCTCATGCTAGGATACGATTGTTGATAGCCTGTGGGTGAAATTTGACCGGGTTTCAAATCGCCCGTATTCATAGAGCCTCTTATTGCTTGTAGGGCAAGCTGTCGTTGACGCATCATTTGTAGCTTTCGCGCCCGATCCCGTTTGTACATTGGACCAAATTTATTTCTACCGCCACGCATTCGATCCGCTCGAACAGCTGAAATATGGATAAGATAGAATAATTAGCAACGGTTAAACAAAAGAAAACGAACAATTTTTTGTCTATGTAAATTTTAAAAAATTTTAGCTAATAATTATAATAAAATACTCATTATTTGAAAAAGTCGACTTAACTTGCAACACAGTTTAAAAAATGGTTTTGGATACACCCAGCTGATTTAGGCTTTATCTGACATTTTAGATTACTGTTGTTAAAGATTCCTTCAAAAATGTACACGCACCCTACGAGTATCCTTCCTCAACTAGGATGAGTTTCAGCCTGAGATCAAACAGTTTTTTTTATGAAAAATCTATTCTTGGAGTGGAGACTGAGTTTCTATGGCAGCTCCCTGGGCTCCTGGCTTCATCCTTTCTACAGCCTAAAACTATCCCGCAATGTCATAAATTCTACAGAACCAATTTTCAGCACAATGAGTCGATCTGATATTCACAATTATTGTCAGGGTTTCCTATATGGGCAACCTGGGTTACTGCCCGGGGCGCTAACATTTAAGAGTGCGGCATATGTCGGATAGGTGCAATTTCTGTCGAGCTTCAAAAACATTTTTTTTTTATTTCACACTAAACCAAACAATTTGTTTATCTCCATTTTCTCAAACTTCTGCGAAGGGCCGGATTTACCATCTGTGGCGCACCTGGACAGTAGACAAATTCCTGACCTCCGTCACTCCGCATTCACACAGAAAGCTTAACGTATGCGTGGCGTTACGTGTATATATGATGTTTAAAATACCCACATCCACATTTCAACTATCTAACATTGATAGATACATTCATGAAATTACTAGAAGAAGTCAAATAAAGTATATTGCTCTATATGTCAAATTCGTAACCCTTCAGCTCCCCAATAAATGATTCAATATGGCAATAGTGATTTAATTGTGAATTAGGTATAATGCCAAAACCTACGCTCCTTGGTGCGACATGCTTTTCTCTTAGGTCTTAGGCTTTGTCTAGTTCCATGATTTTGTAACCAATTTAAATTACAAAATATATAAGGCCCTATTTCGCAAAAATGAATGGTTGTCCAGTCGAAAAAAATGATAAATTGACTATAAAAGAAAACAGAATCTCAGCTTTTCCTGGTGATTTCTAGGTGTGATTTTTACAAATAAGAGGGAAAACTTTCGACATGTCACCTCCCCAGGCATAATGTACTGTGCCCCTCTTTTTTACCATGATTATCTGGACACACTGGCCTTATGTTTATGTCCATGCATGTTTTAGGTCGTAGATAATAACGTAGCTTCGCCTTACGAATTTTGACTGGTAATGGTATAATACCATTCCATTCGTGATCGTGACAGTGTTCCTTAATGCTGTTAGATTTTTTGAATTGCCAGATGAGATATCTGCAGTAGCACCGTTACATATGGAGGATCGTATGCGTTCTCGTCAATCTAACTTATCTACCAAAGCCAGTGCCAGTGAACTTAAAATTTGATGATTTTTTTAGCGGCCTAATGTAAAATAAGTGAAATAGAAATTGTAGAGAGTAGAGGTCAATAGAGCGGTAAAATTTGCAAATCTATCACCAAAGCGAACGCTTTTGCAGAGTTTAATGTATTGCCTGCCGCTTGAGAGTTCGAAATTCCATCACTAAATCAATGGAAAATATGAAAGTTTCAAAATATGCCGCCCGGTCAGTCGCCCTGACTAAGCAAAGTATTTTGTTTTTTTTTTTTTATTTATACGAGCTATGGCCGAACGATCGTATCTTTTTTATATCATTTTATTCTTCCTCGATTTTTTCCTGATATTAAAAAGAGTACAGAGCTTCGAGCTTTCCGCTTCGTGGCTCCTATACCTACGTTCTTTAATCTTAACCAAAGAGTGAAATTCAATGCAAGGAGTATCATTTATTGATTCAGTCATAAAAAGTAACTCAAATCAAAGTGGCGCAAACGTTTTCATTTGTCTTATCTATATAGTGATGTACATGCTGTTTCTGCATGGTCTACCGCATTGCTTGGAAAACGTACTTTTAGGTTCAATAGTACAATTCGTTTGAGCAAAAACGCATTTAATAGAATTGGTCTAACTTCCGGATTAAAGAAAAACTTTAATGTTTGCCCAAATTGTGTAGTACTGGTAAAAACTGAAGATTCCTTGAAACAACAATTTCTGTGACAAAAATGGCAATTAAGTTCGAATTTCAGCCACTATTATACAGAACATGTATATGTAATAATATTTATGCTAGTACTTCAAGCTCTGTGTGGTCGGATCCAATTTTATATCTCACTGAGGGCAAAAATATGCTTCGTCAATTCCCAAAACGTATGGAGACTCTAAAGAAGAGAAATGAGATATATGTATATTCTAACTTTTTTTAAGTTCTGCCTAAATATACGCCCTTTAAAATCTGCCGCCCTAGGTTCCAGCCTACTCAGCCTTAATCCGTCACTGCTTCAATGGAGTACTTGAACATTCATTTAGTTTGCTACGTTCCCAATGTAATTCTGCAATTTCAGCTCAAGTTCTCCTACTTTAAAACGCATAAAATTTCTATAGTTAATACCAGGGTTCTTCGGGGAGAGGGTGACTCTGAATGCATACAGAACATTTATAATTGTATCGGAGAATCATGTCTGAAATAAAATGAAAATTCCACCATGCTGTACATAGTGATTTGACTCCAATTTGACTTCTGCCCAGGGGCGTCATAGAGGGTAGAGATCCAGCTTTGGTTATTGACAATACATTCTAGTCGATAACGCTCCTTAAGGGGTTACGATAGAAAAAAAGAGAAACTGCTGAGGCATGGGCACATAAATATTGTTACGCTGTTGCATTTTTTATGTGTATAGTTTATTTCAATATTGAGTTTTGACGGGAAAAAAAAACTCTTCATTGAAAAATCGCATTATAGCAAGCAAAATCTATTCATCGAAGCTCCGACTAAACGTTTTGCAAGCATCGTTATTCTGGGAACCCCGTCTCTTTTCTCATTAATGGGAATCTTCTGTGAAAAAAATGTGAGCTGAAAAATTTTCTTCAATAAATTGATTTTTCTTTTTGTGAAAACTTTTTCGTGGAAATATGTAGCACAAATTAGGACAATTTTCGCCGAAATTCCCATCTATTTCGTAAAAACGAAATTTTCCTACCTAAAATTATCATTAATTGTGAATCACTTCGATGAGCAGTAGTTGATCAAAGAAGTCAAATGGACACCTGAAGTTTTTAATTTATTATAAAGCGAAGACAATTTTAGAGTATGCGGAATAAGTGAAAACAAAGTGCATTCCTAAACCGGAAAACTACCACAATCATTATCTGCGTAGGTATATTTTCTAAACTGCATAAATAGTGATTCAATTCAGTGGTAGTATCACATACCTGATCCAATTACACTAATATACATTAACCACCAAAAGATTGTTTCGAAAGTTGTTTCCTTTCCACCAAAACAAAACAGCACCCCCTCATCGTAATAGCAAAGTCCCTTACATATTACATAATCAAAATGGATTTATGTATTATTATCATCAACACCTTTCATGCATTGTTACCAAACATACTATCTGTGGTATGTACTCTCGTATTATTTATTATATTGTGCATACAAAACATAGGAAGAATTTTCGGCGGCTGCAGATTGGAATGCTTGCAGGTGAAAGTGACCAATATGTATGTGGCCGAGCCCGTTGACACCACACCAACAATATGCCACATAAATATGTATCACATTGAAATATTTACGTACAAGCGGAACCTGTGGGATTCATTTTAGATGATTAGATAACATACCGCAGCTATACCATGCTCGTGATATTTACAATTAACACTTTACACCAGTAGTTTCCAACCTTTTTCAGTCCGTACTCTCTTTGCGAAGTCGTAAGAGTCTGATGCCCCTCCAAGAAATTTGATTAGTTTTGTGTATTTTCGATTGAGAACTTAGTATCACCGAATTCGGTTGAAACTCATTTTTGCTTCTGCATATCCCAGTTATGCAAAAGCAAAAATGAGTTTTAACCGAATTCGGTGATACAGAGTTCTCAATCGAAAATACACAAAACTAAACAAGTTTTCCTGGAGAGGCATCGGTCACCAACATCAAAAGACAGAAGGTGCATTGGGGTCATACACTTCTTAAAGGGCCAACAACTATTGGAACCAACATTAATCTAAAAAGCACATGGCTTTTCCACGTCTGTCAGGGTTGAGAGCAATTTTATAGGCAAACCGTAGATCAAGCTGAAGGCGATGCTTTGCTCGACTAGGGATGTAGTCCTCTTAGCGGGGCGCGCCCTATCGGTTGCGAATCACTGCTTTGCACAGAAACTGGAATATCTCTTGTATTTTATACTATCATACCATGGAACGAAGTTTGGAGACCGGAGACGATGTAACTAAAACCCAGTTGAACCAGAGGGCATACAAATTGTATTGGAGGTTCAACTAGACTTTACGGAGCACCTTAATCTATATGGAGTTAAGAAATAGACAAAACATATTTTTCGATTTGATCTGCAGCGATAAATTATTATTTATGTATTACAAATAAGTAAATTGTCTGACCCACGGAATAAAGATAAATTCCTAACTTCAAATTACTTTTTTATAGCATAAGATATTTTAAAAGATTTTTTCATATGTGATGCTTTGTTAATATGTAGTTTTAGGATTGCTTTAAGTGGAATCATAATGATCGACTGTAATTTCCTAAGTACGGGGATGATTTGATGAAAATTTGGAAATTTTCCGTATACGGAGAGACGCTCCAGCATTGCACTCGTTCCAATAGTAGCATCCATACATTTTTCATTGATTGTCAAAATATATGCTCATTTAGGTACTGACGTGCTCCCAAAACGTCACAAAATTCTATTACTCGGTAAAAAAGAACGCTTGAATTGAGAGAAATGGTTACTGCTTCGTAAGTATGTAGCGTCATTCCAAGACAAACATTTTTTTATTTTGTCTGGTTTTTTGTAATTAGAAAATAAAAAAGAAATTTCTTAATTTTAGTTATACGCCAGTAAAACTTTACGAAAAAAGGTCTAGCCTCGGAATGAATGGAGTACTACCGTTCTTTTGCTTATCTGTTTCAGAGTATTACTGGCTATATAAATCCAGATTTGCAACCCTGGATACCCTGTGCTAATTTTTTGGCGAGCGAAAAAAATCAATTTTTTTGCTCTTTTTTTACATTTCCAACAATATTTTTTTAAATAATTGTCTTGGATAAAAACTGAGTTTGGCATTTTGAAAGAAGACAGAATTTTCAATCCAATGATATCCAAACCACTTTTGTAGGTCAAATATTGACGGAATTGCAGGTTTTTAAAAATAGGGAACTTTTTACCAAAAAATTGCAAATTTCAAGTAAATGTCGTTTCGGCAAACAACATAAGCTTAGAATTCGCCTTTTTTTGTGGGAAAATACCCTATTTTTGAAAACCTGTATCTCCGTCAATATTTGACCTACAAAAGTGGTTAGGATATCATTGGATTGGAAATTTTGTCTACTTTCAAAATGCCGATTATCGTTTTTTTTCTAGATATTTTTTTTTAAATATTGTTGGAAATGTAAAAAAAGAGCAAAAAAATCGCTCTTTATCGCTCGCCAAAAAAAAGCACAGGGTCCCCAGGCTTGCAAACCTGGATTTATATAGCCAGTACTACTCTAAAACAGATAAGCGAAAGAACGGTAGTATTCCATTTATTTCGAGGTTAATGTCGATTTTGACTGGCCTATTAGCCCATTTTTGTTCGTGTTCATATGATGTGCCCTTTTCATTTTTCAACACGTTACCATACATTTGATTTCGATCATCCATAAATTTATAATTCCAAAACCTCTACCGTTGTTATATGGACTTTTTGCAAAATATCATCGAGCTACGTCAGGTAGCAAGAAGTACCTACCTAATGGCTGATTTACCTCACAAATGTACCTGTTAAATGAAAAATTAATAAAACGCATCTTTGTAAAAATCCGGCAGCTTTTTCCTAAGTCAGTTGCAGGTGTCAACCATCGTTTAATTTTTGCGATGGGCGTGCCCTAACCTATCAACATCACTGCGAAAATCTATCCATAACTCGTATTCGCAGACAAATTAAAATGCAGTTTGTACCGCGCGTTGAAGGAAGCATCTCCGATTATAGAGTATGTGGTTATACCTGGGGTGCATTGCATTGTGGACCGGGTCGGTTTTAGGTTATTACGATCTGGGGCTAATAAGTTGCAAAAACATTTATGTAAATGATTTAGTGACGGAAATGTTGATAAGTTATATTTTTATTACCATTAAACTTAGATGCCTCTGATTAGTGCTGACTTAGTGCCATTTTGGTCCCTTTTAGCGTCCCCTCTTTACTTTTTTATGACTCTTGCGACCTCACTATTTCCGAAACATGATATAAAGCCTAACGTTACTTTTTTTCTAATTTCTAAAAAGTAAAGTTCAACAAACGATAAAAAGCATTTAAAAAAGTTTACGAAAAGTAGGCTTTTTCCAATTTCCTTAGTTCACAACTAGGCCAATAATGTCTGGCATGTTTTTCCATAATAGGTAAAGAAGCTGATGCAAAGGAAGCGAAGATCTATTGAATAAATCCACAATTCGAAATTATACTGGGAAACGTTGTTTCTGGATAGGTTGAGTCCGAGTGATATGCCACCCAATGAGTAAAAGCCATCAAAAAGAGATTTCTGGCCTGTATGAAAGTTTCTTTATAAATGCTGTTGTGATAAATATGGAGTTAATCGTCAAATCAAAATCAACGAATTTTCACTAAAATCTTCCGACAATTTTATTTATTTAGCTGATGTAACATAAATTAAGGCAATAAACTTTAGTAAGCCTCATACTCGTACAAATTTTGACGTTCAGCCCCTCTTTTTTGGATGAAAACTCAGATTTCTTTTTAGCTACTGTTCAGTCCGGTTTTTTACAGGTTATTTAGCACCTGCTCCATACGGAGTTTCCAGGTTTTTTTCACCAGTATGTATACTTTATCAGCGCTTTAAAACTGGGTCTTGCTGTTTTCCCCGTTTTCTTTTTGTCTACATGCTGTTCCTTGAGAAAATCGGGGAAAGATTATTAGCGGCGGTGGGGATAATATTTCAAGGGGCATCGATTTTGCGTTTTATTTTATTTAAAAGAGAAACCTATCCAGTACGTACCTCTTAGGACCTTCCTTGTTGGATTGTAAAATAACTGGAATTTCGGTAATAAGCAAAACTTTTCCGGGAATGAATGCACAATTTGCAAACTATTAACACCTGGACGATCAATACACATACTTTTGTATCAAATTGGATAAAAAAGTACCAACAAAAAAGATTAAAAGACAAAGCGACTTTAATTCATACATTTTTAGATAAACCCCACGATTGCCCTTTTTATGTCACGCCTATGAGTCGAAACTAATAAACAAATCGCACGCATGCGCACATGCATTGGCATCTTACCGACGACGAACTTCGTGCTATCTTCGTGGGTTTTCGACGCGAAGCTAATTGACAGTTAATATACGCGTACGGTACAAAATTGGACCCACATATGAACAAGCGTTTGTATGAAGATAGCCGTTCCATATATCTTCTTGTTCCTATAATTTTATACCAACAGTGAACGGTTTTTCGTAACGTTTGTTTTTCATTTATTTTTATTAGTCCAGTACAATTGGTTCAAAATAGCCCAAAACCTAAACATACAAAAAAAATTGTTGGTGCCAAATTGTTGAAGACACTCCCTAATATACGCAGTAAAAAGTTACACTAATTTGCGCCATGGGTTAAGGGGGGAAGGGGTGGCAAAGGGGTGAAAATTCAGTTTTTTGCAAATATCTGGAAAACTATGAGTCTGAGCTTGAAATGTCCTGAGGACGGAGCAAACTACATAAAATTACCTTTGTAATGATATGTAACACTCTAGACATTTTCCCAAAAAAATTATACCCTAGACCCAAATTGTTATAGTGAATTTACATTTTTTTTAGTTTTACATTTCGCACTGTAACTCTTGATAGAATAGATCTTCGGTCATAAACTCTTGTCCATATATTGCTAACAAAATTTACTTAATTTCTACCAAAAATTGGAATGCTCCCACCATTGACGCCCCCCTCACTCCTCCTAACATTTCTCAAAAAGGCATGCCTGTAGCTTCTTTTTAAATTGAGCCAGGCAGATCAAATTTGGTGGACTGCTTACTCTAAGCTTCATTATGCTCCCCACCATCCGATCAAAACTAAGGGTAGCCCCCATACAAAGTGACCCAAATTTCTAACAAATTTCACATTTCTTCACTTCTAAATTCTATCTAAAATAGAAAAAAAATTATCTCTTAAAACGTCCTTATAAGAGTTAACTGTAATCTTCTAAATGTATATACAAAAGTTTGTACCAGAGCGTGCCTTACAAGTACGAAAAATCGGGTTTGAAGGTTACAATTACAATTAACTGTGATAATGACGTTCTAAGAGATAATTTTTTTTTCTATTTTACATAGAATTTAGAAGTGAAACAATGTGAAATTTGTTAGAATTTTCGTTCACTTTGTATGGGGGGTACCCTTAGTTTTGATCGAATGGTAATAATTTTTGGTAAGGAGCATACTGGAGCTTAGACTAGACACCCCACCAAATTTAAAAAGAAGCTACAGGCATGCCTTTTTGAAAAATGTTAGGAGGAGTGTGGGGGCGTCAATGGTGGGAGCATTCCAATTTTTTGTAGAAATTAAGTAAATTTTGTTAGCAATATATGGACAAGATTTTATGACCGAAGGTTTATTTTAACAAGAGTTACAGTGCGAAATGTAAAACTCAAAAAATGTAAATTCACTATAATACTTTTGTGTCTAGGGTATAATTTTCTGAGAAAATGTCTAGAGTGTTACATATCATTACAAAGGTAATTTTATGTAGTTTGTTTCGTCCTCAGGACATTTCAAGCTCAGACTCACAGTTTTCCAGATATTTACAAAAAAACTGAATTTTCACCCCTTTGCCACCAAAGTGTAACTTTTTACTGCGTATATTGAGCAGTGTATTCAACAATTTGGCATCAAAAATTCTTTTTTTTTTATGTTTGGGTTTTGAGCTATGTGTACTAGACTATGTGTGCAATTAATGATAATGATAAACTAAGAGGACCGTATAGTAAGTAGCATCAAGAACGGGGTCTATGTTGTCTTTTCGGATAAAAAGAAGTTCACTGATCATGGTTATAATGTCTACTTCCATGATCATCGCTAGGAAAGACATCATTAGGATCGACTTCATTGTCTGATGGAGGGTGTAATGGTTTTGAGAGCCATCTGGTACTATATTACCTGCGGATCACAGTTTTTAACAGGTAATATAAACGGAAACACTTTTTAACACGATATCTCTCCACACTGTCCGGGTGGTTAAATCAAGGATTGAGAGCCAAAAAATCAGTGTACGACAGTGGCCGCCTTACTTTCCTGACATCAATTTAAAAGAAATGTTAAGTTTTTAAGCTGTACGAGTCAGCTAAACCATTTTATAATGAAGCCGAACTCATCGAAAGTTTTCAGGAGTAAAGTATTTTCCTAAATCATATTAGAGCATTTTAAGAGTCACTCTCCAATATGTAGTATCTATTAAATCCATAAGACAGGTTCAACACGTTAATAAATTTATTGAAAAATGTATCAATTTTTAAATGTTAGAAATAAAATAATAAAAATAGGCCCATGGCTTAAAAGCTCAATAAAAATGGAAAAAAGTCAAATGTGGGAAACTGCAATTTTGAGCTTTGTTTTTGGAAAAAAAATTTAAAACAATATTTAAAAATGGAGAAACAATCATTTTTGTTTTAATTAACTAAGAATTGAATAAGCTAATAACTAAAATAATTTGGAAATTTTAAATGAAAAGCAAGCAAACTCATTTTTTTCGAATGCTTCGCTCTAAATTTATTTCTACTGTACTATAATACTTTGATATATAATACCTACGGATCTGCAACACATAATGATTTTCGATGTTGTAATGCGAACATGCAAATTCGATGAAACAAAAGCAATCTACAGAACAGAGGATCATAAAAAATGCGTTAAATGACTCAGTCCAGTCAACGCAGTCATGTCATAGATATCAGTACCGGAAATGTTGATAAGTTATATTTTTATTACCATTAAACTTAGATGCCTCTGATTAGTGCTGACTTAGTGCCATTTTGGTCCCTTTTAGCGTCCCCTCTTTACTTTTTTATGACTCTTGCGACCTCACTATTTCCGAAACATGATATAAAGCCTAACGTTACTTTTTTTCTAATTTCTAAAAAGTAAAGTTCAACAAACGATAAAAAGCATTTAAAAAAGTTTACGAAAAGTAGGCTTTTTCCAATTTCCTTAGTTCACAACTAGGCCAATAATGTCTGGCATGTTTTTCCATAATAGGTAAAGAAGCTGATGCAAAGGAAGCGAAGATCTATTGAATAAATCCACAATTCGAAATTATACTGGGAAACGTTGTTTCTGGATAGGTTGAGTCCGAGTGATATGCCACCCAATGAGTAAAAGCCATCAAAAAGAGATTTCTGGCCTGTATGAAAGTTTCTTTATAAATGCTGTTGTGATAAATATGGAGTTAATCGTCAAATCAAAATCAACGAATTTTCACTAAAATCTTCCGACAATTTTATTTATTTAGCTGATGTAACATAAATTAAGGCAATAAACTTTAGTAAGCCTCATACTCGTACAAATTTTGACGTTCAGCCCCTCTTTTTTGGATGAAAACTCAGATTTCTTTTTAGCTACTGTTCAGTCCGGTTTTTTACAGGTTATTTAGCACCTGCTCCATACGGAGTTTCCAGGTTTTTTTCACCAGTATGTATACTTTATCAGCGCTTTAAAACTGGGTCTTGCTGTTTTCCCCGTTTTCTTTTTGTCTACATGCTGTTCCTTGAGAAAATCGGGGAAAGATTATTAGCGGCGGTGGGGATAATATTTCAAGGGGCATCGATTTTGCGTTTTATTTTATTTAAAAGAGAAACCTATCCAGTACGTACCTCTTAGGACCTTCCTTGTTGGATTGTAAAATAACTGGAATTTCGGTAATAAGCAAAACTTTTCCGGGAATGAATGCACAATTTGCAAACTATTAACACCTGGACGATCAATACACATACTTTTGTATCAAATTGGATAAAAAAGTACCAACAAAAAAGATTAAAAGACAAAGCGACTTTAATTCATACATTTTTAGATAAACCCCACGATTGCCCTTTTTATGTCACGCCTATGAGTCGAAACTAATAAACAAATCGCACGCATGCGCACATGCATTGGCATCTTACCGACGACGAACTTCGTGCTATCTTCGTGGGTTTTCGACGCGAAGCTAATTGACAGTTAATATACGCGTACGGTACAAAATTGGACCCACATATGAACAAGCGTTTGTATGAAGATAGCCGTTCCATATATCTTCTTGTTCCTATAATTTTATACCAACAGTGAACGGTTTTTCGTAACGTTTGTTTTTCATTTATTTTTATTAGTCCAGTACAATTGGTTCAAAATAGCCCAAAACCTAAACATACAAAAAAAATTGTTGGTGCCAAATTGTTGAAGACACTCCCTAATATACGCAGTAAAAAGTTACACTAATTTGCGCCATGGGTTAAGGGGGGAAGGGGTGGCAAAGGGGTGAAAATTCAGTTTTTTGCAAATATCTGGAAAACTATGAGTCTGAGCTTGAAATGTCCTGAGGACGGAGCAAACTACATAAAATTACCTTTGTAATGATATGTAACACTCTAGACATTTTCCCAAAAAAATTATACCCTAGACCCAAATTGTTATAGTGAATTTACATTTTTTTTAGTTTTACATTTCGCACTGTAACTCTTGATAGAATAGATCTTCGGTCATAAACTCTTGTCCATATATTGCTAACAAAATTTACTTAATTTCTACCAAAAATTGGAATGCTCCCACCATTGACGCCCCCCTCACTCCTCCTAACATTTCTCAAAAAGGCATGCCTGTAGCTTCTTTTTAAATTGAGCCAGGCAGATCAAATTTGGTGGACTGCTTACTCTAAGCTTCATTATGCTCCCCACCATCCGATCAAAACTAAGGGTAGCCCCCATACAAAGTGACCCAAATTTCTAACAAATTTCACATTTCTTCACTTCTAAATTCTATCTAAAATAGAAAAAAAATTATCTCTTAAAACGTCCTTATAAGAGTTAACTGTAATCTTCTAAATGTATATACAAAAGTTTGTACCAGAGCGTGCCTTACAAGTACGAAAAATCGGGTTTGAAGGTTACAATTACAATTAACTGTGATAATGACGTTCTAAGAGATAATTTTTTTTTCTATTTTACATAGAATTTAGAAGTGAAACAATGTGAAATTTGTTAGAATTTTCGTTCACTTTGTATGGGGGGTACCCTTAGTTTTGATCGAATGGTAATAATTTTTGGTAAGGAGCATACTGGAGCTTAGACTAGACACCCCACCAAATTTAAAAAGAAGCTACAGGCATGCCTTTTTGAAAAATGTTAGGAGGAGTGTGGGGGCGTCAATGGTGGGAGCATTCCAATTTTTTGTAGAAATTAAGTAAATTTTGTTAGCAATATATGGACAAGATTTTATGACCGAAGGTTTATTTTAACAAGAGTTACAGTGCGAAATGTAAAACTCAAAAAATGTAAATTCACTATAATACTTTTGTGTCTAGGGTATAATTTTCTGAGAAAATGTCTAGAGTGTTACATATCATTACAAAGGTAATTTTATGTAGTTTGTTTCGTCCTCAGGACATTTCAAGCTCAGACTCACAGTTTTCCAGATATTTACAAAAAAACTGAATTTTCACCCCTTTGCCACCAAAGTGTAACTTTTTACTGCGTATATTGAGCAGTGTATTCAACAATTTGGCATCAAAAATTCTTTTTTTTTTATGTTTGGGTTTTGAGCTATGTGTACTAGACTATGTGTGCAATTAATGATAATGATAAACTAAGAGGACCGTATAGTAAGTAGCATCAAGAACGGGGTCTATGTTGTCTTTTCGGATAAAAAGAAGTTCACTGATCATGGTTATAATGTCTACTTCCATGATCATCGCTAGGAAAGACATCATTAGGATCGACTTCATTGTCTGATGGAGGGTGTAATGGTTTTGAGAGCCATCTGGTACTATATTACCTGCGGATCACAGTTTTTAACAGGTAATATAAACGGAAACACTTTTTAACACGATATCTCTCCACACTGTCCGGGTGGTTAAATCAAGGATTGAGAGCCAAAAAATCAGTGTACGACAGTGGCCGCCTTACTTTCCTGACATCAATTTAAAAGAAATGTTAAGTTTTTAAGCTGTACGAGTCAGCTAAACCATTTTATAATGAAGCCGAACTCATCGAAAGTTTTCAGGAGTAAAGTATTTTCCTAAATCATATTAGAGCATTTTAAGAGTCACTCTCCAATATGTAGTATCTATTAAATCCATAAGACAGGTTCAACACGTTAATAAATTTATTGAAAAATGTATCAATTTTTAAATGTTAGAAATAAAATAATAAAAATAGGCCCATGGCTTAAAAGCTCAATAAAAATGGAAAAAAGTCAAATGTGGGAAACTGCAATTTTGAGCTTTGTTTTTGGAAAAAAAATTTAAAACAATATTTAAAAATGGAGAAACAATCATTTTTGTTTTAATTAACTAAGAATTGAATAAGCTAATAACTAAAATAATTTGGAAATTTTAAATGAAAAGCAAGCAAACTCATTTTTTTCGAATGCTTCGCTCTAAATTTATTTCTACTGTACTATAATACTTTGATATATAATACCTACGGATCTGCAACACATAATGATTTTCGATGTTGTAATGCGAACATGCAAATTCGATGAAACAAAAGCAATCTACAGAACAGAGGATCATAAAAAATGCGTTAAATGACTCAGTCCAGTCAACGCAGTCATGTCATAGATATCAGTACCAGCCAAGTGTACTTGCCTAATTAGCATTGCAAGCCTTGTCTATATGTACAATAGAGTTAAGTTTTCCTTGCGTTCTCCTATATGTATATAACTAACATTACTCATTTTCATTTCCATTGATTTCAGTTTTCAATTGCGTATTTTTTTATACAATTATACACGCCACAAGTTTACTTACTAACTATACTACGCGAACAGTATTGTACTTGCATGAGCTTTTATAACAAAGAAAAACCATTAAGTTGGAGGTTTTTTGTTTAAATAGAGCACATTACACGTATAGCTAACAAAGAGTTGATATATGGACTATGCGCGCAATGACAAAGATCTCGTGAAATACGGAACTAAAAAAACTGAAACGCTGTATATAAATCTGTATTTAAGAAAACATTACAAAAATTAATGCACCTCCTGAAAATGCAGACGTGAACAAAGAACATCTAACAAATCTTAGTTTATTCTGATCTCTGTGTACGGCAGAGTAATGGAATGGATAAAGATTTAAGCGTGCCAATTCTATTAAAAAAAAAACTAATATACTGTGGACTACAAATATTTTTCTATAAATAATATAAAACCGCATTGTTTGACCAGCTTACTTAAATATTCTTGGATCTATCTACCAATCGTGCATATATGAAGTCTAGAAAAGTCGCTTTGAAAACCTTCAAAAATCCCCAACGAATCATTACCTGGTTACATGCCTAGTTAATTCATCAAATTCGACTCCATTGGTTCGACAACGCAGTGTCTTCTCATCAAAAATGTACCAACAACAGAAGAAAATTTCAATGACATTTTTTTTTATTCCATCAAACTTAGACTTTAATATTGCATCAACTCCACTCCATTACTATATCGTTTTACTAGCTAATCATTAACTTCTCAAAACACTACCGTTTACCACACAATACAGCATATGTACTAAAGTTACAGCCAAAGACTGTAGTTTGTCATTGATCTAGTTTCAGACTTGTAAATTAAAAAAATGTTTTCAAGCTGCTTTTTGGCATAGAGAAGTTTTTTTTATTGTAAAAATATTTTAAAGTAGGAGATGTAGCAATCTCCACATATTTTTTGTATTTTTTTGTTGTTGTTGTTTTTTTTTTCATTGTATAAATATACACATCGCTGTGTAGAAATTTAACCGAGCTAAAGCATCATTATGATTTTTGATGTTGCGCTCTATGACGATGACGATGGTTGTATGCGATTATCCATGACCTACTTTTAACAATATAAAAAATTTATTTTCGAGGACGGTAATATAAATTTAAAAGTTTATAATTTTATCTTTTTTTCGTGTAAATATAATTTGTTCGGAATTATCTTAGTTTTAGTAATTTATTTAGATATTTGTTCGCTTCTATTAACACATCAGGTAGCAAAAAAATGTGTATACGACTATGTAAAACGGAAAAGCAATATATTTTACGAAGAAAATTTCGTAATATGCATTTTGGGTGGAATTTTTTATTAGATTGTGGTCTTAAATGTCACAACAACTGTTCCTAGAATTTTGTCGGAAAACAAAAACAACAAAAAAGCTGCGATTGTCGAAATATTTTTTTAGGATTTCCCAATAGGTGTTAGATTGTGTTTCCGTTTTCAAGGATTTGTGCTGGACGTAAAGCGAATCATGCTAATTTCGAAATTTCGTGGCGATTTGTGGTGAATAGAAATCATATGTTATAACTGTATAGTGATAGAGATGAATATTTAAAAAAAAATTCGGTAATTAAATACATAAATTTCCGCAATTGGAAGTGAACTTTTTGGGGTTTTTATTTATGACTTGTAGGGGTTTTTTTATGGAGATTTTTATGATATTTTTTAGTTTCAAATTTAAATGTACATATATCAATTTACACTACTAATATACATAAAAACGTGTTGTAACAATAAATTTACTCAAAAAAGTAGGAAGACCCTTAAAAATTAATCAAAAATCGGCAGATATTGCAATAGAGCATCGAAAACGTGTATTTTTGAATATTAATGGTATCGCAAATTCAGAGTATGTATATATAATTTTAATGCGGCCTTAGTCCAATGTTGGATTGTCGAGCCTGTTATTTTTTTATATATAATGTTGCAAGCACTACATTTCCTATCTGCAATACTAGTTCCCATGTTCAATATTGCCAAATTTAAGAATCCCCTATCACTACATCCTCAAACAACGCGCGTTTTTTAAGATCACATCTGTGGGTATTTTCTTTGTTTTTCAATGAGCATGCGTACAAAATTGAAAAATAGGGTTGTTGATACTAAACTACAAGTTTCTCTGAATATTTCATTTCCTTTTTAAAAGTTGTCTTATCGGCGCTAAGAATTAAAAAAGCTGATTTCTTGTGTTAAACGGATGGAGACAATACTAAGTTGGCTTATCCTATCTTAAGGGCTGGATTAAGATCGAGAGTGAAATCCTTCCCGCTGCGATTGTATCAATAACGAGACCGAGGCTAATTTCGGGCGCGGCCGAAATTTGGATACCCTTCGCTCCCCTCGGGCTAAAAGTTTTTTTCCAGCGTACCTATGACTAGTGCTCAGTCCTCCCCGCTTCCGTGCTTTTGAATTTTCTCATAAGTGCCGTGGCGAAGATTTAGTGGGCGAAGCGGGGACGTCGGTTTCTTATAAGAACCAAAAAGAGGGGGAAGAGGGTTGTAGGGCAGCTCCATGGCCTTCCCATCAATTTTTACGTTTGTTTGTGGCATCAATTAAAACACATTTGGTTCAGATTGGTGGACAAATTAAAAAGGTTTTCTTCGAAGAACCTAATTTGGGGGTTGGCTTTATATGCCAGCCCCATGACCCCATGGTCCGATATAATTCATTTTTGCATATGTTTTGAACCATCACTAAAAATACATTTCCATGAAGTTTAGTTGAAATTTGTGTCCAAATAAAAAAATATTTTTTATAAGAACCTAATTTTGGGGGTAAAGTTTGTATGGCAGCCCCACGACACCATAGTCCGATTTCATTTATTTTCACGTTTGTTATGTGGCATCAATAGAAATATAATTTTCTGCGGTTTGATTGAAATTGGTGTGCAAATAAAAACGTTTTTCTTAGTAAAATTTGATTTGGGGGGCTAGGTTTGTATGGCAGCCCCATGACCACATGGTCCGACTCCATCTATTTATACATATGTTTCGTGTCATCAATCGAAACACATTTGTGTGAAGTTTGGTTGAAATTGGTGTATAAATAAAAAAAATCTTAGAAGAACTTAATTTGGGGAGCTAGGTTTCTATGACAGCCCCATAACCCCATGGTCCGATTTGGTCCATTTTTACATATGTTTTGTGGTATTACTAGAAACACATTTGTGCGAAATTTGATTCAAATCGATGAGAAAATAAAAAAGTTTTTCTTAGAAGAACATAATTTGGGGGACTAGGTGTGTATGGCAGCCCCACGACCCCATTGTCCGATTTGGTCGATTTTTACATATATTGTGTGTTACCAATTAAAACACATTTGTGTGAAATTTCATTGAAATTGGTGCTTAAATAAAAAAGTTTTTCTAAGAAGAACCTAAATTTGGGGAGTAGGTTTGTATGGCAGCCCCACGACCCCCTTTTCGGATTTTAGCGATTCAAACATACAAACTGCCTGCAACAAAAAGAAGCATGTGTGCAAAATTTCAGCTCCATAGCTTTTAAACTGGCCGAGCAAAACGCGTCGCAACAGACAGACAGACGGACAGACGGACAGACGGACAGACGGACATCGTCCAATCGACTCAGCTCGTCACGCTGATCATATATATACATATTTTATATGGTCGGAGATGCTTCCTTCAATGCGTTACAAACTTCATGACAAAGTTAATATACCCTTTACGCTTAATAAGCGAAGGGTATAAAAATGCATACTTGTCGTGAAATATGTCATAAACGGTGGGGAATTCCATAAGCTACAATCCGAGACCGGTTCCATAATGCTCCTCGGCCATTTTATGTATTATTTTTCGATTTCCCGGTCAGTTGACATTTCACGATGAAATAACCGGGGAATCGGAAAAAATACAAAAAAGGGCCGAGAAAAATTATGGAAATGTTTTCGGATTGTAGCTTATGGAATTCCCCAGCATTCCCCACATATTCCACGACAGTAAGAATACATTTTCATTGAAAAATTACTAATGTGAAGTTAGCCCGCACACATTCTCAAATTATGCTCGTAACCGTTTGTTCGCCGGCGGCTACGTTTGTTCGTGAATGTTCGTCAATTATTTTCGTTTGTTCGTCTCTAATTGCTTAATAATAGCAACTTTGAAATTCGGTGTGTGCACTTAGCCCGCCATCGTTAAATATGGTCGGATAAATATAAATTTGGTATCAATTGAAAGGCAGACGTTTGTCCGTTGTTTTGGGCGTTTGTGCGTCCTGGAAACGCAAGGATTCAGGAGTAATTAAGGAAAAACAGAAGACGAGACACAAATCATACATATAATAAACACTGAGTACCTTAGTGGAGAGTAGTGTAACCGAAGTTCGCTTTATTTTACGCAATGGTTTGTGTTTCGTCTTCTGTTTTTCTTAATTACTCCTGAATACAGGAGTTCCAGGACGAACAAACGCACAAAACAACGAAAAAACGTCTGGCTTTCGATTAATACCAAATTTATACCAATCCAACCATATTTATAGATGGCGGGCTAAGTTCACACTCAGAATTTTAAAGTTGCTATTATTAAATAATTAAGGACGAACAAATGAAAATAATTGACGAACATTCACGAACAAACGTAGCCGCCGGCGAACAAACGGTTACGAGCGTAATTTGAGAATGTGTGCGGGCTAACTTCACATAAGTGTAAAAATTAATCTATCTGAAATATGTTGACAAATGCAAGTTAGGGACTAGGCGTTTTAGTGTTTTGTGTGCGGGAATTTTTTCATTTAGGAATTTCGTATTGTTCCCAACTTTAACACGGTGAGATTTGATCTCCTGTCTCTACTAGCATTGTAGAGTGTGACTCAACCGTCCGAGCCATAGAGCGCAAGCGACAAATTGCCACGCTATGCTTTATGCATTCATCTAAAATACCTTAGGTCTGTCGGTGCCACCTCGACAATGCGGGAGATTTTTTAAATTTCCATTTATAAGTGTCCTCCTAACTCAACTTCATTTTGGATTGCCGACTCATTTTTTTCTCTGATAAACATAAGCGAGTAACCCGATCTTAGACCGCAGTCTGCAGTCTTGTTTCCACCTCTACCCGTGGTGGAACTTTGATGAAAATTGCCACTCATTATTATCTGATTGTCCTTTACAAATAATGTGAGTCTGCATTTCAATAACGGTAAATTCCTGTCGTGTACATTCAGGTTTATCCCAAAATTCGAAACTTCATTTCAGAGATATAGTCTAGTACAGATAGCTCAAAACCCAAACATCCAAAAAGAAAAGAAATTTTTGATGCCAAATTGTTAAATACACTGCTCAATATACGCAGAAAAAAGTTACACCAATTTGCGCCATGGGTTAAGGGGGAGGGGGTGGCAAAAGGGTGAAAATTGAGTTTTTTGCAAATATCTCGAAAATTATGAGTCTGAGCTTACTGAGGACGAAACAAACTACATAAAATTACCTTTGTAATGATATGTAACACTCTAGACATTTTCTCAGAAAATTATACCCTAGACCCAAAAGTATTATTGTGAATTTACATTTTTTGAGTTTTACATTTCGCACTGTAACTCTTGTTAGAATAGACCTTCGGTCATAAAAGCCTGTCCACATATTGCTAACAAAATTTACTTAATTTCTACCAAAAATTCAAATGATCCCACCATTGACGCCCCCCTCACTCCTCCTAACATTTTTCAAAAAGGCATGCCTGTAGCTTCTTTTTGAAATGAGCCAGGCAAATAACATTTGGTGGGGTGCCTATTCTAGGCTCCATTATGCTCCCCACCAAAAATTATTACCATTCGATCAAAACTAAGGGTACCCCCCATACAAAGTGAACGAAAATTCTAACAAATTTCACATTTTTCACTTCTAAATTCTACGTAAAATAGAAAAAAAAAATTTATCTCTTAGAACGTCATTATAATAGTTAATTGGGTTTGAAGGTCAGTGATACCAGTTCTAAGGCTATTTGCGAATATTTCGAGTAAAGTGTACTAGCAACCTTCAAACCCGATTTTTCGTACTTGTAAGGCACGCTCTGGTACACACTTTTGGATATACAATTAAAAGACTACAGTTAAATGTTAGAAGGACGTTCTAAGAGATAAATTCTTTTTTTTCTATTTTAGATAGAATTTAGAAGTGAAGAAATGTGAAATTTGTTAGAAAGTTGGGTCACTTTGTATGGGGGGTACCCTCAGTTTTGATCGGATGGTAATAGTTTTTGGTGGGGAGCATAATGGAGCTTAGACTAAGCAGTCCACCAAATTTGATCTGCCTGGCTCAATTTAAAAAGAAGCTACAGGCATGCCTTTTTGAAAAATGTTAGGAGGAGTGAGGGGGGCGTCAATGGTGGGAGCATTCCAATTTTTGGTAGAAACTAAGTAAATTCTGTTAGCAATATATGGACAAGAGTTTATGGCCGAAAGTTTATTCTATCAGGAGTTACAGTGCGAAATGTAAAACTCAAAAAATGTAAATTCACTATAACACTTTTGGGTCTAGGGTATAATTTTCCGAGAAAATGTCTAGAATGTTACATATCATTACAAAGGTAATTTTATGTAGTTTGTTTCGTCCTCAGTACATTTTAAGCTCAGACTCATAGTTTTCCAGATATTTGCAAAAAACTGAATTTTTACCCCTTTGCCACCCCCTCCCCCCTTAACCCATGGCGCAAATTAGTGTAACTTTTTACTGCGTATATTAGGGAGTGTCTTCAACAATTTGGCATCAAAAATTTCTTTTATTTTTGGATGTTTAGGTTTGGGGCTATTTTGAACCAATTGTACTGGACTAATATCAATTATTCTTTTTGCAAATGATTTTTTTTTGGAATTGTAAGATTCAGAAAAAAAATTTCAATATAAAAAACTGTATAATGAAAGGAGAATTAGGTGCTTGACACACAGATTTTCCAATGACGAAAATGCGTCATTATTACACAAATTTATCATCATTAGCACGAAAAAGAATTTTTGCACAAATATTAAATTTGCTATTAATATTTACACATTTCTATTCAATTTTTTTAAAAAAAAGTGTGTGTTCAAATTATTGAAAAGAAATTTGATCAAAGGGCAAAGGGGTGAAATTACGATTTTTCAGCAATATCTTGATAACTGTGATATTTACAGCAAAATGTTCTGAGGACGATTTAAACTACACAAAATTTCCTTTCTAATGATATATTATATCATATACTTTCTCTTGGCAGATTACATACTAGACCTAAAAACATTCGGTGTAATTTCGATTTTTTGATAGTTACATTTGGCGCTCTAGCTCCTGAAGTAATTTAATTGGAGCCATGGTAATTGGGATAACTATTCCTAACAATATATAGCTGTCCCACACGGAGACTCAGGCTGCCCCGACAAAGCATTCTCCTATATCCCCTATTAACATTTAAAAAAAAAAAGACATGCTTGTAGCTTATCGCCGAATCACAGAAGGCGGGAAAAATTTTGGTAAACGTTAAGACTAAGTCCCATTAGACCCTCCAACAAATATAACTTCGAGGGTCTAATGGCACTTAGCCTTAACGTTTACCAAAATTTTTCCCGCCTTCTGTGATTCGGCGATAAGTTACAAGTAAGTAAGGCTTGCTTGGATGGTATTGAAAATGGGCCAAATCGGACCAAGGGTTCCCCTACCTCCCATACAAATGACCCCACCGTGATAGTTTAATTGGGCCATATTTTTCAACAGAATGTCGCTAGCGACCTGGAATTTTCATCAATGCCTAATTGTGACATATGCTTGAAGTTGGTGGAAAGTGGAGAACGTCAGACTACCCCTACCCCTTACAAAGTTATCGCTATATCTTTTGCTAGAATGTCGCGAAAAACTTCAAATTAGTATCAAATGGTAGCTGTTGGATGCCTTGATATAATATTAAATATGTGCCAGGTCCGAACCATCTACCCCTCCCTCCCCTACAAAAAAGATGAAATTGAATTTTTGGGTTTTGCGTGCCTTCTAGGTCTGTACATGGGTATACACTGATCGTGCTATTCGCACGATTAGAACTCGGTCTCGTTTTATTATGTTGACATCCATCAAGTATTCCTCTTGCAGTTTTCAATATTTACCTGTAATGAAAGAGAAAAACATTCGTTAGTCATCAAACAATTTGTTTATTAGAATAAGTAAATAGCAGAAATATGACGAAATGTATATTTAAAACAATTTAAAACAGAAAAGGCCAATATGGCTTAAATGTAATTGATAATTTAAAATGTTCGTTTCCTGCAGAGCAGATTATTATTTCAATTTTTATTGTTCTTAATACAGATACAGTGCGTACTCGATAATCCGGACTAATGAAAACCGGGGTCGATCCGGACTACAGAGGAACTCGGACTAGTGGAAGCCCTTAATTTGATCTAAATTTCGAGGAAATGGACGAATTTAATCAAATTGTTCGAAGAATCTGTTTTCTATTTTCGAAGAATTTCACGCTGTTATTCTAGATTTTGTTGTTTCCAAGAACAAAGAAAAATGTTGTTTTATTTCGGACGATAATATCACTGTTATTATGAGAAAAAAGTCAGATTCGGATTAGAGAAGCTCTTGAAATTCGGACTACAGAGTGTACAATACAATCTTTGAGGTGATCCGGATTACTGGAAATTCGAGGTTTCGAGGCTTCGGATTATCGAGTACGCACTGTATATGGCTATACCACAAAAACTGTGTAAACACTCAACTAACCTAATCAATACCAATCTGTAAAAACATAAAATTTCAATTGTCTTTTATATTTTCGCTATACAGTCAATAAATCCATTTCTTATTGTGCAATCTCAGCATAAGTGTGCCCTGCTATTTGTATCACACAGAGCGATCATTTATGGCCTGTACTAAGTACTATGGTCGTAATCCACAATGTCAATCTGCATATTGAGCTGCCATTCGGCACCCTTTTTAAATTGGTCGCCCACGATCACGGCTCGGACTTGCATATCCTATCTATTCTTGCTTACTAAGTATCAGACTGTATTGTATACTGGCTATGCTAGGCTATAGGCACACGCATTAGAAATAGGATTAAATTGAGTTGCTTCAACAACGTTCAAACTCTTGTGTGTAAAACAACATTATATTCCGTACACAACATTTTAACAGGTATATGATATGAATACTCATTTACTTTCAATTGTTCGTATACTATTTATTGGATATTATTAAAAACGATTTGTTTTCTGTCATATTATTGAATGGCTTACAGTTATGGCTACTACACGAAGTTTTATGCAAGAACAAAAAAATAAAAATAGATACGACAGAGATCCTCATTGAAATTGCCTGTGCAATTACAGGGGACATGAGCATGATATGGTAAAAGAAAACGAAACTACTACGGGTTAAAATGTATAGTTTTTTCAGCAGGCTGTATGAAACTAATGGGCATATAGGCAGACAACTTTTGATGGCGAAAATGTAACACACCCTTTATTGTCTTGTCACGTTCTTTTGGGTAACTTAAGTACTAATAAGAAATCACTAGGACTATTATTATTATGGTTAACTGTTTTGGTGACTACGAATACCTAGACGTTAAAATTGAGTTCCTACATAGATATAAAATTGGTAAGAAATGGAACAGAGTTAAATGCCAATCAGAATAATTTCTCAAAAAGATATTGTTATTGTAATCGTATGTCAAAAGATTAATAGCAATAATAACTTCACTTTTTCAGCTTCTTTTCTTGTGAAAGACATAGAATAAAATGAAAAATCAAGGGTCTGAAGAAAGCGACCTCTCATTTGCGTCCGCTCAACGTTTTCAGTTTATCGTTTAATTTCATGTTTGGGCTATTTTCTAATTTTCTATGGAAGCTCGATTAACCGAACTATCATTTATCCGAACCACCCTTAGTTCGGATAATCGACACTCTACTGTAAAAAATCATAAATACTTCATTTTTTTTTTCGGATAATAAAAAGTATTTAGCAAGTTTTTTTACTACTGCGCTATTATACATGAGTGTGTTTGATTTTGAAGGGAAATATTATCATAATTCACAAAATTGGCCAATGCCTTCACTTATATCTTGTTAGTTATGCTTGTTTGTTTGTTCTAGTCTGTTCTAGTGCTTCTTTCCTCAAAAATGGAAAAAATATGACGAAAATGTAAGTTTGAATGATATTATCTAAACATTTTACGTTACTACGTCCAATTTTTGCAATTCAAATTTTAGATAATTGGAAATTTTCCGTCGGTCCCTTCGACTTCGAATTATCCAAGTTCGACTGTACCTACATATATAGCTAAATATGATGGTCACAGATAGTTGCTGTGTTTGTAATTAAATTTTCCTTTATTTATACTCTTTATCTAATTCCGACTGCACGTTGGAAGATTTCTAAAAAAAATTAGAAGTCGTCAAAGAATCAATCATCTTGAACTGCGCTTTAGCTACGTCCAACGCTGGAAAGCTTGACCTAAAAAGACATAAATACATACCTATAATACCTATACAAAGCGATCGTGTGTGCAATGTAGGCTTTACTTAAATTAATTATTATAAATAAACTTATTCACTGCATTAAGTGGACTGATACTATGAGAATCTTCTTAACCCGGCTACACGGGGGTACAAAACTGTTACAAGTAGTAGGGGGAGTAGACCCGAACATTCAGTTAGCTTATTTTTTTATCACTTATTCTTGTGTTCTTAGTACTAAATGAATGAATTATATCCGAATTTGTAAAACAAATTAGTTTTTCTTTTGTCAAAGAATAGTCATTAGAAACTACTTTTTCAGTTTTTCCTAACTTTTTTCATCAAAATTATTTTTTTTATAAATTTTACATTGTTTATAATCTCAACACAATTTTGGATAGAGAAAAAGTACAGGTTAATAAAAATTTGAAAAGCAACACCAATAACCTAACCTAACCTACCCGTACGTATAAACAATGCTTGAATCGTGCTTTAAGGCGCCATTTCGTGCTTCAAGAATGCTTGATATTGGATTGTAGATTGGTATAATGTACGAGTAATCGGCCCTAAATCATCTAAAAAAAAATTAGGTTGATTTGTAGGCACACATTTTTGGAAGACGTTCATACCTTCAACTTAGAGAAAGCATAGCAAACCATGCCATGCGTTAGTCCAGAGTGGGCATCAGAAAATAAAAATGGCACCGTTTTCACACTATCGCAGTTCACACATTTAAACCAAAATTTTATTTAAATGTCAAATTTTTCTTAACAATTGAGAATATAATATCGGCGTAATATTTATTACTTTCTTAAAATGCCAACGTGATAATTAACCCTTCGGTTGGCACATAGACCTACACAGACCACTGCTATACTATATCTTGATGAAAAATATCGTTCAACAATATTTTTCACCCCTTTCCATATATGTATATTTCAAAGCCACAAATGCGATCAAACGTTCGGCGAAATGTAAAGTATGTCTAAAGAAACGAATAAACGGCGCATCATTGTAAGACATAATATGTAAACTGTTTTACAAGTTTTCAAAATTAGACCTCTTTAAAAAAATAAGATTGATTTCACAGAAAATTCAGTTACACCTTAGGCATAATAGCTCGTAGGCGGCGACAGCAGGGTTAATAATTGAATCGACAATATTTTGACGTTTGAATTATTTCGTGGAGTGTAGTGTAATAAATTTGAAGTCGTGCTCTGTGGCCGTGATCGTTCGGTCGCCACTCTGTGAAATAGACACTCATAGAGAAACGGGTTTCCAAACTCGGCACGACTCGTCGCAAGTTTATTATTCAGAAGAAGATGATAAGAAATATTCTTATCGTAGAATAATAAACTAACAATGCGACTAGGAAGTGGTATGGCTGACAACCGTATCACACTCCGAATTCAGTTGTCTTTGTAACGTTGATGACTACACACGGTAGTCATCAACGCACCATGCTCCACTAGGAGTTACGGTAATGAAGAGAGAGTGTAATAAATTTGGAGTCAAACACATATGGGTTGTGTGATCACATAGCCACTCTGGACTAAAGCATGGCATGGGTTGCTATGTTTTCTCTAAAACCTCCAACTACTGAGAGCTATAGCAGAAACATGTAAAGAGGCCAAATTTCATTGTTTCGTCTAATTTAAAAGTACTGTATGTACTGTACAAAATTCGACCAAGCAGTCACGCCAAGTATTTTTAAAAGTTTGTGAAGTTGATTTAAACGTTTTGGCTTCTCGGATCCATATTGGCTGAAGACTCAAAACTTTTACTAATGGATTCACGGATTGTACGAAGTCTCTATTATTGTACTGCGAAATTTGTAAATTTTGTAACAACCCCGATTTTTGAAACAGCTAAAAACAAACCGAAAACAGATATCTTTTGATAAAACAAATATTTCGTTGTTCATGCAATATGTGGAACAATATTGGAATGATACAGAATTATACGAAACACGAACTATAAGAGGTAGCGCCATGCGCAACTATCGGATATGAAGCGGATGTAAGCGTGGCGTTGAATTGCCAATTCAAAATCTCAAGCGGCCGAAGAGAAAAGTTATTTTTTTCACTTTGGGTGCCATGAATTGCACTAACAATGCTTATGTTAATGTGGATATCCTACCGCGCCTTCTCTAATATTCTTAATCCTGATATTACCTGTGATTCAAGTAATCTTGAGAATATGTAGGTGCTTGAAACCTAAAATTCTGCTGATGTGTGTTCTAAAAACAGTTTTCATTCTAATATCAAAAATATTCTTGTCTGTTGCAAAGGGTTATAAAATTCGTTTTTCCTAATTAAATGCTAATATCTTGGAAGGCCGTTTTGGCAAACTTATTGGGCCGCATGCGGCCTGCGGGTTGGGCAGCCCTGGTTTTATGTGTAGAAAAGAGCTAGGGTTGCCGTTCATTATGGTTTGTTGCACGATGGCAACACTACAAACGGATTGATAGGCGATGGAAGATGTTCAGGCGAAACGATACGGTTGAGCGTGACAGGTTGTCGAAGCGGATAGTAAGACGACACAGCCCAAGTGTTATTTGGCTTTTAACAATATAATCCAAAATAAATTTTCTCATAAAAATAGAAGCTTTTCTGCCAAACAATCTGACATTATCTGCAAAAAAACAATTAAATTTATACTATTTCCCCAATTTCATGTCATAGCTAAGAAGGAACTCATCAAATAAACAAAAAAAATAATCATTAAAAAAGTGAAAGTGTAACAGCTAAAATCTACAATTCATCCATCAATTTTCCTACTCAAACACTTACCAAAAAAAAAACTGTAAACACTTCCATTTCTGTATCAAATAGTCCATCATAAATTTCTACCCACTAATAAATAAAATACACATATCACAATAAATAGCCAAAATGGATATTGTGAAAGCATTAGCAGCATGCATATATTTTTATAATTTGAATAAATGCTCCTACATATAAAAAAGAAGTATAATTTTGCTCTTCAACACTTTACTGATGTATCGATAAAAACCACATGCACAAGTACTATGTACTAAGTACTATACATGTACATATATGCCGAAGAATTTTTAAATTAACATTTTTATCCCCCTAAATGCATCGAATTTTCGGTCTTTTTCAAATCGACCGCGAACAATAGTTTCGACCGAACCACGTTTTATCAGTTTCACATTTTTCGAAACATTTTTTCGTTAATTGATGGAGTTACACGTCAGTGCACATTTAGTACAAACACCAGAGACCAGAGAGAATTAAATTAACTTCGCGTCATCGAGGCGCACATATACATATACATATACATATGACAATTACATAGGACCCTAATATACCTATATAAATAAATACATACTGTGGTGGTGCTGGTCTACAATACACCCCGAGAATAAAAGATCTTTATGCGAAATTTTAAACTGCAATCCACCACATAGTAAATTCTGGTAGTCTGGTCTTGAGATACTAGTATGGTTAATGAGGTAAAATTATATTTATGGAAGTCGAATTGGGTGCCTGAGATGTTGAAACTATTAATGAATCGATATACATTTGACTGGTGCAATTCTCGAATTCATGATCTGATATTGAGATGAATTTTGCCGGCAAGTTATAGAAGAATTATAGAATTAATAATAATCAATTAATTTAAATAATTTATATAAAGGATATAGTACTAATGGCACGCCGCAACTCACAACTCACAAGGGGTTAAGACAACTTAGTATAGCACTAAGAATAAATAGAGTAATCCATACAATTTCCGATTAAAAAGGAATTTTGTATATTCAATCATAATCTGAATTGCTGAATCCAATCTAGCTATACTAGCATTAGATTCATTTACGAGGTGAGGTTGTAGGTGTTTGAGGAAATATATTACATTACATTGAGATAAAAACAATTCAGAAAAAATACCGTGGGAAGCTTCTTCCAACACCCGAGTGTACATCAGAATTCTCAAAGAACCAATAAAACTGTCTACATCGGCTCTACCTACAGCAATTTACAGAATTCCCACTGATTTCAAAGAGTTCTTTAAATCTACGACTATACTCCCTACATTGCATTCAAATATTGATTGCGTCATGTCATTTAAATCACGAAACTCCACCAGCTATGACGAAGCCCGCAACAAGCCAACAACCACACAACCATGGATAGTTAGTTCATTACTTGTCGTTTTTTGAACTAAAAGAAAAATCGCGCGCAAAAAATTAGTAAGCAATGTGCTATTTCTAACACCACATAAATTTGTTTTCCATAGATATTTTGCAAAGATACTCGTGTGCATGAGGTAATGCCATCGTATGTCCCCAAGGAACAAAAGGAGGCGCCGTGACACATGATATTATCGGCGGATATTAATCGTATGGTTCCTTATACGTAACCTACAGCTAAGCTTAGGGAACCTACTATGAAATGTAGGAAAATTAACGTCATAGGGAGCGGCTGAAAAGCGATAAATTTGTACGGAAATTTCTATGTATTTTCCGTACTTCGAAGTCTCACAAGTGAGGCTCTGATTGGCAAGTAACTGACTTCGATATTCTCTGCTATACTCCTGGTATACGACACAATAGGAACTATAACTCTCTGTATACTGATGAAGAGATCGTGTTTTGGTGGGTGCCAAAAGCCAAAATAGATTAGATATCGGCACAGAATCGTGCAAAAGCTAGGCCGCCACAACCAACCGAACCGCGTTGTTATTCGCTTGAATAATTGCAAATTTGCAATAAAGTTTGCCCACTAGGCATTTGCATAATGAACACTAGACAAAGACGTATAAGTACGTTGTGTTGTTTGATTCCTTTTTTCTTGCTGACTCAAGTACTTTACGTATCTTTTTTGAAAATCTCCAAATCACAGCAACAATGCACTGAGGTATAGGTAAGATTTCCATACATACATGTATATAGTAATTTCAGAGGCATTGCAGTTTTCTTGCACAGACCCCTCTGTGCCACCGTTTCACACATTTACGGAGTTTTAATGCAAAATCTAGGACATTAATCACTTAGTGATTACTGTCAAAAATCTCTGGACTAATCATATATATTCAACATTAATATATGTCAATTCTAATTGAATTAAATAATAATGCCTAACGGGATTGGAGAGATAAGTTTTGAGTACAAGTGTACAATTATTTTGAAATAATATTAATCGGATTAGGATCACTGTTGAAAATATATCGACATTTTGATTGTATGTTTAGGGTTCGTTGTAAATGATTAATAGAATAAAAATGATAGGTTTTTGAACAACTTTACAGTTGTAATTGTAAGCAAAATTATTAAAATCAAGATTGTATTATTTAGTAAAATTTATTTTTTCATGAAAGAATTCTATGAATCGCGAAACTAATTACAACAATATTTTTTGTTGTAGAGTGGCATAAGGTTAGTGAGATGAGAGATATCACCCTAAAAATGTATCACTGCCAATCATCATTTTTTACAGACCAACATTGTGATTAAATTTTTTTTTACAAGGTGGCAATGTGGTTTTCTTATTGAGTAAAGAACTAAAGAAGAGGCCTATGGAAGCGACAAATGGCACAATTTTTCATAGGTGTGGATCTGATATGTCTTTTCTACTTTTTTGAGCACTGACACTGTACTATAACTATTGTATGACACAAATGCACTTCCAAGAGATCATACAGACACAATTTTTCCCCTAGCTAGCCTCTGTCCCTGCAAAACCACTATCGGGTAGCTATCATATTAATTATCGGGTAACGCTACCGGTAATCTTTCAGTTAAAATGGATAGAGCGTCGGGAAAAAGTTCACCTATATACTTTTCACAATAGCCCATGTGTGTGATTTCTTATCTCCGTTCTTCGTTAGCAAACGAACATACACTGTCCCTTTTCTTTTCGTGGAGTAGTCTCGATAATATATAGGTAGAATACCCAATTTAATGCCTGATTATTACTGGTAAAACGCCGGATGGGAATCAGGTAATTTATCACATGAATTACCTGGACCATTACTGGTAGAATATCGGTTTTGATACTGAAAAAATACTTTAATCAAATTAGGTAAGAACCTGGCAAAATACGGAATTTGATACTGAATTATTACTAGTGCTGGTACCAGGTAACTTAACCAGATAAATTATCTAAACTTACTGGTAGCTTACTCGTATTGATACCTGAATACTACTGGTGTAATACGCGGACCAATTCAGTAAAAAATTGGTACAATACCAATTTGGAATATCAAAAAATAATGCATCCATTGGGTGAATTCAGATTGTAAGACAAAACCGGACGGGTAAACTTGCAAGACAAGAACCATCGTTCTTACAATCTGAAATGCATAATGCTTGTCTGCTGGCCACTACAAAAGCTCTCGCCGTCCGTTTGTTCGTGCTAATAAACGGACGGCGAGAGCTTTTGTAGTGGCCAGCAGACAGGCATTATGCATTTCAGATTGTAAGAATGATGGTTCTTGTCTTGCAAGTTTACCCGTCCGGTTTCGTCTTACAATTTGAATTCACCCATTTAGTTAAATGCTGATGCATATGATCAAAGTCTGCATTGTTCTTTAGAACAGACAATACAAAACACTAACAAAATCTGCAATAAATTAGTTTTATTTTAGATGGATATTTTTAGTTTTTTAATATAATACATATTTATGTATATTATTATAAACGTGGTATGATGTTACCCTCATTTGAAGAGTCTGTACATTCAAGGCGTCAAAAGTTCTCGGTATACTGCAGTTCCTTCTAAAGTAGCATGCGAAATAAAAATTATAAATGCGTTTCGGCTATCCATTTTTTTAATCGTTTGATTTTATAAATAAGTGATAATTGTATACCTTCATAGTTATGATTTTCCGTTGTAGCGAAGCTCTTTTTAACAAAACATGATTGATCCGTAACGGCGGAACGACTAAACGAAGCAAACACTCGATATTGTACTATTCAGTATACCGCACTAGTTTTCAGGTATTGATACGGTTATAACTACCAAAACAATCACCGTATATGAAACGTTACATATGTACTCGGTAGGCGTACGGTTAACAATACCACAACAATACTTAATTTTTGCGCGTACATTATTTAATGTTGTTTACTTGTGTTTGTGACTACACAAAAAATTGCTTGTGTGTTCGTAGTTTCGGTAGCAATTTCTTGCAGGGGTCGTGCTCTGTGGCCGTGATCGGTCGGTCGCCACTCTGTGAAATAGACACTCATAGAGAAACGAGTTTCCAATAATAATAATAAAGTAACAATGCGACTAGGAAGTGGTATGGCTGACAACCGTATCACACTCCGAATTCAGTTGTCTTTGTAATGTCGATGACTACACACGGTAGTTATCAACGCACCATGCTCCACTAGGAGTTACGGTAATCAAGAGAGAGTGCCTCTGCCTAAGCCACCACTTTTAGCAACCAACCAACGAAACCCTTCAGTTTATATGACTCCACCATTCCTACATCTTCCCTGCTTTTTTCATGTACATAGTTGATTCCTTATATTTAGGTACTATGCTTATTGTAGCGATTTCAGTAATTTTCCTATTTTATTTTTATCGAGAGGCTACGGCAGCTTTTTATGATTGGCCTTTGTAAAAATGTGAACGCTAATTCACTGAAAGAGTTGACAGTTCCGATTAAAGATTTCTATAAGTGTAACAAAAAACAGGGGTCTCAATCCGCATTAACACCATTGGGAATGCAAAATGTGATGAATAATTATTTAAGTGCCATTAGCATGAATTCTAAGCTTCCTCCTTCCTACTACAATTTCGTTTCAGAACAATATGAAACTATAATCGGAAATGAGGAATTTTTTAGTTTTTTTTTTGTGATAATTTCAAAGCCGTATAAGCTTCAACAACATTCATTCGGGAAGAATTAAATTACACAAAACCACACCATTGATCCATTTGTATATTAGACTTTAAAACACGGTTTCCCAACCGGTCGTCCGCGGGCCATAAGTGTTGTTCGAAAAATGTATCTCTTTGAACTGAAATTGAAACCGTCGATTTTTTTGGATAAGGAAGCATAGAAGAAAAAAGATGACTTTTTGTTTTTTTTTTAGAATCTTCAAATTTTTTTTCGAGCCTTCAAATCTCAAAAGTAATAACATACCGTTGGAAAGTCTAAATTTACTAAAGCAACTTTTTTAATTTTTGCAGATTTACTGTTTAAAAGTACCGTTATAAAATTGAAAGTTATATCAAAGAAAAATAAATTTTTAAAATTTCTCCTTAGTACGTATTAGTCTCCGAGACACTTGAATAGGCCACCGTAAAAAAAATATTCGAATCCTTATATCGTCCACATAAATGCAAGCCATCTACTTTTTTATTTTTCAATGAAAGTGTATTGAAGTCTAAACAATACAAATAAAAAATATTTCCAATATCTTTAACAGACGTCATGTGTTTGCCGTTGAACAGTTCTATTCCTCGCTTGAACATCTGTTTTTAATTTAATTTTCGACGCAGGGTCGCGTGAATTCGATGCTGCTCGAAGTATACCTCGCCGATCCTTGGCCGAAGTCGCAAATTTTGAGCGCCCTTTCATATTTTTCCCATAATTCAAATCATCTGCAAGGAAGTTTCTTATGATATGACGGCTTCTTCCAATTTTCAATTCGATTTTATTAATATTTAGTCCGCAATTCCAATAGGCTTTAATGGATGCTTTTTCCGCTTCAGACAAGCACTTTCCACGGCCAATTATAGTCCTATTATAAGCAATATATTCCGCTAGATACTAGATATTTTTTCTGACCACTTGCTCTGCACACTTACAGAAAAAAAACTGAAATATTAACTGATGTCCTATTCAAGTGTCGCAAAAAAAGCGAATGTTTTATGAACATAAACAAAACAAAGTAATAAAACAAAATAACGGTATTCTTCAAGTACACGATTTTGCTTTCAAATAAAGGGTGTATAGAAATATAGAAAAGGAAAAAAAATCACGCACTAGACTAGACAATTGAATGTTTCGAGTAATGCGCAGTTATAATTGGGATTAAAGGGTGACCCATTTAAGTGTCGCGGAGTGTATCTGTATTTTTGGAGCATCGTTGGCATTTTAAACCCAACAAAAAGATCGCTTTATATGAATTTCACGAAACTGACAATTTGGATTAGAGGAGGAGCAAGGTCTAAAATGTTAATTACATAACAATTTTCCCAAAAAAAGCTCTATACAAGGACACTAAAAGTAATACCAATTTTTTTTCATTTCGGTTTCGTTAATAAACCAAATGCACTATAGACCCTCCCAGTATTTCCCATTTATTAATTTATAAATGACCGCTTCAATAAAATATACACCTAAATTTTGAAGATTTTTTTGATTGAAGAACGCTCATGACTCCCGAAACGAAAAGCTCGATGCTGATGCGTACGTATCAATGTGCGACGCGAAATTTCAAAATTATTGCAAGGAAGAAAGAAATCCGTTATGAAAATTCACTTCGGACACAACGTATTAACAGTGTTCCGCTAATTTTGTAAAACTTGGTTTTGAAAAGATAAACGCTTTGACTATGGAATTAGTCACTAGCCAATATTTTAGTAAATGTCGACCGCTCTCTCTCTCTCTCTGGCTCCTTTTATCCCCTAGTGGGGCATAGGACATTGACTACGCCTCTTTTCCACCTCTGCCTATTAGCAGCCATCGCCTTTAGCTGGTACCACGATTTGCCTATAGATTTTCCCTCAACAGATCTTCTCCATGTATTGTTGGGTCTTCCCACACGACGCCTTGCATCGCTTCCCTGAGGATTCCAATCTAGAGCCTGTCATGCAATGTTTTTTGGCTCTTTTCGAAGTGTGTGACCTATCCACTGCCACTTCCGCCTTTTGATGTCGATGCCTATCCTATTTTGGCCAGTAATTTGGAGGAGGTCGTCGTTAGAGATTACCTCAGGCCAGCGAATTTGTAGGATGCATCAGAGGCACTGATTCACGAAAGTTTGTAGTTTGGTTGTCATATCACTGGTTACCTTCCAAGTGGAACACCCATATAAAAGCACGGATTTTACATTGCTTTCGAAGATCCGGAGTTTGGTATTTCTGGAGATGTTTTTGTTTTGCCAGAGAGGAGTCAAACTGAAAAATACTGCTCCCAAGGTAAGTAAAGTTCTCGACTTTTTCTATCGGCTGTCCGGAGATAGAAATGTTCCTTTGCCTTTCTGATGTCAAGTTCAGGTATTTCGTCTTAGCGGCATGAATTTTTAAAGCAGCACTTCGACTTTCACGATGCAAAGCATCCGTCATTTGAGACAGATGATCTGCTGTGTTTGAAAGAAGGCAAATGTCGTCGGCATAGTCCAGGTGCTGAAGGTAATCAAATAATTTCCACCTGATACCCTTACTTTTATGGTCGCCTAGAGCGTCGCAGATTACGTCGTTGATGATAATAAGGAACAGTATTGGTGATAAGATACAGCCTTGTCTAACTCCATTATTCACCTCAAAAGGACTAGACAATTTGCCCTTGTGCAAGACGTGACATTGGGCTCCGTTATAGGACTCCTTTATGATGGCAATAAGTTTCTCTGGTATGCCTCTCCTACGTAAGGCTGTCCAGATATAAGCCCGAGCAACGCTGTCGAACGCCTTCTCGATAGGGGCGGTAAAATATGAAAAGCCTATTCGCGGAAAATATGTAAACCCGGCACTGTTCAGAATAAATGATTCACATACATCGGCAGGCTGGGGACCACTGATCCTTGATCGCTGATCTATCATCACATGGATCTAATCTAGGAACACAAACATGAAGAGAATTTTGCAAATCTTATAAGTTTGTCAGCTATAAAACCATATTAATCATTTGATTAAATAAAAAAAAAATATTATATAAATTTTAGTTTATCCCTCAATTTTTACGTTTTACTGTGAGTTTTAGGAACGTTATTAAGGACACAATTTACAGTCACTATTTTACTTAAGGAAGTCCTATTTACCTGTAGAGGCCTAAGGAAAGGAAATTTAATATAACTTCAGAATTAGAACGGGTTGATATGAACAGCTGGATTTCGTACTGTATTCTTGACTCCGATAGAACGATATCAAAAATATCGCTCTTCAGAGATAAACTAATACATAAATTGACTTTTAAATGGGCTATCCTGGAGTTTCAATGCCGTCGGGCAACGCTATACCAGAAAGTGAGTAAAAGTAGAGTAAGAAGAAAGATTGGATTTCCCAATTTCAGGACCCGATGAAGCTATTCATCTGATAGAGAATATCTGCGGTATGCAGATAATATAGTGTGCATGTAATTATAATATATGAACAAAAACCAAATTTATCTAGCACACAAAAACATGCTGAACTGATGTGATGATGTCTATTAAACATTACATCAACAATGCGTCCCCATCGCATCGAGTTCGAGCAAAGAGTACATCACAAATTCGCATAGCAATGTCTATCCATTACTATTACTGATGATTCAAAACAACAAAACACTAAGCGCAAAATATAGAGAGCACGCAAAGCAAAAGCAGGCAGAAAGTCGGACGAAAGACACGGAAAGAAAAACATATATGAGCTCGTGCTAGCTAAACGTAATAATAAAAGTTGATGATCAAACAAAAAACAACACAACCGCACACAAACGTTGAAATGAAAAGTGATTCGCAAGGCCTTGACATTGACCCATTTCTTTTTCTAGACCATAGCATATTGCTAATTACTTAATACTTTCGTACATACATACAGAGACAGGCAAGCATTTCACTTCACTTGGTTTTACTTTCTTCGTCAGTCGCGCGTTATACTAGACATTCGCGGTTGGCATTATAGACATAGACATACTGCAGTGCAGCGACCACGATGTTAATCGTGTGCTGCTGTCATTGTTTATGTAATAGAAATGTGTAGAAAAATAGAAGAAAAAAAGAAGAAGAAAAATTGCTAACATAATTTTGCTGGTTGGATTTATGTTCACCACATATCAGCATTTTCACTATCATTTTGTTTAGTTAGTATAAGTAATTCATCATTGCATGTGAGGTTGTGTAGCGGAAGAAGGTCGAGTTGAAGTCGAGGGAAACATGGAATCTGAAATTTGAATGACTCAATGAGGAGCACATACATATTTATGCATGCAGGATAAATGTTTCTTTGACGAAATCAGAAATTGATGGCTTGTACTGTAATGTCATGCCTCTAGAGTTCTGGGTGAAAAAATCGCGAATGTTGAATTCGCGAATGTCGGGGCTCAGTGTCCGTGGATAGTGGGAAATATTCATAAAATATGAAAAATGTTACATGTATAGGGTGGGGTACATCACAGATTTTAAATCGTGAAAAATGATTGCTACTAAAACACTGAAAGCAGTTGAGGATTTAAAAAAAAACTCTCCTGTAAAAAACTGCACGGGAACAAGTGGTGCTCGTTTCAATTACTAAACTTTTATATGTAGTGGTTTTTGATTCCTTCCACTTTTTGCAGCAGCTTATCTTCCATTCGCTTTCTTCGCGAATTTCTTCCTTTAGTTCAATTGGCACTGGAAATCTGACAACTTGCAGCGACTATCATTTTCGGTTAGGTTTTCGAAGCTTTCGCCGCCAATGCTCCTTCCAAGTTTGACCAACAAATCTATGTAACTTTTAGGGCACTCAACCACTCGTTTTCCATGATCAGATTCTGGATGAGAGAATTCCTAGTTCCGCCCAAATGAGGATAAAGCGAAAAAGCTGCTCTCCCATAACGACAACGCATCGTACTCTAATAAACCAGTGCTGTGTAGCTTTTTTGGCTCCCAAACATGACGTTTTAGTGATTTTGAGATCCTATAATTTTAATTTAATTTTAATTTTCGGACGACGAGTCTGGTCACTGATAAAAGAGAAAATTCTTTTAAAAGTCTTTCGCATACTCGCGAAGCAATAGTTTCAATTGATCTTTTGTTTCATTGAACCCCAGTGCAGTTTTTTGTTCCGGTAAAGGGCGGTTTCAATCATTTCACAAAATATTGTCGAAAAATCCACGCTTGCTACTCCCCGAAAAATTAAATATGTTGTGATGGTTTTAGGGTTAATCTAATCTAAATTGATTAGGATAGAAAAATTTGCGCGCTGTAGCGGTAAATTAATTTTATTGCGTTCAAAGAAATCGTAATGGTTAAAACGGACCCGAAAAATTAGTTCTATTCTTTTCAAATTTTCGCATTCGAACTAGAACCAAATCGTGGATAAGCATAGTGAATGTTGAAGAAGTGTCGCAAAATATGAATCGCGAATAAGCGAATTCGCGAATGTTGGGACCGCGAATAACGGGGGTTCCCAGTTAGAACAGAATCGACAATTCATCGATAAAGAATCGAACGCCTTCTATTAAGGAATCGATGACTTTCTCGATCAAACTATGGAGACATTTGTATGGGCTTGGCCGTTTTTTCGATACCGAAAGTGAGAACTGGAATCGATCTTATTCCGAAGACTGTCGTTGATGTAGAATCGACCACTACGGACTATGAATAATTTATGGAGAAACAATGACCGTGGTGAAAAATTATTATTTTTTATTTTTTTCCTTTTTTTTAAATTTTTTTTATCTATTTTACACTTATTTTTTTTACCTTATTTAAACATTAACCTTTTTACATTTTGCTTCTACTGGGAATTGAACCGGGCACCTATAGTTTCGTAGTCCTACGTCCTACACCTAAGCTATCTAGGATTACTAATTACGAGAATAAATTAGTTGTTTTATTTTTTGACAATTTCAATTTAATTCAGAGACATTTAGATGAAAGTCATCGATATGTGATCGAAGACATTTCGATTATATGGTATCTATGACAAATGGATAAAAAGTCATCGTTTTCGTATCGATTACTCTTTGATGACAATGATATCGAAGACAACTGAATGTAGGTCTTCGATTTGGGATCGAAGACATTTCGATTCTGTTGTGTATCGGAGACAATTGGATGTAAATAATCGAAATTGCATCGAAGGCTGTCGATTACATTAGAATAGTAGAGAATTTAGTGACTTGTATCGCTGTGGCATCGATGACTTATCGATTCAGTGGGTTATTGGAGACATTTCGATGGCAGCTATTGCTATATAATCGATGACTTATCGATTCCGTTGGGTATCGGAGACAATTGTCTAGCTGGGTTCACGTACATACCATATGATATTAGTGTGCTTATAGATACCTGGAGATTACAGAGACACTTTGAGGCTTCTTTGTCGTTTTAAGGATTGCGGCTTCTCAGCACTCCGGAAGAAGTTTTACCAACTGGGCCGTAGCCATGAGTTCATTTCGAAAAGGGTCCGAAATATTGTAAAGATATAACATTTTTTGTTTAAAATTTTAGTTTCTTTTTATTATCAATTTCTGTAAAAAAATATGTTTATAGATTTTTTTCAACTCCTTCCTGGACACAATTTAAATTTATTGATGAGTTGCGCTGGCGCGCCGGGGAGAAAGTAAATTATATCAGTAAATTACATCAGGCTGATCATAGAAAGAACTATTGCAGCCAAGTCAGTCCCATTCAGTTTTAAGAGCCTTCCGAAATTCGCATAGATGCATGCAATACCAATCATTTCCATATATTTCTCCAAGGACTATCTGCAATGGATTCCCGCTAGATTACTCCAATCAACGGGAAGATTTTACCTTGCAAAAATTGGGGACTTCTCAAATTTTTGATATTTTATAAAGAAAGATAGGGTAAGTTAAAATCCAAGTTTGCGTCACTTTCTCCCATGTGCTCCCGCCGCTATCTTGAAAAAACCATCTAAAACGGCTCTTTTATCAGTTTGCGGTCTTTAACTCCTTCCCAGTCCATTTGAGCACGAAATGTGCCGAGACAGTCTTGTAGAGCATAGAATTTCCTATAAATTTCATCTGACAAGTTTTACTTTACAATCAAAATTGGCAGAGTTATAGCGCAAAGAATATGCTAAAAATTCCAAAAATCATTACTAACAAATTTTAAAACATACTTCGAGAACTCTATACTAAAATGCTGAGGAGGCTATGAGTTATTGGTGCACAATGCGTTTTTGTGAATTTGAAATTGGCATGATTTTTGATATTTTCTCCATTTTCTTGGAAAATTTTTTCTCCAGGAAATTTTGTCCTCTACAAAATTGTCTTGGCAGATTTTGTGCTCAAATGGACTGTAAAGAAATTACAGGCCAAAAACTGATGAAAGGGCCGATTTTAGATGGTTTTTTGAAGATAGCTGCGGGAGCACAGGGGGGAAAGTGACGCAAACTTTGATTTTAACTTACCCCACCTGTCTTTATAACATATAAAAAATTTAAGAAGTCCCCAATTTTTGCACGCTAACCCCTATTATTTCGTCTCTATTGATTGGAGTAGATGGACTGTTTTATAAAGTGCAACTAAATAAATTTTCATAAAATTATGTACAAGTACTCTTTACTGTCGATGTTTAATCGACGAAAACCCGCCTCATTATAAGTAAAATGAATTTGATCTAACTCATATAGGGCCTAAAACATTTATATATCGTTTCGTAACGTACAATTTCCGCCAACACCACTGTCACTGTTACAACATTCAAATTCTTGCCGGTTTCTCACACTCAAAAACCCATTAAAGTAGGATTTTTTTTACCAGAATTGTATTTTTCAGCAAAAAGACTGCTGGTCATATATATCCCCCTTTCTCTTCGAAAATCTATCTACGCCACTGGTATTTGAAGAATTTCACGGATATCTCGCGCAACTTACACTATTTTGCTCTGAGAATTGTGCATTGATGTGGAATAACTCCTGTTTGGTTTTAATTGTCAAATCAATTGTTATTTGGGGAATTATGTTTACAGGTGACAACAAACCCCAACGATAACCCGGTAACCGGATATTAAAAAGAATCAGTCGCGTTTTTTTACAGTTATTTGTAATTGAAGAAAAATAAAAAAAAAAACATGCTGTAATTTTTCATCCACTGTAACTGCAAAACCCTCAAAATATCAACAGCCCTCTGGAGGCCTGCAAAGTTCCGAATGAGTCAAATACCGTCCATTCCCATTCAAAATCTAACTTTACAGGCCTCCAGAAGTCTTTTGATATTTTGAATGTTGCAATTTTTGGGTAAAAATGCCATGGTTTCAGGTCTTTGCAAGATTATTCTGACTACAATAGTACTCCAATCAATAGAGACGAAATAATAGGGGTTAGCGTGCAAAAATTGGGGACGTCTCAAATTTTTGATATGTTATAACGACCGGTGTGGTAAGTTAAAATCCAAGTTTGCGTCACTCCCCCCCCCCCTGTGCTCCCGCCGCTATCTTGAAAAAACCATCTAAAATCGGCCCTTTCATAAGTTTTTGGCCTGTAACTTCTTTACAGTCCATTTGAGCGCAAAATCTTCCGATACAATTTTGTAGAGGACAAAATTTCCTACAAACTTAATCTAAGATGTTATACTATACCTACAATCAAAATTAACAGAGTTATAGCGCCAAGAAAATGGAGAAAATATCAAAAATAATGCCAATTTCGAATTCACAAAAACGCATTGTATACCAATAACTCCTCCTCTGCATTTTAGTATTGAGTTCTCCAAGTATGTTTTGAAATTTGTTAGTAATGATTTTTGGAATTTTTAGCATATTCTTTGCGCTATAACTCTGCCAATTTTGATTGTAGAGTAAAACTGGTCAGATGAAATTTATAGGAAATTTTGTGCTCTACGAGATTCTCTCGGCACATTTCGTGCTCAAATGGACTGGGAAGGAGTTATAGACCGCAAACTGATAAAAGAGCCGATTTTAGATGGTTTTTTTCAAGATAGCGGCGGGAGCACAGGGGGGAAAGTGACGCAAACTTGGATTTTAACTTACCCCACCTGTCTTTATAACATATCAAAAATTTGAGTCGTCCCCAGTTTTTACAAGGTAAAATCTCCCCGTTGATTGGAGTATAGGGAATAATGAAACAAAAGTCATACCGTTATGAAAACTAGAGACTATGCGCAAACTTTTCAAATTACTTGCCGGAAGGTCACGGTGCAATTTTTTTACAGTACACTTATTTGAACTTAGACGAAACAATGAATTTGATCTCTCAATTCCACAAAGAAGGTCACATTTCTCCCAAAACAAAACAGGTATTTTTTCGGGTTGGGGTGTACATAATAGACTATTTTGTTGCTGTTGCAGCACCAAAAGAAAATTTGAGAAATATCAATATTTGCAGTTACAGTGGATGAAAAATGACACCGGCGGTTACCGTGTTATTGTTGGGGTGTGAGACACCCTGTATAAATGATATTCAGATACCAAGAAAGTATTTGCAGGCTCTGCCAAATTTAATTTTTTGAGAGTTGTCTCTGATGAACCAATCGTCTGCTTGTGACGAAAATTGCTTCAGACTTTTTGCATCTCGATTCAGACATATTTCGCATAATTTCCCTGTAACGCTCTTACAGCCGTGGTAGAAGGCAATTTAAATATTTTCAGGATGATCTGATGCTTGCAGCGACCGCCAAGGTAAGACATAAATGGCATTTATGACTGTATTTCCCTTTTGCTTTTGGTAAACTCCACGAAGGACATGCTGATTGTACGCGCAGGTGTACAGGAACAAGTTTTTGTGATAAAATAACTTCTATAGAGGAGTTCCGTCTGAATTTAGCCTTATTCTCAATCATATAGTGGAACTTTGCACTAAGGCTATTATACTGAATATTTGTTTAAGAACAGCGTGTATTTACACGGATTCATTCTGAAAAAAAAATCGGGGTCACGAAAATTAACAAATTGATTGAGTCAATTCAACTCCATACCACACTTATACCACCAACTCTTCGCGATTAAGTTCAATTCACCATATCCTTGCACATTCAAACAAATTATAATCCAACTAATTTGAGATTTCTCAAGGAAGTGTATCGAGCTCGTATACACGACCGTACCGGGGTAATGACAAAATTTATTGTTATAAATGAAAAATGTCGTAAATTTGACAAGATATTGTTATTGAATAATTTAAAAAACATTTGAGTAATGATGATGTAACAGAAAAATAGTATGGTGTTGCGTTTAATAAGCATAATTGAAAAAGATTTTACACAAATAACCACTGCATGCAATTCATTTGCATAAATAAATGTCTCTCGAGTGTAAAACATATAAATACGTTTGTATGTGGACTTCTTATTTTAGATTGAAACAGACTAGCACGTACATTTATTTAAATTTAAAAAAGAATTCAGTTCAAGGCATGAAAATAATTATTTTATTAAATTCCAGTGTTTCATGGATAAGATTTTTTTGGTGTATAAGCATAAGAAGGCGAGTGGATACGAAATATAAGAGCGAATAGTCACAATTGACACACAAAAATTAATTTGTAAATTTTTGAGTAATGATTCGGTTTATCGTTCAAATATATAGAAAAAAATCATATTCTTCCCATGCTCATAAACAGTAGTTGAAACGAAAATTAAGTCAAAACCATCGACTATAATCTTTAATTTGAGGCAGGATTATCAAGAATGGGGGAGGATTATTCAGAAATGGAACGTCCGAAAGCTTGGAAAATAGGACCTACCTAAGCTATATTTTTTCAGTTTGTTGCGAATATTTCAAAAACAAAATACAAAATGCTCTGAGGATTACACAACAAAAAAATTGTCTAAATTAATGTCTAATATGGAATATTCAAGTTAAGAAGAAATTTTATGTGCTATTTATTTATAATATTCACGAAAAAAATACAAAAAATGTTTTCCATATTTTTTACCAAACTTCCGGGCCCCCTACCGATCAGTACTTTTCTCCCCATAACTAGGGGACCATAATCGGCAATCCTACCAAAATTCAAAGATTCTTGAGTTTTCCGCTCAATATAGGCAAATACACAGAATTGCAACAAAATACCACTTGTTGATGTGATTACATAATTCTATGTCTATTACAACAGCCATTCAATTAAAAATGTTCGCAACTTTGTTGTGTGGGGTCTTTATACTCGTACCTCTGTGTACGTATTATTATGGAATTTTTGAATAAATTAATTATGGAAAACTTGACCAACTCAAAATTCCGAGACAAGTTGTTCTACTTGCAATGGGTATTATACAGACTGCACAGATTGTTTCCAATGAATAAAAATTATAAATTAGCAGGCCAGTTGGTATGTGTGCAAGTGCGAGTATAGAACACTTCTGTTTTCCAAAGCTCTTCGAGTCGCGTGTCAAATACATATATCCACTCGTATAGCCAACGAAGCGAATTGCAATAAATCATAATCTACTTGTCTAGCATAGATTTATGAAAATCCCATTGACTCTTTTAGAATCTCGCAGCTAAGCAATGGCGAGGAGAATATGGAGTCCTATTTATACTCCTATATTCGCCTTAGAGCAAAAAAAAACACTCAAACGAATTTTATGCGAATGTCGGTCGATAAGCTTGTCTCTAGCTTGACTTAAGTCTTCAGTAATTCTTACACCATATCTAGAATCTTATGTCAGACATATCATATAGGCATGAAATTCGTATATGCATGCTTCTATTGAACAATAATATACTTGTCGAGAACATCATGTAAAATGAGGTCAAAGCTTGCGAACGGGGCTCGTCATTTTCATTTTCATATTTCGTTTTTTTTTTGTATAAATGTGTAGGTTGCCGGCTAGCTTTTCTGCTCTCTGTGCTCTCTGGATTTGAAATACGTAACACATGTGATTTTAAATTTGCATAAACATTGCAATCAATGTATGTATTCGTTATTCTAAGCAACGTTTGAATAAAAAGTCATTATCCTGCATGCACTTACATATGTATAATGTTTGTGTTTATATTAAAATTTTTCGACGAATTTTGCGTGAATAGTGTTTCCAGTGAAATGTATGAGAGTTGGTAGTCAAAGTACCACCACGAATAAAACTATAAAATGCTTATACTCGTATGCTATAATTGCTTTACAGCCATTAGCCTCAACTACAGAAAGCTCTATTCTACATGATATACATATACAAACGAGGGGGAGAATATATTATCTATCTAAAATAAAAATAAGATATGGTCGAGGGGATTGAATGCATTTAAATTAGCGAGCAATAAAATGCAAATTGATTAGAAAAGCCGCCATGAAATTACACTGTACTTTGGGAAAAGCTTACACTGAATTCTATAAAATACTGTGTAATGCACGCTTGTATACTGTATACTAACCCCCAACCAGACTTAATGACTAAATGCGAGTCTCTATACTCATATGTGCACGAAGAATCTGGGTCAGCGATTAGTCTTTCGGAAAATCAATTTTCATTGTTTTGTAATGATACCTACATACCACATATTCACTACAATCCATACTTGGTGTGTTCTGTGTGTATATGCTTATGAGAGTTAGTTGCTCTTATAAGTATAATATGGTGGACTGTAGTACCTACAGAAACAGTCCAGAGTTTGAAAGATACATTTGAAAATTGCTAGTAACAAATTGTTGGCTGACAAATAAGGACATAGTCGCGACTCGTAGTCAGTTGGTGCATCTAAGTGAGAAGTGTTATTACACAGCAAAGCTAAAATGTAATTTTATTTGGCTTCTCCTCAAAATGAATTACATATAGACACAAAGTTTTCCCATCCTCTTATAGTCCAATAACGAGGTCATCAAATAGCAGATAGACATTGTAAAATGTGGTGGCGATTTTTTTTTAATCTGAAGTTTTCAATCATGTTGCAAAACAGAGTAAAAATGTCAAACATTTTACTATCACAATTGTAGCGATACGCCTAAACGGAATTTTAAGATTTATGCCTCGTTCGACGCACAATCATGTGTCGTCTCTAAAATATTCATTTATAAACAAGTTTTCGAAGATATTTACGGACCTTTTGCTTTTCGGAGTCATAAGAAAAAATGGAAAATGCCAGAAATGTTGGGATTTTTTTGGCGATTTTTCCCATGTTTTAAAAACATTTTTTAATGGGACTGTCGAATTAGTGATCTGATCAGCACTCCAACAAGAATTTCTGCAGTGCATTTTACAATCACAGCGTCATGCATGGACTAATTTTTGGTCCAAGAAAAATACGATTTGATAAAAACAAAAATCATCTAGCTCAGAGTTTTGGTATGATTGCTGCGGCGATTGTTCCCTGATTTTATAATGTTTACATAATCAGGGACTATCCCCTACTCTCAAGTGTTCAGCCAATATATATCGTATTTTTCCTGAACTATATTTGCTTTCAATAAACGGTAAGCGAATTTCAAGGGAAGTGCTCCGTTTAGACAGTATAGCATTTCACAAATCCTGTTATGAAAAATAAAGTAATAAGAGAATGATCCTTTAACGGATTATATACAGCTCATGCAGGTTAAGAAAATAAATCTCCGAGACAAATAGACAAATTTCCGAATCAACAAAATACCTTTTAAATGAAATCAATGAAATACGTTTCCAAATCAATAAAATAAATTTACGGATCAAAAAAATAAATTTTAGAATCAGCAAAACTCGTTTCTGGATCAAATAAATAAGTTTCCGGATGAATTAAATGAACTTCTAAACGAAAAAAAAACCAAAACAGAAAAATAAATTTCCAAATAAAAAAAAATAAATTTCCAAATAAAAAAAAATAAATGTTCAAGTCAAAAAAATAAATTTACAATTCAAATAAAGGTCCGAATCAGAGAAATATATTTCCAAATCAAAAAATAAATTTTCAAATCAAATAATAACATTCTCGTAATAAGAAAAATTAAAACTAAATTGATGACACCCCAAGATAAATATTAACGTGCGAGGGAAGTGGAAGTTATTAGAGTGTTTTAGCATGTCGTACAACTTACACCAACGTCTATGAGATTCTAAGGATTGTGTAGCGTACACAAAACAGTATACCATAATTTTGCTTGTCCCAAGTAGGCGGAAGTTTTTTTTTTAACGTACGTTAAACAGTGGAGACTGTTGGGTAGTGTCGCCATTAAAGTTGAAAATTTTCGATTCCTTTTTTTGTGTACGGTACGCGCGCGGATACCTTTCCGTAAAACGTTAACGTGTAGTGTGTACGACATGCTAAAACTCTCGATTAGTAAAGGTATAATTCATCAGAATCCTGCCTGAATCGGATTAGCGTTACTAAAAGGTGTGTCTCTGATGTCACTTCTAGCTTCGATTCTAATGTAAATTAGTAATTGCAGAAAGTTTAGCTGATGTGGCTTTAATTATTGGGGAAGTTAAGAGATGGCAAATAATGTCTAAGAAAACAATTTCTATCGCCCTATTCCAAGTGTGTGTAATACAATTATATAATATACGTCATTTTGAATTAACAAAATCTCATTCAGATTGAAATAATTAATTATTATTTTTCAATGCGCAACGAAATTAATATAAAACCACATTATATAATATATAAAACAATATTTATTTGATTTGCAAAATATGTTTTCTGATGGAAAAAATCATTCATTTGATTTGTGAATTTATTTTTCTGTTTTGAAATTTTTTTTTTTATTTGAATTGTATATTTATTTACTCTGATTTGGACATTTATTTATTTGATTTGGAAATTTATTTGTATGATTTGTTCATTAATTTTCTTCATTTAGGAATGAATTTTTTTGTTTCGGACATTTATCAATTTGACTCGGAAATTTATTTACTTGACCTGAAAAAGCCCAATTCTCATCTATGAGGTGAATCACTAATTGTCATGGTGACTTACGGATGCTGGTATCATTTATTTCGAACATTTACCGCAAATACTGACCTAAAATGATATCCGGAACAAAAACCTACTGCCAAGAGATTTCAGTTTTAGAGACTTAAATATTTCGGGACTTCAACCAAAGGTTAGGTTAGGTGCAGGAGCCACTAGAATTGACATCTAGTGCACTTAGACCGAAAGACTACCAAAAAACAGTCTGGACTGGGATATCGAAACATCTAGGCTCATCACCCAGCCTTGCGTTACGATGTCTCTAGTGAATACAACCTAATTAGAGTGGTGAAGACGTTTGGCGACACCTCAATAGTGCCGCCAAAGGATTGCGGAGATGGCCAACATGCAGGTTGACGGTTATCTCTGACCACCCTATGCACTGATCGGAGAAGAGGGTCTGATGACCCTTTCAGCAATTTTGTGGTGAGTCAGGCGACGCCTCAATCGTGTGACTCCGCCAAAGGATTGCGGAGATATCGACGGATCTCCGCAGTAGTACGAAGTTGATTCTGAAATCCTCGTAACAAACATCCAGGATGTACATATGTACGTAAAAACGTAGCCACCTTGAATACGATTTTTCGGAACGACACTGTAGTTGATCCAATGATACATATTCCCAAGTGAATTTAAATGTTGTCGATGAAAACTTGATTACAACAGGTGACTCTCATACAAAATGGAATTTCGATATTTACCACCACTTCCTGTGAGATTTAAAAAAAAAAAAAAATTTGGTCCATAAACCTTCTCCAACGTAAGACGGATAAAACAAAAAAATGAATCATCCAAATCGGTCCAGTGGTTTAGACGTTTACTGGCAACAGACACACATACACATTCATTTTTATATAATATAGATAGATAATTAAAATGTCATTAATTTCGACCCGCCCTATGAGTTTACAAGACTATAACGCCATTCCACTGAGTCTTCTTATTTCGGTGTAACAAATAGTGCATCAATTTACAAAGTTTTTAATCACCCGTCCTCTTTCCTTTCTCCCTACGCAACAGTGGTTCCTAACTTGGATATGACTGCGTCTCACTTAGCCTGAAAATGGATTCTCACGGATCTCATTTTTTTTATTAACCTTTCTATAACAAGTTGACGAATTCTATGAAACTCAAGCTCTTTGTGGTCTCGGCTTGCATTTATTTGGCTTTGCTTCTCTTTGACGCTAAAATGAAAAAAAAAGTGATAAGAGCGTTTAAAATAGTTTTCAAAAATCTTTCTTCAGCGTTAGCCTCTTTCTTGGCTGATTTTTGAAACCAAAAATCTAATTCTTGTGCCAATTCCACATTGTACGGGTATATAACCGCATCGGCAGAACGGAGAGAAAAATTTACCTCACCTCAACTGTTGCCTAAATGTTCATCGTTGCGAGCATAGGAGAGGTTTGCGTACATTCAAAATGTGGGAAAACGTGAAAACCCTTGTCGAGCCCAAGCCATTCTCTTGATAAATCTACTGGTTGGACGATAACTACCGACATTCATGAGTGGGTTTTAGTGTACTGACGTGTACAGAAGTTCATACGCTGAACCAAATCGCCTGCTAAAGTAAAGAAAATATGACTCCAATCAAGAAAAAAAGCCAACAAAAAACAGCCAAGAAATATTTGTCTTCATTTGAGAATTAGTCACACTGATCCAAGTAAAATGCCAATAGCAGCGCTTTAAGGAAAAGTAACCTTGAATCAAGCAAACTTTGCTTATGAAAAAGACAAGAGATTCTGAACAAAAATGAAAAAATAAACTTGGCTCAAACCAACGTCGAACCCATAACCCCATTCTTCCCAGTCAAACGCGCTACCCACTGAACCAGAGACACTTCTGACTAATGTACTACAACGCTCCAATGTAAGCTAAAGCTAACATAAAGCTTTTCCAGGAGCTTCACATGGGAAATGTAAAAAAAATCGATTATCATGCTTGAATTGAGAATAATGGTTTAGGCTTGAATCTACTTCCTATTTCTCAAAAGAAGGCCTTGAAAATAGGATCGATTCAAGAAGAAATTTTTACATTTTGAGAAATTTTGTCTAAATTCGGGAATTTTTGATTTTTGGCAAAACAATTTGTGTGTCATGAGGAATTGCTGTTGATGTCGGGACGGAATAACGGTAAACGTAACGGTGTAAAAACGACTAATTTTTTATTGCAGAAAGACGTGAATTGGCAAGGAATAAAATTGTATGATTTGATATTATGTCGAGCTACTTGGCAAAAAAAAAAACAATAACGGTATTTGTGTGCAATTCATTACAACACCTCCACAAGTTATAGTGAAAATCATGTAATTGAACTGGTAGCGAGCAAGGTTTTATTGTACGCAAACCAAACGCCAAGAGAGATACTGGTGGCACAAACAATTGTCAAATGTATGTGAGTAATTTTTCATAATATTGACGCGAACGCTTCACATGTAAAAATTCAACGAGGAACGAACAGAATTAGCGTGGGGAAAAACAAAAAGGTTCGATGAGTCCCAGAGAGACCTAGCCGACTAAGCGGAATTCTTTTTAAAATCGCTTAATCGAAAAAGATAAACCGACTGAATAGACTTCTTAAAAATGAAATTTTCAATTTTTTACTTCGTTATTGTAGTTACACCGTTATTGTGCTGCAATAAAAGGGCAAACATTTAAAAAGCTAAAATAGTGAAAACAAAAACCATGTATTCATAACAAATTTTGCGGTAAGCGGCGGTATAAGCTGAAAATTATTTAGTTCCTCGTATACAGGTCGAAAGGTAGCAAAGCCACCGAAACAAAAATCCATCCGGTCAAAATCGGTGCAGTGAAAATGCACTCTGTTAACATTTTTTCTATAAATTTCAAGATCAAGAGATGCGAGAGCGTCTCGCCCGCCAAAGGAAAAAGAAAAACGAAAGCGAACAAATCTATGATTACCGGAGACAACTTGCTTTTTTGTTTGACCAGGCTACAGCCTTCCAGGCAACAGCCCCCAAAAAAATTTTTTTACCAAAATATTCCACATATCCTGTTCTAGTGCCTTTCCAAATAAAATCTTCGATCGGCACAATAACGGGTAAGATATATGCAATAAACGGTGAAATTTTCACCCTCACAGACTTAAGCGAGTAACCCAATTTCAGAATGAAGTCTACAGTTGCAGAAAGACTTGCTTCTACTGTCTCTCTTCGTGATGGGATTTTTATGAAATTTGGAACGAATGATCCTCTGGTGGTCCTTCTAAAGAATCAATGTCTTCCATTTAGATAAGTGGATGGAATAACGGTAAATTAATAGGTAAAGTTAACAAATAATTTCCAACAATTGCATCTATCGGCTCATCGCATTGACCATTTTTTAAAACACACTGCGGCATTGGGACATTTCGATATTGGGAGACTAGGATCTTGGGGTAGTGGGATATTAGGAAATTGGGACATTAGGACATTGGGGCATTAGGCACAATGGGGAAACAGGGACGTGGGGACATCGGCATATTGGGGCATTGGGACATCAGGATATTGGGACAATGGGACATTGGGATATTGGGACATTAGGACACTGGGAGACTGGGACATTAGGACACTGGGATATTAGGACATTGGGACATTGTGACCTTGGGACAATCGGACATTGGGACATTGGGACACTGGTACATAGGGGCATTGGACCACTGAGACATCGGAATGTTGTGACATTGGGACATCGGGATATTCGCACATAGGGGCACTGGGATATAAGAACATGTGAACATTAGGGTCTTGGCTCATTGGGATATTAGGACATCAACACATTAGGACATTGGGACACTGGGGAAACTGGGACGTGGGAACATTGGAGCACTGGGAAATCGGGATATTAGAACATTGGGATATTGTAACATTGGGATATTGGCACATTAGGATAGTGGCACATTTGGATACTGGGACATTAGGGCACTGAGATACAGGGACATTGGGGCACTGGGATATTAGGACATTAGGCTATTGGGACCTTGGGACACTTGGTATACAGCGACATTGTGACACTGACCACTGGTACATTACGACATTGGGATATTATCACATTAGGATACTGGGACATTTGGAACATTGGGGTACTGGGATATTAGGAAATCGGGGCATTAGGACCTTGGGACATTAGGACAGTTAGACATTGGGATATTGGGACATTAGGTGGGAGACTGGGACATTGGGATATTCCGATACTGGGACATTGGGACACTAGGGTAGTGGGACATTCGGACATTAAACCATTGGGGCACTGTGATATTTGCACATTGGGACAATAGGACCTAAATTGGGACACTGGGACAGCAGGATATTGGGACATTGGCACATTAGGATATTGGGACATTGGGACACTGGGATATTAGATCATTGGGACATGAGGACACTGTGACAATGGACCTTAGGGCATTAGGGCATTAGGACATTGGAAAATTGGGACACTGTGACATTGGGACAATGTCACATTGGGACACTGTGACATTGGGACAATGTCACATTGGGACACTGGGTCAGGGGGGCATTAAGACAGATCAGTAACAGAACGTTAACAAAGCGTTGGCAAGGCAACAACAGAGCGTTAGCAGATCGTTAACAGAGTGTTAACAAAAAATTAACAGAGCCTTAACAGAACGTTAACATAACGTAAACCGAGTAATAAAAGAAAGGTAGTGTTAAGAGAACGTTAATAGAGCATTAACAGAGTTAACAAAAAATTAACAGATTACTAACAGAATGTTAGCAGAGCCATAACACAAATCTATTTTGCACAAAATACATATTAATAAACTGTACCCATTTCATCCCAAAATTATTTTTAAAAAAGCTCAGCAACAGCCATTTGTGGCGTATTTGCAATTGCGTTTGCAGTATCTACTTATTTTAAAGAAGACCCTGTGAATATAACTAATGATATTAAATTTATGGAATATGCTGAACAAAAACCTATTGAAACTTTTCCCAAATCAAAAATATTAGTTGGCTATTTAAGTATGCAAAAATATATAATATCTGACCAAAAACAACAAAGCTGTAAAAGTTACCCCGCCAAAGAAAAATTAATCTGCCGCAAAAAGAATACATATCACTCCAATCCGCTGCTCATATCTAATTTTGTTTGCTGGATGTACTTTTGTTTTAGGTGTCAATGCTGGAGAAGTTTAAATGTACAGGACTACTTCTTAAAGTAATTTGGTGGGAGCTTTAACATTTTATTCAGTGCCACTTTGACGGCTCCCTCTAAATTACTTTAAGAAGTAGTCCTGTACATTTAAACTTCTCCAGCATTTACACCTAAAACAAAAGTACATCCAGCAAACAAAATTAGATATGAGCAGCGGATTGGAGTGATAGGTATTCTTTTTGCGGCAGATGAATTTTTCTTTGGCGGGGTAACTTTTACAACTTTGTTGTTTTTGGTCAGATAGCAAAGAAAGATATCGCTTTAGTAATCAAAAAGATGAATTTTGAAATGAAATCTGTAATTTAACTTTTACTATAAACTTAGTGAAAGCCTTTACTACTTCTCTATGCATACCGCTCAGTGTGATTTTTAATAATTTCTTTAAGCCCAAAACTCATACAAAAATTGGATTAATAATTAAGCGGACTAAGAAAATAATAAAATCAATCAGTTTTCAATTCTCACGACAATTACAGCTGAATACTCAACATTTATGAACATATAAAATCTTATACACAATTATTACTGTCCAGTGTCCATTCACTTCCATATTATACGTACCGCAACTTCATATTGCGCCAATTTCAACCATTCCGCCCAATTATCCGTGAAACATTAATTAGGATAAATCGATTGTAACACTAATTTCTATAAACAGCAAAACACCGCGTCGACAGGTTTTGATTTTTGCCGAAAATTCATTAATTTTTCGTAATTTAACTCATATCGCGCGAATATGCACACAATTATATACGGATACGAATCACAATCTTGCACAGCGCACTTGCTCTGCTGTAGTGCTGTGACCTATCCACGACAAATCTGCATGAGTAAAATACATATCTTGTACGGATATCGCATGGCGCGTACCTAACCTACATGCATGCAAAACTTCCCAAAACAAATCGGAAAATCAACATACCGTCCACGGCGCATGCATAAAATTTCATAATGTTCCAAAACCATATAAAATTATATTTCACAGCATTTTTCCCCAATTATGTAACTTTGAATTGCTTTTCGATGCAAACTTTGAGAAGTGAGCAAGTAAAGTTTATTCGTTGCACACGCATATACACGTATACAATACGATATGCGATTTCCATCTATATGGATGCACATGTCCAGGTAAAATAGGTATATCGTATCTTTTTCAACCTTTTTTTAACAGAAACTTTAGTTAGAAGTGTGTATGTATCGATTTACGCTGTTTAACTTATTCGTACGAAAATTGACGATTTTTTCGCCTTCCAAAACCGAACACACGAAATGCCAACGGAACTTCTTAGTACAAATCGCCACCGATATAAGACATTCTCATGTACACATGTACATAGTACTATGAAATAGCAAAATAATCATTGGTTAGATATCCAAACGATATTGCCTTAAAGAGTACAGCAGTTTTCATTGGATTTTCTTACCTTGCCATTGCGAAAAGATCACGAGCAATTGCTATTGCGGACGTTCGCGTCTCGCTGCGACTACATATATGCACAAATGCGCAACGAAATACGACGAACAGCGACGACATGTAAACAAATTGAAATTTGTATGAAAAGTGTTACAATCTACACTCGGCTTCACAAAAATCGGGCCACTCGCCACTTTCGAACTCAAATTCAATTTTCTCAAAAAGTATGAAACTTACAACTATGAAAGTTATATCTATACAGAAAGTGCATTTAATGGCAATTCAAATGACTATGATTTTTATATGAAGTACCGTTAACTCACGCAACAAACACGTTGCCTGTTTTGATTAGAGTTCGCGCTTACCGTGTGGCCCGGTTTCATTGAAGCTCAGTGTATATGCGAGATATCATAGAATTATGGAAAATATAAATTTTTAAATTATATAATTAAATATTAAAACGCCGGTAACTTAGCTTAACTATTGAAGCGAATTCGCTTTCGTCTTTTCAGAATTTTGATTAAGAAAAAAGTGCATTAAATCTATCTATCCTGCAGTTCAAACCCAGCAAAGTTCTAGTATCCTGAATGAAATAGATCCAAAGAAAAACGAAAGAGTTAAGCAAGTAACCCGTTCCGTCACCTTAATCAGCTGCGCAGTTTTGTTTGATTTTAGATTAATCCACAAAAAAATGCATGAAAACTACCCTCGAAAAAATGCAGTGCAATAGAGATTCGACTTGGAGATATAAAAACGAAAGATTTGAGCGAGTAACCCACATAATTTTTTTAATGTTGATTTTTTTTTCGCTTGAATCGAATGGGGTTTTAGCCGTTGTAACAACGGACGACGATTTATTTCGAAGCACGGCTGCAGTAGGAGCATTTTCAGAAAAGCAACACAAACATCCGTTGTAACGGTGGGATTCGAACCCACGCTCCGGAAATTCAGGGGTAGAGTGTCTTTTTTACCCACTGGGCTACCGAATACACACGCAATTGTTTGAATTAATTTTTCCTATGTAAATTATGGTTTAAGGCAAAAGTACGTAAAAACTACCCTTCGCGGAAAATACCGCACGTAGTTCATCTACATAACTGTGCATAAACCATGCAGTTCAACTCCGCATTTCAACACAAATAAGGATTTTAGCAAGTACCACACATTATTTTTTCCATTATATTTCTAATTGCTTTGCGTGAACGACAACACCAGCTTGGCAAAATTCAATATACGAAAACCATAAGGTAAATTTACACATTAACTATAGTCCATAGTTGGTGAAATATCAACGAAACCCCATTATGGCACGTTGATTTAACCCGATTCGTTATGTTCGCCATACACCATATACACAATCTATGCTCATAATCCATACGATACGATAGCCATGAACGTCGTCGCCATAGTCTATAGCTAGCTCTCAACGCTTATAAAAGAAGTCTCCAATTTTCAATATACATAGTTATATTTTCGTTACCATGACACTAGCCACCATCGCCGCAGCAGCAGCACAAGCACCATTTTAAATTAAATCCCGCAAAGTCTCAATTTTTGTGTGACATAGGAGCAGCCACAAAAATTATTTTGTTTATTAAAATTAGCCAATATTATAGCCTTTAGTGCAATTATTTGCGTGTTGTTATTTATAGCGCAATAATTCTATTTCATTCTTAACTAGAATGCATAAATTTGCAGCAAAGTGTTACGTGTGGTTTGCTAAGCGTGAAAATACGGCTTTAGTCAATTATTATGCCACAACTAACAAACGACTATGCTCATACGTACAGATTTAAAGAGACTTGAGCAATAGTTTTAGAATTTTGTTACGGTTGAATGATCTGTCCAGTTGATTTATTATATGATTTTGAAAGAGTTCTAACGAGTGTTCATATTTAGTTTTTTTTTTCGATAGGAGGGTATAGAATAGAAAAAAGAGTAACGAGGCACAAGGAAGTAAAAAAATAGTTTGAAGTAGCAATTCGATTCCCATATTGATTTCAGGGAGGAATGCATAAACTGTACTTATGTAAGGAATTCTTGCACATTGTGTCGAAAAATAAATTTCATGTTTAAGTATACGGCTCGCCTTACACGAGGATACTTAATTCCGACAACAAATTTTAACACTATTCCCCTGTAGCGCAATTGTTGGTAATCCAAAAGAGGGGATTTAAAAAAACAGTCACCTATCCTTCGAATCGTCTAGCTTTTAGCATCCAATGCAGTAGTGGTATTATATATCCCATTATTGCGTTCCAAATTCCCAAGACAGACTGTATTGTAGTAGGTGGACAATAATAATTTACAACCAGGAAAACTGCAAGAACATTTCTATGCGCCTCAAAAATATGGCAACGACTGACTGCACTGAATATTCTGACAGTCCCGAAATGAACATTTATTTAAATAAACTTAGGCATACGACTGCATTCATAATAATAATAGTCGCGACGGAAAATACAGGATACTTAATGGCTCGGGTAATTTTTTTCAATAAATGTGTACTGTACTTTGAAAGACAGACACAAACATGCATCTAATATTAAATTATTTTATTTACTACTTTAAATCAAATCAGCAAATCTAAATAGTCAGACAGACACGTCGAAAAAGGGTCAAAAGCAACTGAAAGCTCATTAATCATGATTCCGTGACCGTTTAGATATAAGTTTATACGTCCGCTGGCCGGCTGTCGAATGTGGGACGATCTGCGTGACTTTGAAAACAACAAAATGGTGCATAATGCGCGAGTATTTCATAGATTTTGTGCACTTTGATTAAATAAAACACGTAGAGACGAAATGTATCATTTTTTTTAAATTGCATCCAAAAATGCATGCGAAAATATGACAGATGTTCTTTAAGGTTTTTTGAAATACGAACAATGAGCTTGAAAATTTGCTACTTACTTATAAAATTAATTAAAATAATTTAATATGAACGGGACGAGCCATACCTGAAAATGAAACAGAAAAACATGTTAAATTAGGTCAAATATCCATTTTTTTTTTAATTAATTAATAATTTAATTGATTGAAATACAAATGGCAGGATCAACTTAACTGAAGACGAAATCACTCAGAACAGAAAATTGCACTTGAATGGCTCATAAATTAAACAGTTGTTTCCACTTCTTGTCTCTTCTACACAAGCCGCCATTTTATCAAAGAACCTAGAGATACACTTGGGAGCAAACATAATCGACCTACCAAAAATGCTTCCGTTTTAAACGAAGCAGGAATCTCAGTGATGGAGTTGCCAGCAAGAAGCCCTGACCTAAATCCCATTGAACTTTTATGTCTTTTTGGGTTATTAACTGTGTTCCCTTCCAATTTCAGTTAATTGAGTTCTTGTGTTTTAAAGAACAGCGTTTGGGGTGGGTCGATTTCTTTGCTTTCAAGTGTACATAAATACAATTATTCAATAACGCAGTTGCCGATCATTTCGAAACGTTTGTGAATACCTTAATTTCTCTTTCGAAACTCTATTATCAATCTGTCTTCAATTTTTTCTACTTTTAAATTTCAGCTGTCCCAATAACAAACATTTTTTAACTAGCTCTTTACCATTGTTTCGATTTCAAAAATTGTACTGAAGTCAAAATAAATGGCAACCAGTGGTGGGACTTTGTTTTGAAGGGGGCGGAAAACATAAACCGACCTTATTACTGGTATCGGCTGATGGTACTATTATTTAGTAGTAACGCTTGTGGATGCATGAGGAGATGTGGAAGATTAGAAACACGTGTTGTGTCTATGTCCAGCGTGCTCGGACGTCAGGCATCTAAGTGCCTGGGGAGTGAAATTAAATGGGGGCACTTGACGTGTCTTAAGGCCTTGAATGCTTACGCAAAGGAAGCGGTTAAACGCGTGAATTGCTATTAAGCTAGAAGCTAGACATTTGTGTTTGGCATGGATCCTGCATTAACCAGCATAGAGATTCCGGGTCGTGGCTGCAACCAAAAATCTATTATATTCCATCCAGCAGTCGAGTATACTGCTACTTCTATACGCGTTGATTGTCGTCACAAATACAATCCGTTAAAGCCCACCGTGGCAGGTATGGACGTAGAATCCCGGTTTTATCCTCAATTCAATTCAATGAGGCTTATGCTGGGGTTTAATTGTACATACTTGCATACTGTTTCCTCTTATGCTTCATGACAGTAGTACGTGTTTCATATCGTAAGGAAGAAGGCAAGTTTGCGAAAAAAAATGAGGGCATTCGGCCATACCCAGCTGAATTGGGTTATTTTGAGTCGAACCAGTTTCAGTTTCTGGAACTATTCTGACACGAACGTGTCTATTTTCGAATTAACTAAACTAGTGGTCGGCAAAGTACGACATGCGGCTCGTATATCTTGTTCAGTACGACTTTTTACATATTTCACTTTTTATTCTGCAGATATTTTCGATGAAAAATTTCCTTTCGCAAATTTTCAAATTCAATGGCCACGGGAAAGAATTAGGGAAGTAAAAAATGATAGCACTACGAGCAGCAGGTTTAAAGTTCATTTCTTTAGCCAACAATTGATATATTTTTTAAATTTTAATTCATTAACCAACTACGTGTCGTGCTCTGTGGCCGTGATCGTTCGGTCGCCACTCTGTGAAATAGACACTCATAGAGAAACGAGTTTCCAAACTCGGCACGACTCGTCGCAAGTTTATTATTCAGAAGAAGATGATAAGAAATATTCTTATCGTAGAATAATAAACTAACAATTCGACTAGGAAGTGGTATGGCTGACAACCGTATCACACTCCGAATTCAGTTGTCTTTGTAACGTTGATGACTACACACGGTAGTCATCAACGCACCATGCTCCACTAGGAGTTACGGTAATCGAGAGAGAGAACCAACTACGTATTAGTAGCTTTTGTTGAAGGACTTACAATTTTCGACTTATCCACTTCTTTCTTGTAACAATCCAAACAGTTACCACAATATTTTATTGTTGTGAATTTGTATCGTCGTCAGTTCAGTAGTTGTTAAAAATAAGACAATACATATATGTAATATGCGAAAATTATACATCAGCAACGTCTAAAGTAGTCAAGACTACAACCAAACGGCCGTACGAGCAAACCTTACAACAACAAACAGCATGGATAATAGTATGTACGATTGTTTTTTGGTCGTACGACGCGTTCTCACAATGTGAAATGCACAATGCTTGTCGGGCGACCACTATAAAAGCTTTCACTACATTTTTTTTCCTGGCTGTCTGGCTGGTCTAGCGGTTAGAGCGCGCACCTTCGGTGCACAGGGTCATGAGTTCGAATCTCACCGTGGAACACGGTGTTTTTCGAACTCACTAGCTTGTGACGGACTATGATCCAATGTTAAATGTACCCATTTAACACACACTGCTGAGCGTGATGCTGATCTCATTACCTGAACAAAAAGCAGATAAGATCTTTGAAATAGGATGTCACTAACACATCCTGCGGCCTTACTCCAATGCTCGATTGTCACGCCTGTTATTTGCTTTTACATTTTTTTCCTGACGGTTTTGTCTTAAAATGTGGAAAGGCCCAATGACTCTTAAAATTTAATTTGAAAATGTTTCCTTCATCAACTGAATAAGAGTAACGGTATTTTTTAAAGAGATTTTTATTCAAAAGTTTCGTAAGCTTTGTACAAAAGCTCTGTTCTAATTTCGAAAAGAGAACAATTTTACTGTTTTTGTAACCGGAATTGTATTTAGTTAACATAGTATGAACCGTTATTGGTTTACCCTTCATTTGAAGATTATTCAGTGAGCGATGGATTCTAGTAATCATTTTGCTCCGATTGCCTACTAATTTCTTGGTAAAACCGCGATTACTCGGACTCCGCACATCTAGAATTTTAATAGTAAAATGACTGTGAACAAATGAAATAAACTTAAATAAATTTGGCATAAATACATACATGCTGTTTTGCCCAAGTCTACACCGGCTCTTTTACAGTTGAATTTCGAGAAGTGTGCTTAAAAACAGTAAAGGTGTTGATACCACAATCGTACACTATGGATGTGTCCAATGAAAAAGCACCAACAACGAATTGATCTCGGGGATGGCACTGTCTAAGATAGACCTGCCTGTAGAAATAGGCTGAGACATGACCACCAGAACGGGCGATGTGTGCCTACACCGCAGGCCGAGCGACGCGACGACATGGAGCGGTATAAATAACGAGGCAAGGAAGAATACCACTATCGTCCACTATATTCAAGGAACGGTTTGTCTCGGGAGCATATTTGAATAAACTAACGTAAGCCACATTCTACGCAATAGCCGTTAAAAAATAAGACGTTAAATTCTAAGCTAATGGAAGTCAGATGACAGACATTATCTGGTGGCTCTTCGGAGTATTTTCGTTGGTTTGCATTATATAATTTTCAGTTATCCTTAAATTTACAAAATGCTATACTAGGCGTGTTTTTTTGTAAAAAAGGTGCAGGTTAGGGTATAGAAGCACAAAAAAACGATTTGGGTTAAAAGCTGTTTAGATCTATTGCACCAACCATGAACTTTGTAAAAAGCTGAAGGTTCAAAGTTGTGATAAATAAATAACCAGTAAATTAACATGTCTTACAAAAACAACAATGAACATTTAACCAATGGTTTTGGTATTAGCTCATGCTTTTTCGTGTTAGAGCGCCTCTCGTTGTCACATCTGTAAGAATTCTTCCGGGTTAACTTTGGTCAGAGTACGTACCCATGATACATTACTGGGTTTATCTGGGTTATTGTAACCCCATGTAGTTACCCTAAACTAACCTACACCCGAGCACAAAAAAACACGCCTACTGTTTGTTGAAAATATATGAAACTTTTATTGAAACATAAAGTAGACATCATGTGGTCATGTATGGAACTTAGAGAAAGCATAGCAACCCATGTGCATGCGTTAGTCCAGAGTGGGCATCAGAAAATAAAAATGGCACCGTTCTCACACTATCGCAGTTCACACATCTAAATAAAAATTTTATTCATGTGTCCAATTTTTGTTTAAAATTGAGAATATAATATTCGCGTAATATTTATTACTCTCTCAAAATACCGACGTGATAATTAACCCTTTTGATGGTGTATAGATCTAGATAGACCATTGGTACTATACTATATTGGTGAAATATATCGTTCAACAATATTTTCCACCCCTTGCCATATTTTTCAAAGGGACTGACGGCCACAAATCCGATCAAACGTTCGGCGAAATACATATAAACTATGTCTAAAGAAACAAAAAAATTATCATCATCGTAAGACATGGCATGTACATGTTTCTAGAACCAAAATTAGACCTCTTCAAAAAATAAAATTAATTTCACAGAAAATTCAGCTACACCTCAGGCATAATAAATCGTAGGCGGCGACAGAAGGGCTAATATTTGCATCGACAATCTTTTGAAATTTGAATTAATTCGCTATATATGTATATATAGTGAAATAAATTTGGGGTCAAACACATATGGATTGTGTGTGCACATAGCCCCCCTCTGGACTAACGCATGGCATATGGGTTACTATGCTTTCTCTAAGGTATGGAATAACACATCGGGTAAATGGCCGTCTCGGCTTTGTTGGCAAATACGCGCTGTTTTCGTAAAAAAAATTTTCATAAATGTTGGGCTATTTCATTGATGCAGCGTGTAATTTCTTCTTTCAATGCTTGAAGTGTCGGGGCTTATTCACATAAACCTTTGACTTCAAAAAAAACCCAAAGATAACAGTCCAGAAGCGTCAGATCATAAGATCTAGGCGGCCAATTCTGGTCACCAAAACGCGAGAAACCACGACCGGGAAATGACTGATGCAGTAATTGAACTATTTCTCCTGCTGTACCACATGTCCTCCACATCAATATCTTCAAGTTTCGGCAAAAAAGCTGGTTAACATTTCACGATAACGAACACCATTCACGGTTTGTGTTCGACCTGCCATATTTTCGAAGAGATATGGACCAATATTGCTTCTAGTCCAAAATCCACACCAAACAGTGACGCGCTGTGGATGCATTGGTTTCTCACAAATCATTCGTGGTTTTTCTGAGCACCAACTGCGAGAATTTTGCCTGTTAACGAAGCCATCGAGATGAAAATGAGCCTCGCCACTAAAGATGATTTTGCCTTCAAAATCGACATTTTCTTGTTGTTTTTCCATGACCATTATGTTCTAGCTTGACCATTTCCAAACAATTTTGTTGTCCTCACCTTGCTCAGAATAAAGGATTTAGATAAATTTAAATCACCACCATATATCAGCAAATCAAATTGCAACCCAGCGCATTTTTTTGCAAATTTTAAAAATTAAAAAAGCAACCACAACGCATTGGTCTCGGTGATGACACGATCCAAGATAGAGCTGCCTGTAGAAATATGCTGAGATATTATCGCCAAAACGGGCGATGTGCCTACACCGCGGGTCGAGCAACGCGAAGCCATGGAACGGTATAAAGAACGAGGCAAGGAAGAAGACTTGGAGTATGGGCAGAGCAGCAAATAATAATGCAATTTAGCTCTTCTTATATTTTTGGAAATAGGGATTACAGTAAGGCAAAAAATAAATTAGATTTAATAAGATCGCCCTTCTTGACTGATGCTTAGAGACACTATTTTGTTACAGGTAAAATTAGTAGTTCCCTTAATTTTGCATTATTCATTTCATTTGACAAATCACCGATTTGTTTTTTTTTTGTATTCTTGCAGAATTTGTCGGTTCATAATATATTTAACATTTATCTAAATCCATTAAGCGAGTTCTCTTATGAATTTACATTTTGCATTCGTGTTTCTTGTGATAAACTTTTATCTAAGAAATCGACAAATTTTGTTAGACAAGTCATTTATGATCTTACTTTCTGGTTATGACAATATTCCAATACTCAATTCCAGATATACGTAATTTTGTTTTCGAATTACGCGTTCAGCTCAGCCCGAAATATATATGGTCATCTTAAGACAAATTAATGAGTTTCACTTTCGCGGATCCAGAGGCAACACAACAACCAACAGATTACTGTTTTCGAATATTTCACAATTATTCCATAACCAGCTGATCTCAAAAATATATTTTTTTTCTTCTGGAACCCATTTACTGAATCCGCACAACAATAAATTGATGCTCTATCCTATAATATTATATTGTCCTTGACAGTCTCTCCTTACATTGATTTCTTACAACACAGAACTTGGAAACAAGGACCGAAATCATTTCGACTTGAAATTTATCGATTTTTCTCTCTAAATTAGGGAAACTTCTTCGAATTTAATTTGGATCGGTTTTGTTATTATATTTGCAAAATTTTCGTGTTTTATTCAAGTGGAAATCAAAATACATACTTTAAAGTAAAGCAACTTGTGATTGATTTTTAAATTTATACGTGCGGAATTGTGAAAATTATTACATAAAATAAGTCAACAGCAAAGCCGGTAACGGGTGATAGCACGTTACAGAATAATATAAAAGAAAAGTAAAAACAAGCCTACTTTGCTGAAACTTTTCAACTATTGTATAACTGGAAATCTTAATATTTTATTTTTGCAGTATATCGACAATTTTGTTGTAACTCAACCCGCAAAAAAAGCTTTTGATTCTACGAAAAATTTCCATAGATTCCAGGAGATCAAAACTCATTTTTCGTTAAGATTCAGGTACATATGTAACTGCACTTTAGAAAAAAATGGTCACAAAACGTTGTGGCAAGTAATTTTCAAAATACATGCATTTTGTCTAGATTTAAGAACGATACAATCACGCTCACTTGGTTGAGTCGCAGTCTACGAAGTTAGTAATCTAGAGGTCCGGAGATCGAATCTCGGCGTGGTCCAGGAAATATATAGTGCTTGCAAGATTATATACATTCCTCTATATGCAATGTAACGTTGACTTGAAGTAGCCTATAAACGGCTGAGTGAACGCACCATGCCCCACAAGGGGTCACGGTACAGAGAAGAAGAAGAACGATACACCATTTCCTTCATTATTCCTAATTATAATGAGCATGATTTTTTTACTGACTAAATGCCTGGGAATTTTATTGCTGAATCAAAAACAGTCAAAATGTAACTATGGGGAGGCCCGTAAGTTCCAAATGTAAGGTTTATGGACCTCTAGACGCTTATTTATATTTTAAGTGTTGCAAAATTGTTTAGCTAAAAATACCCTGCCATTTGGTTTAAAATAAAAATGTTTCCACGAGAAAAAGGAATAGTAGACTGTTATGAAATATAGACAAGAAGTGCAAACTGCGCCTATGGACAATTCTTTATAGTAGTTAGATGAATGAATGAATTTGATCTCTCCAGATTTCGGTCAAAGTCAAAACATTTCACTGTTTTTTTTTGTTGGGCTGCAATTAATTTAGAATTTCGTAAACAGTTAAACATTTTTGATAAAAATCTAATCTAAATTGGGTTACATACACTGAGAGAAAAAATGGATATGATCATCAAAATGAAAATTCGAAAACGTCTAAAATCATTCAGTCTAAATTTTCAGCTTATACATAGTCTTGACTCGATAATCCGGATCAATTATTGCAAAGGGTAATCCGGACCAATTGAATATCCGGATTAGTGCAATCACTTTTTTTTCTCAGGAAAAACAGTTCAAATAAATAAAAAAGAGAAATAAAAGTCCATAAATGGATTATTTCTTTGAAATTAGTCAGCATCATGTCATTTGCCAAACCCGTCCAGTAAGTAAGAACGAGACCAAATCTTCCATTAAAAATAAATAACAGGCGCAACAATCCAGCATTGGACTAAGGCCGCAGGATGTGTTAGTGACATTCTATTTCCAAGATTTTATCTGTTTTTTTGTTTGTTGAGGTAATGAGATCAGCATCACGCTCAGCAGTGTTATTTATCCCCATAAATGGGTACTCGTTTAAGATCTGAGTGAGATCAAAGTCCGTCACAAGCTCGTGAGTTCGAAAAACACCATGATCCACGGTGAGATTCGAACTCATGACCCTGTGCACTGAAGGTGCGCGCACTAACTGCTAGAACAGCCAGACTACATTCTTCCATTACACACTCAAATATCCGAATTAAAGAGTCAAAATTGCTGCCGAAATTTGGACTACAGAATACATAGTGAAAAAAGTTTGTGGTCTGGATTAGCGTTATATCCGGATTAAAGGGGATCCGGACTACCGAGTCAAGACTGTAATTGTATTTTGTTGAGGCAGCAACGATAATAATGGTTATAAATAATTAACTATTTTAGGCTGACACTTTTTTTTATCTATCTAATGAAATAATTATATATTATTTTCTACTACGAAGATGAGTTGATTGACCATTCCTTTTGTACAACCATCTAAACTCAAATTAACTCTCTATTTTTGTTTTGATAAAAAGTTTAAATTGTTTTTGTTTTTTGTTTTTTTTTTTTCAGTGTACACTAAAATTGATTGGAATTCTAGATATTGAATACAATACCGTGCATTTAACCCTTCTGTCGGCACGAAGGTCTGACCAGACCTTTGGCACTATATTTTGGTGAAAAAAGTATAGAAGATGAAATCGCAGCGACTTCATATTTCATGATATCCTAGAATAATATGTTTAGAAGCATTTTGAAAAAAATTTAAAAAATCGGTTGAAGTTTTGAGTATGTTTTTGGTGATTTTCAATTTATAGTGCTTTTTGATACCCACTAGGTCTGGCCAGACCTATAGTTTTCCCCTCAGTTTTCTCTTGAAGTAAATAGTGCAAATATTAAATTCTCTTATTTTTTGATACAATAATGTCATTTAAATTCAATTTGTACTATAAACGATAAAAATTGCTGAGATTTTTCTATAAAAAGCCGTGAAGATCGGAAATGGGTATGCCTAATTTCATCACGTTTTATAACATCACCTAATCAACTCAGATTTGATCCTATAGGAAATTCAAACCAGTTTTACTTCCTTTGTAATAGTAAGGAAGGACTAAGTATGAGTGACTTGCAAACAGATTTGATTGTCTTTCTAAATAGATTTGATCAAGAAATTTACAAAAAATTTAGAATTAAATGATTTTTGCACTTGAAAATTCCCTATTTCTTTCCACCTATTTTTTTAAATCTGCAGAGTAATATCGAGGTAAAATCTGCCAACAAAGTGCTAAATATATCCCCAGATATATTGGAATTCGAAAATTCGATCGAACTATTTACTACTCGTAGATATACGGAATGCAAATAGTGAGAAACATGTTTGTACTAATACCACCTCAAAATATATCTACTTAAAAACGTTTCCAGCATATCTAAAAAAAAATATTTTGATACTTTTATTGTTGAAAAATTGCAGTAGAGAATTGATAGAATGATATTACCGTTAAAAATTTTATTTTTTCTAAAAAATAAAAAAAAAATTCTCACTAGGTCCAGCCAGAGCTATATATAGAATATGCATATTGTAGTAGGTGCCGACAGAAGGGTTAAATTGGGACAAGAATGTTATTTGTTTGTTTTGTTTATTTGAAACCGGTTTTTATTATCATAGATTCCCAGAGAGATATAGAAAATATGAGCACAAAAATAAAAGTCATACACTGAACGGCATAAGATACAAACTACACAGAGAAACTAACTAAATTCTGGTATCTATTCAAGAACACTGCATAGTGTGCAATTAAAAGGTTCCTAAATATAAGTTGATTTATACAAAAAAAATTTTTTTAAATAATATACGTTTCGAAAAGATTAACTAACTATTGAACCCACAGAAGACCCAATTATGAATTTTGTTAACCTACATTTTAACTTTCCCCTGTTTAGATTATTACAATTGTAATAATAATACTTTAAAAAGTAACAAATCATAGTTTCAAAAAAGAGTTAAAGCCAAAGAACGTTCTAATTTATGAAAAATGTAATACTCTTAAAAATTTAACAGTGTAGTAGTAATAGAAACGATTAAGGCCCCGTCCACGTGTAGCGATTTTAGTTAATCTTCGATTCCATACTCCCAAATACATACCTCAACTAGTTCGCCAAAACCAAATTCCAATTCATAGACCTCTAAAACCAAATTCACAAAACCTTAATAACGGTTTTTCAGCATTTTGGTTTTTTTTATCGGTATTACAATTCTCCGAGAAAATAAATGTATTCTTGTTGCATTTGGCAATGTATATCAGATTATACAACCTACTTTTACATGTAGCCAATCTATATCCACACTCGTTCTCACAACCCAGATAAAACCATCACTGTATCCATTCAACACAACATTATTCGCAAACATTCATAGTCTGCGTCATATGAGCAATAGTTCTAGCGGCAGCATCATCCGTTGCAATCCTCCCTCGGGCCCTCGTATACAGCATAAACAAAACGTTGTCCATTCGTATACCACCCCATGGAAAACACTATCCTTGAACTAAAAACGCAAATCAAATTACCGTCCATAATACAAAAATAAGTTGTATACACACAAATTGCATGCAATTCTATTGGGATTTCATTAGAATGCGAGTATCTCCAAGCTCTTCAAACGAGTTGAAGAGAATTCACCAGATCTGCACAGTTAAGTACCCAAAAGGAGGCCTGCCTACCAGAACTGTCGTTCCCCATTTCATCTCTTTCAAGCTTTCGAAGAAGAAGCTTTTCTGCATAAACTCATATAGAACTACAAGCGCGCAGACGTATCTGATCCTGATCTGCAAATGTAATTTTCTAAGAGAAAATTGGTTGCATCTGGAAGAGTTCGCTCCCAAAGTATCTTTTATTTCGCGAGAGAATCTAAGTTGCCACGGAAAACTGGGAAGTGGGAACATATGCAGTTGTCGGAAAAAATTGTCGTTAGATATCCCGCTGAAAGCTTGCCGAGGAAAGAGCTTTCTAATCACAACAAACTGTACTTTGGTGTTAGTGTTCGAGAGTATTAATATGTAATTTTAAAGAGAACTTTTGTGTACTCAACAGATACCGAGTAGCTTGTATATTTTGATATAGAACAACTCTCCCCTTTGGGGGGTTTTATTGCGCGGGAGAGCATTCGGGAAGATTCCCATGCCGGCGCCCGTACCGAGAATCGACCGATAGAAAGAAAGAGTGCATACGATAGAGAGGCGCTTGATGATGGCGGCGTGCTAACTATTTTCAGTAGTGGAGTAGGTCAAGGACAGAGTGGGAAAAACTGGGGCACTAATACATTCATAGATCCTATCTTCATTTAAATAATTATGCCACCATTCGGAGCAAGCAAACAGGCAGAGTATATAAACAGAAAAGCGACCGCACATTTTCACACAGAGTCCTCGCAGAACACACTTATGTATACATAATGTTAAATTGTATCGGAAAATCTATGGGAAGAGAAGAAGAAAGAAAAAATACTCTAAAATGGGTGTAAATAGGAAAATAGGGCATTGGGCAAGGATTTGTGGATTGAGCTGGGTGGAATGTAGTTCTAGTTATAGTAATGGTTGCAGAGAGGATAATCTAGAAACAGAAACAGCAGCCGCACCATATCAGGCAGGCAACAGCAGCAACAAGAGAAAAAGGACACGGAGCCGGCACGCGACGAATGCGGTAGCGGATGGATGGAAATATGTATGTAAGTTTTTGGGGTGGTTTGATGATGATTGCAAGGAGACATCCATTCTACTTCACATTTACACACTCAAATCCATACAGGTTGACTATTATGAAATACAAAATGTAGGTACGTGCCGCGCTCTATATATTTTAGGATCATCGAATGACGTCGTCGTCATCGTTGTATTTGTATATGAAATGTAGGACGGGGGCCGCCGACTAGAGAAAAAATTGATTTTCCATTTTGTTGGCCTTATTTCGTGAAATGATAGCAACACACATACATTCACCATACTATTTGTATACACAACTATGAAACTCCCTTTTGTTAGGAAGCTCTAGTTTCTAGTATGATGATAACTGAATGAGAACAGGCAATGTGAAATAGGAACAACAGCAATAAATTGGGGTGGTATATGGTGTCCCAATTTTTGGGGTATTGATGTATTGGTAGAAAAGCACAAAAAAAAACAAATATAAATAAAACAGCAGGATGTATCCGGTAGATTTTTATGTAGGGTAGGGTATGTACCCGGCATTTTCAAACAGTTGGAAAGGCAAGAAAAAAAAACGTTTTCCGGATTCGGGAGAATACATAGGGGAAAAAAAGTAGACAAACCCAGTGACAAGCGGCACCGCCAAAATATTGTGCAATGTTAACAAAATCGGTAATGTTCATATGGCACTACACATAGCATGTATGTACAGAACACACAAAAAAAAGGAAGCCGGCTCCTGGCGGACACATGGAAGACACACAGAAGGAAATTCCGGGAGCATTAATTTAAATGTTTCGGATGAACATAATATTGGAATAAATTTTTGTCATTTTGTCTATACAAGAGCGAAGCTTTTGTGTAGAAATGTTTTTCGGAATTTTCGTCTTTGTTTTTTGAGAGCCGATGAATGAACGAAATGTTACTTTGTTTTTCCAGAACACTTAGCACGGGTTTAATTATACTTCTGTTTGTATAAAGATAAGCCTTGGTAGTTAAATAATTGTGTAAGGATTTGTATTTGTAGGTTTTGAAACATTTTCAAACTTAGATCACGTAGCAAAATTTAAAAAAACAACGATGGTTGTATCAGTAGAAAAATATAATCAAAGATTATGTAATATAGGGCTGCAGAGAAAAATGTTTCTATTTTTTTCGATTCGAATTTAAATTGATCTCTCCTCTATTCCATATTTTCCGAGAATTTGCCAAAATATGACACGCGATTCCGTAACTTATAAGGGTACAATTATAGTCTATGGAATTGCATAAATTACTTGAAAATTAGCTGAAGCTTTTAAGCTTTACATGCAGTTTAACCAATTAGCAATTCGCAAAAAAAAACGTAACCTTAGCGTGAGGCAAAAGCTCGCACAGGTAGTTTCCGTGACCGTTCACGAATTCTCTTGTCGATATAAGACACCTAGCCTACGGGTTGCTGATGATTGAATCGACCAGTTAAAAGAAGATACATAAGCATTGTAGAAATTTAAATAAAATACAAAGCTTTGTCAAAAAACAGCTATCGATTTGTATTTTTTGATGTATAGCAATATTAGTTTCCAAACCATAGCCGACCGTGGCTTGAGGCTTCAGGACGGGTGTTTTGTTTGACTTAAAAACTGAACCCATCAAAACGTTTACGCCAGGGGTGACCAACATGCGTTTTGAGATGGTCATACATTATTGATTTGTAAAACCAGCCAGAAAGATATTTAATTCAGAGTTTGGTGCTGTAATGGAGTTTCCAATGTAAGGAACGCGAAGAATTAAGCAAGTAACCTGAAAACATAAAAGTTGCTTCTCCTAACTCTTCTTGCGGTCGCGGTTTTATTAAAATTTCCAAATACATAATTTCTTCTTTAGATAGCTCAATAACGGGTTCAAGAACAGGCATACTCAGGCTGTGCAAATTACTGGTTGAATGTGCTATCATGTAACTTGTATTGAGGCTTCTGTGTTTGGGGCTCCACATGTCAAAAAAATTTTGATCTTATTTTCACCACAAACAGGAAAACTTGTGATCTGCAGATATGAGCCGGCCAATTTTTAAGTGAAACACATATAACAACTTTCTGTGGTTAGCAGCCGGTGCCTACCCTAATGAGGTGGCGGGGAAGTTCAAAACTATTTTTGAATACATATTCGTAATATGTTGAGTAAAATCGATTTGTTACAATTCAAAATGAATTCCTTTTTTTGTGGAAAAATAGTAAATTAGATTCCCTAGTCGATCACACAAGCTATGCGGGTCAAGAGATTCAACTGTGGAAACACCTGCGCAGGTATACGCAACACTTCCAGAGTAAAGCAAAACTGGTGAGCAGCCTATCCGCTCCACAGTTTTTTGCAGGTTTTTCTTCTCTTTTTTTTTGGGATATCCTACTCCTTAGCTCCCCTTCTCCGTAGTATTTGATGATTCTACGAAAATGCATTCTTGAGCCGAATTATTTCAATAAGACAATGATGACTAGTAAACTGAAGGAGCCCCATCTGGATGTGAAAAGCAGCGCAAATCATCACTTGAAACAGGTTCGACGATCCGGGACTGGCAAATCAAATTCGTTACGCCAAAGGAGGATCACACCTGAAATTGAGAAGTATTTAGCAAATAGTCTACCTCGGGGATGGGCGTGACCAGGAGACCTCTACCCATGAAGGCGTTGAACTCGAGCCAGTGTAAGGGGCCGATTGAATGAATGAAAAAATCTGTATTACGGTAAAATTCACTAAAAATGTGTTGATGGTAGCCCGGAAAGTTCTAAAGAAATTTCTCCCAAATATGTGTATAAATCCCTAATGGCACCACATGGGTTCAAACTGTCCAAACATGTTACTTTTTGGAATTTGTCGGAATATCGAGATAACGGTAAGTTATACTGAAAATTTTGTTGCGATTATCTGTATATAACGGTAACGGTAAAAAAATAGATACCCGATATTCCGCCGGCTCGATTGGAACCAAACCAAAACGTCACTTATAAAGGTATTGCCGCATCCAATAAAATAATTTAAATTTAGGAGCCCAATTCAAAACCATCGTTACTGACAGCCCGGAACTAGAATTTATTTATGTGTTAGTTGGCCTCTCGGCACATTGCCTCTCATTCTAACTAATGCAAAATAATAGTCATAACGAACAATTGCCGCTATATTCTCGATAATGCAAGCATTGTCACTGCAAAATTGTATGTCACGAGAGTCAAAATAGCACATAAATAAATTCTAGCTCCGGGCTCTGAGTTACGGTGGTTTTGGCCCAATTATAGTAACTGACAAAATATAAAAAAATATCTAGTATAGTAACAAAATTCAATTTTATTTTTTAAGTATTGACGTTTTTCAATCGCAAAATTAATAAGGAATCCCCTAAGTATAAGTCTGTAGAGCAGTATGCATGAACAACCAAACAAAATCTTCAAATTGTATGAAAATTAAAACAAAATTTGGTTCAAATCCGAATCCGGATTATCGAAATGCCGGCTGGATTTTCGAGGTTCGGACTATCGGGGTTTTATAATTGTAAGCTAAAATTTTAACTTGTGCAGGTATCAACAGTACATATGTACATCCAAACGTGCGATTCTCATAAAACTACGAGAATTCACATCGAACAATAACATTTTTTTTCTAAAAATTTTCTTGAATATTTTCATAACGGTAACGTACCCGAAAAGGTTATCTCAATTAAATTTTGTTACTCCTATCGCTCTCCATGCCAATGCCAAAATTAATTATCAATGCGTGTCCCTAAAAGGCAGCTATACCTACATTCGTTGAAGCCTTTAAGTAATAATCAGTCTCCTTGGAGAATTTTCAAAATTATCTTTATAACGGTATATTCAATCGGAAAGTCGTCCTTGACGGAATTCAAAATGTTAAAAGTTTCCGTTTATGGTCGAAAGTGTAAATACAAAGTTCTTCGGGAATACCATCTATAATGGTGCTTTTACAAAATGTGTAGCTACTCTGGTCCGAAAAACTGTATGAAAAAATGTCCTATTAATGCTGTAGGGGGGAGGATAAAGGTTGAAAGGCTCCGGCCGATTCCTATATCCTCTTCAGTTGTGGCATAACTGCGGACCCTTAGCTATGCAGGAGGAGCTTCATAGGGTGAACGGCTCCAGCCAATTCCTATGTTTCTCTACGGGGCGTTACTTTCCCGCATTATCCGAGTAACCGCTGCGCCTGAGTGCTGTATTAACAACTTCAGCGTCTCAGGTTACTAAACGTAATAGGGTGACAAAAACCGAACAGTCAATCACCGAAGCAGCACCTCCGAGGCCTCCATGATGGACCTCTTTCGTTTTACGAATACTATCATGGTTAAGCGATGGGCCGACAACCCATCCTTGGAAAAAATTCTACGTCAAGAAACCTGGAATGAAAGCCTCGGATTGGACGGATACAACCCAACGACGACATCGCAAACGAACAACTGATTACTCTTTCGGAACCTGGAATGTACGCTCCCTGAATAGGCCAGGGGCCTTAAGGGCCCTCTTGGATCAGGTCGAAAAATATAAGCTGAGCATTGTTGCACTCCAGGAAACTAAATGGCTTAGTAGCGAGATTGATGACCGAAATTCGTACACAATTTTCACAAGTGGAAAACCTTCGGGCCACAGGGAGTTTGGAGTGGCGTTCATTGTAAACAATCAACTTAAGCCGCATGTTATCGACTTCAAACCCATAAACGAGCGGCTGTGTGCGATTCGCATTAAAACCCGGTTCTTCAATCTCTGGCTCATAAACGCGCATGCCCCCACCGAAGTCAGTGAAGACGCGGTTAAAGACGAGTTCTATCACCGTCTAGAAAATCTCTTCGATTCACTTCAATCAAATGATGTCAAATTGCTGCTGGGGGATTTTAACTCCAAAGTCGGAAACGAAAGTTGGCATAGGGGGATCACTGGAGGGTACAGCCTCCATGAAGACTGTAACGACAATGGCCAACGACTAATAGACTTCGCGACCAGCAGAAATATGGTCATTAGCTCTACCTGTTTTCCGCATCGTCGCATTCACAGACAGACCTGGAGATCTCCAGACCAACATACCGTCAACCAAATTGACCACGTCCTTGTCTGCAAGAGATGGGCATCGAGCATAATGGATGTTCGGTCCTATCGTGGAGCAAATATTGACTCTGATCACTATATGGTGAAGGCGACTTATAGGTGTAGAATTTCTTCGGTGCATCATACGAGGTTCAACCCGGCAAACATTTTTGCGGTTGACAAATTGTTGGATGATGCCACGGTGGTCACTTATACGACTGCCCTTGAGGAGAAGCTGACGCCCTTGCTAAATAACATCAGCAACAAAGGCGTCCTTGAGATCTGGGATACACTCAAAGACACCATCAAAGGGGTCGCAGAGGAGGTTGTGGGATATAAAGCCCGGCGAGCCCGAAATGATTGGTTTGATGAAGAATGTCAAAATGCGGTAGATGCTAAAAACGAGGCATATCGCCAATGGACCGAACGCGCAACTAGAGCCAAAAAAACAAATTATGACGAGCTTCGACGATTTTCGAATAGGTTAATTAGACGTAAGAAACGTAAGCATCTTGACGAGCAGTTGATGCAAATAAACCAAAGACTAGCTAGTAAGAACAGTAGACAAGCGTACAAGCTAATTAATTCAATTAAAAGTGAATACCAACCCAGGACCAGCCTCTGTAAGGATAAGGATGGCAATATAATTAGCGACACCGATAGCGTTGATAAACGCTGGGCCTCACATCTCAAAGAGCTCCTTAATGTTCAACCGAACAACCCCACACAAGAAGCGCTGGAGCTGACTGCTGAAACAGGCCCTCCCGTTCAACCCCCAACAATAGAAGAAGTTGATTTCGTCATGCAATCACTGAAACATAATAAAGCCCCGGGCGCTGACGAGATTCCAGCTGAACTGCTGAAGCATGGTGGGGAGAGCCTTGTTAAGGCTATACACACACTTATCGTTAAAATATGGAACGACGAAATAATCCCGGAAGATTGGCGCAAAAGTATAATTTGCCCAATCCACAAAAAAGGGGATAAGTTAAAATGTGAGAACTACAGAGGCATCTCATTAGTTTGTACGACTTATAAGATTTTATCTAAAATTCTAGAAAATAGAATTAATCCGTACGCAGAAGAAATCATTGGCGAGTACCAAGGCGGCTTTAGACCTGGTCGTTCGACGACAGATCAGCTTTTTACAGTGAAGCTTTTACTCCAGAAGTGCTGGGAATATAACATCGACGTATACCAAATATTTGTCGACTTCAAGCAGGCATACGACAGTATCGATCGAAGTGTACTGTACAACATTCTGCTGCATTTTGGTATACCGGCTAAGCTAGTGCGACTCATAAGGATGACGATGACTAATACCGTCTCGCAGGTCAGAGTTCAGAACAGACTCACTGACCTATTTGAAACTCGTACTGGACTCAAGCAAGGCGACGGGCTGGCGCCGACGCTCTTCAACCTGGCTCTGGAGTATGTGATTCGAGCCATGAATTTGGACAGCAGCGGAACGCTACTCATTAAATCGACTCAACTAGTAGCCTACGCCGACGACATCAACATCATGTCTCGAAGATTGGGTGATGCAGAAAGCCTTCTGCATAATCTCAATAACGCCGCCAAAGAAGTTGGACTACATATCAACGAGTCTAAAACCAAGGTCATGATGCAATCAAAAACTAGAACGCCAATAAATTCAAGCATCACAGTGGGGGACCTCAATATAGAATATGTTGACAACTTCACTTACCTGGGTTGCAATTTGTCAAAAGACGCCAACGAAACAGATGAGATAAAGCGACGGATACAACTAGCTAATAAGTGTTACTTTGCGGTCCTCCAAATTATGAATTCGAAGCTGGTGCACAGGAACACGAAGCTCCACGTGTATAAAACCATCATCCGACCTGTGCTATGCTATGGCTGCGAGGCATGGACCCTAACCCAAAACTCTGAATACCTGTTGGACACATTCGAGCGAAAGGTTCTCCGAAGAATCTTCGGGGCCGTTCGTGAACGAGGTGAATGGCGCATCCGATACAACCTTGAGTTGTATCAGCTGTATGATGAGCTACAGGTGTCGAAGATCGTGAAATTGCAGCGATTGCAATGGGCGGGTCATGTACAAAGGATGAAAGACGATCGCATGCCCAAAAAGGTGATGAACGCGCAACGAGTGGACGGAGCCAGATTGCGTGGACGACCGAGAGCCCGATGGGAGCATTCTGTATGTGAGGACGCCCACCAGATGCTAGGCTTTCGGAATTGGAGGACAAGGTCGCGTGACCGCGACAATTGGAGGTTTTCAATCCAGGCGGCCAAGGCCCGACGTCGGGCTATCGTGCCATAAAGAAGAAGAATGCTTGCGATCAATAGGGGTGCTACTAGAATACATACAGAGAGAACGACGAATTCATTTTCGTGAATATCTAATTATAGCTGCAGTGGATTCAAGTAAAGTGCCAAAAATTCCCAACGAAACGTGTTCCTAATGTGGTCCAACTTTGAAATGAACAAGTTTTCTGAAAAAAAAATGTGTTTGATATTTCATATAACGGTAACATTTACGAAATCGAGCCGTTTTTGTGCAATTAGTTCAACTTATCACTTCAAGATGAAATTACAAAAAATCAAAATCGATGTAAGCGTCATGATAAATCGATTAAGGTTTATGTTGGTAAAAATGACTCACGCGATGATTTCGGAGCGATTATTGCTCTTGAAGCGTTTTGGGGCGTTATTGGCATACTTTTTTTTATAAAGGTGTGCTACCTAGTCTTGTATGTAACATAAAGCAATACAGTTCTATAAGAATATATGAACATAGTGCTAATTACAGGAAGATATTTGCTCAGATGACCGACGCGATGACCGCCAAGCGATTATTCCTCTTTTTTTTTGTCCCAGAGCTATATTAGCAAATATTGTATAGGCATTAGTATTCCTAATATCGAGTTAAGTATGGAGGAATAAATCACCATTAATGATATATGCAAATACTGCTCCAGGACTTATAAGAGAGCAATAGTCGCTCGGCGATCATCGCACGAGTCGCTCCATGCAACGCAACCACCCTTAAGAAATTATTCTATTTCACATATGGGTCAAACAAATCAAATGAAAACAAAAAAAAAAACTCGACATGATTACCATCAAACTAACATTTTTCCAATCTCATTATACAACATATAACAGACACAACTTGTCAAATGCTAATGAATGATTAGAATTGACGTACATTCGAGCAACGAAGGATTAATTTAACGACTTGCATTCATTTCTGTTGGCCGCATGTCGCGTTTGTAGTCCAAAGAAAATGAATAAAGTGCAAGTTTACAAAGAGTGTGCCCAGCTCATGAACATAACATTGAAGCAAAAACAACGACCAAAGTCGTATATATATACTTCCACTAAAAAGAATGAACGGACGGACGCGGACGGAAGGCACGATTCTACACCTAATGCACATCCATCGCCGTCAAGGAATAATTACTACACGACCTTTCCCTCGAAAGAGCTAGCAATAAAACTAAAACAGAAAAAAAAGACACAGAAAAACTGTTACATGTGTGTAGATGTAAAAATATAAAGCACTTGTCTATCGAAGCTTCAGAAAATAAAAGTAGGTCACTCAAAGCTTTTCATTAAAAAAAACACCACCGCCACCACTCAACATACCCCCATACATATTTGTGACAACTATACATCACACCCCAAAAATATGTAGATATTCATAAAACATAAAAACGTGTGTGCCCCAAAACGATTTGAATTCATCATAATAATCGCATAATGAATGGATGAACTGAATTTTAATGTATGTATGTATAGAAATCGCATGATTCGGTGTGGTGTCTCAATTAAGCCATACGCACCACACGAAAGTAGATTATGTAGAACTTTTTTAACAGTCGCGCGATAGTGCGATTTGCTACCGAACGCCAGGCCACACTATGCAAAAGCTAGCTGACCGTATCTATAATAGATAAGATAAGACCATAATAGTAAAAATTTGTTGAATTTTTCCCGCCCGGCTTAAAAATGCCGGTACAATACACACTGCGACGATGACTGATATATGTCATGTGTGCATCCCATTCTGACTATGATTTCTAATAGGAATTGAGGGTGCTTAATTGCCTCGTTTTGCTATGACCACAATGTTGTCTTAAATTCGCTTTCGCGCATCAGCTAACACCGAACCTCCGTCATCAAGGGGCCTGTTATCAACTTGTATCCTGGACTTTATTTTAATTACTCATTATCACTATACGCTCTCGTCTTCTGATAATAGAATATGTATCTAGTACTAAACGCAACGTTCCACACGTATTGTAGTAATTACATGCGTCCTAATTTTATTTTACTTTTTTTGTAGTATATTGTACACACAACGTACCGCGCACAGCTTTCGATTACGCGGTGACCTCAATTTTTGTCTTGAAACAGAAAAAAAAATTCCGAATAGAAACAGATCCATTTTCAGAGAGACTATTCTATAATGTTTGGGGGCTCTACAAGGGAAAAAAATGAGCAGAGCTATGACGCGTTGCGGTGTTTGTTGGGGGTGGTTAGTTGGTTATGGTTTCGGTTCGTTGGGTTGGGTTGATTCGAAGATCGTAGAGGCATAGGCAAGGCATTCATTTTTTTTGTACAGCACGAGAGGGTTGTGCGATGACCTACTGACCGATTCAGAAGGGGGTGGTAGTAGCAGCAAGCACCACTTGAATAGATGCGATTGCAAACTGTAAGCTGATGGTATAGGAATAGAGCGAAATGAAAAAATGCTTTCAAGAACACCACCTTAAATGGGGGTGCTGTGCGTTAGTACTTGGTAGGTAGGCTGTTATGATGCATAGGCCATCAAGCTGCATTCGGGGACTACATATATATTATGGGAGTTGTGGAATGAGGCACTGCACTGGAACAACAAGATGCTCTCGGCAATTTTTCTAGATCACGAACAAAAACATAAAAAAACGGAATCTACAGAAAGGAAAACAAATATATAGAACACGTTTTAGCCAGAGTGGAGTTATTAGTACAGTATGCCTACGATGCAGATGATTTTTGTGTACTATATTTTCAAAATATACAAACATACAAGTGGAACAACAATATGATGGCAAAACAATGGATGCACATCAGAGAAGTAGTTGAAATCGTTTCCGCCGAGAGGCGGTGAATAAAATATGGGAAAGCTTCGAAATCCATCAAGGGATTGTTGTATTGATGTTGTGCTTTTCCTTTCTAGATGCTTCTAGGTATGGCAAAATGCATTTAGATTTTTATAAACTGAAACAAGAACTAGAACAGGACAATTATGTATAAGGATTCATAATGATAGAATAGAAATCCAAATGCAATTATGATGATACATTTCGCCGTATACATATACGAACTAGGCCTCACTCATATTTAACATACATAGTAAAAAATTTCAAAAAGAAACCTTTTCGCAAGGAATTTTTGTAAAAAACGTCTATAATCAGATTTTTTATATGTATAAACAAATTAGACTACAAAATATTTCTCAGGTTGGTGTAGTGGCTAGTGTGCTCGCCTTCGAAGAACAGGGTCGTGGGTTCGAATTCCACTGTAGGCAGATTCGATTGATGATGATTTCGCCACACATATGAACAAACGTTGATCTAATGCAGGCCCCAGACTTATCGGTGTTTGCTAAACCGCGCGTTACAAAATATCAAAATTGTGGGCAACACACGCCTGGGAGAGGCAGAGGCGATGGGGAAATTCAACAAACGTTATTTGTTCGTTCGATTTCCCGATCCCAAGCGTGTGTTGTCTGGGCATCACTCAGGTGTGATAAATGAATAACCATTTATGGAGCGAAATAACTCGGCAGAGCGTACTGTCGATCTCAACACTTGAACAAAAAAAAATAATAAAAAGCAGTATCATGTAAATGAGATGTCACTACTAACACATCTGCTGCTTAGGTTCATTTTTGGAATGTCACGCGAGTTTTTTCTTTTAAACGATTTTACAACATTACAATGCAATTTGAAGAAATCGTTACTTGATTGAATAAACTGCTTATAATTGGGTGGCCTGGGATACGTGATTTAAAAGGAAAACATCACCATACAAGATCAGTTTTAGAAGGGAAATTTCATACAAAAGTTAACTAATGCGAAGCAGCAGCTCAGGAGCATCAACGTATTCGTAAAAATTTAAAATCGATTAAAATAGGCGTGTTTTTTGTACTCGGATGTAGGTTAGTTTAGTGCAACTACATGGTTGGTTGCAATATCAACATGAACCATACAGGTATGTTGTTATTCTAAGCCCATGCAGTTATACTAAACCTAACCTACACCAGAGTGCAAAAATACACACCTATTATTGTTTTTGATATGGCACAGGAATATCCCTGTCATTTATATAAATAAATTAATGACTAATTACAATTATGTATCCCCTTCCTCATTTGCATGGTCGTAGCATTTTTTTCCAATTTGGGAGTAGACACAATCATGGGCGTAGCCAAGGGGAGACAGGGAGGGGCCCCCAATCACAAAAGGGCGGCTCCTTGCGAATTGATAAGTAGTGGGAAATTTTGGACTATGGGATTTAATAAAAACTTTTTGTAAATTTATGGATAGTTGGAATATTGAAGCTAGATTTAAATTGGATAAACAAGTTAGGAATGCTCTTAAGCGAAATATTTTTCGATGAGCAGTTTAAAGTTAGAACTTCGAGGGACATTTTACTTGATTTCAGTGCGTTCGATCCCTTTATGGATCACAGAAAATCACAATTTCCTAATTAACTAAACACAGTGTTTATTATGAACAAAACAGAGTTTTTAGTAAGTAATTGAACTACGTTATTATACCCTATACCCATAAGATGGTATAGGGTATATTGTTTTTGTTACGCCGATATTATGTAACACCTCAAAGGAGCCCCCGGAGGTATGGCAAAGTATATATATATGGTCATATGTTTGTTTTGCTAAAATCTTGGACGGTATTGAAAATGGGCCAAATCGGACCACGGGTTCCCCTACCTCCCATACAAACTACACCTCCTTGATATTTTAATTCGGCCATAACTTTCGGTAGAATATCGCTATCGACTTGAAATTTTGATCAATGTCTCATTTTGACATATACTTTGAGTTGATGAAGAGTGGAGTAGGTCCGACTACCCCTACCCCTACTTCCCCTACAAAGTTATATCTTTTGATAGAATGTCACGAAAAACTTCAAATTAGTATCGAATGGTAGCCGTTGGATGTCTTGACAAGGTAATAAAGATGTGTCAGGTCCGACCCATCTACCCCTCCCTCCCCCACAAAAAATATGAAATTGAATATTTTGGGTTTTGCGTGCCTTCTAGGTCTGTACATGGGTATAGGGTATACACTCATCGTGCTATTCGCACGATTAGAAGTCGGTCTCGTTTTTTATCTAAAAAATCTACGGGGCTTCGCCCCCTGCTCGCTACGCTCGCCATATAGAAGGATGACAAGTACAAATAGTTCTGGTACTAAAGTTGAAAATCAAACAACAGCAAAGCATCCGCCATTTTTTTCGTAATAAGCAAAGTTGATTTCCCATCATATTCAACGGTTTCATAACACGATTCAAACCACAATCAAAAATCAAATCTATACGAAATCACGGTGAAATGATGGCGAACTCCGCCTAAAAAATGTACAGTAGAGGCGGTTTAGCCTCAATTGGCTTATCCATTCTGCCCACGTTACAGGTTCTGTTCAACCTATGAGTGCGATCTCTTCACTATTTTACGAACTCAATATTTTGGCGTAGATTTTTAGGTATGTTAAATAGCACTTATGCTTGCAAAAAAAAACATTAAATGATGCATTTTTAGGTATGTTAAATAGCACTTGCAAAAAAAAACATTAAATGATGCATCAAATAAACATTTAGACGGATTCTACTGTACTGTAAAATTGTGTAAGCAAATTAGGACGATAGTGTGAACTGGATTCGAGATTTCATATAGTAAGCTTAGATTTCTTTTTCAAGTGTGAATCACGATTTACCGCAGACCCTAAGAGCCCTCTATGAACAAATCCTGGATTTGAACTAAAAAAATTCAGTCAAACCCAATTGGTCCATTGAATAGTGAGGTTTTAGTAAGCCCTATCGATATATACAAATATAGTCTGGAACTTACTAAAAATTATTTCAAAATTTTTCCAAATATACTACAGCAGCGGGCAAATAAAATTGTTTTGAAAATATGGTTAATTATTAATTGTATTGTGTAGGGGACCCCATTGCGATTTTAAACATGGGATATTTTAGAAACGTTACGCCACTTCAGTTTATCGATAAAGAGCGATCAAAATCATTCTAGATTGTGCCTTCTTAAAATTTGACTTGAAAATGTTCAACATCCTCTATATCAATACTTTAAGAGTAACAAAAATCGCCAAACCGATGGGAAACCACAATTGTTGTTGACGATTTTAAATGTTTAACCTTTTTAAAAGTTCCTGGATACGATCGTGAAGTTGATAAAATATTGAGCCCCATCCATAACAAACTTTCATAGCTTTTGAATGTATATCATAAAATATGCATAAAATTCTTTATATCTTAGCACATACATATTTTTACAATTAAATTCCTTTTTATACATAAAAAAAAACGAATACCAGTGACGCAAAACCTTCAGTGAAACCCCTCATATAAGTCGTAATTTTTCGGCGATTTTTGAAAAACTCTCCGCACGTACAGGCTTAATTATCATAATCCAGCGAATATATCCGAAAACTCAAGTTTTAAAATTAAACAAAAAAAAAACAATTAAATCAACAATTTGTTCAAGTTTTAGGGTTAGAAATGAAAAAAATTAAGTAGTGTACTTATTATCAAATAATTCAAATTTTCAGAGTTCAAGTTAATAGATTCAAACAATAAACTAATGAACAATTTTTAATTCAATGAAGTAGGACTTAAGTCGGTGAGGAAAGTTTGTCAAGCCACGCACAAAAGTTCGGCCGAACCATCAGCGAATTGAATTAAACGACACTGCTTGCTTGATTGGTTCACTGAACCGAGCAGTGGGCGCGGTTGCACCGTCCTGTTGGAACCACATGTTCTCCAGTCCTAGTTCATCCAATTTAGGAAGAAAAAATTCGTTAAGCATGGCTCTGTAGCGCACGCCATCCACAGTCGTCGTTTGACCCGCGGCGTTTTCAAAGAAAAACGGGCCCGTATGGTAATCAACTGTGGCGGCGGCCACTTGGCCGATATAATTTTTGCGACTTTATACAATAAATTCTAAGGAATTAAATAAACGTATTTCATAAGCAAAACTGAAGTTTTTTTTTATTAAGAAAAATACAGCAAAAGAACATCGGATGATTACTTTTGCCCCACCTTGTACTTAGCAGGTGAGGGCGCCCAACAGCTCCTGATGGGCTTTTGAAACTGTAGGACAAGGACAGAAAAACATATTCACAAAATTTTCTGCAGCTATCTATGGATGTCAGTATGAAAAACTGACAATTTGCCAGATTTATTACCAATTGTCAAAATATGAGAGCCTACCGATAGACAAGTGTACAGCAATTTTATATGAAAAATAATTTGTCGCAGACAAATCTGGCTATAAATTCTTGTAATTTAGCAGTAACTGACGAAGAAGCAATATTTGTAATTTGCAGCCGTTTCAATACAATATTTAAACTTGTTTCAGAAACTCTTTATAAAGAACATTCAAACCTGTTTAAAAAACTGCTTACAAGCAATGTTTGAACTTCTTTCAAAAACAGTTTCTTAACAATATTTAAACTTCTTTCGGAAATATTTATTAATTATATTTATCCCGGGTTGGTCTCAATTCAAATTAATAATTCAGAGAGAATATACATAACTGTATTTTTTTTTGCTTACCAAAAACTTTATATGTAGGTATTTAGGACTTTATAATTTAAAACTGATGTACACATACCTGTAAAGAGAAAAAAAATAAGATTTCATTAGAAATTGCATAGGAAAAAGGGCACATATAGGAGAATATTAGCAAAGTTTATTCCCAATAAATAAACAAATTTAAAATTATTCCTGTTAATGTGTTATCGTGACATATATTCGTCGCAAATACCATGCACTGTACTAAAAATCAGCCAAATTTTATTTTTAGAATATTAGGTCAAGGTCAGTAAGAGACAATATAGATAAAAAAAAATCTCTGCGACCTATACCTAGACATATACGAGTAATTATCCAATTTTCTAGAGACAGCCAAAATTAAATCTATACGCGCGACAGTATCTAAGAAGGCAAATTTCATTCGATTTTGAATGTCTGAAAATCCTTAGCATATCTTCATCTGAATAAAAAATACAGATATCGAGTATATTTGAAAAAAAAAAGACAATTACAAATACTAATTGCACCATTATATCAATCGCAGCAAAAAAAATGAATAAATGCCTCAAGAATTATTCGTTATTATAAATATTAGTAACAACTGCCAAGTCGCCGATATCATATTCTGAACAATTTGGTTATGTATCCGCATTTCGTTATTATACCCGTCACTATGTGAAAGGGTATATTAACTTTGTCATGAAGTTTACAACGCACAGAAGGAAGCCCCTCGGACTATATATAAAGTATGTATATTATTGATCAGTGTGACGAGAGAAATTGATTGAGCGATGTTCGTCTGTCTGTCCGTCTGTCTGTCCGTCTGTCTGTCTGTCCGTCTGTGTCAACGCAAACTCCTCAGTTTTGAAACTATCGGACTGAAATTTTGTATACAAGTTTCTTTTTAGTGTACGTTGTATATATGTCGGAACGAATGGAATCGGACCATGGGGTCATGGGGCTGCCCTTGAAAATTAGGTTCTTCTAAGAAAAACTTTTTTCTTTATGTACCAATCTTAACCAAACTTCACCCAAGTGTGTTTCTAATGAAGCGTAAAAACATTTCTAGGAACGGATGGAATCGGAACATTACGTCATAGGGCTGCCATACAAATAACCTAGTGAAAATTCAGTTCTTCTAAGAAAAACTTTTTCTATTTTAATCCGACTTAGTAAAGCCTCAAAAGATATTTGGGAACGACTAAAATCGGAACACTACGTCATGGGGCTTTCATTCAAATGAACCCTTGCATATTAGGTTCGTCTAAGAAAAACTTTTTTCTTTTTTAAACGAATCTTAACCAAACTTCACCCAAATGTGTTCATAGTAAAGCCTCAAAACCTATCTAGGAATGGATGGAATCGGAACATCACGTCATAGGGCTGTCATACGAACCAACACGCAAATATTAGGTTCTTGTAAGAAAAACTTTTTTCTTTTTGAATCTTAACCGAAATTCATCCAAGTGTGTTCCTGGATTAGCCTCAACGCATCCAGGAACAAATGGAATCGGAACACGTCATAGGGCTGCGGTGGAAATTGTTGACGCAAACGAGGCTTAAGTTGCATTCAAATGTGACGGGTATTCAAATTTCGGCTGCGACCGAAATTAGCCTCGGGCTCGTTTTTTTTTCCTTGTATATTCAAGGGAGTGCGAGACAATTTCCAACAGATATTTCATATTTCATACTAGGAACAGAATACATTTACGCAAAGAGAAAAAACAAAAATCGAACAAAAACCTGTACCGCAAACAACCAAAATCTCAGATTACCTACAAATCCAATTACGATGAATTCATTGTGTGTATGGAGTAAGAATGAGGTGCGGTGGTATGGATGCGGGGAGACTTTGCAATCAATCACAATCACAAAACGCCCGCCAATCAAACCCAGTTTGCGCCACGGGTTTTCCGTTGGATCGAATCGAACACTTACTAATCTAATACGTATTGTATGATAGTAGCATACGGGTAGTATGGAAGCCTGCGGTGGTATGGGCTCGTATGTCGACCTAAATATTAGTCCGGAACTGTGTGTATGGATATGGCTGGATTTCTAAGGAAGAGATTATGGTATGAGAAGTTCAGTATGGATATATGAAATGTAGCGCTTTTCCTATTTTTCTTGGTATTTCAGTTTTCTTTACTTTATCGATCCATATCGAAACGAGCTGTTGCGTTAATTTTTTTCTGTTCCAGGTATACATATGCAGAGGCAGGTATGTATCTATGGGTGTTTTAATAATAATACTCCCACACTTTCTGGGAAATTAAGAAAGAATTGTCCGAGTTATATAATAGCAGAGGCTAGTAGGCATGCATGAAAATGATGGCAGAGATGAACATGATAGCCTGAACCTATGAAAACTTTAATTAGGATTCAATTCCAATATGAAGTGTAAGAATTTGAGAATTTTATCGTAAACATTCCTTCTTAACAAATCAGGAAGAAATTTCTAGAATCTTAGTTTTTTTGAACAAAAGAAAAATAAAACAAAGCGTTTCTACAAAAATGCTGCTAAGGTACGTTGTCCTCCACGCGGCCGCACGAAAGCGACTCGCTCATTCCATATAAAAACTCGTTTTTCTCTCATTTTAAAAACGAGTTTCTATATGGAATGAGCGAGTCGCTGTCGTGCCGTCGTGTCGAGGAAAATGTACCTTTAGACAATTTCGTGAAATGAAAATTGACTTATTGACTTTTCAAAAATAATACAATCTACGTAATGAAAATTCATTTAATTCGCATGAAAATCACACATACGGGATACAAATTTGAATACCCGTCACATTTGAAGAAGCTAAAGCTTCTTTTGTGTAAATAATTTGTACCGCAGCCCTATGACGTGTTCCGATTCCATCTGTTCCTGGATGCGTTGAAACTAAGCCAGGAACACACTTGAATCAATTTTGGTTAAGATGCAAAAAAGGAAAAAAAAATCTTACAAGAACCTAATATTTTGCAGATGACAGCCCTAAAACATAGTATTCCCATTCCATCCATTCCTGGATATGTTTTGAGGCTTTACTGTGAACACACTTGATGAAATTTGGTTTAGATTGATTAATAAAAAAACAGTTTTTCTTAGAAAAAACTAATTTTCAGGGGTTGGTCTGTATGACAGCCCGATGACGTAGTGTTCCGATTTCATCCGTTCCTAGATATGATTTGCGGGTTTACTAGGAACACACTTGGGTAAAGTTTGGTTAGGGTCTGACTAAAAAGAAAAATCTTTTTTCTTAGAAGAACTTATTTTTCAGGGGTTGGTTTGTATGGCAGCCCGTAATGTTGCGATTCCACCCGTTCCTAGATATGTTCTGAGGCTTTATTAGGAACACACTTGGATGAAGTTTGTTTGAGATTGATTTATGAATAAAATAGTTTTTTTCTCAGAAGAACATAATTTTCAGGTGTTGGTTGTATGACAGCCCTAGACCTAGTGTTCCGATTTTATCCGTTCTTAGGTATGTTTTGAGGCTTTACTAGGAACACATTTGGGTAAAGTTTGATTAAGGTCGAATTAAGAAGAAAAAAGTGTTTCTTATAAGAACTTATTTTCAGTGGTTGGTTTCTATGGCAGCCCTATGACGTAATGTTCCGATTCCATCCGTTCCTAGATATGTTTTGAAGCTTTACTAGGAACACAGTTGGGTGAAGTTTTGTTGAGATTGGTACATAAACAGAAAAGTTTTTCTTGGAAGAACCTAATTCTCAGGGGTTGGTTTGTATGGCAGCCCCATGACTCCATGGTCCGATTCTATTCGTTCCGACATATATACAGCGTACACTAAAAAGAAACTTGTATACAAAATGTCAGCCCGATAGCTTCAAAACTGAGGGACTAGTTTGCGTTGCAACCGACGGACAGACAGACAGACGGCATTGCTCAATTGATTTCTCTCGTCACACTGATCAATAATACATATACTTTCACATAGTGACGGGTATAAAAATTCAAATATACAATCTTTGCTGTTCATATTATGCGCGTCTGGTTTGGAAAAAAATATTCACGAGCTACAATTTAAAAATGAAAATATGACATTAGCCTGTTTGTAAAACATGGTGGCGAATTATATTGGAGTTGAAGAAAAATGGTATAATAGGAGCCAAACACAGAATGAGACCTACACTTTATTTTGAACCCTCTTAACGTATCATTATCTGGCAACATACTGTGAAATGTCCTTAATCACACAATATTGCAACAACCTTACTTTATAATCACTTCAAAGATACTACTTCTGCGAAACAATCATAAAATTGTTTATTATTTGAGGAGCTCACTATGACAAAGATGATGTACCATGTACCCAAACATGTTTTTTCAAACAAAATTCCAGTGAAAAGACGACAATGATTGAAGCTCGGCTACCATGAAAGCTAAAAATTTATACATTCACGTTAAACACAGCGACAAGAATGGACCTTTCAGCTTTTAACCTATTTCGTAGAGAGAAAAAAATTTAAAAGAGGCTAAAAACGATTTTCCTATACTGATAACTCGTACTCGACGAATTGAATCTAATAAATTAAAAAAAAAACGTTAAACGACACGGCGACCGACATAAGCAGTTTGAAAACAAAATCAAAAGGTACAAGCAAATCAGACATGATGTCCTTTTTTCATAAATCAGCAAAACAAATAAAAAAAGCGACGAAGCAAAAACCTATGTCTGCTTATGTCATAATTATTGACGTTTTTCGTGTTCTTTTCGTTTTGACGGTTCCCCCGACATATCAGGCTTTTTATGTCAGTAAATTGAAAATTTGTACAAAACAGAAATGAAAACATATGAACATAAATGTATATAGTAGAACCTTTCATGAAAACTGTTTACATTTTTCCTTTTTGACTCCATACTCTATATGCTAGATGGTCCTTTTCCTAAAATTTTCCATCTTTTTTTCTTTTTTATTATAAATATTAGACACGTTTTCTCTAGAATTAATTCATTTCGTCGTTTTGAGTGTATACCTATAGCAAAAAATAGTCTGAGAGAGAGAAATATGTATATAGGCTCTGCGTTTTTCGGTTTTGTTGTTACTTTCCTACGACTACGACGATGGATAAGACAAGAAGTAAACACACATTCTACACTTATTCCAATAGAGACGTTAGACGACGACGAAAGTAATCACTTTTCTCAGAATTTTAAATTTTGTAAAAATGTGGAATGCAAAAGAAAGGTGACATTTAGATTGAGGTGAATATTGTTTCAGATTTTTTCCTTCAGTCTGTTTGGTCATTTTAACTTTGTTTGACATCTGCTTGACATTTGAAGCATGTTGACGTCATTTATATAATTTAATATCCCACACAAATATAATAAAAAAAACCTATTTTTTGTGATAGATGTTCATTTCATCTCCGAAATAAAGTAGGGTAATGCCTAAGTTTTGAAATAGAGAACAATGTGAGAAACAAATCAATTAATGATGAAAATAGTAAAATTTAATTTTTCAAATTAAAGTGTATCTTAAGCTATGAAATGGAAACCGATGCGATGGTGCATATGTATACACACACGGATAAGACGATTCTTTTTACGGGCGCCTTTCTCCATGTCCCCTTTTGTTTACTACGCCCATGGTAAAATTAGTGGTATTCCATATTTATTGAGCTTCTATAACCATTAGTGCACATTTGAATGAAAATCGTGAAAGGATTCAGTATTGTTTTTCACATCCACCATATTGGATTAACTTGCATATACGTAGGTATCCACTACCTAGAACAGTGATTCCCACAACTACGAATATTTGCAGATCGTGCCCTCTTTGTGATATCGTAAGAATCGGGCACCCGCTTGAAAAATGTACAATATAAAGATAATATAGTACTTCTGGCCCAAAAATATCCGGAGCGCAGCCAAATCAAACGGACCAGCTGGCATAGTTTGGCAGAATCCCAAAAGAATTCTTAAAATCGAAATCACCAAAATTGAGATCCCCCAGATTGACCTTTCCAAAATTAAAATCCTCAAATTCTGAATTTTCAAAATAAAGTCCTGAAAATCGAGTTCCCCGAAATTTAATTGTTGTATGCCCTTTGAAATTTGTATTTATGTTTCCCAGCTTACAGAAATCGTTGACATAAATGTTAAATAATATAGGCCCCAGAACAGTGCATTGAGGAACATCATATTTAACAATATTAGCTGCGCTAACAAAAACAATGTGGACGATCACTTAAGAAAGCAAAGCAGAAATTTGGTAGTCCAGAAGCTTCATGAAAAACTTAATAGCTGCTCCTAACTACAAATGTTTTTAATTGTCGCATATACGTATTTCGGAAGCAATTTACTCCCTTCTTCAGTGCGTTAGCTGTTGGTACATTGACATTTTTTACGAAAACATTTTCAACAAAACTACAGAAACGTCAGGTAAAAAAGGCATGACAGGTAAAAGGCTTAATTTGTACTGCGGCTTCTTTTTAGCCAGGTCTCTAATTATTATTTTGGTCGGGCAATTTCCTTCGTCGGTATTCGCCATCGGTATACTAATCCATCTCATTTCGTTTTTCGTTTGTTCGAATAATGTGCGTTCGCTTCTCCATATTTGCTGCTTATTCGCCATGAGCTTCTTGATTGTTTCGGTGTCGTCCCTGTTCTTCGTCGCTGTGTCAAGGATATATTCTTTCTACTTCTTGAAGCCGTTTTGTGATAGCGGGTAAATGTGTGCCTATGAATCATTGAATTATATGCCGCGAGCTTGACACATCAAGACACATGATCATCCTTTCAGTTGCTGTCGGTTTCCTATAGACTTTGAATTCGAGCTTACCTGTATTGTCGATGATCCGTACGTCAAAAAATGGCAGCGAACCTTGTTGTTCCATTTCGATACTAAATTGTATAATTGGGTGGATTCTATTGATGTCCTCAAGTATGTTCATGGCGTCGTCGTTCCAGACTATGGCGATGACGTCATCAACATCGTATTCACAGTCTCGGCATTAAACCCCTTTTCCTCGATCAGCGACTCAATATGGGCCATGAATATTTCGGCCAACAGTGGTGACATTGGGTTACCCATCGAAACGCCGAATGTCGTTTTATAAAACATGCCTCGTGATACAAGGTAGTTATCCGCCATACACAAGTGTGCGAGGTTGATGTACACTTTAACATTCCTTCTCCATTCGGCTGTGTATTCCCAAACTTATTCAGCCCAACTTCGGTAGCTGATAGTTCGCCTGTTTGATTGGTGTGTCCAGAAATAGTGACATCACCTCGAAGGAGATTAGAACCTAGTCGTTGTCAGTGCGTGTGGCTTGTAGCTTCTTTGTGAGTTCGATTGTGTTTCTCACTGCATACTTACTATATGAGTCGCCGATGTTCAACAGCTTATTTGTCAGCCATTTCGCCACATTGTAGGTCGGGGAGTTTGAGTCGGCAATAATTTCTCGCATTTCCGCTCCTTCCTTATGCCCCTTCGGGGTTGGGATCGTATCCTAGGCAATGATGGTTGGTTATCCATCTTCAGCTTCGTTATTTCTGCGAATGTCGTACTTGCTTCCCTTCGGTTCACTCGTTTTATTGAATCCGGGAGGGTGTCTTTTCGCATTTCGTAAAATTTTCCATTCGATAATTTAGTCGCTACTGTCAGATCGTACTGAGGTTTGTCCATGATAACAACGTTATTTCCCTTGTCGGCTTTAGGGTATTAAACTGGTTTTTCCTTGAGTTGCCGTATTGTTCGGTTTTCAGTCGACGCGATCTCTTTATCGGTTTTTTTAAATTATTCTGGCTATGCCATTTCTTATTTCTTCCTTTTGTTCGTTCGGTAGTATTTTAATACCAGCCTCGATGTTTACGGCGGCGATGCTCTTATGTGGGGTGGTTGGCATTATTGCATATCTCAGGCCTTTATTTAAAGTTTCTAACTCCGTTGATGTGAATTGGCTTGATGATTTGTTGATGACATAATTGGGCAATATGGATACGACTTTTCTATCTGTTCGGGGTTGCTTGCCCATAAGTTGCAGCCATTTCTTCTTATAAGCTTGCCATTATATAGCCACTTCCCGGTCGAATGCACTGTGAATTTTCCCGATTAGTTCTTCTATAAATTCTCCTTTTGATGTTGCAGCTTTTGCTAGTCTGAGGTGAGGTATTTTAGAAAATTGTTAAGCTGATGCAAATTAATTTCGGAAAGAAATCTGGCTCAAAATAAATAAATAAAATAATAAACGCATGCCTCAAAAGCTTAATAAGCTACAAGGCAAAAAAATCGAGTAATAGACTGAAATTGTTATATTGACGAAAGTTCACATTCAAGTGGTCATCTCCCACTAAATGAAGGATTTCTGTGTGTTTTAAGTCTAGTTTTCAAATTTAAGCTTCTTTTCAAACAAATCTCAATCCAAGAATATCTTGTGTCAGCTGAAAAATGCAAACACGAATTATAACGTAACCGTATGGTAGACAACTATCAGGCAGTCAAAAACATCTTTCTGAATCGAATTCCGGGGCAAAACAAATTCACGAAGGGATTTTATATTTTCCTGCACAAAAAGGCCACCTTTAAGCAAATGTACCTTAAATAACCACCAGCAAACGAGCTTTTGTATTTTTGTAGTTATGTATAGTAACTTAAAAAATCACTGCCTATAACAAAACAATCAATCTGACGTTCACTTTTCGGAAAATTCTCCGCTTTATGAGACACATATGCCTCATGAGAATGTAGACTCTGAGTCATATGCGTCTCATAAACAGTAAATTGTATAAACTCCTAAAAAGTGTTAAGCAACTCATTTAATATTTGATATTGTTTTCCAGCAATTGCAGAAACAAAATGTCAATAATGTACGAAAATGATAAATGAAGCTTTGATTACATTGATCGATTTATCCGTTTGCAGCCGGTGACTTCTATAGGAAAATTCGCTGCAAGCACTTTATACATATTCGTCTAGTCACCAACGAGACTTTCAGCTTTTATGAATGAAATCATACAAGTCATTCTTTAAACAGTGTTTTCTCATAGAGTTGTCAGACTCCACTGAAACGATCAGACAAAACACGTCTCAAGCATAAGTAAACAATTCAAAAGACTTCGGCTAGAAACTTGTTATATATAAAGTTGAATCGTTATAAGCTGAAGGTACCATTATAGATTATGTCCAAAATCCACAAACTTAAGTATAGTTTAGTTTTTTTTTGGGTTCAGTCGTATACTACTATTTTTGTGCTACACAAAAATTTGCTCTTTTCCTCCCCAAGCTCAATACACATGCATACTAAAACACTCTACACACACAATTCTCAACAAACGTCAATACAACAAACAATGTCATATCTTATAAAGATGCGATCGTTACAAATCATAATACATAGTAGAAAAAAACGGTATAAAACCGATTCAAGATTGTTACCAATGTCTTAGATTTCGTAATACTACTTTGTAAACGCTGTAATCTGTAACCTCGTTTTATTCACTCGCTTATAGCCGGTATATTACTTTGTGGATGTTTGTTATTTTCATTTCCAACTTTTTTCCATGTACAGTGAACCATCGATTAACGAACAACACAATTCGATCCGGAATCATGTTCGCTGTCCGGAACGTTCGTTAAGCAAAACCTTTATTAATTTAACTGAAAATGGTTCCTTGCTGGTAGAAAAACTGCATTTACTGATAAAAGCGTTCAATTCTTTTTAAATTCAGATTTGGTTAAAAATTTACCCAAAATCTTTAGTTTTCACTATTTTCCTAGTTCGCTACCCGAAATTTCGTTTGCTAAGCGAAACATTTTCTACCAAAAATTTTTGTTAGTTATACGAAATGTTCGCTATATGAGGGGCTCGTTAACCGAGGATCCACTGTTCTCGTACATATACGTACGTACTCATCTTCAGCGCTTCATTCAATAATAATTTTCTTCAACACTTTGTGCCGCATATTTTTGTTTGTTGTGTGTGGCAATAATAAATAATTGAAGTGTAAAATAATGGGCAATGGGAAAACGAGCTTAATGTAATTGCAGCTCAGTGTTTAGGTGAGGAGGAGGTGTGAGTCAATTCAATTTTTTTTTGTTCCGCTAGGCTAGAGCACAATGTCTGCACAGGGCTGAAGTGTTAATGGTTCACCTATAATGATGGTGTGGTGAGTAGACAAGTGTATTAGAGACATGACGGAATGGTTAGCAGCACGTGCAAATGTCATATGAATGAGTGTGCGAATGATATTGCGACAAAACGAAAGCAATTTCGGGGTTTATGATGCACGTTATAGCCAAAAAGTGGATTTCGAAAATTTAGAGATCTATGTTGTAATTTTTGCAACATATGCCGAGTATCAATGGGAATACACGTGATTAACGCCGTTTGCGCAAATTTTAGTGTTTGAAGTTTTGCAAGACTTAAGTGCAAATCTTTGAAAAGTGTAGCATTTGCCATTCATTAATAAAAAATTGTAAAAAAAATAACAATAAAAATATTTGAGGATATAATGTTGGCTCGTAATCCTGATTCCCTTTAACCTTCAATGGAGATTTTTTAACGCGGATTCATACACAGAGAAAAAAAATTAGAATGGTTATCTAAAGAAATAGTCGAATTCATCTAAAGTTCGCGTTGATTTTTAGCTTATGATTCTATGTAGTTGAAACAGTTACGAAGATATGGATAATTTTTCTATTCGTCATTAGTTGAAACATCTACTATATTTGCAAATTCAATTAATTCATTTGTAAAGACAGCTATTCATTTTCTATAAATTGTTAAATGTTGGATAGCTAAATTGTGTTGAAGAAAAAAGAACGATTGTTTGTAGTTAAATTTTATATTTGAATAGTACAATCAACAACTTTTGTGGAAGAATTGACCAAACTTTTTCTTCTAATCTTGCGTGGTTAAATTAACGAATTTAATAGTATTTTCAGCTACGAAGATTAGATAAATCAGCTATTTCTTTGGTAAAACTATCTAAATTTAAGTCAACTACTTCACTTTAGATAAAAAGTCTAAACCATTTTTTTCAGTGTAGTATCTACCCGGGTAGATAAAACTATTTTAAACAATTTGTCCAGCATATAATCGCATCCAAAACCATTCTGTTGAGCTATTAGAGCAAATAATCTGATTTTATCGATACAAGTGTATTACCGATAGCATCGATTATTTTGTATGTTGAGTATCGTTAGTGTAGGGATGTCCAAAAATTCAGTTTGCAAATTTTTGAATACATAAGTTGCTAGTTTTTTTTAGTTTAATTGTTAGCAAAGATACTAGTGTTGAGTTGATTTTGCTTAGCTATAATTTTTAGTTGGCCATTTTAACTTTAAGGCTATAGGTACTTTCCGGTTACGCCAGCCAAACAAAGTTCAGTTTTAAAGGTCGAGCTCCATAAAAGACAGAAAAATTTTTTAGGCCAAAAATCAGACACCTGGTTTTCCTTCATTACTTTCCATAATAGGTACCTAATAAAAGGTGTCGGCCCCAACGAACGGATATAAAGTCATAACCCCTTCCTCTCACATCAGCCCTCAAAATTTATCGTTTCTAGTATTCGATAGGACCAAACCGAAATGAAAGAAGTCATTTCGGTTTTACAATTAGGGTGAATCGAAATGCTTTGGTGTCTTTCACCGCAGTCTCCGCGCACAGTTTTCCCGCTTTAGCTCTTAAATGTGCAGTTTTCAGTACTGGTGGAACAGATCGAAATTTCAATTTTCGTGTCAATATGTGAAAGTAATGTCAATCGAAAGGTCTCGGCTTCAAGGGAAAACCTGAATTATACTCTTTCAATTTACATCAATTTCGCCAGGGGTCACAGAAACGGTAATTTCGACTTGACCCCATTCAGAAAAATGTCTGCATTTTCGTACAAAAGCGTATATTATTATAAACATCAATAAAATGTTCGTCAACGAAATAGATTTTAGGCAGCAGTTCAAATTTTAGTCCGAAAAACAAGAAGTTTTCCAATTTGTATACATAGACGTTTCCCTCTGTATATGAACCATGATGAGTCTTCAATTTACATACATATCAACCGATCGATATTCAGAAAACAATACAGCAAAAATCACTGAAATTCTGCAAAAAATCATAAACATACAAAGCGTCGAAATTAAATTACCCATCCCTACACAAACTGGATAATTCGGGCATTTTTGCCGCAAAAAAAATCAGATTTCATTTAGAATAATTTAAAACTGATTGTGTAAAATTATTTCAAAAATGTGGTGTCATTTTCGTATTTCTACCCGGCTAGATACTAATGAAACTACGTTTGAAAATCGACAAAACTCGAAATAAAATATAAAGACTGCCTAATATTTTATATTAACTTTTTTCTTACTATCCCAATTAACTATGAAAATTAATAACTGAGTATAAGGCATTTTTGATTTTTGGTGAAAACTCGCTGAGTTATCAACAAATGAAAATTGAAATATCTACCCAGGTAGATACTATGAAAGCGAAGGTTAATCCGAATATCACGCGAGTCCGCACCACTTCATGTTTTCACTATGTATTCTATAGTCCGGATTTCAGCAGGAATTTTGACTATAATTCGGATTTTTTGACATTTTTAGTATGTAATGTCTTACGGAATGGTTTTGCAAATACATGATATGAGGTTGACTAGTTTCAAGGGAAAACTACATTTTTGGATTTTTGTGTTACTTATTCATTTACTTAGTCTGTTTTTCCTCAGAACAAATAATTGCGCTAAGCCGGATATACACTTATAACTTTTATACATGATATTTTATCCAGGCGGCAAAATTATTGTGCATTGAATTTTTAAAATTTCATAAAACTGAAACGAATAAACTTTTATACTAGCAGCTAAGCAACTATAAAATGTAAACTGTTATACTAGTAAGCCATCAAGTTTAAACTGTTATATGAACTAGCACAGTAAAATATGAACGCTGCCTGCGAGAATACAGCCAATTCATACAGGTTTTGGACCGTTTTCAATAGCAATCTGCTATGCCTGCTGCATAGAAACTGATATATACATATGTATGTATATGTGTACAAATTTTGTAAGGAATCTGTAGTCACGTAAAAAATTAAATATGCATTAATATTATACTAATATTTAATGCATATATTACACTAATAAAAGTGTTATACTCATAAGAAATCTGCACTAATTTCAAAGGTTCGCCGGATTATGCATATCTCCTAATCCTCTAATCCTCCCTTTCGATTAGTCTAAGTCCATCTGCCACAAAAAATAATCCTTAAACAGAAAAAAAACATAAATATGGTCTACTACACTCACATCAAGTACCACAATTTTTACTCTGTCATGTGCCGTAGTCATCGAGTGTAGTAATTATATCAATTAAATCCGATTTGCCCATCATGAACGAAATTTCGGAAGCAGCATAAAACATCAGATAAATTATATTTTTTTTTTGAGATAGAGTCCACAACTTGCATCATACACAGTACTCTGCCGGCAGAAGTCTGGTCATAATGTAATTCACATCTTGAAAATACGTACGAGTATATGTGCGACTTTTCTCATTATACTTTTATATTTTTTGAAGGTAAGATTTTGCATTAACTAATTAAGCTGATTACTATTTTTTTTTTGCTTTTGCCTTCCATCTTGTTTCAATTTTCCCTATACTAGACACCACCACACACTACTTGTGTATTACGAGTAGGTACCCATACTACACTATTATTAAAAAATGTACAAAAAAAATCCACAGCGGATTTTAAATCACATATTCATCCGCGTCTCGAATATTTTTTTGGTTCAATTGATTTCGAAATAACCTATACATACCATAGGCACGTAGTAGCAGAGCCCCCCCAAAGAGCCAGATTAAGCGTAAGTTACTACTCAATATACTTAAAAAAACATGATTTTCGTTTTACTATTGTGAAATTTTGGTCAAGGATAACGAATACAAAAAAAAACACAAAACAAAATAAAATATTTTTTTAAAAATATTATCGAGTCTATACAAGAAAAAAACAACCGAGAAATACAAAATGATCTTGACCTCAATAGATTTTATTTCATTTTTTTTTTTGTATATTCAATCGCATTTTTTTAACATATGTATATACATTTATGTGCATATGTATTAAGGTAAGTGGTAACCTAACCACCGCGGCGCGGGTTGATTTGAATGCAAATGTTATTTCTTTATTTTTATCTTTCGTTCCGATTTTTTTTATTGTAGGGATGACCTTTATGCATTTTTTAAAATTGATTTATTAGATGAAATAAAAGCTGTATGGAGCCAAATTAAAAGTGAAAAACCTTGAAGATTTAGCCTGCTTTTAACGTATAAATTATATCAAATGGATATGGTTTACATAGCAAATTTGGGATACATTTTTTTTTGTAATATTTATGAAAAGGAAGAAGATTTCAGACAATAATTAGTTTTATGTCATTTTAATTCACCAAACAGACAATGGCAAACTGAAATAAACTATTTGAGACTTTCGAAATTAAATGGATTTGAATTTGATTTTGGTTTTATCAGAAAAAATGACATAATTGTTGAAGAACATCAAATGATGAACAAAACAACAAAAATATACATTTCAAATAAAAATTCATTAAAATATCTTCTTCATATACACATACACTAAATACATGTATGTAGGGCCAGGCCATAACGATTGCTGCTACATATTTGATCAGCTGGGACGAAATTCCCTACACCTTTGAATTAATAATACATTTAAGCTTTAAGATTGGTTCCAAAAGCACCCAATTATTACTATTCGTCGATGTATGTCAAATACGAGAATGTACACATTATACTCGTAATAAACCCTAATCAAATCTTACGAAATGCATTTTGTACACGTTAATATAGCAAAATCCTATCACTCTAATCGACGGTTCGTATAAGTGCGAACAAAACTTTGTACATGACAACTAAACTATGGGCTTAAATGCAACGTAACATTATTATCTTTTCAAAACTATGCACACATGTAGGTAGATACACCGAAATCTCTATGAAAAACAGACAAAATGTCATATCGCCCACACTCTTAATCACATTTGCAATATAAATATCATAAATATGCAAACAGCATAGAGCTTATGATTATACTACCTAGATGTAATTATATCTTTAGGAATGCATGTTGTATCTTTTTCACCTGTTGTTAACGATCTGACTATGGAGCTAAGCGATTAAACGAGGCACTAGATTTTGTGCACAGTGTATATGTATATAATATAGAATGTCTTCCCCGGGATCTATAGTACTCTCGCCAGTGGCGTATATTAGGGGAGGGGTCAAGGGGATCAATCCCCTCCCTTTTGGTCACACATTTTTTTCATTATAAAAGTAAAAGTAATCGTTTTGTTGGAATTATTCAGCGTGTGTAGTGTTTCATACAAACGTGAAACCATTTTCAGAACTGCAATAAAAAATTTAGCAATAGCGTATCGTTAGAATAGAAACAATACAGCACAGGGCTTTACGTTCATCTACTTTTTCACATTGGTTCTGTAACCTTGCACAGGCACAAATTAAAAGATAATATGGAACACGGGGAGCTCTTCCACAGAAGCGCAATTTCCAATGGGGAAATATAAATGCAGTACATAAGATTATATAGGTTTCTTCAGGAGAGTGGAAAACTAATTCGAATGAAGAGAAAACGCTGCAAAACTGCTTCCAACTTTTGAGTATGAGAAAGCTCATGTTTTAGGTTTCACTACCGAATCCGCTATAGAATATGAGTTATCTCCACAGAAAATGTGCTTTCTCCACAGAAGTTAGCTTTGATTGTCCAATTAATCGCACTGTCTATGGCTATGATTTATTTTAATCCCTGTTTTGAGGTGTTTCGGCCAGAAAAGCGGCGATACTGCACAGACAAGAAACCGTGTGAATTTAACTCCAAAATGGGTCGAATAAGGTCCCTCTGTTTGTATCAAATATTTTTTTATCCAAATGGATGAACACAAAAGAGTACTTCCAATTACACCAAAAGGAGTAATTCTGGATGTTTTTTAGATAAAAAAACACAATTTTCACAGGGAATGAACATATAACTCATAAATGAGTTTTGTATAACTAGTATTGACCTCTCTATTCGTGTTGGCGACATTCCATTTACCTATTTACGCTCTAAAATGCATAATAAATTACCTACCTACAGTGGGATTCGATCCCGGGACCCTATGATTTGTAGACGTAGACGAACAGCTTACCTACTGCACCACCCAGGCTATAAGTGATCAAGTTTGTAGTTTATACCATACATTGTCACATCGCTCTACCATTTGTTGTCGACCGACTGCGAGTATAGGTATATCAAAAATAAATGACAATCGGCATTTCGTTGGAAATTCAGAAAATCAAATTACATACCACCATTTGGAGCGAATTTGACACCAATTTGTTTAAATTTAAACATCATATAAACAAAAACTAATATAATTACGAATAAATTGTCTGATTTATCCAAATGGATTTTATTTTCGGCGTTTTATCCTAACGGATAAAAGAAAAATTGTATACTTGTGGACAGAGTTAAATAATTGTAGTTAACCCCATACCTATGTATAAAAAGGAACCCATTTGATCATTTTCGATTCGCACCGCCTGATTTTTTAGTGTGTAGGTGTTCCGTGACTCCGACAAGTTAGGGAAGCACTGATCTAACCCAATATAATGATACTCCAATCCCAGTAGCGAAATTTGTATGAAAATTGAAATACTGTTAATTCACTCACCGTAATAAAAAAGCAAAAATAATTGATGCAATATTTTAAGGACTCAGTTTTTTTTCGTATGGCAAAATTGATATCTATTTTGCAGGAAAATTTGCTCAAAAAACTGTAAGTTTGAAGTGTGATAAATACAGAAATTGTTATTCTGAAATTCAACATTTGATAACCGTAAAAGTATAAGTAATTTTGCAAAATGATCCCCCTCCTCTCTGAAAAGCTATCTACGCCACTGACTCTCGCGTATCCTAATCATAGTCATGGACTTTTGCAATCTGTGTATGTATTTACATACGTTAAATGCATTATATAGGAATTTATTATAATTCGCTAATAAATGGCCCAAATAGAAAAAAAATAGATAATGTACAAAAAGTATGGCATGTATAAGATTGGGTATGGTCAGTTTCGCGAATCTAATCCTAATCTAGATACGTGAGTAAAGGTAAATAGATCCGCATACAGATACGTAAATCTTTTCGCGGTTAAATTTTTGTTGAGTTGTATAATCAACAAATCAGGACAGTACAGAACAGTAGCCATATATGTACATATGTAGTTACAAAACTAATGCATGTAGGTTCGGTAATGCTCAGTAGAGTCATTGTTTGGCGCCTGGTATTTGTTTGAAATAAATGCTTATACATGTGAACAAGAGGTGTACCCATTAGGCCGCAACCACACTGTCCGGCGTTTGTCAGACCGCGCGGTGCAAAAGATCAACGTTGTGGACAATATACGCCTGGCAGAGATAGAGGCAATAGGGGAATTCAACAAACCTTATTTGTTTGTAGAATTCCCCCATCATCTCTGCCTCTTTCAAGCGTGTATTGCCCACAACTTTGATCTTTTGTACCGCACGGTTGGGAAAACCCCGGACAGTGTGGGGCCGGTATAATAAGGTTAAAAATAATTGCTTTGGCAATTTACAACACAAGATAGGTAGTACGTTACAAGAAATAATTAAATTCAAGAGGGCGCCCAAACAAAAGGCCTACAACTGGACGAATGGGTTATCTCTAAATTTCGAATAAAGAGTAGCCTCTTAGGGCAGCCGCATATTAAGAGTAGAATAGGATGCTTGTAATATTGAAACTCCCTGATTTAAACTCTATTCCTCATACTTTGGTGCAAGCTACAAGAGTACCCTTCAATTTTTTCACACTCAATCACGTCATGCTCTTATTATTTTTAGTACAAGTTGGCGGAAAATCAATCCCACCTTATCGGAAGATGTTTCAATTTCTGTAAATGGCGTCGTTCGTGAATCATATTTGGTTTTTGTGAATGCATATTTGAAATACAGAATAAAAACAGACAAGCAATCTAGTGCTATACTCCACGAAATCATGGACAAATTGTGTCGATTTTTCTTTTACCAAATCGGTGGTAAATCTACAGATTTCGCGATTTGGCATGTCCAGCAAGATCGACCATTTTAACCATTTCAGACGTCTTTGGGGGTCCTTGAAGGCGGACTTTATGAAAATATTCGACTGGAATGGAAAAGTTATTACCGGGAATCTTACACTCGGTCATAAAAAAACACTAAAAAAAACAGGCACAAATATGTATTAACACTGATGGATAGAATCTTTTACACTTAAAAGACAGAAAAAAATCTTTAAGTCCAAATAAAGAATTCCATCACTAAAAATCATTTTTTTTAACTCATAAAGTCATTTGAAAACAAAATTGGATGATTACATTTGCGCCACCCTATATATATGCAGGTGACCTTAAACATATTATGAAGTATATTGAATCTCTTGAGAAAAAATCCACACATAGTAACACGTTTTTGGTGAATCCCATTACATATATTGAACGTGATCAGTTAGTTCGATCTACGACCAGTTTTGATTTAGAATACCATAATACTAAAACTCATTGCACTATTCCAATCTACTACTCGGCAATGTAGCTAACCTAACAACAGATACTCTGTGTATAATTTGCGGTCTGAAAAATATTGCATTCACCGGAAATTATCAATTTATTATTAGTATCATACCTTTCAACTAATGAATTTGCAAGGTATTCCCAAGTTTTGACAATGTATCCGGTTCTCTGGACAAATAGAGAATGTCAGTCTCGATATAGGTAAGTGTTGTAAAACCTTAATGCACACACTAAATCTTAACTTGAGAATCTTCCCCCTTTGGTGAAAAAAAAATGAAAATGTTTGATCGGAAGCTGAGTATTGCTAATTAGGCTTACGCTACCCATATACGTGTAGTGTTCATATATACTCTTTACTGTAAAATGTTTAACCTAGTCAGCAGCTAACCTATTGGTGTATCGTTTCCAGTCAGTCAAACAAATGGATATAACAACGTTTGTTATGAATACCCGAAATAATACTTCGCAAATCCAGCAAAATCACTTTTTTGGTCACACTTTGGTCACTTAGGTGGTTTCTGCGATGAACGATTCTATACATAAATTTCCCTTTTCGTTGCAACCGACTTAATAATATTTCCTGGTGTGTAGCGGTGCTAAATTATGGGATTTCAGTGAAGAACCTAGTCACATACATATATTGCCCTAAGTTTGGTACTGTTAATGGAAAATTTGGGGAAACCACTGTATAAGCAGGGCAAATTTAGGAAAGTCTACACTGTAAAAAGTTTGTTGAATTTCCCATTTAAAATGTAGTAAAATTTACATTTAAAAAACTTTGAAAATAAATAAGAGAGAGGATTTTACACAATTCTATGGCAATTAGTAAAACTTTAAGTCAACTTAGATAAAATATTGTAAAATCACATCGGTTTCGTTATATCCAAAACAAAAAATGTAAAATCAAGTAAACAGAAAATGTGTAAAATTACCGACTTAATGTCGGAATTTTTCCGCAAGGCTTTGTATTCAGTTGAAGTTCGCATCTTAAATTTTGAGAATATCGGTAGTTTTTACTCTGCCTTGTCGAAGCTCATTTTTTAAAGTGAGCTGACAGCGACGAACCATGTTCTTTTGTTTCCATGAATGGAAGAGGAAGCCACTATCCGTGACAATTGGAGGCCCGACGTGTATCAAGGCTCAATGTCATTCAGATACGTCATTAAGTTAAGTATTATCATTTTCATTCTTTCTCATACATCTTATCTACACTCAGAAAAATGGGTCCAATCGACTTAAGTAAGTTTTTGTCCCGATATTTTAATTGGACGGCAATTTACCAGATTTCTTCAAAAAGTAAACAGATGCAATAATTATTATAACTAGATGAATCCCATTGAGATATTTTGTATATAAAATGAAATGTTTCTCGTAAATTCAATGGGATACCAGATGTCATTTTCAACATTTTATCCAATTAAATTGACAAGATTTGAAAGTATTAACTTATAATAGGATGGTTCCCATTAAAACAGCTACATAACTAATAAGACAAACTATCACTCAGAAAAATCCCGTAAAGTTAATAATTTCTGTGTTATAAATTTAACAGAACGGCAAATGACTTGATTTCTTCGGAAATTAGCCAGGTGCATTGCTTTATATTACGTCTTATTGCATTAATGGAATAGACCTTTAATTTCAATTTCAAGAACATAGGTGTATTTTGAAAGACAACCAGCATCATGCTCCGTAGCGGAGATTGTTCGGTTGCCTTTCCGGGACTTTTAAATAAAGAAAATTTAAAAAATAGGGGCAAATCGGATATTCAAAACTCGGCCTGGCCAAATATCGTGCGTGATTCGTGAAAAAAAAAAACAAAACACAATGATGTAGTGGGATGGAAATAAATATGGGATTCTTATAAAAAATATAGTTGGATCAGATTACGAGTAGAAGGATTTTTTTATTAAGATTTCTCCTCTTACTCCTGCTAATTTAATATGATATACCCTATTGGAGAACATTTAGATCATCTGTTTGTTTTAAATGTATGCAACTATTGGAACAAGTGGATATTTATCGGGTTATGGTGTAATGATTTCCATATTTTTAAGAAATTAGATTTTTCCTGTTTACTAAAAATAATAGGATAAAATGAATGGTTTAATGAGATTTCCTATTAAATTTTTTATGAGTGTACAACACGTTTTTTTTTAATCGGATTTCCTATTAAAGTTTTTATGAGTGTAAAAAAGTTATTTTTTTTTAATTATATAGAATTGAATTTTTGTTTATTTTGCACAGTTATGTCATATTTTGCTTGGTTACGCAATTGTATGAAATCGCGTAGTAATTTCGCTCAATTTTAGATGGGGCTGCCGGAAGATTGCCGTACTCTGTAAGGAAAAGGCTGCTGTACGATGTATTGAAGCGTTAAAATTTGGGTTTGACTGCTAGCATACAGAACCGATTGTAGGAGGTGATCAGTTAGCGCCTGGTATCAAACCGCAATTTTAGAAGTATTCAAATTGCGGAGTCTCGGCCATATTTTCTGTGTTTCATTATTATTTGACTTCTGAGCTTAAATGTATTATTTAAAACCTTTTTACTGGGCGTAATAATACAATAGTAAAGGATAAAGAATTTTTTCGTTATGGCTTAGAATAGAGCCACGTCAATCGTTTTCCGAACTACAACTTTCCTAAACATTGATAACTGGCGATACCAGCAGGATTGAACAAAACTGTTGTCTTCTACTTTCAAATCACAAACAGGATAGGGGGGCATACACAGCACTCAGTATAGAGGAGCTACGGTCCAAAAATTCAAATCGTAGCCGAGTGGGATGTAATCAAGAAAGGGGTAAAAGGCTAGGCACGTTCAGGTTCCATTTATCGTTAAAAACTGACAAAGGTCATTAACGATACTCCTAATTTTTAACACATTATACTTTTAGCACCGACAATTTAAACTAACGGTATATTTTCGCTATTGTTATATATTTTTATTATATGCTCTCTAGCATCTGGCGATGATCATGATGCTGAAAAAAATGTTGGGCCCTGCCCCTGCTCCAGAACGAAATCCAGGATACGCCCATGTCAGTTTCTATTCTATTTTCAATGTTCAAAGTCAATTTTTTCTTTCAAAAAATTGGACGATTATCAAAAGGCTGCATTTTGAACGGGTGGATTTTGATCGGAAGGGATTTTTAGATGGATTTTTGCCGGGTGGAGTTGTTACAAAATCCAGTTTGCTTTGTTGTAATTGTGCGTTAAAGTAGGTACTAACATCGTCAGTTCACGTGAAATTCATGCAAATACTGTCAAAATTTTGATGATCGTGAAATCGAATTCGCTTGGTGGTACTCACTTCACATGAAAGTCTCCACACCGGTTTTTGACATTTCGCCGGCGAAAATAATGCAGTTGCACTTTATTTCATAGTGAAAAGATGTCATCGACAATCAACCAGAACGCGAGTGAACATTTATCTTAAATTGAGTGAATAAAAACCAAGTCTCCACGGCACCGTTTTCACGGGAGACATATATGCAAGTTTTTCGCTAGGTGAACTCAGTGCATACCTTTACACTGAAGAAGCGCCAAGTAGCTATACATATCTTAAAAACTCTAAACAGCACGGTTCACATTCCCAAATTTGGCTATGCTCCATTCGGTGATCGCTGATCTAAGTTTTACACTAAATATGCCTTTGTGCGTTCCTCCAAAGAGCAAATACGGAGGAATTTAGAATGTGTTTAAAGCAAATTAGAAGGAAGGAATATAGTAAATTCTAGAATTCCCTCTCCATTCATACAAAAGTACTTCAAAAAATGCCTCACAGATTAACCTCTTTCCACGGAGATGGAAAATGGTGGATATAAAAGGATGTAAAAAGAAGGCATAACTTCCATGCAAAAAGTCCTTTCTAGACTATTTTCCCTACCGGGGAAAACCTTTCCACTTCATTCCGAAGTATTGCAAATAAGGCCTTTCGATCCGGTTCATCATCAATATCGATTTTCTAATTAAAAACGCGTCCCTCTCAAAAATCTAGCAAAGTTTGTCAAACGTACTTTTCATTAGCCTGTGGGGAGGACTGAGAAGCACTCGTCGATTGCCGAAACTAAATATGCCTGCTAGGACGGAAGTTGCTAAGGACGGCTAACTGAAATCAGGCTTCCGTTTTTTTTTTATTAAAAAATTAAAAGGGACGTTTTATTGTGTTTATCCCGTGCAGGTTTGGGTAGAACTTCATATAAAAAAATGACACTTACCCAGGTAAAGCTAACCCGCGTGCAACTACCCTACACGGGATAGAGCTCAAATGTAGATGGCGGACGCATAGGGGAAATATGAGGGAATTTGTTTTTTCAAACCAAATGTGAGAGTTTTTCTAATCACGAGAAAAGATTTTACAAGGAAATAATCATCTTTTCTGATAAAATCCACCGCATCTAAAAAATAAGCCGACGAAAGCGAGTCAAAGATACACAAAAACTGTCAAATGTCAGCTGTTTGGTCTTAACCGGGATGTTACCCGCGATCGTTTTTTTTGAGTCAGACTTACACGCGATGCGAAAAAAACGTCGCTAAAATTAATGCCCCAACGCCAAACAGCAATTTTCATATTCACAAAAAATGAATCTAATATGATAACTATATTCAATAAATATCACAATAAAGTTATGGTCACTCAGTATTTAATCAGATGCAGAATACAGACAATTGAAAAACGTATTAAAAAAATCCATCAATCGTAATAATAAAGTGGCAAGCACAAGAATCTGGACAATCTTATCTTTTCGAAGGGATGCGAATTGCATTATATTTTTTTTTTGCAAAATGTAATTGTAAAAAATATAAAATAATACATTTGTAATAAATAAATAATAATAATTGACCAAATATCTAATAAAAATGCGTGCTGCCTTTTTGAAAAAATTCTATAGTAATACATCCCGCCAAATATGAGACTAATCAGAGGCGTATCTGTAGCTTTAATCAGTTACCAAAAGTTTGATTCACACCTTTTCATGCGTGAGAAATTTCAATAATTTTGTTTCACCATATTTAGAAAATTACAATCGTCTACACTCCACATCACTTAGAGAGAGTTTGAAATTTCAAAAAGAATTTTCGCAGCTAAAATATCATTTGAAGACACTTCAATAACGATTGTCACAGCACCAAATACGATTTCCAAAAAAAAAAAAACTTTGAATCTTTATAGAGAAAATTGTGCGTAAACATTTTTTTGGCGACACACAAAGACTATACTAATTAAAAGAGCAAATTATAAAGCAAAAACGTGGTTCCGTCTTCTTTTCGCAAGGGAAGCCTCCCTCGAACCTTGCCTAATGTCAATACAGATTACAAAATTCTCATGCTAAAATTGTCTCCTCGTCAGAATGCTAATTAAATTTCCCATTAAAATATTTCGTCAGTGTTATTTCGCGATTGTGTGCACGTCACATACAAAAAGACGCGTTAGTACGAGTATGTGCTACTCGCCCTTCCTGTTTTCACGTTGAAAATGAAAGTGAAACTTTTTTTCTGAGGTAGCTTAAATTCGCGTTTTGTCGTCATCGCGTTGTCATGGTATTTGGTACTAAAGCCGGTCTGACAAAAATTCACTTTCGTTGATTCGTCATTTTTATGTAGCGAACGACCATACATAAGAAGGCAATAGTAGCACAAGCAATACGGCATAAAACATCTCAAGCAACAGATGTCAAAGAAAGAAGATTGTGTCTAGTCTAGCAAAAGCTAGACACAATACTTAGCCATGCATCTTATATGTACTTGGCATTTTAGTCTCTTTTTTTACTTCTCAAGATTATACGATACGATAGATCAGGGGTGTCAAACTCGAAACCTGGCCCGGGCCAAATAAGACTCTCGTCAGGTTTAGGTGGGCCGCAGGAGGAAAATCTAAAAAGCTTTTATATAATCGTATTACGAAAGTTGATTACAGAATATTACTTTTAAAATGTGACAGAAAGTCTGGATAACTTTAGCGCAGTGGTGATCCAGTTCGAGCCCCCCCTTGCAAGATTTGCTGATCCTGCCCCTCCCCCCACCCCCCCCTTGCCATGGGCAAGGAATGCTTTATTTTTGGACATAAGTTTCATCCAGGAATCCATTGCCGCAATTTAAATTGTTGGAACATTTGTTTGTGTGCAGCCCATATTTTGGAACTACTGAATTTTAGGAAGTATTATTTAAATTTCATGATTTTCGCATCCTGAATTTCGTCATGAGCAAAATTGATATTGATATTACTGGAGCGACCAAAATCCGTAAATTTTATTTTAAAAAAACATTTAAAGACTATATCAGCCGTATCAAGAGATTTTTTATTTTTTTCTCGACCTAATATTCTCAGCGGTGTTCATCAAATGGATTTTATAGCAGCGAATTAATCGACGAAAATACAATATTTGCCATTTTGCAAAGCTTTGCAACAACCGAGAAAACAATAATTAATTATGGCAAGCAAGCCCTAATTTATAAATGGTATCAATATTAGAGCAGTGCCCGCGCCCCCTTCCCTAGCCGCCACGCCTCCCTAGGGGGGCGCGCCCCCCGTTTGGGAATCACTGTTAGCGGCTTCGGGATTATCCGTGAGAACTTCCTCCTTTAGAAAATGTACTTCAAGAACATTAAACAATTAAGACAAGAAGCGAAAACGTGAAAATATGATTGAGCTTCAAGTAACCACTTTTTGTGAATAACATGATTTGGGACATATGATAAAAAAATTTAGCACCAGTCATCCAGGTCACCCACAATAACCAAATAGTCAGATTAAATTAAATTAAGCAGAATGGTGGCTTAAAGAGACAATAAGTTGTTTGTGATATGGTACAAACTCATGGAACAATACAGCTTGATAAGTATAGGTCCAAAAATCAGGCATTTGGGCTGTGATTATTATGTTGTAATTTCACATCCAGGCGATATAGTTAACAATTCCAAGATTTCTGTAGTTTTTAAAGCTTTGCCATTTTTCCAAATAGATCTCAATTTATGTTCGGTAAAGCCAACCAATTTTTTATTAACTGCATTTGGGGACAGAGCAGTTTCATGAAGAGACTTAGTATTGTCCTGTACGAAAAAGATTAGCTGTCTTATAAAATCAAATAACCGACCTCAAATTGTTGGTAGTATTTGGAGAAAAAAATCCTAAAATAATCTTGCATAAGCCATTGACGAGTTTTAGTAATTTTTGTAGACTTGAGTTCAACGGCTTAATTTGTTCACCTTACCAATTTCAACATTTTTGTATTGATACACATTGTGCTGCTTCGACATGGCCGCGGGCCGCACAGAACTGCAAGGCGGGCCGCATGTGGCCCGCGGGCCGCGAGTTTGACACGTCTGCGATAGATGAATGATGCAAATGATGACTGAATTTATGATTTGCGGGCGTGTAATATTATATTTTGATGCTGTCGGCAAAATTTTGCCAAGCAGCAGTTTTGTGCATGTGTATGGGTGGCTGGATTCGCGTCTTTATTTTTGGCAGACGTGTTATACTCGTACCTACCTGAGAGTGTGCTTATGTACACTTTTTTTTGTACAGATTTCGCGTGAGTGGGCCAATATTATTTTATAATCGCAATCAGTATGGTATTTGGGTCTCTAAATTTTGGCGCGCGGTAGTTTAATTTGATTTTTTTTTGCAGACAAAAATGATGACGGACATGTTTATTGACTTTGCTGGTGTTTTTGTTCTTCTGTGTTGAGTGGTTGATCGACTATTGGCACTCAAAAACGACTGGACATGAAGTTGTCTGTTACAATTTGGTAATAAAGTTGAGTTTTGAAGAGCCGATTGATTGGATATTTTTCGTGAAAAAATAAGTTTTAATAACTGGCCCGAAATTTATATTATGTATCGATAAAATGTCAAAGTCAAAATTTATTAATCGTTGAAGATTTATTGTTGACGAAGATAAATTTAAATAGTTTGTTTTTCAGTATTTTATATTTTATAGAATATGTTTCGCCTTTTCTTAACTGTTTTTACAATGTCAAATTTTGTGCACTGAAATTACATTTTCTTTTTTTGCTCAAATTTTAGACAAAAACTCCGTTCAGTAGAAGTCGCAATATTTTTAAATTACGTACACCAAGTCCACTCAATTATGTATACGTAAAATGAATTTACTGGAAAACAAAAATCCCCTTGTCGCCTACAACCTTCCAAATATCCAATTGCAATTCCATCTCGAAAACATCAAATTTTGGGCAGTTTCCACTCAAAAATGTATATAGCCACTAAATATTGTGTGGTCGAAAAGATATTTAATATTCTGAAAATCCAATTTTTGATACAAAAATCTCGCCTGACTTTAAAATTTATGGATCCTAAAATGACGCAATACTTCTACCAGTACGCTTCTTAGGTTGTATATAAAATAAAATTCACCCTTCAATTAACAGCGTTGCAGGTTCCGGAAATAGTTTTTTAATACAAAAATTGGAGCGACTGATGCGATTAGGACTTAGGACTTTACTAATTCCAACAAAATTATAAGTGAGCTGACAAGCTCCAGCTGAATTTTTCATTTGCCCAGGTTTTTTATAACGGTACTTTACTGTGACATTTACAATACCGGAAACAATTTTTTTAAGCAAAAAATTCATAAATTTGTGCGGATATTGGATTGAGTTTGCCAACAAAATCCTAAGTGTATCGACAAGTTGCACCTGAATTTTCCGCCATTTCATGCTATTTAAAACGGTATTCTACTGTAACATTTACAATACAAAAACTAATTCCAACTAAATCATGATTGATTCGACAAACTTTCGTTGAATTTCCCAATCTCCCAGGTCTTTTATAAAAAATTAAATAAACTATTGCTAACAAAATCAGTGTCGACAAGTTCCAATTGATTTTTGGGGTTATTTTAAGGCTATTTACAATGGTACTCTGCTGTAACATTTACGATACATAGACAACAACTGCAAAAAGGAAAAAAAATTTTAAGGCCATTCAAATTGAAAGAATTTTCTTTGCATTTAATAAACATTTTTTTTAATAGTAGTCAATTTTTAATCTTTTAATCAATTTAACACTTTACAATTCAATTAATTTTTTTTTTAAATCAAATTAGTAATTGAAGACTTTAAAATTGGAAAATTGATTATTGCTATTGTATTTGAAAAAAATGTCAATTTTACTGTTTATTTCACTGAAACAAATGTTACGTGACTTTGTTGGACATATTTGACCAGATTTTGACAATTTTTGGGTATTTGGGAGTTCCTTATTTTGAGGCATGAATTGTGACGAGTCTAACGGAGTAGCTTTAATACGAACATAACGGTAATTTTAATTCAATCTCGCTTATTCGTTATGAAAAACTATGGATCGAATTGAACGTACTTTATTAGACATATAGTTCTAGATTTCACACAATGATGGGCAGATAGATTTTGACTAGGGAGTTTTTGACGGAGGCGATTTTGATTTCTAGATTTTGAAAAGGTAAAATTCTTACATAACCCTATAGGGTATTTACGGAATGACTTTTTGACTTTTAAATACAAGGATTTTGGCTGGTTGGGTGTAAATTTTATGTGGAAGGAATTTAATTTTTGACAGATTTTCTACCAGACTAATTTTTGACACATTTAAAATTTTGGAAACCATGTCATTCCATTTTCATATAAGGAATTGCCCCTTCTGTGCCGGTTCAGACGCTTTTTTCAAATATATGCGCGTTAAATTATAGCTGTCTAAACAAATATTTTTGGCAGAGGAAAATTAATTTTCAAATCAATTCTTTCAAAATACCATATTAATAAATCACCTCCTAAATTTTCGTACAAACATGTCTACACATTCTCATTGCAGTAAATCCACCACATTAGGCAATACACAAAACCAATTAACAAACGTCTAAACATTCCGAAAAAAAATAATAATTTCAAAATATTCCAAAAAGCCCCAAAATAAATACATACAAAAAAACTATAAAATCCATACAAACAACAAAATTCCAACCGAAAATTTTTCATCAATTTTCCAATAATTGTAGAGATATATTGGCCGACAAATATGCATGCATAGTGCATGCATGTAATTTTCTGGCATCCGGCCCAAATCAATAAATACCTCTTCACACCACTATATTTGCTGCACTATATAACTCACAGCACAGCAATAATTACCACACCACTTTTCCTCAATTGACACGAAAACCGTACTATGCACATAGTACGCACAATGTCTTTCATCTTTTTAAAGAAAATGAATAGAATTTGTAATTATTCATGCATTTATGTGCGCATAAATACTCAATACTCAATACACAATTTCGAGCTTCGAACAAAAAAAAAACAAAATTCGAGAAAATAAATCAACAAAAATGCTTAAAAAACAAACAAACAATTTGTCAATAAAGGCAAGAAGAAAAATCATTGATTTCGCAACCGAAATTTTCCCACATTCATCCGAGACGAGATGGTCAGTCAGTGCGTGGCGAGACGATTGTGTAGCGCTTTTCTTGCGCTATATAATGCATTTAGGAGAAAACATATATGGATAAGTAATAGAAGAAAGAATTATGGTTTTGCGGCCACCAAAATTTCAATTTCAACAACAACAGTGCCGACATAAAAACGCAAGTTCTTATGGTAATTCCTCATTATAAAAATAGGCGAGATATGGAATGAGGATAACACACCGAGAGCGAGAGCATAGAGACGACGCTTGTCGTTGCTTGGCTTTAGTCTTTGGTGGTGGCTGTAGAAAGCAAAATCATCCACAGAAAATCTAGGTCAGTCCCATATATTAGATATGACTTTTTCATTAAATGAAAATTTCGAAAAAAAATAACTTTGCGGGGATATACCCGAATGCGCCGTTAGGGTGGGGGAGGGGAGGTGCGTGCTTAAAGAAAAAGTAAAGAAATATGGCAAGCGATAGTTGTGGGTCAATAGTATTCACAGATTGGAAATACAAGAGGACACACACAACTTTGCCATGTACAATCCGTAGTCTTATACTAAACCTCCACCCCCATAAGCCCTTTTTCTTCCGTTTGATTTCGTCCGGACTCCGACATCATCATAATCATCGCGCACCACTGCGTTCCCGTTCACTTCGAATAGAACACACATATTTGACGTTCGACCCAAATTCTAACACGAAAACAAGAACGATGAAAAAAAAAAAACACAGAGAAAAATGTGTATGAAAAATAATTAGTCCAAACTTCCCATTGACTACCACAATCCGCATGAACATGCCCCACATTCGAAAGAGCTTTTGGAAAACTTTTTTTTTATTATAATTTTTCTACTCCACCCCTTGTCAGTACTGACATATCATCATACACAGACACACACACTCAATCGTATAGTTGAAGAAGAAGTGAAGTGAATGAGGTGACTACCCTACTAGTTAGACTCTCCCGAGGAGCCTCCTATTTTGTGTCTTCTCTTCTTTGCAGCCCACAGCCGACGCAGTGTTCTAATTTTGCGCAATTTTTGTTAAATTCTTTTCCGGGAATTTTTGAAAAATCCACAAGCTGTTGAAATTTTTTGATGAAACGAAAATACGCCCGAAAACAGGTCATACGAGTAGCGTAGTGGCGAAAAGATGTCAAGCATTAATGGTGACAAGACGAGAGGATGGTTTTGGGGTGCAAACTTTTTGCCAACAATCCCTCAGCAAGCTGGCTAACGATGGAGTGGGTATGTATGATGTAGGATGTAGCTACACATCATTTTCTCTTAGGCCGGTTCCCACGCTCCCATTTCTCTAACTTGGGTCACACTCATTGTGCGTAGGACTTGACGAGGTGTCCATGCTCGCACTTGCTTCCATATGGGATGGAAATAGGCCGGCTTGGGGTGTAAGATTTTGTTATCAGCATACATGCATAGAAATGTGACATGCATGACGACACACACCGCACGCACCTTATCATAAATTTGATGGTGATCTATCTGGAAAAGTGGGGCAAACAAAAATAGTGTACAAACTGAAAAATTAGGCCGCGATGAAACAACTATAATTGTGTACACACAGAAAACCGTATGTGATTACGACGACGCCAAACTATTGGGTAAATCATACATTCGTCTACCCTGCAGCCTGCCTGCGCCGCGCTTTTGTCTATCGCGATTTCATAGATATTCATATCTATAGAAAAAAAATATCTAACTACAAACAAATAAATGGTCTTGATCTAGCTCTAGCATCTCAATATATAACTGTGAGGAGCTACTTTGGTGGTATCGCTAGAGGACGCTGGCAGAGGTGTGAGTTGGGGTTGTTTTGTCGGTACTCAGTACTGCGGTACGTAACGTATCTAACATACACATCTTGAAGCCGGGGGAATCTCTTCATTATTTCGACTCATACTTGTATCTTTCACACAATTTTTTTCGACATGTTTTCCTTCCTTCCACTCCTGACATCGGCGTCGTCTTCGTCGTTTATTTTGAATGTTTGTGCTTATGCCTTCGGTTTTGTGAGAAGTGTTTCGGATCCCATACAAACATTATCTGACTCGCTTGCTCGTGCGACATTCCACACTAGCGCCGTCGCGCAATCATGACCTACTTTACGGTATATGGTCGTAATCAATGCAACATGTTCAACATATATAGATACTAGTATCTGTACATTATACATAATCGACAGATATGTATGTAAATACGTACAAATATAAATACAAAACTCGCTAAAGTAGAATTGACACATTTTGGCGCACTTATACAGATGCAAAAGATATACCACACAATATTGTTGGCCGCATTTTCCATTTCGATAGATTGCCGAGCCGAACTCATAAGAGCTCATATTCTCTGCAAATAAGATACGAGTAAGAGCGCTCGAGAGCTTATACGCGCACATAAGCTTCGTCGTAATAAAATGTCAAAATCAAATCCTACACACACCATGTGCAGGAGAGGAGGACTCGCATTCGACATCCAACGCTCTTTCGTCTAACTTTTTTCAAACAAACAACACACCTAGATGGGTCTTTCTATATCTTCTACCAAAGCTTCAAGCTTCGTCGTCCAACGAAATCGACAGTGGATGTAAAACAAACCGCGAATAAAAGTGGAGCCATACGGCATTCGTAATAATCCAAATGAAAGAGAAACTTCAAAGATTGCGAAAAAGAGTTTTGCACGATAGCTCCAAACCAATTTCATTTGAAATCGAGGAAGAGGGGGTAAATCGGAGGAAGAGGGGGGGGGGGGGGTCATAACCATATGCCATGCACACACAACCGGGCCCCCATCTTTTGGCATCTTGCACATATACGCGAGATACAACAAAGCGGACTTATTGCGAAAATATACTCACAGCGGCGGACTATAAGCAAGCAGCCGAGGCTTGCTTAAAGCGCGGCATTTTCTTGACGCGGGCAAGTTTGTAACACGTGTTGTGGCAGTGGTTCTTTTTTTTGCTTGAAGAGATTGCGACATTTGGTTGCGTTCTTTTTTCGTGTAGGTACATTTAGTCGCCACCCTTTCGCAGTTTCGATGCGAACCCCCCTTGAGGGGAGCGCAAATAAGATCGCCGCACAACAATGGATATGTATGGTGCCATCATACTGTATTTGTGCTTAAAGCGCAGCCATATACAATAGAGTCGATTCGCAAGCGATATATCCGTATGGTACATTGTTAATGTAGGCCAGGATTTTCGTTGCCGACCTACTGCGATGACGAGGAGAATATTATTGGGTGAGCGGGTGAGCCAAAACATTAAATAAGCTCGAGCTTATTGAATGAGTTAGCAAGAAAAATTGAAATTATTGCTTTTTTCTATATAAAATTTTACTTAAACTTGCGGGGGCAATACAATATAGTATTGGGAAATTCACTATTTGTATTATATGGGCGTTGAGGGGGACTTCAGCAGTAAAAACAACATAAACTTACGAACAAACACATCGAATAAAGTACAATGAGGAGCCAAAGTTAGGTTGGAAGTCACTGTATGTGCTGCAACAATATATTTTCATATTAGCAACACAATATCCAGCACAATGTTGATAACACAAGAAGAATAATCATAATAATGGTGGAGCCAAAACGGCATGGCATGCTGTAATAATTGTTTGTATTATTGCATTGCGTTGTTAAACCAACTTGCGTTATCGTATATTATGGATCTTTGCGGTGGTGGAGAGAAGAAAGCAAAAGTGGTATACAGTGCGTACTCGATAATCCGAAGCCTCGAAACCTCGAATTTCCAGTAATCCGGATCACCTCAAAGATTACATTGTACACTCTGTAGTCCGAATTTCAAGAGCTTCTCTAATCCGAATCTGACTTTTTTCTCATAATTACAATGATATTATCGTCCGAAATAAAAACAACAGTTTTCTTTGTTCTTGGAAAAAACAAAATCTAGAATAACAGAGTGAAATTCTTCCAAAATATAAAACAGATTCTTCGAACAATTTGATTAAATTCGTCCATTTCCACGAAATTTAGAGCAAATTAAAGGCTTCCACTAGTCCGAATTCCTCTGTAGTCCGGATCGACCCTGGTTTTTAATAGTCCGGATTATCGAGTACGCACTGTACATATAACAAATGTAAATATGTAATATGGTATTTGTTGAATATGGGGGCTCATTTTGTGGGAGAGCAATTATTACAGTTTGATGACGTGAATTATGGCATAATTTGTTCTTTTTTTTCTTTTCTAGGTCAGTGGGCTTAATGGGAAAGTTTCTGTCTCCTGAGATATAAGCTCCGTTTTTTTCCTGTCGGACACAAAACAGAGCAGCAAAATTTCCAAACTAATTTCACAGTATTGCCAAATGCCCAAGTGCCAAATTTGTATGGAACCAAATGCCGAATTTGTACGCAACGCTGTGGAACTTGTTAATCGGACTACAAATTAGGTGAGATTATTCGGCTATCTGATACAAGGTTATCCATTTCGAGGTTGGGAAAGTATAGCTCTGCCATCCGAAAACTGTCAAATGTAAACATCAACCAAAACAGTATTGGTTTTGTTGTCAGATTTGCCAATTCACAAAATGGATCGTTTAAACGTCGCAAAACTGAAAAAAAAAACATCAAATCCAGCTTGAACTAGTGAGAGAGTCTTCCAAATTAAAATCCTCTCGTTCAAAAACCACCCAAAGACTGGTTACAAAAAATTTACCAGCTGAATTTTTATCTGAGGGAAGAGGCTCGTTACATTTATTTAATGAGTAGATTTTGGCCGAGTGAATTTGACATATTTTGAACATGTGGATTTTGTAACAATACACTCGGTCAAAATTCATCCATCGTCAAAATTTACCCACTAAAGTAATAGGCCTATCAAAATTTCCATTCATTTTTCGTAGGACACCTATACAAAATAGACTGATGAATGCCCCGTAATGCTGCAAGGAATATGAGATCGCATCTCCTGAACTCGCCTAAAATTAAGCTTAATTGACAATTGCTCAGGGATATGTGCTTTACATCGTGTCCCCAAACCAAAATTTTCCAATATTTCGATTTGAAAAATAAAAGTGCGATTATTTCGCTTATTATAGCAGCAAGGCAGGCCAAACTGTACCGTTTTTGTCGGACCTTTAGGCGTCTGTAGTTTCCAAACTCTGAACGTTGCAGAGAAATTCTTCAATATATGATCTATATCGGCTCTTTACATCAAAATTTTCGGAAAATTTGGATTTGAAAAAAAAATGCGATTATTTCACTTATTGCGCCAACTAAGCAGTCAAAACTGTGCAGTTTTTTTTTCAGACCTTTGAGTAACTGTAACTTATAGTCTGTCTGTAAAAGGAACAGTCATCGTTATAGGCGTAACAAGTACCATCACAAATTACGAAAAACTCGTAGCGAGTAAATCAAATACAGTAGAGCACCGATAATCCGGATTGATAGGGATCGAACCCCATCCGAATTATCGAATATACGGTATTTCGGGGTCCGGATTATCGGAAAATTTATGTAAAGATTTTTCGCGGACGATATATTCAACAATAATGCAAACAAATGTCCCATTCTCCGACTCTGAAAACCAAATTAATGACATCCAAGTCAAATTAATGGCTGTGCGAGTCAAATAAAAATTTCTCACAACAATTGAACAATTTAAATTTGATTTGTACAATTTAGTAATTTGATCCAGAAAGTCGTTAATTTGAATTGGCTGGCTCAGGTCTCAGGTATCAAATATCAGCACGTTAGGGTTGTCAAATTAAAATTATTTTTATAAACGTATTGAGAAAGGGGGGGTTTTTTTAAATTCTACTACGGTTTTTATAAAGAATATCAAAATGAGTAGATAAAACAGCGTTTTACTTACAGAGCGTTTGATTAGTGGTGGTGATATCCATTCAAGTTTGCATTTTATAAAATGATTGAAATTATATTATCCAAATTGAAATAATCGACACTTACCTGAAAAAAATAGAAAAAGAAAAATTAGTGTCAAAATTAACAATTTATTAGAGAAATAAAAAATAAATAATTAAATCGGCCGGCAAAATTGTTGACAAGAGTTTAGCACTTTTCGTATTTATTGAAGGCCTGAATTTGCTCATAGGTTTTGTTCTAAGTCCAATGGAAAGCAATTAAAATCTACTTTTTCGAGAACATTCGAAGCGTCCTGGAGGGGTCTGAAACCAATCGCAAAACAGTCGATAGAGTATTAGCCACTATGGATTTTCATTAACAAATTTTAAAGTGAAATAAACGATTTCTTGGATTTTTCGAGCAGACTACGCTCCTTAGGTGCGATTCAATAATTATTTTGTATAGCCAGTAGTAATTCGGGAAAAAAAACACTATCAAATCAGGACCACATGATAATGATGTGGGGAACAGTACAATTGTGTAGATCAGGAGTCGGCATACTTCGATTCGCGGCCAAATCTCGCATGCAAGCTTATTTTATCAAATAACTAAAAACAACAGAAAGCTCAAAATGAGAAATATTCCAAATATCCAAAAAATCATACAGAAATAAGCTGCGCGAGAACGTGAGTGCAATTTTTGACAGAGCATTTGAATGGGTGAGATGTTTTTTGACTGCAGATTTTCGGCTTTAACGTGTCCACTTAATGTTCAATAATCGTCGGCCACGATCTACTGTTGAAATCGGATGCCCAGTGAGTTATTACTGTCTAAAAATGGGTTTTCATTTTGCACCTAAGAAAACCTTCTCAATACGCTATTTTCCAGCAAACAAATGGATGATCAAATTCATACCACAAAAATTGTGTCTCAAAAAGTTGGATGAAAACCAAAAGTTCTTATGTAGGATCATTTTTCGACAAAGGAACTTATGGTGATATTTCTAAAAAAAAAACAGGAGCCTGGAACGAGCTACTAGCTGATACATATTCGGAAAGAAGATGATTGGGAACTCAATGTTCTCAAGACAAGCTAGTAATCCGCTTCATTTTATTAGGGTGATGTTTTTCCATCAGTTAAGAAATGTTAGTCTCAGTTCCAATCTCTTCTGGTGGTTGCGTGTAAAAACCTTGGATTCAGCAGTGTATAATCACAAAATGTTGATCTTTTAGCACAACAACAGTCGATATACGAGTATTACCAACTACACAGCAAACATCTGCTTTCATAGGGATCAAATTTATTAAATCTAGTACCTCATGATTTCAGAACTGCCACCACTGGAATTATCTTTTTTTCTGGATTTTGGCATTCTAGAAAAAAAAAGATTTGCCTCCTCTAGTGGAGACTGTAAAGATCTGCGATTCACGTGTAGTTAATCACTACGAATTTTATTTAAAAAAAATACTCCGAAATGCTATAGTTTAAAAAAATACAGGTTTTTCCTTCCCTGCCTTGGTTTTGAGAGGCTTTCGCCCACATGATACCCTCCCGTGATTGCGCCCCTGCTTTAACCGGATAAAAAGTGCCAAAATGCAAGCATATTTCTCTAATTTAGAAAGCGGAGATTTTCAATCAATACGGCGAAATATGCGTCAATGAAAACTCATCGGTTTGAGTGACTTTATGGTTATTTAATAAATTCCTTAGTATTGTTTTGGAAATCGCAATGATTGGGTTGCGCATAGCGGGTTTAGGGTGTCACCTCGTGTTTTCCTCCACAGACAATGTCAACATTTATATTTTTCGTAAAACTACTTCCAAAAAATATTTTTCAGCGTACGCCCCTGGACTATACCAGTGACCGGATGATGCCTTTAGGATAGTTAAGTATTTTGCGGAGAAATTGTTGCAATTTTCAAGCAATAATATCTATCTATACGAAATTCCACATTTAGGGGTATGAAGCTGCAGTGGTTTTTCAGCTCCAAGTTCCATGGTTTTCACTCGGCATTGGCGTGCATTACTAAAGAAGACCGTGGGACAACTGCAAAACAGGATGTGCCACAGATTTTTTTTCGGTACCCAATGCATTTGAAATTTATTGCAAGATGTGCACTGCATCCAGTTGAAATCTTCGATTCTCAGAGCTTTCCAAAATTCTTATTTCGGCTGACATTTTGAAGTGCTTCGAATTGTCCGTTTCAATACAATATTTTCACAAATCAATGCGGGTGGGAGATTTTTTTTGCGTTTCCATTATTCTCTAGATTGTAGTCCTGTAAAGAATAAGCACGTCTGCATTTCACTTAAATTTTCAATTTGCACAAATAAATGTGCAGAAGTGCGTATCGTCAGCTGTGGCCTACTTCCATCATTGATGTTAAATTGAAGGTTCATTGTCTGGAAGTCATATGGTATCCTTGAATGTGTTAGGAGAGCTTCAGAAAGCTTGAATTTTAACCATTTCAATTCCTACGTAATTAGCCTAATATAAATTCACCTGAACAATATAATATGTAACAGCCTCAAACAATTTACTTAATACGCATTTTACCCTTTCTTGGCGCGTATTTCCGTAGAAATATTATCAATCAACCGCGAGATAACAAGTGTCAACTACACACTCGCAGTACGAGCTAGAGTACTCAATGTACATGTACCTATTGACAAGTTTTATTTCGTTGGAAATTTTTTTCGACTATGTAAATAAACACGCATCTATTAGCATTTATCAAAGAAAATCTTTTCTAAGCTGTATCAATCTATACACAAAACAAAAACCGTTTCCATTTTTTGACGGAATGAATATATTTTTTTCCTAGATTAAGTTTTTGTTTTCGTCTTAGAAGACCGTTTTGTTTACGCCTATGTCGTACTAATCTCAGAATATAGATCCGCCGCGCCGATATGGTTTGCTCGCATGGGCATGGTCGTAAGTGAGTTCAATTTTGTCGTGAAATTACGAAATTTTCAAATATATAAAATCGAAAACTCTCAAGTACCTCATCAATTACATAGACATATTTGTAGATTACAAAGCGCGACTATTATATTCGTATGGGGTGTGTGCGCAAACGCGCAAGCGATATGCGCGTTTTGTAAATCGCTGGAAGCGCGCTTTACTAAGTTTGTTCGTTATATAGAACATAAAATATCTATAAATATAATTCGTCATAATATGATTATGTGTGTGCATGTATGTAGATAGATTTAGAGCATATTTTTGTTTGAATGAAAAAGTAGGTTTCTAGAGCAAGGTGAATTAATATTGGGGTGTATTGTAAAAATAAAAAAAAGTACGATGCGTAAAACAAAAGCGTATGTACATACCGAGTATTATTTTTAAGTAGTATTAATAAGTTTATGCTTATATACAAATAGATTTTTGGATTTTTGTTTCAAAATGAAATCTAGGAAAGTCGATCAAGGTTAGCTTTTAATTAGTCCATTAAGGGTATCAAAATTTCGATAATCAAATGTTTGTAATTTCTATGCCCTATTTTGATAATAATAAATTTGGAAAGAACATTATTTGGTACATTTATAGTTTTTCATTATAGATTTTTGTTTTTTTGCTAGATTGACGCATATCCGAGAAAGAAGATTTATGCTAAGGCAAACTTTACAAAAAAAAACTATGAATTTGATTAAATAAATATCTAATTTAAATTTATTTGTTTTCATAAAAATTTAGCGGAAATACTTTAGGAGAAAGAAAACCACTGACAACAACGATATTCCTTAATTTCAATTTATTATGAACGCAGAGACATGCGCTGACCTAAATTTTGGTGCGCAGTGTGCGCTCAGTAAATTTCCTGAAATAATGTAAATTTACGCAGGTGTTTTGTTTTTTTTTCTCGATTGATACATATTAGTTGTTTGCTTGTCTGTCTGGAAATATGGATTTGAATGTTTTTGAAATGAATGACCCAATTTTTGGTAGTCAATTATTATTGTCGCAATGATTTTAATGCAAGGTGTTTGTTATAATTAGGGGAGAGGAATTTTTCCAGAATCAAATTAGGAATTGGTTGATTGATGTCAAATATGATTAAGCCGATAGATATGCAGACCGTCATAATGATGCAAATTTGTCACCATTTTAGTAATAATGATGTGCTGTCTGTCTACAACATAAACAGGGAATGCAAACAAATATTGCGCATCACTTCATCCAATTTTAACATTAGTGATCGCGTACTATTGCTGTTAAAAATGATACATTGATACATTCATATAAAAGGAGCGGTTAAAATACTGCGATTTATTTGATTTTGAACTCTATTTGACACGGATGAGATACTTTGCAAATTCTGGAACTTTCAAGGCCACAAGTTAGAAAATGTTAATTTTCAGTGCGAACATTTATGTACATATTATAAAGTGTGGAGGTACTTTGAGTATTTCTCGAAAGATCACGTTGCATCCGATGTGTCGGCAAAATCACGTTTTATGCATGAGACAGAGGAACAGTGTAAGTAAAATAATGCATATGAATTCCAGTGGATCAAGTCATTAACCGCCGTTATTTTCCAAGAAAATGCAGTAAAGTCTGGCTGAAGATATCGGAGGAAATATGTTTTGTACAACAATTGATTTAGCGGAAAGAATCAAAAGTTGATTACATACTTCGGAAAATATTGGAAACATTAAACACTTTTTCATACAAGTTTCAGCGTAATTAGGATTATAATACAGGGTGTCCCATTTATGGTGGAGGATATTTTAATGGTTGGTAGGGTGTCTCATTTGGGGAAAATTAATGAACAATGGGACCCCTCTATTTTTAACCGTTACAATGTAATATAATTTTTTTGTAAATTGTGTCAAAATGCCCGACTTGCCGGAACTAAATCAAAACTGATTTCTGATGATTTCACTTTCTGAAAGTACATAAAATTTCCAATAAAACGACACCTAGCCCGTTACGAATACGCTCGCATCTTCCGAGATACACCCGTTCAAACTTTAAAGAAATTTTAAAATCGGATTTTCATCATCCTTTGAATTTTTGAAAAAACAATAATAATTAAGCTTTAAAATCGTCCCAAAGGCAAATTGTGGTTAAGGAAAAAATGACTTAATTTATCATTGTAGACCACTGTTTCCCAGCCGGTGATCCGCGAACCGGAAGCGGTCCGGGAAAGCCCTACAGATGCTCCGGCAGATGATCTGGTGACTATGCTTGTAAAAAAAAAGTAATATTTCTCTGTGAATGTATCCCAATTTTCGTAAAGCATCTAGTCTGAAAATAATTTTTGTCTGATAGCCAATGCTGAGGAAATCGATTGTGAACCTAAAGGCGAACGAGTTTACAAAAACAGCTGTTAATTCTGTGCCTCGTTTTCATTGCACTAACGACTTTTCACTACTTAGATTTGACTGGAAAACATATGGTTATCAAAATTTGTTTGAATTTTTCAATGCACAATCATAAATTAAGCAGTTTTTTCGTCGCATTCAGATTCCTTAAAAGGCTAACTTTCAACGAAATTTACACGGCTCTAAAACTGAGGATCAGAGCGAAAAAAATAAAAAAAAATTATTTAATTACCATCGAATACGGTTACGGAGGACGATTGAAGATAGACATAGATGCAGACATATGTCATATTTGCAAGGCAGTGTTGTGAAGTGAAAGCACTAAAAAGAAACCAAATGGTGATGTCATACAGCGCTGACAAATCAGGAAATGATCGACAACATCCATGAACTAGTGGGAGCGCCGAATGAAATTGTATATTCTGGAAAATTTCAATCCACCCTCATACGGGGCGTGGTGGTCCGTAGCAAGTCACATTTTCAGGCTAAGTGGTGCCCAGATAGCTGAGTGCTGCCATTAGTTGTCAGTTAAAATTTTATATCTGTTGCGGCAATTTATTTTGTTGCTACATAATCTTACGTAGGGATTTTAGCGGCTTTTTTAAATAAAATTTTCATATAAAATAGTGTGGTGGCCAAATGCTTTCAGCAATTGCGAAATCACAAAAAAATGAAATCGATAATTGTATCCCAGAGCTGGTCAACGAAAAAAGATTTAACTGTCTCTCGCAGTATTAGGACAACTGAAACTGGTCAAATAAAAATGTATGTCTCACAATTTTTCCACTAACTTGACATTGATCTTACGAGCCTCAGTTAATTTGAAATTAAATGCTTCGTTCCCATAATTAGGGAAGAAAAGGAGGCCTCTCTAGTCGATTTAAGCTCCATAAATCAATAAACTACTATTATGAAACTTGGTTTTGATTGAATGCAACTGGATTAAAGCTGTATACTGATGTAACTGACTGTACATACTAACCGAACAAACTTTCAAACAAATTTCGTATAGTATCAGTTGACAATCACAGTAATTTGGTCGCGCTAAGCAACTATAGATTATTATCCATTCGAACTGGACTCTCTGACCAAAATCAACCTCTCGGCTAAAACCCCTACCGAAATATTTCTCTGCGTACGCCCCTGATCGTGAAAATACAAGTGTTGTCAGATAGCCTGCGCGAGCTCCTCGCCTACATGAAACTTGATCCCCTATCATTTTGATAGTCTTCCCCCTAAGTTGGAAAAAGAACTGATAATGACGAAAAAGGCTCCACGCTGGGCACCAATTGTGATGTGTGGACGAGGATACGAAGCCTATTGGTACCGCGGAGATTAACGATACAGCTATCTACAGGCGGAGTGACGACAGGTGCTCGCTGTACCTCAAAGTAGGACTGATCGAAATGGGAATTCGCCGTCCGTAGCCAGCTACCATTTAAAAAAAAAACAATAAAATTAGGTTGGTGTTAGGTCATCCTCTTATTGCTCCTAAGATATGTCCAGGGAAAAGCTCTCTTGTCCGGTAGAGATAGCTACATCAAGTTATCTATGACATGCTAGGAAATTTTGTTTTAAATTCCTACAGTTATCACACCAGGCACACCAGCACTGGGCTGGGGGACATAGCGTTTTCAATATTCAGGTTACTAGTAAGTGATATTTTCTCCAGAATTTTCACCAATTTTCAATTTAAGAGATTTTTAAACCTAGAGTGAAAATGGACCGGAAAAATACTATGGCGAATTTATAATTTTTTCAAAATCATTTTACGTCCTATATAATCTTAAAAACAACTGAAAAATCAATTACCCCCCTCATTCGAATGCATTTTCACCTCGAGAACACATTCTCTTCCAACCGTGGTGAGTTTCGCAAACATCAAACCGATTCACTGAATCGAAAAATAGTAATAAAATGGCAGAGAACAATTGGTGAACCATTTTCGGATTGTAGCTTATGAAATTCCTCAGCATTTGCTATATATATTCCACAACAGTAAGTATGCATTTTCATTGAGAAAATAGCAGCGGAAAAAGAAAATTTATTTTAATTTCACCCGAGGTCTATCTAGGAGGCCTTTAGATATTTACAGATAAATAAAAAACGTGTACCGGCACATAAGAGAAGGTGCTGGACTCTCCAATATGTATGTGTATACTATATTTCACACCGATATCGTTCCGACGATATTTTGGAGCATTCTGGGCAATTAAACGATTTCAATTCTTTAGTCGCAACCGACAAATTTAACTAGTCAAAGTTGCTGTCACAGACACAAATTTTGATCGAATTTTGTGTGTTAGGAAACAAACCCCCAAATTCCCACTAAGGTTCTTTATGCCCCCCCCCCCTAAAGTTTTCCCTAAAGATGTTTATCCCCCTAGAATCTCCCCTAAGAGATTGGAAAAAAAACAGAAATTTGGTAACACTGGAAAATACCATGATAATTCCGCGTCTTATAACCTTACTTGCGTTTACACGACACTCAGCAAAAAAGCGTCAATGAAACTTGTAAATCCGTACGGCCAAAATATTGCAAGCTCAACAATCGGGTCATTATTATTAGAACGCCGATTGTGCAGTATGCGCTTTGTACACATTTCCGCAATATTAATGCAACTAAATATTTCGCGTAAAACATTTTAAATGTCAGCATAATATTGGCATAATGGCTGTACGCGTGATATACTCATATACTACCAGTACAAGAGATGGTATCGTAAGCGAAAACGGCATTTTTTGTTTAGACGTCTCATCAATTTATATTATTCTTGCTTACAACTCGCGGAAATATTTATTTTTTGTATTCTTTTCCTGATTTACGAGTAACTAACCAAAATTTTCTTGTTTACAAACATATCATCCGAAATGTTGTACGTGAGTGTATTAAATTGAAAAACAATTGTGTTTTTTCTTATATGTATTTCTTGTTTGGTTCTATTTTTTTTTTGTATTACAAACATTGAAACGATTAGCTAAAACGAAAAGAGAGAGAGAGAGAGAGGAAGATTGAATATTATGTTTACTAGAACGCCACTTAATGACGTAGTATACCTATACGTATACGCATTAAAAATGTATCAGCTGACTAATAAACATTTTGAATTCATTTTGCGTATTTTTTGATAAATAAAATTAGATCAGGAATAAATAACAGGCGCGCTGAACCTACGCCGTGAGATTTGTTGGGCAAGTGATATGGTGCTACCCTACCCTACGACTCGACCATCAAAAAACTAGTCGGAAGTTTTTCTTTCTCTCGATATATGCGAACATATTTTTATTTTAGTCTGACTGCCATCCCCAGTACATTGACTGTAAAATTCAAGGGAGTAGAGTACAAATGTGATTGTGGGGGCTTGTTTTTATATGAAATGATGAGCATGAAGTCATTACAAAGATTACATTATGGTACTTTTCTGGAACTATAAGAAGCATGGCACGTGACAATCACTACATAAAAATGTCCGCGCCACTGCCATATATTAATGTGGTAGCAAATATGGTTATACAAATTTAGGCTTATGATTTCGTTCATGTTATTTTCTTGGACATATTTTAAGGGAAATCTCATTTAGATGATTTTAGCGGATTTATCTAGATGTGTTGAGCTCAACAGCACCATCTGCCGAGCAAGGTAGGAATGATAGTGATAAAGGATTATCGATTTATAATATCAAAAACGATTTTCCCTATTCAGATTTAAAGGATAAGCACTCAACGCATGAAAAATAATAAATTCCTAGTGCTGAAATCAATATCACTTAATTCAGAAAATAGGAGTATAAACCTATCCGAACTCCAGAGATAGTCAAATCTGCAGGTGTACGAAAAAAAAAATCTTTCAATCAACAAACCTAGATTCTAACCATAATTACGACAAAACAAAAATTGTGCGCATACTTTTTTGGCATACCTAATTATCCCTATCGGTCTTTCACAGTCAAAAGCTACCCCGTTTGCACTCAAAAAAAAAAAAGGTTTACACGTGAACACTATGCTTTCAAAAAAGTGGGACATTAAATTACCTAATGACCTGATTAAAAACGAGAAATCAGTGCAATTGATCTAACCTAAGACGACTTCCTTACATTTTGTCAATTTTACAATTTTGGCTATACAGAAACTATCCTTTCTTACAATATACCTCCCTTCCTCCCTGGTTATTCGATGCATTGCTTACTTTTAACTAATTCGTGTTTACGTGAACCATTTACAGGCAATTATACGTAATAAAACAAAAACCATCTTACAAAACTCCTAGAAGTCCTGTCACGATGTCAGTGTGACATGGTGATGTGTAAATAGGTAAAAATCCCAAAGTCTCAAAATTGCTTAGTCCGGGCGGCTTCTGATTCTGCGTATAGTGAAGATAAGTCATAAAAGAGTCATAAAGGTATCGTGACAATACAAGAAGGCGTTGACAGTTGACAAAATATTGTCAATTTGAATCTTTGGAAGTGCGGGTGGTGTGTTGAAACACGATAATTAAGAGAAAATGGTAAGGTGGGCATTTTTATGACCCTGGTAGATGTTTTTTTTTTTGTTGCGATGAAATTATGTATTTGAAGGGGTAGTTAAGGGATGGACAAGGGAAAAATTATGAAAACTGTTTGCATAGGAATATGTACACGAATTTTTATGTAATGCGATTTATTGAGAGAATTTAATGAAAAATGTATTTCTGATCGAAATTTGATCTTTTTGTGTTTGAGGAATTTTTAACATTAATGGGATTAATAACACAGGGAAAGAAAAACCGGCGACAATGTAAGAAATATTTAAAAAAAAAATATTTTTTTGTTGCCTTCGGTATTCGGTTCTGGTCATGTCATATTTGTGTTACCGAAACGCTAGAAGTGGGGATCAGGACGTTGACTATTTCAATTTCAACTTATGAGCAAAAAATCGTAATTTTAAAAGGAAAAAAAGTATGACGCCCATAGTCAGGACTCCGAAAATACGAAATTCCGATAATCTGGATTCGGATGTATGGCAAATTTTGTTTTATTTTTAAAAATATTTGGAAATTTTCTAAAGTTTGTTCTAGCGTTCGCTACTCTCGAAAATTAAGGGGGCGCATATTTCGGAAACAAAACTATTAATAAACGGTATAATCGATATTTTTTCTAAAGATTTCAATAAAAAAAAATGAGTGAAATAAGTATACCGGCATATGGAGTTTACTGCGTTTCGAACATTCGGACAATTCGATAATTTGGAAAGGGTTCGGAATATGGAGGCTCTACACTGTAAGCATTTTTGACCTCAGCTCAATGGTGATTTTTTCGATTAAAATCAACAGTTTAGAGGAGCTGAGATGACGCATAAAACGAAATTGGGAGGTCCAAATTTATAGGAGCCACAAAATGCAATTACTGTATTAATTCTGGTTCCCAAATTTCGTGGGTACGAATTTTAACTAATTGTTATTTTCACAATTAGCCACAAAATGGTTCTTTTTTTATTTAGCTGAACTGAAAATACCGTTAGAATTTGGTGTTTGTGAGCGGTTGACTGAATTTAGAAACATAATTTGGTCATAAGCTTAAAAATGCAAAAAAAATGTATTTTACAAAATTTGGCATGCCTGTTCTTCAGCTTGAAATTCTTATTGATAAAATTTTGATAATGTAAATATTTTGATATTTTGGCTTTTTGGAACCTATATTTGATAGCATTATTTCGGACTGCATTATTTTGGTATAAATAATCTTTCAAATTTTTCCTGAACATTTTTTTTGCGACTCCTACCTCGGTTACTGAGAGGAATGATTCTGCGGCAGCCGTTTTATATAATATTCTCTTCCAGTCTAAACTCGCGAAACTCAGTGAAAATTGACATTTTTAAGGACAATCATTTTTTTAAGATTCAAAGGACTAACAGCTAAATCATAATAAAAACAATTGTGCACTCACCTTCTAATTTCATGCCAACATCCAAGCATTTTTGAAACCGACAATATGGGCATCGTTTTCGCTGAGTTTTATCGATCAAACAGCGACGTTCGGCCACGCACGTATACACCTTCTTATTCTGAACAGTCCGCTTAAAGAATCCCTTGCACGATTCACACGTCAGCAAGCCGTAATGATAGCCACTGACTTTATCACCACACACAGGACATAGTTCTTCGAACAAATATTTAAAATCGGTTTGTTCGCCACCCATATTGGTTTGGATCGGTCCGGTTTGGCCTGAAACGCCATGATGTGGCCCGCCACCGCCTCCGCTAAGGCCACCGCCACCGCCATGACCGCCACCACCAATAGGTCCTGCCCCGAAATTACCCGAAACCGAATGTCCACTCACGAGACCACCCGCGCCACCATTACCATTCGCACCGCCACCACTTTGTCCGATCGATGACGGTTGCATCAAGGATCCGTAACTATTTGATCCGATACCACCCGCGATTCCGCCACTTACACTACCGCCTCCGCCACTTTGTTGCGAATTCGACGAGGTATTATCCTGGTAACCTGTCGGAAAAATGTATTGGGAATCAAAATTATAGACGTACGAATACGAGAAATTCGGATTGGGGAGGTTCTGATGATGATAGTGTTGTTGTTGCTGTTGATTCATATTTTGTTGTTGCTGTTGATGGTGCTGCTGATGATGGGCACCGTGATGTTGTTGTTGCTGTTGTTGGTGATGTCCCGAATTATTATTGTTGTTATTATTACTGACAAGATGCAGACTAGTGTTGCCAATGGCATACGAATAGTCCGGGGGTGAAACATCCCCACCGCCGTTATTATTGGATGCATCAACATTGGAATTATTTCCCGAATTGTTATTATTCGCGTTTGAATTGTTGTTGTTATTATGACCTGAGGATTGGGACGAGGTTGTACCATGAGCCGGACTCGACGGTTGCTGATCGAGGTTCATGGAAAACGGCGATATATTGAGCGACGACATAAACGACGCTGCGGATTGTTGTTGCTCCATGTCTAATAACATTTTTTACCGGGCGGTTTTTAATAGACCGCAATCTTTCACGATAATGACTTAAAAACAATTTCTTAGATAATCCCGAAATTGAGGAGTGAAAAATTAATTTTTAATAATTTCGCGAATGGGTTTTGACAGATTTTCGACAATTTTTTGTTTGCGGGTTTACGAAGGTACACTATAGCGTTTTGGACGGATGGTTAAAACAATTTTTAAGGGGGGTGTCACAAATAAACGTTTTTCGATTTTTGTAATAAATTTTGAATTTTTTGCCTAAATATTTAAGATTCTATCTAAAAAAAATTTTGAACACAATAAATTTTTGTTTTGCGAATTTCTTGTCACTAAATATTTTTTTATGTATTAAAACGTTTCGGATTATTAATTTCAAAAGTTATACGGAGTTTTTTAGACTTTTTATAACAGCAAGCCAGTAGTGTTGAAGCAATGTCCAATTTATGGTCACTATTCGAAGCATTTTATAATGCCAAAAGTTGAAATTGTGTCAAAACGGGCGTGTGTGTGTGTGTATCCAAAGAAAAAAAACTGACACCAGTTACACTCGTATTTTCGTGTCTTCACCACCACAATTATTAATATTCAAAACAAACTTATTTGCAGGGATTACTTTTTTATATGTACAAAAGAAATGGGGTCACACTTTTTAATTCCACAAAATTTAGATCAATTGTAAAAACAGACTCACAGGGACTTCAGGGAAAATCACTGAAAAATTCAACTTTTCCTCTCTTCTCAAAACGATATTGTAATTTTTCTTTACATTGCACTTGAATGGATTTTTTTTTTCTTAGTATTTCTGGCACACTAACACACTAAAACAGGGACTCGGCTGAACTTAGATGATGGTCAAAATATAATCCAAATTGAGGCGAAGATCAGCTGTTGTTGTTGGCGATTTGTACGAAATGATAATGACATTTCGTAGGCAAATAATAAAAATAATTTCAGATTGTTTTAATCGAAATAGAATGTGTTGAACACAAACAAAAACACGGTTTTGTCTAACTACTTTTTTTATATATGTTAATTCTTTTTAGCACCTTTTGAATATTTTTTCTAAATTTTCTTCACATTGATCACATATCCTTTCGTATCAACAAATGGAATACACTTTGCACTGAATATTTTTTTTTAATTTAATTTTAATTTGATTTCTGTTTGCTATCAGAGCATGCACACACCATTTTTTAGATGTCACAAAATTATTTATTTTAAATTTCCCAAAAGAGGATTTCAAATTTTTAACTAATTTTTTGTTGTTTCACGTGTCACGATAACGCGATTTTATTAAAAATCAATTTAAATAAAAACCGAGAAAATCTCGAAAAACAATTTTTGGATGTTTTTCGTATAAATTTCTATTTGATAACAATATTAATTGTGTGAATAGTATAGAGAACAATATTATGTATTGTAAAAATAAATCGTCAAATATTCCCTTTAGCGCTACGGGAAAACACGACTAGCGGCTAACGCGGATCACAATTAACTAACGTAAAGTTAGCAAGAGCAAAGCTAGGACTTGGCTTCGAATCGACACAACGCGACACACACAATATACAAGAAGAAGACGGCGACGACAAGAAAAACCTAACTGAAGCGCGGCCGTCAGAGTCAATATGAAAAACACCACTGCCTGACTGTGCCTCACACACTGGTTTTTTGGTTTGGGTCGAATCTCGGGAGGTATGTACTCGCCGCAGCAACACTCGCACTACACTATGTATTACGGACGCCTCACACCACAAATTGTTCGTCATACAAAATGCGATATCTTTTTGGGACGTAAGTGTAGTTAGGTATGTTTGTATGTACGTATGGCACACATTTGTGAGAACAAAAAAAAAACGAGTCCGCGACGCGTACGTAGTATGTATCCACTGTACTGAATGTAATGTGAGTTTTTCGTACACCCCGAATGCACTGAGTGTACGCGCTCTTTGCTCGAGAGTACCGTTTGTGCGGGCTGATGGCCCCAATTCCAAATCCAACCCGTCGTCGTTGTCTTCGCTCTCATTCGATGTCGTCACCATACTATACTCTCCGAAATTTTTCGATTATTAATACGTTTTGGATTAACAATTTTCATGTTAAGAAAGCTTCCTCCCCGACAAGTTGGGCGCAAAATCGCGCACATTGTACCATACACAAATGTGTCAGAGAAAAATTTACGAAGAGATTTCCACCACTGCCACCCAAAACCTCCCTCCCTTGAAACACCTATTGGGCAGCATATGTAAAAGCCCACAACAGCAGCAGGCCCCAATAATTACAAGCGTCATCGACAGAGCAATCATATCAACATGACAACCGCGAACGCTCTAAAAACCCACACACACACTTCCCCCCTTTGCCTCATCCTTCCGCGCATAGCACCGACGAATTCGCTTTTCATGCCATCCATAACGAAAACAAAAAAGATTTTGTTCGTGCTCCATATTGCCCCCAAAAAACCGTTGTTTAGTGTGTACTAACACACATGGGGGAAAATAAAAGTAAAATCGAAAGCTCACTCACAGTGTTTCTTGCGAGTTGTATATGTTTTCAATTTCATCTGAATCGTCACGATGCGACGCATACATCAAGAAAAGATACACCATCTTTCTGGTGTTGTGAGTTGTTTCCCCAACCGAACCAACCCCAAAGGCCAAAGCCTGCCAAAAGCCCAAAAACACACTACATACTGAATTAAGCTTTTCTCAGTGGCGCTCGGCTGTGTTCCAATTCCCAAACATTCCACAACAACGAGTCATCCATCGGTTATCGCATAATAGTGAACAATAGTACACGAAACGGTTTCACTCTCACTTATATCATTTCTGCACAGTACAACACTGAAGAGGCGATTCCGATTTCAATATGCACGCGGGCACGGCCCCCTGTCGAATCGACACCTTTTCTATGGGTCTTGTTGTAGAGCGCACAGGTACCGCAACAAGAAGAGGTTTTAACTTTTATTTTCATTTGGCTTCGGCCCCTTGGTTTGAGTCTCTGTCTCTCTCAATAGTATTGAATCACAACCGCACTATGGTATTATGTATGCCGGCAGCCTTGGCTCAACTCTTCTGTTCTCTGCTAATGATAATTTTATAATAATTTTCGCAAGTGAGCCGCGCGATTTGTTGCAACAATAGCATTAGAATTTTATTGTTACAAAATTTTGACTACATGCATTTGCAACTATGCTGATGAATCTTTGTGTGATGTGTGCGTGACAAAATCAGTTTTGATTATTTTTTATTCGCCAGAGTTATGTTTCAAATTTTTGTTTGCAGACAACAGAGAATGAGATAATAATGCTAATCTAATTTGTGTTTAGAAAAGATTGATTTCACGATGACTGGATATCGGTGTCAAACTATAATTAATTCGACTGAGTGTAGAATATAGAATTAACTAAAATTATTGTCTAACATATTTTAACATATAGTATTTCCCAATTGAAAAAATCCTTAGCCAAAATGAAAAAAATCCCTATCCAAAATGCAAAATCATAATCCCAAAAGAAAAAACTCTTATCCCAAATGAAAAAATCCTTGTGTGTGAATTAAAATAAAATTAATTTAGGGGTGTTTTCATATGAGGTGTAGTTGATGTTATACTGAGGATATGAATAGAATCGGCTTCGTGGTGTGGGCTAATGCAATTGCCGTCGTTGGACATTTATGAAATTTTCCAACGCAAAGTTCCTTGTGGTTGGCTGGCTTTGGATCTTCATCAGGGACGTAGCCAGGCTTTTGTTTCAGGAGGGGTCCAAATTTTGCCCCCCGTACTATTGTTTGTTTCTATAAATTTGATGAAAACGATTTCCACCTTTAAATTAAAATTATGGTCTGTGTTATTATGTTAATTTTAACAGGGTAGTACACTAAGAATTACTACAAGATTCCATGTGTCCCGAAAGAAATTAAGGGGAAGTCCTTTTCGAAATTAACAGTGTGATTTTGTAAAATATGTGTTACTGGAGATCTTTTGCTAGAACGGTACAGTATTTAATAGCAAAGATTTTAAATTAAAAAGAAGGGAAAGGCTTTTTCGGGGTTTGTTAGGAGCACCGAAAGGAAGCTTTAAATTTATGGTTATTTCACTAGGGTCCATCGTTAGAGAAAATATATATTAGAGCTCCAACCAGTGGCACAACTTGGATATTATCCTGGAAATGGTTAAGGCCACCCATGTTGCTGGACATTTGAGGCTGCTGTCGCAAGTTGATGATGGTCCTATTTTCCGGTAATGATGCTATTCCCGTTGCATTCACAATAATTTTCAATGCAAATTTTTACGTATTTTAGCGTCGTAAGAACACGAGTCGAGAACCACTCTTTTCAGTATTGTGGTTGACGAGGGAGGGTTTAAATGTATGTCACAACGGTCTACAAGTTAGATCAAGGCGCGCAGCCGGATTTTAGAAAAAAGGCATGAAAAATGCAAAAAAGGAATTTATGCACAAACAAAATCTGGGCTGATGTTGCGCTAATATCTTCCCAGGTAAAAAAAACATTGGGAACACTGGCAGGCAGAACTCAAACTTGTGTAGTTCTTATATTCATATTTTCCTTTCACAATTTCTCGGTCTACGCCTCCCGTTGTTGCGCCACCGTTTCCAACTAATAATAGGGCAAATTCCTAAAATATTCGAAGGTCTGGTTACGGACTACATTACGCCATTGGTACGGCCTTATATTATTAACAACCAACATGGATTTTGCTCGGGTAGATCCACGGCAACTAACCTTATAGAATACGAAAATTATATTTTAAAAGCTTTTTTGAAAAAGTCTGAAGTTCACTCGGTTTACACCGATTTTTCCAAAGCTTTCGATAAACTTAATTTCGATATCCTAATTAAAAAGTTGAAAAACTTTGGCTTTTTTGGTCCGATAATTAACTGGATAAACGATTACCTAAGGAATCGATCATTAATTGTGAACCTCAATGATCATTTATCGAAGCGATTTAATGTAACATCTGGGGTTCCACAAGGATCACATCTAGGTCCCATCTTGTTTTTAATATTCATTAATGATTTAAAGTTAGTTTTTGATGATATTGAATTTTTGTTATTTGCTGATGATTGCAATATTTTCAAGGAAATTACATGTAATAATGATGTTTTTGTTCTTCAAAACAATTTAAACAAATTTTTCGGTTATTGTGAGCTTAACAATTTAGAACTTAATTTATCCAAATGTAAGTTTATAATATTTAATAGAGGTTCAGCAAAATATCAATGCACATATTACATAAATAATCGTGCACTCAATCAAGTAAGCTTGATTAAAGATCTGGGAATATTAATGGATACTTCATTATGTTTTAAAGAGCATATCAGTGACATTACTGAACAATCTCGTCGCATGTTAGGCTTTGTTATTCGGAACTCTTCGGAATTTAATAACATTTATGCTTTAAAATCGTTATACTTTTCGCTGGTTCGCAGTAAACTTGAATATTTATCTATTGTATGGAATCCATTTTATATTTCTTACACTTCCACTCTTGAAAAAGTTCAGCATAAATTTCTAAGGTACATTGCATACAAACTGCATGTAAGTAGTGATGATATAAACTATGCTCATATGCAAAAGATTCTGAATATAAATACACTTGAAGTACGAAGAACCTATTTCGATGCGATTTTCTTAACTAATTTAATTAATGGATCTATTGATGCCCCTGAAATTCTTTTTGAAATTTCTTTCAAAGTTCCTAATCGTCTTACACGACAGCGAGATACGTTTGAACTAAGAATTTTTAGAACTAACTATCAATGCAACTCACCTATAGAAAGAATGAAATCAATCGGGAATTTAGTTTTTAGCCATTTGGATTTATCTAACACCAATAAGGAAAAAATGAAAAAATATATTTTTAGTTTACTGGAGTGATTTTTTAGGAAATTTAAGCGTTTTATGAGTTGAATTATTATCTTATGATTTATTATTCTTTAATTTTTCAGCAACTTTTGTAAAAATAGATGTAAGTACATATTATTAAGATTTAAGTATATAAGGCAGCAATTTTGTATTTTTTATATATAAAGGACATTTGTCCGTTTATCATCAATAAATAAATAAATAAATTATTGATTGTGCTGCATGTTTCACAATGTTGGTCATCAGCATGATTTAATGCCGAGTTTCCCTGACACCAATAAAGTTATAAAGTTGTATTTGGAATATTTCGGAATGTGGCGAGGCTACAACGGATGTTTTTCTATCTGCGGTTGTTTTTTATTAAGGAATCGTAGGAAGAAATCTGGGATTCGAACTTAAGTTCGTGGCATTTGGGCTGGAATGGGGAGCACAGAGAGTAAAAGCAGGACATATCCACATAAAGAGAGATGTTTGGCCACCCTATCCCATGCACATTTTCAAATGACTAATATATTAATTTAGGCATAGGTGTAAGCTGGAAACCGACTATGTTGCATTCTGGATTTTCTAGCAATGCTCAGGCTAAACTATTGTTCATCGCGTTCTGAAATTATTTCTTAGCAACATTTAGGACCTCAGCAGCGGAAAGTTCAAAACACCAAACTCTTAGGCAAATTAGGATAAATAATAACGAGAATTCTGTACCCAATGCGAATAGTAATTTTCTACACATAATTAGTAGTGTTCAGCCGCATCACTACTAGCGGCACTTTCAACTAAGCTAACAATTTGAAAATATAAATTAAACTCTGAAATCGACTGCTATTTAGGTGAATGAGTAATGATGTCTAAATAAATAGCGGAGCTAAGAAGACGTCAATCTTTTTCAAAATTATGTTATCAAAACGCTGACTCCGATTATTTCTGCACACATTTCGGGAGGGGTCCAGACCCCATGGACCCCTCCCATGGCTACGTGCCTGGCCAGACCTATTGGGTATCAAAAAGCACTATAAATTGAAGATCATCAAAAACATACTCAAAACTCAAAACCGATTTTTAGGGTTTTTTAGAAATTTTTTTTTTCAAAAAACCCTTATGAAATCGATTTTGTCTGTCCGTCCGTCTGTTCACTAAATAACTCGCGAACGGCTCAACCGATTGTCATGAAATTTGGTAGGAATGTGTAGAATGGTTACAGTCTTTGGCACATATACCTTAGAAGTTGGTAGGAAGAAGATAACAGGGTGTCCCAAACGTTTGAAAAAAGTCGACTTTTTTAGTTTTAATCAGAGATTGACATATGGGTATTTAAATCAAAGAACTAAACGAGTACATCTCACATCAGTTAAAACTTTCCAGTTTCGAGTAACGGTAAAAAAGTTATTGGCGTTCAAAGTTAAACTTCCTTTTCGACCTCCGTTTTTCTAAACCGTTATAGGGATCGATATGAAATTTTGCACAAAGATTGGTCAGTATGGCTTTATATACGTTAAATATTAAGACTGTTGATTTTTGCTAAGGAAAAGTAAATAACAGTAAATTTGTAAAATTTGAATTTGATCGTGTGTAGCCCCTTTTAGGTTTCGAAATATGAAAATTCTGCTAGGGATTTTTAGAAAATTACATAGGGAATATGTCTACGTATTTTCATTCGAATATCTGTATCCAAACCGGAAATATAGCCAAGTTAGTATTTAGTAAGGGCCTTCCTTTCACAATGCAAGGGAAGCCTCTTAAGCATTTCTTCAATGTATATCTTTTAACTTGATGAAACAATGAACGTGAAATTTGGTGGATATGCATAGAATGGTAATAGTGTTTGCCGCAAATATTTTTGAAGTTTGTAGGACCAAGTTAACAGGGTGTCCCTGAATAGCTGCAAAAGTATACTTGTTCAATACTCATAGGGAAGCTTGCGTGGGCTCTTATGTCAGGGGACACAATGGAATCATTTCATATAAGTTGCTTTTCCTTGATTAAAAAAAGAGTAACAGTAGTTTTACAGCCAATAATTCAGTTCATATATACATATGTAAAGCCAAGCCGGCCTTACGTTTGCCTGAGTTTCTTTTTGATCAAAGGCCATCAGAAATCTTAAATCGAAAAATGCCTGTAGATTTGCCTTGGAGTACCTACTTTTATACAAACTGGGTAAATAGTAAATCTAGTAAAATATTGCGCTCCAGAATGAAAGGCGCTTTAATTAGACCAATCCAAAAATAGATTTACAGGAAGCACTCCATTAATGCTGTGCACAATTCTTATCTATTAAAATAAATAACAGGCGCGACAATCCAACATTGGACTAAGGCCGCAGGATGTGTTAGTGACATCCTATTTCCAAGATCTTATCTGCTTTTTTTGTTGAGGTAATGAGATCAGCATCACGCTCAGCAGTGTTATTTATCCCCATAAATGGGTACTCGTTTAACATCTCAGTGAGATCATAGTCCGTCACAAGCTCTTGAGTTCGAAAAACACCATGGCTCACGGTGAGATTCGAACTCATGACCCTGTGCACCGAAGGTGCGCGCACTAACCGCTAGACCAGCCAGACTACATCTATCTATTGCTTATAAAATATATGTACAAAAAGTATTCACTATGCATCAAAATTCTAAAAAACCCTCGTATTGCGTGCGCAGCCCTCTGTTCTGTACACCGGTATTTTTTCAAATTTGTGCAAACGTATTATTTTAGGATATCATGAAGTATGAAGTCGCTGCGATTTCATCTTCTAAACTTTTTTGAGCGAAATATAGTGCCGACAGAAGGGTTAAACACAAAGATTCCCACTTATCAACCTGGACCTCTCCGAATGGCAGAACTGAGAACCAGATTGACCATATTGCTGTTTCCAAAACGTGGAGAAACTGTGTCTGTTAGGACGAAACGTGGTGTTGATATTGGCAGTGACAACTATCTTGTCATCGCAAAAATGCGCTTACGAACGGCAGCAATCCAGCGTCCCAACCGTGCAAATATTTGCCCTCGATATAATGTGCAGAAGCTCAAACTTCCGTCAACTAAGCGTGTATTCGCCACCGCTTTGCGTGAAAAAGCTAATGCACCACCACCAAATGAGAATCCGACAATTGAAGACAGATGTAAGGTCGCTAAGGACTCATTTATTTCGTGTGGCGAAGAAATTGTAGGACGATTGGATCGCGGTAGGAGACCATTTATTAGCGACTATACTTGGTCTCTTATCTCAGCATGCAATAGAGTTAAAGAGCAGATTAACTCAGCTGCTGACGGATCAACTAAGGAACGATACAGAGCTGAATACCGTTCGCCCCAAAAAGGCGTTCAAAGGAGTGTAAGGCGTGATAAGCGCAATAATATCAACGGGCTTGCGAAGGAGGCAGAGGATGCGGCTCTCCGCGGTGACAGTGGAACACTCTTCAAGCTTATCAAGTCATTAACTGACAGATCTCTACTAACGGAACATCCCGTGAAAGATAAGGAAGGTGTTCTGCTCGTTACCGAAGAACAACAGCTGCGAAAATGGAGAGAACACTTTTTGGAGGTCCTTAATAACACCTTCTTGCCTGCAAGTGCATCTTCATTGCGAGCAGAAGACGTCCCTTGAATAAACCGCATTAGTTCCGGTCCACCATCCAAAAATAGACTAATAGACGCTATTAAATCAATGGACGCCGGTAAAGCCCCTGTGATTGATGGAATTCCGTCTGAATTCTTGAAAGTTGATATTAACGCTTCAGCGGATATTCTCCTTCCCTTAATCCAAGAGTGCTGGGAAACTAAAACTCTTCCCAGTGAGTGGAAAAAGGGCGTGATTATTAAGATTCCGAAGAAAGGTGACCTATAGAATTGCAATAATTGGCGTGGGATCTGCTACTTCCTGCTGTTTCCAAGCTGATGGCTAAGATTATTTTAGGACGAATCAAGGACAAAATCGATGACACATTGAATGATGAACAAGCTGGCTTTCGCGAAGGGTTTTCCTGTAGCGACCACATTAACACTCTCCGTATTATTATCGAGCAATCCGCGAAATGGATGTCCCTATTACATCTCATGTCCATCGACTTTGAAAAAGCCTTCGTTAGCGTTGATCGTCTCTACATCTGGGATGCCTTACGAAGACGTAATATTCCAGATAAGATAATCTCCATCATCAAGGAATCCTACAATGGAGCCCAATGTCACGTTCTGCATTAGGGCAAGCTTTCAGATCCTTTTGAGGTGCATAGTGGAGTGAGGCAAGGCTGCATTTTGTCACCTATTCTCTTCCTTGTTGCCATTAGTGATGTACTCGGCTCCGCACTCCAATAACATCGTAACAAAGGTATCAGATGGAAATTGTTCGATCACCTTCAGCATCTTGACTACGCTGACGACATTGGCCTTTTATCAACAAACACGGATGTCGCTCAAATGACAGCAGCCCTAAATTGCGCGAGTCGTAATGCGGGGCTGAAAATCAATGCTGCCAAGACCAAGTTCTTGAGCACATATCCAGGTGGGCAAAGCGAAATTTGTATCTCGGGTCAGGCAGTCGAAAAAGTTGATGAATATTGCTATCTCGGGAGCGTAGCTACAGCAGATGGTGGAGCGGATGCTGATGTAAAATCACGGGTAAACAAGGCTAGGGCGGCTTTCTTCAATTTGACTCCTTTCTGGCTAAACAACTATATTTCCAGACTGACTAAAGAGATAACTGATAAGCTGCAAACTTTTGTTAATCAGTGTCTACGGCGCATCCTAAATATTCGTTGGCCGGAGATCATTTCGAACTAGGATCTCGTTACCATAACGGGCCAGGAAAGGATGGTCGCAGCTAGCGCCGTTGGCACAGAACAGAACGACGTGGAGAGTAGGCGTAGCTAATGCCCTATGCCCCACAAGGGGTTGACAGGAACTAGAGAGATTTGCAATGATATTTCTATCATTGTCCCAAAAAGGCTATTTCATCGACTCCAAATCATAGTCAAAATTGCATACGTCCGATGTAATTTTTCTTTAATAAAAGTATTTTTTTCTGGGTGTAGAAGTCGGAAAGGGCGGCAAAATGTGGAAAGTCTACTGGCAGTAAATGTGTAAATCCGCCACTGATCGTATGTGATTTAATTCAAAATGCATTGTAAATTGTACTTGATGCATCATTCGAATTGCAGTACAATATGGTACAACTGTTAACTAAATCTAGGATTTAGTAAATCTTGTTGATAGTCTGAAAATCCTTTTAAAGTGTTGAAAAGAATACGTTGAATTACCAATAACCTTGTATATGTCATGGAAATCACCCGGACCTGCTATGGTAATACCAATACGAACTGTACCCGTTCAAAATCCACCCATTGGAAATTTGAAAAATCTGATTCAACCCTTTTTTCGTAAGAACTCAGGCATAGATATTTACTTTCAACACAATTAACGAAAATTGTGAAGGGATGGATTGTGAATTTTAGCATACTGTGTATTTTGACTTGGAATTGTTTAACAGTGTCATTTCTTCCCAGATTATAAATAAATGTGACAGTATGTTTTCATGTCTGTTTAACAATTAAATTTAAAACTAAAATATAAGATACTCTCAGTACTTGCTAAAAATCCAACCCAATCAATTTTTTTGAACTTCGGCTACAACATTTAACATTTCTTTGACGGATTTTCGCAACATCATGTTCGCGATTATGGTGATCGTCGTATAGTACGGCTGTTGACTATTACCCATAGCAGTGGCTCCCACTAATATACACTCCCAATCAATAGGATAGTTCCACTTGAAAAATGGCTGTATCTCGGTAAGTGATAACGGTATTTTCTTCAAACTTGGTGACAATATTTACAGTAGCCTGCCTGTTCTTTGAATAACAGGACGTCTCAAATCCGGAGTCCCGTTAGGATTTTCTTACGAGAATTCTTAAAAACAGTACAAATGGTGAAGTCAATAGGATAGTTCCAGTGGAAATAAAACATCAAATAACGGTAAGAAAGGATAATTTTACTTTGGAAAATGAAGCTGGTAATAAGAAGAACTTTATTTTAATAATCTGAGCTCAAAAACTTAATCTGGGATAGAATTGTATAGGTTTTAACGGTAAATTAAGTTGATTTCGTCCCGAGCTCCTCTAAACGTACGCCAAAGAGCTTCAGTGTTCTTAAACTATCATCTAACGGTATAGATCTTCCTCGTCATTCATTTCCACACTTTTATTGATGATATTTATTTGATTAGTTGGTCTTCAAATCAATTTTCATCAGCCTTGCTTCATAATTGGAGTCATTATCTTGCTAAAATCTTATAGGAATGGCATGGAAAATGTCGGAAGCCTTAGGCAATACATTAGGAAGAATATCTTGAAAAGCCTGGGTACTCTGAGTACTCCTAATTTTAGAAAGCTCAGTAGTTCCATACCAAGATATTCAACCCCAATGGAGAAACTGTATGGTTTGGACAAACGCGTTATTTTTACTGATGGAAAAGATTAAATCTCGTCGGTTCAGATGGATTTAGGTATTATTTCCACGATTTGAGCAAAAAGGAATTAATTTTGTAGACGCATTACTCAGAGTAAGAAATGTCGAAGTATGGGGTAGAATATCTCTGTGTGGAATTATTGAGATTGTGGAGATTAGCGGTATTCACAACATCCAGGCTTACAAAAAAATTCTGGGCAATATAGTTCTTAAAATTACCGACATTTTCCATTCAACTTCTTTGAGATTTTAACAAGATAATGGCGTCAGTCAAGGAGCAAGACTGATAAAAGATTTGTTTCAAGACCAACTAATCAAGGTTTGGGAAAAACCTCCATACTTCCTAGATCTAAATACCATCAAAAATGTGTGGGGATGAATGACAACGAAGATCTATACCGTTAGACAATAGTTTAAGAACACTGAAGCTCTTCTGCGAACGTTTAGAAGCGTTTTGGGCGAAATTAATTTAATTTACCGTTAAAACATATACAATTCTATTCCAGATTAATATTTTGAGCTCTAATTACTTAAATAAAGTTCTTCTTATTACCAGCTTCATTTTCCAAAGTAAAATTATCCTTTCTTACCGTTATTTGATGTTTTATTTCCACTGGAACTATCCTATTGACTTCACCATTTGTACTGTTTGTAAGAATTTTCGTAAGAAAATCCTAACGGGACTCCGGATTTGAGACATCTTGTTATTCAAAGAACAGGCAGGCTACTGTAAATATTGTCACCAGGTTTGAAGAAAATACCGTTATCACTTACCGAAATACAGCCATTTTACAAGTGGAACTATCCTATTGATTGGGAGTGTATTATAAAATCTGTTTTGCCAAAATACAAGCATGACTGCTGCCCCTAATCCACTCAACTCTAGTTTCAATCTATGGATTCGCTGAGTGGCTAGCTCGCCAGCAGCTAAATCTATGCGACTAGCTAAAGTGCAAATATAGTTTTATCCACTATAAGCAAGCTTTTGTTACTACATTGACTATGCACATACATTTTACAAAAATTATCTATATGCATCCACCAATTTATACATTATGGTTATAAAGGTGCTCATTCAAGATACAAAATGTATGTAGAGGTGAACACGCTTTTAGCATTTTGTACGTATTCATAGCCAAGTTGTGCTTTGGGTATCTGTTGTGTATATAATGTTTTTATTCGACGCATGGCTTAACTCGAAATCTGGGTCAGGCTGTAACCTTGTCATTGCAACTAAGAGAATTCTCTATGTGATCTAATTTCATAAACATTTTGTTGTTTTTGTGCGATTTGTTTTTGTTTTTCTTTTTTCAATTTTGTTTCATTTTTCAATCGTTTATTTTATTCTCTGTTTTTGTTGTCAACTCTTTTTCTCTCCCTAGCGCCCTGGCCTATTAATATGTATTTCTATTGCATGCATAGACTGCATTATTTTAATTGAATTTCTTCTCCATCGTGTCGTTCCTTTTTTATTCTTAGTTGTTTTCGCAAATCCTCCACTTTTCGAGGTTCTTTAACAAACATTACATTGAAAACGAGAGTAAACTGAGCCGATTCGTCAGTGACAAACGGCGGCCGGCGGCACAATGGTGGCCACCATAATACCATCGCCGGCGTCTAGAGTCTCTCCATGTTGTATTTTATGACAAAATATTTATTTTCAATCTGTGCCAATAACGAATTCGTGAAAACAACTAGTGTAGAAAAATGTGTGTGTGTACTTGAAGCTAAAGTATGCTGTATGCAACTGGCAATGCAATTGCAATTGTACTTGTCGAAGAAGAAGAATGCATTAAAAAAATTACAATGCCAACAAATACTCACCTGGCAGTGAATAAATTCAATAAAAAATAATTTGATATAGTTTCTTACTGCTTAGAATATATTTGTAATTGTTTATCTATCTGTATTTGAACGTAATTTCTTACGTACATAATTGTGTAGCCAAGCCGCACAGTAGCCCCATATTGCACAGATAAAAAGTAAAAACGAAATAAAATTTTTTTATTTAAGTAATTATCTGGGGGTTTCGTAAGTAGGTCATTAACGATTTTTCAGTAGAACGAAGCAGAGACAGTGAGGCAGAGAAAAGAGTTTTATGTTCATTAGCCGTCGACGTATACATATGTATGTTGAAAGATCTTTAGTCAAATAATGTACGTACAAAGTCGTTAACAGATATTTGAGGTGTAGGAAAATTATCGGGGTAACAATACTATTTGAGGTAATTTATTGATGTAGGTGATGGAATTATCGTGAGAATGTAAGACGATTACTGAAAGTATGTATAGATGAACTTACATTATTTGAAAATAAATGAGAAAAAAAAAACGATTTAATTTTGAGACGTGATTGACATAATGGTTGTCGAAAAGACCTTTCGATAAAAGTATGTGATCATTCTTTGTGGATCACGAACAAGCAAAAAGAGACATATTTTTATAGCTCTCAAGTTATATGTATAAATGAGGGGACTTAAAACTGGGATAATTGGACTGTCATTGAAACCCTACCTTTAAATTTTGGTTCATAATGAACCCATCTTAACCAAACCTGTTAGAGTTAATTATTTGCACTAGTAGCCTGTAATAGGAGCACTACGCCATAGGGCTGTCATAGAAAGCACCTCTCCAAAATTAAGTACATACCTCTGAGAGAAATGTTTTTATGAGTCAATATTTACCAAACATCACTCAAATGCATTTCTATGAAAGTTGGACAGATATATTTTAAAACTGAACTCCCCATAGAAACGCCGTTCCAAAAGTAATAGAAATTTTAGGTGTGGAATACGCTTAGATCTATTAACCCTTAGATGACAGACAAGGTCCTTGGGGGACGTATGACGTTTTCAAAGCCATTGTCATTCAACAATGATCAAATCAAATTGCTTAAGCTCTCTTGGGTTCTCTAATTGAAATGTTGAGAAACGAATAAAATATTATTCGAAACTACTCCGTAAAGGTTTTTTTCTATTACGATTAAAGTTAAATATGGCGTAGATCCGTAGATGCCCGACAAAGACCCCAGGACCCTCCATCATTCCTACAAACTTTGGCTGAATAAACACAATCTGAGTACGTGCACTTCTAGTTGTTCTATCCCAAATAGCGTTTTAAATATCGAAAACATAGAAGCTACTTCAATATTCCCTTTAAGGGTAGCAGTTACCGTCGATCGATCCGTATAATAAGCATTTTTTTGTCACTAAAATATCACTAATATGGAGAATGAAAAGTTTTGTGCAGAGGACAATTTTGCCACCAATAGGTTGCAGCGTGTTTAGAATGCACCAAACTAGTGGCATTGCTTGTCCGACCACGCAATTGGTACTTCGGGGATACCCTCTTATTTTTGCTCATAATTTTTCAATAATTTTGCGCTAAGACTCTTTACCATTCTGCATATTCCCTCCGAATTTCATGTCGATCGGACTAGTTTCTCACGAAATATTTACTAGACAGGCGGATAGAAGAACATAATAAGAATTCATCAAGGTTTTTAAGCCCTAAAAATGTTAATTTTTGTTTTACGAAGTTTTAGGCAACGAAGTCAGGCAGCACTGACCCTAAAGCTCACAAAAATGAGAGCTCATTATAGGCATTCCATCAATTAGGGTCCCTGGGCGGACCCTGTTTGGCCATGACCGTTGACGGAAAATTATCGGTCATTTCAGGGTTAAATAATAATGTGTCACCATTTTACATCTCCAAAACTATTACGGTGTAAGGAGGTTTTCACACTTACGCCAGATTACGTAATCTGCGGCAAATTACGTAATCTGGGGCCTAATTAAGCTACAGATTACGCAATCTGGCGACGGCAAATCAAGTTCCCAGAACGACTATATTTTATTCACCATGCAGTCGAGGTGAGTTTTAATACTTTTTTAATGCCGAAAAGTGTAATTGAATGCCAAATGTGTATTTTTGTTGTTGTAATCTTTGATGTCAAACAATAGGTGTGTTTTTTTGGTTATCCCGTGTAGGTTTGGGTAACGAAACTCCATATAAAAAAAATGCCAGCTGATCCACCTGTCATTTTTTTATATGAAGTTTCGTTACCCAAACCTACACGGGATAACCAAAAAACACACCTAACATATTTTGATAGGCGAAAATTGTATTCATTGTATTTGGCTGATGAAACTGAGGAGAAATTGAAGGAAATACGTCACCTTCGCATCACAAGGCGCAACGTGCATGACAATTGTTTAATTGAATTTTTCTAGTTCGTTTGCATGGACAAATATGCTACCGATTGCGGTTCAAAATTTTGCAACCCATGCCTCGTACATTGTCCATATTGATAATATGCTGCGGGCTCCTCGGATGAGTTTCAAGTCTTTTTCTTTAATCGGAACGTTGTGGCTTCTGCTTTCACGTATATAGCGTCATAGGCATAGCTAATACATCGGTATCGGCGCTTATGATTATCGGCGCTTATATTATTTGCATTCCAAGTTCTGTAAAGTCGATGTCCGAATCTAGCGATGGACCCAAGGAGTATAAGGCGAGAGTTCAACAGGGGTCAGGGACTGGCCCGCTGCTATGAATCATAATGTACAACGACATTCTGCCTATAGTAGTGACTGCGTTAGGTTTTGCCGACGACAATGCAGTTGTGGTGGTAGTAAAGAAATTAGAGTGCGTTGATGTCTATTCCAACGAGGCGATTACAGCTCTGGCTGTTAAGGGTTTGCCTTGAACCTACTTCGCCATCAGAGTAGGAGGCAATATCAAAACCTCCAAAAAAGCAACCAAGTATTTTTGGGGTTATTATATTTGAAACTGAGAGCACCCCATGGCGGCCATTGACTTTCTCGTGCACTCGAGTCAATAGAGTGGCGTATAACATGACTGACTTTCTTCCTTTTCCCTCCCAAGGTCAGTTATATTAAGCCGAGCACTTTTGCAGCGTTTCCTTACTGCAGGAACCTGTTGTAAAGCTTCGGAGCTGGCGGCTTGGCAGAACCTGAGCCCCGAAGATGTTAATTAGCAAGAATAGCCTTGTGCAATATGCCTACGCGCATATATGGGGCTAGTTTTTGGATTGATGTACACACGGCCCGAGTCACATTGCTGCCTAGTAAACGGAAGGAGCCTTCCGGAAGTGGAAAGTAGCGTTATCCGTCGGTTTAAGTCACAGGTTCAACGATCTTGGACTTGGAGTTCAATTCGTTAGACCACTCTTTTAAGGGGGCCAAAGGAGGATCACATCTGCTATTGAGAAATATTTAGCGAATAGTGCACCTCGGAGATGGGTGTGCTCAGGAGGCTATGGCCTCTTCCCATCTAGACATTGGACTCGAGGTGAATGCCCAACTAACAATTTAACCTCTGGTTAAGAACAATAGTTCTGTTAAAGCATGTTTTAGACACTTTGCAAGGAGATATTTCTCTTAAAATATTTATAAACGTTTATGATAAGACACGGCTCTGATAACATATTCCGTCACATTGCTTTAACGCATTGGGTCTGTTAATGTGCTTAATACAGACTCTATTCTTAATGAAAGCTATTTTCAGCCTATCCAGGCTTACTGCAGCCTTATAATATGCTTTCAAAAAGTTTTATAAGACTTTAGACTTTTAAACCTTTTGATTTTAAGTTGTATAAGAGCCTCTTCGACAGAACTGTTACTAAACTCTTACAAGAAGCATCGCATATATAAACTTTGAATAAAGCTACTATACTTGTAAACTCTTCATTGAAGATTCTTTGTGAGCCTGATAAAGTTTGCGTCTGGTATAAATACTGGGGTACTTATCAAAGTATATTTTTTATTTATATTTTTATTCTGCGTGGCGTTAAATATTTTGTATATTTTTATGCGCTATTTTAACCTAAAAATTGTAAATAAACTTTTCACTGGTTATATTATTTTGAAATGGAACCTCTAGTGAAATTGGATCTATGAAGTTAATTTCCCCATGGAGTATGGAAATCGCGACTGACCCTTTAGAATTTCCATATGTCCATCAAATTTGGATGATTTGAATAGACTTATTCTGGTATGAATCCTGTGATAGTTTACCGTAAGAAAGTATGAGTATAACTTATTCGAATGAGAATGTAAAACGAGAGAATTCTACAGAAAGTCGTATAAAAGCTCCAGGCAAGTTTTTATTTTAGTAACTTCTTAGATAAGAGCATAATAGGATCTATATCTGATAATTTACTTATTACAGAAAAACAACTAGCCACACTCTCATATAATCTTTAAGCAAGAACTGGAAAGTTCCGCCATATTTTCCATTGTGAAATTTTGTGGACGGTGAATAACGATCTGAAAAATTAATGGAAAATCGGGTTTAATATACATATCTGAAATATTCTGCTTTCTTAAAATCATCCCCAATACATTTAGGAAGTGTTTAGATCAGTGGTTCTTAACCTTTTGCACATAAGGGACCATTTGATAAAATTCGTTAGTTGTCGTGGACCACCAAACTTAAAATGTGTAAGGAGCCATTAAAATCATGAAGTTTTGTTCCGAATACCATGTCTTGCGATGATCGTGATCGCACACCTCGGTAATATCAATATTGAAACTAATGGAGCTAATTCAGTTAGAGTATTCTGCTTTACTTTTTACGTGACCATGCCAAATATGGCATAACTATGCAAAGTTAACAAAAATTGAATTCAATATACTGTAAATGCTTTCAGAAAATAGCATCTTGTCTATACAATAAGACTAACCACTAGATAAGATGTCGAGAAATCGGCCCCCAGAGATAGCTCGTAATTTTTAAGCCCGAATATTATTTTATCACATGATAAAGCTCTTCGTTACAGTTCTTACTGGAAGAAAAATGATTTTACAGATAAATTCTTAAAAATATAGAATAAGGATTGCATGTCCACGTTCAACAAAAAGACACAGGTCTTTTTCAGCAGTGCCACTGAAGATTAATAATAGCTCATATCTTAATTCAGCAATGTAAATTACCATAATAAGCTCTGGGCACAAAAGAATGTAAGCTGCATAAACATTCCTATCAAGCTCTCGGTCGCCGGTCTTTCATTTCTTGGTCCGCTCAATTATCTGATATTATTTAAATAACAGGCGCGACAATCCAGCATTGGACTAAGGCCGCAGGATGTGTTAGTGATATCCTATTTCCAAGATCTTATCTGCTTTTTTGTTGAGGTAATGATATCAGCATCACGCTCAGCAGTGTTATTTATCCCCATAAATGGGTACTCGTTTAACATCTGAGTGAGATCATAGTCCGTCACAAGCTCGTGAGTTCGAAAAACACCATGATCCACGGTGAGATTCGAACTCATGACCCTGTGCACCGAAGGTGCGCGCACTAACCGCTAGACCAGCCAGACTACATGTTTATATTATATTTACTACGCTATTATATCGTTATTTCGTTAAAACTATAAAGCTTTACCACTGTGCTACAGCCTAGAAAACTCCGATGTTTTGCACAAGCCGGAAGATGTTTTCTTTTACATCCAGAGTTCCGTGGTTTCGTGGAAACTGCATTACTGAGGGGATTACCATGCCAACAAAAATTTTGACGGTATTTCATCAATCGTCCGAAATCCTTATATGTACCATCAATAGAGCACATATCCCTACAATAATATATTCTTCAAAAACTATAGTCGTAAATCTCAATAAAAACAGTCTAGAACGATTTTTATAATGGATAAATGGATTTACCAATAACCATGTTTTGTGAGTAGCGGGATGCCATGAGGTCTAAAAAAAACTTGCTCTGCCAAAAACTAACTGCGCTCTGCTACTAACCTTCGAGTTTGTTTTGAGAAAAGAAAGATTGAGCTGCGTAATATCGGAGTTTCTCCTTATCGCATTATGTGAGAGCCAGAGCGAAGGCTTCGCGGACCACCTAGGGTCGCCTCAGGGACCACCAGTGGTCTGCGGACCACCGGTTAAGAATCGTTGGTTTAGATCATTTAGAGCAGGGATTCCCAAACTGGGGGGCGCGCCCCCCTAGGGAGGCGTGACGGTTTGGGAAGGGGGGCGTGAGCACAACTTATATATCGCTGTAACAATAAATTTATTTTTATTCTAGCAAAAGAACGCTGGAAATATTTTAGGCCGAAATCACTTGATGATATTGATATTGACGTCTAGACTCGTGTGGAAATAATTTTCTTTTGATTTCTTTTTATTTATTTATTAGAACGCCTTCCGATTGTGGTAGCTCTAGTAGCTCTTTACTTATCGCTAAGCCAAAAATATATCTCTTGTGTTAGGATAAATTATTTCGGCAAAAGTCAATTTTCAGTTAACATTTGCGTCTTGCGTTTCGCTGTCCAAATCCACACCAAAAAAAAGTCTAGTTACTATCGTGGAGATAGCCTAACTTCCAACGGAACTCACGTTGCGTACTTTTCAAAAAAGTCCAAAAGTTCCAAACTTGGGCTCCACTAACCAACAATTGTGCTTTTCTATGCAGGATTGAGATATGTCTGGACAATTTTGTGGGTAGCTTGGAGTAGGTACATATCTGGACTTATTAATGAGGCAAATCTGTGCATTGGAGTTGGTCATAATTTATATTACAATAAAATTAATCTTGAATTCTGTCCAAATTGTCCACATCTGTTTTCGGTTTTCGGCCACATTTTCTCGAGTGGCGTCAGTCCCACCAGATTTGGCAAAGGGGGGCGCGGACTGAAAAAGATTGGGAACCACTGATTTAGAGCTTAACCCTTCTGTCGGCACCTACTACAATATGCATATTCTATACCCAATAGGTCTGGCTGGACCTACTGAGAAAAAAGTTTTAATTTTTAGAAAAAGTGAAATTTTTATCGGTATAATCATTCTACCCATTTTTTACAGCCATTTATAAACAATAAAAGCATTAAAATCGTTTTTGGAGATATACTAGAGGCGTTTTTAAGAAGACATATTTTGAGGTGGTATTAGTACAAACATGTTTCTCACTTTTTTTCTTCTATTTTTGCTTCTATTTTTTCATTGCGTATCCGCACAGAAAGTTTAATACAATATTCCAATTCCAATATCTTTGGGGAAATATTTGGCACTTTGTTGGTAGATTTTACCACGATATTAGTCTGCAGATTTGGGAAAATAGATAGAAAGAAATAGGGAATTTTCAACCCCAAAAATCATTAAATTCTAAATTTTCCGTAAATATCTCAATTAAATCTATTAATAAACACCATCGTAAGTCACTTATACTTAGTTCATACTATTACAAAGGAAATAAAACTCTTTTGATTTTCCTAGAATCAAATCTCAGTTGATTAGGTGATGTTATAAGACGGGATAAAATTAGGCGTACCCAATTTGCGAACTTCACGGCTTTTTAAAGCAAAATCTCTGAAAATCTTATCGTTTATCGTACAAATTGAATTTTAATGACTTTATTACATTATAAATAGGAGATTTTTAAGAGAATTTAATATTTTCACTTTTTACCTCAAGACGAAAATGGGGGGAAAAACTATAGGTCTGGCCAGACCTATTGGGTATCAAAAAGCACTATAAATTGAAAATCATCAAAAACATACTCAAAACTTCAACCGATTTTTTCAAATTTTTGCAAAATGCTTCTAAACATATGATTCTAGGATATCATGAAATATGAAGTCGCTGCGATTTCATCTTCTATACTTTTTTGACCAAAAAATAGTGCCAAAGGTCTGGCCAGACCTATGTGCCGACAGAAGGGTTAAACGAACTGAATTTCATGAGAAGCATTTATTTTATTTTAGATAACAAATTAATAAAATGGCAAAATTTGAAAAGCGATCTGTGTTTTTTCGGAGTTTCACCTCAGATTCCACGAAGCCATTTCTTTCGCAATAAAAAATCGATTTGGAATAAAAAACTAATTTCTAAATAACAAGAGTAAAATACAATAGCATTTCAAGTCTTATACTTCAGTCTCCATCATTTTGCTCAACTTAACTCTTATAAGAATTAATCAATCAACAATAAAAACAAGAATATTCTTAAAAAATTCTTGTGGAAAACCAATTCCTTCACATCTCATGGCAAAAAAGATTATACAAAGTAATTTTTCTTTTATAGCCTTGCTAAAGAGTAGTTGAAAATGACATTCTCATAGTGATTTTCCGAGAAGCTGTTATGGGAACTCATTCTGTTAGTGTATTTTCAGAAAACTATTATACGTATTCTTGTAACGGTCTTAAAATATTTTTGGTAAAATTCTTTTAGCCATCTTCAAGATATCTTGAAGAGGCTTATAATCACAAATGCATACGCCACTTTTACGATTATAAGTGGCTTGAAGAATGCAATAAGAAGTAGATTCTGCTCTTATAAAACTCTTCAAGTGTGTAATAAGCAGAAAAATGTTAGTTGGGTGTGGTGTTAGCCAAGTCGACCAGCTAGAGTTCCGGCCTATGGGCAGGATCCGTCGGGAGGCATTCCTGCAGGGAATTCCTTTTCGGTTATAAACCGGAAAACATTCCCGCAAAGGGAGGGAGGCCTATGGCAGCGCCAGTAAACGCCGACTGATTGTTACATCCATACAAATGCCTGTTGGGCTATTTCACTATATTCCCCCAGGAACGCCCAGAAATTAAGTATGCCTTGCATACCGAACAATGCTTGGAAAGACAGACATGATACAGTATAGGTGGGATGAAGCTTTAACCGGTAAATGGACTCCCTCACTTATCCCTTATATTACTATACTGGGTTAAAGGCAAACACGGAGGAAGTGAACAGTTTTTAACTGAATTCTTAACGGATACGGGATACTGGCAATTCTCATATTTGCAGCGTTTCAAACTGGATGACTCGCCAGAGGGAGTTGCAGAAAACGCAAGGCACTTATTTCTTGGCTGCCCTAGATACGCCCTGCGACGCGCTCTACTAAATGTGGAATTTGGGGAGACGTTTAGCCCCGAGAATGTGGTGAACCGTATGCTGGACTGCCAACACAATTGAGAGGCAGTGCGTGAGTTTGTCTGCAGCATCCAAAAGGCACTGCAAAAACAACTCGGAAGTAAGCAATTCGGTATGGTGGCTATTTAGCCGACATCACCTCAGCGAAGTAATACCGAGAGGTGGCCGGTCCTTCATGGAGCATAGCAAAGTGGTAGTTTGGATTAGAAAGTAGAAATCCGGCATAACTGCATTACCCGTATCCTTAAAAGATTTTCCAACTGGTTAAAAAAGGGCGATGTGCAAATTGGGGCTGGCGAGAAAAAGGGAAAAAATGTTTTTACACATTTAACTTTTAATTGCGGAAGAATCTACGACTGTTTATTTATCAGTAGAACTTGGGGAGTCCGTATAGCTATGGCCGCCCATCCGTCTGTTGCGATGCGTTTTATTTGGCTGAAATGTTCAACGCGAGCTATGTTATTACAGGCTGTTCGTATGTTTGAATCATGAAAAAATGACCATCAGATGCTGGGACTGTCATGGAAACCCCATCTGCAAAAGTAGAATTTTCTAAGAAAAACTTTTGCACCCATATCATCAAATTTTCACACAAATATCTCTATTGGTGTCAAAAAAAACGAAAACAAACATAATACGTCAGAACGGACGAAATGAAACCATGCGATAGGGAACGTGCCATAGAAACCCGACCTCCATAAGAAGGCTGTTTTGGGGAAAACTTTTCTTAATGGAGTAACCAAACCTCACAAAATTGTGTCCCCATCGAAACCAAAGAAGGAAAAATAGTAACCGTCCATAACAATACGCCGCCATAGGGCTGTCATAAAATCATATATTATTCCCAAAGTAAATCTTTTTTTTCTCGTTTAAGGCTGTGGTTACAATCTTTTGCGAAATGTTGCAAACAATTGTAAGAAAGTGCGAATATATAAATTAAATGTAATCCATTGGTGTGGTGACAATCTGAAAGCTTATTCGCACAAGTTTATTTTGCAAGATTGTGACATGAACTAGTTGTTGTTGTTTACAGCTTCTAATTGACGCGGTTGAAATCATTGATTACAACCACGTATAATGCATTTTTGTTAGGTTTGGTTGACTGGTTCCTTAGACTGTGGTTAGGATCTTTTCCAAATAGCTTAAATTACTTGAAATTGCATTTAAGCTTAGTTACTTGAAATTAAATCTTAGTTCTTAACGAGGCTTTAAACATAAACGGAATTGCTTGCAATTTAATAATTCAAATTCGTAATTCGCAGAAGATCCCAACCGCAGCCGTATCCTAAGGCTGCGGTTAGGATCCTTTGCGAATTTGAATGCTACAATATTTTGCAAATTTCAGCGAATTGCGCAATTGTAGCACCACCCTTAGACTGTTAAACTGCATGAAATTGCCTTTATGATAAATACATCTTAAAAACTTATTTGGAATTTCAAACAATTAAACTTGAAAGGTTCTTAAAAGCTGCAGCCTATGAAACCAGTCGCCCAAACATTAGAAGTAACAAAAATTATTTCGGACCTTGTCGGAGCTACCTCATAACTACATACCGTAAAAACGTTCTTTTCGGTTTGAGCTTATCAATATTCCTGCTATAAATTGAAAATAAAAAAAAGTATTGAGCTTAGCTTTGATTTATCGTCTGCACAACAATTTTAATAAAACTCAACAAAAAAAGAAGGGAAATTCTACACCAATTCTGGAATATTATCAGAAATGTTCTTATAATCAACTATATTAGACGACTGGCATTTATTCCTTTTGATGGCATCTTTTGGCTTGTGCAAAGTGAGAACATTTTCGCAACAGAGTTTCGGCATTGTAATCAACAGATTTCCACTAGCTTCAGATCGCTTACATGATGCATCACTTGATTTAACTTCATCGGCAAGCTCCAGTTGAAAAACTTTCCCCTTGACTGTAACTCGGACATATTTTGGCTGAACATCGACATCAATTTGTGAACTATCCAAAAACTTATAGACGGCCAATCGCAACTCGTAGTATTCCTTTTCGTCCTCTAACTTAAACTCGAATTTCGGCTGGTTCATATTATATGGTCTACCTTCAGGTGAAAACAGTTTCGGCATTTTCTTCTCCATTGTCTCCTCTTTTTTCCCGGCGTCTTCTTTTTTGCTTCGAAACTTGGACATATCAACACGTGTTTCAGGACAATGTTCACTCTTCGTATTCCAAAATCGTTTTGCTCGCTCTTCTTCGTCACATCCGGCAATTTCATTTTCAAAAAAATCCTGCTGTTCGGCAACTCTTATTTTCTGTTCATCGCGCTGAATTTTATAATTTATTTCTTCCCGCAGTAAGCCGTGAGAATACATTTTAAACTCTTTGCTGGCTTGAATTCTATCCGACGGCTTAATTGCAATACCATCCAAAGATTTCAGTTGCGGCAAAACGGTAATGACGAACGCCCGATATCCTTTGAAATCCGTACACGGATTCCCCGTGAGAATGAGAGTTTGCAAATTGTAGTTTGCTTGTAATGATTTAACACTGCTAAGTTCACCGATAAAATTGAGCGTCAAATCGAGTTTTTTCAGCGACTCTAATCCTTCCAAATTTTCAATACGTTCGATGATGTTAAGGGCCAAATTCAGGTATTCCAAATTCTTTAGTTTATGTAAATTTTCGATTTTGGCTATTAGATTTGATTGAAGTAGCAAAATTTTTAAATCACGACACCAATTTTGTAAATGTTCGATTTTCTCGATGTCCTCTTGATGAAGCGATAACTCCTCGAGAGTGCTGATCACGAGTTCGTTGTGTTCGGATTTTTTTCGCACGAGTTCTTCGGTAATTTTCACCATTATGTAAAAGAAAATACTTGAGCTGTAACTTGAAAGTAAACTGGGCGAAATTGATTGTGAATGAAATCCTTATGACATTTGCCATTAGTTGTTTATTATTGAACAAACGTCCCCATAGTTGCCTTGGTGTTGATATTTGGAGTTTGCGCTCATAATACCCAATTATTGTTAGTAGTTATGGCTTGAATTAAGGCCGATCCACACTTTTCAGTCGTCAGTCACAGTCATTTTACATACAAGTTGAGAGATTGTCAGTTAATTGATTAATTAACAATTTGTCAACTTGTTTGGAAAGTAACTATGACTGATGACTGAAAAGTGTGGTTTGACCTTTATGCGTTTGAATATTTTTTAATAATATGGGAGTGGTTTATTCCTTTTCTTCCTTGCCCTAGGGGCGTTGGGATTGACTTCAGCGACTCCGTCTTGACCTTTTAAAAGAGTAGTGCTCTTTCCGGTAGTAATGAGAAGGAGGGCCACTATGGGAAAAAACCCGAACAAAGAAGATGAACTGAAACCCAGGATAAGAAACAAGCAACTACAGAAAAAAGCCGGAGTCATAATGGATTATAATAATAATAATTATCTACTAACGGTACTAGCCCAGAACAAACCAGAAAAACGTTCAGGCCTATAAAATGTTGAAGATGAACAGTCCTTAACGAGATCATTCGCAAGTTCATTACCGTCAATGCCACAATGTCCTGGTATCCAATAAAGGGTGACATGCAGGTGATTGAAAGACATTGAAGTGCATCGAAACACTCCTTTACCGGTCAAAGAAAAAGCAAAAAAACAATAAGATATTTGGTAGTCAAAAATTATGCATCTTTGGATTTTTGCAGGATAGTGAGGGATGGCCCCCTGATTATGTGAAAAAAAAAGTCCTGAACGATTGGTGGGGGTCCACAACTATCAAAGCGCGGTGTTTTCTAGTGAATATTTCCAAAACGACAAAAGATGCATAAATCTAGTCTGAGAACGAAAAAACTACATTAAATTTCCTTATGTATTATACCATAGATTTTTTTTAGATAATTTTGACGCTAAGCTTAAAAAATAAATTAGATTTTACGGTTTTGGTTTTTGTTTATCGCTCAATCGGATTGAAACTAAGGGTACCTCCCATATAAAGTGACCCACGAGGAGTTTGTTCTACGGACTACTCATTTTGTAAATCGACGAGTTCTGCATAGCATTTACTTGATTTGTGTTAACTGCGCTTAAGTGAAATGCTGGCTTACTCATGCTTCTCTGTGTTAAGGGAGAAGAAATTGAGAGTCAGGTGTTCTATGTTTTTGCAGACAATAATAACACAGGTCTGCGAAGAAAAAGTTTCGCAGAGTCTGATAATTGATTTTGATGCAATGTGTGGAGGTGATTTCCGGAAAAATAGTGAACAAATAACATTCCGTATAGAAATAAATAACAGGCGGGACAGTCCAACGTTGGACTAAGGCTACAGATGTGTTATAGTGACTTGCAATTTCCAAGATCTGCTTAACTGCTTTTTTGGTTGAGGTGTTGTGATCAACCGCACGCTCAGTAATGTAATTTATCCCCATAAATGGGTACTTATTTAATATTTGAGTGAGATCATATTCTGTCACATGGGTCGTGAATTAGAAAAACACCATAAACTGAATTGGTTCACGGTTAGACTCGAACCCACGACCCTATGCACCGAAGGTGTGCAAACTAGAAACAAAATTTGAGTAGTCAAAAATTACAATTTAAAATGTTTCATCACAGATTTCACTATTTTCTAAACGGATAAGAAATTTTCACATGAACATTTTTTTACTTTCCTTCATTTGAACTCACAAAAGCAGTGGAAAAACGCGAGTGAAACAAAACTTTATATGAGTAGAACACAAAAGGAAGGTACCAAAAGGGGTATAGATCCCACAATTTCACCAGATAGGCAATATTAAAATCTTAAATAGTTTGAGTTACGAGTATGCCCAATTAATTATTTGCATAGCAGTAGAGCGAAATTTGTAAAATGTTGAAACTGTTAGTCGTTAGCTAGCCCCCCAGTAACACAAAAAAATCATGGAAGCGTTGGCAAGGCGTCTCGATAGACATCGGGCGAAAGTGAAAAGGGTTTTTTCCGCTGCCAAGTTATCAATGAAAATGCAAATTCACTGTAGTGGAATATGTCGGAAACACTGGGGAATTCCAAAAACGATAGTCCGAAAATGTTTCCGAAATTTTTTCTCTACGATTTTATGTATTAATTTTCGATTTTCCGATTTACACGAGAAACTCGTTCTGGAAATTATCTAATGACCGGGAAGTCGAAAATTAATACACAATCTGGCAGAGAAAAATTGTCGACCCATTTTCGAATTTTAGTTTATGGAATTAGCCAGCGTTTGTGACACATACATAATACAGGGTGTCCGGAAACTGCCGCATAAACGCACCGGATTGTGATTGCTCGTGTAATTTCCAGCAAAAAAGTTGTAGAGAACAAACCCCCGTAGCTTAACCCTTTAGCTGCCACAGGCATTTGCAGATTTTTGAAAAAAAAATCATTTTCTTATACGACTAAAACTTCAATATCTCAAAAGCTAGCTAGAATAGCAAAATAAGATGATTATTATAGCCAACAAATTTACCTAAAAAATAAAACTAACGGCACTAAAATCGGATAAGAGGTTTGGTTTTTACAGAACTTCAAAGTCAAATTTTTGTGATTTCACCCAAAAACAATATGTTTTTCCATCTAAATTTTCTCCAACTTCTGCCAAGGTGAGGTGCTCGTACGATTCTTTTAAAAATTGGCGCATAGTCTAACGATCATTTCTCTCTTGCATGCCAGTGGCGTGGCGTCTTTGGAAGCAAGGGAAGCATTGCTTCCCTTCTTCTTTCTAAATAAAAAAGTTTATAAGCATATTATGAACATTGTTTGTAATTTTTCTTGTACACTACACACGGTTTTCATGTATATTACATAAAATCATACGCAACCCTGTCGCAACGTATAAAACTACTTTAGCATGCGCACTCTCCAACCAATACACCAACCCACCTGTCTCACGAAAAAAAATCCACAGCGAGAGAGTTTACAGTCGCCAGTCACGGCGAGACAGAAGCGGAGCGAAATAATGCCTGTATGAAAGGTGAAAGCTTGTGGAGTAGATTTACCGGGGGATTGGGCGGCGAACTAGAGTTAGTACGAGAACGAATTCGCCGTTGGAGGTGGATTTTTAGTTGCTTCTTGTAAAATTTACCAACCGATGTGTACAGTTTGTACCAAAAGTTGTAACTGAAATATATAATTTTGTTAATTCTGATTGAAATAGGATTCTGATTGGAATTTGAATTGGCATAGCACAGCAATGCGATAGTTTGCTTTTAATTTGAAGCTGTTCTATGCTTGGCGGTATGTGTGTTCGTAATTTCTTGTACGTGCAAAGTTATAAGAGAGTTTTAACATGTCATTGAAAATATAACGACATAGTTCTACATTTCCATAGAAAACTTCGCTTGCCAACAATACGCAAAACAGTATACCACAATTTTGCATGTCCCATGTGTGCATGTGGGCATGTGGTTATAAATCAGAACAGAGAGTTATAAGGAACCGAAACACTACGTGAGAGATGAACGAAATCGGTTGCGGAATGAGACGTGAAGTGAAATGCAGCGATAAAGTTGCTAAACTGGATTTTGTATGGAAGTTTGAAATATTGTTTTCTAAAACGTAAACATTCTAATTGGACCAATATTGGACGAGACCGGTTTTAAACGAGCATTTGACATATTGTCCTCTCAGATGTAAACATGCTTATTTAGGATTGTGGATCGTGCGGGTGTTGCGACGCAGTGTGTATGCAGTTGCGCATGTATCGGAATTCTATCGCCAAGCTACCATGGGAATATATGGGCATTGCGCCTCCATACTTACTCAATGGGTTATAATCACGACAAATAATTTCGTTAATTTCCCAGCTAGACAATTTACTTTAATGTAGAATTATGCGTTACTGCTTCCCTTTACTTCAAATTCACGCCACGCCACTGCTTGCATCATGTTCTTCTAGGTTCGTTATTTCTAACACCTTTGCTTTAAGTGCAGAAAACTAGGGTTAATTTGGATCGATTTTGATATAACTTGAATAAATTTTACCAAATTGCTGATCTTAAGGGGCAGTTTAAATTGAATTGAAATCGAACTAAAATTAACCGTAGTTTTCTGCACTTAAGGTATTAAAACTGTTAGTAATAACGAAGCTAGAATAAAATGATGTAGGAACGATTTGATCGTTAGACTATGCGCCAATTTTTAAAAGAATCGTACAAGCACCTCTCCTTGGCAGAAGTTGGAGAAAATTGAGATGGAAAAACATATTGTTTTTGGGTCAAACACAAAAATTTGACTTTGAAATTCTGTAAAAACCAAACCTCTTATCCGATTTCAGTGTCGTTAATACTATTTTTTAAGTAAATTTGTTGGCTGTAATAATCATCTTATTTTGTTATTGTAGCTAGTCTGGCTTTTGAGATATTGAAGTTTTAGTCGTACAAGAAAATTATTTTTTCACAAATTTCCAAATGCCTGTGGCAGCTAAAGGGTTAAGCTAAGGGGGTATATATATGTGATTTGGGGATTACCCGAAGCAGACCACTACTATTTGGGTCCATTTTCGTACCCTTACAGTCCTCAGTGATTTCCAGAAGTCGACTAGATAATTATCGACTTCTTCCTTCATCACTGAGTCCCGTGTGTGATGAGTAGCATATCTTTGAAGTTCCCCATGGATTCCACACTTATTGTGGATTTACCTAGCTAAGGGTATGTTCAATATAACTTTCATGCTCGAATGAGGAATCACAATCTGGTGCGTTTATGCTGCAGTTTCCGGACACCCTGTATACGACGACAGTAAGTATGCATTTTTATTGAAAAAAATGCAACGGGAAATATTGCGATTTTACTTTCGCCTTCTAGGTGTAAAAATTTCTTAAGAAGTGATGCTTGTATCATAATAGTCCTCCAGTAAGTGTTACAATAATTTTTCAATAGTTTAGTAATATGCAAAAAGTGTTGCACTTTTTGGATTCAATGGCCTAAAATTAGCCTAAAACGACTCATACATAGTCGACAAAAACGCTGTTGTTTTTCCATTGAAAACTTGTTGAACTTTGAAAATCATTTAGATTTTGAAACATAAATAGCATCGCAAAAGGTTTTTCCATGGCAAAATCTTTTTTCGAAAATTTCGGTTACCATGTTCTTCAATTACAACCATGACAATTTTGGACGGATAAATTTGTTTAAATTTAATATGTAATCCCGAAAACTCCGCTCTAAATGCATATTTATAAATTCACATTTTGCGGAAAAAAACTGACGCGATAAATGCGAATTCCGGATTCAAGTTAGAATTGGCAAAATACCTTTCAGAGCCAAAGATACGTTTAAAAAGTGTTTTTTTTTTTGCAGAGCTGTATAATCCTTCTAATTGCGTGATCCGAAATACACGTTATAGTACAGTACAGATGCAGTTAGACCTAAACAAAAAAAAGAGTCAAGTTTTGATGCCAAAATTGTTGAATACACTGGCCACTATACGAAGTAAAAAGTTGCACTAATTTGCGCGTCGGGTAAGGGGGAAGGTGAAAATTTACATTGACCGCAAAAAGTCCTGAGGACGAAACAAATTACATACATAAAATTTCCTTTGTACAGATATACAACAAAAGGCATTTTCTCAGAAAATTATACCCTATACCCAAAAGTGTTACAGTCTTGACTCGATTATCTGGATCAATTATTGTAAGGGGTAGTCCGGACTAACGAAACAGCGCAATAATTTTGATATTTGATCTAAGGAAAAACATTTCAAATAATTAAATTAATGACACGAAAGTCCATTAATGTATTTTTCCCATAAAATTATTTAGCATCATATTTGCCGAATTATTGTTTTTAGAAAATACGTAACCAAATCTGTCATAACAAACTGAAAAACTGAAAAATTCGGATTATAGAGCCAAAATTCCTGAATAAATCCAGACCATAGAATTCATAGTGGAAATATTTAGTGCAGGGACGTAGACAGGGGAGGGGTCCAGGTTACCGGACTCCTCTCGAAGTGATTTCAATGCACTGAACCAAATCGCCTGCTAAAGTAAAGAAAATATGCCTCAAATCAAGAAAAAAAGACAATAAAAAACAGCCAAGAAATATTTCTCTTCATTTGAGAATTAGTCACACTGATCCAAGTGAAATGACAATAGCAGCGCTTTGGAAAAGTAACCTTGAATCAAGCAAACTTTTCTTATGGAAAAGACAAGAGAATCTGAACAAAAATAAAAAAAAAAGAAACTTGGATCCAACCAACAGCGAACCCGTAATCCCATGCTTCCCAGTCAAACGCGCTACCCACTGAACCAGAGACACTTCTGACTAATCTACTACAACGCTCCAATATAAGCTGAAGCTAAAATAAAGCTTTTCCACGAGCTTTACATGGAAAATGTCAAAAAAATCTATTGTCAAGCATTTGTTTGCTTGAATTGAGAATAATGGCTTAGGCTTGAATCTACTTCCTATTTCTCAGAAGGTCTTGAAAATAGGATCGATTCAAGAAGAAATTGTCACATTTTGAGAAATTTTGTCTAAATTCGGGAATTTTGCAAATGAGAAAAGAGTTTCTTAATTTTAGATAGCCCAATTTTTTCAGTGCAGCTCAGAATAGAATTGAGGCCTGTTTTCGCAATCGACTCTCAGTATGAATTTTTGAAACACCCTCTGTAACCGTTCCCATATTGACGTGAGATCATTATGGTGTCAACGCAAAATGGATTAACGGTATTGATTTTTTGCATGAATTGTAAATATGGCTTGTTCTGCTATCCGTTCTCATACGGAGAACTTTTGTGTTTTCAATACTTCGATATATGGCGGTTGGTAAGGTAAGTGTCGCTACTGTCTATAAAAAGAAGAAGAAATTCTTCTTTTGAGAACTGAAAGCGTAATCTTCTCAAATTAAAAAAGGTTAACCTCTGGTAAACCAAGATCACGATAGTCGTATTTAGACTGGTCAAATTTCACAAAACTTCATAAGAGTCTCCAGAATTTGAAATATTTTTTTCCTAATTGTTTTTCTCAGAACGGTTCCAAGGGAGGAGTGTAAGCCGAAGCATACTGTCCAGTCTATAGTTGTTTATTCTTGTTCGTAACACTTTCATTTATTAGGTAAAGTAAATTTGTACATATTCTTAATAGAGTCTCGTTAAATATCTAAAGTGGAAAATATCGTATATAACAGATTGTATATAAGTTGTGCTGATACCATGGTCTATGATCCTTCGATTCTTGTATTGGAAAGAGGTCTTCGGCGTTATAGCAGTGGCACTGTCTGCTTCTGATTTCGTGGACGGTTAAGTATACTCGTGCGTGTTATAAGAGAGCCTCGCTAAACAATAGATGGGTTCGCTGCAATAACAATGGAACAATCCAAGGGGCAACCGCTAGTTGACAATGTTATGCCTTTACTGAGCATGAGCATGGTACCACCGTGCAACAAGCATTATAAGGTAATATTTAGTCCGTGTCCCCGCCTTTCCTTCGACCATAAATTAGATCTCGATGCAGCTATACCCGATGCTAAGCCTCTGCAACATTTCATATAGATGCCGGCTATATAATTTACAGAGCAGATCGGTTTCTTTCTTTGACTAACTATCCAGGACATTCGGAAACCTAGACCAAACCTGGTTTTGAACTCACTACTTTTAAAAACGTTTCTCTGAATTCTGTCCCTCTGTAACGAGCAAACAAACAAGTATCAGCTGCTATAGGTTGCTTCTGAATCACTCAAAGGTTTTTACTACTCTGTGGTAGGTTTACGCCAAGAGAATGAAAGTGGCATGCTTTCACCGTGCATCACTGCTCTAGCTTTTCTATACCATGGGATAAAAAATAAATAACAGGCGCGACAATCCAACATTGGACTAAGGCCGCAGGATGTGTTAGTGACATCCTATTTCCAAGATCTTATCTGCTTTTTGATGAGGTAATGAGATCAGCATCACGCTCAGCAGTGTTATTTATCCCCATAAATGGGTACTCGTTTAACATATGAGTGAGATCATAGTCTGTCACAAGCTCGTGAGTTCGAAAAACACAATGGAACACGGTGAGATTCGAACTCATTAGCCTGTGCACCGAAGGTGCGCGCACTAACCGCTCGACCAGCCAGACTACTACCATGGGATAGTTATGGCAAAAATTCAATATTTGTTTTCAAAATCAACAACCATAATTCTAATATCTATTAATGTTAAAATTTAGAGCTTTGGACCCCTCCCGAAACAAAATCCTGACTACGTCCTTGGGTCTGGCCAGACCTATAGTTTTTCCCCCGATTCTTCTCTTGAGGTAAAAAGTGCAAATATGAAAGTCTCTTGAAATTCTCCTATTTATGATGTAACAATTTCATTAAAATTCAATTTGTACTATATACGATAAAAATTTCTCAGATTTTTCTTTGAAAAGCCGTGTAGTTCGGGAAATAGTATACCTAATTTCATCGCGTTTTATAACATCACCTAATAAACTGAGATTTGCTTCAAGGAAATTCAAACTAGTTTTATTCTCTTTGTAATAGTTAGGACGAAGTATAAGAGACTTACGAACGTCTTTCTAAATAGATTTGATCAAGAAATTTACGAACAATTGAATGAAATGATTTTCGCGCTTGAAAATTCCCTATTACCTACCTACTTTCCTAAATCTCCAGACTAATATCGAGGTAAAATCTACTAACAAAGCGCCAAATATTTGCCCAAAGATATTGGTATTGAATAATGCGAACAAACTTTCTACTAGATATTCGCCATGAAAATAGAGAAGCAAAAAGAGATGAAAATAAGGGATAAAAATGTTAGTGTATCTACAAAAATGATTTTAATGGGTTCTGTCGCCTAACCCATCCATCCATCCATCCATCCATCCTTGGTTATTTGTCCCGACTTTAGCATTCAGATCCCCCATTATGATTTTAATGTCACCTCTGGGAGCCCTATCAAAGGTGTCGCCAAGTCTTTGGTAGAAGACGTCTTTGTTAGCTTGATCAGCTGGTTCAGTCGGTGCGTAACACTGAATTATATTTCGTACTCTGGATTTGAATCGGGCGGTGATAATACGGTCGGCAACTGGTTTCCAATCGATAAGGGATCGACGTGCGTCGCTAATCAAGAGGATTCCGACTCCTGTCTGCCGAGGAGCATTTTAGTCATCATTTCCAGAGTACAATAAAACAGTATTAGAGATTGGTGATAGAGTCGCTCCTGATCCGAACCATCTTGTTTCGCTCAGTCGTAATATAGCAATGTTATACGCGGTCATTTCCCGTTCGACTTCAGTGAGCCACGTGTTGTTGCACTCGTCCCACATCGTTCAAAAGGCGCGTTTAGATGGCATCAAACTTGTTCGCATCCAACTTTTCCCTCAAACTTATCCAAGTTGGAAGGCTGTTTACACGTACGATATTCTCTCAAACAAATCCTATCCAACTTGTTGGCCGCGTAAACAGTAGTTGAAAGTTGGAGCGGTCGTAAAACGTTATCAGTTTTTGCAATACGTATTAGTTCAGGAAAAATATATTTGCTTTTTCTTTTATTTTTTTCGTGAATATTTTAAACATTGAAGGAAACATGCCTGAATTAGTATACAGCGTGCTCCAAAAGTCAACGGAACGCCAGAATTGGATGATAGCGCACCGATATTGGTAATCAGGCGCATTAATTCTTTATTATTAGAAAGTATATTTATATTTCGATTAGACTATAAATCAATGCATCTCAAACAAGTTGTCCAACTTGTGTTTTCACGGTGGATTTGTTTGAATGCTCGTTTCACTTCAAACTTGTTGTCCAACTTCTGTTTATAGGATGGATTTGGTTTCCAACTTGTTTGAATGCTCAAAAGTTGGACGACAAATCCATCGTGAAAACAGCGCTGAACGTTCCAAAACCCAATCGTGGTCCGTTGTTTATAGCCAAAAGTCGATGCCGGTGAGTCAGTCCAAGGTATCCGACGCTCGATTAATGTTTCGAGTGTAAAGAATATTTCAAGTACGCGGGTTACAAGCCTACGTACCCTATCCCTCAAGTCGCCTTTTACGACAAGCCGGGAACGCTGTGGCATAATTCTTACCCCACAATCCACAGGGGTCAAGTTTTTGTTAACTTTCGTACATATCTGAACCCTTGCTTTTTTGCGCACAAAACAGAGTCGCTGCGCGCACAATTGTAGAGATATGTTCTAAACTCAGGAGAGTTTTATTCTCTCCTGTCGCCTCTTACGACACGTCGGGAAAGACGGAGGCACTATTCTTGACCCGCGCCACAGAGTGAAAACATGAAGTGAATATTCGATTATAACAATGAGATTGTTCATCGATTCCATGTAAAAATTTCATTGAATTTTATTAAAAACAAAAATAGAAAAGGATATAATTTTATTTTGGTTTTATTGTAATTTAATTTCATTTAAAATTTGGTCTCGGCGATGACACGATTCAAGATAGAGCTGCCTGTAGAAATATGCTGAGAAATTATCGCCAAAACGGGCGATGTGCCTACACCGCAGGTCGAGCAACGCGGAACCATGGAGCGGTATAAAGAACGAGGCAAGGAAGAAGAAAAAAATTTTTATATTTTTTATTCATAAAAAACCTTATGCCGAAACTTGGAGTCGAACCCAGTCCGCTTGTCTGTTCACATTTCCAGATTTGGAATGTTGTCAACGTTTCTAAAATCTTAACTACTGATACGCGGTGCAGTCGAAAATTAAAATGTTTATACAAAATAAACATAGTTCCCATAAATTTCACTTACTTTATTCTAAGTCATTTGTTGCATTAGTTGTATGTGGGTATGTTTTAATTCTATTGCTACTTAATTTTAAATTCTATGAAAGTGTATTTGACCCAATGGCATTTTTAATTATGTAATTATATTCAAACTTCATACATTTATTGAAATGTTATATTTACTAGAAGTAAGGTAAGAACTTCATTGGGGTTCATACGACATTTTTTTCTGGGTGTACGAATGTACTAAAGGGTTGCACACCGGAACCTGACGATTTTAAAAACGTAATAAAAAATCAAAAATATATGCTTCAAAAATTGTTTACCACTATAACACTCAGGACAGTTGCGGAATTTGTATGCAACCCTTTAAAAAACAAACAGTTGCCAAAAATTGTCCGTTTCCGTCGCTAAGTTTTTATAAGAGTAGATTTCGGTGTTTTTCATTCCCGGGTGAATTAAGTTGTTTCAACGTATGCGTGGTTTATTTTCATAAATGCATGATTTCGGAAACCCAAAAAGAAAAAATAGCCAAATCTGTTTAAGTCCAGATATGACCCTGCCGAGAAGCTATTTGTGAAGGACTAGTATTGAGGCTGTCGCAGTGTTTACTGTGGCCTGAATTTTCCCGGAGTTTTTTTTTCAGTCAATGTCATATGGTTTTACGCGGAGGCACAGATGCATTTCGATGAATATTAAAGGTACGACGAAACTCTCACTGTAATCAATTTAATTTACTAGCAAACTTTAATTTTTTCCGTCCCATTCGAAGCTCATGTCTGCGTATGAAGCACATGAGCTTCGAGCTTTGTGCTTCCTGAGTCCTGAGCGTTCTTTAATCTCTATCACAATGTCATTATAATAGTATTCAGTGTTCTCATTATGAACAATTGTTCAAATTGCGAGCATATCTCACCGTTTTCTCAATCACAAACAACTCGGTTACTAAATTTGTTTTATACGATACGCCAGTGATAGTTGGGATATGTGCAGCATAAAACGGCTAAATTAATTCTTTAAATAGTATTCGGTATTAATATTATCATGGACATTGAATGTGTTTTTGAGCTATATCTCCATGATTTAATAGATTTCGACGAATAGGTTATCAGATTTGGAAAGGTTGTTTGGCATCTCCATAAGTTTCATCTCTTCTGTTTTCAACCATATAGTGGTGCTGCTTACGGACAGGTTTGGGCATTTATTTGAAAATCTTGGCAATTTGCAGTGGCTTGACGATAAGAAGCTTAATGAATATTCCACGGTAAGTATATTATTTTCTGCGGTTTGATATAAAACTTAGATACCAAAGAAGTGCAAATTTGTTGATTTCTGTTGGCATACTACTCTCTACTTTTGTATGTTTTGAAGCTATTAAACCGTGGTACGAGAAGCATTGTGACAGGTTTTTTGAAAATGTAATTTTTTGCATTAGTACTTAATTTTCCTTAAATTCATTAACTTTAAACTTGTTTCCGGTAATTTCTTAAATATTGAAGTTTTGAAAATAGTATTAAATTTAAAAAATAAATATATAAAATTAAAATAGGAAGCAGTGTCTCTGCAAATATGCCACAAATGTTTATCTCCCATACGCGCGAAATTAAAAAAAAAGAACAATACAACAATAATCACAATGGCATCTTAAAAAAAGTGCATTCTAATTGTTTTGTGAACATTTTTTTAACTATTTCTTATATTCTTTTTTTAGGCAATATCAAGAAAAGGGGCACTGGATACATGTTGGGCTTTTATAGACGGAACAGCAAGAATAATTTGTCGTCCTTCAGTAGATCAAGAGAACTACGTATTATAGTGGTCACAAACGGTTCCACAGCGTTAAATATCAATCCGTTTTGGCACCAGACGGTATTATTGTAAGTTTGCATGGTGCATATCCCGGTAGGTGGCATGACGCCGCGCCGGTATATATGCGGAATCTGGAATGCAGCAACAATTAAAGTCACTCAACAGCCAACAAAACAAATATGTTGTATATGGAAATCCAGCTTATGCAATTTCGAATGTGTTGGTGAGTCCGTATTGTGCGGCTCTTTTATCTCAGCAACAAGAAAAATTTAACTCCGAAATGAGTAAAGTAGGCCAGTCGGTTGAATGAGGCTTTCAAAAAAATGCTTTACTATTTGCATTTGTAGATTTTCATAAGAATCAAATCTATTGTTCCAGGAAATTTCTAAAACTTACAAGATCTGTGCAATTTTGGAAAACTGCCATACTTGCTTGTACGGTAGTCAAACAAGTCAGTATTTTGGTCTGGATCCACCGCTACTTGAAGACTATTTGAGTTGTAATTATTACCAGCAAAACAGATTGAATTTCTGATCAATTACAGTAGGTTGTATGTTTAGTTGAACCTACAACACTGTTTTAATTTAGTTGTTCCTTTATTCTATAAAGATAATATTTATCTGGCACTATAAACCCGCTAACATAAGTAAGGTGCTAAACGAGGAAGAGAATCTCGAGCTTTTGCAATTGGAGGACGAGGAGAAATATAATGTAGGAGTACCAATTCCGGAAGGATTGGACTCCGAAGATGAAGCGTTGTCCCTTTCAAAGGAAGAAGCAGCATAAAAAAGTAAATAAAAATTAATCTCATAAATGGGGGTATAAATGCTTTACTTGCTGCTGGTGTATCTGGCATTATGCATGACTTTAGGGTATATGTTGGGAAAGCAACATGCGACGACCACAATCTGGGACTTGCAGGGGACATTTTGATGTCGCTTTTAGATCACATTACCCAGAATAGGAATTTTAAGATTTTCGCGGATAATTGGTTCGCTTCTTAGCCTCTGACAAAAGCGTTAAAAGAGAAGGGCTTTCTATTCTTGGGAACTATAAAAAGTAACAGAATGCTTAGACTGCCCATTGCGTTCGGAAAAAAATTTGAAGAAAAACGGTCAAGGTTCTTATGACAGCATTGTGGAGGTCAACAGTAACATATGTTCGATCGGATGGTTAGATAGACAACCAACTAATTTCATATCAACCTTCACATCTGTAGATCCAGTGGACACCTTTCAACGTTGATGTAAAGCAAAAAACAGCGCTTGGCTATCGACAGACAAAATACGGTAAAGCTCTACAACCGATTCATGGGTGGAGTGGATCTAGCCGATATGCTTATAGAGCTTTACCGGATAAACATAAAATCCAGCAAATAGTACATACGTGTTGTATTTTGGGTATTATCAGCTCCAGTAGTAAACGCATGGCTCCTGTACCGTAGGTATGCAAATCAAAAGGGACGAAAACAGAGGCTAACGCTAATTCAATTTCAATCGTTCATAGCTAATGGACTTTCCACAGCAGGAAAGCCTATGGTGAGAAAAAGAGGTCGACCTTCGTCATCCAATTCCGAAGAAGGACAAGCAGTTCCGGATAAAAGAAAAGTGAGTCTTCTTCCGATAATATTGACAATTTACCAAATGTCGCGGATAAACAATGCCGCTGTAAAAATTGAGTATTCGGATATTCAAAAATAATGTGAACAAAATGTAAAGTGCACTTATGTCTAACAAAAGATAAATCTTGCTTTATGGATTTCCATAAAAATGAATTGTTTCCTAATGTTTGCTTCTCATAATTTCATATATTTACTGTACACTCAGAGAAAACTCATCATTTAAAAACAAATACGAATCACTTTGAATTAAAAATAGTACGAAAAAAGTGTTTTTTTTTTACAAAATAGCTATGATTCAAATTGATTCATTTTGATTCATTATATTTTCACATTGATTTTACTTTTGACAAGAACCATTCGTTCGTTGACAAGAACCATTCGTTCGTTGTGCAAAATGTAACCAAATATTTTTGTAATAAAATGTTTAATATTTGATTTTATAATGACTGCAATAAATATTACAATCAAAGGAACACAGTTTAATTTCAAAGTAGAAAACAGTAGAAGTTAAATATTGTTTCGCAATGAAAAGAAAAGTTCTGACATCACTAAGTCTGGTTGGTCTAGTAGGTAGGGCGTTCGTCTACAAATCATAGGGTCACGGGATCGAATCCCACTGTAGGTAGGTAATTTATTATGCATTTTAGAGCGTAAAGAGAGGTCAATGCTAGTTAAACAAAACTCATTTCTGAGTTACATATATGTTTTTTCTCTGTGAAAATGGTGGTGTATGTATACATTTTTATTGGTAAAGAAACAATTTGAAAAGAAATTCTACCCATTTTGAAACAAATGCTTTTATTTATTGAAAGCATAAACGTTTTTGAGTTTACTCTTGTCCCATTTATTGTTTATGGCAATGAAATAAAGTGAAACGTATATGAATCAATGAAAAACGTCAATGGCGCCAAATGATATGTGAAAATATTTGATTCATTAATTTTTATTGATTTTTCTCTCTCGGTGATACACTAAATTAAAACAATCGTTGCCTTATTACCAAATATTCTGTTTTTATAGATTGTCATTTGTAAATACATATTTATGCATCGTCATTCATTTTGCTGGCTCATCATAATATAAACTACGAACACCTCGGACAACAACCCTAATAGCTAACTGTTGTTTTTAAACAACAAAGTCTTGCGCACTACAAGGATATGCGTACATACAAAAATTAACGATTATTACATTTCTAAAATGTCCCTTTAGCGAAATAAAACGATAAGTAATTGTTTTGTTTTTTTTTGCGGATTTCATAAATTGGGATATAAAGGGTTAAGAGAGCAGTAGGTCGAAACGAATATTCGCGAAAAACTTAGTCGGCTTATTTTTGGAACCGATTGCATATTTAATCAGAATCACCTGCAGATTATCTGCTATTGGTGTAAGTAACTATAACTATAGTTAAATAAGTTTGCCGATAATTACCAGATATCAGTCCACGTGGATGATTTTTTAGGAGTTTGTTTGAAAAATTAGTTGCATAGTAATATAAAGAAATAATGTACTCGATGTCACCTTTGATATGACACCCCGTATGCTCACCTCCGATCAAAGGTATACATATTTGTGTCCTTTTTATTCTTTTGAGACCTTTCCGTTGAATATTTTTCTTAGCAAAATTAATGGCAGACTCACGGGTTATTACAGGTTATAAAAAGTTACGGAAGTAGGTGGCAGCTTGGTATATTCGCATAGTTATAACCTTGTAAACATGAGACTGCAGTTTAAAGGTACGTGTTCGTAGAGACAATTCATATGATGATCGCTCAGCGATCGTAGTTTTGCATCCAATTTCGAGCCGTATTTAAATATTTGTTGAATGGTTCTACTTTCCTAGTATCGACTATGGACTAAAGGAACATGTCTGTATAGAAAATATACCCATATAGTGTTCAAAACCGGAGGTTTAACTTCGATCGCTGAGCGATGATCCCATGAGTCGTCTCTACGAACACAAACCTTAAGAGAGGCACTAAAATTTAACATTTATACGTGATTTACTCCGCTGTGGGTGCTTGACACAGCACCCTTTATATGAGTTGTACTGTATTTCATTCAGTGACAACCCAGCAAACAATTTTATCGTTTTATTCGAAAAATCACAAAAATGATACGAAAACGATACCATTCAAATGAAAAATTTATCGTAAGCTTGTCTCCCCGACGAAAAATCGCTTTATCGTCATCAATATGTCAGGAATGTGACTCCTATTAACGAAATATCTTCTCATTATTGCAAGGATGATAAAATCGTAATTCTTCCCAACGAGCGAATTACGAAATTGTCAAAATATAAAACGACTAATTTATTCTCATAATTTGTAATCTTAGATAGCTCAGGTGTAGGACGTAGGACTACGAAACGATAGGTGATAGGTTCGATTCCCAGTAGAAGCAAAGTGTAAAAAGGAAAAATTAAAATAAGTTAAAAAATGTTAAAGATAAAATAGAATAAAAAAAAAATAAAAAAAGGGAAAATAAAAAATAAATAAAAATTTTTCACTTTTTCTATGTATTAGTTTATTATCGCCAAATTATCATCCTGGAGAATTAATATCGGTCACTATTCCTTCCCGAAGGGAGTGACGACTTTAATCAGAATTCGATATGAAATTCGAGAAATGTTTTCGAGCAGGCGAATGGAATTCGTATCGCGGACGATAGAATTTTTTTGCTGGGAACAAAATATTTCCATTATGTAATGTCGATGTAAACGCGATTATACCCAGCAAACAACTTTTAAATTTTGGCGAAAAATCACAAAAGTAATACGAAAACAATATCGTACAAATGAAATATTAATCGAAAATTTATTACCCACATGAAAATCGTTTTTTTTTCAATAAAAAATATATTACGAATGCGATTCTCATTTACGAAATATCGCCAACGGTTCATTTAGTTTATAAGAATCTAATTAGAGAATAATAAAAATTTGTCAGCATTTAATTTCTAAAGCGATACATCGTCCGTTTTCAGTCTATGCGATAGGAATGCGATAAAATCTAGGTAAAACATTGCCACTTTATCATCAAAATGTAATGCAAACGATTCTTCCATTTGATATACACTGCGCGACAAATGCTTAGGTTCACACAATTTCCTTCCAGGAAACGGTAAAAAAAAGTTTACCGGTTCAAGAAATGTTATTTTTGAAACTATTAAATATCACAAATAAAATGGATGGACTGGAGGCCCTACAGGACATTCTCCTTAAATTACAGTAATTGATTTCATTCAAAGAGTCTTTTTCCGCTGCGACAATTGCTTAGGTTTAGGGACGATTTTACCGTTATACTTAATGTTTTCGCTGAAAAATATTTCAGAAAAGTGTCAAGCAGGAGTAATACAAAAAAACAAGAGAATTTTTTGTTATTTAATAGTGTGTATTTCCGCCATTTTTATTTATAATTTTATAAAGCCTTCAAGGTAGGGAATTGTGTAAAGAATGCAGCACGGATAGCGGTATTTTAGACCGAGCTGTCTTAATTCCATGAATTAACTCTTCTTTAGTGTTTTACTGTTTACCACAACTGTAAACCTCCCGAACAAGCCACCCCAAATGTTTTCTAATGTGTTAATGTCAGGGGAGTTGGGCACCCGGTCTAACAAAATCACATTTTCCTCCAAAAAACGATTTAACTACCCTCGCTGTATGAATTGGGGCAAGATCATGTTGCAATATCTTCGTCCATGACATTTATCTTAGGGATATCCTCTTCTAAGAGCGGTTTATAAGATGAACTCGTTTGGCGACCTCGTAGGATGACCAAGACGATAGTTCCATGATATGATATGGCTCCCCATACCATAACGGAACCTAATTCGGGAGTGATGGCGTGACAGGTACATAGGTTCCTTCCTAATATCATGATAATAACAAGAGAACCCACCTAGACCGTCCACACAAAACCGTTTTTCATCCGTAAATATTACCTCTCCATTGCGATGTCCAGTTCATGAATCTTGAGGCGAATTCCAGGCGCTGTAGGCGATGCTGCGGGGTTAAGGCTGGTTTTTTTCTTTAACCATAAACGTTTCAAACAAGAAGAAGATCTAAGAACTCGTTGGATGGTCCACATAATTGTTGATAACCCCAAATTCTCCCCATGCTTACGCTCAGTAAGGGACGAATTCGAGGCTTATTTTAAGAGACGTCGCCGTAATGCACCGGAAATCGCTTTTTTTCTGCCGCCTGCCATAATTTTCACTATCTCGTATAAAATTACTTGCAACGTTCGAGCTCCGCTGAATCCATATTGCCATTTGTCCGTTTGAATATCCTTCTTGCTTTAGTATGGAAATTGTCGCCTTTTCCTCGGCACAAAGTTGCTTTCCTTTTGACATTATCCACTATACGACTCACAGAGTATAACGCGAAAAAAATGTTTACAGAAACACTTCTCACCAGGACGAGATAACTCTTTAAAGTAAGTGAACCTATACAATTGTCGCAGTGGAAATTGCGATTTTCATTTTAAAAAATTCCGTTAGCTATGCGAGTTGCTTGATAGAGTTGCAATATTTATTAAAATAACCGTTAATTGAGAGAGCATTATTTAAAAATTATTTCTGATCAGAGTACATAGAAATTATATAATTTTAAAGGAAAATATCCATGAACCTAAGCATTTGTCGCGCAGTGTATTTATTGTTTAAATATTACAAGTGAAATATCTTCCTTTTATTATTCATATAATACGAAAGTGACTCCTCTGTTACTCTGTAGAACACAATAATTATAAGCTTTAATTTAGTAGGCTCAAAAAATTTGCATAAATTAATCAAATTAATTTAATTTTTTATTTAATTGCCGTTTCGAATTTCTTGAAGTATCGTTTATACCGCGGTGTGTGAATAAAAAAAATATTGTGTGTGAAATAATTGTGTTAAAATTCAAATTAAAAAAGAGAATTGTGCTATGTACGAAAAGTAAGCATCATATAAAAGGTATATAAACTAATTATTTAAGAAAATTTACGAGAATCTATCTTTCATGATATTGGCAATAATATATGTATGTAGTTGTAATTAGTTTCTGCTATTCTGCTATATTTCGGAAACTGGGTATACTACAAACTCCAGAATTTCACTTGGACTGGGGCGAAAGAAAAACCAACTATTCAAACTTTTACTTTTATCAGCATAGTAAGAGGTGAATATACTATTTGTAACAAAATTACTCCGTTGCACAACATAAAATGAAACCATTTCAATATCATATGATTTGTTATAATTACAGGAGCCTGTCTTGAGAGTTTTCCGTCGGCGACAGACCAAAACATTAACCGCATCATGCAGCAGTATATTCTGCACGCTGCAGATCGATTTTCCAAAAAGTTAAAAAAATTATAAGTTAATATATTATGTTCCGTCAAATCTGTACCATTGTTTCTGGTTTGTTTTGTTATTTTAAAAAAAATATTGTTAAAGTTGTATCATTTAATAAATAACGTGGTTTGCCTACGATATTTGTAGAGCCATTTGTTTTTATTTATAGATACAAAATGATAAGTCAGGATCTCATACTGATAATTTCTCCTTAGTGTAGAGTATTGACAGAAAATATTGAATTGGAAAACAGCATTAATTCATTTTATAAATATTGTAACTAACTTCGTAGTGTTATATTTTGATGTATTCAAAAGTAATTGTAATTTGACAATAAAGCTCTCTTTCAATCTGAATTCCAAGGCGTGAACACCACATTGGCGACGAGGAACAAAGGAACGAGTGAATTTTCACCGAGCATTATTAGAATTTTTCTTTCTAAGTTAAATTTTTATTTTTTTTGAAAATTTCTCTATATTTTGAGATGGCGAACCCCGATGGAGCAGCACCAACTGGCAATGTAGCAGGCAAATTGAGCGGCATCAGTGCGGCTGCGAGTACATCAAGCAAATTGACGTTATACCAACAGCCAAATATGCCCGAATTTTCGGCGCGAATCTATATTTGGAGCGACTGGAAAGAGCGCTTGGAGATTCATTTTTCTGACGGGGACGTGAAAGATGATAAAACGAAACGGTCAACGTTGCTGAAAACTGTGGGTACAGATGCCTATTCTTTATTGAAGGCATTGTGCCATCGAAAATTGCCGAGCGAAATGACATATAGTGCATTATGTGAAATTCTTGATCAATATTATATGACGCCGGTTATAATTTTTCAAGAACGCCTGCAATTTTATAACTCGAATAAAAGAATCGGTGAGTCAGTGTCCGAGTGGTTCGCACGGGTAAAATCATTAGCCCTAAAGTGCAAGTTTTCACACCTATATGCCGAGCTTGTGGGAAAAAAGGACATTTGTCGCCCGTATGCAGAAACAAAGTTAAGAAAAGTGAAATTGTTAATTCAGTTAATGCAAATTCTAAGTCTGACATTTCTTCTAATTTTTTAGCTGCTAACATATCTCCGGGGCGAATAACTTCGGATGGTGATAAATTTTCGATTTTTCATATTGCCGAGACGGGAAATCATTTTTGTAACAAGGAGTTTTGGCTGGACGTTACAATTAATTATGTTCCTATAAAAGTGAAGTGCGTCACCGGTTCTCCACGGTCTTTCATGGGACAAACTACGTTTTTCAAATTTTTTTACGGTGAAACTTTAAGGAGAGGCTTCGAAGGATATTCCGATTACAATGGTAACCCGTTACACATTTTGGGTGAGTTTGGACCAAAAATTACGTATAATGGCCAATCACGCGATATTCCGGTAATAGTCACACGTATAGACCGTGATCAAATTTTGCTTGGTGAAGAGTTTTTAAATTTGTTTAATTTCAAACTAGTTCAAGTTAACGCTATTTCGGAAAGTGGTAGTAGTTTATTTGTTGATAATTTAAAAAGCGAATTCGCGGAAGTTTTTAGGAAAGAGTTGGGAAAATTTTCCGACAAAAAACTACATTTAGAAATCGATAAGGAAGCGCGACCAATTTTTCATAAACCGCGAACAGTACCATTTGCTTGGAAGCCGAAAGTTGAAGAAAAGCTAAGAGAATTGGTGGCTACAGATATGTTGGAACCGGTGGAGAAGTCGGACTGGGGAACACCGATAGTTCCAATTATTAAACCCTCCGAAGATTTAAGAATTTGTGGCGATTTCAGTGTTACTATTAACAAGTTTCTTGTTGACTTGAAATACCCAATGCCACGAATAGAAGAAATTTTTGCTTCGCTTCAATGCGGACAGCTTTTTTCCAAATTATATTTATCAAATGCCTATAATCAGTTAGAACTGGATGAAGAGTCTCAAAGGTTGTACTCTTAGTACTCATATCGGTTTATTTCGAGTCAAGCGTTTACCCTTTGGAGTTAAGGTAGCGAGTGCTATTTTCCAAAAAAACGATTGAGGACTTACTGCGTGGCATTCGCAATTGTGTAAATTTCATGGATGACATTGTCGTCACGGGACCTGATTTTCAAAGACACGTAAATACCTTAAAGGCGGTTTTGGCTAAAATACAATCTGTTGGATTACGGTTGAACATTGAAAAATGTAAGTTTTTCCAAAAGAAAATCGAGTATTTGGGGTATTGTATTGATAAAGAAGGCCTAAGTAAGAGCGATAGCAATATGGAAAGTGTGCTAAACGCACCGATTCCTGAAAACGTTTCCGAGATTCGAGGATTTGTTGGCATGGTAAACCACTACTCCAAGTTTATACCAAACTTTGCACAGAAAATGGAGCCTTTATATTGCCTATTGCGGAAAGGAGTCAAATTTAATTGGAGTCATGAGGCCAATAGAGCTTTTGAGTTGTTAAAAAAAGAAATAACATCAGATCAAGTCTTAGTGCATTTTGATCCAAAAAAGCCCATAGTTTTAACGACTGATGCATGTGGCACAGCGGTTGCTGGAATCCTGTCGCATGAATTTCCCGATGGTTCATTAAGACCAGTTGCTTTCGTGTCCCGTTCACTGAATTCAGCCGAGAGGAATTATAGCACCATCCTCCAAAAGGAGGCTTTAGCTATTGTGTTCAGTGTAAAAAAACTGTATCAGTATTTGATCGGCCTGAAATTTGAACTCCACACGGATCACAAGCCGTTAATCGCTATTTTCGGTCAAAATAAAGGTATACCTCTAATGGCTGCAGCCCGAATGCAGCGTTGGGCATTTATATTATCGGCATATGATTTCAATATACGTTACATTAAGGGTTCTGTGAATCATGCCGATGCATTGTCTCGTATTCCACAATTTAAAAACAACGGTTGTACTATGAACGACCCAACATATATCAATCTTATTGAGTCGAATAATTCATTGCAATTGAATTTTCAAAATGTAGCAAATGAAACTCATCGAGACAAAGTCTTATCCAAGTTGATGGAGGCGGTTCAAAAAGGCGCAGTCCAGCAATTTAATGGCCCAGAGTTCACACCTTTTCAAAGTAAACGTGACGAAATGTCCGTGGAATCCGGTTGCCTATTATGGGGTTACAGAACTATCGTTCCTACAAAACATAGAAAACAAATTTTAATAGATTTACATAGGTCAAATTTGGGCATTGTAAAAACAAAGTCATTAGCTAGGTCGTACGTATGGTGGCCAAAAATCGATGACGACATAGAAGAACTTGTCAAGGCTTGTCATCCGTGCCAGTTAACTCAACCGAGCCCAAATGTAAGTTCGCTTATTCCTTGGCAACCGACGGACCATGCATGGTCTCGCATACATATCGATTATGCTGGACCTATTAAAGGATTTTATTTATTGGTCATAGTTGATTCATTTTCGAAATGGATTGAAGTTTTCAAAACAAAAACCATAACTTCTCAATTTACAATAAAAAAGTTAAGAGAAACTTTTAGCAGATATGGTCTGGTTGACACATTAGTCAGCGATAATGGTACACAGTTCACGTCAAATGAATTTTCTGATTTTTTGAAATTTAATCAAACACATACTTACTGCACCGGGGCATCCGGCGACTAATGGTCAAGCTGAGAGTTTAGTTAAGATGGTAAAAAAATAAATTTATGCAAATTTGAGTGACCTTCACAAAGATAATTTCGATGTCATTTTGCCTAGATTTTTAATCGATTATCGAAATGCAACTCATTCGTCCACTGGGAATTGAAAATGCAGAAATCATGTATGGCAGGCGACTTAAAACTAGGTTTAGTCTGTTAAAACCGCCTCTGCTAAAAACTAAGATTATAAATAGTCAAGAACAAAACGTCAAAAATTATATCGGTCATCGAAACAAAGAATTTGAAGTTGGTAGTAAGGTCTATATTCGTGACTATTCCGATCCTAATAAGCCCAGCTGGACACCAGCAAAAATTACGACGAAACTTGGCCCGCGGAATTATTATTGTGTAATTTACCATAATGGGAAAACAATCAAAAGACATCTGAATCAAATCCGCGAAGCGAATCCTAAAGTAAACAACCAAGAAACGGAACCCTGCTCAGGTTTCCATTCAAATAATTTTAGTCATACATGCAAGTTCTCAACCGGATGGGAGGATCGATGTTAGCGCTGCAAATCTAGAGGAAAACTCAACGCTGTCTGAAGATATTCGCCCATCACGAGAATGTTTGAATTTTGTACATTTATTTTAAAATTATAATTTTGATTGTATTGTTATTATTAAGCTTCGGTCGAAAGATGTAGAGTATTGACAGAAAATATTGAATTGGAAAACAGCATTAATTCATTTTATAAATATTGTAACTAACTTCGTAGTGTTATATTTTGATGTATTCAAAAGTAATTGTAATTTGACAATAAAGCTCTCTTTCAATCTGAACTCCAAGGCGTGAACACCACACTTAGGAATCGTTTTATGACGAAATTCCAATGATTGATATTCTTAATGATTCGCGACGTTATCTCCACAACCCAAAACTTACGTTGCTGGCTGATATCATAGCAAAATGTGCTGAGGATTTATTATCGCATTTTAATAATAAAATTGCAAGTTACGAATATCTGTAAGAAATAACGTGCACCTAATGTTGAAGGAAATGCATCTCCGCCTCGGTTTTCTTTCTTATTGCCTATAAGTTTCGCGGACTGATTATCGCAACTAATCTGTTTCGTATCATTATTTTTTCCCCAAAATATTCTCTGTGTCGATTCATTTTCTTATAATAGAATTCTTACGAATACTTATATTATTGACTTTTTCGCTTTCTTATTCTCTATTTGAATCGCCAAAATATCATCACTGAGAATTAGACTCGGTCACTATTCCTTCCCGAAGGGAGTGACGCCTTTAATCCGAATACGATATGAAATTCGAGAAATGTTTTCTGTCAGGCGAATTGAATTCGTATCGCGGACGATAGAAATTGTTTGCTCTATACAAAACTTAATTTTCATTGTCCGCCAGTTTATTTGGAAATTCCAGCGAAGATAATAAATTATTTTAATTTAATTGAATTAGTTTATAATTATTTAAGGAGGTGGAAATTTATTTGCGGATGGATTCGATTACATCTGCATTCGAAAAACAGTGGTAAATATCAATGGTCATGCTCCCAAAGAAGAATTCTATTATGTAAATCAACGATGGAAACCAAATTAACAAATGAAATTGACGAGGTCGTAAAGGAGGGGTCTGCGTCTGAGCACAACCACGATAGCTCAGCGTTCAAAAAATAGTCAATACCATTACGAAAGTGAGGCATGATGCTAAATTCACAAATGACAGAAAATCTCAAATTATTCGTAATTCAACTGTCAGCTACATTCCAGAAAATAGATTTGGAAAATATAGTTTAAAGATCTCTGAATATTTTAAAAATTGTGACAAAAAATGTCCTAAAAATATACTCAAGGAACCGTAATAATAAACATACAGAAATATAAAATATCCTATAGTAAATACATGACGACTTTTTAAAGTTTAATTTTCATACAAATCCTTAAGGCGTATAAAGTTACTAAAGTTACAGGTTAACGATTCTAACCTGGATAAAATTCCTAACAGATGGCAGTAAAGTGGAGAAATCAAGTATGATTTTTAATTTGTGTATTTTAATAAATTTAATATGTAATTGTCAATACACAAATGAAAACGTTTTATGGTGTTCGGTGGTTCATCTTGATATTTGAGATTCGATATTAACTGGTGAGTAGGAAATATTTATTCAACTGTGTATTTATATTATTACAAAATGTAGTAAATATTCGTGATTTTTGTTTTTAGAATAGCACAATTGCAATAATCAAAGGATCGTGGCAGCAATACTCGCCGGTAATGTTATGTTATGTTAATGTTATGATATGATACACATATAACTTTCAAAATATCTAACAAATGTTAGCAATCTAGCAACAACAGCCAATATAGTGATACAAAAACGCAGTAGTCGTCAAATGATTAATTCAAAATATCAATATACCCATAATTTCGATCGTCAGATATTATTTTTCACAATAGCATTCAGTCGATTATTTGTACTTAACGCGAAACATTGATTATTCTGAATGATATTAAATAAAATATTTAAAATTCATTCATTCTTTCAGTTCAGAAGTGGGATGTTTTATAAATAAATCCTACGGACATATAAACGAAAAACTAACGTGTAATACATACGATAAACAAACGGGAAACGTGGCGTGTTTGTAAAACGTAAAAATTAAAACAACGAACATGACCTCAAAACGAAAATTCGTCGAGCTAAGATGCTCTGAGTTAAAGGAGCTCTTGAGCCAACGTGATCTCCCCACAACGGGACAGAAGGCAGAACTTGTTGCCAGGTTGATAGAAGCGAACGGATGCGACGAAGTTGACATGAGCAACGGCGCGTCGCAGATTTGCAAGAACAAGTTAACGATATACGCAGTACGTTGATGAGAGTATTGTCGTTATTGGAACGAAATTCGGGTGGCGGCGCGACAACGAGTCGAAGTGACAAAGTTTCGAACTCGGAAAATACTCGTGTGCACATCAGCACAAGTGGTCGTTCTCAAACAAACGAGACGCGTGTTGGACGGAATGTGTGTTCTCTAAAAGAAATCGGAGGAACGTTTCCGTATTTCGACCCAACGAACGAAAACACAGTTTCCGTCGAACAGTTTGTCGAGCGTGCCGAAAAATCACTTGAAGCGTACGAGTGGGACGAAAAATGTTTTTTGCTTGCCGTGTACTCGAAATTGCAAGGACCAGCGCGAATGTGGTTCGATGCCACACAGGAGCTCTACGCCAGCTGGAACGAGTTCGCGTGTGCTTTGGTTTCTGAGTTCAGTACAAAATCGGATGAAGCGGAAGTGCATTTTATAATGAGCAATGCTGTACGTCGGAGTGACGAATGTCCAATAGACTATTGTTACCATGTGACTGCGTTGGGAAAACGGTGCAAGCTGAGTGAGCCTGCAATAGTAAAATATGTACGGAAAGGAATGCGTAACCGCGAGTTGGAAAATGCAATGGTTATCGCGTGTTGTCGATCGTTAAAAGAACTTCGCGATTTGATTAGTGTATTTTAAAAAAATATATCAAAATATAAACTTGATGTAGTGCGCGATTCCAAAGACATGAGTCCGAAAGACGGTAGTAAAATAATTTGTTTTAATTGTAACGAACGTGGACATATCTCAAGCAAGTGTCCCAAGCCACCTCATCGCAAAAGGTGTGTTGATTGTTCAAAGGTTCACGCGCGAAATGAACCCGAGAACTGTGGAAAACGATGTGCATCCATAAAGAAAATTGACTTTATTAAAACGGCTATAGTTGAAGGTGTTCGAGTTAAAATCCTTGTTGACACTGGGAGTCAGTGTCATATGGTGAAATCATCTGTGGCGCAAAGATTTCCGGTCGCGAGTGCAGCCTGTTTCACGAAGATTAAAGGAATAGGTGTTCAGTTTGTTAAACAGAAAATCACAGTGCCCATTATTATTGACAATATTACAACGGATGTGGAGTTGTATATCGTGGACGATGAACTTTTATCGGAAGATGTGTTAATCGGACAAAATATATTCGAAGACTCTAAAATTCGGGCAGAAATAGTAAACGGTGTAATAACATTTTTTAAAAACACGCGGAATTCGGACGGAAATAATGATATTGTTATGGAGTATCGATCCGGACAGCGCATGTGCCATGTTGATGCGCTCAGTCGAGCGCCATGTGAGGCGCCTCATGAAGTTGAGCCAGCATCTTTCAATATTTTCAAAACTGACGTTGATGATGGTGATTTGCTCTTTAGTATGCAATTGCAAGTCGATAAAATTCAAGAAATAATTCGAAAATTAAATGCGAGTGATGAAACTACGAAAGCTGAATATGTGTGCGAAAATGGACGATTATTCAGAAAAGGTGACAAGAATCTTTGGGTGGTGCCTAAGTCATTAAGGTACCGTTTCACATCTGATATCCACGACAAGGGCGGACATCTCAGCGTCGATTGTACCATTGAAAAACTGAAACTAAACGTATGGTTTCTACGAATGCGAAATTTTGTAAAATCATACGTTTCATCATGCATCGAATGCGCTTTCAACAAAAATCCAGGCGGAGGGAAGGAGGGCGAATACCATTTCTCGGATATGACACCAGTACCATTCAACACTGTGCATATCGACCATCTGGGCCCGTTTCCGCGGAGCAGCAAAGGCAACGAATATATATTGGCTTTAAGTGATGCCTTTACTAAGTACGCTATTTTACGTGCCGTTAAGAATACGTCCACCAAGCATGTCATCAATGTGCTGAACGATGTGTCATCATATTTTGGAGTACCTCAACGAATCGTTAGCGATCGTGGGTCATCGTTTACGTCAAGATAATTCCCAAAATATTGCAACGAAAACAGTATCAAACATGTTCTTAATGCTGTTCGTACACCCCGTGCAAATGGTCAGGTGGAGCGGCTCAACCGTTTCGTATTATCGATGTTACGACCGTCAACCTCGAATGAACGACACGTTGGGATGAGGAGCTTAGGCGAATCCAATGGAGCATCAATTCATCGAAAAACAAAACGACGAATAAGACTCCTTCCGAACTATTATTTGGGTTCGTACCTCGAGATATACTCGCGAATCAGGTTATCGCAATTCTGCAAGACGAAAAAAAGGACGATGAGGCTGATATCAATTCTGTACGTGAAGAAGCCGTCCAACGCATACATGAACAACGAGTAAAGGCTAAACATCGTTTTGATAAGTCTCATGCTCAGCCATATACATATGTATGTATATACCGAGTTGAAGATATCGTTCTGGTGGAAAATGAGATTCAAAGCACGGGCACCTCACGAAAACTGAAGCCTCGTTACAAAGGGCCATTTCTTATTGCAAAGGTGCTGCCTAACGATCGGTATGTCATCGAAGATTTGCCTGGATCACAACGAACTTCACGGCATTATACTTCTGTTCGTGCTTCTGGCGGCTTAAAGTTATGGTGCCGTTTACCCGAGGGCGATGATTCAGATTCTGATAGTGACGACTTCAACGAAGGCCATCGAGGACGATGTGATGCAGGAAAGGCCGACTGTTAGCAATCTAGCAACAACAGCCAATATAGTGATACAAAAACGCAGTAGTCGTCGAATGATTAATTGATTAATTAAAAATATCAATATACCCATAATTTCGATCGTCAGATATTATTTTTCACAATAGCAGTCAGTCGATTTTGTACTTAACGCGAAACATTGATTATTCTGAATCATATTAAATAAAATATTTAAAATTCAAGCCATTCTTTCACAAATAATAATCATTTCAAAATCTCTTTAAACAATTTAGCATCCGTCGGGTTTGGGGTCGTAATGAAACCATAGCGTTTTTGGAATGCTATTCGAAAAGAAAATTCGACAATCCTCGAAGGAAAATTTTTGCCTTCCAAAATATTTTAGAAGATCTAATTAGTCTAGATATATTGGTAAGTAAGACATTTGAGTATACTACGTTATTATGTTTGCAATATTAATTCATTATTCATTCATTCCTGATCTTAGAAAAAGCATAGTAACCCATGCCATGCGTTAGTCCAAAGTTGCTATGTGATCACACAACCCATATGTGTTTGACTCCAAATTTATTACACTACACTCCACGAAATAATTCAAACGTCAAAATATTGTCGATGCAATTATTAACCCTTCTGTCGTCGCCTACGAGCTATTATGCCTAAGGTGTAGCTGAATTTTCTGTGAAATCAATCTTAATTTTTGAAGAGGTTTAATTTTGGATCTTGAATACTATGTCTTACGATGATGCGCCGGTTTTTCGTTTCCTTAGACATAGTTTACATTTCGCCGAACGTTTGATCGCATTTGTGGCCGTCGGTTCCTTTGAAATATATATGGAAAGGGGTGGAAAATATTGTTGAACAATATTTTTCATCAAGATATAGTACCAATGGTCTGTCTGGATCTATACGCCAACAGAAGGGTTAAATATCATGTTGGCATTTTAAGAAAGTAATAAATACTACGCGGATTTTATATTCAAAATTGACGTTTGAATAAAATTTTCACGCATACTATGAACTGCAATAGTGTGAAAATGGTGCCATTTTTATTTTCTGATGGCCATTCTGGACTAACGCATTGCATGGGTTACTATGCTTTTTCTAAGTTCCTGATATTGATGACGAAAAAGCGAGTTTTCGTCGGGGAGACCAGTTTACGATTAATTTTCATTTGAATGATATCGTTTTGGAAAAAAAAATTTTTAATTGTTTCCTGGGTAATAATAGGATGATAACTATGCACGACTTTTACAGGTCAGTCAGTTACATATAAAATTGTTGACAGTTTTTAATGAAATAAATGTAAGCTTTTGGCACTAAATTTAAAATTTTAAGCCAAGTCTCTCCGACGAAAAATCATTTTATCGTCCTCAATATGCCAGGAATGTGACTCTTATTAACGAAATATCGTCTTATTATTGCAAGGATGATAAAATAGTAATTCCTCACAACGAGAGAATGATGAAATTGTCAAAAAATAAAATGACTAATTTATTCCCATAATTTGTAATCTTAGATAGCTCAGGTGTAGGACGTAGGACTACGAAACGATAGGTGCCCGGTTCGATTCCCAGTAGAAGCAAAGTGTAAAAAGGTAAAGTTAAAATAAGATAAACAAAATTTTTTTTCACTTTTTCTATGTATTAGTCTACTATCGCCAAATTATCGTTCTGGCGAATTAATATCGGTCACTATTCCTTCCCGAAGGGAGTGACGCCTTTAATCCCAATACGAATAAAATTCGGGAAATGTTTTCTAGCAGGCGAATTGAATTGTATCGCGGACGATAGAAATTGTTTGCTGGGTAATATTCAAAGAAGAAGGTGAAAAACATAAATTTTATTGGGTCAGCTGGTTCAGAAATGGGAAGCGGACAAATTCACGGGGGAAATGGCAAACAACCAACTTTGAGGGAGTCGGATGTGAAAAATCACCGGAGAGACACGTTTTCAAGATATGTATGTAGTTTGCGAAAGTAAAATGAAAATACGCGTTAGAAATGAAAATCCGCAAAAGATAAGTTCCCTTTATTTGTAGTTATTCTGTGGGGTGTTGTGTTCATTGTGGTGTTATCTGTGGTGTTCTTTTTTTTTTTTGTGAAGTGCTCCTGTAGATGACGCCGCGTAGTGTTCCTCACAACCCCCACCCCATTTTAGGGTCGAATATTGGTTTAGCATAATGAGGTGAAGTGCTAACAATCACCCCCAGTTCTTATAGGGAGGCACCCTACAATTTTTGATTCAACCACGGGCGCCTCAGTGCGGTACATTTAAACATTTTGTTTGTGAAGTGTACCCAGGCATGCGATATCCCTTTTCAACTGTAGATGGACAGGGGCAACGAATGGCGCAGACCACACCTATCACTCCCGCACTGAGCTACAGCAAGCGCATGCCGCTTCTCGCCTGCTGAGGAGCCCTATCTTTGTTGCCTAACCTGCACGGTTGCAGAGGCATTGGCTCCGTCCCGTTCGGATGGCCAAGTCCTTGCATTACAAGTGAGTCAAGGATCTGGTCACCTTATATCACGCAGAGTATTATCAAAAGCTCAAAATATACAGATAGACGTAGAAAATATAATAATTGGATAACCATGCAAGAATTTTCTTAAATTATTTTTTTCATTATTAAATTTTTGACAGTCGTTAATGAAATAAATGTAGACCTTTGACTAAAAATTAAATTTTTTTTAACAATTACGTAAATAACTTTTACTCATTTAGTTTTACCAAAAAGTAAATTTAATTAGTGTTATTCAGATCTCTTTTTAAATCTGCTGCCACTCAAGTCCTTGAAATTATTGATATCGTTTTTTTTACCCGTACTGATTAGGGTAATATTTCATTTCGTCATTAGAGCAGTTTGGCTGGTTTTGTATGAGGATTGATATACATTTATTAAGCCATTCTGGTACCGGAAACCTAATGTCTCAGTCAGGAAGGATAGCCTTCAACATGTGATCTGACAAATTGATGAATCGTATAACAACATTATAGTAAAAATTCACAGAAAAAAAAAAACCGCTAACCCGCCACAACTCAAAGCCAGCATTTTCAATATTACGTTTAAAGATCGCTTTCGATTTCATTCGAAAAATAATGAAGTAATACCTGGGGAAACACACACCCAAGCTCGGCGTCATCATCACATTTTTATTGTGTGGTAATGGTACGGAACAAACCATGCATGCAGGCAGAGTTTATTCTTCACCACAATCATCGATTACGTTTTCGATGTGAAGCGTAAATGACAGACGTCGTGATATATTGGGCAGGTATAGGTTGGTCCGGAACGGAAAAAGCTGATTTTGTATCTTTCTGGGCAAGCCACCTAACTACATGTAAAATGCTTCACTATTCCACCAGCGTGCCATGTGGCTTCGATTTACAAGGTGTGTGTCACACTCAGAGTGGCTCCGAATATTGCACGAATAAAAAGTGAAAATGGTATTACATTAATATCATATTAACACAACTCAAATGCGGGTATTCTATACGTACAAATTTGACGGATTGCCATAATAAATTCGTTCTGTAATATGGTAAAGATCAATTTGTTGAGTGGATGTTTCCATTTTTAACGAGTTTAGAATTTAGCACAGCTCGCGGTAGCCATTTGATCAGGACAGATGAGAATCTGAGACGTGAGGCAGATGGCGTGTCCAGAAGGCTTAATATGGGCTGCTTTCAATACGATCGACATGTTTGGATTTTATTTGAATCTAAAATTGACTTTCCGGTTGAACTCGATTTTTGTGATGAAATCTTGTGGCTTTAAATTATTTAAAATTAATAGAGATTGATTTTTGTAAATTTTATGAGCGGATGCAGTCAATTTATTAGTGGATTGGAAGTTCATCTTATAGTGACAATCCAACTAAATAAGTAAATAGTTGCACAGTCGTCAACCACTTCGATCATGTGACAATTTAAATCTCCATGCAGTGTCACTCTTGTTAGGGGCGTTGTTTGTCTGGTATGTGGCTAGCATGCTCGCCCTCGAAGCACAAGGGTTCGGATTCCACTGTAGAAGGGCTCAGTTTATTATGGGATCCGAGTTCTTGGCTCATGACTATGACTTTATTTAGTTGGGAAAATAGTACCGCTAGTAGCTTTCGCATCCTGTTCACACTTCACTCGTTATCAGGTACGTTTTATTGCTACATCCAGTGTAGGTTTGGGCAGCAAACTCCATATAAAAAAAATGGCACTTACCCAGGTATGTTTCACGCGTGCCACTAACCTGCACGGGATAGAGTTTACTGGCATCACATGAAAATAACGCATATCAAAATAATACAGGAAATTTTTTTTCAAACCAAATGTGAGAATCTTTCTCATGGTGGTTTTAGATTTTGCAAATAAATAATCGTCTTTTGTGACGAAATCCACCAAATCTAAAAAATAAGCCGAAGAGAGTGACATAAAGATGCAAAACAACTGTCATATGTCAGCTATTTGTGCGGGCAGCTGGTCTTAACCGGGAGGTTACACGTGATCGTTTTTTAATCAAGAGTTAACCACGATAGCGAAAAAACGCAACTATTGTTGAATTCAACTTATAAACGAGACCGAGTTCTAATCGTGCGAATAGCAGGATGAGTATATACCCTATACCTATGTACAGACCTAGGAGGCTCGCAAAACCCAAAATATTCAATTTCATATTTTTAGCAGGGGAGGGAGGGGTAGATGGGTAGGACCTGGTACATCTTATCAAGGCATCCAACGGCTACCATTTGATACTAATTTGAAGTTTTTCGCGGCATTCTATCATTGTAGGGGATGTAGGGTAGGGTTAGTCAGACCTTCCCCACTTTCCACCAACTTCAAGCATATGTCATAATTAGGCATTGTTGAAAATTTCAGGTCGCTAACGATATTCTGTCGAAAAATATGGCCGAATTAAACTATCACAGAGCGGTCATTTGTATGGGAGGTAGTGGAATTCTTGGTCCGATTTCGCCCATTTTCAATACCATCCAAGCTTTTATCAAAACAATCATATGACCAAAATTTCAAAACGCTAGCTTCATTATTTCGGGAGTTATCGTGCGAACTGAAAGACACACGGACAGACAGATAGACGGACATGGCTTATTCGAATCAGGGACCGACCCTGATCATTTATATATATACTTTGCCATACCTCCGGTGGTTCCTTTGAAGTGTTTAATAAATTGTCGTAACAACAACAATATACCCTACCATCGTATGGGTATAGGGTATAATAAAAAACAATATAAATAACTGGCGCGACAGTACAGCATTGGACCAAGTCAAGGTTCTGTTAGTGAGATCAAATTTCCAAGATGGTGTTGTACTCAACAGTAGAGCTATTTATCCCCAAAACAGGTACTTATTTAATCTGAGGGATATCATATTCCGTCACATGGGTCATGATTTCGAAAAACACCAAGAACAGAATTCGCTCTCGGGAAGCCTCGAACCCACGACTATGTGCAAAGGAGGAGAGCACACATGATTTGAAGCAAGCATATGGAGGATGTATGGCCAATAGTGAGCTTGGTCGCTGGTATGCCGACTCTGGATAACAGTTGACCTCTATTTTAAATCAATACATGCGGCAGCATGTCAGGTGACAATCGTGCTATTCCTATGAATTCATGTGATAAAACATGTATGTATTGATATTTTGGAAACTGCACGGAGCAAATGCTTTCCGTATCGTCTATGTTACAATACTCTTCAATGAAGACTGTAGAGCTTCCTGTGATCAGCGCAAAATCGAAGATATGGAATGGCCATTGACAATGACGCCAGTAAGGACTGTAGAGTCTGCCTTGGCTGGCGAGCGTAAGAAAGAACGCTTTGAGGACCGATCACCAGCCCTTTCTTTGTGAACGACATAAGTGCACGGGAGCGCCTAACCACGCCAGACAGTTTGTTCAATCAAGCTAGTTTACTGCACGCTTGAATTGAAAAACCGCCTTTCGAACGACCAGATTGCCCATTTCTAGAAGCCAACCTGCAGGTGACTAAGGGTCATAGTCCCGAAGGAAGATCAATTGACCTATTCGTTTCTTATTCAGGATGGCTAATATTACTTCGCAGAGAATGCTCCACTGCCAAGTAGGTCAGAACCAATGAACAATTATTCCAAAATGTGAAATGTACGTTTTAACTAAATATACGTTGTTGCGGGTAAGCGATTTGACACTCGATGGCAAAATCCGTCGGCGTCGGAACAAAGCCACACCATAGCGCGACCGCGATCCGCTTTAAAGAGACATCGAATACCAACGCCGCCAAAAACAGCAACCAAAGACCGACTCCGTCCACAATTCAAGGATCAGCTCCATTTACCAGCCGGAACCTTGTTTCGTCCACGAGCGACCGTGGTCATTCTCTGTGTACTTACCGAAGGACGGCATTGCCATCCCGAGGCTCAGAACCGTCTGCCAGTCGGAGCCCACTAATGTCTTCTAACCGAGGTTATGCACCGTTTCTAGATCGAGGCTCGAGAGATCCTGGTCCGGAGTTCAGCACAAGGCCACTTTTTAAGGGCGGCCTGCGACGACAGCGACTCTCTATCACGCTGCGAGAGTCAAGCACGCTAGCAGCGTAAAGTCGTCATAGTGACAGCAGATCACCTTCCTCTCAATGGGAGCCTGGGTAAATTCAGTATTCAACAGGTGGGAGGAATCCCTATCAGATCACAGTTACATTTGACTCTAGATTGCCTAGCGCGTCTACTACAGCTACTCGTCATCGCGTACGGTTTCTGGCCATGTATCGTATTTGACCCCAGGTCTTTTTCAAAGACGCACATTCTTCATTCACAGATCTGCACCAGGTGATTTTAGGCCAACCCTTTGTTCGCCTCTTTGGCGCATAGCGCGACCAGCCATCTTTAACGTATTACTAATTCACTACCACTTTCGTCTGCAGGATCAATTCGTTTATAGGTATTTGACTCATGCGCCGACGCAGATCTTCATTCAAATTCTCTCGGGCCAAAAAATCTTTAGATTCGACGAAGACAAGTATTGACGAAAGTTTGCAGCTTCTTGGTAACTGCCGCGGAAACTTTCCAAGTGCTGCTCCCGTATAAGAGCACCGAAAGTATCAGCCTCAGTTTGGTTTTAGCACTGAGATAACTGCTTTGCCAGAGTTTGAACAACATGCCGAAAAAAACACTTGATTAAGGTTAATGGTTCGAACAATGTCCTGATCAGTTCCGCCATCAACAGCAGCAAAGCTACCTAAATTAGACAAGTTCGTCGTCCTGATCTGCAAGTTGTCCTATGATACTTATGGGGAGAGTGGGGTTCCCAGTCAGGCTAAGAATGTTGGTCTTGCTGGTATCAATCTTCAGCCTTTGCCTACCTCTCGAGATCCAGAGTAATTTCGCACAGATACTTAGGTTAGTTACAGGGGACACTAGGTTTACACCTAGCGCACTTAGACCAATACTTGGTCTTTGTGATACTAGGTATCATATAGAATCCAAGTCTCTCAAGCTGAGCACCAGCCCGTGCTAACAATGTATTTGTTGAGCAGCATTGGGCTCACATTACTAAAATCTTCCGTATTATAGAAATACCTGGAACCAAGAAAACGCCTCCGTTTCTCGGCAAAAGCAGGACAGTGACAAAGTAAGTGTTGTGCGTTCTCTTCCTTTTCTTCGTGATCACAACTTCTACAGAAGTCGTTTTGTGTAATTCAGAGTCTTACAGCAAGCTCGCCAATAGGACAATACCTCGTTGTAACCCCCACCACATTTCGAATATGCTTTCTCTCCAAAGACAATAGTGTGGTGGATCGAACAATATCTAGTTTTGGCCATAACATCCTCGCCGTACCGCAAGTGAAGCCATAGGTCCATCTTGCGTCGGTCCTGCATTCTACAGCGGTTTTTATTACCACCGCACAAGGGACAATAGGTGTTTTCATGTTGCAACGGTCGCTACGCTACCTGCTAACGCATGTCGCGTCAAGTTGTCTGCCCATCGATTGCCTACGATTACGAAGCCACTATGATCCGATATCCAGCATAGCTTAATGTTGAAGAAATGACCCATCTCTCTAAGTACTGAGCGGCACTTCTCAATAGTCTTTGAAGTGGTGAGCACTGATTCCAGTGATCAAATATCAGCCTGACTGTCAGTAAAGAAAATAATATTCCTTCCTGTGACGACGTGACTACCCAACCAACTTAGGGTCTCCAAAATCGCTGAGACCTCTGCTTGCAGAGCACTGAAGAATACCCACTCCTGCGTCCGTCTTACAACCATCAGTATAAATTGAAATGGTTTCTTCCGAATAGGTATTTCAGATTCAGATCCTTGATCTTATACGAGGGTAAGCAAATGTCGTCAGCATAGTCACAATATTGTAGGGCGATTTCAGAGTCCACTGAATGCCACGGTTGCGATCCTCATGCAAAGCTACATGGAGCACATCACCAATCACTAAAAAAGAAACAGATTCGGTAATACGATGCAACCCTGCCTGACCCCGCATGAACTGAAAAACTCTCCTTACTTTTATGCAGTAAGCAACACTGACGTATGTTGCCCTAATAAAGGTCGATCCACACTTTCATCAATCACAGTCATTTGCCATACAAGTTGACAAGTTAATTGATTGACTGACAATCTGTCAACTTGTATGGAATACCTTTCTTTGGGAGTTTGAAAATCAAATATTTCTTCCACTGAGTAAAAGATTCTATATCCCACCCTCTACCAATGAGAAAATGTTTTAAGTAACGCCTCATGACTGACTTGACGCAATTTGTTTCGCCAGACTTGGGACTTTGGAATTGCGTCCGTGCATCTTTTCATCCGGGAAACTGCAGTCTGAGGCTGTCAGAAAATCTGTATTTCATCTGATAGTCGGTAACACTGAGCGGAGACATAAATGCATCCAGCAATAGTTTCATGGCTTATCAATCTGCATGGTATCAGATTAAAAGATCCCGGAGGAATGCAGGAGCACAACGTCGATCGGATGGAGTGAGCAAATCCTTGTAGCAAAAATTGGGTCCTAGATGGCTCCTATACCGATCACGGATCAGGTGATGGAGGTGCAGTGTTTTCCAAAACGAAATTCACGCCAGAGAAATCCTGGAGTAGAGTTTTCATGGTGTCCATATCGCTATTTGAGCTGACAGTCGAGGTGCACCGAGCCGTCTTCGCTCAAATTCTACTCGACATTGGCCTCCGAGTGGTTTGATCTTCTTCAGGACCTCTGTCTTCCATCTATTGGGTATCTGCATCTGGCCACAGTAGTGGAAAACGAAAATGCGGACGAACTAGTAGGAGTTGGTTCATTCTCTCTACTCATCGGTGCTAAGCTTTTCAATGGTCCAAACTGAGAAAGCTACAATGAATATGATTAGTAACTAGTCTTCGTTTCTCAGGTTGAGCTACTGGAAAGACCATCCAAACGGGTCTACGACATGACGAGGGGTTAGTCTGCCGCTTCAGTTATTCCATCCAATAATAAGTATTAGGGGAGGACACACTCAAGACTGCTTTGCTTGTACTTGTAGGCTCTATTTCGATGCATTTTAGGTTTCGATGCCGTCTAAGTTAGATTAGTCAATCCAGAGAGACGGTTTGTTACCTTTATTTGGAGGAAGACGTAGCTGATGTGTGAGTGCCCAGCGATCCGGGTGATGGCTCCTTCGAGTTGACGCACTAAACTCCTCGATTATGAGGAGCTCAACTCGGCAATTTGGATTATATGTATACATAGACAAATAGAAGTAGATATTTCATACATTATGCAAATGTATATTTGCTATCTATTCTTACAGAAAAAGAGCTATTCGAAATCTATTGTTGGTCACTTTTTCCCACAAGCAACCCGCAGCCCAGCAAAATGGCAGACAACAACACTTCAATTACTCAGCAAACAAAAAGATGTACAGTAGAGCGTCGATTATCCGAACGTCGATTATCCGAACATTCGATTAACCGAACCAGGCAATCAGCTTTTTTCCATATGACCGACATCGAATTAAATGAAAAATCAAGGGTTTGAAGGAAGCAATCTCTCGTCTGCATCACTTATTAACTTCGAATTTTCTAATTTTGTTCAGTTCTAGTCTTTTTAAATGTTTTCAGTTTCTAGCCTAATTTCATATTTGGGCTATTTTCTATTTTTTTCTATGGAGTTCGATTAACCGAACTTTCGTTTATCCGAACCACCCTTGTCGACATTAGTTCGGATAATCGACGCTCTACTGTATTACATATTCTTTAAGGCAATATTGCAAAATATTACTTCATACTCTACTCGGCGACTCAAGAAATGAGTATAGTAGTCGTCGTCGAATCGTCGTTAAAACCAATGCTAGCATGACGGATCACATTATTATTGCAACGTACTCGGCGTATCTATATGACAATAGTGTTAGTGTTAATGTTAACTTAAGCTTTAAGCCTATCCGACTTCGGCAGCTTGAGGTTTTTTTTGGGGTTTCAGCAGACGCGCGTACTGACAAATTTCAGAGAGTCAAAGCCGGGACCTGCGTGAGACCTAAGTATGTGATCACAACCGTCGTAGCCGCATGAAAAAAACTCATGTAATAAGTGAAAGTGTGGCGGTGACCTACTTTCGCGATTCAGGTCTATGTTAGACTTGTTTTATAATAATGCGTTGCGGCGTCGTGGAGGCATACACATACATCAGATAACAATAAAACACAAAACGCAAATCAACGGCTCAACAAAAACAATAGGATTGTGAACAGATAGTGGAGTATGTAGTATAGCAAAGCATTCAGAATTTATTGTATTCCAAAATCAGCCATGTGATGAATATTGGACACAAGCAAGCACTAGCACTAGACCTTTGCTTGCGGTATCGATTCGTCAGTGACGCATTGCAGCATGATCCGAATCGAACGAAAAAAGCTGGTGGCTCATACCAGCTTCTGCTTTACCTTCGGGCAGAATAATCCCTCTATGGATCTTACATCTTACAGGTAGTATAGGTATTATCGTCATCGGTAACAACAATCAAGATGCAAGCGCACAAATGGAAATGTGGTAGGAGATCTCATGGCATAATAACGATTTTATGCAAAAATTCGCGACCGTGAACATGATGAGGTGAAGACCATGCAATTCTTATGTGTATATGAGTAGACAGTTGAAAAAACAGCGGCAGCAATCATGACTCTTGTGACTACTCGATTCCGATCTTCGCAGATTTTAGAGCTCGCTACCTACTTTGATGATTGCATTTTTGTGCCATCTCATGCTCTTCTTGCCCCGACATGGCAGCCGCATTACTATGGTATTGTATAGTAAAACGGCGAATTGTGCAATCGGTGAGTTGATGGTTTTTTTTTCTCTCGTCATTCTTCATTTCGGACTTTAATAGCAGCAGATATGTGTGCAATAGAATCAAGGCTAGCTGTTAATTTAACAAAAGAAAATGATTTAGCTATGGTGAAGATTTGGCCTGAAAGTTTGCGCTGCTCATTTCGATTGCAACAATACGGATAAGTTTGTATGCAAAAAAAATCTATCAAATGTGAATTAGAAAAAAAAAAATGTTTATGACTTGATTAATCGCGTGACAGTGAACTAAGTTGTTTATGAGTAGATTGAAACATGTAGTATGTAAATTTTAGAGTATCTAGGATGCAGAATGGATTCGATCCTTCTGGAAGGATTTCAAAGATGGTTCCAATTTGGATTATTTTAAAATAGTTCAGTATTTCCAACAAGACGGCAGAAGTGTTTATAATAATAGTAATAATAATAATGAAGTCATCAAGCGGAGCAAAAATTGGAAAGGGCCAGGTCTTGACAAGGTGCAGAATTTCTGCTACAAACGATTCCCGAGTATATGGGGTCTACTTGCACAGCAAACCAATCGGCTTATTAGTAACGCAGAGGATATTCCACCATTCCTAACAGCAGGAGTCACCTATCTGTTGCCTAAAAAGGAAACGGTGGGTAACCCTGCTGATACAAGGCCGATAACGTGCTTGCCGACCCTCTACAAATTCATAACAGCCGTTATTAGCCGCAGGATCCACTGCCACCTCGAGGCAAATAACATCCTTGCAGAAGGGCTGCCGAGTTGGATCAAGGGGATGCAAAGAGCAGCTCACGATCGACTCGGTTGTAGTGCCACAAGCTACACGAAAACGGAGAAATCTGTTTTCGTGCTACATCGATTATGCCAAAGCTTTCGATAGCAGCCCCCACACTTGGCTAATCGAAGTCCTTCGCATATATAGAGTGGATCCTGCGCTAGTAAATTTCCTGTCAAAAGTGATGGAAGAGTGGCGCACAACTCTTTCAGTGCCATCAGCTGAAGGCAATATGTTCTCCCAAACCATTTATATCCGGAGAGGCATATTCCAAGGGGATTCATTGAGTCCCCTATGGTTCTGCATGGCACTGAACCCTCTTTCATCACTTTTGAACTCGGCTAAGAGGTTCGGTTTTGCCACCAAGCACGGTTTGTTGTCAAAGTTTCATGTGACCCACTTGATGTACTTAGATGACATCAAGTTATACTCGGGAAGCGACGACCATCTTAAAAGTCTGCTGCGGATCACCGAAAATTTCAGTCGTGACATTCGGATGGATTTTGGATTGGACAAATGTCGAATCCGAGCCATCCGTAAAGGTGTTCACGACCCGCATCCCGGCTTCACCCTGGGTGATATCCACATAGGTGCAATGTCGGAGGCAGACCTTTATAAGTACCTAGGAATTCTGCAAGGCGCCCACGCCAGCGTTGTTGATCTGAGGGAGGAACTGCTGGGGGAGTTCATGCGTAGGTTGAACTTGGTGCTAAAAACAAACTTGTCGGGAAGAAATAAAAAGTGCGATTAACGCCTATGTCATTCCTTCACTGACGTATTCATTCGGAATAGTGTCTTGGAGTGCCACCGAATTGGAGGCAGTCCAAAGATGGGTTCGTGTAACAATGACCGCATTCCGAATGTTGCACCCCAAATCCGCAGTGGAGCGAATGTACCTGCCTCGCAACATCGGAGGCAGAGGCCTAATCGACATTGCCGCTCAACATCATAGGCAGGTCGATTCGCTTCGCACTTATTTTTATGGCAAAGCAACAACAAGTTCTCTGCATGACGCTGTCTGTAAGGCGGACGATGGCCTTACTCCACTAAAGTTGAAGGATCATTTATTTGCTCCTTTAAGTTTAGTGAAGTCAGACCAAGTGAGGATTGATGAATGGAAGGTAAAGGCAATTCATGGTAAGCACGTGGGTTGCCTTTGGCAGCCATTTGTTGATCTTCACCTGTCAAACAGATGGCTTAGTGCAGGGTTCCTCTTTGCTGAAACGGAAGGGTATATGATTGCTATTCAGGATGGCGTGGTCCCCACCCGTGCTTATCTTAAGCATATTTGCAATCAACGGGTGGATGATGACCGATGCAGAATGTGTGGTTCGGTGCAAGAAACGCTAGACCACATCATTTCTGGCTGTCCTGTTTTGGCACCGGCGGAGTATACGGATACACACAATGCGGTATGCAAGGTAATCCATCAACACCTTGCATACAAGCACGAGTTGATCGGTGAGACAAAACAGATTTACCAGTACAGCCCACAAGCAGTGCTCGACAGCACTCGCTTCGCGTTGTACTGGGATCGCCAGGTCCTTACTGATCACTCGGTCGCCCACAACAGACCCGATATACTCCTAGTCGACAAGACAAGTCACTCTGCGTGGATTATCGATATTGCTATTCCTCACAACAGCAATATCGAAAGAAAACACGCAGAGAAGAGGGATAACTACAGGGCACTTGCTGAAGAAATCAAAATACTTTGGCATCTTCAGCAAGTGCAGGTAGTTCCTGTAATATTGTCGGCTACCGGAATAATACCTAAGACCCTTCTGTCTTCCCTAGACAAACTCAACCTGCCGCACAGTATTATTGACACTATGCAGAAGTATGTACTTCTGCAAACGTGTGCATTAGTGCGGAAGGCACTCGGCAGCCTCAGTAGTTGAGGTTACAGGACAGGATCAGCTGTCATTTTGCACAAGTTGTTCCCCGTTTTATGTCATATATTCCGCCTTGTATGGGGCGAACATATGAAGCGGAATAGGGAGCAGGTTTTGTAAAATGACAGCTGATCCTGTTTTGTAACTCCACCTAATAATATTCGACTGGATGTAGGCGAAACATCAGCCGAAAACGTCCGAGCCTAGCAACTTGACGCTTGCGTCCGTTGCAGGTTGGATCCGGCAATCAAAGCCGAGATCGAGTGCACTCGAACATAAATAATAATAAATAATAATATAACTAACTAACCAACTATATATCAGTCACATGTTCCGGTCATTTGTGAGTTTTGTTTATGTTTGAAAGTTTAGTGATCGTGAAACATGGCAGGCCTTACCGATGTCATCCCCAAAAAGTGAGTTTATTTGTGATTGTGTATAATTACTATTGGTAAAAATTTCAATTTAAAGGGCGATTCAGACTCTCGACAAGATTTACTAAATCCTAGATTTAGTTGACAGTTGTAACATATTGTACTGCAATTTGAATAACGCAAGTACATTCTACGATGCATTTGGAATTTAATGACATACGATTTTGTTCTAGTGGGCGGGTTTCGACTCGATTAATTAAGTGGTTGTAGTAAATCCTGTCCATAGTGTGAATCCCCTCTAACTAAATATTAACATATTTGTGAAACATGTTTTCCCCAAAAGTGAACATAAATATGTTTATGCTTTTCACTAGACGGCTGTAAACTTTCAAATCCTTCCAGAAGAATTGCAGGATTAAGACATATAATTTTTGTTTTTTAGCAAACGGGTTACTTTGTTTGAGTTATTGGAGATCCTCGAGTTAAACGAGAATGCAGCAAATACTAATGAGCTGTTGGATGTTGCTCTCTGACCCCCCTCTCCATTAACGCCAATGACGACGTAACAGAAGAAGATTCAGCTCCCGAGGACAACACTTCAATTGAAAATGTACCAAAGGCTCAACTTCATTCGGAAGTTAGCATCCGTATGATAACATACTCCCACTGTGGAGATTTTACCGGATGGGATAGTCCTGAACCAATTAACAAGCGCACATTTGACCTCCGAGCCAGAGAAAAAACGAAGAAAAAACAAAAGTAGCTTGTCATCGATTAGGATAAGGTTGAACTGCCACTAACTAATACTAGATTTCCTGCAAAACTGGATTGTCCTACAGAACCAGGGAAATTACCATTCGAATATTTTCGTTATTTTCTTTATGACGAAGTACTTGAGTTGATTCATACAAATACAAATTTGTATGCCACAAAACAAAACATAACTTCATCGGAGTTTTGCTTCTTAGTTTGCTATGTTAGCCTATCAAGAAAAGTTATGTATTGGCAAAAGGAATTTGATGCCCACAATGATCTGTATTTGGAGCTATTTCAAGGAACAGATTTCAATTTATTATGTCGAGTTTGCGCGTCTTCGACAATGACAACTTGGATAAAGCTAACCGATTTGCCAAAATAATGCCACTTTTAGTTATGGTCAATGAAAGGCTCCAGGAGTTCACTCCACATGAGGAATTTCATTCTGTGGATGAATCTATGGTCCCTTTTTTCGGAAGGCATGGGGCAAAGCAATTTATTAGAGGTGAGTTAAAATTTTAAATTTAATTTAATTCTGGGTGTGGGGGGCGGGGCTGTGGCCAGCCAGAAAAGTTTTCAACATCAAGTTTTGTAAGGATTTGAAATCGTTGGTCGCAGAAATATTGTTAGGCAAAATTTAGAGTAGTCTGGCTGATGTAATGTTAGTGCGCGAACCTTCGCTGCACAGAGTCATGGGTTCGAGACTCAACTTAAACGAATTCAGTTTACGGTGTTTTTCGAACTCACGCCCCTTGTGACGAACTATGATCCCACTCAGATGTTAAACGAGTACCCATTTATGGGGATAAATAACATTGCTGAGCGTTCTGTTGATCTCAACACTTCAACAAAAACGCAGTTAGGATCTTGGGAATTGGATCTGCGGCCTTAGTCCAATGTTGGACTATCGCGCCTGTTTTTTTTTTAATGGCCCCTGTACGTGTTTAGACTTTTACTGGTGATTCTGATTACATTCTACTGGCCTCCGATTCTGCTTTTCAGACCGTAGCTCAGTGCTATTTTTGCCACTTGCGAGATCAATATCCGTTTTAAATTGTGGCTCTGCTTGGTTCTAGAGGATCACATCTTCTGTCGAAACATACCGAGAAGCCTCTTATCGCACATCCACATAGCATCCATAGAAAGAAACATTTTGTCGGGTGGAGACATTTAGGGATACATGCTTTTCCTCTTCCTTAAAATAGGAGCCCAAGCTCTTAAGCTGTTTTTCCTCTTCCAAATAGGAGCCCAAGCGGTTCAGTTGCTCCTCTATCCTCTTTATGCAACTGAGAGTCCGATCTCTTTAGCTGCTCGTCTACGCTTCTACAATAACATCGTGAGTCCTAGCTAACCCTCCCCAGAACGAAATCTCACAGTAAAGTTTAGAACGGAGTTGGGCAGGATTGCATCCTTTTTCCGATGGTAGTATTTTGCTCATTCGACTTTATTTTCGGAGACGCCACTTGTATGATGAAGTTTCGACATTTAAGTAAAAAAATTTCAACGGCCGGCCACCTTGGCTACGCCAATGACGCCGGCACTTTTTTGAAGTCGGTATCGGTACCCTATAAATTATTCTTTGATAATTTTTCACCTTATTTGATCTTTTGTTCGATCTAAAAGTAAGGAATATTATGGCATCTGGAACTATACGAGCAAATCGTATCGGACGAAATTGTTCTCTTACAAGAGAAATGAGAGGGACCTGGAAATGCCTTACTGATGCAAATAAAGGTAATAACTTACAATATTGATAAGTTTTGATTTTCATAAAAATATCGATATTACAAGGTTATCTGTAATACGTTGGTATGACAATAGTATAGTCTCCCTTGCAACGAATTTTGACAGAGTTTATCTACTGGCTAAGGCAAACCGCTTTTCTAGGGATAGAAAAGAAGATAATTGCCATTCCGCACAACTAACTGCAATCAAAACTTCCAACTTAAAAATGGGTGGAACTGACGGAGCAGATCAGAATATATCACTGTATAGAGTCAGCATTAGAGAAAAGAAATATTTTCCGTTAATCACACATCTAATTGATGTTTGTGAGAATAACGCGTGGCAACTGCACAATAGCGAAGAAGAGGGAATGGACCACCTTCCGTTTAGGAGGAAAGTTGCTCTAGAAATATTAGAGAGCAATCAACGCGTTACTCAAAAAGTTGGAAGAAAAGGCCAATTTTTGGATATCGGAACTAGATTCGATAGTCTTGACCATTTGATTTGCAGCCTTCCAACTCTTGATTCCGGAAAAAAAACAGACACTTGTTTGTAGATTGTGTAATAAAAAAGCTACTACAAAACAAAGTGTATAAAGTGCGTGAACATACTCTCCATGTTGATTGTTTTGTGCCGTACCACACTAATTGTACTAACAATTGATTTGTTATTAAGATTTTCTTGAAGCTCATTTTGCTGTCTCATACTCCTGTGATCCTTCCAGAAAGATATCGATTTTCCAGGACCCTACTGACGTGATTAATAAAAAAATAAAAATAACTTATTTGAGGTCTCTGAACATAGTTTATATCAACAAATTCAAAATTATCAACAACAACAAAAATCAGGGTTAAAGGTGTTCAAGAAGAATTCCAAAATGACAACGATATTATCTATAACACATGGCGTCCAACGTGGGGTCAAAGTTCACTAATGAATGATACTAGATATGTAGAGTAAAACCTGCTAATCGGACCACCTTCTAATTGGACCACCCCTGCCCCATTTTATTCGGTTGTCCATACGAAATCATCTTTATAAATGGACAACCTTCTACTTGAAAAGCCTCCATAATCCGACTGAATTTTTCCATTCCAAACGTAAATATGTATGTATCTGCACAGACATTATGTGCAGCAAACAGAACAGGAAAAGTCCCGTTGTTTGTTTTATGTTATTTTCAATTCTTCACATTATAGCCAGCCTTTTTTCGTTGAAAATTCCTTTATTCTGTTCTGATAACAACGTTTCCGTTGTTTGTTTGTCTCTTAATTGTACGTTCAAGTCGATTATCGGTATTAATTATACGTTCAAGTTGATTTATTATCGGTTGTGTTTTTTGTGATTCGTGTAAAAGGTGCATTTGTGTGAAAAGAATAAAAATGGCTAAACGCGTTTATTCCGAGGTAACAATTGAAAAGAAGATAGAGGTGATAAAAGCTTCAGAAAAGAGGAAATTGTCTGAAAGAAAAATGGCGGTAAAATTCGGGATCAGCCAAAGCCAGGTTCATTGACTTGTCGCGACGAAATAAAAAAAAAAGTTGGAAGACGAATGCCATCAAACCTAAAAAGAAAAAGAATGAACCCGGGACATTCCTTTGAGATGATTGACTGCGTAGCGTATGGGTGGTTTTGTCTAGCTAGACAAAAAGGTTTCCTTTACAGCAACAGCCCTTCAAATTGCCGGAAAACTGAACATTACCGACCGACTTTGCAGCGTCGAACAGTTGGTTGGACTGTTTTAAGAATCGACATAATATTGGCTTCAAGGCAATTAACGGTGAAGCAAAAGACTTGCCGGAAGATTTGGTTAATACGTTTAAACGCAACATTACCCAAATCTGTGACTGGGATAGATTCGAGGCAAAAGATATCTATAATTTACACGAGACGGGCTTATATTATAAAGCGCTACCTGAAAAGTCTCTGCATTTAAAAAGCGAAAACTGCATTGGAGGTAAGTTAGCGAAGGAGAGACTTACAGTTGCTATTCTTTGCAATGCGCTTGGCGAAAAGGAACATATGTATGTGCACCATTTTTAAGTCATATAAGGCCAATGGTCTTATCTTTACTTCCATTTTATAGGTAATAAATCTGCATAGATGACTTCCACCATTTCTGAAGAAAGGATGACAAAATTCGACAAGAGAATGGGGGATCAAAAACGAAAAGTCAAGTCAAGTCAAGTGTTTCTTGACAATGCGCGCTGCCATTATTCTAAGAAAAATACGATATTTGGTCGGTGATGGCCCCTCGGCCCTCGTTTTTTTTTGCGATTTTTTTCGAAAACGGCTAAAAATACAGAAAAATGGTCTTCGGACAAAAAAAAACTACATAAAACTTCCTTTGCAATGTGATAAACAACACATTAGAATTATTTTAAAATTCGACGCTAGACTAAAAAATAACTTTATTTTCATTTTAAACCTTTTTTAAAAGCTCCATAACTCTTGAAAAAATACGAGTTTAGCTATGAAATTTTGTGTAAGTATTCGGAGTAAGTTAAGATCATTTTGGGCAAAACATTGAGTCGCTCCGATCAAAGACCCCCATTATCCCCCCTCTTTTTGGATTTGGCAAAATGTCATGTCCATAGCTCCCCCAAAATTGGAGCAGAAAGCGAAATTTTGGTTTATTCCGATTGGAGGGTATAATCACCCCACCCACAAAAATCAGCTTAATCGGATAAAAACTAAGGGTACCTCCCATAAAAAGCGACCCATCAGGAGTTTGCTCTACGCACTACTCATTTTATATACCTATACTGTAGGACAAAGTTGTCTTGGAAATTTGATGTATTTTTATACCCTATATACCCATAAGATGGTATAGGGTACTGTTGGGTGTCTAGGATACGTCAACCCAAATTGTATTCCCGTACTTGGCAACAGATGGCGCTAGTATCACTAGCGAGACAACTTACTGGCCGTTGCTAGAAAGTGCATCACCGAAGATTCCAGAACAGTGAAAATGGGTATATAAGGGTATCGACTAGAGTCAGTCAGTCAATATATGTAGAGTATGTTCGATCAATAGCTAGTCAGTAATTAGTGAAATTGTAAATCCTGTATATATCCGTGTGTGTTGTAATAAATAGTGTTACAGTAAAGCGAGTCTTATTCATTATCGTGTATGCGAAAATCGGTCGAACCCACTAGAACGTCTAGAAAAGACGAGAAAAATATAACAGTACATTGTTTTTGTTACGCCGTATTATGTAACACCTCTAAGGAGCCACCGGAGGTATGGCAAAGTATATATATAAATGATCAGGGTCGGCCCCTGATTCGATTGGGCCATGTCTTGTCTGTCTGTCTGTTCGCACGATAACTCCCGAAATAAAGAAACTAGTTTGAAATTTTGATCAGATGTTTCTTTAAATCAAATCTTGGACGGTATTGAAAGTGGGCCAGATGGGACCAAGAGTTCCCCTACCCCCCATACAAATGACTCCTCCTTGATATTTTCATTCAGCCATAACTTTCGACCAAATACCGCTAGCGAACTCAAATTTTGATTAATGCCTTATTATGACATATACTTTGAGATGGTGGTATAAAAGTTTAAATTAAAACTATTTTCTCCTTTATATATGTATATAATTAATGTATATTTCTCGAAATCTCAATTTATAATAATAAGTATGGTGCATATGCATTATTTACTAATGCTACAATGGAAAGTGAAAAAGGCCTCACCATCACTACCCCTATCTCCCCTACAAAGCTATATTTAGCCACACCTTTTGATAGAATATCGCGAAACACTTCAAATTTGTGTCAAATGGTAGCTTTTGGAAGTCCCTATATATATACACTCTCCTTCCCTTTAAAAAAATTAAATTGTAAATTTTAAGTTTTGCGTGCCTTTTAGGCCTGTACATGGGTATAGGAGGGTATACACTCATCGTGCTTAGAACTCGGTCTCGTTTTTTTTTGTCCTCAGTCCACTTTTCTGTATATTTTGTCGTTTTTGAAATAATCCGAATTTTTTTCAAGATTGCGGATCCCCATAATCTGGGGGCCACCATGCAAAAAAAAATCAGCAATGCAAAATTTTTGCCGTTCGATGGCCATATTTTGGCTTAATTTTCATAGACTATTGAGGACCTCAGAAATAATATCAAACGACTAACTTCAGGAGGACAACACGCAATTTCGATTCCTAATGATCCTGCTAGTTTTTTTGTGTCGATTTTCAATTCACACATAACATTTACCTACATGTGTTAGCGCACAACTTTGCTGCACTTTAGTCACGAATTTCACACGCCTTGACAGTACAATAGTATTGAGGTGTATGCATTTGAAACGCGCATACGAACCAAACGATGTAAAGCAAAATCTTTATGTGTATTTTGTCACAGAACGAAACGCGGAATAGAATTGCATAGCCATATACAATGCGTCTTTGTTGCAAAATGCAAACTTATCATGACGCAATTAAATTCTTTGCGTAGGATGACAATGCATCCAAAAGTACTATACTGTGTTACTATGTCTATGGTACATACATAATGTAGTGTGAAACACTATGATGACTCAGTAAAATTCCACCATATCGGACAAAGAAAAAAGAAAAGAGAATAGTCTAAAAGGCTTAGAAACAGAACTAAGACAAATTATATGCAAAAAATAGAAAGCATGGAAACCTTGTATTTTGCTGGTTAACGTAACGAAAAATCGCAACATGGTGGTACTTTCAGTAAAACTTAAAACAAATTCTCCGATTTTAGTTTATGGAATTCCCCAGCGTTTGCGATATATTTCACGACCGTAAGTATGCATTTTCATTGAGAAAATCACAGCGGGGAAAAAAGGTCTATCCTTTCTTTGCCGCTAACTTACAGTATACAGGGTGTTCCGCATTGGGTGGTCAAAACTAAAAATTTTGATAGGACAATTGGTTTGAACAAAAACACCATTAATAGTTTTGGTAAATTTTTTACCGTTATTGTGCTTCAGTGTTTTTTACGAAAGTCAACGAAAATCGTAACTTGTACTGTTAAAGTAAAGTTGACCACTCGCCTAATCAAGATACATATGTATAACAAATTTAACTTCAGTTCCTGAAACCGCATAATATTTCACATAAAATGAATTTTTCAACTGTTTCAAATTTTAACGTTACTGCCAAGATATAGATATCCAAATGTAAGAGAAATTTCAAAATTGATATTTTATTAAAATTTCAAACAATCATTTCATAACGGTACTTTGAACTGGCATTCTGCAAAGTTGACAGAAGTTTCTTCAGTATGCTGTATATTACTTTTGACATTTATATGAAAAAATTTTGACAAAACTCACTTTCAAAGTAAAAAAAAGCTTCGTATCAAGCAAATTCAAGTCAGCCTTTTGCCTTGTGCAAAATTGCGCCTTAATAATTTTCAAAATTTATTCTTGTATTTCATATTTTTACTTTCTTTAAAAATTCTGAAAAAAATAGAAATTGGAATCTTAAAATCAACTGATGCGGAAGGATCAAAGGATTGAATTTTGATCTCCTTACGTTGAAAATGGTACGGACGAGTTTCAGCCGAATGCATTTCAAATGTCAATTTATCGATATCTATATTCCGGGAACCGCTCACTATAGCATCAAGCGCCAAGTTAAGATCATGAATACAATTCAAGCTACTGTCAAAATAGGGTTTCTTTCTGAAGTTGGCTTCGACAGAATATCGGGAACACATCCCGATTTTCAAAAGTAGTATGGACTTATAATGCAACATTCTCGGCTGGTGACCTCAAGATGACAGAATGAAACTCCGTCACAATTTCAATGTAAAGAGAACAATTTTTGGATCTTTTACCCTTCCGCATCGGTCAATTCAAGATTCAAATATTTTATTTATTCAGAATTTTGAATGAAAGTATGCACAAATATTTCATATTTAAGGGTCAATTTTGAAAATTACAATGTATAAGTCAAAGGTCAGTGAGAATTTGTTTGAAGTACACACCATGTTTTTCACTTCGAAGTGGGTATTTTCAAAGTTTTGAGATCTGAATATTTGGGATCGCAAGTATGTCTATGTGAAGATTTTTTTTTTACAGGAGCGACAATCCAGCATTGGACTAAGGCCGCAGGATGTGTTAGTGACATCCTATTTCCAAGATCTTATCTGCTTTTTGTTGAGGTAATGAGATCAGCATCACGCTCAGCAGTGATATTTATCCCCATAAATGGGTACTCGTACATCTGAGTGAGATCATAGTCCGTCCGTGAGTTCGAAAAACACCATGATCCACGGTGAGATTCGAACTCATGACACTGTGCACCGAAGGTGCGCGCACTAACCGCTAGACCAGCCAGACTACAAGGTGAAGATTTACCTTGTTTAATTATAACTGAAGTAAAATATTCAATGTTGATTAGGCGAGTGGTAAACTTAGAAAAATCATAGTAACCCATGCCATGCGTTAGACCAGAATGGCCATCAGAAAATAAAAATGGCACCGTTTTCACACTATTGCAGTTCATAGTATGCGTGAAAATTTTATTCAAACGTCATTTTTTGTTTACAATTGAGAATATAAAATCCGCGTAATATTTATTACTCTCTCAAAATGCCAACGTGATATTTAACCCTTCTGTTGGCGTATAGATCCAGACAGACCATTGGTACTATATCTTGATGAAAAATATCGTTCAACAATATTTTGCACCCCTTTCCATATATATTTCAAAGGAATCGACGGCCAAAAATGCGATCAAACGTTCGGCGAAATGTAAACTATGTCTAAAGAAACGAAAAAACGGCGCATCATCGTAAGACATAGTATGTAAACTGTTTCAAGTTCCAAAATTAAACCTCTTCAAAGATTAAGATTGATTTTACAGAAAATTCAGCTACTCCTTAGGCATAATAGCTCGTAGGCGACGACAGAAGGGTTAATAATTGCAGAGACAATATTTTGACGTTTGAATTATTTCGTGGAGTGTAGTGTAATAAATTTGGAGTCAAACGCAAATGGGTTGTGTGATCACATAGTCATTCTGGACTAACGCATGGCATGGGTTACTATGCTTTTTCTAAGGTGGTAAATTTTAATTTAACATTTCAAGTCGTGCTTTTCGTCGACTTCCACAAAAACCACTACAGCACAACGGTATAAATTTTACCAATTTTATTGATGAGTTGTCCTATCAGTCAGTATAAATGCTGGACACCCTGTATGGGATAACTTTTATACAACTCCTAATCTGAAACCACATTCAGATTATAGACCCAAAAAGTTGTACCATAACAGTGGCAAAAATTGTATTTTTCTATTTTTTTCAGGATTTTTGGGGATGATCGGTTCACTGATTTTGAGGAAAAAACCCTGAACGGTATGAGGTCCTGAATTTGCGGAAAAGGTTTTTTTTTTTTAGGTTTAACCATAATTTCCAAAACAATAGAATATACCGAAAGAAGAGGAGTTATGGGCATGTGTTTAAAAAAAAAAATGGGGGGGGGGGGGTTTGAAGAATTTTTGGGGTCCTTTATCGGAGCAACTCGATTTTCGGCAGAGATAATAATATTTGGACAACATTTTTAAAATCTACTTGTATTCTTATCAAGAGACGCGGGAACGTGTTGCCCGCAAAAGAAAAGAAAACAGACACGAACTAGTAAGATTACCGGACGAAAAATGATTTATCGATTGACAGAACCACGGCAATTTTCCAAAAACAATTTTTTCAAATATTCATCATATTAAAATCGAGCGCATAGTCTATCAAACTATTCGATGTGTCCAATAACGGGAAACGGATTGACGTGATATCAATTACTTTTTGCAGCTAGTGAACACTTTTCCAACTTGTTGTTTTTGGAAGATACAACTTATAGGGCAAAATGTAGTTTTCAAAAATTGAAACGACCCTTTATTTTTCCGCCTTGGGCATCGTTTCCGAATGGGGGTTGCGCGTTTTCGAGTGAGTCGCAAAATTTGAGTAACAAACATGAGAATTTCGACAGAATCTGCCTCAACGGTCCTATAACGGATTTCCAAATCAAATCGTGAGGTCATACTTAACGGAACAGGGTGTATTTTAGAAACATGTATGCAAAGCTTGCTGGTCGGCCACTTTTATCTGGGAAGTAGTTGAAAACACAGAATTCAAGAAAATTGATTCTGGACTCCCTGCAGAATAAAGTGATAGGCAGACTGACCTATGACATTTCCGAAATCGAGGGTCGGTGTTAGTCTTAAGGCCTCGATGGAGGCAAAAGTCAGCTCAGAATTTTTCCTCTCCAATTTTTTAAGTGAAAATAGATAGCTAATTACTATCGTAAGAATTTTATATAAACTACCGTCTAAAAATAGTTTCATAATTTTTCTCTGATACTTTTGTATCCGATTTTTGACGCTTGATGGACATATTTTGGCTTATGGATTTTTCTTTGATTAACTGTTTTCCTTTAACCAATATACTTATGCCGATCAAAAATGTATAGTACACCCAGAAAAAAACTTTAATAAAACCAATGAAGTATTTACTTTACTTCTACTAAACAGAAAACTTCCTTAAACTTTTGAAGTTTCAATGTAATCTATTAAAAATGTAATTTGAAAAGAAAATTTGAGCAAACTTCGTAAAAATTAGGGGAAAGCTGGATTTTTGCATGAGCCTTCCTTTCGAGGTCCTACACAAGAACCCAAAAGTCCTCGTCTGTACTAGTGCCGCAGAGCGTCAAAGACCCTCTTAAGTAGTTTTTTTTTTTAATATCTTGGTAACGGTAATATGTATATGCTGAAAAGTCGTGTTTGGCAAATTTGTAGCTCTTGTGGTTACAGAATCAAATGTCAAAAGTCGATTTTGATTCGACCATTCCTAACGGTGCCAGGAGGTCAAACTTTGTTTTTTAACAAGGCTCCATGAAAATCTCTATAACTGTAACTCTGGCTAAAAGATATTGTATGGCTAATTCGTAGCAAATACGTTTATGCAGAAAGTGGCTTAATTTCTCATCAATATGTACACTCTTAAGGGTGCTACGGGAGTTCAAACCTTGGAAAAACGTGTATTTTTGGAGGCCAGGCAGAAAAATGGAATTATCTTGCCGCACTTTTACATTATTCAAATTGTAGTCCGTGCCATATTGGACTACTTTTAATGAAAGCCAGGTTTTAGTAAATCTCTGCATAGTCTAAATCCCCTATAACGTTTCTAGTGTAAATAGCGTTTTATGTAAAATTGCATAATTCATTTTTAAAGCCTTGTTAAATTTTAATTTATATGTCTACATATATTATTTCTTCTAAAAATAGACGTAAGACATAAATTCTAATGTTGCATGATTCCGAATCAAAATAAATTCACGGACCCATTAACATAAAAAAAAACGAATAAAGCTTGTTTGAACAATAAAGATTAAAGAAAGAGATACTACACACTCCACCAACTACATACATAATGTATTGCAAAATCGCATCCAATCCACCACATACTGTGTGTGAAGGCGAATTGGATGGAAATATGCGTTCACTTGATGGAGCAACAAACAAGAAACCGAACCGAACGCTTCACTGTTGTTCCATCGGTACGAAAAAGCTGCTGCTGGTGAGAAACTTTCGATTTCATGCCATGAGGAAAAAGATTCATTTTCATTTCGTTTGTTCCATTGCGTTGGAATCCCCTATCGACGGCGGGGAATTCTCCACTCTTTCTCTCGCAGCCACTTTTTGGGGAACACCACACAAACACACAGAGCGAAGAAGAGTGGCCAATGCATGAGCGGGCGGTGGAATCCGCCGCATAGTGGATTTTGAAATATTGAAAATTCAAAAACTGGCACGTGTCTCTCTGTAGTTGAGTTCGTGCTTGGATTAGGCAAAAAGCTTGTCATCGTCCATATGTGAAGATTGGCCCCATCATCTCACGCATACATAGAAGTCACAACAACCACCAAGAAAGGTCCACGTCTCTTCGCTCCCCAACATGTATGTTGGCTTCGGTGGGCCCCTACGAAATCCGTAAATATTGCTCAAAAGGCGACCTACTAACCTACTTTTCGTTGACTTTGGTATTAGTGTGGCTCGATACGAAACGATATAGCGTACTCGCGTATGTGCAAAGATATGGCATCGGAACTGGACAGCGCTTGACAACGTAGTGATGGATGCGAGCCGCTATCTTTATATCTGCAACAATTGTTGAGCTTTTGTAGGCGAACTAATCGACGCGGGACCGCGGGACAATTGGGGAAGATCCGGATCAGTGCGTGTATGCGTACGATTATGTTAGAGACGCGCGATTACATCAAATTTCTTCCATGCATATACGCAAGAAGAACTTTGCAGCAATGCTTCGTATTATTGTATCTTCTCGTCAGTTTGAATATTTTTTATTGTGGTTTCTATGCGGTATAGCCAAAGGGGGTGTGTTTATGGTCATAGGTCGGCAACAATAAAACAGTCCGTGCCTCAGGTCTAACCAAATGAATGATGTTGCAACATCTCTTCCATCGTTGAGCGATGATGAAATGATGCGCTGCTGCGTGTAACGCGTATCTCTCCCAAATGGTATGTGCGTTACATAGGTCGTCGAAAATTTTATTGGGCAATCTGATGTAAAATAGCGTGTAACGTAGCGAAGAACTTGTCTTTTGGAGAAGCCGAAGGTACGGCGCGGGGACAAATGCAGAGGAAGCCGTATGTACACGCAATTTGGCGCGATGCCGCACTACAATTACCAACTAGTGTCTGATGAGGCAAAAAAGATCCATATGTATGTATGAACGTTGATACAAACAGGGCCAATACCGCGATCACGTAAGACTCTACAATTTCAAGCCCACCATGCAAGAATGCTCTTTGTGTGGTAGCCATTCCCGCAGCAGCATTTATCGATGACTCTATAGCGCTGCTGCTAGCATGTAGCTAGCTAAAGCTTTGGCTAGCTGGCTATCTGGTTTGCGCTGGCTTGACGGTGCGGGGCGACCAAATTCAAGTTTTTAATGTCATGGCAGACAAAATATAACCATCAGTAACATTGTTTGGGTTAGACCGGGCTGAAAATAATGCGGGTCAGAAAAAAAAACGACTGAAAAAATTACACAGAATAACGCAATTGTGTATGATTGTATGTTGGGAGGCATATGCAGCACATACAGCAGTAAATTGCGCCAGCCTATATAGATTACAGGCTTTTGGGTAGAAGTGTACCACCGCACCTGAAAATCGAAAGCGGCGATTGCGTTCGTGCGTAACTGACCACACTTTCGATTTCACTTGTTGGGCGATGCATCTTTTTAGATCATTATGCTCTTAAGCGATGACGTAAGACGAATTTCGAGTTGGCTGCTGGGACCACTTTAAAATGTTCATGCGTTGTGAATATGCGCAAGGTTAAAGTCAATAGTGTTAATAAAAATGTAGGGCTAGCATAGTGTAAGAAATGAACATTTTGCATTTACAAATTAATAGATCTGTTTGGACTTTAGTTTCGGGCATCTATATCATAGCATAAGAAAATTAGACCAAAATATGGCCATCGAACGGCAAAAATCCTACATCGGAAATTTTTTTTGATTATGGTTGGGGATGGTCCCGAGATGATGGCATAAAAAGTTCCAACCGATCGGGGGTCCGCAACCTTAAAAAAAGGGGGGAAAGGGGGGCATTTTTTTCGGTCTCTTGCGATTATTTGAAAAACGGCAAGAGGTACACAAAAATGGTCTGAGAACGAACAAAACTACATAAAATTACCTTTCCAATGATATGAAACGCATTAGCGTTTAATTAAATATGTCGGCGCTAGCTTTACAAAATAAATTAGAATATTTTCATTTTAGACCTTTGTTAAAAGCTCCATAACTTTTGAAAGAATGCTAGTTCAGCCGTAATGTATATGTATAAGTATTCACAATAAGTTCAAGATCATTTTAAGGTAAACATTGAGTCGCTCCGGTCAAGGACCCCCATTATCCCCCCATCTAAATTTCTCAAAACGGCATGTCCACAACTCCCCGCAAAATTGGAGCAGAGTACTAAATTTTGGTTCGTTGCGATTGGAGGTCATAGTCACCCCACCCACCAAAAATCAGCTCATTCAGATAAAAACTAAGGGTACCTCCCACACAAAGTGACCCAAGACAACTTTGTTCTACAGTTTATAAAATGAGTAGTACGTAGAACACACTACTGATGGATCACTTTGTATGGGAGATACCCTTAGTTTTTATCCGAATGAGCTGATTTTTGGTAGGTGGGGTCACTATGACCTCCAATCGCAACAAACCAAAATATATCACTCTGCTCCGATTTTGGGGGAGTTATGGATGTACCGTTTTGAAAAAAATAAATGGGGGGGGGGTAATGGGGGTCCTTGACCGGAGCGACTCAATGTTTAGCTTAAAATGATCTTGAACTAATTGTGAATACTTATACAAAAGTTTACGGCTGAACTAGCATTTTTTCAAAAGTTATGGAGCTTTTAAAAACGGCCTAAAATGAAAATATTCTAATTTATGTTCTAGTCTAACGCCGAAATATTCAATTAAACTCTAATGTGTTATATATCATTGCAAAGATAATTTTATGTATATCTCTTACCGTTTTTTTGAAATAATAGCAAAAAACTGAAAAAATGCCCCCCTTTCCACCCTTTTTTTAAGGTTGCGGACCTCCGATCGTTTGGGACTTTTAATGCCATAATCTGGGGACCATTCCCAACCATAATCCAAAAAAATTTCCGATGTAGGATTTTTGCCGACCAAATATGCCATTTTTCTTAGACTATCAATTTTTTGGTGCCTTTTAAATGCTTACTTACACCTATTGTGATCATGTCTTCGCAAAAGCCGTATACATACTCGTACATATTGTATGAACTTAAGAAGCTAGTTGCAAAAAAAAAGTCTTTTTCATGCAAATTTTATGAATGTATAACTGTTAAGTAATCTGGTTGGTGTAGTAGTAAGTGCGCTCGCTTTCGAAGCACAGAGTCGGGGGTTCGAATCCCACTGGGGCCATGTAATGTATAACAAATGTGCACTTTTCTATTTGCTTCAAAAATATGTCACACTTGAAATGCACGTCACAAGCACAACAATCTTAAAAACCTAAAGCACTAAACCAACATTTCGTAAAGATAAAGGAGGATGGTCAAAACGGTCGTTTGATGAACAGCAATGTCAAATGAAAGCTTAGAACGAGTAGATTAACGTTTGTTCTAGCGATTTATTTGCATATATTTGCAAAAGTTAAGAAGTTAATTGGGCTTAAACGACGTAAGGTCTCCGAAAAAATACACAATTTGACCAAAATATATCATAACGTTGCACGTGTATGTCGTATAATCGGACTATCAATGGAAACGGATGATTAAAAAGGTAAAGGATTACAACTTAGGTTGTAAATAAAATGACGTTTCTATTCCCGACCGTGGATTAACAGGCCAAATACACCTGCAACTTGGTTGCCAACCTAAGTTGCAGGTACGTTACTACACACTTGCATTCCAGCAATCACGCCATTCACGTTCTCGCACCCTGGTACTGCAACCTGCAACATGCCTACAAATCACTTAATTTCCGGTTTTTTTGCGTGTTGGCAACTTAGGTTGGCAACCAAGTTGCAGGTGTATAAGGGCTGTTAGAGATAGTATTGGTATTTTAGAAGCATATGGTTATGAAACTAATGTACCTCCTACAAAGAAAAGGGGAGAAAGCCAATTAACCATGGAACAGGCGAATAGATCAAGACTTATATAACCAGTGGTCTAACGGAAACTGCCTCTACAGGGCGGACCACACCCGTTTTTTGCAAAACGGCCAAAAGCTGCCAATATGCCATCCTGGCAAGAGCCCCGGCAGGAGCCCTGAAGGTTCGATGTAGGAAGGTTGTGTTTGGCTGTGTATATGTGTGGGTACGATATATGTGTTTTTTCGTCATATTGGGAGCATTACATCTCGGCGCGGCTGCTCTCAATCTTATTAATTCGCGCCGGTGTTGAAACAAATCCAGGCCCAAGGATTGGTCTGCAACCAACGAATCGGTTCGAATGCCAGATCAGTGCAGTGTAATTGCTGTTTGGAATGGGTTCACTATAGGATATAGGTGTTCGGGATTACGAAGACAAGGGCAACCCTCCTTAGGCCATGTTGCGGCACGTTGTATAAATTCTGGGCAACCCAGGGATGCTCCCAGCCCACCTTCCCCTTCACTGTCCCCTGCACCATCCAACAATATGATAAGGAATGCCAGACCCAGTCTTACGCCTGGCCCTCCTCCTCCAGCGGTTTTCACTTCACTACCTATATTACAGTTTAACTGTAATGGCATTCACCGAAAAATCGCTGAGATTCTTGAGTTCCAACAGAATTCTCATCGCCGCCATCCAAAAGACGCTGCTTCACGCAAACTCGTCTCTAAGCGTCCATAGCGAATATGTTATACTGCGGAAAGATCGACCGGCCGCCTCGGATGATTCTCACCCTGGAGGTGGACTTGCCTTCCTAATACACAAGTCCGTACATTACAGTGTATTAGATGTAGTTGCTGACGGTACGGCGGAAATTAAAGCCATCTCAGTTCCATCAGGGAGTACTAATATCGAAATTTTAAACGTGTATATTCCACCACAATCTACTAGTTGCCGTTCTGGCTATCATTTCGATATTGGTTCTCTCCTTTCCGGAGAGCACAGGGTCATCCTAGGCGACTTTAATGCGCACCATGAGCTCTGGCATTCGGACCTCAACAACAATGCCAGGGGTATAACTATCGCCGAATCACTTGACGCCTCAGAATTCTGTTCACTCAATGATCACTCGCCGACTAGAGTCGTTGGCACTTGCAGTAGTTCTCCTGACATAACTATTGTTAGTGCCAGCCTAATCCCTGATTCTCGATGGGAAGTACGTACCACCCTCAAATCAGATCACCTCCCAATCATTATAAAAATTGACAAACCAGCGAACCTGACTAAGTCTGAAAAGCGAACGTTTGTCGATCACAAAAAAGCCGATTGGGACGGTTTCAAAGCTTACTCGTCGGCGAAGTTCATCGAGCTACCATCATCTACCAACATACATAAGACTGAGAAAAATATTAGGAACGTCATTAATACAGCCGCGGCACGTTTTATTCCCGAAAGTTCGGCCTAATTTCCCCACTAGTGCCGCCAGATTAGCCGATGAACGTGATCAGATCAGAAGCGCTCACCCTCATGATCCCAGAATTTAGGAGCTTAACTCCGAAATCGACCGACAAGTTAAAGACTATAGGAGGGCGAAATGGAATCAGCACCTCGATGAATGTAACCTCAATGAAGGTGTCAGCAAATTATGGTCCACTGTCCGCGCCCTTTCCAATCCTCGGAAAGAGAAGGGCAACAACGCCATTGAATTTGGCAACACAAAAACCTGCGATCCTCTTCAGTGTGCGGGCCTGTTCAATAAACAATTTATTGAACATCCCAAGTCTGACGGCCTTAAGCGCAAAATAAGAAGACGGATCCGCAGCCGGAATGTTGACACCATACCATCATTTATCGCGGACCAGGTTAAAAAAGTCATCGAGAATGCTAAAAACTCCAAGGCCGTCGGACAAGATGGCATTTCGATGACCATGTTGAAACATCGACCTTCCAGCCATTGAGTATCTCACGGCCGCCTTTAATTTGTCGATGTTCACGCTTGCCATCCCTGAAATCTGGAAAACAGGTCGGCTCCCTGTCTCAAGCCACGGAAGAGCACAAACCTCGGGGAATCCTACCACCCCATTACGATACTTTCTCCTGTCGCAAAGACGCTGGAGGCCCTTATTCACCCCACTCTTGTTGCACATGCGAAGCTAGAACCTCATCAGCATGGCTTCAGAAAAATGCATAGTACCACCACTGCCCTCGATGCCATCACTACACGCATTCGTGATGCGCTAAATCAACGCCGTCCTTGTCACAGAACCATTCTGGTGGCAATTGACCTATCAAATGCTTTTGATAAGGTCAATCATTCAATGCTCTTAGCAAACTTGTTGAATATGAAACTTCCTGCACAAGAGATTCGTTGGATTGCCAATTATCTAGCTGGTCGGCACTCCTTCACCGAGTTTCGAGGCAAACGTTCTAAGCTTAGGAAAATCAAATTAGGTGTTCCACAGGGAGGGGTACTCTCCCCCACTCTATTTAATATCTACATGTCCGGCCTTCCCACACCACCTGAAGGAATCGAGGTGATTTCCTATGCTGACGATTGTACCGTACTCACTAGAGGGAATGATAAGGATGGAAATGCGCCTCCAAATTAATCGCTATATAGGACGATTACAGGCATTTTTCCAAAGCCGAAACCTCACCGTCTCTGCGTCCAAATCTTCTGCGACTTTTCTACCCACTTGGTGGGAGGACATCAGATGGGAGATTGATATACGTATTGGCAACAATTCTGTTCCTACTGTAAAAAACCCCAAAATTCTCGGGTTTCACCTAGAGAACATGATGACGTCTGCGAATCATGCAGCTTCAGTTTGTGAAAAAATGCGCAGTAGGAATAAAATCCCAAAAGCTCTAGCTGGTAGCACCTGGGGATAAAGAAACCATGCTATGCCATGCATTCCCGTTCAATAACTTCTATAAATAAATAAATAAATAAATAAATAAACTGGTCCAAAGTTCAGGTCTGCCAAAATGCCGCTCTACGCATCGCGACAGGTTGCCTTCTGATGTCTGCCAGGATCACTAACATCAGGAGACAAAATTGATGCCAATACGTGACCACAATCTCCTACTCTCAAAACAGTATCTTGTTGGTTGCTACCGTGAGAATCATCCCAACAACAGTCTCATGGACCGAATCCCTCCACCACGACATGTCAGGCGTGGTTTACGAGACCAAGAGAGAGAGGTCCAGGGATACAAGAGGGACCCTTACGACGATGATGCATACCGAGCTGCCATCGCTGAGATTCACACTGCAGAAGTGAGTCGGTCTATTGCGAGATTAGATGCGAATAGAGTCCTCTCAGTGCGCCCTCCACCCATTTCGCCTGAGGAGATTAGGCTCCCGAGAGCCACCAGAGTGACATTAGCTCAACTTCGGTCGGGCTTTTGTTCACGCCTCGATTCGTACCTTTCTCGCATTAACCCGTACATTCAAAACATCTGTCCAAACTCCGCTGGCGCTCCACACGATGTGGGTCACTTGTTTCAATGCCCAGCTGCGCCCACTGACTTAACCCCTATCTCACTGTGGGGAAACCCTATCGCAGCAGCTATGTTTTTGTCGCTTGACATCACGGACGAAAGCATCGACGAACCATAACTCGAGTCCACATAGATGCACAGCGGTTTCACACCTTTCTGCACCGCTAAAAGAAGAAGAAGACTTATAACCATATGCCGGTGGGTAGTAGAAGTTATGAACGGAAGGATGAATCAATCTTATAAGCTGTTTCGTCAAACCAGCATTAATAGATCTCTTCCCCAAATGTTTAAAGACTTTAAGATAGGAGCTCGTCTCTTTCGCCATCGTTCGGCTCCAGAAATAATTAATATAATTAATGAAAACATTAATAAGCCGAGTCGTCTTTATCAATATGTAGAGATGAATAATTTAAATGGGCATTGAAGTAATTTCGTGGATATGGAAGCAAACCTCCCATTTTTAAAAGACTTTCCTCGATTAACAGAGGATTGTTTGATTTTGCACGCTTTAGGGACATATTATATAAAGTTAGCTAGGTCCTATGTTGCAGAGCATTTGCGGGAGGAAATTTACTATGTTGAGATGTGTAGGCATGATACACTTGAGGGTTTAAGCGAATACAACAATATTTTAATTGATAGAGAACAGCATGGGATACATTCTATTATAGAGCATTACTGCAGTTGTCTTACTGGGAGGCGAGCAGTGGGAAGCTGCGCCCATATTCTGTCAGTTTTATGGTATGTAGTATTAGGTAGATTTGAAGAATTCAGTCCTCCAGCGCAGCATTTACTAGATGTAATAATCGATGAACAATATTAATTAGCCTTTTGTTACCTAATTTTAACGTTTGTTTTCTTTAAATGCAATAATTAAATGTTGTTTAAATACAATAGAAATAATATAATAATTTCTTATTCCTTTTTATGTAAAAATTCATTCATCAAGAATACTCGTAGTATGTATGTATGCTTTTCCCCTATGTGTGACTAATATGACGAGCGGATGAGAAAAAAATGCGTTAGGGTTTTTATATACAAAATCCACAAAGTCAAAATCCACACGTCAAAATCCAAAAGTCATAATCCATAAAGACAAAATCCATAAAGTCAAACCCACAAAGTCAAAATCCATAAAGTCAAAATGCACAAATTTAAAATCCATGAAGACAAAATCCATAAATTTGTGTATGAAGAAAGCCATAATGCTTATTGCGTGGGCTCCGATTCGGTAATGTCAGTGCGAAATTTGTTTTTTTTTTTACAAAAATAATCATGAAATGGTCAAAAACGTTAATTTCCAGTGGCGGAGCTTGAGAAAGTTCAGCGTTTTGTTTAGTTAAGAACCAGAGGTGAGAGCGAGTGGTGATGGCGAGATTGGAATTTTCGTTTCCCGGAAGGTGATTAAGATTCTTCTACTGTATATTTGTAGCGGTTGATCAATGATCAGCAAAAAATCTGGTCCGGACACTTGAAATATTAGGTTTATACTTAAATACCACCAATTTAGCCAAACAAAAAACAAACGATTCAAAATATGTAGTAATTCCATGCAGAACAGGGGGAACTAAATATTGAAAACTTTTTACGCTATATAAAACACTGAGGCCCGTATTTATAAACATACCTTAACTCAAGGAGACCTTGAGTCAAGAATGCCGAAATTAAAAAACTTAAATGTCATTTTCCATTCTTTTTCATAGAAATCACATATATTCACGAGTCAATGCATCCTTGATTTAATGAGAAACTCGGGTTGGGTACAATATCCCGCCCATCATATTCCCGTTTTTTAAAATCCCGACATTCAATATCCCGCCATATCAAAATCCCGCTCAATAAGAATCCCGTCTAATCAAAATCCCGCCAATCCAAAAATCCTGCCATTTCAATAACCCGCTTTATTCTTTTGAAAGAATACTTACCTTTTGTGAAGGGATATTGAAAAGCGAGGCAGAAAAGAATACTTACCTCTTACTACATCACATTTGCCGTTAAAATATTGATACTGCTATACAGATTGGTAATTGAAAGCTAGTTAGTATTCTCTTATCAGTGAGGCGGTGATATTCAATTTCAATATTAGTGAAAATACCTATGTATTTTTCCGAATTGACACGAAGTTTGGAGGATGCAGATGCCAAAAATAGCCGATTGGTTTGGAATTAATTATATCCATGGGAAAAATACCAAGTCTGGAAAGCCAGGAAAACCAAGGTTCCCGCCTAAGTTCTGGAGTATTGCTGGCGCAGTTGCAGCAAATTTTCCAAGAACTCAAAATAATGTTGAGACTTGGCACAGACGATTAAATTTTCATCAGCAGTTACTTTCAACTAAAGAGGACTATGAACAAACGGATTTTTTGAGAAACTTGGAGCATAAACTAATGTAAATAATTGATAAGTCGAACGCATATCTATATTTTTTTGTTAAAAATAAAAATAAATTTTTTTTATTTTTACGGGATTTTTTTATTATTTAATAGCGGGATATTGAAATGGCGGGATTTCGAGGTGGCGGGATTTTGAGGTGGCGGTATTTTGAAATGGCGGGATTTTGTAATGTCGGGATAACGTAAAGCGGATTTTTTTGGAAAAAGCGGGATTATGAACGGGCGGGATTTTGTTTTTCGGGATTATGTAGGTATCCCGAGAAACTCAAGGAGACCTTACAATTTTCTATAGGCAACCTCACTTGAAGTTATCCATCTACCTTGATATATTATATTTCAAGTCTATTGAAAACTTAGGGTCTCCTTGAGTTTTGCCTTATATCAAGGAGGCATTGACTCCTGAATATAAATTATTTCTATGAAAAAGTATGGCATTATGACATTTAATTTTTTGAATTTCGGCATCCTTGACTCAAGGTCTCCTTGAGTTAAGGTATGTTCATAAATACGGGCCTGAATTTTTCCAATGAACCTTTTAAGAAAAAACCTAAAGTTTTAGATTGATTATCAGAAAAGTCGCTTAACTAGACAATTACCAAACCCCGGAGCATATGCGCTCTACCTCAAGAAACGGAGAAGGATGCACCCCGAGCATATGCGCTTTAGCTGTCTTTACCTGAAGCGCTTATGGTGCATTTCTCTCCGTGTCATCGGCTAAATCGTACATACATGATGAATCCTTTTCCGTGTCTTCAGCAAAATCGCATATGCTCCGGGATTTGGTAATTGTCTAGTTAACCTAATAACGTACATAAATATTCTCAATAGTCAATTGTGATAAGCAAACTTCTTGTTTCTACTGTGAATATGAATTTTATGTATTTTGACTGTGTGGATTTTGAATTTATGGATTTCGTCTTTTTGGATTTTGACTTTGTGAATGATGACTTTATGGATTTTGTCTTTGTGATTTTTGTCTTTGTGGATTTTGACTTTGTGGATTTTTCATTTTTTTGGATTTTGTCTTTACGGATTTTATATTTTGTATAGAGCCCATGTAATAAACCCCAAATTTATTTTAGTGAGAACCATTATGTTTTTTTTTTCAAGAACGGTCACATATATTATGTATGTATGTATGTATGTATATCGAAACACAGGTTTTGTTGTGAGGAGTTCCCATAAGACCTGTGGAGGTTTTCATTTTCATTTTCCTCGGTAAACGACGTATGGGCAAGGTTTACTCATTTATCAGTGAGAATAAATTATTAAATTTTGATTTACTGAGAGATATATTTCGTAGAATTTCACTTAAGGAAAATTTGAGAAAAGCGTGATTTTTGCATGAGCCTTCCTTTGGCGGTTCTAAGCAAAGCCCTACAAATCCATATCCGAACGCTAGTGGCGTAATACAGGGTCAAACACCTGCAAAAAAGGTTTATGTGAATATCTTGATAACGGTAATATATACTGATAACAGATGTCGGTCAAACTTGTAGCTCTTCCAGTTTTAATGTAAAAATTCAAAAGACGCGATGCCATGCAGCGGTGTAAGGAAGCAAGGAAGAAGAAATAAAATGACACAAGTTTCCGTCGATTTGTAGGTACATACCGTAGTAGTCAATATTTCTTTTCTTAATAAATTACTTTAACCGCTCTATAATCGAAAAAAAGATAAGTCTATATATAAAAATTTAAAATTAAAATTTAACGTGAATCTCAGACAATCGGCCTTTGAAAAAAAAATGCAGGCCAAAATATCAAAAATACTTAAAAGTAACCAAACCATTTTTTAAAATGTCCTTATCCGTATATGTACTTAATACTTTACTCTACCCACGTACAACGCCTATATTCTATCCTTCACAGAAACCAATTCATGTTGCTTTGTATACAAAGCTTTTACATTATTACATTCCACAACCTAACAAAAAGGTATTCCTTTCATATTAAATTTAATTACTTTCTACAGGTTTCATATATTTTCGTTTCTGTCTCTTTTTTATGTCAAACCAGGTTGAGTTTCATTATTGGGCATTTCCTCAAAAAAATATTGAGGTCACTCTATCAATAAGCAGATAGCCGTTTTAATAAGACATAAATCTATGTAAAATGTATGTCCGGTATAGAACTACCAACTATAGAAATCGGTGGGACAACTATACTATTACACTATCAAGATACGTTCGTATTCGGGAAAGCTCCTAGATAAACATTTCTTAGTGAATATGGAATGTAGCCGGGTGCAGCAGCACGCCGAAACAAACTTATTTATGATTTATTTATTTGGGTATACTAGTACCGAAAGGACTGTCTTAGTTTCGAATCGGGTTAGTGGGTTACACGATACATAGTTAGGAATAGTTAGAAAAAAGATTAAGTTTAAGGAAGGCGTGGAAATATTTTTTTTTTATTATTATTTGGAGCAGGAGGTTTGTCTAATTTTCCCACGCGTAAGTTCTTGAAGGAAAAAAAAATATTTGTAAAACTTCTATTCACACTTCCGACAGGATTTATTATATTCTCGATTTGAAGAAGAACTTTCTATCTTGCTTGTGACGTCATCAGTCGAAAGAGAACGTAATCTATTTGAATGAGTACGATTACTATAATTTCTATATTACTATGAAAAAACAACAAAACAGCATATGGAATAACAGCTCGGTAACTACGTTGCTGCTAATAAAATACAGTGAAACTTATCTAAACGGACACCTTTAATAATAAAGTGTCTTATGGAAGATCTTATTTACAATATGGCAAGAAAAAAAACCTTTCCAATTGATTAATATACAATTGCACGCTTTTATTTGAATTAAAGATAAAGAAAAGTGAATATCAGTGCAAGCAGCCTATGATTTGGAATCATAAAACGTAAGTTGACAAAGTATGTTTAAGCAGAAATTCATTTATTACTTAAAACTCGATAATTCTACTAACTATTCAAAAATGAGTTGGTGTGTAATTTCAGGATTCAAGCAACAAAACAAAAAAAGGAGTTTTCATTGCTTCCCAAAAAAATAAAGAGCTGCTGGATAAATGAACTCTGTTTTGTGGTATAGAAGAGAAGAGCCGGAAAATGGTAGTCTGTGCAGTCTACACTGTGAAGAAAGTCAATTCGAAAACTGTGCAGCCTACACTTTGAAGAAAGCGAATTCGAAAACTAATGAAATACTGTAACAACAACGAATCACTTAGGTTTCAATTGCTCTCTTAAGGTTTGTGTTGCAAGACACGACGATGATCACTGCTTGCATACATTTTATATGGAGATGTGTTCCTCCAAACGATAGTCGATAAGCTGGTCAGGCGATGGTCGTGTTGCATGTGTAGAATAAAGTTATCGTCGCAATGATCGCGCTCGTTGTTGTACATGTTGCCTCGATGAGTGGTGACCGTGGTGCAAGCTACTTGTATACTTGTTTGTAGGATTCGCGCGCGAGCGTGTCTGTATACAGAAATCATCCGTGCACATGATGATTGGCTGAGTGGTGACTGGCCAGTGTGGGAAACATCCGTAGTCGATAGTCACATAGCTAGCATCGCCTCGCTATGATAGCTCAGTGATCATCGTATGAGTCGTCTCTACGAACACAAACCTTTAAGCTAAAAAAACCGCGGTTTCGACCAGCGCTCAATTTTGTTACTACTGTGTATTTTTAAAGAAGAGGGGGATTCCGATTCCATCCATACGAACTATACAGAGGCGGGTAGCTAAAATGGATATGTCGCCAGACATAATAAAGGTACATTTTCCTCGGCACGACCCCAGCGGCTCTAGCGACAGCGACTCGCTCATTACTTTTAAAAACTGCTGTCGCTAGAGCCACTGGTGTCGTGCCGAGGAAAATAAACCTTAAAACCGGTTATGAGTATAATGGATGCGGCAACTGCTCTATCGGATAGAGAACGAATATGTGTTTTGTCTACGGATGAGATGAAATTGAGGAAAAAATTTTGTTATGACAAAGCGTCAGACACGACCCTAGCGCCGGCTTCCTATATGTCCAAGTAGGAATGCTAAGAGGCTAGTATTAGCATAAAAAAAAAATACAGGCGCGACAATCCCACATTGGACTAAGGCCAAAAGTGTTAGTGACATCCTATTTCCAAGATCTTATCTGCTTTTTGTCGAGGTAATGAGCTCATTTAACATCTGAGTGAGATCATAGTCACAAGCTCGTGAGTTCGAAAAACACCATGATCTACGGTGAGATTCGAGCTCATGACCCTGTGCACCGAAGGTGCGGGCACTTACCGCTAGACCAGCCAGACTACATTATTATTAGCATAACTAGGACATAAATTACATAAAATAATATACATATAATATAATCACTATTATTAAATAATAATAATTAGATAAGAACCTTCAAGGATTGTACGGAAATTGGAAGCAGCCAATTTTTTATGACTTTGACCGGAAAGTCTCTGGATAACTTGTTTCCGAGTTAATTGGTTATGCAAAGAAGTGCGGGTATACTGTTGTCGCTCTCACTGCCGATTTGCTAGGGTCAAACCTATCTATGTATAAAGATCTAGGTGTGACAATGGAAAAACCATGGCGAGGAATTATTGATAATAATCAATAAGCAAATAAATATTAATTTCATTGAAATCGTAGGTTTACTTTTGAGTACAATAAGGTGTTCCTTTTCGCTGATGTCCCCCACCTATAAAACCATTTTATTAACGAGGGATTTAAAATACATAAATGCGAGGGTTGTTTCCAAAGATGTTATTTACAAACTCTTAAAAGTAACTACGTCGAAAATAACGATTACTCATAAATTCAGCGAACACAAATTGATCGTTCAAAAAGCTGAACTTCAAAAAGTCAAGCTAGCGACAAAATTATTCTCGCACACTATCGCGAAAGCTTCATCGAGGGCTATTTCATTAGGCTTAATTGAAGACGAAAGTTGGTAAGAAGCTTTTGGATTGATGAAGCTTGTAATATTTACTAGGAGTAAAATTAAAGGAACATTTCTCAATGATTGTATTTTAACAGACGAATGACTAGTTCGATATTATGAAGTCGAAGCATCCGTATTCAGATTGGAGAAAGAGAATGCAAGAGTATGGTTTAGAATAGAACTTCAAAATGAAATTATTGATAAAATGACAAATTTAGTAACCAATATGGCAGTTGTTGAAAAAAACAAGGATAATGACTCGTATTCTTGGACTAATCATCACAAGCAAGTATGTAAACGTCATTCGTTTTTCTTACTCTCCCACTTGTCGCTACCTTATATTCTGTATGACTGGAATTGTACCCTAGTGACCTGAAATTTCAATAACGCAAGTACATACATTATAAGAAACATTTTTATACCATTCGCTCATAGAGTGAAAGGGTATATTATCTTTGTCATGAAGTTTGTCACGCATTGAACGAAGCATCTCCGACCATATAAAAAGTATACATATATGATCAATCAGCATGACTTGGGGAGTCGATTGAGCGATGTCCGTCTGTTGCAACGCGTTTTACTCGGCCAATTGCAACTAAAGGCACTTTGTATGTTTGAATCGGTAAAATCGGACAATGGGGTCATGGGGCTGCCATACAAACCCAACTCCCCAAATTAGGTTCTTCTAAGAAAAACTGTTTTATTTGTGTACCAATTACAACCAAATTTCACACAAAAGTGTTTCTGTTGATGGCACATAGACATAACATATGTAAGTATGGATCAAATCGGACCATGGGGTCATAGGGCTGCCAAACAAACCTAACCCCCTAAATTAGGTTCTTCCAAGAAAAACTTTTTTATTTGTGCGCCAATTTAAACCAAATTTCACACAAATATGTTTCTATTGATGGCACAAAATGTAAGAATGGATCAAATCGGACCATGGGGTCATGGGGCTGCCTTACAAACCTAACCCTCTAAATTAGGTTCTTCTAAGAAAAACTTTTTTTTTATTTGTGCACCAATTTCAACCAAATTTCACACAAATGTATTTCTATTGGTTACACAAAACATATGTAAGATTTGATCAAATCGGACCATGGGGTTATGGGGCTACCATACAAACCCAACCCCCCAGTTTGGTTCTTCTAAGAAACATTCTTTAAACCAATTTCACAAACCTTGAATTAATGTGTTTTAATGAAAGCAACAAAAAAGGTCAAAACAAATGGGATCGAACCATGGGGCCATGCTCCCGCATCCCCCAATAAAATTTTCTGAGTAAATATTTTCATTTGCCCACTTATTCCAACCAAACCCCACACAAATATTGTTTTGTCGACGTCACGGAAGTTTTGTGAAGACAGAAGGAAAAGAAGGGGAGGGGGTTAAATCCCAGTCGTAGGTACGCCCGAAAAAACTTTTAGGGTATACAAATTTCGGCCGCGCCCGAAATTAGCATCGGTCTCGTTAATTTTGTGACATACGATTCGATCTAGTATCCAGGGTATTGACTGGATTAATTTTATTTTACATCAGGAATTGTTGGTACATAGTCTGTATCGGGTTTTAGGGCGCTATTACACAGTCATATATTGGTAATATATAATAGGTATTATCATATCCTTAAGCCTACTCGATTTCGTTTAGGGCACGTCTAAAAATTTATACTGAATGAATCGAGTAGGCTTAGGCATATGACATACATATTATAATATAAATATGACTGTGTAATGGAGCCCTTAGATATGTTTATGATTCAGTTTTGATTTTTGCATAACTTACGTAGGTACACCTCATTTATAGTTAACAATAATAAATAAATCTATCATGGCCTCTAGTTTTACCTCTCCACAATACTAGTCGCATTTTGTCTGCTTGTCGGCTTCGTGGCGTTTTGTCATTTGTCACAATATTTTTTTAATACAAAATAACTCAGCGGGATATACATAATATTTCAACACCTAATTAGTATATCTGCTTGTATTAAGTTGTTTTGTATCTTGAATATTCGCGATTTTTTGACATATGGGATTGATGATAACGATGAGCACATACAACTCAGCTTAAATTGTCTTGAATAAAAAAAAACTGTTCAATTAATTTTTTATGCATCCTTTTCACTACCATACCATCAGCACACGCATGTGGGTCATCTAGAATAAGTAATTGGGCAATTTACATAATATGTGTTTGTGTGTGTTACCATAGTCATTAAATATCACCGAAGTCATTATTGTAGCTTCACTAATCGCCATATGTACACAATTGGCAATCAATAATCCTACCTAGATGTACTACCTTTATGGCTACTGGTGATCAACCACGGTCTGTCCGTACGTTTCTATTTCATCAAGGGGCATAGTAACAAATTTTTAGTTTTAGATCTTAGATATCCGTACGCTACACTAGAGACTAGAGTACCAACTCTTTATTAATATGATTACCTTTACGTTATAGCGGCGCATCTTTTTGAAAGCTTTTGTAACATATCAATTTTTCGTAACGAAAATTTTCCAATGGTTTGGAAAATACGAGTATCATTTTGAGCATAGTGTGCTCAACGATTAATATACACATAGCCCGCTCTCTACCCGTCGCCGTTCCAGCCGACATCCACACCGCCAAACCAAAAGCAGCGCTATAACCCATTTGCTTGCACTATTACACTACTACGGCTGTGTAGTATATCTCCGCGCGAAATTGCCCAATATCGACATCACTCGCGCTGCTATTGCGAGATTCGAAAATTAAATAAATATTCAGGTAGATTGAGGGAATTGGATTTTGGCTTTGTAGTTTTAAACCGGTTGTCAGGTGAATTTTTTGGATATCTATCTATCTGAGAGCTTGTATGCTTGCCTCTTTTCCTGGCTATATTACATTTTAGTTGTGCTGATGGCATTACTATTGCAAATAGCACTTTTCACTTGTTGCGGTGATCGACATATGGTTACGGTTGTTAAATTTAAAATGAATTGTGTTGATTTTAATGGAAGAATTAAGTGTGATTGAAATCAGTTTTTTTACGATTAGATTGATATAAATCAAAACAAGATACAAATGAATTTTTACGAAATGTAAGCATGCATTGCATACATTTATAACAAATTCAAATGAAGAAGTAACATTATAAATATGTACACATACACGATTGATAAAAATCCCAGAATTTAATGTTAATTAGCCTAATTTTCAACCAACAATTCTCGGTTCTCAATTAGGCCTTATAAATTAGCCCGAATAGTGCCAGCGTTACCATATGGTAACGCACATATGACTTCCACCTAAATGCTTGTGGAATCCACCCTGTACTTTGAAATGAAAAATATTTTTATTGATTTCACACTGAACATCTCTAGTGTACATAGTCACTAGGTGATTTCAGATTGCAAAATATGGTGGAGCATTTTTTTTCTCACGTTTTTTTCGGGGCGTTGATCACCAATCCGAAACTTCCCACCAAAATTTCGTTGCGAAACAGGGTCAAAATCGTGAAAAACCTCAAAATTGAGCCTCTTTTTCCTTTATTTGGCTTATAAATGAGGGGTATAGAATCAATATCGGCAATCTCCACTTTTTTGGTAAAATGACCTAATGATGTAGTAGAGCCCCGATATTCAGGACCGGACCCTATCCGGATTATCGAATTGTCCGAATTTTCGAAATGCACTAATTTACACCTTGGTGGACTGTATTTATATTAAAATCATAAAAAAATAACCATTCTAACGATAAAAAATAATTTCGTATTCGAAATTTGCCTTATCTTAAGTTTATATAGCAGTAAGCTTGAGCAAACTTTATCAACTTGTCGAATTTTATTAAAATTTAAACAAAATTTGGCACAAACCCGAATCCGGATTATCGAACTTCCGGATTTTCGGGGTCCGGATTATCGGTGTCCTACTGTATTTTAATTTATTAATCTTCTTCTTCCTTGCCTCGTTCTTTATACCGCTCCATGGTTTCGCGTTGCTCGACCTGCAGTGTAGGCACATCGCCCGCTTTGGCGATAATATCTCAGCATATTTCTACAGGCAGCTCTATCTTGGATCGTGTCATCGCCGAGACCAATGCGTTGTTGTTGCTTTTTCATTTGACACATCCAGGTGTTCTTCGGTCTGCCTCTGGCGTTGGGTCCATCAAGTGGAACTTCCATTGATATCGCTTTCTTTGCTGGGTTCTCAGGCGGACGCCTTTGAACATGGCAATACCAATCCATTTGTCGGTCTTCGAGCTTTTCGGTGATTGGTTGGTCTATGGACAAGCTGCCTCGGATGTAGCTACTCTTGATGTGGTCCCTTTTCGTTACACCAACTGACATGCGTAACATTTTCATTTGTTTCGCGTAACCTTCATACATGGTCCAGCATTCTGATCCATACATGAGTGCGGGACGTACAACCGTTTTGTACAACTTGCCCTTTAGCTTCAGTGGCATTTTCTTATCGCAGAAAACTCCAGAGTTTTCTCGCAACGTCATCCACCCACCTTTGTGCGATGTTTGATGTCATCATCGCATGTAGCTCCGTTGTTAACCATCGAGCCAAGGTACTTGAACTTGGTACAAGACTTAAGCTGCTCTCCTTTGACGTACATTTCTGGTATCGGTGCATCTGGGTCTGAGAATGGGCAGCATAAGAACTCAGTCTTTGTTATACTTACCCTCAGTCCATGCTCCTCCAGAATGTCACACCATTTTGTAAGTGCAGCTTGCAAGGCAACGATGTTTGGGCTACTGAGGACTATATCATCGGCAAAAAGAAGAGATATTTCTAGGCCGTCGGAGATACGTGTTAATAAGTAGCACATGATGATGTTGAAGAGCAACGGACTCAATACACTGCCCTGGTGTACTTCGACATTCACCGGAAATTCTTCTGATTCACCAGCTGTGCATCTAACCTTAGTCTTAGCTCCATCATACATGTCTCGTATCATCCTGACATATGCCTCAGGGACATTAAGTGCTCTCAAGGCCAACCATATCAGATCACGAGGTACTCTATCGAATGCCTTTTCCAAATCGATGAACACAAAGTGCAAGTCCTTTCGTGCTGCTCTATACTTTTCCATTGCAATACGAATGCACTGAATCGCATCGACTGTAGATCGACCTTCAACAAAGCCGGATTGATTGTCATTCAACGCGCACAATCTTTCTCAATCGGTTGCAGACAACTCGCTCGTAGATCTTCAGTGTATGAGGTGTTAACTTTATAGCCCTATAGTTGTTGAGTTTGCGTGAGTCTCCCTTGTTCTTATAGAAAGGAAGAAGAAAACTTTCCCTGAAAGCATCAGGCATCGGTTGCCCACCTTTGATTTTGTTGAAGAGAACTGTGAGCCAACTAAGCCCGACATTTTCCATTTTCAACCAAAATTCCGCGGGGATTTTGTCCGGTCCGACTGCCTTTCCGCGTTTCATCTGATGCATTGCCTCCATCACCTCTTCCTCTGAGATATCTTCAATATTTGTGGTATTCGGCTCAACATCTCGAAGAGCTGCTCGAGGAAATTCTTCATTTAGAAGTTCGTCAAAATACTCTCGCATCCTGCTTCAAATTGCCGTATCGTCAATCAGCAACATTCCTTGCGCGTCCTTCACGTACTTTGGCGCCTGTATTTCCCGAGCGTTCCTTCTCCTTTGGGCTGCGACCCTAAATATCCTGGCGTCGTGCTTAGGTCTCTCGCGCAAAGACGGTCCTTCGGTCGCAGTCTGAGTTTCTAATTCTTGGTAGAATTTCTCAGCTGCCTTCGCCTTTGCTTGAGCTACCAAGCGCTTTACGTTTTTGTCGGCATTGCATATAATTTTCGCGAAGTTGAACCCGCTCGGTTTCACTGCTTGACTCACATTTCGTCCATGCCTTAAATGCGTTCGATTTGGCTTGCACTGCTTCCTTAGTTTCGGTGTTCCACCACCATGTTTCTTTCTTCGTGTGGAGTGGACCTTTCGAAACTCCAAGTGCCTTTTCCGCCTCACTTACTGACATTTCAACGAAACTATTCCACATTTGTGTTGGACTGTGCTCGGGGCAGTTGGTGTTGTTTTAAAACCACTCCGTCATTTTATCAATGAATGGAGTCATTGCAGGTTCAAAGTTGTCGTTTGTGAGATTGTGCCGCTTGATTTTTTCGACTGGCTTGGGAGTTCTTCTATTCCTTGCTCCTCCTGCTTTCAAAATAAATTCTGACAGGAGCAAACGATGTTGGCTGACGACAGATTCACCCAAGATCACCTTGCAGTCTTTTACCCACCTTCTCATAAAATCGAAGCAGAGGTGGTAATCGATCTGCGTTTCGTGTTTCCTATCTCCGTGTCCACTACTGTAGGTGATCAGGTGTCTCTCGTTTTTCACAAACCATGTATTTAGGATGACCAAACCATGCGATCTGCACATGGTCAGAATAGCTTCACCTTCGTCATTTCTGACCGTTGAAGGGCTACCCTTTCCACCATGGCAATCCTCGTAATCATAATTTGATTCACCCACATGGTCATTTAAATCTCCTCCCAAGAACACCAATTCGGTATCTGGAATGGTCTGAATCAGGGTGTCAACGTCGTTTCAAAATGCCTCTTTTTCTTCTGGTAGCAGTCCCACTTGGGAAGCGTAGGCACTTATTACGTTCCACACCCTTTCGTAGATAACCAATTTGATGCTGATCAAGCGATCACTTCTCTTCGCGACACTTATTATGCTGCCAAGTAAAGACGACGCCAGAATAATGCCAACTCCGTTTCTTTGGTTTGTAACTCCATAGTAGTACAATTTGTACTTCATGGAATTCGTAAGAAACCGGGCTCTGTCGATATGGATATTTCGCCACTTCGTTTCTTGCACGAACATAATGTCTATCCCCCTCCGCTTCATGATATCCTCAATCTCCTCGCTCTTTGACGTCATGGAACCGACATTCCAGCTTGCAACCCTCAGCTTCTCCACAATGTAATTGGTCTGCCTTATATTGCTCGCACCGGAAACCGTCGAGCTCTGGCGCGAACTAGGTTCGCCCCGGGATCACTCAACCGCATAGCAGAAGTAGTGCCCAGCGGGGTAGTGCAGTGCCGGATTAACCTCGTGGCAGAAGGTGGCAAATGCCACGGGCCCCGCGCCTAGAGGGGGCCCCGCGCTGGCTTTAAAAAAACTTAATAGTAACCAAATTCTAAAAACGAGTGGTAGTATTTGGACAAATGACTCTTTTGTGTCATAACTTTCCATGACAACTTTGCATGGATTCGACTCAATTTTGTTGCCGATATCGCGACTTCCCAATGAACGTATTTCTCCCATTAGTTAATGATGATAATATTTATGAGTGGAATATGTACATACCATGATTTCAAAAATAGGGCCAGAGCCACATAGCCCGTGGAACAATCAAATTCTTGTATGAGATATTTCTTTTCGGTTATAAGAATCTGCCCTAGATCGCATGGTTTGACCGTTTGACACAGGGGATGTGGCTATAAAGCATAAATTTAACAGCAAATGGGGATAAAAGAGATCAACTATCTTACTATCATTGAAACTAAACACAAATTGCTCGTTTAGTTTGCTAAAGTTCAAAGTCTTCAGTACATCGATGAACAATATTTTTCCGTCGGACTTCAGTAGTGTCGCTATCATTATCATCTTAAATGAACTTAGGGACGCACGACCACTTTACTTATGTTTTTATGGTGAAATTGGCTGATCAATTCGACTTGAAAAAAACACTTATCCGCAGGGCCCACGAGAATTAGCGGCCCAAAAGCCAAAGCCATACAAGAATAATTTTTTGAACAGCAAAAAAAAATAATATAAAGAAAAACAATTTTTCAGTTTTTCAGCGTTGGTAATTTTTCTTAGACAACTAGAGATGTTCCTCTTCCTTTTCTCCCTAGCTATACGTCTAGAGAAATTAACTTTATCCCAAAATACTTAGTAAAAATCTTATGAAAAAATCAAGAAAATTCCGAGATAGAAAATTATAAAATTTTTTTGACGACATTTTTCATTTTATGGCACAATTTAAAGGCGAAGAATTCGTTGAGAAACTTGCAAAATTTCGGATTATTGTGAAATTCATTGTGATAAAAGTTTGCGTTTAGTCATCATAATCATCACTCTTCATTATTAAAAAATTCAAGATCATCCATGACAGAAAAGTCCTGTCCTGCAATTATTCATCCAATATGATTAATGGAGGAAAATGCTATTAGTTTACGAATTGATGTTTGGTTGAATCCACCATGAATGAAACGCCCGTTTTAATTTAAATTAGTTAGCTTCTCGTTCTATACGGAATGTCCGGAAACTATCGCATAAAGGCACCCAAATATGATTCCTGGTGATATTTCCAGCAAAAATGAGTATAAACTAAAAACAGCTTGCGTAGAAGTCCGCAACTCAGTGGGGCATTTTCATGTTTTCAACAAATGCTAATGTACAGTACTGATGCAACCTCGAAATGATTTATACAACCTAAGTTGAAAGTTACACTTTGTGGGTCGTTCAACAAAAGTTGAACGAAAGTTGAACGAGAGTTGAACCTAAGTTTAAAGTTGAATTGAAGTTGAATTCGAGTTGAATTCGAGTTGAATTCATGTTGAACCCAAGTTGAACTCAAGTTGAACCCATGTTGAGCCCAAGTTGAACTTAAGCTGAACGTAAATTGAACCCAAGCCCAACCTCTGTTGGAGAAAAGAGAAAAGGGAATTTGAGCATTAGTGAAGAAGACGTTGAAAACCCGAAAAAGTCCCATAAGTTTGGATTCAAAATGTTTCAAGGGCTGGCGTGTCTGGACTAATTTACGACTTCTGCCTTTATGTCGGCGAAGGCACATGCGGATCTTTTGGACTCGAACTGTCCTCCAATATAGTTCTTCATCTTACAGTATTTCTGAAAATCTTAATGATCGCTTTGAAGGGAAGAGGAATATTCGCAGTTGGAACTATTCGCAACAATAGACTAAAATGTAGTCTAAAGGCAGAGAAGGATCTAGCCAAAGAGGGCCGAGGGTCCTTTGATGTTAAAGTTGAGACCGCACAAAATTTAGTTGCTTGTCGCTGGTATGTTATCGAAAACCTCCGAATGCATTCGCTGGTACCGAAAGGAAAAAAAATATTAAGATTTCACTCCCAAATTTTGTAAAATGCTACAATAAACACATGGGTGGTGTAGATCTATCGGATATGTTATATGGAGCTGTACAAAATTAATCATCGAACGAAGAAATGGTATATGGGTATTGTTTTCTGGTGCATAAACATGGCAGTTGTCAATAGATGGATCCTTTACCGGAGAGACCTAAATTCTACCAGAGAAAACGAAGGGCACATGCTCCTCATTAATTTTCAAGTTGACATCGCATATTAGCTGATGCAATCATCAAATCAAATTTTGTCTCGGAAAAGAGGTCGTCCCTCGTATTTAAATTCAATTCAACTCATCACCGAGCTCCTCAGCGCCAACATTGCCTGCGCAAATAGAGTCTCCAAGAGCGTCGTTCAGCACAAAAACGGCGTATGTGCAGGATCCTTGTAAAAACACAAGGTATGACAATATTGACCATTGGATTCAATGGGGCTCAAAAGGAAGATGTAGAGTGTGGAAATCTGGATATCCTCGTTCAAAATGCTCAAATATATAACTTTATTGTAATCCCCAAAAGAATTTCTTTGTTACATACCATACCAAATGTTAAAATAAGAAAATATGAATAATCTTGATAATATAACAACGGTTCAAAATCAAAACTTCGCTTATTTTCGCATGCAATTCCATAAACCATTAGGCAACATATGCTTGCACCAAGTACTATAAATGTACCTTTAAGGCTCAATGTTGCCTATAGGCAACATTTGATTAAGGACAAACTAGGATGCGTAGGACCTATAAAATTAGATCAGTTGTTACTTATGGCTATATTGACAACAATTTAATGTCAAATATTTTTTACATGCTCTTACTTTAATTTGGTCCTGAAAGGATTAATTTTTTTGTTTTTATTTTTTTTTTGTTTTTTTTTTTATTTTTATTTTTTAGCCCAACCTCTGTTGAACCTTGAATGGCACCCAACACTCACAGGGTACCACCTAGCCCAACTTCCGTTGAACCTTGAATGGCACCCAAAACTCACAGGGTATCTACTACCTGTAATGCCAAAAAGTAACGCGTTTTCGTTGCAATTTTCGTGACGCTTTTCGATTTATGTGCCAGAGTCAAGACATAAAAATGTCAAAAAGCTTAACTTATTCCCTAAGGTTGAAGAATTTTACATAAGCTCCTGACCAGACCAGCTACATAAAACCATGATAAGTTGAGGGACTTTGTGCATTTGTGTGATGGCGTGTTGTGGCGCGATGAATAATGTCCATCGATGTTCTCATGTTTTTGTTTTTTGCCCATTATGCGACAAATACGTATGTCTTTAGTTTGTACTATCGAGAGGTCGATGATATGTTGCATCCCCATTGAAAGTTGTGACGATTGCGTTGTCCCAGCCGTTATACTCTAACATAACATAATTTTGATAAATGTATGCTTTCTAACCAAAAAGTTTTTTTTCATGGTACATATATGAGAATCTACCACGCCGAGGATTTACTTATAATCAGGCCTCCAAATTACCAGATAACGTGGAGTCGTGACCGATCTGGCTGGGTTAATACATACCTTTAAAAAAATATACGGAAACGTCCCCAAATAATTAGACGATATTCCAATTTTAATAATTATAGTAAAACATAATCTCGAATATTAAAAGCATAAAAAGGGTAATAGGCAAAAGACTACGAGTTAAGGGAGCCCACTAACGAAGCTAGCAAATCCTGGGGGCCCCGCCCTTGATTCCTGCCACGGGCCCCGCGCTTGCTTAATCCGGCACTGGCGTAGTGCTTGTATCTGCGTCAATTTCCATAAGGCCTCCCATTCTTTTACACATTTTGGAGAAAGGTTGTGTATTTTGGCACTAGTGTGTGGAAATAAATAATTAAGTAGTTTAATTTATTAATATTAGCGCAATATAGAAATGTTGTCAGTTTTTGAAAATAAAAGTAGTTCCATGCTTATTTGACTATAGAAAAATACCATCAGTTGCAAAAGCGGCTATCTCCACTTGTATGTTAGAATCAAAACCGGCTATCTCCTTTATTATGATGTTTCTGCACAGAATTGGTATAAATTCTATAATATATTGAACTAATTCTACAACGCGATAATTAAAATTTGGCAATTGAAAATTTAAAAAAATCAATAGTTGCCATTAGCAACGGTTTTTTTCCGAATGGTAACGTTTATTTTTTTGAATTCAAAAATACAGTAGGCCGCATGAAAAATTATGGTTTAACTGATGGTTGTAAGTTAAACTAAACTCCGTTTAAGGAAACTCAACAAAAAATAAACGTCCATTTAAACTGCAGTTTAACGTTAAACTCCGTTTAAAGTTAAACGGTCGTCGGTGACCGTTTTACTAATGGCTGGTGAATATAAACTCGTTTTGGGATTCTATTTGCCGAGGTATTTCGTTGAATTTTATTGAAAATGGTGACACTGAAAAGTATCTTTGAATATGTATATAAATATGACGGACGATTTTTTGAATAATTTGCATCAATTGTGCGTGCGCGGTGGAAAAGAATCGCTCGAGAACGATCAGATTATTGATGAAAATGGATATGCAAAGATGATGAGTTTCTTTAAGGGTTCGGATTTTTATTGAAGGACACGGTATCATCTGCTGTAGAAGATATAATGCACATAATATCGAGTCACCCGCAAAGAGAAACCATGCTACCCAGCCAGTAAAGCTTCTTCTTTGATATAATGCAATTGGATGCATTAATAGCGTCCTCTGTACGCCTAGAGTGAACATTCTATATGTTGGCTTAAGCCTAAATAATGTTTGTAAGCCACAGCAGCCAAGCAGTTATTTTTGACGCCGTGTTGTTCAACCACTATCGATTACGCAAACCCCATCATTCTTATCGTTTATCGCTTTTAACAAACTTTTTTTTTTGGTACAGCCACGAAATTAATATTGCAATGGGCGGGATATGTGAAAAGGTAATTGGATGCCCAAGCAATTCATAAGCGCGCAACGAGCCTATGAAGACAGATTGCATTGAAGGTCGCGAATTCAATATGGGAGCAATTACTATGAGACGACATTTACCAAATACATGGCTCTGAAACTGGAGAACAAGGCCGCGTGGCCGAGACAATTAAGGGTCAACGATACAGGTGGCCGAAGTCCGAAATCTGACCCATCAGGAGTTTGTTCTACGCACTACTCATTTAATAAACTGTAGAACAAAGTTGTCTTGGGTCACTTTGTATGGGAGGTACCCTTAGTTTTTACCCGAATGAACTGATTTTTGGTGGGTGGGGTAACTATGATCTCCAATCGCAACAAACCAAAATTTAGCACTCTGCTCCAATTTTGGGGGGAGTTATGGACATGCCGTTTTGAAAAATTTAAATCGGGGGATAATGGGGGCCTTGACCGGAGCGACTCAAAGTTTACCTTAAAATGATCTTGAACTTATTGTGAATACTTGTACAAAATGTTACAGCTGAACTAGCATTATTTCAAAAGTTATGGAGCTTTTAACAAAGGTCTAAAATTTAAATATTCTAATTTATTTTGTTAGGCTAGCGCCGAAAGATTTAATTAAACTCTAATGTGTTTTCTATCATTGGAAAGGTAATTTTATGTAGTTTTTTTCGTCCTCACACTATTTTTGTGTATCTCTTGCCGTTTTTCAAAAAAATCGCAAGAAAACGAAAAAATGCCTCCCTATCCCCCTTTTTTAAGGTTGCGGACCCCCGATCGGTTGGGACTTTCTATGCCATCATCTCGGGACCATTCCCAACCATAATAAAAAAAAAATTTCAGATGTAGGATTTTTGCCGTTCGATGGCCATATTTTGGTCCAATTTTCTTAGACTATTTGACTATGACGTGATTTTTATGTTTTGAGTTGCAAGTGTGCTTAAATTCTAAGTTGTTACTAGCAACTATAAAAAATAAAACTTTGGAGGTCTAAGAGCGGCGATTGTCGTTCGGTCCTTTCTAATTAACCGTCAAATATTCTGAAATGGAAAAGGCGAAAAATCGCGCAAGAACAGCAAACTTTTCGAAGCAGGAGGAAAGTTTGTTGCTGAAAATCGTGAATAGCCATAGTGCTATTATAGAAAATAAGAGAACCGATGCGATGACCAACGCACGAAAAGCGGAAGAATGGGAAAAAATTCGCCAAGAGTTCATTCTCAAGTTCCTGGAGTTAAGAGGGACGTTTGCGCTATTCGAAAAAAATACGAGAATATGAAAAAAGGCAAGTATGCTGATTTGAAACCACTTGGAATATAGAAATTATTTTAAATAAATAACACAAATTTCATTTCTTCATAGGGGTTAAAAAAAAGTTAACACTCCAAAGACATTATATCTCGAAAACCGGTGGTGGCCCGCCTGAAACAGTTTATTTTTCTGAAGAAGAAATTGAGCTTTTGGAAGTAATAGGTCCGCAGGCCGTAGGACTTGAAAATAAATACGGAGATTATGACGGGATTGCGAACGAAAGTAAGTTAATATTTGCTCTTTCATAATTTTACTGCTGAAATGCTTTAGTTAATACAATGAATACGAACGAGATTGTCGATCCGGACGAAGACAGCGGAAAACAACAAGCAGCAGCATCATTCAGTGACATCACCATCATCGAAGATATTAGGCTACCAAACCTCTCCGAAAGTGCCGATTCAGCTCGACTCACCTCTTCTTCACACCCAGCAATACGCAAAAGAAACGCAAGATATACAGTGGCTCACCGCTTATTTTATGCAATAGAAACTTTTAATTTCTATACCGCATATTTTTTAAACGAAAATATTTTATGATGCAATTCAAATGTAGATTGGTTGTCATGGTTTCATTGAATATAATACAAGCATCTAACAAATACATAATAAGTTCTTCTCCGGATTTCAAAACTTTCAAAAACCAAGTAACCATTGAAATTACATGTCACAGCTTATTTTATGCAGGTGACCTAATACCACCGATTTCGCACTGGTTATTCAAAATCCCAAGCATTTTTCGCGTGTCGTGTTTGACAAATTGAATCATAATTGTCTATTAGGGGTCTAAAGTCTTAGTTTGTCATTGTTAACGTCTGGTATAAAGTCTTAGTTTGTCATTGTTAACGTCGTCACAAAACGAAATAATAATGGGTCCACGAAAAACGATTGAGCAAAGAGAATTGGTCATAAATCACTTCAAAAACGGTGAATCACAGCGGAAAATTGCTTTAATGGTAAATATGAAGGCATCTACGGTTCAAAAAATTATTGATCGTTTTCTTCACGAAAATCGGATCCACGATAAAGGAAGAAAAGCTCCAAATAAAATTTTCAATGAAGCTGACGAGAGATTTATTGTGCGAAAAGTGAAGGCTAATCCTGGACTCTCCGCGGTAAAACTTACGACGGAAGTAAGCGAGAGCCTTGGCAAAGCATGTAGTGTCGAAACTGTTCGCCGAGTTTTGCGAGATAACAATTTTAATGGCAGAGTTGTTCGGAAAAAACCATTCATTGGTCCGAAAAATAGGCGCATTCGATTAAATTTCGCCAAAGAGCACCTTAATAAGAGCCAGGAGTTTTGGGAATCAGTGATCTTCTCCGACGAATCGAAATTTAATATATTTGGGTCAGACGGCATGTCTTACGTATGGAGGAAGCCCAATACGGAGTATAACAAGAAAAACCTAAAACCAACTGTTAAGCATGGCGGAGGAAGCGTAATGGTATGGGCTGTATGTCAGCTTCTGGTCCAGGAAAGCTGACTTTTATTGAAACAAACATGGATAAGAACATGTACCATCAAATTCTGAAGGATAATTTATTGCAAAGCGCCGAGAATTTGGGGATACGGTCGAATTTCCGTTTTTACCAAGACAACGACCTTAAACATAAGTCGGGCATTGTTCAATCATGGCTCATATACAACTGCCCCCATGTTATGGCCCCTCCTGCACAATCACCAGACATTAATGTTATTGAAAATTTGTGGGCAATATTGGAGCAGAACATCAGGAAGCACAAAATTTCCAACAAGAACGACCTAAAAGAAGCTTTACAACTAGAATGGAACAAAATATCGCCTGAAGTTACTTCCAAACTAGTCAATTCGATGCGGAAACGACTTAAAGCTGTTGTGGACCAGAAGGGCTACCACACAAAGTATTAAAATATCCTTAGTTTTAACGATATTCCTATTTTTTTTTTTATTATCAGTAACTGCATAAAATTAGCTGTGAGATGAATTTTTGGTGTTTTTGGAAATATTTTGATATTTCTCCTGTAAATCATAAAAAAAAAAATTAAATGAAGTATCCATGTAAAACCTGTCGTGCTCTGTGGCCGTGATCGTTCGGTCGCCACTCTGTGAAATAGACACTCATAGAGAAACGAGTTTCCAAACTCGGCACGACTCGTCGCAAGTTTATTATTCAGAAGAAGATATTCTTATCGTAGAATTAATAAACTAACAATGCGACTAGGAAGTGGTATGGCTGACAACCGTATCACACTCCGAATTCAGTTGTCTTTGTAACGTTGATGACTACACACGGTAGTCATCAACGCACCATGCTCCACTAGGAGTTACGGTAATGAAGAGAGATCCATGTAAAACCTACAATTTTTCATTTCAAATAACGTAAATTTCAGCTTTATAAATTTACCAGTTTCGGAGATACAGTGCCTCAAAAACTAAAATATGAGCTGCATAAAATAAGCAGTGAGCCACTGTATGTACATATTGAACTAATTGGAATTTGATCTATTCCGGGACATGTTATTTAAAGAGTAATTAATTAATTAATTAACTTAAACATTTGGGTACAGATACTAGTATTCTGCAAAGGAACCGCCTCAGTATCCAAAATGTAATCATTCGAGCGGAGTGTTCAGATGCAAGGAGCTTACATTGACAGACGTCATTTCTTTCCGTAATATTTTTGGTTAGATACATTCAAACTTCGTTATATAGAACGGAGCACCGGAAGTATAAGTCCCAAAAAAAAAAGGAACAGACAATTAGAAGCCTGATGAGAACAACGCGGAACTTATTAATTCCAGTTTGCCAGGCGACTTTCCTCAAAATTTTAAATATAACCAAACACCGTTTACAGTATGTTGGCGAATAACTACCGCTTACCATAGGTAAATCGCCCAAAGAACACAGAGGAGGCGATAGAAAACGCCACCTATTCAGGGCGAAAAGGAGGTCAATTGCTAATTTGATCAAGAAATTGAAATGTGTCGAAGCGCACTATACTTACACAGCTTACAGTCTTCGAGGATATTTACCATCGTATTTAAATATGCGAAAAATGGCAATGGTGTAAAATAACGACATGCGAAAATCACAAAGGCCGAATTTAATTGTAAAAGAGAGTTCCTTTCAATCGGTTTTTAATTCTACTTCAATTTGGGTTTCGGTCCTCCTCCTCGGTTTGCTCCACGTGTTTGTTACTAGATGAACAAATAAAGCAAGTTCAGAATTGAAAAATAAGTTGATCATTAAGAAACGGGTACATAAATTACGTGCAAAGTCATTTTATTCATTGCTAAAAGCTAAAAGAAAAACGGCATGCTAGTTCAAAGTTTCGATTATCAAAAAAAAAAAAACCATGCCTAACCTTCCAGATCAATCGGCGTACTATACCCGGCAGCTATAGATGTATAATTTTTACATTGTCCAAAGCTCGCCCAGAGAGAAGAATACTGCAAAAAATACGTTTATGGTATACGTGGGGCGAGTTCCCAAAGGGATCTAACGAATTTGCGTCATCAGTCGTCCACAGGCTTAAGAACACAGATTTCACTAGCATTAAGACCCTCCGCTTAATGTGTGATGGATGTGGAGGACAAAACAAAAACTGCATATTGATTTCCGCATGCAGCAAGTGGTTTCTATAGATGCCCCGATTGTCTAAAAACGATCAAAATTATATACCTCGTAACAAGTCCTTAAATTTTTACCAAGCGACCGGGATTTCGGCAGAATAGAAAATTACCTAAAAAAAGTAGAAATAATCAATAGCCTGCAGAACAGTATAGGCAGATTTTCCATAAATACGGAACAGTCTTAAAATTGAGTAGTGGTGTTTTTGATTGGTAATCAGAATCCTATTGCATTTTGAAGAACACGGCAAATTGGCACTTCAGATTTAATGAAAACAAACGTTTTATTCTGAGTAAAACGGCCAAATGGAGAAGTGTCTTTGTAAGAGGGCAGCCATATTACCGGTCCAATATTTGCACACCAAGAGGTGTTCTAAGAAAAGGAAAAGCTTTCCAAATTATGCAGCCTATAGTCAATCTTCTGTCTTCTCTGAGATTTTGTTCGTGTTACACTGAAGCCGTTTGTTTTGACGTGTCCCCAATTTTCGCGCCAACTGCGCAGACAATAAGACCTTGTTTTTCTCAAACGGCATTTGATAATGCAGACTTCAATGTTCAATCAACTGATTACGCCAAAACATGCCATGGTACTAAACCAGTGTATTTCTCGTTTGAAAGAGTTGCATCATCAAACCTTATAGGGGATTTAAAAATAGTTAAACTCGAGCAATTCGAAAGGACTAACGCTGAAGGTTTGTAAAGGCAATCAAGATAAAAGACCTCAGCGAACTATTCCTATCCACAGATATTGTATTACCTTCTGTACTCGATCTGCTGTGGTTATTTGGCAAAAGTAAAAACGTTCCAGGTATTCTTGGTTGAAACGGATTTATGGGGGATGCAACTCGAAATATCCCCCACGAAAAAACACTGATTGTGTGTCTACCGTTTATTAATGCTCCGCCAAGTGATGGAGATACCATCTACTCGCATGATTGATGGGTATACAAAAAAACTCGCTCGTTAAATCAAGAGACTTGTCACGTTCGATCAACCTCTATATCTCAAGGCAGTCGACATTGTGGCAAATCATCCAGATGAACTTTCAAATGTAGTCGTCAGGCTCGGCGGCTTTCATTTAGTTATGTCATTCATGGGGGCCATTGGATATATCATGCAAGGAACTGGCTTTACCGAACTTTTCTAAGCAGTTTATACTTCCAACTCAACGGACAGGATAATGTCAGGCCACGCCTACTCTAAAGCAGTTCGAGCTTACATGGCAGGGCAAACAACCCTCGCTAAGACGATACTTCAATCGATAGACAATGCACCTGATTTTGTAGAGATGCTGACTAATACAGACAAGACTGGACTTCTTTCAAATAGTCAGCAGCGCAATGTGAAAACCTACAAAGAGAGTTCTCAGTTCAGCCTCAACTTTAAAAAACAAGAGGTCCCACATCAAAGTTATGGACACAATTCACAATACTTCGAAATGCTAATATTGCTCAAACAACTAATTGAGGCTGGAGGAAATGGTAAATGAGAACTCCACCTTCAAATATAATCTAGTGGCTATAATTTACGCAAATGTCCGACATGGATATTGAACCAATCACTTATGAGAACTATGATGACAAGTGGTTGTTTAACTCGTGGTCCAGGAGTGGTTGAGCGCGTTTTAGTAAAATGGACCCAAGGAATGGCTGCAACACAGAACGTATTTGAGGAGAACATTGATGGAGGGGCTTGTAGCGTCGGCTAAAAATATAATTGTATCGAATAATATGCTGTTTCTTCACACGATAAGTGGATGCGACACTACTAATGCTTCGTTCCACCAGGCTAAGGTAAAATTCCTCAGTGTCCTGAGAAAAAAAAGCCACAGTTGAGCTCCGTACTTGAAGTGTTCAAAGATCCCCATGCACTTCATTCAAGCATCAGAAGAGCTGGAGAGGAATTCCTCAAAGCATTGCATGGGCAAAAAGGTGCTCTCTCGTTGAATCTGCTACGGTATAAAAACAACCTCACGTCCTCCTACAAGGCAAGGTTCAACTTTGCCTCACTTCTACCAACCGAAGATGCTTCTCATCAGCACTCACTGCGAGTACACCATCAAGTGCAAAAGTGCCAAGGATTTGAGAAACGACTTGAGGACACACCCAATTCCACAATGTGTAATAATTACAGCGGATTATTGTTTTTCAGATATGAATGTGGATCTCCGTTTTACTAATTAAAAAAAATGGTTTGATCGGGCAGATAATTAGTGAAATGTCCAAATTAATCATAAATCTATTTTATTAGATTAATTATGTATATTTTCAATATGCCACAACAATTTATAACGGAAAAATCACAGAAATGGTTGGCTTAAGCGATTCCACCGTACAGAGCATTATTTATCGATTCGTGCATGAAAACCGAACACACGACAATGGAAGAAGTGCTCCAAACAAAATTTTTAGCTCAACAGATGAGCGTTATATTGTGAAAAAAATCAAGGAAAACCCAAGATTATCAGCTCCGAAGATTGCCAACGAAGTGGAGACTGAATTAGATAAGGCATGTCACCCAGAAACGAAACGTCGTGTACTGCGTGACCACGATTTCAATGGTAGAATGGCACGCAAGAAGCCGTTTATTAGTGCCAAAACTAAAAAAAAACGCTAAAATTCGCCCAGGAACATGTCGGAAAGGATTCTACATTTTGGGATACTGTCATATTTGCCGATGAATCCAAATTCAACATTTTTGTTCGGATGGGGCCTCATTCGTTTGGCGAAAGCCAAACACAGAGCTGCAAATGAAGAATCTGAAAGCCATAGTGAAGCATGGTGGTGGTAGCGTTATGGTGTGGGCCTGTATGTCGTCGTCGGGAGTAGGACATTTAGAATTTATAGATACAACAATGGATAAGGCAAAGTATCTTGAAATTTTGAAGTCCAATTTACTCCAACGTTCGGTGAAACTGGGCATTCGGGATCAATTCCGATTTTACCAAGACAATGATCCCAAACATAAATCAGTTATTGTGCAAACGTGGCTGATTTGGAGCTGCCCGCACATCATGCAACCACCACCACAGTCGCCGGACTTAAACGTAATCGAAAATTTACGGGCTCTTTTGGACACAAACGTTAGAAAACGGCAGATATCGAACAAAGCGGATCTCAAAACTGCACTATTAGAAGAATGGGCCAAAATCACTTCAGAAGTTACTAAAAAATTGGTGGCTTCAATGCCCAAGAGGCTTAAAATGGTGATTGATCAAAAAGGTGGTCATTCATACCAATTATTAAATATTGTCTTTTCGTCTTCTAAATTTAAAAAAAATATGTGGTTGAAATAAGCTGTGGTGTTATTTTTAGTTACTCTTCTTGTTAATTGCTGTTAAATATTGTTAATATATCTGTGGTCATTATGAAAAACAGCTTAAGTCGACTTAAGACAAAATCGAGTTAATGTGTTCACTGGATTCGCCGTATTCGACTCCACCTCTACACAAAATTTGGTTAATTTCGGATTATTTTTGAGCGAGCTACAGCGATTGGTTTTTCCGCCTATCTCAAGTAGACCCTCAACGACATAAGGAAAAGTGAACTTAACTTAACATATTTCTTACTAAAATATATATATATTTTTGAAAATTGGCTTAAATTAACTTAAGTTACTTTTCTAAATATGAAATTAACTCAAATGACTCTTTTACCACTGAATTTCGAAACAGCCTAAATCGACATAAGCGTCTTTTCCTTAACTCCAAAACAAATTCAGTCTTCCTCATCTTGAGTTAAGTTCTTATTCCAAATGATTTTCTTTCCGTAGAGAGCTCTTATATGGCTTTAGCGTTTATTCCTTATCAGATTTACGGAAAGTCCTGTTACAATGTCTATGTAAGCGGTTGTTTCGCATGCATTCATGGTGAAATTCAGTAGATAAGTCACTGTTAAATGAGTTGTTGTTCAATCAAATTGCTATTTCGTGAAAGTGAAGTTAACTATTGAGGGTATGTAGGCTTGTGTCCCGCGTACCTGAAATTTACTTTACACTCGAAACATTAAACGAGCCTCGGTACCTCCGAATGATTCAACGGCAACGACTTTTGGCTATAAACAACGGACTAAGATATGTTTTTGGAAAGTTGGGACTATGTGGGGGAGTGTAATAAAACAAGGCTCACAGAAGTCGAACAGGAAATTACCGCATACAACATCGCTGTACTAGGACTGAGCGAAACACGATGGCTCGGATCGGGGGCGACTTTATTACCAAGCTCTCCTACTGTATTGCTCTGGAAATGAAGACGATAATACACCTCGGCAACCAGGCGTCGGAATACTGTTGAGTAGGAATGCACGCCGATCCCTAATCGACTGGAAACCTATTTCGGATCGAATCATCACAGTCAGATTCAAATCTAGAGTACGAAACATTACAATTATTCAGTGCTACGCACCGACTGAACCTGCAGATCAATCAGCAAAGGACGTTTTTTATCAGCGACTAGGCGACACCTTTGATAGGGCTCCCAGGGGTGACATCCAAATTATTATGGGGGATCTCAATGCCAAAGTCGCTATTGATAACTTAGGCTTGGAACACCTTATGGGCAATCACGGGCTTGGCGACAGAAACAGCAATGGCGAAATGTTCGTGGAGTTCTGTAACTCTCGACAACTAGTCACTGGCGGAACCTTGTTCAAGCATAAACCCTGCCACCTAACAACTTGGGTTTCTCCTGATGGCAGAACAGAAAACCAAACAAATTGACCATATTGCTGTTTCAAAGACATGGAGAAACTGCCTCTTGGACATCAGTTCGAAGCGTGGAGCTGATATTGGCAGCGACCATAATCTTGTTATCGCGAAATTTCGTTTACGAACGGCAGCGATCCAACGATCTACTAACGCACGAATCGTGCCACGTTTTAATGTGCAAAAACTAAAAAATCCATCAATTAAACGCACATATTCTACCGCTTTGCACGAAAAAGCTAGTGCAGCACTCTTGAGAATCTTACAACTGAAGATAGATGAAATTTTTCAAAGGATTCTTTCATTTCGTGTGGCGAAGCGACTGTGGACGATTGGATCGCGGTAGGATACCTTTTTTCAGTGATGCTACTTGGTCTCTTAACTCAGAATGCAAAAGAGTTAAGGAACAGATTAACTCCGGTGCTGATATTTCAACTAAAAGTTAACTCCGAGCTGAATACCGTTCACTACAAAAAGGCGTGCAGAGAAGTGTCAGGCGTGATAAGCGTAACTACATCAATGCTTTAGCGAAGGAGGCAAATGATACGGCTTACCGTGGTGAAAGTGGTACCCTTTTCAAGCTTATTAAGCCACTAATTGGCAAATCGTTCACTACTGACCATCCTGTGAAAGATAAAGAAGGGTTACTGTTTGTTACCGAAGAACAGCCGCTTCAGAGATGGAAAGATCACCTTTTTGAGGTCCTTAACAACAAGTAAGACAGTGTCTATTTATCGAACATAAATTTCTAACTGTAGGTCATTCCCACATGGAGTGTGATGCGGATCACGCCTTAATCGAGAGAAAGAAAAAAGTAACGAACACAAAAATTCATCCTCGTGATTGGTTCGATTTTGTACGAACTGTTGGTGTCAAAAACCAATTTCATGTAATCGAAATGGATTCCACGGATTTCTTTTCTTATTCAAAAACAAAATTTATGTGGAGAAGCCGGGACGCAAATTCTGAAAACTTTCATTGGAATAATGTTAAATGGTAAAGATACACAAAAAATGATTTTGGAAAAGTTCATTTCAAAATAACCCCAAATGTAGAACATCCATTTGAAGTATTAAACATCCAAAAAAGAGGTATAAATTTAGGAAGTATATCTGAAATTTCTAAGTTACCAGAGGAAGTATATCTGTAAAAAAGAAAAAGGATCTATTGGATCTTCTTCCTATGATTGATCCTTTCTTTCACGACTTTTACAAAAGTCTTCCCTCTGATGAAATTTCGAAAATACACCTCGACCTAGTTGAAGAAGACAGCAATCAAAATCACGTCTGTGAAGTCGTTTTTTCTGCATTAATTCTTTCGAAGAGGCTTTATATTATTTGTTTATTATAATAATTACTTTTCCTTTCATTTTTATACCCTTCACTCGTAGAGTAAAGGGTATATTAACTTTGTCATGAAGTTTGTAACGCATTGAAGGAAGCATCTCCGACCATATAAAATATGTATATATATGATCAGCATGACGAGCTGAGTCGATTGGGCGATGTCCGTCTGTCTGTCTGTCCGTCTGTCCGTCTGTCCGTCTGTCCGTCTGTCCGTCTGTCCGTCTGTTGCTACGCGTTTTACTCGGCCAATTTAAAAGCTATCGAGCTGAAATTTTGCACACATGCTTCTTTTTATTGCAGGCAGTTTGTATGTTCGAATCGCTAAAATCGGACCGTGGGGTCATGGGGCTGCCATACAAACGTAACCACCCCAATTTGGTTTTTCTAAGAAAAACTTTTTCATGCGTGCACCAATTTCAACCAAATTTCACAGAAATGTGTTTCTATTGATAAGACAAAACATATGTAAGAATGGATCAAATAAGACTATGGGGTCATGGGGCTGCCATACAAACTTAACCCCCCAAATTAGGTTCTTCTAAGAAAAACTTTTTCATTTGTGCACCAATTTCAACCAAATTTCACACAAATGTGTTTCTATTGATGCCACAAAACATATGTAAGAATGGTTCGAATCGGACTATGGGGTCATGGGGCTGTCATACAAACCCAACCCCCCAAATTGAGTTTTTCTAAGAAAAACTTTTTGATTTGTGCACCAATGTCTATCAAACCTCATAAAAGTGTATTTCAATTGATGCCACAAAACATATGTAAAATGGAATGGAATCGGACAATGGGGTCATGGGGCTGTCATACAAACCCAACCCCCCAAATTGAGTTCTTCTACGAAAAACTTTTTTATTTGTGCATCACTTTCAACCAAAACTCGTAAAAGTGCATCTCTATTGATGCCATAAGACATGTGTAAAAATGAATGGAATCGGTCTATGGGGTCATGGGGCTACCATACAAACCCAACCCCCCATTTTAGATCTTCTAAGAAACATTTTTTCCACACCGATTTAAAAAAAAATTAATGCGTCCTTGTCAAAACAAAAAAAAATTAAAACGAATGGAATCATACTATGGGACCATGCTCCCGCATCCCCCCAATAAAGTTTTCTGAGTAAATATTTGTATTTTCCCACTTAACCAAAAACACACAAATATTGTTTTACCGACGCCACAGAAGGAAAAGAATGGGGAAGGATTGAACACAAGTCATATGTTCGCCCAAAAAAACTTTTAGCCCGAGGAGAGTGAAGGGTATTCAAATTTCGGCCGCGCCCGAAATTAGCCTCGGTCTCGTTTTATGAATAATTCCGTAAAATAAAAAGAAATTAAAAATTTATTAAAAAAGAGTTTAGATTTAAGATTCATCAACTGTATAATGGTAATATGGAAAAAGAACCTATGCCCTCTTAAGATAATAGTTTAAGCACAATATAATTGAGAATAAAGACTTAAGTGGAATTAAGTTTTGTCAACACCTATTGCGTCATACGGAAAAAACTCTTATTTTGTTTTTTATCATATTACAATCAAACTGCTTTATTTTTGGAATAAAATTATAGTAGGATACATTGCTCACATGATAATCTACAAATATGTATTAGTCTTTGGATTTGAAAACTGTATAGATTTTTCACAAGTCGTTTTAAAGTTTAAAATCGCTCTACTGAAAAACTATGAAAACCGACTTAAGCGATTATTCATAATCACCACAGATATATAATTTGAATAAAAAAATGAATTTGTAACATCTTTGGACGTTAACCTAATAGTCTTCGTTTATAAAATTTTTATATCTTTAAAGGATTGTATTTTATATGCAATTAAAATTTTTTATAGGTACTGGTTGAAATATGTAAGCTGTAACCCACTGTATGTATATATAATTATGAATGAAGTAAATCAATGTGTAAACTAGATAGACTAATTTTGTAGCATAGGAGCATGATTCGTTCTGCAGTTATTTTGCATTGCAGAAGCAACAACACATCTGCAAATGATTGGGAGAAAAAATCGAGCACGGACCCGCCACAAGCGCATTAGGAGGTTATCTGATTATGCGTCGGTTTAGAAGCTTAGGTTACAGACAAAACGCTTGATCAAATATACACGATCTTCTTACCTCTTAAAGATTGAGAATAGCATAAATAAAAATAATTTTAAGATATTCTGGTCCAGTGCCGTTACTTTTCTAAAATATATTGTGTTCGAGATGAAAATGGGGGCCCCCCACACCAGGCATGTCAAACTCGCGCCCCACCTAGCAGGTTTATGCGACCCGCGGCCAGGTCGAAGAAACACAATGTGTATCATAAAAAAAGCGAAGAAATTTGTAGGTGTTGAACTAAAGTCGAAGCAATTTACTTTTAAATAAGAAGTAGTTGTTGGCTTGGTTTAGTCATGGTTTTTCGCACGGTTGCATTCTAATTCCCGATGGTATTTTTCAAAAATTGTTTGCACAGCCACCTTTCTGTCCAAACTTAAGTTATGTCAGCCTAACAATTTTGGCTCCCAAGGTTGATTTGGACTTCGACGTTTCTGGATTACCGATGCTACAATGTTCTGATTAGCTGTACAGAATTAGGCGGAAATTAACTTACTCACTGTTTTTGATCGGACAACTAAATTTTGGCGTTTAACCTTGTCTAAAGTTTATAAATTTGTTTAAGGAACATTTTCAAAAGAAGGACGAATTTCTAAAGGATATAATTCCAGGGTTGCTAGAGACTCAGATTTATTACTCATATTTTAAGTAATATTCTGTGATGATATTTCAAAAATAATTGTCTATGGGCGTTTTCGAAATGTATATCTAGCGGCCCGCTCGATCCTGCAGACAGTCATATTTGGCCCAGGTTAGATTTTGAGTTTGACACCCCTGCCCCATACAGTGTAATTTATAATTAAACCATAAAAAAAAAATACAAGTAAATCCAGGACTATATTTATAGGAAATTTATACTATCGACAGGATACACCAAAACCTCACCATCCAGTCAAGTAAATGGTTTGGACTGTTTTTTTTTAGTTCAAATTCAGGATTTGTTTGTAGACGGTTATTAGGGTCTGGTAAAATGCGATTCACACTTGGCAATATTAGGTTTATTATGAAATCACGAATCATGTTTACACTATGGTCCTAACTTTATACAGAACTTGACAGTATACTATGGAATCCGTCTAAATTTAGGCTGATTATTGGAGGCATGACTAATACTAACTAACAAAAATCTACGCCAATGATTTTTGTTCGTAAAAAAGTGAGAAAATCAGATTTGGTCATCATCAATCCGGTTGAGAACGTGGACAGAACGGATAAAAGAGCAGATTGTGGGATAGACAGCCTCTACTGTTAATGTAACATTTATTTTCTTAGATGTGTGTTGCATATCCTCCTGCGAAATTAACCACAACTTCCTAAAGATTTGGTTTGGGATTTCCAATGAAATCGCGTCATGAACCGGGTGGATTCTTTTTCTGTTGATTGAATTTTACCTTTGGTACCAGAGCTCTTAATGGATGAAGCCATTTCTTATGCTCACTTTATTAAGATGTAAAAAAAAAACGATATTAACTTCACTTTAATTTACTGTGAAGAGAGTTTTAGTATGTCGTTGAAAATATAACGATTCCCCGAATAGGCTTTGGCATTTTCTATGATAAATTCGCTTGCCTGTCCTACGCAAAACAGTATACCACAATTTTTCATGTCCCAAGTAGGCATAGGTGTATTTCCGTGAATTTGACTGACTATAAACAGCTGGAATTGTGGGTTCATGATATTTTATTTGTCGGCTATGCCTAATTAGAACATGCAAAACTGTGGTATACGGTTTTGCGTACGGCAGGCAAGCGAATTTTTCATAGAAAATGTCAAAGCCTATTCGAACTATCGTTATATTTTAACCGATATGCTAAAACTGTCTATTAACTATACTTAAAATATTTAACGTTGTATCTGTAACAATATTTAGGGAAGGAGAATCAGGGTGGGCTCAGATGTATTGCAGCAATTTAAAGGCTTACGGCGAAAATCAGCTACAGTCGGCTGCTGTTACGGTTTTAGGTTAAATATCGTACTTCTGAAAGGATTTCAGTCTTTAGTAAAAATAAACAACTTAAAAGTTAACGACATAAAAAAGGTGCAATAATTGGTTTACATTTTTCTGCTATGAGCCTCGTAAAAGCTAAGGCTGGTTCATATGTTAACAACCTGAGCTTCTCCTTGTCGTCGTCCCGGTTTTTGGCTGGCCTGTGAAAGTAGCACCGCAAATACTCCGTCGGAAATCTGCTGGCTCTTTGCTTTGTTCTTTTTCCAGATCCTTTCGACAGCGATCTATACATGCGTAGCTTCGCTTGATTGCCCACAACAAAAAAAATTCTCACTTCTCCCTTCATCTAATATTCTCATCGAATGTTATTCATTTGATCGCAAGCCAAAAGGTACATTTTCCTCGACACGACTGCAGCGGCCCTAGCGACAGCGACTGAATCATTCCATATGAAAACTCATTTTTCTCTCATTCTAAAAACGAGTTTTTATATGGAATGAGCGAGTCGCTGTCGCTAGACCCGCTGGGGTCGTGCCGAGGAAAATGTACCTTTCAAGTTAGCTCTTCTCCTGGTCCCGATGGTACTCCCAACTTTTTTCCTAAAAATACACACAACTTCATTTCTTCTTCCTCTTGCAATAATTTTGAAGAAATGTTTACAATTGAAGACGTCCTATACCGTTCCGATACCTAAGCCGAGTGATACAAACCTGGTATGCAACTACAGGCTCGCTCTTTCCGCTTGCTCGAAACTTCTAAAACGTTTTGTATATAACTATCATCCAATTAACATGGTTTTTGCAAAAATTGTTCAATAATTACTAACCTAGTGGAGTTTATCACTTCTATTGTCAAATCCTTGAACTCCATCTTGACGTCCATGTTATCAATACGGATTTTTCGAAAGCTTTTGATACGGTTAACCACAAGATTTTAATTGACAAATTAATCGATCTGAATTTTCCTCTGCATTTAACCACTCGGCTTTCGTCTTATGTTGTCAATTGTTCGTCCCATATTCCATTCCAAAATTGTCTTTCGTCTGTCTTACATCCCTGCTCAGGCGTCCCCCATGGGTCAATTCTCGGGCCTTTACTTTTCCCATTTTACACCAATGATCTACTCTCTTTACTAAATTGGCGTTGCCTATTAGAGATAAATGCAAACTTACGAATATATCCTCCGCATCCACCAGACTGCTTATCCTTTCAATCAGACGTGGATATTTTGTATTTCTGGTGATGTGTTAAATTTTATTGTGTGAATTTATATCTTTTGTAGTCTCGGTACATTACTGTAATTTTAGGTCTAAAACTATTAGATGAAATCACGTTCTGTGGCTAACTTGTTTGATTTGCAATCTACGATGCTAGTAATCTAGAGGTCCAGAGATCGAATCTCGGCGTCCATAGGAAATATATATATATATATATTAAGTGCTTGCAACATTATGTACACTCCTCTAAATTCAATGTAACGTTGACTCGAAGTAGCCTATAAACGGCTGAGTGAACGCGCCATGCCCACAAGGGGTTACGGTACAGAGAGAGAGAGAAAAAAAAAGATGAATAGATGAATATGCATCACTGATAAAATTACAAATATTTCACAGGATGCAGGATCATCAAACTTTATCTGCCATCCGATTTCAACATTAAGTCGTTTGCGCACAGAGTTATAGTCAAATTAAAATATGAAGAAGGGGTAATTTGTATGGGAGGTAGATAAATTACTTGATCCGATTTGGCCAATAGCGTCCCAGATTTACTCAAAGCAAACATCTGTATCCGAAATTGTTTGCTTTATCAAAGCCCTATCTTAAGGTACGTTGTCCTAGACGCGGCCGCACGACAGCGACTCGCTCATTCCACATAAAAACTCGTTTTTCTCTCATTTTAAAGGTACGTTTTCCTCGGCACGGCCCCAGCGGCTCTAGCGACTGCGGCTCGCCCATTGGCCATTGCATATAAAAACTCGTTTTTAGTTGCTAATCGCTTGGCATACCTTCACAATGAATGAACCGCGCAGTCGCGGGACTCTTGTTGTACATAGTGCATACACGAATGGTGAACGTGGTGCACTTGCTTGTTTGTGGGGCCTCGGGCGACGGCTGCTTGGGATAGGGAACTTGCTCTAGAGCCGCTGGAGTCCCTAGAGTCGCTGCGGCCGCGTCGAGGACAACGTACCTTAAAAACGAGTTTTTATATGGAATGAGCGAGTCGCTGTGATGCAGTCGTGTCGAGGAAAATGTACCTTAAGAACGAACTAAACGGAGTCGGCATGCTGAAAAGACCGAATTATTATATTGAAATTCCAGAAGAAACTGTAGTAATTCTAGAACTTACACCGAAATCCTTCCGCGGTTGGAAGCCCGATCGAATCACTTACTTCTTGGAGATACTACCCTTAGCTCCGCTGTCGTAAAGAGCACCTTTACAAAATAACTTCTATCCCGAATCAGGTTGGTAGTAGGTATTTTGGAGTGGTCGATGTTGTGGCACAAAAGATCTTATGGTCGTAGTTCCTAAAGCTTTACCGAAATCTTATTCCAAAAGGAAGGAATCAGAGATGCGATTGGAAATACACTGCGCGACAAATGCTTAGGTTCACTCATATTTCCTTCCATGAAGCGGTAAAATAAAACCTTACCAGTTCAAGAAATGTTATTTTTGGAAGTATTAAATATCACAAACAAAATGAATGGACTGAATCCCCACAGGACATTTTCCTTAAATTACAGTAATTGATTTAAGTCAAAGAGTCAATTTCCAGTGCGACAATTGCTTAGGTTCAGGGACGATTTTACCGTTTTACATAATGTTTTCGCTGAAAAATATTTCAGAAAAGTATGAAAGAGGATAAATACGAAAAAACCGGAGCATTTTTTTGTAATTTAATAGTGTGTATTTTCGTTATTTTTATTTATAATTTCATAAAGCCTTCGAGGCAGGTAATCGTATAAAGAATGCAGCACAGATATCGGTATTTTAGACCAAGCAGTCTTAATTCCGTGAATTAACTCTTCTTTAGAGTCGTATTGTTTACCACTACTGTAAACCTCCCGAACAAGCCACCCCCAAATGTTTAATGCCAGGGGAGATGGGCACCCAGTCTAACAAAACCACATTTTTCTCCTCAATAAGCGATTTAACCACCCTCGCTGTATGAATTGGGGCAAGATCATGTTGCAATATCCAAGGATCGCCTCCGTACATGACATTTATCATAGGAATTTCCTCTTCTAAGAGCTGTTTATAAGATGAACTGGTTTGGTAACCTCGTAGAATGACCAAGTCGATAGTTCCATGATATGATATGGCTCCCCATACAATAACGGAACCTATTCGGAAGTGATGGCGTGACAGGTACATAGGGTCCTTCCTATATAATCATGATAGTAGGAGAACCCATCTGGACCGTCCACACAAAGCCGTTTTCCATCCGTAAATATTACCTGCCTCCATTGTGATGTCCAGTTCATGAATCTTGAGGCGAAATCCAGGCGCTGTAGGCGATGTTGCGGGGTTAAGGCTATTTTTTCTTTAATCGTAAACGTTTTAAGCAAGATGAAGATCTAAGAACTCGTTGGATGGTCCTTAAACTTGCTGATAACACCAAAATCTCCCCAAGCATACGCGCAGTAAAGGGCTTCTCTTAAGAGACTTCGCCTTGATGCACCGGAAATCGCTTTTTTTCTGCCTCCTGCGTATCGTCGGCCATAATTTCCACTATCTCGTATAAAATTATTAACAAGGTTCAAGCTCCGCTGAATCCGTATTGCAATTTGTCGGTTTGAATATCCTTCTTGCTTTAGTATGGAAATTGTCGCCTTTTCCTCGGCAGAAAATTGATTTCCTTTTGACATTATCCACTATACGACTCACAGAGTATAACGCGAAAAAAAATGTTTCCACAAACACTTCTCACCAGGAGGAGATAACTCTTTAAAGTAAGTGAACCTATACAATTGTCGCAGTGGAAATTGCGATTTTCATTTTAAAAAATTCCGTTAGCTATGCGAGTTGCTTAATAGAAATGTAATATTTATTAAAATAACCGTTAGTTGAGAGAGCATTATTTAAAAATTATTTCCGTTCAGAGTACATAGAAATTATATAATTTTAAAGGAAAATATCCATGAACCTAAGCATTTGTCGCGCAGTGTATCTTGAGGATACATGAATTCCTCTTTGTGCCTCCTAAATTGACAAAATTTGTTGGACTACATATTTGGAACGGGACTCCGAAGGTGGAATTTTATTGGATTGAAAACAGGAGAACACATTTGGTTAAACGTTAATAATAAGATGAGCAAAACAACGCTTAGTTCCATTAGTAAGTGCCAAGTTGGCAGGTACTGAGCGCCTGACTCAAGACTTTTTAATTTTAAATTATTTTTTTTTTTATTTAATTGAATTAATCCAATATTCGTTAATAATTACTTCTATGACTATCACGCTATCGATAAATGCAATATAATTGTGATGAAATACTTGTAACATATAGGAACAGATTGGAATACGGAACGAGCACTTTCCCTTTTCATTTAGCCACCCACACAGGCGGACCATGTTGGAGCAGCAGAATACGCTCGCTCGATTGTCTTTTGTCGCGCTCACCATACATTCAACAAACACACATCATTGTTTGGCCCCCCATAAGTTGGTCCGATTGCACCAACAATGTTTCTTCAACGAAATACCTTTGCTTTTAGCGGATGATGATTTTACCTGTCCGTCTACAACACACAGTGCCAGTCAGCGCCAGTTCGCTTGTATTAGTGGAGCGCTTTCGATTTCATTTGTGGCATTTCAACATATGGAAAAGCCCGTTTGGTAGGTTGACTACGTCATCCTTGCGCTATCGCAATAGCATCCGTAAAAATTGTGTTTATTTTACTACGAGTATACACGCCAACTTTGGCTCCCCTTATTGGCTATGGGGGAGCCACAACCACAATACGCAGACGTCGTCGACGTTCGATTGCTACATCTTTATCTATTTCGCGCTTATTCTCTCTATTTTGTTGTTTGTTGCGCTGGTCTAATGCTCACATTTATATGGCTCCCAATTGTAAAGAGCTAGAGACTTTAGTGTGTGTAGCACTAGACGCTAGCTGGCTAGCTTTGCTAGAGAGTCTGTATCTGGTTTGGTTTTGTGTGCACACATATTTGAGACGGCTATGGTTGCGCGAGAAGACAACTTGTGGAAATGAGTGTTTATTTTTTCTGTGCGCACGGCTTTATTTTTTTTTTTCTCAAACATTAGTGCGCGTAGCACTCATAACATAACATACACACAACACACATCTTCTTCTTCAGCGGGGGGCCTTTGAGTGTGGTTGACCCACTTTGCGGCGCTATGGCCTACTGCACTTGGCCAATTTTCACTCTCGTTTGGGCTTCAAGGCGATGTCGCGGGCGCGCGCGCCGGCCAGGCAGAAACGAGGCTTTTGCTTTAGCATTGTGCGTGCTCTGTTTGGCGATGTCGAGCCCAACACAACAAGTACAGTAGGGTCGAGGGGGCCAAAGGAGACCCATTCGATGGAATTGTGGTTACAGAATGAAGGCGACATGTTTGTTGGTAATAACTGGCTGAAGTACGAAATGTTGCATAATACGTGTGTCGTCGCTACGTTTTCTTTTTATGTTTTGAAGTGTTTGAGGTGTGTGTGTTTGACTTCCAACGACGACCATTATGCCCATACTAATTGTCTTCACATGAAGTACATACCCGATAGAGTTACTACATGGGTACCTTTACGCGTAATAATAATGCATGTAACTGGGGACATTAAAATTACGCAGGGTGCCCTGTTATTTTTTTGACTTACAATAATTGGAAGTTTTTCGTAATCAATCCATTTCACAATGAAACGTTTAAAATTAATGAAGTTGTAGTTTATTATGATCAAAGGGAGATTTTTGAGAAATGTAATGAATTTCATATCCCACCGGATATTAGATTTCATATAAAGTGACTTCAAGTTGAAACTTACCAATAAAAAGATATATAAAATGAAATTATGAATTAGACCAAGTGGGTGGTCGGATTTATACTTTTTTCAATTAGAATCGTTTTCTCAATTTTATAAAGCATACAGTTCGATGAAAATAAATGGGTAAGAATGTTTTAATCTTCCGAATTTTATTCTTTCTTTAGTCTAGTTTTAAATATGTGTTTGAAAAATTTAATTTATTTAATTTATGTTACTGTTATTCAGGGTTGTTGGCATATTTCGATGTATTTTTCGCAGCGCGACAAAATAAAGTCAGAATGGAACAAAATGAAAGCAAACTGATATGTATTTGGAATTTTTCGTTTTTTTTTAAGGAAAATCACGGCAGATATTTCAAAACTATTGAAAATTTAAAATATAATGGAAACATATTTGTGTTTAATTAAAAATAATAAATTAGCCAATTTAATTTGTTTAGGCTCATGGATTAAACTGCCGTTTAGTTAACTGTAGTTTAAATTTAAACTCCGTTTAGCTAAGTTAACAACTATACAACGCGATAATTAAAATTTGGCAATTAAAAATTTTAAAAATCATTAGCAACGGTATTTTTCCCAAATGGTAACGTTTTTTTTTATTTAAAAATGCAGTAGGCTGAATGAAAAATTATGGTTGTGAATTAAACTAAACTCCGTTTAAGGAAATGGGCGAGATATGTGGTATGTGTGTGCGTAACGAGCCTATGAAGCCAGATTGGGTGGAAGGTCGAGAGCTCAATATGGGAGCAATCACTAGGAGAGGACATTCAGCAAATACTGGGCCTCTGAAACTGGAGGACAAGGCTGCGTGGCCGTGACATGAAGAGTCAACGATTCAGGTGTCCAAACGCCTAAGTCTGCCTAACGTGGAAAAGAAGATGAAACAATAGGGACAAAACCCTCACTAACGGAAAAAACATCAAGATTTCAATATGTACACTGCGTTTCACTTGAATAGCACATTCCGTTTTTTCATTATAATTTACATATACATATATCAATATTCTTATGACTTTGCTAATAGTTTTTTTTTGTCTTCTTTGTGTGGGCTCCCCGAAAGAAAAATTGTGCTCTTGCAATTTACCTTTACCTTTTTTTCACCAATTGCTTCAAAAGAGAGCAGATTTTTTGTTTCACTAGAATAGCACAGTTGGGTTTAAGCTTCACATACGGGGTGCATGTGGTCACAATATCACAATCTATAGTCGTTTCGAGTATTTTAAATACGATTCGTTGATTTAAAAAAAAATTGGGTCGTGGTAAAGCCTTAACAAGCGAAGAACAGGTTAAAATAAAAACCTACAGGAACTGTGACCTTTCAGTGACTAAAATATCGGAAAAAAAAACTGGAAAAAGCAGAAACGTGATTAAAAATTTTATTAAAAATGGTGAAAATTATGAAAAAATATGAAAGGTCGAGTAAGCAGTGTACTCTCTAATGCAGATAAGCGATCTATTTTGCGTGAAGCATCGAATTCACATCATTCTGTGGACAAAATTCGGTTAAAAGTTGGTCACAGTGCGAGTAAAACAACTGTATGGCGTGCTAATTCAAAAGCTAAACACCTTAAGCGTCTAAAATTAAAAAAAAACACCACTTAACCCCGCTCGTAAACAAGCTCGGTTGACTTTTTGTCGTACCAACATGTCATGGACCAAAGAGTGGTATCGCGTTGTTTTTTCTGATGAGAAGAAATTTAATTTCGAAGGGCTCGACGGATATAACTGTTATTTTTATGATTTAAGGAAGGAGACGCACCAGTTGGATCGTTTGCACAGTCGAGTTGGCGGCGTTATGGTTTGGGGAGCCATATCCTACTGCGACACTTGTGAGCTCCAATTCTTAGACACCACTATGAATGCTAAGTCGTATCAAGGTGTTTTAGAAAAGGCTTTTCCGACATTCGAAAGTCTCTTTGGACCATTGCCGTGGACTTTCCAACCAGACAATGAACCAATACACACTGCCCGTGCCGTAAAGTCGTTTATAGAGTCCAAAAATGTTACTCTTTTGAACTGGCCACCATACTCGCCGGATCTAAACATAATAGAAAATGTTTGGGGAAGGCTGGTCAGAAAAGTTTATGAGTCTGGTAAACAGTTTTCAACAAAGACTGGACTAATTGAAGCCATTCAGCAATTATGGGCTACAATATCCCTTGCTTACATCAAAATTTTGTACGATTCTTTACCTAATAGGATCTAGGAGGTTATTTCAAATGGGGGAGGCTCAACCCATTACTAAAATTGCTGATTTTAACTCAAATTGATCTCAACTTGAGGTGTTTTACATTTTTTTTCTCTAAGATACATGTTGGAAAAATTCGATTTTTTTTTATTTCAAATTAAAGCTAATTAATCAAATGACAAATAAAAAATACAAAATATCTGTTGTTTTCATTTTTTTAAAAGATATTAAGAAAGTAAATTTACTGTATAGAGTGTGCTATTAAAGTGAAACGCAGTGTATACGAGTATATAAAAAACAATCCAAATTAAGAGCTCTCATGGAGTGCGAAGAAATCCCTGGAGTTGGTGAATCATATTTAAAAAAAAAGTCAAAACCCAACAACAGCACACGAACGGCTTTACAATAGCGCTCACAAAGGATCACGAAACACTGTTGAAAGGTAAATCTAATAACAAAAATGCATTTAGTTCACTTAATGATCTATTTTTTTTTTGTAGTAAATATGGAGTGTGAAAAAGACGCTTTCCAGTTCTGGCAAAAAAAAATTAATGTTCGCTTTGAAACAGTTTGCATAATATTGCAATGGAAAGAAACGATGCGATTCTCGATATAGATGATGAAACATTGCGCTCCATCAGTGAATATCACATTTGAATATACAGAAACTCATGTGCGGAGCAATGGAGAAATTACAGCCCGCTATGTCGACAATTTTTGAAGAAGCCTTGAATAAAAATATAAATAATAATTTCAGAACAATTAGAACAATAAGTTCGGCAAACGTGAACCCCGTGAATCTATCTTTTGATGCGTACAACGACAACCATTCAAGGGGGAGAGACAGACACTACAGCTTTGTCTGATAAAAAGCGGAGAGTGTGTAGACCAGTGGATGGAGATGTCGTCTGCGGACCACTTCACCCCGAAGGGCATTGCTACGGACCACCGCACCGTGCCGAGGATGGATTAGAAAGTTTCGAGAATGGTTTCCTACCCATTCAGACATGGACAGAGTTTTGTTGTTATTTTTCAGCCTTTGGCGGGTCACACAGTACTCTCACAGTGGTACTCTACCTTTTTTAAGCTTTGTAATAACATGATGTTGACGACAAAGCAGTCGCACGAGATTTGCACAATATGGCGATTCGAGACTATTCAACCAAGTGGGCGCAATTATTTTGGGATGAATTGGCTGAAGCGTTATCGGTATGAAGGAGTATTTGCGTGCCATTTTATTTATTTATTTACACATGAAATCACTTTCGTATTGCCCGTCAAAATGTATGCGTCCCCTGCATGTGCAATAAACATGACTTTCTTCTTAGAAGCTGTGTCGATTTAAAATTTAACTGTTGCGACTACTTTTTGAAGCCATGTTCCGTCAACAAAAAAAAAACTCCACAGTAAGGCGAGCATAAGTATTTGTACAGCATTGGGCCCTCGGGAGTCTGGTCACCTTAGTTTAAACGAATTCAATACAAGATTCTCTTGCATTCGCCATAACCATCAGTAAATCGCAAGGCCAATCTTTGAGTGTTTGCGGTTTAAATTTGGAGAATGAATGTTTCTCTCACGGCAAATAGTACGTCTACGTGAACGTGGCATGTTCACGTGTCGGGCATCCATCAGCTTTGTTCGTTCTCGCCAAATATACGTAATAAAACCAGAAACGATGTTTATGAAAAAGTACTTAAAAGACACATGTTTCTGCAACATTTCGATTGCAAAAAACGAAGTTCTGAATTAACCTTTAAAGGGGATTCAGACTATCGGCTAGATTTACTAAATCCTAGATTCAGTTAACAGTTGTACCATATTGCACTATGCAATTTGAATAATGCATTTACATTCTACGATGCATTTTGAATACGATTTAATCAAGTAGGAGGGTTTCGACTCGATTAATTTAGTGGTTTTAGTAAATCCTGTCAGTAGTGTGAATCCACCCTTAGTTTTAAATAATAACCTTTAGTTTTAATATCATGGAAATGCATTTGCTCATTCATAGACGAAATTATTTTTACTGATTCTATTTCATTTTCTTTTCCTAAACAAATAATTGAGTTCATTTTATAACAAACCAAAGGCTGTGGCGAGTGATACGAAATTCGCCGAATCAGCTTTCTGAATGTACTCCCTCCCCTGAATGGCTTCCACCCGCATCAACAAAATTGCTATTGACACCTCTGGAAAATTGCCCAAGAGAAAAATTACGAAGGCAGCTCATTTTCTCATACTTTTGGCTATACTTCCTGAACTAAACGAATTGAAATTTACCCCACCCGCCAAATGATAACATTTAAAAGGTGGGGCGATACGAAGTTCGCCGGACCAGCTTGTTTTATAATGAAAAGGGGGGCTACCAAAAATAAGTTATTGTCACATTTACCTTATTTTCTCAATGGTGTCTGATACTAATCAATATTTTGTGCGGAAATCTCAAATGAAAGGAAAAAATGGTTCTTTTTTTAGTTCCAATAGAATGCGTCTAAATCAATGGCAATCACACAATTTTGAAAAGTATTTAATATTTTCAATTGATTTGTATTTAGGTTCGACACGCCAACATATGTAGATACGAAAGTCCTAATAAAGTCCAAGACATGTTCAAAAATTCAAGTTTTTAGAGATCAGTTTAATGAAGATTTCAATAGAACACAATCCTATTTTCAACATCAAATATTTTTAACACTAAAAGCAGATGTTGAATAAACATACCTCCCGGAGGCGTTGAACATGGTCAACACTATCTATGATTTTCTCTATTTTCGACACTTATTTTTATCCAGGGTCCAAACACTTGTTAACCAGTTGGTTCAATGCAATTAAATTTTAAAATAACGAAAATATTTTCAACATTCACTAAATGGCAGTAGAAAACTTTTCTATAAAATATCTTCCCTCATTCGTATGGTGTTTTATTTTTCTCCTCTAGGCTAATTTAGAGGCGACACACCACAAAGTTAATTGCATCTATCAAAACATTATGAGGGACACACACATTGCATGTGCAAAATTTAGCCCCTGGCTACTTGCTGCAATTTTTATCTGTAAGTGACATTGGAAGTGAATGAGAGTTAGTTGTAGTATAACATTGACCTGGAAACACAGTGCACTTGAGCTAGATTCAATCGTGCAATTGTAGTTGTGCATATAGATGAATATTGCAATTGCATTATATCTATGCATAGTACGTGTAGCTAGCAAAGTACATTATGTGCAATGTATCTATGATGATGCGCATTGCACATAGACGACGGCAACTACATATACCATTCCGTACTCATGAAAATTATATCTATCCCAAATGGATTGGGGCTACCCCACAAACTACAATTCCCCACATGCATTTACTGTCTCGGTCTGAATAATATCTACGTACGGGTACGAGTATGTACGTTGTGTAGCGCAGCGCATTCGCAAGACCTTGTAAACATTTCTCTAGTTGTGCGATTTTTTGCTTTTAGGTTTTTTTTACCATACACTCTGGTGTAAAGTGTGCAATGTAATTTTTTGGACTTACAAATTTTAGCTTTTGGTTATTTTATCGAATGCATGCTACAATATTAGAAACGGGGGCAGTTTTTTACTTTTGTCGTGGGTATACTAGCCTCCATTTTTTATTAAATTTTTAATTTGTATCATTTCAGGGATTGTTTGTAATCAAAAACTAATGAGAAAGCTGAAAAAAAGACATTTTCGTTAAAAATTTTGAATTTCAAAGCAGTTTTTCGGTGTGTTCACAAAATTGTAATACTGGGCACAGAATAACTCTCTTCAATCAAACATGTTTGGGGAAAAAGTAACGAAACGTCGCGTCGTGGTTTTCTGTCAGATGCTGTATGATCATGATCATATAAAAACAAAAAAAATCTTCTGCCAACAAAATGGGAAAATTGGATTCAAGTTTAACGAATTCAAGGAAATTTTGCTGAATATCATCACAGTCTGACTAGTTTCCTTGATTACTTGTGTTAGTTCAATCAAAACTCTTCAATTCATATAGATAGTCTGGTGAGATCGTCCTTTTCGTTACCGTAGCAGTTGGTCGATGTGTGACTACTCAAAATGATTGTGGTAGTCATTAATGTCGTCCCCCATGCCATAAAATGGCAATAATGCCAAGAAAATCAAAAATCGTGTTCACTATTTTGCTCAATACAATTCTCGTAAATTCCTTTAATTTTTAAAATATTTTTGGAAGATTTACGCCTAAAAACGCGCGAAAGATGGTTACAGTAGAGCTCGTGCATCATCACCATAGGCTTACTTCACTTGACACCCATATTGCTGGTAATGATATCGCAGGATTTAATCATCACCTTTACGCATCAGATATTGTTCCAATGTCGTTAAGCAAATTTTTGACGAGTCCCACATTTATAACGGTGAAATCAGATTTTTAAGCTGACCAGACGTACAGCATTTTGCTGTACAGTGCAGCATTTTGCTGTTCAGTACAGTATTTTACTACATAATAAGCTCCCTCAGTGAGGCCTGTGATCAGTCTATCTGCCATCGATATTTAGCGAGATAATCGCAATTTTGTGTTTGCCAATCGTTCATTTTCGATAACTCGGGAACACTTTTCGATCATCCTGAAATTCGGCACACTTGTAGAGGTACTACATTTCCCTCAAATAACACAGTCTTACCTATCCGAGCTTGGAAGTTCCGGCTGATAAAATCGCAATTTTGAGTTTTCGAATAAAAAATTTTCCATAAATCGGAAATTCGTTAGTGAAAAATTTTGAAATATAGATAACTTGTAGAGCACCTTATACTGTTCATATGTGGTTCATTAATTATAGCCGCCGAAAGGTGCCATTTAAGATGTAAAGTTTGACCCGATATTTAGCGAAATAATAGCACGTTTATGCTAATGTCCTCCCAATTCCTAAAACGTCCAATACATCCCCTATATCTAATTACCGTCCCATTTCCCTTTTATCCTGCTTCCCAAAAAAATCCTCGAGGGTCTCATCCACAACAAGATTTATACCACAATTTCTGCGCTTTTTGCTAAGCAGCAACACGGTTTTTTTTAAAGGTCGTTCGCATGTCTGGTCCCCGAACTTTGATTACCTAAAAGCTCTAATCGAAGCCGTTCAGCGCAAATTTACTACTAGTATCCTTTTCTACACATTTCGAGTCCCTTACTGCAATTACGTTGATCGCCTTGTACTACTAAACGTCCCCCTTCTCGAGAAACGCGTATTGTTTCTGGATGAGTGCTTTCTATTCAATATTATATTATTCAATATCTGCAACAGTCCTTCTTCGGCGACTTTAATGAACGAAATTATTGTTCGCAGGAACGTTGTTTTTGAAAGAGAATCACGTTCTTAGTTTTGTTTTTTTTCCACCCTTGCTTTTATTTGTTAGTTTTTTTTTAATCCTAATTTTTTAACAGTTGTTTTCCAATTTTTTTTTCTTTTTTTAAATTCTAATTCAAATTATTCACTGTTTAATTGTTATTTTCTTAATATCTTTTCGAATATTGTTCCATAATTGGGGCCTATAAGCTCTGTTGCACATTTTTCAAAATAAAATAAAAATAAAAACTCGGGAGCCGACCGGAATTTCGGAAATTCGGTATACATATTTGTGGAGCTACTGGACTCAAATTTCCTCCAAGTTTGATAATCCTATCTATTCGCGTTTGGATGTTACAGCTGCCCAAATCGTCCTTTTGTGTTTTCTAATCGAAAATTGTCCATAAATTGGAAATCCTTGAGTGGAATTTTGAAATTTGGTAGACTTGTACAACACCGCACTGTCCATGTTCAGTGAATAATTTAAGGCTGAGGTATCAGTTTATCTATTGCAGTAAACGAAACGAAGTTTTAAATATGTAAGTAGGTACTATGCGGGCATCATGAAAGGCCACAAGCCAGATCAGACGACTGTCCTATTTTCTATTTTACGTGTATAATCTTATTTTGAGTTCGCTTCGTTGTTATAGTGTTAAAACATACGGTTAAGATTCACATGCTGATGATGTCAAGGAGAGCCAGTGGCGTAGATAGCTTTTCGGAGAAGGAGCGGATCAGTGGTCGGTATTATTTAGGGGTTCTAAACAAGGAATTGAAGGAATAGTCACCACCATCTTGTTTCTATGCCTTTCTACCGAATAAAACATTCGTTTGATCGTTTGAGGGTTGCTAATGGGGACGAAAAATGGGCTGTCGTTTCAAGATTTTGAAATTGTTCAAATTTTGGCTTTTTTAGGTGGGATTCCGGAGGATAGGTTAGGCACAGCGAAGAAAATATGGTACGTCGAACAATGTGGCACTAGAGATCAGATGTAAATTTTTCATAATCCCCACCCTAATGTTGGTATACTGACTTAATACGTTCACTGTCAATGAGTCACAAGTGCACACAGCATTCCTCCCTGTTTACTACTATGAGTCATATGTGACTCATAAAAGTATGGATTTTCGGATGCCAGACTTGGTAATGTCGGTGAACACCGGTCAGACAGTGGACGTGTTAATCGAAGTTGGACTAGCGACTTCTGAATGATACGCGGGGGTTTAGTCCCGTCAGGCGTCATGCATCTTAGGAAGAGTTGGGAAGTTTATAGAATCGCCTTAAGATTATAATTACACAGAGTACAATACTACTGGAGATGAATGCGGCAAAAATAGGCCTCAGTGAGTGGTCTGCAGGATACAATCATGTTCTGCAGAGCAAGGAAGCAAGACGTAAAAACGTTGAGGCCGCTCCTGTTAAGTATAATATACCAAAAGATGGTCCGACGGATGAGTGAACGAGATGGTTGTGATTTAATTCGAAAAAATCCTAAATAACTGCATACCGGGTAGCACAATGCAGTATTGTTCAAGCAAAAACAAAATCCCGCCTGTTCATAATCCCGCTTTTTACAAAAAATCCTGTTTTACATTATCCCGACATAACTTAATCCTACCACTTAAAAATCCCACCCAGTAAAAACCCCGCCGTTTTAAGATACCGCTAGTGGATAGTGAAATAATCCCGTCAAAATACATTTTTTTCCATTATTTAAGAAAATCAATAACTTCTATGACGGGATATTAAAAAGAGGGATATTGAAAAGCTGTATTTTGAATTAGCGGGTTATTGAAATGGCGAGATATTAAGTTTGCGGAATTTTGATTAGACGGGATTTCAACTAAGCGGGATTTTAGACTAGCGGGATATTGAAATGGCGAGATAATGAATGTCGGGATTTTGAAAAACGGGAATATGGTGGGTGAAATATTGTATCCAACCCAGTTAGTCCCGTATGTGCCATAAAGCCGCTCAAGTAGAACCCTATTGTATCACTAGATACGCTAGTATTCGCTAGGAATAGTCAAAATTCTAGCCAAGGCAATAACAATTATGCAATTGAAAATACTGTAAAAAGGGGTAATGGCGAAATCCCAATGTGGATGATATTTTGGTAATGTACGCAATCAATAGCAAAGAACTAAATTTACATAATTTAGTATAAAAAATATGTGTGACCAAGGAGATTAATCGCCAATGAGGAGAACATTGAGAATTTTAGGACTCCCTGTTTAGTATATAAATAGAACCTTGCCTTCCCCAGGGTTGCCACATATTTCCAGGGTATCGGCTACTATTCGTTCTCAATTCGGTTTACGAAGATATTACCTTATGAAAGGAAGAAGAATATAAGGTCATATTAGGGCATACATCATGGTGGTAGCCTCGTGAAATTCATTCTCCAAATCGGCGTAAAAGGGAGACGACGGGTAGTATGCTTGAGCATTGAGAATTTGTCTAAAAACCGCATTCCGCAAGTATGTGTACAGCATTGGGTCCTCGGGAGTCTGATCGCCAAGTTTTTGTATTTTAGTTACTGTCAATTCTGTATTACTTCGTGAACAAAAACTTGCATCTACTATTGTAACCATTCAACGTGCGCACCATTGAAGCTACTTTCCTCCTACAGTCAAACTTCCCTATAACGAACTTCTGTATAACGAATTTCTCTATATAACGAATTTACTTTGTAAACTCTGCATTTTCGCGAAGTTTCCTGAAGAATTTAATCTCCATATAACGAATTTCTTTATAACGAATTTTTCTCTATACCGAATGTTTTCCCAATTCCAACATGCTAATTTCAGGTATTTTCAACTTCTATATAACGATTTTTGCCTAATTAATTCCCCCGATGATTTTGTAACTAAGGGGAATACCCCAGTAATGCAGGAATCGAACAGAGTGGAATAAACTAAAGAAACTTTAGGGATTCCCGGACTATGCATGTCAATTGTCCGACAATTTTACGTTGCGGCAACGCAATTTTGAATGGACTGTATTGGACTCTCTGTCTCTCTGAGCTTTACAGGCCTCCTGAGGTCTTTTGATATTTTGAGTGTTGCAATTTTTGGGTGAAAATTGCCATGGTTTCAGGTCTTTGAAAAAATATTCTGACTCCAATCGGGAATAATGAAACAAACGTATCACCATTTGTAAACTTGAGACTATGCGCCAACTTTTAAAATTACTTGCCGGAAGGTCCCGGTGCAATTTTTTTATTGTGCAGTTATTTGAACTTAGACGAAACGATGAATTTGATCTATCGGTTTTTGGAGTCACATTTCTCTCAAAGCAAAACAGTTATTTTTTTCGGATTGGGCTGTAGGTAAGAGAGCGTTTTGATGCTGTTGTGTTGTAGTGGCTAAAGAAAATTTGAGAAATATTAAAATTTGCAGTTACAGTGGATGAAAAATGAATTTTTCGATTTTTCTTTAATTAAAAAACGCGAATGATTTTTTTAATGTTTTCCGTAACGGACACTAAATGCGCTATCATCGGTTACCGGGTTATCTTTGGGGTATGAGAGACCCTCTATACAAATGAAGAAAAAAATAAAGTTTTTCTCTATAACGAATTTTCTCTATAACGAAGAAATTAGTCGGTCCCTTGCTGATTCGTTATAGAGAAGTTTGACTGTATTACAATGAATATGTTGTTTCAAGTAGACTTGAAGCTTGCTTGAGCTATTACATAAAGTGACGCAACGAAGCGCCCAGTATCACGACTATCATGCACATACATTTTAGTACCGGCCAGTTACTATACAATAATTGCACACAGTACCTATAACGATATTGGGGCAGAGTCTATATCGAGATGCGCTCCACACATAAGTTTAGGGGGTTGGGTGGGCGCCTCTCTCTTATTTTTTGCATTACAAGCTGCATGTAATTGTGACCTTAGAACTAAACTAGTTACGCGCTATGAAATGCAGGTCGCACTGAAAAGCGAAATTGGAGGAAGGACATGGTTTTTGTTTTTCTGCATATTTTAAAGTGAGAGGGGTGCAAAATAATAACATAATCGATACAGTCAATGTTTGTAAGATATTCGCGCAAAGCTTGAGCCGTATGGTAGCAGTGACAGTTCTAGGGAAAAAACGGCTTTGTATGGTTATGGAAACTGGAAACCTTCACAATATGAGCTTGAAATTTCAACTTTAAGAATATTGAAATCGATAGAATGCTCATATAGTTACGGTGCGGTGTACGTGTGGTATGTGTACCAAGTACGTACGTACGTATCATACCTTTATTCTATGGTGGCTGGTAGATTTGTGGGTTGGCTTTGAAAATGTGCTGCTTAGAATTTCTCCTTCGGAGACAATTTCTAATGCTTGCCGTCGTACTATACCAATATCCAAACAAAATAACTATAGAGCTAGAGCTCTGTGTTTCGTATTATAAGTGGATTCAGTATAGGGGTGCAGTCATGTTTTACAGCATTGTAAGCAAACGTGTCATAATAACTAAAGAGGAAAATTAGGTCAGGGCGATTCAAGTCATATATATGAGCGCGCGCGCCTCGACGCTTCTCAATAAAGATAAGAAAGTATGGTTTACACTCATATATGGCAAATGGCGTTGTATATACTACAACGTATGTAGAGAATGTAATGTTTTATTTTAATTGGCCAATATTATCATCCTACATATAAATAAGTATCATACGTAATAAGTAATAACAGACATGAATTTATGCATTCATATCAAATTCCCAACAGTTTCAGGGATGTTTAAGCAGTGTGTATTACATACATATTCGTATGAATCGTAGACAAATTAAGAAGACAAATACTCGTACATGTGCCAAAAATAAGAGATTTTGGGATGATGAATAATTGTTGATGTTCTGATGAAATGAAATACGATATTTTTGCTTAAAAGTGTGTAAATACGTACATACAAAATTGCATAGCTTCAGGCTTACTGAATATGAACCGTTCGGCTATCAAAATCATAAAATATGCAATTCTTTTTCATTCCCATCGATGAACGTCGATAATATACCACATTGGTAACTTGATTGAGCAGTGGCGGAACAATTTCACTCGGGGCCCTAACGCCAACTTCTTGAGTCGAATCGAAAACACTCCTGAAGGTCGAGCCACACCTTTCAGTCATCACTCACAGTAATTTTCCATACAAGTTGACAGATTATCAGTTAATTGACTGACTGACAATCTTTCAATTTATATGGGGAATGACTGTGACTGATGACTAAAAAATGTGGATCGACCTTAAAGCAACTCTTTTGAAACATGATTTTGATGTTACAGTGTTTCTACTAAATTTAAGAGCGTCGTTCAAAGAGCTTTGCTAAGAGCTACTTTGACACTTTGCATTCTTATATTGAGAATAGCGTTGTTGTATCATTTATTAAATCAATAATTTCATTAATCTTTTTTTTTCATATTTTAAAATAAAAACGTTCACACAGCGCAGCATTGACCTCTATAGGAGTTGGTGATATTTAAGCTTAGTAAATTACGTGAGCCTGCAACCGGATTCGATCCCGCAAACCTATATGATTTGAAGACGACCGCTCTATCTACCCTAATGCCACGCACACAATCAATCCGAATCCATTTTTTTTAATTTTAGTTCTGTCAAAATCGAAGAAAATGTATGAATTTGCCAGAACGAAAATCCAAAAAATGGATTCGGTTCCTTGGTGTGTGGGCGGCCTAAGTTTGAAAGTTGCTAGACAATTTATTGAAAAAAGCGACACGTTATTAATTCAACTCTATTCTTTGTTTCAGCTTTAAATTTAAGTGTGCTCTAATTTAAATCCTTCAATTTTAAGAACGTTTCTACTTAATATTAAATTCAATACAGCAATCTTGGCAACACTCCTTTCAAATCAAATGTGGCCTCTGCACCACAGCCCTAATGACCGTGTATATACCGCAAGCAAGATAAAATATCTTAGTCTTATATACAGGCCGTACTAACTAGTTTGAACTAAGTTTAGTACCACTCTCAAACTACGTATTTTGCTCGTATTTGACAGTTAGGTTAGGTTAGGTGCAGGAGCTACTAGAATTGACATCCAGTGCACTTAGACCGAAAGATTGGTCCATTGTGATACCCCATGGAAGAAGAAAAGTACGTACTAAGTCATGCTGTAAAACCAGCCCGTTCTGGCAATATACTTATTGAGCAATATTGGGCTCACATCCCGAAGATCGTCCATATCATAGAAAAACCTAGAACCAAGAATACGTCTTCGTACTTCGGCCAGGGCCGGACACTGACAGAGAAAGTGATGCACGCTTTCTTCCTCTTCTTCGTCACCACAACTTCTACAGTAGTCATTATGGGGAATGCGGAGTCTCCTTGCGTGCTCCCCAATAGGACAGTGCCCCGTTATAGCACCGAGCACCCCACCAATGTGTTTCCTGTCCAGTGACAATAATGTGGTTGATCGGGCCGAGTCAAGCCGTGGCCAAATCAACCTAGTTGTCGCGCAAGTGCTGCCGTGAATCCATCTGGCACTAGCCCTGAGCAAAACAGCCGCTTCCACTGCCACTCTGCAGGAGGAAATCGGCGTTTTTAGGTTACTATGATGGTCCTCTAAATTCATATTTGTCGCATTACGGGCGAGGCGATCCGCATTACAGTTCCCCGCGAATCCACTATGACTAGGTATCCAACAGAGGGTAATATTGAAAAAACGACCCATCTCTGTAAGAGCCGAGCGGCAGGTTTCGACAGCTTTAGATGTTGTCAGGACCGAATCGAGAGATCGAATTGCAGCCTGGCTGTCAGTGTAAATAGTGAAATCCCTCGCAGTAACGACATGATTACCTAGCCATGTTAAGGATTCCATAATCGCCGAAATCTCCGCCTGCAGGACGCTACAGTAATTAGGCAGACGAAATGACAGGTTAACATCAAGAGCATCCGAGTGGATGCCAATACCCACTCCTTCGTGTGACTTGGAGCCATCAGTGTAGATAGCAAATGACTCCAACGTCCCGAGGCATGTTGTTGTCCCAGTAATCCCTCGACGGAATCAAACTGTAATGGCTCTTACCAAAAGTGTATTTAGGAGTAGTATAGTCAGTTTCCAAAGGTAGGTTAAAATTACTTAGTATAAGCGAATGCCCATAATCAAGCGTTCGCCACTGATTAGTTTCCCGCAGACGTAAAGCGGTGTTAGCAGCCAGCTTTTGACCGAACAAATCCAGTGGCAGCAGGTCAAGTAGCGTATCCAGTCCGGCTGAGGGGGTGGTACGAAAGGCTCCAGTTATGACAAGAGAAGCCATTCTTTGTACCTTCGCCAGCAAGTTATTATAGGCTGTCTTGCTGAGTGCCGTCCACCATACACATACACCGTATAATAGAATAGGACGGACAACAGCAGTGTATATCCAATGTAAAGCTTTTGGCTGCAAGCCCCAGGTTTTCCCTACGGCTTTCCTACATGTATAGAGTGCTATAGTTGCTTTATTCACTCGTTAATGACAGTTAATGACAAACTGGATTGGAAATTAGTCAGAAAGTTTAGAAATACATAGTATACTACATATGTACCACCAAAAATATTTTAAGGTAGTTTATTTGCATAGGGACTCGGGCGAACCGATTTTGTCACATACATGTCTGTTTTTGAATTTACTTCATTTTTGCAAATATGTAATAATAATTTGAATTATTTCAAATTATTAATATTTGTAAAAATCGCGCCAAATTCAAAAGCAGACATCTATGTGTCGGAAACGCTCGAGACAGCTGGACCGACTGATCAAGCGACCAACTTCGGGGAGTTGGGTGCGAAATGACACGACGGTGACACGTGGATGATGGTGATTGGAAAAAAAGAAGGATAATGGCGGTTAAGAACGAACGGAGTGACGGCTAGCATAAAAAGGAGGGGTCAGGATTGTTTGAGAAGAAAGACGGCAAAAGAGGAAAATTGTGTCCCGGATACATTCCAAAACATCTAGGATGAAGGCGGAAAGCGATTTACCTTGTGAACAGAAAAGTGCCGGTGTCAGTATTCTTTGTGTTAAGTCTTGTTAGTTTTGTTGCTGTGCTGTTTGAAATTGATTTCGGTCTTGTCACCGCGTAATTTCTTAAGCTCTGCCATGAATTGTGTAGAGATCATCAGCGAGAAAATCACCACCCAAGTTTTTTTGTATTGCCGTGATGTTTGCTATCGCGTAGAGTCACCACTCCATCCCCCCCCCCATTCTAGGGGTGAATTTTGATTTTGAACGGTGGCACCCTACAATTTTCGATTCGGTCGCGGCCGCCTCAGGGCGGGTATATTTACATTTAAACTTAGTGGGTTAAGTTTGGCCGGGACCCGTCACCATCCGGGTCCACGGAGCCAAAATAAGAGGGCATCTGCATCCTCGTGTTGTATCGTGATCCCGCAGGCATGCAATAACCCTTTTAATTGTAGAAGGACAGGGGCAACGGGTGGCACAAACCCCATCCGTATCTCCCGAACTGAGCTACAGTGAGGAGCCCTATCGTCATTGCCTAACCTGCACGGTTGTAGAGGCATTGGCCCAGTCCCCTGGGCCTCTTCGGATGTCCGACGTCCTCCGTTACAGGACCTCAAGAATCTTTTTGCCCACATGGCAAGGAAATGCATGGGTCGGATTACAAACCGCGGCTACAGTTATAGCTAATAGCGTAGCCATGCATTTGAGAATCCGGATTGTCTCATGAATTTTCAAAGATATTAGGACAATATTAGATTTGTTTATCTAAGGAACCTGGTTAAAGAGAAATCTTTTATGTGGGTTTTGGGCCCCAAAATCTCGTGGCCCCCGGCGCAGCACCCAGGCCCTTATGCGCCGCCCTTGTGCTTGAGACTTTTAAATGGGAAGGAAATCAGGAAGCTGACAAGCAGTTCAAGTCACAAAATGCGAGCGTTGAAATTGAAGAAGGCGATGGCTACGAGCGAAGGAAGCGAAGCCTCTTGCTGAACCGTGAAAACGACAGTCGGCAGCATCACTTTCGGTTCAACCGGAGATAATGCTTCAGCGGTGGTTTTAACGTTAACATATTCCACAGATTCGGCGGCTGAAACCGAAACCATAACAACTTGGGCAATTGGAATGAAAGACGACCAGGACTTGGCGCCCTGGATTTGGCCGACAAAGAGGTTAGTGCCTCGTATTCATAGTTGTCACTTATTTAATGTATTCGCCATTTTGCTTTGAATAATTCGTTAATTTGGCATAACATTAAAATCTACGAATTTATTAGACAGATGTTGTCAAATACATCACATTTTAATTAAAATTAATTAATCGAAATCAATATTCAACATTAAAATAAAAGATTAAACTAAAATGCCGAAATAGGCAAAGGTAAGCACTTTTCGGGGGAGGAAAAATCAGTTCTTCGTGAGTTAGTTTTAAAGCGGCGCGGGGCGTTGTTGAAAATAAGAAGTCGGACGCGGTTAGTATCCTGAAAAAGAAAGCTGCATGAGACGATATTTCGAATGAGATTAATGGCCTAAGCGAGTTCAATGTAAGCGCATTCACCCTTATATTTTTTTTAGAGGATAATGCAGACTTATTTTTTAATGAAAAGAGAAAAACTTTTCATTAAAAAGCGCAAATCTGCCCAACTAAAAAATGTGGGAAAATATTAAAACAGAGTTGATCGGCCCGGCCGCTAGTGGCCAGCATTATAGCTTTTTAGTTGGCTCCACTGAGATTGGGCAGCACCGTCTTTTCTTGAAATACTCTACCTTTGGCGGTGCTGGTCTGCCAACAGAAGCAACAATTTGGTATTATAATCATCATTTGAAATTAGAATTATCATTCGACTTTAAATTGTGAGTATACTAACAATAATACAAGTTGTATGAATCTAGGGACGCGGAAGCGTTCCGCCCGCCAAAGAAATATACACTTTGCAATTTTTTCTCGACTTATGCAATTTGGTGGCTGAATTGATTTTTGCGCTTCAACTGAACAATATGTATTTGCTTTATGATCAACATTATTTATATAGACACACTCAAAGAAAATCCTGAAGTTTAGGTTGCTTCTGGTCATCGTGTAGTATGGCTGGTCTAGCTCAGATGTTAAACGAAGTACCCATTTATGGGGATAAATAACACTGCTGAGCGTGATGCTGATCTCATTACCTCAACAAAAAGCAGATAAGATCTTGGAAATAGGATGTCACTAACACATCCTGCGGCCTTAGTCCAATGCTGGATTTGCGCGCCTGTTATTTTCTTTATCGTTCGGATAACTCGAAAGAAATAAGTAATAATGCCAATATCTAAGCAAAAAAAGAAGAAGCTGCACAAGGCTTTTAATGAAACGTTCCACTCTAGTTGTGGATCTTCTGATGTTCGATGAGATACATATATGTAGCAGTCATGAAAACATTCTTGCAATTCTCTTAAGAAATTTATCAAATGCCTATGAACAGGTTTGTATTTGTTAAACAAATCCAGTAAGGAACTCTATAGACGCGTCAATGAACTGGCCGATAGTGCCTAAAAGTATTAGGCTCTCTCTTTGTTGCGAGTTTGATTACTAACGAGACTGAGGCTAATTTCGGGCGCGGCCGAAATTTGGATACCCTTCGGTCCCCTCGGGCTAAAAGTTTTTCAGGCGTACCTACGACTTGTATTTAATCCCCCCATTCTTTTCCTTCTGTCTTCGCAAAAGTTCCGTTGCGTCGGCAAAACAATATGTGTGTGGGGTTTGGTTGGAATACGTGGGCAAATAAAAACATTTACTCAGAAAATTTTATGGGGGGATTCGGGAGCATGGCCCCATAGTACGATTTCATTTGTTTTGACCTTTTGAGTTGCTTTGATAAAGACACATTAATTCAAGGTTTTGTGAAATGTTTCTTAAAAGAACAAAAATGGGGGGTTGGGTTTGTATGGCAGCCCCATGACTCCATGGTTCAACTTGATCCATTCTTACATATGTTTGGTGTCATCAATAGGAATACATATGTGTGAAATCCGGTTGAAATTGGAGCACAAATAAAAAAGTTTTTGTTACAGAAGAAGCTAATTTGGGGGTTGGGTTTGTATGGCAGCCCCATGACCCCATGGTCCGATTTGATCGTATTTTACATATGTTTTCTGTCATCAACAGAAAAACATTTGTGTGAAATTTGGCTAAAATTGGTGCACAAAAAAAAAGTTTTTCTTGGAAGAACCTAATTTGGCGGGTTAGTTTTGTATGGCAGCCCCATGACCCCATGGTCCGATTTGATCCATTCTAACTTATGTTTTGGGTTATCAATAGAAACACATTTGTGTGGAATTGGGTTGAAATTGGTACACAAATAAAAAAGTTTTTCTTATAAGAACATTATTTGGGGAGTTGGGTTTGTATGGCAGCCCCATGACCCCATTGTCTGATTTTACCGATTCAAACCTACAAACTGCCTGCAGCAAAAAGAAGCATGTGCAAAATTTCAGCTTCATAGCTTTTAAATTGGCCGAGTAAAACGCGTCGCAACAGGCAGACAGACAGACGGACATCGCCCAATCGACTCCCCAAGTCATGCTTGATCATATATGTATACTATTTATATGGTCGGAGATGCTTCCTTTCATGCGTTACAAACTTCATGACAAAGTTAATATACCCTTTCACTGTATGAGCGAAGGGTATAAAAATGCCAGACTCTTGTATCAGATAACATGACAAAATACACTAGTCGCAAATTGAGGGACTTCGCCTTTGATTTTTATTATTTTTAGAGCGGCTACTTTAATGGACCTCAGTCAAACTCGTATCAGGAAGGATTCTTCGGAAGGAAATAATTCATCGCTTGGTACCAATTTTGAAATGAGAATGTAATTTTGTCGACTCGTTGGCACCGCAAGATTTTATTTTCAGCCTTGGGAACAATGAATAAGAAAATACAAAAAGGAAACGCAACAAAGCACACATATACTGTATATGTATGTGAATTTTTAAATGGATTCAAAATCGTTGCTCCGTTGCTTAGCTACTTGTAGCTTCGATGACATTTAAAGCAAAAAAAGATCTTCTAAAATCGGAAATTCATAAATGGTCATCATATTTTCTAATTTTTCACAGTGTTTTAAGAAGAAAAATTGAAAGTGAAATCGAAAAAAAGGTTCTTGTCAAACCAAGGTGCTGTATAGTGATTTAGTGAAAATGTGACAATTAGTGAAAGTGGAAACACGTAATTACAGACAAAATGAAATTTGTTGTGAGGACCTGCGAAAATAGAACGCGTTCGCGAAGATGTGGAGTATCTTTCCACAGGTAACGTATAAAATATAGTTACTAAATAATTTCGCATTATGTTTTAATACTAAACATTTACATAGTACAATGTCATTCCCAATAAAAACCCAATATGAATGCAAAATTGCAATGTAAACAAATGTATGCGCTTGCGCATTCTATTGCAATTTGTTTATGTAAGTTCGTACTGGGGACGTCGTTTATAAATGGAGGCAACAAGTTAATGAAAAATAATTAAAATTAATTTTTGGCGATAAAGTTGTGTTGAAGTTAATTTAATGATTTTTCTGGTATTTTATGTTTATTATATTAAAAAAAAAACATACGTTATTGTAGATTTCCCAAGGATAACGCTCTGAAAGAAATCTGGAGGATTGGATGGTATGAGATACCCATAACAAAAAACTCGCTTGTGTGTTCAGATCATTTTTTGGAATCGGACCTTTCGCGGTATAAAGCAAGAACACAACTCGAGGAGGGGTCCTACCCTCGGATAAATGTGAGTAAATGTAATACGAATATAAATATAAAGAGAATTAATATGTATGTATATTATATTTTTACGCAGGATACTCTGCAACAAGACCAAATTGGAATTGATGATGGGACAGTGCAAAAATTTATTTATTAGTAGTAGTAAGTTTCTCCAGGAAATGTTAAGTTCAATTCGAATTTGATAGACGATTACCGACCGAAATTACATTATCAATTTATATCTAAAACAAAAACGATAAATACGTTAATATATACCAGATAAAAATGAAACAAATTCTTTACATTTAAGACATATTTGTTGGTTGCCCCCAACACATATTGAACACTACGTCACTGCTCATTGCTATGAGTAACCATAAACCCATCTAAGCAAAAAGACCCCTTTAATTTTAGAATTTTCATTTCCTTCTTTTTCTTGTTCGTTGCTTGGGAATGAGTATGATGGCAATGTAACTGGATCGCACAATTTTTTTATTTTTCTTTTTATAATAAAACATTAAAAAACATACAACAACCATTGTGATTTCGCTAAAGGATATATTATAGATTATCTTATTTTAAAAACGGTTTTAGGTTTAATTGAATCTATCGGTCGTATTTTACTGCTTTGTTTTATCCTCCAGTAAAGCATAGCACGTCTGCAATTCCCACGTGCATATTCTCCATTATACACCAATCAAATCACCACTCAATTCAAGCCATAAAAGATCCTTTTTTAATACACTGGTTTGAGCATAGGGTAGACTCGTCCGAAAAACTGAATACCTATAGATGCGAGCTATTCTCGCCTCGCGCGAGTTTTTTGACAGGTTTTATATGGAAACGCAAATCATCGAACTGATTACTATACTTTATGCGAGTAACCCGATTTTAGAAAACTCAAATAAATTAAATGAGGCATCATTGCGTAATTGAAAATTGAAAATGGAAAATTTAAAGTGACATTTGAAAATTGAAAATGGCTGCAATTTTCTTGAACCGACAAGTTCATTATCCAAGTAAAATTCAATCGGATCGAAATTCCCCTCGTATAATTTATGTTTAAATGTTGGCATTACTGTCCGATTCGAGATCAGCAAACACGAACGCGCGAAAAGCAGTTTGAAAATTCTGCAGGAAAACAAAATTTAGATAAGTAGAAATTGCGATAGTCATTTTTCATTTATTTTTTCGACAGCATGTAAATGAAAAAAAAAACAGGAGACACTCATAAGAACTATGGATTTGGATACCATCATGGTTGAAGTAGTCTGGCTGGTCTAGCGGTTAGTGCGCGCACCTTCGGTGCACAGGCTCATGAGTTTGAATCTCACCGTGTTCTATGGTGTTTTTCGAACTCACGAGCTTGTGACGGACTATGATCTCACTCAGATGTTAAACGAGTACCCATTTATGGGGATAAATAACACTGCTGAGCGTGATGCTGATCTCATTACCTCAACAAAAAGCAGATAAGATCTTGGAAATAGGATGTCACTAACACATCCTGCGGCCTTAGTCCAATGCTGGATTGTCGCGCCCGTTATTTTATGGTTGAAGTAAGTAGTATACATATTATGTATGTATATCTGACGACCGAATTAATCAATTGGGATTTATTTTCGTTTTCAGGTTTTAGATTCTTCTGGTAGCGAAACCGACAATTACAATTACAATTTAAGAAGCATTTCCGCCTAAATAGAAGCACTGCATACAATTTGACTGGTTAGCATGAAAATATGTATAATACGTAGGCTACTAAAAATGTTTTTAGATTAGGGCAAGTTCTAGTACGTACGTATGTAATTTCCATTAGAAAGTTTGAACTTTTTTAGCATACACTTTGATGGCAAGTGATACTCGTGCAAGTTACAGTTAGTTAAAAAAGTCAATTTAGCAAAAAAAAATGGATTTAACACGTGAAAATTTTCGTGCAACGATTTTTTACGATTTTAAAGTTGGATTATCACATCCTTCATTTTACATTTGGGGATGAAGCATCATCTCGTCCGACAATTTAGAACTGGTTAAACGAGTTCAAACGTGGACGTGATTCGCTCAAGGACGAGTTTCCTCATGGTCGTCCAAAAACAGCCATTGTGCCGCAAAACGTGGATGCCGTGCGTGAAATGATTACGCAAGACCGGCATGTGACATACCGTGAGATAGAGGCATCCTTGGGCATTTCCCCCCCCCCCCCCCCCCGGCCATACATTTGATGCTGCATGAACACTTGGCCGTAAAAAAGGTTTGTTCCCGTTGGATCCCGCAAAATTTGACAATAGCTTAAAAAAGGCTCGTGTCGATTCGTGTAGAAAAATGATAAAAAAATACCATAACGATGCATCAAATGACATGAAAAAAATCGTCACCGAATCATGGATCTATGCCTATGAGCCGGAAACTAAACAGCAATCGACCGTGTAGATGTTCCAAAACGAGCCCAATCCAACAAAAGTTGTTCGCGCACGAAGCACTGCGAGGCAAATGGTGTCCTGTTTCTTCGGCCGAATGAGCCCTCTGGCCATTGTCCACTTGAGGAAGTCCCCGACGTCTTCGGGGAAATTCGCAAAACGAACAACAGAAGACTAATCATTCTTCATCATGACAATGCGAGCTCTCACACAGTTCAAACTAGCGCCTATTTAACCGGTCAAAACATTGAATTGACGGGTCATCCGCCTTACAGCCATGACTTGGAACCAAATGATTTTTTTTTGTTCCCATTTATTAAAAATAAGTTACGTGGAGCAGCTGTTGAAGCGTTCATAAGCCATGTTTTGGAGGTGTCTCCATCGAAGTGGGAAAATGCTACGAAAATTGGTTGGAGCGCATGCTAAAGTGTATAGATGCTCATGGCGAATATTTTTAAAAACAATAAAGCCATTTTTGAATATTGTTTTCATCTGTTTTCTAGAAACTTATTTAGTAACCCTCGTATACCCACCCAGAACCCAGTTTCGACTTACAGATATGTATGATCAATACGAAGAAGTGCTTTCACGAACCAACAGCGGAAGCAGAAGCGTTAAAGCTGAAAAAGAAATTTCAATTTTCCTGTGGTATTTGGCGAATACCAATTGCTTCAGTGAAATAGCAGATTTATTCGATATTTCGATTTCCACTGCGCACAATGTAGTTGTACGTCCGGTGGCCGTCGCAAGAAGTAATTCCCGCTCATGTCTCCAAGTGGGAGGAGAAGAAGAAAACACCACCCAGCCAACATTTTAGTGAACATTCACTAAGTGAAACCGAACTGAAATCACATACTGAATGTATACTTCACTTGAGCTTCACCTAGTGAACAATTAATGGACGTATTCACTTTTCTTTCAGGAAATGAAAGCTAGGTGAATGCATTCACTTAATCTTCAGCAGCTGAATAGTTACTGAATGCATTCAGATTTCTTTCAGGAAATGATTTCATTTAGGCTTCATGAAGTGAAAGGCAACTGAAACCTATAATAATACCCGTAGCAATCGTTGCAAATTTTAGCAATATTGAAAACTTTTGATAATTCGTATAGAAGTGTCAATTGAGTATAATAATTAGCTGTGCTGTGGTGAAGTGAAGTTAAACTTAATTTTAACGAATTTTACTAAAAGCAACTTTAAAAAGGGTAAGTGTCTAATCTAGGCCAGTCAAATTCCGACATTTACCTCGGAATAAATGGAATACTACCGTTTTTTTCTCAAGTGTTTAGGACAATTATTTAAAAAAAATTTTGAAAATGTAAAATGTAAAGTTATACTATAAATTGGAGAAAGAAGACTTTTGTAAAATGGGTGGAGACGACGCTCAGCAATTTGTAAAAAGAAATTTACGAAAACTTTTAACTGATATGTTAGCTAAGGACTAAGGAGCTTTCTTGGACGGGAGCAAATAAAAAAATCAGCGTGAAATCTTTTACACTAATCACTGCCTTAAAAAGTATATTTTATCTGTATTATGTTATATACAATTTTAAGAAATTAATTTATATTTAGGAGCGTGTATGGCAGCGCGGTGCTCAACTCAACCGAAGCTTTGGTAGAAAAGCACATCAAAAGGCATTTCCAATATGCCAATGAGCGACTGGTAAAATATTGTAATAATATTTATTTTTATACGTAATAATAAACTAATATATTTCAGAAAGGACAAAGAGACAAAAATTGAAATTCACCATTTATACCTATCATTTATTTTTTTGTTTTTTTTTTTTTTTTCAATTATCATCATCATTTAGTATTTAATACACGGTAATTATTATCATATCATTATTATCAAAAAATAAGTTTGGTTTATGTTCCCAGTTTTTTATTAAAAAAAAAAATTTAACAATAAAACAAAAAGCTTAGGCCTTTTATTAAAATTTGCAGGATATAATGTTTTAATTATGAACTTTCCAAACCCAATGATGCACTAAGAACTAGCCTCCCAGCGAACATTCTGAATTCATACTGAAATCAAAGTGAATTCATTTCATGAACGTGAATTCACTTGAGCTTCATTTAGGCTTCAGTTAGATATCACATCGGATTCACCTACGTATGAAAATTTTTACGCCGAAATGAAATCATTTAGTGATTTCACTTTGAACTCATGTGCTGAATTCTTACTGAAACCACCTAATGATTTCAATTACCTTTCATCTACTGAACTCACTGTGAAACCACCTAATGATTTCATTTAGCACTCATATTCTGAATTCGTTTTGAAACCATCCCATGGTTTCAGTTTGGATTCATCTACTGAACTCATTCTGAATCCACTAAATGATTTCATTTCGACGTAAAAATTTTCATACGTAGGTGAATCCGATGTGATATCAAACTGAAGCCTAAATGAAGCTCAAGTGAATTCACGTTCATGAAATGAATTCACTTTGATTTCAGTATGAATTCAGACTGTTCGCTGGGAGGCTAGTTCTTAGTGCATCATTGGGTTTGGAAAGTTCATAATTAAAACATTATATCCTGCAAATTTTAATAAAAGGCCTAAGCTTTTTGTTTTATTGTTAAATTTTTTTTTTTAATAAAAAACTGGGAACATAAACCAAACTTATTTTTTGATAATAATGATATGATAATAATTACCGTGTATTAAATACTAAATGATGATGATAATTGAAAAAAAAAAAAAAACAAAAAAATAAATGATAGGTATAAATGGTGAATTTCAATTTTTGTCTCTTTGTCCTTTCTGAAATATATTAGTTTATTATTACGTATAAAAATAAATATTATTACAATATTTTACAAGTCGCTCATTGGCATATTGGAAATGCCTTTTGATGTGCTTTTCTATCAAAGCTTCGGTTGAGTTGAGCACCGCGCTGCCATACACGCTCCTAAATATAAATTAATTTCTTAAAATTGTATATAACATAATACAGATAAAATATACTTTTTAAGGCAGTGATTAGTGTAAAAGATTTCACGCTGATTTTTTTATTTGCTCCCGTCCAAGAAAGCTCCTTAGCTAACATATCAGTTAAAAGTTTTCGTAAATTTCTTTTTACAAATTGCTGAGCGTCGTCTCCACCCATTTTACAAAAGTCTTCTTTCTGCAATTTATAGTATAACTTTACATTTTACATTTCCAACATTTTTTTAAATAATTGTCCTAAACACTTGAGAAAAAAACGGTAGTATTCCATTTATTCCGAGGTAAATGTCGGAATTTCGGCTCGTGAACTGTAGTCTCGTCAAAATAGCAGCGCGTCGCGAAAATAAAGAATGCTATTATAATAATAGAAAGCGATAGTACAGCGTTCATTTGCAGGCAATAGTAAGTGTCCATAAAAAATTTATGGACGTATCACCTGATGAGCCAGGATCCTTTCGCGATGCCAGGACCCTGAGAAGGTCTGAAATTTATAGTGACGCAACGAATTCGATGAGTCGCTTGTTTCCTAGCAACACATTTATTCTTAAATAAATAACAGGCGCGACAATCCAACATTGGACTAAGGCCGCAGGATGTGTTAGTGACATCCTATTTCCAAGATCTTATCTGCTTTTTGATGAGGTAATGAGATCAGCATCACGCTCAGCAGTGTTATTTATCCCCATAAATGGGTACTCGTTTAACATCTGAGTGAGATCATAGTCTGTCACAAGCTCGTGAGTTCGAAAAACACAATGGAACACGGTGAGATTCGAACTCATGAGCCTGTGCACCGAAGGTGCGCGCACTAACCGCTCGACCAGCCACACCACATTTATTCTTGGCGATTCAGAATACTCATCGCTCAATTGTTTGGTTCCGCCTTATCGGGATAATGGCAACCTGACCTCTCAGCAACGGCAGTTCAACCAAATGCTCTCATCCACAAGAATATTTGTGGAGCCTTGATCCGGTCTCCTTAAGGCGAGATTTCGAAGGCTTCCTCATTTCACAGCAAACCGAAATATAGGATTCGTAGTGAATCTTATAATCGCAGCGTGTGTGTTGCATAATATTTGCATTGGCTCTAACGATCTCCTGGATTTTGAGATTACTGAAAACAACAATGAAGCAATAAACAGATAATGACGATTCCCAATCTATTAGTAATCGTAGGGGAGCTATATTGGCCGAGTTGATCAGCAAAAATTTAATTATTTGAAATTCATGAATAAACCCCTGTGTCTGTGAAGAATCGAGTTTAGTGTGTTCACCGATGACAAATGGCACGCAAGGTGTTAAATACCCAATTATAAACAAATGTGTCCCCAAATTATTTTCCCTGATTTAACATCTTTCTTCTGGTACAGCATAATCAGCCCCCTTTCAGTGGTTCCCACTCCTGATAGCGGCCAATTCGGGAGGTAACTACATGGTAAAAGGACATCAAATCCACTAAATGCGAATAATTATTGAGATTCGAGATAATTCGATTGACCCCAATTGCAATGGGCGTTACTAAACCTGAAACTGCAATTTCGGTTTGGTCCCATTCCGTACTGAAAACGGTCAAATGTTTGCTCCAAACTGAACGTTTTAAGTTTAGATTGTTTTCTTAAATTTTTCGCTAGTGCTCCCTACAAATGGGCAACTACTGAAATGTACACCTTAAAAGATAAATTCAGTTTTGAATATCTATCAATTAAATTATCTGTCTGCTTAATCCGCATATAATCAAAACGTAACATCTGGCAGCCAGATAATAGTGCTGAAAATGTTTAAATGTTCACTGTTGTGTTCGTATGTGCAGCTTGTAGCACTGCAAAAGCAAACATTACAAAATTTCGCAGGCGCACTTGATGATCTCGTCGTGCCTTAGCGCGCTTTACATTTATTATTATCATGTGTATAGCATAGCAATAGCTTTAGCATCAATTCATTTACAACGATATACGATTGTGTGTGACACACTTAAAATCTCATAACTACAGTCTGTCGGCGCGTTACGATTGGTGGTGGCTTCTTGATGCGCTGCTGCTCGCTGTATATGGCGCCGATACTGCGATGCTGCTTATATGTGCTTGTGCACTCGATTCAAAGCTTATTGTCCTTGGCACACTTAGCGCCTGAGTGCACGCAAAATTGCAATATGCGCTACTGCACACAGACTCAGACGGACAACGCACTACCAACGAATATTGTATATGAGTTGATTCTGCTTTCCGCGCTGTACCCGCCAATACACAAACCGCCTTCGCAAACAAAAATACAGAATAATATGGTATAATCAAAATCATACTTTAGTGTTTTTAGTAGTTTTTACCGGCGGAGTATAATGCGTTTTTCTGCCTTCTACGGGCAGCTAAACTTAAGCAAATTATGGAATTCTCGATTTATAGCTGGGTTTTGGTTTGGTTTTTTTCTCTGATGAAGTTGTCTCGGTAATGGAGTCCCGGCTGCAGCTTATTATTTACTAGTAAGCGTTTTTAAATATAAAAAATACTCATACTCATTTTTTGTTCAGAATATTAGCAACAAAAAAACTTCCGAAGAAAATTGAACATTTGGCTGGTTTCAAGGTCGATAGAAATCGAAAGTGAAAGAGCTGTTGTATGAATGTATTTTGCAATGTGAAATACGTTTTGTTGATGCTTTTTCAGTTTACTTGAATAATGATTTTGATAATACTAGTAGTTGACCTAAAATCCTAATTTCATACAAATTTAATGTGTAAGTAATTACTCGTATTTGTTGTATGTTGTATGCATGCATGGAGAGATGCATAGATTAAAATTGGCGTTCTCGATTATCTTGGAATCATGATAGCAGAGCTTTTTTAAACTTAAATTACTTCTTTTAACTCAGAAGTTTTAGTTTGAAAATTTCAACCTCTACACTTAAACATGTTCCCCACAGACGAGTAATAAAATTACGGCGTAATCTTAATGGTACAAAAACGAGAATATTTCACTAAAAAAAAAACCTAATGGCTGGAATTTTAGTAAGGATGATCGGAGAAATATAAGGATATTTCTCCGATCATCCTAAAACTGAGTTTACGTATTCGTGGGAGTGGGGAAGTCATGGAAAATTGCCTATTTATAGGCGAATTTGTGATTATGATCTATAGAGTTTTTTTGTTAGTTATCCTAGAAACAAGTGTTGTATACACATTTTCCAGAAAATTAAATTATCTATGCAACGGCAGATACCAAAATTAAAGTCATAATTCAACCAGGTCCATTGCAGTCACCGGTTAAAGGTCAGGCTTTAGCTTTCGATTGTCGAAAAACAACTTATTTTAGAAACGAGTGTGAGTACCTATTTGAAAGTTTTTCTTTTTCACCCAATTGAATTAGAAAACTCACTTTTAGATAAAAGACATTTTCCCTAACAACCAATACATATTTTTTTATGTATGTACTACCAAAAAGCGAAAAAGAAAAAAGCGATTTGCCATAACTTCAGAGAATTTAAGAGGAAGTCATTACTAAAAATTGCCAGAATTTCGAAAACCATGACCAGTACAAATTCAACCAAAAAGAAAATTTCACTTTTTCTTGTGCCACATATTTAATTACATCATAAAACGTCTGCGCTGTATCCAATTCTTCATTTTTTCCATATCCTTGTCCCGACCCATATCACACTGTATTCATTCGTCACGATAAATTTCACCAGACATGAATATAACGCAACACTGATTTTACTGATTTCGTTTTTTCGCTGTTCATTATAGTGCAGGTGTGCCCTGAAATGCATTGGTCTCTGACACTCTGACCTGTATGTGCCCAATCTTTACTGCGCTGAAGAACTTATTCATCGGGCGAAATTTCACAAATGGGTCTCATGAAAGGTAATTTATTTTCGCTTAGTAAAACTATAAAATAAAACATATTTTTATGTTTCTTTTTCTGTGGTCAGTAAAAGTGGAACGGGACCAGAAAGGTTTGACCCATGTTTTGTTAATCGAGTACCAGGAATAGTAACATACGGATATTGTTTTTCATGTTTCGCATTTGGGGCATTTGGGAGCCTATGAGGATTTGACAAATTATAGGCAAAGGGAACTTGAAATCAGTAAGTCTAACACAGTGGTTCTTAACCTTTTGCACATGAGGGACCACTTCATTAAACTCGTTATTCGTTGCGGACCACCAAATTGCAAATGTGACAAGAGCGATTCAGATTCAAATCATGAAATCTTGTACCGAAGACTACTTCTGGCGGTGACCGTACTGCACATTGGGAATATTCATAGGGAAACTGATAGAATTAATTCAATTAAAATTTGGAACACAACTTATTGTTGTCTTGACAGTTGACGTTTTTTCGATTAGAAAAATGTGGAAATAATGACAAACGGATATCACTGTCCTTAAGACATTCATACAGGATAATTCAACTGACAGAGATCGGCTTGCAAAGGACTCTGGGTGTAATTTCAAAACCCTCATTAATTTTCGTAAAGGGTGTTGCCCAATATTTCGGTTTGTTTCATCCAGAGATGGCTCATAATTTTTTAATCCAGTTTTGTTTATCAGATTATAAAGCCCTTTATTACGGTTCTTACTGAAATCAAGTCAATAAACCGAACCGGCGTTAAGTTGCAAAAAATAGCTCGGCCCTGATCTTTTGGTATATTGCTACGATAGATACCAGTAGTGTATCATCAAGTTTGCAACTTCGAAAAACCTGTGCTAACCCCGTGACCCTAAAAAATCCTCAAAATTTTCGGACTTTTTTCATATTTTGGTTTGTAATTTTTAAAAGGTGCTTCCTACAAGACGGCTGTCCATTGCAGTTTTAGCTAACAAAATCTTCTTTAATTTGAATGCAACCCCAGCTTTGTAGGTGAAAAGGATCCAAAGATACAGCATTTTAAAAGATGTTATGTTTTATAAAAAAGTCCGAAATTGTAATAGGACGTACTCTATGACGTGTTCCGATTCCATCTGTTCCTGAATGCATTGAGGCTAATCCAGGAACACAGTTGGATGAATTTTGGTTAAGATTCAAAAAGAAAAAAGTTTTTCTTACAAGAACCCAATATTTAATGATTGGTTCGTATGACAGCCCTACAACGTAATGTTCCGATTCCATCCATTCCTAGATATGTTTTGAGGCTTTACTAGGAACACATTTGGGTGAGGTTTGGTTAAGATTGGTTCATAAAGAAAAAAGTTTTCTTAGTAGAACCTAATTTCCAGGGGTTGCTTTGTATGACAGCCCTAAGACGTTGTGTTCCGATTTCATCCGTTCCTAGCAGCCCTATGACCCCACAAATAAATAACAGGCGCAACAATCAAACATTGGAATAAGGCCGCAGGATGTGTTAGTGACATTCTATTTCCAAGATCTTATCTGCTTTTTTGATGAGGTAATGAGATCAGCATCACGCTCAGCAGTGTTATTTATCCCCATAAATGGGTACTCGTTTAACATCTGAGTGAGATCATTCTTTCCGAAATATATACAGCTAAGTTACTGGTTTATAACTTCGCGTCACATGACTTTCTCCGTAGAATGCACATTTAAGCCGATATTTAGTTCGGAAGACAAGTAAAATTACAGTTTCGAACTCTTTTAGAAAAAACAATGTTTAAAGTGGTGTATCTTGGGATCCTTTGCCCCTACAAAGCTGGAGGTGGACTCAAATTAAAGAAGGTTTTGTTAGCTTTAAAAATCCAATAGGAAACTTTCTTGTAGGAAGCACTCTTTGGAAAATTACAAACTAAAATATGAAAAAAGTCCGAAAATTTTAAGGTTTTTTAGGGTCACGGGGTTAGCACAGGTTTTTCGAAGCTGCAAACTTGGTGGTACATTTCTGGTATCTACCCTAACAATATCCCAAAAAAAAACAGAGCCGAGCTTTTAATTCAGCAATGTAAATTACCATTATGGTCTGCCCGAAAAAGAATAGGTTTTTCAAATATTCATCGCTTTAAACACCTGAATCGTTTACATACAATTATGGCGAAACTCACGTCTATGAAGACACATCTACTCCACATAAAGTGAACATTCCTATTAAGCTCTCGGCCGTCATCGTTTTCTTGCAATCATCTTACGTTCGTCACCTGTTTAGGCATGCGATTAGTGCTAATTTAATAAAAAAGACGCATAGAAAACAAATTTGGACGGTATTTCTTTTCATCGTAATAAGCTACACTCACATTTCTTTTTGCGACCAATACAATATGCAATACACTAAATATCTTACACAGTCCACAACGGTCAAAATCTCAATGAAAACAGTTTGTCCTGCTCAGTCAAAAACGGACTACCATATTCGCCTCCTACCTTCAAGTTTCCATTAAGAACGTTAAGATTGAGCTACGTGAAATTCGAGAATTGTCGTATAGGATTGTGAGGGAACTACAGCAAAGGCTTCGCGGACCACCTAGGGTCGCCTCAGGGACCACTAGTGGTCCGTGGACCACCGGTTAAGAACCGTTGGTCTAACATAACTACAGTAGTAGTATGTAGTTTTAAATTTTGTTGCGGTTTGTTCATGGTAAGCATAGATCTGCCGCGATAACTTATTTGAAAACACTTTGTTGTGCTGACTTTGGTCGATATTCAGAGCCTAGAGGATATATAAATTATACCCTATGGCCTAAAATTCCAGGTTAGGTGTCAGAAGGTTCGAAACCCTATAAAGCTTTCATTCAGACTGAAAATTGATTCAAACTAACATGATTGATGAAACTAGATAAAAAAAGTGAGTACAATTTTAAAAGGGGCCGTCTGTTTCTTAGCTGAAGCATGGTCCCTACTGAACTATCAGCTAAACTCATATCGGTCCACCTCCAGTTTCAATCTAGTTCCGGCGGCCTACCGGGGGAAATCGTTGGTGACTGTTCCTGAAACGTACACTTCATATACAATGGAGCGTATACAATCCGCGCCACTTGAACAGCACACCCTTTATGACCTTAATCTTCTTCTTCTCAGTACTGTATAGCCCCATGTGGGGACATGGTGCGTTAACTCAGCCGTTTATAGGCAATTTCGAGTCAACGTTACATTGTGTATTACCATTTCGGAATGTATATAATGTTGCAAGCACTATATATTTCCTATGTTCGCACATGCACGGAAATTTTCGACCACGCCGAGATTCGATCTACGGACCTCTAGATTACTAGCATCGTAGAGTGCGACTCAACCAAGTGAACCACAGAGCGTGGCCCCCTGGCATTGACCTCAATGAAACTACCAAAAACTCAAAAATCATTCTCAGATTTATTCTTCTTTTTATTGCTTATGCCTATTTTAACTCTCTTTAAAGGGAAATTTGTGCAGTGGGAATGTACTGTTATTCATTTGCTTCTTTTTTTTTTTTTTTTTTTTGTTGATATAAAACAACGTAAAAACTTTGCGCCACTTGAATAGAACATCAGATGAAATCGACAGTTTTCTGTTAGCATTGTACATGTGCGATCAATTAATCGCGCAATTAAGTGAAGTCGTGCTATTTTAATTGGAAAAAAAAATAAAAATGGGGCACGGAAAAGCATTAACAGAGGAGGAAAAGGGAATAATTAAAACTTACAAGGATGTGGGCCGTTCTGTTTCGAAAATATAAAAAAAAATCGAAAGAAGTAGAAAAGTTATTACTGCGTTTTTGTCCAATTATTATGGGAATAACAAGAAAGGTCGTACACATAGTGTGCTCACTAGTGCGGACAGGCGGCATATTTTGAGAAAAGCTTCAAATTCGCGCGATTCAATAACGAAGATTCATTTCGATAAAGTTGATGTTAAAGCAAATGAAACCACTGGCCGTCGTGTTATTTCGAAAGCAGAACACATAAGGAGACTAAAATTAAAGAAGAAAAAACACCACTCTATTCTGAACGTAAGGAGCAACGCCTCAGTTTTTGGCTCACTAACATGACCTGGATGACGGAGTGGCATCGTTTGTTCTCTCAGATAAGAAAAAGTTCAATTTGGAAGGTCCCGATGGCTACAGCTACTATTTTCACGATTTAGAAAAGGAGAACCATCATTTGGACCGCTTACATAGCCGAGCGGGAGGTATCATGGTGTGGGTTGCGATCTCGTATTATGGCGTTTGCGAGCTGCAATTATTGATTTACGTACAATGAATGCAACGGCATACAATAGCGTACTGCAAACGGCTTTCCCATTCTTTAAAAACCTTTTTGGACCTCTGCCGTGGACATTTCAACAAGACATAGGCATTAAAAGCGACGCAAACACGAAACAGGAACAAACCATGAATGTTTTATCGATTGAATTGAGCCTGACCCGGGATGGACCAAGAACGCGCAAACTCAAAGGTCCGGTGCTGCTCAAAAATGTTGTCTCCACTTTGCATTCTCAACACGAGATGGTAACTGTGAGACAAAGCCTACCACCGATTAGAGGTCATATACTGCGATTACAGAGAACTTTTACAGCCCGTTCACACTGCGGGCGATGCGATGCGATAAGAAGCGCAAGAAAAAACATTTCTTAGCGTTTCAATGGGAACCAGCACGAACCTGCTTGTACCATTTAGACTGATTTCGATGCGACGTCGGATTGTACGATGGAGAACTTTTCCATGCCGAATCATCGTGCTTTCTCAGCAGCTGTAGTGTGCATTGTCGGCGATGAAAGTGACATGGAGGATACGATTTGCGTTTGGATCGGGAGATATCGACATGAGAGGCATGATTTGTGCAGATCGGCTTCCATTGCCATTGGGAATTTTTATATAAATACATACATACATGTCGGATGTTGTATAGTGTTATAGATCTGTAGATATTAAATGAATGGGTAGTCGTATGTAGATAATGTAATAATGGATTGGTCTACTAAATAGCCATTGTGGAAATTTACAGTGCTGTCTAACCCAGTTCGTAGCGTCCGCGTACCCCCAAAATAGTGCGGTATTCGGATTTGACAGTTATTGTTGTATAAATCTATGAATGGGTCAAAGAAGTTACATTTGTGGAAATATGCAGTGGTGCGACACAACCCGGTTTGTAGCGTACGATTACACAGCAAAACTAGGGGGCTTCGCCCCCTGCTCGCTACGCTCGGGGCCGAAGCTAATTTCGGGCGCGGCCGAAATTCGGATACCCTTCGCTTGGGCTAAAAGTTTTTTCGGGCGTACCTATGACTTGTATTTAATCCCCCTCCTCATTTTTTTCTTCCGTCCTGCCAAAAGTTTTGGGCTTGGTTGAAATAAGTGGGCAAATAAAAATATTTACTTGGAAAATTTTATTGGGGTTGCCGGAGCATGACCCCACAGTACGATTCCATTCGTTTTGAACATTTTAGTTGATTTGATAAAGACACATTAATTCAAGGTTTTGTGAAGTTGGTGTAAAAAATGTTTCTTAGAAGAACCAATATGGGGGGTTTGGTTTGTATGGCAGCCCCATGACCCCATGGTCCGATTTGATCCATTCTGGCATATATTTTGTGTTATCTTTAGAAACACATTTGTGTGAAATTTGTTTGAAATTGGTATACAAATAAAAAAGTTTTTCTTAGAAGAACTCAAATTGGGGGGCTAGGTTTGTATGGCAGCCCCATGACCCCATGGTCGGATTTGATCCAGTTTTACATATGTTGTGTGTCATTAATAGAAGCACATTTGAGCGAAGTTAGGTTGAAATTGGTACACAAATAAAAAAGTTTTTCTCAGAAGAACCTAAATTGGGGGGTTAAGTTTGTATGGCAGCCCCATGACCCCCTTGTCCGATTTAAGCGATTCAAACATACCAACAGCCTGCAACAATAATAAGCATGTGTACACAATTTCAGCTCTCTAGCTTTTATAGCGGCCGAGAAAAACGCACTGCAACAGACGGACAGACAGACAGACGGACATCGCCCAATCGACTCCCCAAGTCATACTGATCATATATGTGTACTTTTTATATGGTCGGAGATGCCTCCTTCAATGCGTTACAAACTTCATGACAAAGTTAATATACCCTTTCACTCTATGAGCGAAGGGTATAAAAATGCGAGGTATTCCAGCAAGAAAATCCGATAGGAAAAAAGAAGCAAAATTATTTCGGAGTAAACATGCTCAAAATAACACCGCCATCAGGGGTTTTATTAAAAAATCATCCGAATCGGACGAAACTCTTAAATTAAAACGTTTTTCCGACACATTGCAAATAATATCCCATTTGGTATTGAGTATTACACCTATCGGATCAATTCCGTAACATGTTCAATCAAGTTATTGTGCTGGGGCTAATTTCATCCGATTTTGGTATTTTGTATCCACCGATCGGAGTGAATTTGGTGGTAGAGCGATTTCACATGTTGCATAAATTACAAACTTCATCAGTTAGTTATGGTTTAGTAGGTAGGGCGTTCGTCTACAAATCATAGGGTCCCTGGATCGAGTCACACTGTAGGTAGATACATTTATTATGCATTTCAAAGCGATCAAATGATCACCTATAGAGAAGTTATACAAATCTCATTTGTGAGTTACAAGTCGTATCAGAAAATTCCGGACAGCGCATGTATTTGCAATGAATTATTGAAGGTAGCGGTAGATAGGTCAGATGTGGGAAGAAACGGTGATGAGGAAACTGGGGTACCATTTTGGGGCGGGCAACCCCGAATTTTTATACCCTATACCCATAAGATGGTATAGGATATATTGTTTTTGTTACTCCGATATTATGTAACACCTCAAAGGAGCCACCGGAGATATGGCAAAGTATATATATAAATGATCAGGGTCGGTCCCTGAATCGAATAAGCCATGTCTGTCTGTCTGTCTGTCTGTTAGCACGATAACTCCCGAAATAATAATGTTTGTTTCGCTGAAATCTTGGACGGTATTGAAAATGGGCCAAATCGGACCACGGATTCCCGTACCTCCCATACAAACTACCCCTCCTTGCTATTTTAATTCGGCCATAACTTTCGGTAGAATATCGCTATCGACTTGAAATTTTGATCAATGTCTCATTCTGACATATACTTTGAGTTAATTGAAAGTGGAGTAGGTCCGACTACCCCTACTTCCCCTACAAAGTAATATTCAGCCATATCTTTTGATAGAATGTCACGAAAAACTTCAAATTAGTATCAAATGGTAGCCGTTGGATGCCTTGACAAGGTAATAAAGATGTGTCAGGTCCGACCCATCTAGCCCTCCCTCTCCCACAAAAAATATGAGATTGAATATTTTGGGTTTTGCGTGCCTTCTAGGTCTGTACATGGGTATAGGGTATACACTCATCGTGCTATTCGCACGATTAGATCTCGGTCTCGGTTTTTTCTGTTTTTAATTCGGAATTAGCGAACCCAATTTACCTCGATTAGACGAGTATTATCCAAGAAAACAGGGGTACCATTTTGAAGCGGGCAACCCCAACGTTTTTTCTTGTTTTTGACCTCAAATTCGGAATCAGCGGCCCATAATTCTTTCAGTGGTTCTTCCCACTTCGATTAGACGAGTATTTCGCCGAGAAAACAGGGTTACCATTTTGGGGCAGGCAACCCCGAATTGTTTTCTTGTTTTTGACCTCAAATTCGGAATCAGCGGCCCATAATTCTTTTACTGTTTCTTGCCAGCAGATTGGACGAGTATTTCCCCGAGAAAACAGGGTTACATTCTGGGGCAACACCTTAGTGTTGCTGCCACGCCGATCGGACGCGTATTTCTCCGAGAAAACATCGCACCGCCCGGCGCGACATCGCATCGCCCGGCCCGGAAAAGGTCGGCGTCGGACTGTATGTGTACGCACCCTTAAGAACCTGAGACATTACCGCCAGAACGGGCGATGTGCATACACTGCAGGCCGAGTGACGCGACGCCATGGAGCGGTATAAATAAGAAAACAGAGAACTTTTAAAGGAAGCATCGAGGTCTGTGTGCCACAGAAAGAGAAGCGAAGAAACAAATCTGCCGACTGCGTCAATGAAATTTATATATCCTTGTAAATAAAAAGTGAAATATTTTTCTATATGCAACCAAATGCAACGCAAATTTGAATCCCAACATAATTTATCAAACTGGCCAACAACAATTCTCGACGCCACTCCGTAAAATTATGATCAATCACAGACTTCCTCCAAAAGCAAAACTGAATCTCCAAAGGGATCATATAACGGTCCAAAAAGGTCTATAGACCTTCTATAGAATTGGAAACGCTAGTTGTACCTTTTAATGTCTGACCATTCCATCCCATCGTAAGCATAATACGTGCATGCTGGACAAAGTCACGTCTGTCGTCATTGTGGTACCTCTTAAGTTTCTTATGGTCCGTGGAAACAATATTTTTTCTTACCACCCATGAAATGATCGTTACAATGGACGAAAAGTGAAAGTTTTAAATTTTTGGGTTTGGTCGGGAGCGGAAGTTTTTGTGTCCAAGACAATCCTCAATACTATACTTATATCCAGCATATGTGTACAGCGTACATGCATATGGGCATGTATACCATAGCAATGTAGCTGGGCTTTAGTTTGATGGTCAGCATACCTAGCCCTTTTGGTTGGTCTGTTTTTAGGTTTCAAAATGTATGTAAGTTACGTACATACATGTATGCATGCTTTATATTGTAATGTCCGACTACAACAATATTATGATTTGTACATTATTGTGAAAACCTTTTAAGGGACATTTATAGCATGCATAAAATACTTATTGTCTCCGAAAACAATTTTCTGTGGAGCTTTTTGCATACTATATATGAAAATACGTGTGTCCGGCACGAAGAAGTGATATGAAATTTTGCGCAACATATCGTGACATGGGAGATTCAATATTATCAAGATATGGTAGTTATTTGGTCAGTATTTTCACGAATTGCGCGGGTTTTTTTTTCTTAAGTTAAAAATAAAAATACAAAATTGTGTATTGTAATTGGTTATATAAGCTGTTGAGCTGTGTAGGGCGCAAGATGGTGATCCATTTAGTTAAGTAAAAACTCCAAACTCCAAAAATCATTAATTGATTATGTCTTTTGATTGTCTTTTTAATTTAATTGCATCGCATGTTCGCAGTTTGAGTTACACAAAACTAGGTATGAATGTAAGTATGTATGTACCTACATTTATAAAAATCTTAACACGTAGAATGTACTTTAGATCGTAATCTCGATACGAAACATAGAAACAAACATTACATTACATGTTTTGTTCGAATCCATTAAAACAACAACTTTTCTTAAATTTGAATAATAGAAATACAATACAAAAACTTTTGTTTTTGTTATTTTTTCCTCTATTTTGTCCGAATCAAACCAGACATGTAGATAATATTTTTAGATTTCTATCTTGTGTTGAGATACAAACAGGTCTATAAAAAACAAAACAAAATTAAAATGGATTATTTTTTATATGTACATAATGCATTGTAAAAAAAAAAGAAAATCATCGAATTTAAGCTACGGTTAAATCGAATTTTTCATTAATTTTCTTATAAAGCAAACCCTCCGGGGAGGTACATAAAAAGAACAGGTAAAAATATATCAAAAACTTTTTTTGGTAGTTACCATTCATAGCACAGCTCCAAATTATACTCGTATGTACTCTTAAATTCAACGAGTAATATTAAGTATTTTAAGTAGGTATATCAATTAGTAGATCATGCCAAGGTGATCCATTCATTTTAATGACTGCAAAGTCAATTTATTCGAATTTGTTCCGAAATATATTGTTTGATACAAAATGTTTCATTCATTTATGGCTATTAATTTCGAGAAAACGTAATGATTATTGTACACTCATTTTCAATTATATCATGATGGCAATCATTGTATGGAAAACTTGACAGTTCATTCATAAAATAAGTATTTCTATGGGTAGTAAGCTAGTTAGTCTTTTCAGACCTTACGAAGTGAAATGTTAAACGCATTTTAAGTACTTTATTACCTTGTACATGATAGACACAATTAGCGGCAAAAGGCGGATGAAAAACATGGTATTTGGAGACAGTCGAAGCATTTATGGGATAATCTGACGCTTCACACTTCATTGTGAGTAACGGGCATAATTACTGAAATTAGACACGCACAAACTGTCAGATATGAGTGTATATGACGTAATCCGGCAAACAATTTTATAAATTTTGGCGAAAAATCACAGAGGTAATACGAAGACAATATTGTACCAATGAAATATTAATTGCGAATTTATTACCCATATGAAAAATCGTTTTTTAGTAACAATCATTTGTTTAGTAATATATTACGATTGCGATTCTCATCTACGAAATATCGCCATCAATTTATTCAGTTAATAAGAATGTAATAAGAAAATATTAAAAATTTATTAGCAAATAATCTCTAAAGCGATACATCGTCTGCTTTCAATTTATGCGATAGGCAGTGGCGCAACCACGGGAGGGTCTAAGGGGGCTAAAGCCCCTCCCAGGCCCATAAATTAGGAAATGACAAATTGCAAAATAAAATATGAAGAAATGCATTTAATTGCAGATTTTATAAAAAAAAGAATTTCTGTTCTCGGAGCTTGGATGTTTCGATGGTCTATGCAAGTAATCCTTAAGGTTCATCCAGACTGACCGCCAGATGGTAGCACGTGCTAACAACTGGCAGTAGTCAATGAATACAAACTGACCGCCATTTGGTGGTCCGTCCAGAAGTAAGAGTCAAAACGCCTGCAGGTGCCACTTATCGTTAAAAAAGGGCGAAAAAGTTCATTCTCAATGGTATTTTCTTAAAATTTGAATCTAAAATTGCAATGCTGGAAGAGTGGTTCAAAATTGGCTTTTCATGAAAACAACAGATAGAACGAGCCGATTACGAGTATGAAATTTGACTCACGTTTTCAAGATATAAGTTACAAAAAATGTACATCGAAAGTAAGGTTGAAACACCACTGTAAAGCATCATTACTGATTTAGAAGCACCATCACCCAGCTTGCGGAGACAAGCTCTAATGTCTAGTCATGCGGATAAACTTAGCCCCCTCCAGGACAAGATCTTGGTTGCGCCACTGGCGATAGGAATGCGGAATGGAGGTAAAACATACGCAAACTGTCAAAATCCGTCGTGCACCACAAATCCAATACGTCGCCAAAAACATTTTGATACAGCTGTTGCCTTTTAACTTTTCGAACCAAACGAACCGAACGCTTTTCCTGCACATAGTGTTGTTGTTGGAGTGAAGTTTCTCGTCAATCCTCAAACTGTGACACGTTAAGAAAAGACAAAGAAAGTTAAACTTGCTAAGTTTGTGTATGTGAGTGTGTGTAGGTATGTGACACCATCGTTATTCTCCGTTGTCTGAACACATAACACACATAAAATAAACCAAAACAGTGATCATTCCCAATCAATTACTGAAAGTGCGATTTTTGTTCTGTATTGAACTTCCAATTTCGCATTATTGCATGCTTTTTGGCGCCTATAGAAAATATTGTGGTTTCTGTTCGACTGCTACTTTTTGCTGGTGGTGCAAAGCAGTACTAAATATAAACATTGTATTTTATCAAATAGGATCTAACCATTTTATCCCGTGAAAGTTTTTTCTGATATCTCTTAAAATGAGTATCTGCGCTGCTTCATCATGCTTGGATAAGGCTACAAAAATACCAAACATAATTTGTTCGGGGTTTTGTGGTTTAACGTTTCACAGTAAATGTGCCAAGTTACCCGACTCAGTTGGCAATTCACTATGCAATGCTGACTCTAGTTGCAACGGACCGTTTTCGCCCCGCAGTTGTCTACATCAAAGTTAATAAAAAATAAATTTATTAGTAGACATCTGTGGGTCGGAATTATAAATATTATTAGGTCAGCTGGTTGAGAGAGCGGCCAACTTCACGGAAGATAAGAAAGCGGCCAACTTCAGTGGATTCGTGAAGGAGCTGTCAAGAGGAGGACACGTTGAATTGGGGGAGCGATTTTCGGCGATTTCGATTCAGGCGGCTTAAAAGAAGCTCGAAGAATAAAGAAAAAGTTACAGAGAAGAGACCCAAAGAAGCCGATTGTGGATATATGGCTCCAGATAGGTAGTTCTATTTTGTGTTGTTTTTTTTTGTTGGTTATGTATCATGTATGTAAATCTTGGTCGTGAGCCTGATCGCCGTGCGAAAATCGTATGGACCTATCACGTGTGATGTCTATCTTGCAAGTATAATTTATCCGTCTGACAATTAAACACATTCGCCCCCATTCCAGGGGAAAATAGTTGTGTGATGTGACGCACATCATCCACGGTAGAAGTGATAAGGGAGGCGCCCTCTATTAATTTTGTTCGGCCACGGGCGTCTGAGGTCGGGTTTCTTGTGAAACATTTAGTGGGTATAGTTTTGGCCGGGACGCGACGCCATCCGGGTCCACGGAGCATCAATAAGATGGCACTTGTGCGCGTCGGCTAATCTTTTTAACGGTTCCTCCCAATTTTAACTCTCGTGTTGTATCGTTTACCTCTGGCATGCGATATCCATTTCTTTTGTTACCGAGTGGCACAAACCCCACCCGTATCTCCCGAACTGAACTACAGCAAGCGCATGCCGCTGCTCGCTAGTTGAGGAGCCCTATCGTCATTGCCTAACCTGCACGGTTCTAGAGGCATTGGCTCCGTCCCGTGGGCATCTTCGGATGGCCAAGTCCTTTCCTTACATAGTCTCTACTGGTTTTGCGCCAACTGTCGATTTACATTTATGGAAAAATGCATCTATAAGCTATTGGCTACGAAGAAGCGGCTTGAGTTTACTTCCGAGCATAATTCTATTATACAAGGTAAACCGAATACAGCCTCACACGTAATGCCGCACCTAGCTGGTCCGGCTATAGTGCCTTCATCGAATGTTATTGCTGAGCCTATTGGAGTAACAACGCACCTACATGAAACTCAGCAACAAAAAGCGAAGAAGGCCAAGTTAGACAAACAAACTCAGCATTTCAACCACCTCAACTAGATGCATCGACCAATCTGCTGATACCACGGAAGACAACATCGTGTTCATCCCCAAATTTGCAAGTTATCCAGTCGCCTTCTTTGCCGAATAATCATCCATTGCTGCTTCGTTCTGAGTCACCAGTTTCTGTACCTCGATCACAGCTTTCCGGTCTGCAGACATCATCATGTTATCCTTCGTCTGATGATATTACTCGTCCATCAACGGCACCTTTAAGTAATTTAAGAGTTTGTTGTCCTCCTAAGCAACTCTTTATCTCTAAACTAACTTATGATACAACGGAAGACGAGATATAATTGACAAGCTTAGATACGTTCCCGCATTACTGAGATGCCGTAAACTTACAAAGGACAACCTTCCTAATCGAGTTCTTTCTTCATTTAAAATCGTTGTTCCCAACGAACTTGATGTTCTTTTGACGGATTCTTTTTGGCCATCTGGCATTCTTTTGAAGGAGTTTATTAAACGGAATCTGCATCGTCCCATATCAAGGAAAATTCGAAAATAATGCATTTTAACTTAAACTATCAAAATGTAGGTGGGCTGAGGACCAAACTACAAAGTTTCAATATTTCGGCGTTAATATAAAATCACGACTTTATCTGTTTAACTGAGACCTGGTTATGTGAATCCGTTCACAACAGTGACATTAACAGGCAAACAGCGTGGAGGTGGTTTTCTGATTGCTGTTCGTCGACTTAGCTGTGATGCAGCTGTCAACATGTTCTACACAGTGTTCTTTATAATATTATGTAAGTTCTTACCTATATGTTCACAAATGCGTAACCAATATCCAGTTTGGTTTACTAGTTCTATTGCAGATCTACTTCGCAAAAAAAAAAATATCCGTGTTCGGTACAAACGGTTTAAACCGTTTGACTTTTTGACTTTAATTTTTGTAAGTTTCGGTAATCATGGGTAGAGCAAAAGCATTAAATACCGCCCAAATGGCTCAAAACGATGTTTTGAGAAATGAACAACACAGTTTACGCGAAATTTCGAAAATAGCGGCTATAATTGGAGCTAAAGTCGGCGTTACAGCTATTTTATCAACAGTGCAATGTGTAATAAAGAATTCCTGACACTGAAAACGAAAGTAAATTCAAGAAAATTCAGAAAAAAACACCGTTAGACGCAAAGAGGAAAAGCCATCCTCTGGATTTTGCTCGCCAAAATATGGCATGGCGACAGGGGTGGAACAGGGAAGTTTTTTGGATGAAAAGAAAGTCAACCTGGATGGCTGAGATGGGTTCCATTTCTGTTTCCACGATCTACGTAAAAACGAACGGTTTCTGTCAAGGCATCATAGCAGAGAAGGTAGCGTCATGGTTTGGGGAGCTATCTCTGATTTTGTTCTGAATTTTCTTTCGTTTTAAGTGCGAGGAATTCCTGATTACACGTTGCACTGTTGATAAACTAGCCGTAACGCCGACTTTAGCTCCAATTATAGCCGCTGATAGTACAAAATTAGAGGCGGCTCGCAGAATTGCCCTTTTCTCTTTGGCGGTTTTGGCGCCTCGCGTACGCTTTTCACGTTTTGTCCATTTCCACTTTTATTTTTTAAATAATTAAACACAACCGATTTACTTTTTTTTCACTATTTTTGAAATTTCGCGTAAACTGTGTTGTTCATTTCTCAAAACATCGTTTTGAGCCATTTGGGCAGTATTTAATGCTTTTGCTCTACCCATGATTACCGAAACTTACAAAAATTAAAGTCAAAACACAATCTGAGTGGATTTCAACAAAAACAGTCACAGAGAAAAAAATCATCACTTAAATTTGAAGTGAAACATATTGAAAACAAAATTGGATCACATCAATAAATCATTTTAAAAACAAATACAGTAGTCTAAGAAAATTGGACCAAAATATGTCCATCGAACGGCAAAAATCCTACATCGAAAATTTTTTTTGATTATGGTTGAGGATGGTACCGAGATGATGGCATAGAAAGTCCCAACCGATCGGGGGTCCGCAACCTTAAAAAAAAGGGGGGGAAAAGGGGGCCTTTTCTTGTTTTTTTGCGATTATTTCAAAAACGGTAAGAGATACAGAAAAATGGTCTGAGGAAGGAAAAAAATACATAAAATTATCTTTGCAATGATATATAACACATTAGAGTTTAAATGAATATTTCGGCGTTAGAATAGAACATAAATTAGAATATTTTCATTTTAGACAAAAGCTCCATAACTTTTGAAAGAATGTTAGTTCAGTCGTAAAATTTTGTACAAGTATTCACAACAAGTTTAAGATAATTTTAACGTAAACACTGAGTCGCTCCGGTCAAGTACGTAGAACAAACTCCTGATGGGTCACTTTCTATGGGAGATACCCTTAGTTTTTATCCGAATGAGCTGATTTTCGGTGGGTGGGGTGACTATGACCTCCAATCGCAACAAACCAAAATTTAGCACTCTGCTCCAATTTTGGGGGGAGTTATCTCAAAACCTCTCTTATCACTGTCTGAACAATGTAGGCTCGCCCTAATGTGAAAATTTACCCGAATCCTTGCGATCGAGTCATGAGGGCCCGATGATTCCCTCAACATTACTTTCTCATAAGGATTTACAAGTACTCAATTTTTATCGCTTTTTTTATTTTTACCTTAACGCTACTTATTACATAGGAATTCGGATTCAACTTATCGACTTTTATTGATTTTTTCTCGAAATTTCACTTTTTGACCGCCTTGACTCCTTGCAAGCCTTAATTTTTGATCCCTCTTTCGCAGATAATGGTTTTCTCTTATCCATATTAAAGCTAATATATTACTTAAACGACAACAAAAAATTGGGGGTTGTACGTCCTCAATTGTGGAAGATCGACAAAAAAGAAATTACATGTGCTATCCTGATGACAAATTTTAAATTGCTATTTTGTGTGTTCTTTTTCGAAAAACAAATATAAAACAACATTAAAAAATGCAAACACAATTCTTTTTGTTTTAATTAACTTAGAATTGAATAGACTATTAACAGTTATAATTTTGAAATTTTAGCTCTTTTAGTTTGGTTGGAAATCAGCCGAAACTATTCATGCGAAGGGGTGTGCTAATCTGATGACGAGCAGTGTATATGGAGCCAAATCATATTTGAAAATTTTTGAATCATAGCTATTATTTTTGATTTTATAATGATTTTTTTCTCTGTGAGGATGTGACGCTAGGACTTTCGAAAAAACGACCGAATCGCCACTGTCCCTATTCAAGTGACCCAATTTTGAGCATAGAATTTATTAATGCATCAGCATAATGTTGATGAAACATAAAAATAAATAACAGGCGCTACAATCCAACATTGGACTAAGGCCGCAGGATGTGTTAGTGACATCCTATTTCCAAGATCTTATCTGCTTTTTGATGAGGTAATGAGATCAGCATCACGCTCAGCAGTGTTATTTATCCCCATAAATGGGTACTCGTTTAACATCTGAGTGAGATCATAGTCCGTCACAAGCTCGTGAGTTCGAAAAACACAATGGAACACGGTGAGATTCGAACTCATGAGCCTGTGCACCGAAGGTGCGCGCACTAACCGCTCGACCAGCCAGACTACTACAGTGATGAAACATACTGTTGTTATTAAATGTTTCATTTTTTTTCTCGCAAACTATGAGCAACATAATAGCCTTTGTAAAGAAATAGTGAGTTATGCTCTATGCTGCAAGGAAAAGGATATTTTGAGATAAACAACTCTCTATTCAAGTGACTGGGAGTGTATGCATGTAGTTTGTTGATGTTTTTTTTTTTTTTCTTTTCTTTATGTGGTAATTTGTGCTTGAAGAAGAATAATTTGCTGTAATAATTGTAAGTAGACTTACGGGCAAGTGTGGTGTGTGTTAGAATTACAGTAAAACCTGCCAACTTGACCAGCCTTATAACAAGGCCAACCGTCCAACTTGGCCGATTTTGGCTGGGTCTGTCGTGGATTTTAATATTAATAAAATTAACTTCATCAAAGTAGCTTTTTCAAAAATTTAAAAAAATAATAATAATTAGTTAGTGTCAAAATTTTGTCTAAATAACTAATATATTTTTTGTATAATACATTTCAATAAATAAATCTATTAAAAATAAATAAAATATTGTAGAAATTATTCTCTACAAAATGGTGACCCCGACGTGATATGAAGATAATAAAAATTTAAATAATAAAAATGGTAAACCCGAGAACAAAAAAAAAGCTGTGACTCGTAGCTGACTAATTTCGTAGTCCGCAGGACAATGTATAATATTCTTCCGAAAAGTTAATCGAATTTTTGCCGAGAATTGCCTACCTCCTCCTAGTTTGCCTGATCGCTGGACGAATAAGTTTCTGTGTCTCACACGACATCAACTTTTATAATCCGGCGAAATATGGATACACGGCAGTATGTATGTCCGATGGAACTCCGGACATCAACTGCATCATCATCATCCCAATTTTTGAAGCCGGTCGTTCGAACAAGATTAAACTTGGACAACGCCGAAGCTCAATTGTGGATTTCATCTGCTCCACCAGCGTCGAATATTATGGATGTTTAAGTATGAATTACTCTCCCATCGCCTGGATGTTGAAGCTACCTTCAGAAGACTGTAGTTTCTGGATAATTAAATATAATTACATATATTATGTATGTATATCGATAAGTACACGGTTTTAAATTTTTACAGCTTTCAGAGTAGGCAATTGGTTGCCAACTTTCAGAGTTGTAAATTTACAACACGCATTTAAAATTACATCAATATATTTAACCCATTTCCAACAAAGATTTTATTTTAAATTCATAGAGGGAAACAAGTCTCATACCCATGTGTAAAATTAAATTTTTTATTTAAAATTAACTTAACGTTAACTCAGCCGTTTATAGGAAATTTCGAGTCAACGTTACAATGCATATAATTTCGGAGTGTATATAATGTTGCAAGCACTATATATTTCCTATCCTCACATGTTCGAAAATTTTGGACCACGCCGAGATTCGATCTACGGACCTCTAGATTACTAGCATCGTAGAGTAACAACTCAACCAAGTGCGCCACACAGCGTAGCAGAATACTATCGACAAGATTTACGAAATGTAAAAATGAAATGATGAAAAATTACATTCATTTGATTTAATTTTACATTAAATGATGAAAAATAGCATTCACTTGATTTAATTTTACATTTTTTTGTTTGTACAATTACAGTAGCAATGTGATTTCACAATATTTTATTTAAAATTTAATAGTTTTCATTTATTTTAACCTTTTGCTAATGAAATGTGTAAGATTAAATTTCAAATTTTTTTTTAGCTTTTTTTTGTAGTAATTTTTACTACACTTTGTGTGGGAAATTCAATAAACTTTTTACTGTGTACCTATTATGCATTGTACTATCTAAATAATTGATATACTTATGTATAAATATATACTTTTTGCTAAGGAGGGAGGTAATGTCGTAAATTTTAATATTAATAAAATTCACTTCATCAAAGTAGCTTTTTCAAAAACGTAAAAAAATAATAATAATTAGTTGGTGTCAAATATTTGTCTAAATAACTAATATATTTTTTGTATAATACATTTCAATAAATAAATCTATTAAAAATAAATAAAATATTGTAGAAATTATTCTCTACAGGTCGTTGCGTTCGCCATAGATAGTCGCCCTTATAACTTAGCCACCTGTCTAACTTGGAACTCGTCCACCTAGGCCTGTTCCAAAAACCGGAATCCCGGTACAAAATCGGTGTTCACTTGGTACCGGACCCGATATTCTAAAGTACCGATATCCCGGTTTTTTTTTGGTACCGAGTTAAAAAAACCGACCGACGAGTCGGTTTTTTGGTACCGAGTTAAAAAGAACGATTCACTTCATCCATGAGCCGGTTTTTTCAGGTTTTTTGGTACCGGTTTTTAACTCGGTACTAGAAAAACCGGCTTATGGTTAAAAAAAAACCGTCGGTACTGAAAAAAAACCTGAGTTGGTTTTTAACCCGGTACTCAAAAAACCGGGTTATGGTTAAAAAACCGTCGGTACTGAAAAAACCTGAGTCAGGGAAACCGCTTGTGGTACCGGGAATTGAAAAAAACCGAAACCCGGTACTGAAATCTCGGTACCGAACAGGCCTACGTCCACCCAAATTCAGAACGCTACGTACAAACTTTACTCCATAACTTGACCACTTCGGAATTTCCGGGAATGAAATTTCTGGACTATGCACAGGCAATTGCTGCAGTTGATATGTTATACCGTTTTTAATTCAGGAAATTTCATGTTTTACGATTTCGTCCATTTGAAGTGCGCACTCAATATACTATTACACAGGTGAGTGTGAGCATAGGTGTAATATCCCACTAGGAAAAATTAGAAGTCCTTCTCGAAGAAGATGTTTTGAAGGTCATTTTCATTCCAAGGGAGCAAATATGGAGGTATTTAGAATGACTTTAGAAATGAAATGAAATCCTTCTCGGGACGGTATTTAGAAGGTGTGTAGAAGGTAATAGTCATTCCGAGGAAGTAAATATGGAGGCATTTAGAATGAGTTCAGAAGACAATATAAAATCATTTCCGGGTAGGTGTTTGGGAGCGAATTCGAAGGAATATGCCGTTTGTTTTACCGCTAACTTTGCGACGTACAATTTCGTATATTGCTGGAAATCATTTTCCTGCGCAGTTCGTGCATAATTTTTGTTGTGAGTGGTGGATTGATTCAGTTCGTAGCAGAAAATTTCGATTATACATAGTTTGAAGTTTATAAAGTGCATAGTTTCCGGTAAGTAAGTTTAAGCTTTTTTTATGAAGTAGCTAATTTATTTGAATTAGCTAAATTGTTGAAAATGTTGTAAATTTAGGTGTAATTTTTACAAAAATATAATTCATACATTTCCGTCTAAAAATATATCAAATTAATAAGAGCTTTGTGAGTAAGGAAATTATATAAATAATAGAAATATTGATTAAAATATTTTTATTCTAGTTTAATGTCAAATTTATAAAAGTCAGTTTATAAAATCGATTAATAGGAATAATGGAGTAAAATATAAATATATTAAAACATTTAATACGATTTTAAGTGATAAATTTATGACACTGATTATACATACTTAAATATTTAATCTATTTAATTTCTTTTATTTAGATGGCTTACATACGAGGGACAATTGGAGAGACGAGCGTGTCAAAATGCTTTTGACTTTTTTTTCACTGAAGAGCTTTTGATAAAACTCAACTGGAATGGGTGCCGTAAACCAGCACAAAATTGTTAACCAATATATATTTGGTAGGTTTGCATTACTTTTATTTCTCGACTGTATAACTATATATCTAATAAGAATTTCATCCTAAGATGCTGTGAAAACTGAAAAATTTGGATACTTAAATTACGTGGAAGAGATGAAGGCGGGATTTAAAGCTGCAAAACAAAAATTTTACAAAAATACGTTTAATATTGTCAATAAGTCTTGTTAAAAATCTGAATTTACCGAAAAAATATGAAACTATTTCTTTTTTTACAGAAAAAGTCTAAATTTCATTTTTTTGTATATACTAAAAACAGCTGAGAAATTGTTTTTTTTTTTAATGTTAAGAGAGTGATCTAATAAATTTAATATAAAAAATTCTACATATATTACTAAGTTTTTTTTTCATCATCAAGGGGCGCTATACGCCCGACGCCCGATTGGAGAGTTCTTAGAACTCGTGAGATGCTGATCTATCTCTTTCGTAAGCAATGTTTGCTCTTCTTCCTCCTTGCCCTTTATACCACTGCGTCGCGTAGCTCGACCTGCGGTGTAGGCACGTCGCCCGTTCTGGCGGTAATGTCTCAGCCTATTTTTACAGGTAACTTACTCATTTGGATCGTGTCATCGCCGAGACCAATGCGATAAGTTTGTTATTATTATCAATAAATGAAATTTGTTCCTTTCTGAACGGCGATCTCAATTCAAAAGTAAAGACTTTAGTATCAACTTAATTTGCATCATTTTAATACATTTTTTGACATTGAGTGCGGGTAGGTGGTATTTCCAACATAAAATATAGAAATATAAATAAAAAAAAAATAAAAATAAATATAAAATAGATCTTAGATAAATAGTTTACCTTATAAGAAGCTACACTATGTTGTTACCCGAAACTAATCCACACCAAATGCACAAAAAACGCGCTTATTTTTAGTGAAAACATCTTTCTAAAAGTCCTTCCCATTTTCATTCCAAAGTACTACCAATAAGGCCTTTCAAGAAATCCTTACTATTTCCTTCCGAAGTACTGAAAAAAAATCCTTCTTACAAGTTCTTACTGATTCATTCTGTAGTACTGCAAAAGAACCCTTCCTAGAATACCTTACTGATTCATTCTAAAGTACAGCAAAAAAGCCTTCCATGACGTCCTTTTTATTTCATTCCGAAGTACTGGAAATAAAACCTTCCAGGAAGTCATTATGGAATCATTACATAGTACTCCCAAAAGATTCCTTCTTGGAATTACTTCTTTCCGCGGACATGGCTATGGAAAATGGTAGATATAAAGGTAGGTAAAAAGAATGAATTGTTTCATTCCAAGAAGAACTTTGGAAGGGCTTACTTCACACTCTTTTTCCTAGTGGGATTGTATCGAAGACGGAATTTGTGGATTTTTTTTAGATTACATTTGGAAAATAGTGGTAAGTGTGTTATAATTTTTGAAATCGAGGAATGTGTAATTATTTTAGTGTTTTTTTTAGATCATAATGGCAGCCAAACGCAAGGTGCAAGTTGAGCTGAATTTGGCAACAAAAAAAACTAATTTCGGATGAAATTGAAGATGGAAAAAGCCAACGAATCCTTGCCGAAAAATATAACATTCCAAAATCGACCATTGCGAATATTCTGAAAAACAAAGAAACCATCTTATCATCATTTGAACAAAATGGCAACCCAGAACGAAAGCGCAAAATGAAAAAAACCGTTTACGAGCCGGTCAACGAAAAACATTTGGATTTTTTCAAAAAGTGCAGATCGAAAAATATACCCGTCACTGGACCATTGCTGCAACAAAAAGCGATTGAAATTGCAAAATCGCTCAATGTTAATGACTTTCAGGCAAGTAATGGGTGGCTGGAATCGTTTAGGTTGAGGAACAACATCCAATTTCGAGCGTTGAATGGAGAGGGTGGTAATGTAGACTACAAAGCCGCGGAGGATTGGAAACGCAAACTAACCAAATATTAAAGGATTATGCTCCTGAGAACCAGTTTAACGCGGATGAAACTGGTCTATTTTATAGACAACTTCCCCTAAAAAGTCTTGTTATGAAGGGAGAAAAGTGCAAGGGTGCACTGAACCAAATATTTTTTCATATCAACGAATTTTTTTTTTCATAAAATGTTGATTAAAATTTTCGTTAATTTTACATCGTAATTTGTTGCATTGAATATTAATCACTAGTATTTTTAAAGAAAAAAATGCTTTTTATTCAAAATGAAGATTTCACTTTTCCTTTTATTATACCCTATACCCATAAGATGGTATAGGGTATATTGTTTTTGTTACGACGATTTATGTAACACCTCAAAGGAGCCACCGGAGGTATGGCAAAGTATATATATAAATGATCAGGGTCTGTCCCTGATTCGAATAAGCCATGTCCGTCTGTCTGTCCGTCCGTGTGTCTGTCAGTTCGCACGATAACTCCCGAAATAACGAAGCTAGCGTTTTGAAATTTAGGTCAGATGATTGTTTTGATAAAAGTTTGGATGGTATTGAAAATGGGCCAAATCGGAACAAGGGTTCCCCTACCTCCCGTACAAATGATCCCTCCGTGATAGTTTAATTCGACAATATTTTTCAACAGAATATCGCTAGCGACCTGAAATTTTCATCAATACCTAATTGTGACATATGCTTGAAGCTGGTGCAAAGTGGAGAACGTCTGACTACCAAAACCCCTACCTCCCTACAAAGTTATATTCGGCCATATCTTTTGCTAGAATGTTGCGAAAAACTTCTAATTAGTATCAAATGGTAGCCTTGATATAATATTTAGTATGTGCCAGGTCCCAACCATCTACCCCTCCCTCCCCTACAAAAAAAATGAAATTGATTTTTTGGGTTTTGCGTACCTTCTAGGTCTGTACATGGGTATAGGGTATACACTCATCGTGCTATTCGCACGATTAGAACTCGGTCTCGTTTGAATTGAATAAACTTTCATCAATATCTGTAACATCTGGGTACAATTCTGCATCAATTTGAAGAAATCGTTTTTCGTAAGCATTTTTCTTGCAGATTGACGAATATTGAAGAATTTATTCAAACTGACGATTTGCTACGGCAAAATTGTATAAACGTATTGTTATATTGAAAATTTTCGTCAAATAGACGATACCTAAACAAAGCAACGAAAACATTGTTGTTGAACGGTGGATGTTGCATGCTCAAAAAATTATTTGAGTTATCCACCGTCCAGTTTGCCCATAGTGGGACAGCACAATACTATGCATACTCCAGCGAGTTGCGGCACACAGAGTGTATTTCAAACCAACAACAATGTTTTTGTTGCTTTGTTTAAACCCGTTCTCTGACACATAGTTCAGAAACGCGGCCCTATCGAATCGGTGGCTAGCCATTGCCTAGCCCATTTAAAATGATTCGATACCAGGGTGTATTTCGTGTCCTATATAAGAGGATCGTACACCTTTGCCTGGTTGAGTCCGGTAATGCCTCTCCTGGTATTACATGACGCGCTGCATACGTAGAGGCATCTGATGAGAATTGCAGGGCGCCATGTAATACTAGTTCGAAACCGGCTCGAAATGCACTCTGTGTGCCGCAACTCGCTGGAGTATGCAGACAATACCTAATTGTCCAATTGAATAAAAATTATTCATATGGTTCATCATATTGAAGAAATTGCAGTCTTATTCTTCAATTCTTCAAATTGAAGAAAAATATTCAAATCGAAGATGCTGTCGTATAAACTTTTCGCTATGTAAGTAATTTCTTCATATTGACGACGCAAAGTTAGGTGTTTTTTCAAATGAACGAATTTTAATCAAACGGAAATATGTTATCGCTTAAATATACCGTTTTCTTCGTGGTTTACTAATTCGATATTCAGTTCAATTTCAGTTTAGCAACTTGATTGTCCTGTGCATGTGGTGTGTAATAATTTCACATATTTTACATATTTCTCATTTCTAAACATATATAAATATTGATATCACCGAGGCAATTTTAAAAATTTAATAAAAACTTAGTTATCATAGCTACAAATTTTTGAATATATGTATAGGTATGCAAACACAAATAGATACAAATAGGTATGAAGATTTTTAATCTGCGTTTCCCAACATTAAAATGTTCATACCTCTTAGTGCAACTATCTTTACATACATATTTGTTGCAAAAAATATGGATTTTTTTAGTTATGATGAGTGCTTATCCAATGCAGTAGTTTGCCTAAGCTATATCAATATTCATATGTCAAGAAAAAATTACAGCTGGCAAAATATAATTTTCTTCACATTGAATATGTGAGAATAATGGTTTCTACGAAGATTCATCACAGTGACAATAGAATAATATTCAATATGAACAGGATTCTTCATATTGACAATTTAACTTTGCAATCATTTTCTTCAATTTGATAAATATTCATCAAAACTGACTTTTTTCAATTTATTCGAAACGAATAAATATTTACCAAATAGAAGATTGTTAATAATAAGGAAAATTATTATTCATAACACAAATTTTATTAAATAAAATTTTATTCTTTGATTGGGTGAAGTCAATAAAGATATGAAAAAGCAGAAAAGAAAAATTATTATTTTAATAGACAACGCCACAAGTCACAAAATCGATACTGCCCATCTATCCAACGTCGAAATAAAGTTCCTACCCCCTAACCTGATTTCTGAAGTGCAGCCCCTAGACCAGGGAGTAATAAAAACTCTGAAGGTTTATTACCGCGGAAATATTCTTCTTTATTTGATTTCAATGATAGACTCTGACATGGGGAGTGCTACGGATATCGCAAAAAAAGTAGACGTCTTGGGTGCTGTGAGATTGATTTATTCTGGATGGCAGTCAGTAACATCCGAAACCATCCGAAAATGTTTTCGTCGAACCGGTTTTAACATTGAGCCAGAGCTATATGAAACCCCAATTGATTTGGGCGATGTAACGTCGAGTCTACCCAACAACATTCGGGATGATATGTTAACTGATGACGAGTTCTATTTGGTTGATGCTGATGTTATTCATCATGAGGACATAGCGGACTCGATAGAAGAAATATTTACGGAAGTTATAAATATTTCGGCCGAAAACATAGATGTTGACCCAGAAAATTACAATGTGGAAGAGCTTTTGGCAACCCCAAGTCGCAAGGAAGCAATGGATATGACAAATTCCTTAATTCGTTACGCTGGAGCAGTGCAACCCGAATTAATTCCAAAGTTATTTGAAATAAAAAATCAAATAGAACAGGCCACTTTAAAAAGCTGTAATAGAAATAAACAAACAAGTTTACATGACTACTTTCCTTGTAATTAAAAAGAAAAATAAATAATTTATACGCTTTTGATTAGCGAAAATGTTTTGTTTTTGTTTTCAAAATTCATTTCCAGGCGTTAATTTTGCAGGTAAGTGCATAAAATATTAATTTATTAAATCAGAAAGAATATTCTATACAGTATTTAGTATATTGCCAAATATCGTTATTACAAAAAGTATGCCTACGTATTTTGTTATACCCCTCTTTAACTTGGCCACCTCCCTATGGTGACCGGTTCACAGCGGAACCGCGGGTGGTTAACATAAACAGGTTTTACTGTATTATTATGTTATTAATAGTAGTAGTATAAATAGTATTGATCAAGTGATAAAGTGTAATAAAAGAGTAATTTAAAATATTGGACTCCAAGGAGGTTATCCTTGACGGTTCATGTGACAGCCATGACTGAGCTCCAAGGAGGTTATCCTTGGGTAGGTTCCGGGGTTGGGTTATAACCTCGTAGGGACGTGCACTCCCTGGTCATTTCGCGGTCGTGAGGAGGTTATCCTCATAGTGGTTGGTAGGAGTTTATCCTCTCAATCCAGACCAATGACCGACAGTTTTCAGGTAAGAAAACTGGTGTTTAAGCGTCATCATCATCATTATTTTTTCATTTTTTATATTTTTGGCCATTTTTATTTCAATGAATTGTATGTTTTGCATTTCATCAGTATTTTCCTATTTCACTAATTTCACTTTTAATTTTTCATTAATTCTAATATTTGTATATCTGGCAATGCCTCTCACTAACTGAATTCACAAATTTCCAACTTTTAAAATATGTAGTTCCATACTGTTAATATGGCCGTTATGAATTGTATTAAAATCTGAACATGAATCTAATAAATCAGTTCATCATTGAATCGCAAGCCAATCGTTTCATTTCAAACGTTCATCCTGCCTAGCGCTTTAATTGTACCAAGTACAATAGCCGCAATCCATATCCTTCGCTAATATAAATAATAAAAAAACTCTAATTAAATCCTGTTGCTGCGGTACATGCATCGTACGCGACTTTTAATAATATAAAAAAGGTCTAAGTACTGGACTTAGGCGTATAACACTAAAAGTGCATATCGCGAATATACAACAAATTAAAAGAAATTTGTTCAACTGGCTTTAGTATTTTTATATGTCATTTGATCAATATGCTTTAATGCCTCATTTTATTATTTATATTTTCATATAGTAGTGCTCAGGCGTGTTTTCTTTATATTTGTAGATCGGTCGCCCGAATACAACGGAAAAATTAATAAAAAAAAAATGATTTAAGATATTTTTACACTATTGAAGTCATTTCGGAACAAGGGTTAATCTTTAATTCGCGCTTCTAAATCTGCCTACATTGCGTAGTATTGAGAATAGTGATAGATAGATCTTCCTCTGCATATCCTGCGAAGCTTTCTTAAGGGATGATAAAGTTGCTAATACCTCAATTGAAACGTGTGAGTTATTTGCATCTTATTTTGCTAGCACGTATTTAGCTGACTCTACTGTTTCTTTTCGTACACAATCTGCCTGCACACTCTGACTCTGTTCCATCTATTAGCTGTTCATATGTCGAACTCTTAATTTCGTCCCTTAAGGCTACTACTTCTTGGGGTCCTGAGGGAATACCGAGTTTTTTTTTCTAAAAAAACATCTGCCTACATTTGTCTTCCGCTTCCATTATTTTTAATAAAAGCATCGAAGAAAGAATATTTCTTCACAGTGGAAATGTACCAACATTGTTCCGATACGTAAGAAGGGAGTATGAATTTCAATTGGATATTCAATACATTGTGAAGGAGCTTCGGGATGTTAATATGATAATATGTGTAACACTGCTATTTTTTGAATTGTAAATCACCTTGAATTTTGAGCTTTGTTATTCGGAATCTACTGAAAATAGTTGCTTTGAAGTAAGTTGAGCATTTGTGGTAGGTATGTAACACTGTGCTTTTGTTGACATTTAGAATTGATAAGAATTGCAATAACTGAAGGCCATTGAAACCGCTCGAATTTGAACAAATAATGAATAATTGGGATAATTATGGGATGTTACCGAGGACGAATTCGATATTTCTGATGACGAAGATGCCTTGGGGTCGGAAAATGATTTTGACATTGAGAATATGCCAGTTGTTTTTGATTACGAGGAAGAAGACGGAATAAATGTCAACACGGAAAACCAAAATAACGAGCCTATCGAAAATGAGTACGGTAACTATAAAGAATTGTTTAAAAATCTCATCTGAAAAAAGAAAAGTCTGATGCTAAACGAAGATCGGAAAAGTGCTAAAGGTGATCCTAATTTGCCCTAGTAAACTAACCTTAGGAACTATAAAAAGGAATTGAGTCCCATAGTGCAAATTACCCACTGAAACCGAGAGGAAAAGGATCCAAGAGGTACACTGTACGAATTTGTAGCTAATGCTAATGGGTGTGAAACAGCCAATATTGCTTGGAAACACAACAAAATTGATTGGCATCTAATTTCATAGGTGAACTGCCTTTAGAAAAGGTGCAGAGGTTCGACAAAAAACAGAAAAAAAGTCATCGATGTGCAATGTCCGGCTATTGTTAAGGTGTACAATCACCACATGGGAGGAGTCGACATTTGGATATAGCCTCATCGGTCGATATAAGATATCTATCAAAACTCGGAAGTGGTATCTGAGGATATTTTAAATTTAATAGATTTAACAATAGTTAACAGTTGGTTACTGTACAGAAAAGCCTGCAATACTAAAAATAAAAAAAAAACATAAATTTAGCAGACTTTAGGCTGGAAGTTGCAGAATGCCTATGTAAAACTGAGGTCCAAACTGCGGCACAATGTATCATTTTTTATGCATATCTGAAAATCAACTTTTCTAGAAGGTGTACCAGACCGGAACGTTCTTCTACACCCCCCAAATAGAAAAAATCAACTTACGAGTTACGGACCTATATCAATATATCAATGAATGTAACGGTCTGATTATGTGCTAATTATGTACCGAATTTAATTTTTTGTTATTGGACAGTTGACAGAATTAGCAGTTGAAAGTGAGGAGTGTAGAAGAACGTTCAGCTAAACCCCCCCCCCCCTCCTAAAAAATGATCACATCTGACATAAAAGTTATTCAAGTAGAGAGACTAAAAAACCGAATCCAGAAAACAAAGAGTTTTTTATTCCTATAAAAGTAATTAAAGTTACATTCAATGGTAATAAATTACCAAAAAATCTCACAAACTCAGATGTTAAACGAGTACCCCACTTATGGGGATAAATAACTCTGCTGAGCGTGCTGCTGATCACAACACCCCTATGAAAAGATCTTGGAAATTGGATGTCACTAACGCATCGGCCGCCTTGGTTTGTTGGACTGTCGCGCCACAATCAATTAATAAATTGTGTGATAATTAAGGATTTGACCACGTTTTACGCAAAAAAAATCGGATTTATTTAACTGCTTAAATCTTTTTATTAACAATAATGGAGGAGACGAATTTATTAAGTTTAAATCAACTTCCTTTCCATCCAATGGGAGCCCCTTAAATCGCGTTGCCCGGGGCTATAGCCCTTCTCTAAACCCAGACCAAATTACGCGCCATCGCCCGGCTTGACGTGTAGTAATGGTACACCCTGCGTATGTCCTTTTCTTTCAAAGTCTCAGTATCCTTCCTATATAAAGTATAGTATCACAACAAAGTACAAAAACTACAAAAAAAAATATATCGAGTCCATAATCACACTTCAACTAAATTATTTAACTTTGTTGTTTAACTTCATCGGAGCCTCTCATTATTACGTCCTTAAATTTTAAATGAGCCATTAGAACCGTTCGAGTGCGCGCCTTTCATCTCATCAAAGCGCGCGTTCAAAATAAAAAATAAACAACTTGATGGGTTTCAATGATGTTCTTATAGTCATTCTCATAGATTCATAGTATGCACATATTACCAACTCTCCTCCGTATTCCATAGTATGCTATATGAGTATGTATATCGATAAAGTAAAATGTTACAAAGAATGAAGTAGGTATTAGAGAAGTTTCGTCCGTTTATTGACAACTTTATAGAAGAAAATTCGAACACAGTTGTACGCGTATTTTGCTATTCTTTAAGGAGTTTTGTAACATTTTCTCAAAGCATACAAAATGATAGAAATGCGTGGGTCTAACGTCTAAATCATAGTAAAAGACGTTCAATGAGAGATAAAGCACGTTTTAAGCTAAAATCAGAAAATTAATATTTAATAAAAGAGGTGGAGTAAAAGTTTGGAATTTGAAATACGTATCAGTCGTATTAATTCGAAATTTAGAAGACGATGTGTTTGTCATGTTATCAATATTACAATTTAGATTCATCTAATTTATCTTCTCTGCCTTCTCATATATTCTTCTGAAACGGATTCTACCGTTTTTTTTGCTATACATTATACTTCTTCAAAAATATGTAAAAGCCACTTGGGACTCCCAACACAAAATAATCTTCAATAATCTATCGTCATGCATTATACTCACATCATTGACATCAAGTCTCATGATATCGATATTCTCTCATTGTTTTTGAAACGTCTGACAAATACGTTGTAATAAAGGCACTTCTTTTGGTTTCTCTTTCCCCTATAGAGAAAATCCTCCAGGACAACATATCCCAAATCATAAATGTTTAATGTTAGATGAGGAAAATTCTACAAAGGCACTTGCTGCCTCTTGTTTCATTCTAGAAATCGCCTGGGAACGAACATTAAACGCCGACCGACTAAAAATTTACCTCTGAAAGCTTCCGTCATTTCGTAGAAACGATTTACAAAGTACATGGTTTAAATCCATACAGAATAAAACTTTCTCAATTAAAATTAACTTTAGTATCTTTCGAATTTATATGCAAATAATATTCATAATTCCGTGTATAGACAGAGAAAGAGAGAGAGATGAGAGTGACCGAGTGTAAAAAAAAGAGAGAAAGGAGGCTGAACTATAAGAGAATTTTCAAGAGGCTTCTTCTCTCCATTCTGGGCTTGAATGTCTTGCATTGAAATTGGATATTCATGATATGACTAGGACAAAGCCACGCTGATTGGTTGGTATTTATGTACTATACTATGCTCAAAACAAAATAAGGGCCACTAATAATTTTCTGATTGTTTTTCTTTGGAAAAGGAAAATCATAGTTTTGTTGGTCTAATTTAATAAAACAATATGTTTTTCATTAAATATGACTTTTATTGAATTTTGACCCAAAATTACACTTTTTTTAGAATTTTTTTCAGATTGCTTACTTTTTGCGGTTACGTAATCGTAACAATAACAATTAATCCTTTTAATATAACTTTCGGACGTAATTGTCCCGTTATTTAGGATGACAAGATCAGTTTTGCCTTGCAACCTAATTCTGGCCCAGACCATCATACTGGGACCGCCTTGCCACTGAATTTGATTATTGCAAGGATCCAAAAATGCTTCTCCGGCTCTCCGCCAGACTCTTATGCGTCGGTCGTCACTAAACAATTTTACTTTGCACTCATCCGAGAAGAGAACCTTGCGCCATTGTTGCATGTCCCATTGGATATGTCGACGAGCAAATCGTAAACGATTCGTGCTATGCTGTCAGTTGTGTTCTGTTAACACGCCTCCTTGATCGTTGTTGGTCTTCGTGCAAATGATTTAACGGTAACGGTTGCAAAGATTTTGAGTGGCTCTTCGCGAATACCCTAGTTGCAGGGCCACAGAATGTTCGAACGACCTTCCTCCAATATTTCTAAGGCTCTGGACGAAGCATTTAAATTTAAATGGCGCCGAATTGCTGCCATTTTGTATTTTACAGATTCTCCTTATCTTTAAAAGTGCAACAACTAATGTTACAGTTAAAGAACTTGGCGAAAACTAATTCCGAAATAAAAATGAGAAATAAACAAAAATTTCCAATGTATGACTCGTGAGCCCAAAATAACAGTTTAAGCCAGTTCCGTTAAAGCTAATGCTGACGACTCATACTGTGATAACTCACATCACATTCAGGTACAGAATGACATTTTTGAAATTAATTATCACACTAAAAATTCACCAAAAGACGTGGTTAAAGTCAACGGACATTAGTGGCCCTTAATTTGTTTTAAGCAGTATATGTATATGTATACAATATAAAATCCCAGCCAACATTTTAGTGAACATTCACTAGGTCAAACCGATCTGAAATCACATACCGAATGTACACTTCTTTTCAGCTTCACCTAGTGAACAATTAATGAACGCATTCACTTCTCTTTAAGGAAATTAAAGCTAGGTGAATGCATTCATTTAATCTTCAGCAGCTGAATAGTTATTGAGTGTATTCAGATATATTTGAGGAAATGATTTCACTTAGGCTTCATGAAGTGAAAGGCAACTTAAACCTATAATAATAGCCGTAGAAATCGTTGGAATGCTATATTGAAAAATTTTAAATAATTTTTATAAAAGTGTCAATTGAGTATAATTAGCTGTGCAGTGAAGTGAAGTTAAACTTAAAGTAATTTTGAAGTCAAAATCGACATTTACTTCGAAATAAATGGAATACTACCGTTTTTTTTTCCAGTGTTTTGGACTACACTACGCTTTTTTTGTGGAAAAAAATCCTTATTTTTGACACCCTGAAACTCAGTCAATATTTGACTTATAAAAGTGGTTAGGACCTCATTTGATTGGAAATTTTGTCTACTTAAAAAATACCGAATATCGGTTTTTTTCAGGACAATTATTTTAAAAAATATTGTTGGAAATGTAAAAAAACAGCAAAAATATGGCCTTTTTTCGCTCGCGCAAAAGTTAGCACAGGGTCCTCAGGGTTGCAAATCTGCATTTATATAGCCAGTAATACTTTAAAACAGATAAGTGACAGAATGGTGATATTCCATTTATTCCGAGGTAAGGCCTTTTTTTAATTTTACTGGCGTAAATCTAGATATTTGCCACAACGTAGCGCATCGGTGTGTTCTAAAAAAGATATTAAGGTCCATCCAGACTGACTGCCAAATGGAGGCACGTGCTACCAACTGGTAGTTGTCATTATATCATTACATTTTCATACGAGATGACAGATTATTAATTAATTAATAACCTGATAATGTTGCAACTCGTATGGAACATGACTGCAACTGATAGCTGCAAAGTGTGGATCTACCTTAATGGTAAGATATAAATTCGGTTGACCGTAGTAAGAAATTTCAAGTTATATAATTACTACAATCTTGATGTTTTAAAGTAATGAACTTTAACGAAAAAGGTATACATGAACGTTTAATTTTAAAAATGTTTATGATTGGAAAAATTAGGTTTGTTAAATACAAAAAAAAAATACGAAAACCTTTAGCATGACATAAGCTTTCGCTATTAAATTTCGAAGCATAATTAATAAGTCTATAATATTCTGTTCTGGACCAAAGAAAAACTAAGTTTACAACAAATTCTTTTTTTTTAGAAATACATAAATTTGAAAACATGTTGAGGCAATTATTGCATCACCATGCTAAGACCAAGGCTATGGGTATTGTAAACAGTATATTTGAAAGGGATTCTGATGAAGCAAAAATGCAATGGAGCGAAATAGAAGACGTACCTGCCTTCGAAAATAATGAAGATAAACACATTAACCAGAACAGAACAGAAGTTTAAATTTCTAGTGACTTGGCGTATAGGCCTACGGAATATGGAACTAATAATCAGTTCTTAACGCTTTTTTGCCAATGAGCAACTGGTAAAATATTGTAAAAATATTTACTTTTATGCATAATAATAAATTTATATATTTCAGGAAGAACAAAGAGACAGAAATTGAAATTCACCATTTATATTACTTTATTTATTTTTCTGTTTTTTTTTTTCAATTATCATCATCATTTATAATTTAATTATCGTGTAATCTTTATTATTTAAATAAGTTTGGTTTATATTCCTAATTTTTTATTAAAAAGAAATAAATTTAACAATAAAACAAAAAGCTAAGGCCTTTTATTAAAATTTGTAGGATTAAGGGCGGAACTCATACTCGTTACTTAAGAAATAAGGATTCCCTTAAGGAATAAGTATAAGGGAATGCTTATTCGAGCAAAACATCACTTATAAAGGCATTGCCACATTCAATAAAATTATTTAATTCAGAAGCCCAATTACAATTACTGACAAATAAATTAAAAAAAATTATCTAGTAGTAGCAAAATTCAAATTAAGTTTTTAAGTATGAGCGACTATGAATCGCAAAATTAATAAGGATATCCTTAAGGGTTCTCTTAAGTATAAATGAGGATTATGAATTCCGCCCGTAATGTTTTAATTGTGAATTTTCCAAACCCAATGATGCACTAAAAACTAGCCTTTTCATAGCCTACAATTAATTTGAATTTAAGATCATCTAATCCATTCTGAAAACACCCAGTGATTTCACTTTGAACTGATTTACTGAATTCTTACTGAAGCCACCTAATGATTTCACTTGCCTTTCATCTACTGAACTCACGCTGAAGCCACATATTGATTTAATTTAGGACTGATATTCTGAATTCGTTTTGAAACCACCCTATGGTTTCAGTTGGGATTCATCTACTGAATTCATTCTGAATCCACCAAATGATTTCATTTCGGCGTAAAAAATTTCATACGTACGTAGGTGAGTCCGATTTGATATCAAACTGAAGCCTAAATGAAGCTCAAGTGAATTCACTTTCATGAAATGTATTCACTTTGATTTCAGTATGAATTTTTATTCCGAAATGAAATAATTAGGTGGATTCAGAATGAATACAGTAGATGAATCCGAAATGAAACCATAAGGTGGCTTCAAAACGACTTCAGAATATGAGTTTCAAATGAGCAGCCTTCTAAGGATTGCTATTATAGGTTTCAGTTGCCTTTCAATTCATGAAGCCTAAGTGAAATCATTTGCTGGAAGAAAACTGAATACATTCAATAATTGTTCACCTGCTGAAGATTAAGTGAAATACATTCACCAAGTTTTCAGGTTTGATTTTTATTTATTTATTTATTATAGAGGCAACACAACATTGCACATTTCATTCACCTAGTTTTCATTTTCTGAAAGTAAAGTGAACACGTTCATTAATTGTTCACTAGGTGAAGTTCAAGTGAAGTGTGAAGTGATCGGTTTCACCCAGTGAATGTTCACTAAAATGTTGACTGGGATCAAACTGAAGCATAGCAATAGCAATTCACTTCATGAAATGAGTTCACTATGAATTCAGAATGTTCGTTGGGATGTGCGTATGGAGAGGGTTTTGCTATTAATATTGAATGTTCAACACTCCACCCCGTAGGACAGTTTTAAGAAGATATGAGGTATGATGAGTGTGATGATGTTTCTCTTGCAAATTTTATACGATTTTTGGATAATAGTCGTGCATGATCGATAGAAGTTATTTTGCATGAAAAGAAAAGAAATTTTTCAAGTGAAATCAAATTTGAATTCTATATGTTTGGAAATTGTATTGATTATGCATTTTATATGGGGACATGTCCCGATTCAAAACTTTCGTTATAGGTACATATATGTAACCGTAAATGCATACGCAATAGATTTAACAACGGAAAGATATCTTATGATAGAATTTATACAATTTCAAGAGAATAGTAAAAATTCACATCATAATGTCGGATTGTTTTTTCTTTTATGTTATTTCGACAAAAAGCAATTCCATCTCTAAGTATGTAATGAATTAATGAATGAAAAATTAATTCTAGTCGCGTTTTCTTTCATTTAACGCATCGAAAGAAGAAACCTATTACAATTAATATCATATTTCTGCATCTTCAAATGCAAAATTCATAACGTATCAACAATTTAACTCAATTTACTCTTTTTTGCCACATTATTATCGAATTGTTCGATATCAAATCGAAACTGTCATATTTTTACAGCTTTACATAAAAAAGTCACCATACAATATTATTGACATCATTTCGCACAAAGTCAATTGAAGATTCCCATACAATAATAATCGCAAAAATGCTATCCCAAAGGCAATGGCAATTTTTTGAAAAGGAGTGCGCCTACATTCCCTTACTTCTTATATCTCTTCTGTATCTCTAATAAAATTTAAGATAAAATTTATTGAATGATTTTATTTTTCTTGTGCGTTTGCTTAAGCAAGCAAATTTTTGTGGTTTGTATTTGTATGTATGTATTTGTGTATACGCAACATACTTTCAGCTGCTGCAAGGAATTCGATATCCTAGAAAATTATATTATGCAGGCGTACATTTTCAAAGTCGAGCTCATGGTCACGAAATGGAATTTGGAATGAAATGAATTATAATAATTTATTCATTCAGTTATAAGGAGAAAACACAACATGCTATTTTTGAATGCTATAGGGTAATTTAACTGTAATTATTATAATATAATTTTTCTTCTTCTTCCTTGCCTCGTTCTTTATGCCCCTCCATGGTTTCGCGTTGCTCGACCTGCGGTGTTGTAGGCACATCGCCCGTTTTGGCGGTAATATCTAAGCATATTTCTACAGGCAGCTCTATCTTGGATCGTGTCATCGCCCAGACCAAAGCGTTGTTGGTGATTTTTCATTTAACACATCCAGGTGTTCTTCGGTCTGCCTCTGGCCTTGGGTCCATCAAGTGGAACTTCCATTGATATCGCTTTCTTTGCGCGGCCTTTGAACATGGCAATACCAATCCATTTGTCGGTCTTCGAGCTTTTCGGTGATTGATTGGTCTATGGACAAGCTGCATCGGATGTATAGCTACTCTTGATGTGGTCCCTATTGGTTACACCAACTGACATGCGTAACATTGTCATTTCTTTCGCGTAACCTTCATACATGGCCCAGCGTTCTGATCCATACATGAGTGCGGGACGTACAACCGTTTTGTACAACTTGCCCTTTAGCTTCAGTGGCATTTTCTTATCGCAGAAAACTTCAGAGTTTTCTCGCCACGTCATTTGTGCGATGTTTGATGCCATCATCGCATGTAGCTCCATTGTTCACCATTGAACTTGGTACAAGAGTTAAGCTGCTCTCCTATGACGTACATATCTGGTATTGGTGCATCTGGGTCTGAGAATGGGCAGCATAAGAACTCAGTCTTTGTTATACTTACCCTCAGTCCATGCTCCTCTAGAATGTCACACCATTTTGTAAGTGCAGCTTGCAAGGCAACGATGTTTGGGCTGCTGAGGACTATACATATCATCGGCAAAAAGAGAAGATATTCCTAGGCCGTCGGAGATACGTGTTAATAAGTAGCACATGATGATGTTGAAGAGCAACGGAATCAATACACTGCCCTGGTGTACTCCGACATTCACCGGAAATTCTTCTGATTCACCGGCTGTGCATCTAACCTTAGTCGTAGCTCCATAATACATGTCTCGTATCATCCTGACGTATGCCTCAGGGACATTAAGTGCTCTCAAGGCCAACCATATCAGATCGCGTGGTACTCTATCGAATGCCTGCCTACGTCCGCCGGCAAACTCCAGCCGCGGCAACCCATACAAACACACACTAATCTATGGGAGATCTTGTTGATGTTAAAATGTGCCTAAGGCTTCAGATGTAATGGTTGCTTGCTACCTTCGCATACTAGGGCCAAGCACCCTCTTGACCATGCATCCCTCGGCGCATGCTGATCCACCTTGGATTAGGGATTTTTTGTCACTGTAAGAATTCTCATCTCGCCTGTCCCTTTTTTGTCGCCTTCTACGAGACACACACTTTGGGAAAAGCGGTAGCAGTAGCATCATTCTTGACCCATGCCACAGGGAAAAATTATTAGAATATAATTATTATTAGAAAATAATTATTAAAAAAAAAATTATATTCATATTGTGGAGTATGACCTAAAAAATAAATTGTTTGAATCCTTTTCGCTAGATAAGTATTTGTTATCTAGCGAAAATTATAATTGTAATTGAAATTGAATTTACTGTCCTAAACGAGTATCCAGTTAGTCTTTAGAAAAATTTACCGTTACTTTCAACATTATACATTTTGAAAACTAAAAATTAATATTTCCTTAAGCCTAGTACTGACATCGAGAGTGAAATGTTTGTCCGATGCGATTTTTTCAATTAAAATGTATTCTTACTTACTGTCGTGGGGAATTCCATAAGCTACAATCCGAAAACAGTTCCATAAATTTGCTCGGCCATTTTATGTATTTTTTTCCGATTCCCCGGTTATTTTATCGTGAAATGTCAAATGACCGGGGAATAAAAAAATAATACATAAAATGTCCAAGGAGAATTATGTAACCGGTCTCGGATTGTAGCTAGAAATTCTTATGGAATTCCCCATCGTTTGTAGCATTCATGTGATGATCGCTCAGCGATCGTAGTTTTGCATCCAATTTCGAGCCGTATTTAAATAACTTTTGAATGGTTCTACTTTCCAAGTATCGACTATATGGACTAAAGGAACATGTATGTATAGAAAATATACCCATATAGTGCTCAAAACCGGTGGTTTAACTTCGATCGCTGAGCGACGATCCTATGAATCGTCTCTACGAACACAAACCTTTATTGATAAAATCGCAACGGAAAGAATTTCACTTTCGATCTTAATTCAGTCCTTAACTTTCCATTCCAAACAATCGTTGCAAAATTCAATAGTACATGATTTTTACGACATTACTAACGGACTTTTCCTTAATTAAAAGTATTTTTTCATTTTTCTTAAATGCTGAACTAGCAACGTTCGTTTCTTCGAATTTCAAAAAAATGCTTTATGAGAAACAAATTATATTTTTCGTTCTTATGGAGGAAAATCTGCATAAATATAAATATATCTTTAACTTCAAGCAATCCACTATTGATTAGTATAATTATTATCCTAAATCTAAATCCTAATACATATTCAATTAGTATCGGGAAAATGCTGCAACTCTCAGGTCTCAGCAGATGTACAGTGCTGGAAGAAAAAAGTTGCTCAAGCCTTTCAATGGCCATTTTTCCTAATATTCTTTCAAGTTATTGGAATTACAACTTTTCAGTGGGCCAGATAAAAACAAAGGACATATAAACGGTCTATTAATAGTTTGAATTTTATGAATGAGGTGGATTCATTTGGTCAAATTAGGGGGTTTTCACAAAGAGGCTGAATTTAATGGAAAAATGAGACACGTTAGTGCAGAACTATAGAGTAATATTTTGGTTTTGGCGAAAGAAAATCTAATCGCTCGTTAAATAGGTCAAAGGATGGATATTCCTCAACGCATTGTGGCATGACAATTAAAAAAATTGGGGGTAGGGGGCAGCTCTATAGCGATAAAGGCTCCGGACGACCTAAGAAAACTGCGCCTTTGGAAAATCGCATCATCATTTTACTAAGCTGTCGAAATCGATTTAAGACATCGTCGGACATTAGGAATAATCGAGTCGAATTTCGGCGAGGCTGGTGAGTAATAGGCTCGTAAAAGCTAGATTACTTGCGCTAAACCTAGATTGGCCCCCGTGTATCCCCGACTTGAATCTCATCGAAAATACGGGTCCAGCATAAAACTTGAAGTGGCCAAGAAGCGCCCGGACTCCATTCAGACCTTGAAAAGGTTAATAACACTGCGTGACACCAAAAAACCGTCAAAAAAACTGAATGCTATTTTGGTTAGCTATTGGTTCCCATATGACCAAAGTGCAATTAATTTTTTTCCTGACCCTTAGGTTTTCGAGTTACACGCCGAAATCTTTTTTAATGGTCCTCATATAGTATATGCTACCCAATTACTGCAAATTGCAATAAAATAAGTAAATTTCTTATCAGTATCCTTAAGAGGACTCTTGGCAATAAAAATCACCGAAAATAAATATAATTTGCTCGGTTATTTTATTTTTTTTCCCCTTTTATTGTGACTTAAAACCGTGAAAAACCATATTTTTTATCTTTTCGCGGCTACATATCTTTACGTAACTTTTATATTTATTACAGTTTTACCTGATATACTCGTTTTTTATTATCCTTATATTATCCCTTTTGTTTTTACCTGTCATATTCTTTTTTCACTATCCTTATAATACCCCTTAAAGTGCGAAAACCGTCAGGTACAAAAATAAAAAAAAACTTAAAAAAGATATTGTTATGGTATAAATAGCACGTTTTGTAATAGTTTTACTTTAATTGGTTTACAATATGGATTCTGAAAGAAGTATTCGCAACCTGTGCAAAAATTCCCCAAATAAATTTTGCTACGTGTGCGGCAAATATATTTTTAAATCGCTAGAGAGAAAAGTAACACAAAAATTAAGGAATGCTTATTTCGAATGTTTTGGCCGCGTTGTGTGTCAGGATAAGCCTTGGATATCCGATTTTTTTGTATATCGTGTTGTATGTCATTGCACTCTCAAAAAACTGGAAAACGAGAAATGCCTTTCGTGGTTCCAGCACTTTGGAGCGAGCCTAGCAATCATCACGACGATTGCTATTTTTGTGTGTTCGATTTGCGGGCTGCTACGAAAAAGCATCACGAAACCTGTCCCTCATAGTGCAAACAGCACTATTCGCCCTCCTCAGAGTGATAAAAGTAACGGCCCTAAGGATACACAGCTTTTCCCCTCTCCTTCATCAAGCGATCAACAAAAACCCCACTTAATTCGCCAAGAGGAATTTAATGATTCGGTACATGGACTTCATTAAAAGCTGTTATAAAAGGATTCTTAGGAAATCACAAAGCCGAAAACGCAGAACTTTTAGTAACAAATATGTTTAGACACATATAAAGAGATGGGGTGCAGAATGTCTTTGAAAATTCATTTTCTTCTCTCTTATTTCTCTTTCTTTCATGAGAACCTTGGAGCCGTAAGTGATGAACAAGGTGAGCAGTTTTATCAGGACATAAAAAGGTTTGAGGAACGTTTTCAAGGTCATTGGGATGCAGCGATGTTAAGAGATTATTTTAGGCGCTTACAGCGAGAAGACAATTCTTAACATAAGAGAAAAAGTTGATTTTTTTATTTTTCCCTTAAAATAAATGTGTTTAACAATTAAGTTTATAATTTTAAGTATTTAAATATGTTTATTATATTGTTTTATTTCCGTTTTACCAAAAAACAATTAATAAACAATAACCGATTAGTTACTGGAACTTTATTTTGTATTATTTTCTGGGAATATCAATATCTTTCCATATCTCTGAAACTGGGGGGTCAAGGGAAAAAGTAAATATGAGGTTTTAGTAAGGATTAGATAAGAATTAAAAAGGAAAAAAAATTGTAGATGACGGTTATTTTTTTTTTAAATTTGTCACACAGTGTAATAGTCCCTTGGCAAGCGATTCTCAGAAAAAAACCTGGAAAAACTTATTGGAGTCGATGAATTGGAGGTGGGGCCAATAATCGACGCCAGAAGTGGTCCAACAAAATATTAATGTTAAACTATTATGTCTTAAGAACCAATAAAAATATAAAAACACACCAAAGAAAATTAATTTATTATTGCGAAACAATCTTTTTATTGGTAAAAAAATCCCTATTTCCACTTTATCTAATTTCTCCCTCGGAATCACAAATATAATAATTTTTTAGCAAAAATGTTTCTTAATATTGTTTCAACTGACACAATACATCAAATAACAAAAAATACCTACCAACTTTTATCATAAACTGTCTTTTATGGCTAAAAAAGGGCTTGAGCAACTTTTTTTTTCCAGCACTGTATATGCTGAGCAAACTTAAATTCTAGAATTGTGAGAGGGTGTCAAAACAACACCCTCTACAGATCTTTTGTTTTTATATTCAATTCAATGATTTCAATTCATATGAAAATTTCGAATAATTGCTCGTAGCAATAATATACATTGGTAAATGTAGATATAGAGTCCTCGACATCACATCATAATTTTCTCTAAAATTTGCCACACAAATGCGAGACCACAATGTAAGCAAATAAATTTATCCGAAATTCATAAGTATTCTTAACCTTCAGCATGTAGCTGAAATTTGAATAACTAATTGGAATTAGGCAAGCAATCGAGAGAAATAAAGTTTTGCTGCCTATTATAGAGCTTGAGCCCTATACGTACTTGCTGTTCCTTCTGGCTTCATTCTGGTGAAATGAATGTACCTCATTCTCTTCAATTTGGGTTATTATAGCTTCCATACATTATGTATATATTCGGCACTTCTGGCACAGCACAGGCATTGCTCATAGCAACAGAATTTCCTGGGAAATTCAATAGATATTTATTTCGAATAAGTAGGAATCAATTCTCATCCTTGATTTTGGGAGATTCGAATGAAGTTTTGAAAGTTATTTTATGGCTATCTGCAATATAACATCTGCGTATAATAAATTCAGTTCGGTAATTGGCTCATTCTGAAAATAATTATTATTAGAGGTACGGAAATTTCGCAAATAAAAAACAAGAATTTCGCATAAACTAATTTAGAAAATTATAAATTTCGCTAAAATTCGCAAAAAAACATAATTTTGTACATTTTGTTGCTGTTAAACTTTATTTAAATAAAAATTCTAGAAATGCACAGTGAAACGAATATTCATGAATCAAGATTTCATTTTATTCAGAAATCTTTAATAGCAATAAGTAAAAAATCGACTAGGAAACAGTTTGGCTGGCAACTGTATCAGACTACGAGTTCAGTTGCGAGAAATGTTTTTGATAATATGTACATACGACAAAGTCGACAACGACCCTCAAGAAATTACGATAAAAAGAGGCACAGACACGCTATAGTATTGTTTTGCTTTTTTATGTACAGTTCATTTCAATTTTGGGGCTCGTCTGGCAACGATTAAAGCTCTACCTACAAAAATCCCGTCGCAGAAAATAAAATTCGTTTATCAAACCTCCGACTAAACAGCTTGCTCGGTGTTTGGCGATCCATAGTGCTCGTCATTCTGCGAATTATTGCATTTCGAAATGTTTCTATTCCTATGAATAAGAATCCTTTGACAAGAAATCTATCTATCTGAGATGAAAAATTATCTTTCAAAATTTATTTCTTTTTGGAGAAAAATTAACTTTCCGTAGAAAAAGTGCAAATTAGAGTATTTCGCATCAATTCGTAAAAATAAGCAAATTTCGCCGCAACTCGCATCTATTTCGTAAAAACGAAATTTCCGTACCTCTAATTTATTATGTATTATTGCTTCACTTGCAAATTACCAAGGTAAGTAATTGTTCGTAAGGGGCGAAGTTTCTTTTTAATTTTGTGCGAGATGATGGTCACTTTGAGGAGTGACTAATGACATAAGTCAAATAGCAACCAAAAGCCAGATATTGAGGTTAAGTTTCGGCTGGTGATAAACGAAAAATTAAAAAATTGGATAACAATCCTTAACACATACAACTACGTTATGATTATGAGAATTCCCTCAAAAATGTCGACTAACTTCTTCACATTACGTTTTCCTGTTCATTAATCTGTAAGTTTTCTTCAAACCCCATTTCGACTACGCCTATCGCGTACCTACATGTCATAATAAACGTCCAACATTTAATGTTCATGTCGCTTGTCGTGTGCGTCAACACACGCAACTGATCAATATCGTAATAAGAGTAAGCAATAAATCGGTCGATCTTGTTAGCCGTCGTAAAGCACCCGCAAGCATATTAATTTGCATTCTAAACTTGCTTCTGAAGTTGGTAGACTTACTATAGCGAATTACATTGACCGAGAAATTGTGTCACTGCCACTCGGTTAGTGGGTCATTAAAACGCTAAGCCTTTTATGAGCTTATATAATACAAGACAACACAGCAGCCTTAGATAGCAGCACCTGGCTAGAATTATTATGTCATCAGTGAGTGTCGTTGCGAATTCAAGTCGGGAACAGGGCATTTGTACTGAGCCGTTTTAGTCACACGTCTGAGACGATAACAAGTTTCTAATAGGCGAGACAGGTTCCTTGGGCCACGAGTGATTTATGTATAGTATGAAATGAATGCATCTATATCTGTTTCTAGTAGGCTAAGATGATTGTGCCTGTTTTGTGCTATATTAAGACTACAATTCGCTGACTATTGATTTGATAATACAAATTGTGATTCTTATAAGCGTATGATTAGTTATGATTATGAATGGCTTATGACTAGCGGTACGGAAATTTCTCAAATACATATAAAATAATTTCGCATGAACTGATTTCGCTAAAACTCACATAAAATCATAAAAATAAAACCTTGTACATTTATTTTTGTTCGACTGCCTTTCACTCTGAAAATTCTGTAGACTTACAGTGAAACGAGTGTTCAAAACTCAGCACTGCCAAAAACATCGATTATAATAAGCAAAGAATCGACTAGGAAGTACATAGTTTGGCTGACATTCATATATGTACATACATACTAGTCGACAAACCTTCTCAAGGATTTACACTAAACAGAGAAACTTCTAAGGCATGGACAAGTCAATATTGCTGCGTTTTTTATGTCTAGTTCATTTCAACTTCGGGGCCGAACAACAAGAAAAACTATCCATAGAAAAATCGCATTGAAAGAAAAAAGGTACTTCGTCGTACCACCGACTGCTTGGTGTTTGGCAAGCAATCGTGCTCGCGGTTCTGCGAACTCCTTACATTTACAAATGCCTTTATTTCGAAAAAAAAGGCAATCGGAGATGATGAAATTAAATTCCATAATTGATTTTTATGGAGAAAAATGTCTATGTCTATTCCCCAAAATGGGCAATTTTCGCCGAAATTCGGATCTATTTCGACAAAAAAAAAATCCGTACCTCAACTTATGACTGATCTTATTACGATGAGGTGATGTGGAGGTATACCGGAGACTACCGGGAAAACCAAAAGTTCTCTATATGAGAACGGATACTGTAATACGCCTCAAATTTTATTTATTTTCTCCGTCATTTTCAGTTGAATTTTAGGTATACTGCTAGTGAATCTCCAAGCTTCTCTAGGTAAAACATTCAGAAGGAACATTTCAATGCAAGATCCAAGCCATTCGAAGGTTTCACCAGAATTATTATATCGCGACCAAATTGGCCAGGATAATTTCGTACTGTTGCACATATAATTATAGAAACAATCAAAACAAGGAGATCAAAAATGTGATCTATAAAAAGCAAAATACAAGAGTCAAATATAAAAAAAAACCAAACTGAGAAAAACTGGCGCGACAGTCCAGCATTGGACCAAGTCCTCAGATGTATTAAGTGACATCCGATTTCCAAGAGCCTATTTGCCTATTTTTGTAGAGTTGTTGCAGTCAACATCACGCCCAGGAAAGTGATTTATCCCAATAAATAGGCACCCGTTTACCATTCAAGTGAGATCATAGCCCATCACATTGATCGGGATTCGAAAAACATCATAAAACGAGGCAGAGTTCTAATCGTGCGAATAGCACCCATATATACCCATGTACAGACCTAGAAAGCACGCAAAACCCAAAATATTCAATTTCATATTTTTTGTAGGGGAGGGAGGGGTAAATGGGTTGGACCTGCCACATCTTTATTATCTTATCGAGGTATCCAACGGCTACCATTTGATACTAATTTGAAGTTTTTCGCGACATTCTATCAAAAAATATGGCTGAATATAACTTTGTAGGGGAGGTAGGGATAGGGGTAGTCACAGTTACTCCGCTTTCCATCAACTCAAAGTATATGTTAGAATGAAACATTGATCAACATTTCAAGTCGATAGCGATATTCTACCGAAAGTTATGGCCGAATTGAAATATCAAGGAGGGGTAGTTTGTATGGGAGGTAGGGGAACCCGTGGCCCGATTTGGCCCATTTTCAATACCGTCCAAGATTTTAGCAAAACAAACCACAATTTCAAACCGCTAGCTTCATTATTTCGGGAGTTATCGTGCGAACAGACAGACACACGGACAGACAGACAGACATACATGGCTTATTCGATTCAGGGACCGACCCTGATCAGTTATATATATACTTTGCCATACCTCCGGTGGCTCCTTTGAGGTGTTACATAATATCGTCGTAGCAAAAACATACCATCTTATGAGTATAGGGTATAATAGATTCGCTCACGATGAGACTTAAACCCTCGACCCTGTCTTCCGAAAATGAGCACACTTACCACTACACCAATGTGACTACGAAAGATATTGTGCCACATTATTTACAGACAGTTAGGATGTGTAAATGTATCAAGAGATAATCGTCTATCAAAGCGGCTTGAGTCAGTAGAAATAACAAAAAAGGACGAGATGGAGACCGAAAAGGCGGACACTTTAATCAGAAAAATAAGTCCGTAATAAAATTAAAACAATTTAAGTAACAAACTGAAATGCAGCGAAGCTCATTATTGTTTTAATAAAATGGCATCTGAGCTAGACATTAAAGAATTTCAAATTATGCAACATTTTAGAAAACTACAGAAATCACAATTTCATATTTTTTCTACAGTAGAGACACCCTGTCTTCCTACTCCCGAATATGTTTCAAAAGATGCTTACCATCCGCCCTTTGAACTCGATGCTACCCTATCTCTCCGAAAAACTCAGGCAATCCCCATTACAACTATCGCAAAATCAGTGTCATTATCCATAATATTAGTTAAACAGACTGTTCGAGTGTTTTGAAGGGGCTAGACTTTAATCTTGCTGTGACTGAATTTCACAGCATTTTGCAGTGCATTATCAGTGAGTTTGCTCCTCTCTACACCCCATCGCATTGGTTTACTCCTAAAAGAAATTTTATCATCAATAGAAAGAACCGTATACATTTACAGTATAAACGCTTTAGGCGTCTCTCGGATCTCAAACTTGTTCGTCTATCACGTACTGAAACTAAACGGCTCATCCGTACTGCTAGAGCTGCGTACTTTGCATCTATTCAAAATAGTGTTGCAATAATGAAAACCAATTATTTTGGTCTTATGTAAAAAATATGCGTTCGTACAGTTCCAATGGAAAATTTACAGCCAGATAAAGCTGCAAACCTATTTACCATACCAGGCTAAAAAACTCTTCATCACCGAATATTATGTCAAATCTCTCGCCGATAGATTCAGATTATGTTAAGTCCGTCATCTCTTTTCTTAAACGCAGCTCATCATCGGTCGATGGTCGATGACTAATGAGACGATTTCTATTCCCCTTGTCATAATTTTCAATAAAAGTCTGAAAGACAGGAAATTACCCTCCGAATGGAAACAGTCCTATATTGGACCTTTACCTAAAAAATGTTATTGCAATCGGACCTCTAATTATAGACCCATCTCGACTTAAACTTAATGAACATTTTTTCTAAGCTCACATGGGCACTGACGCAGGGGAGGGTCTACAGGGGTATCAACAAATTCCGGCAGTAACTTCCAATTTATGAATGTATAATGGCGATTTACTGTGCCAAGACCCCCAAGAAAAGCAGAATGCGCTGAGTCTAAATCGGTTCGATGTAGTTAACACGACATTGAGGAGAGCGATCCAACCTATCAAACTCCTAGTTACAAACAGTATTACTTTTTCTCATTTTTATCAACGATATATGTCAAGCTTTTGACGGGGTGCAGTTTCTCTTATTCGCAGACGATTGCAAAATTTTCAAGACTATTTCCTCGCCGGATGATCAATCGATTCTACAATCTAATCTCGATAACCTAAACACTTATTGTATTAATAATTGCTTAAATTTGAACGTGGATAAATGTCAGTATATCATTTTTAATAGAACTAATATACAACATCCTCATTCCTACTCAATGGATAATGTGCCACTGAGACAAGTAGACTGAATTGATGATTTAGGTGTCACTTTGGACACATCTTTTAATTTTAATCTTCATATTAATAACATATGCGATCAAGCCCGAAGAACATTAGGTTTCATAATGAGGAATACCAGACAATTTTCTAACATCCATTCTCTAAAGACCTTGTACTTTTCGTTAGTTAGAAGCAAACTTGAATATGCATCGGTATTGTGGAATCCTTATTATATAACACATTCGTTAACTATCGAAAAAGTACAACAAAAGTTTTTGAGGTTTATTGCATACAAACTACGTATCAGCCGGGAGAATATTGTTTATTTGGAGCTATTAAACACTATTAACACGACGGCTTTCGTTAACCGTAGAACTTTTTATGACGTAGTGTTTCTTCACAAGGTCTTGAATGGTGACCTTGATGTTCCTGACATCCTTGGTGACATATCATTTAGAGTTCCCTCCAGACCGACTAGGAATAAAAATATCTTTCAACTATCAAATTGCAGAACAAATTATATCAAATTTTCTCCTATAGAAAGGATCAAACTTTTTGGAAACTGTGTCTCCAACCACATTGATATATTTAATACGAATTATAATGAGTTAAAATCTGCGGTTATCAATTTGGATTTGAGTTTGTTCTCAGCTTCGTTATAACAACTTAGTTTTTAAAAGTATTTATTTTTTCGGTTATTTTATTTTATTATCATATTATTATTTTATTCTTATAAATATCAAGTTTACGCTTGCAGTGGACGAGAGCCCTAACGCTTTTCCGAATTTGAATGGCGTAACCAAGCAAAATATGGCGTAACTATGCAAAATAAACAAAAATTCCATTCAATACAATGGAAAAGCTTTCTGAATATTGTGTGTGGTTATACCTTTTACTAGTAAAAGCTTTTTTTCGCACATTTTGTGAAAGCTTTGCCGCTGGAGCGCCGCGCCGCTCAAGTTTACGCTTCCAGTGGACGAGAGCCCTTATCGGGCAATCTGAAATTGACAGTCGCAAGGTCCACAAGACACAGCACAAAATAGCGAAAATTATTATTATCATTTTTGGCGATGGAAGATGAATGATCCATTGCTACTTTGATGGAGAATGACCGCCACAACCACAGCATCAAGAACGACCTTAGGTTTTTGTCAAAAAATCAGCAACTGAGAACACATGATTGTCATGATAGTCTAGTACAAATAGCTCAAAACCCAAACATCCAAAAATAAAAGAAATTGTTGATGCCAAATTGTTGAATACACTGCCTAATATACGCAGTAAAAAGTTACACAAATTTGCGCCATGGGTTAAGGGGGGAGGGGGTGGCAAAGGGGTGAAAATTCAGTTTCTTGCAAATATCTGGAAAAATATGAGTCTGACCTTAAAAGAGCCGAGGACAAAACAAACTACATAAAATTACCTTTGTAATGATATGTAACACTCTAGACATTTTCTCAGAAAATTATACCCTAGACCCAAAAGTATTATAGTGAATTTACATTTTTTGAGTTTTACGTTTCGTACTGAAACTCTTGATAGAATGGACCTACTGTCTTAAGATCTTGTCCATATATTGATAGCAACATTTTTTGACTCGTACTAAAAATTGGAGTGCTCCGACCATTGACGCCCCGCTCACTCCACCTAACATTTTTCAAAAAGGCATGCCTCTAGCTTCTTTTCAAATTGAGCCAGGCAGATAAAATTTGGTGAGGTGCCTAGTCTAAGCCCCATTATGCTTTTTACCAAAAATTGTTACCATCCGATCAAAACTAAGGCTACTCCCCATACAAAGTGAACCAAAATTCTAAAAAAATTCACATTTTTTCACTTATAAATTCTATCTAAAACGAAAAAATAAAATTTATTTCTTAGAACGTCATTATAACAGTTAATTGTAGTCTTCTTAAAGTATATTCAAAAGTTTGTAGCAGAGCGTGCCTTACAAGTACGAAAAATGGGGTTTGAAGGTTGCTAGTACACGTTACTCGATATTATTCGGAACTAGCCTTTGAACTAGTACCAATGACTTTCAAACACAATTTGTTTATACTTGTAGTGTACGCTTTGATGCAAAATTTTGAACATACATTCAGAAGACTACAATTAACTATCATAATGACTTTCTAAGAGATACATTTTATTTTTTCATTTTAGATAGAATTTAGAAGTGAAAAAATGTGAAATTTGTTAGAATTTTCGTTCACTTTGTATGGGGGGTACCCTAAGTTCTAATCGGATGGTAATAATTTTTGGTGGGGAGCATAATGGAGCTTAGACTAGGCACCCCACCAAATTTGATCTGTCTGGCTCAGTTTAAAAAGAAGCTACAGGCATGTCTTTTTGAAAAATGTTAGGAGGACTGAGGGGGGCGTCATAGGTCGGAGCACTCCAATTTTTGGTACGAGTCAAATAAATTTTGTTATCAATATATGGACAAGATTTTATGACAGTATGTCCATTCTATCAAGAGTTACAGTGCGAAATGTAAAACTCAAAAAATGTAAATTCACTATAATACTTTTGGGTCTAGGGTATAATTTTCTAAGAAAATGTCTAGAGTGTTACATATCATTACAAAGGTAATTTTATGTAGTTTGTTTTGTCCTCAGCTCATTTTAAGGTCAGACTTATAGTTTTCCAGATATTTGCAAGAAACTGAATTTTCACCCCTTTGCCACCCTCTCCCCCCTTAACCCATGGCGCAAATTTGTGTAACTTTTTACTGCGTATATAAGGCAGTGTATTCAACAATTTGGCATCAAAAATTTCTTTTATTTTTGGATGTTTAGGTTTGGGGCTATTTTGAACCAATTGTACTGGACTATGACAGCTTGTACGGAAAATTGTGTTGGCAATACGTTCCACACGTTAAATCAAACAATTGAATCCGATGGTCCCATACACCTTCCAATTTATCTCGCAATCAAAAAATCTGGCCGATCGATCGGAAGGTCTGTAGAGCTTCTAATAAATATTGTTACAAATATTCGTCTTGTATCCGGAATTATGTACATTTCTGTTACGAAGATTCAATACACATAATGTCAAATAATCAAACAAATACATTAATTTTCCTTGCTTTCTAGGCAGCAAATTCACTGATAACATTATCGAAATTTAGTTGTCTGGCTAACGGCGCGCTACGATGCATAGAGTAGCAAGTCGTGAAACACGCTCCTTGTGACGAACACGAACGATTGAAATTGTTTGTTATGCTAAGAACACTAAAAGAGCATTCAGCGCTAGCAGCAGTAGCAGGTATAGTGCAAAATATTCGCAAAGCAACGCAAATATTTGGGAAAATTGTTTCAAGATTACGCGCAAAAATAGCATTAAGCAATTCAAATGGTGGGAAATCAGACTCAAAACTGCTATTGTAAATACGTTTTAGACCAACAATTTCATCCTTCAATTCATGTAAAACATCAGATTCGTGCTTTACGAATCAATGATAACCAAAAATTGGTATAATGTCCAGCCCAGCGGCAACAGTTTTTCATTCGTGTTCAATAAGATCCCATTGATCTCTGATCAGTTGTAAATCAGACGAAGCTTTCTAGATTTATAACTTCAACGTCAATTGTAACACCCTTGGCCTAAAGAAGGATGCTTCGCTCATTAAGCATATTTAATATCTTCGACCAAATTGAAGCCATCAAAATACATTCAAATTTCCCTATACAGGGTGTCCGGAAGCTGCCGCATAAACGCACCGGATTATGATTCCTCAGTTGATTTCCAGCAAAAGAGTTGTACGGAACATACCCCCTCAGCTTAACCCTTAACTGCCACAGGCATTTAAAATTTTTCGAAAAAATCATTTTCCTGCATGACTTAAAGCCTAATACATATCTCCAAAGCTAGACCAGCTAGAGAAGCAAAACAAAATGATTATTTCAGCTAACAAATTTACCTATAAAATAAAACTAACCACACTAAAATCGGATAATAGGTTTGCTTTTTACAGAGCTTCAAAGTCAAATTTGCGTGATTTGACCCAAAAACAATCCTTTTTTCCATCTCAATTTTCTAAAACTTCTGCCAAGGTGAGGTGCTTGTACGATTCTTTTAAAAATTGGCGCATAGTCTTACGATCATATCTTTCATTCATCATTTTATTCCGGCTGGACAACATTCTGCAGAGTCTACACCACATAAATTAAGAGTGTGAGCTGCGCAAGGTGAGTAAATAGAATTTGGATTTTTTTTTAGATTATGTGGCTTTGAACTCCGTTGTATCGGCCTTTCGTATTACTTCCGTTGTCATATCCTTGTGGTCGACTATCGTCCAGGGAAATATTAGGTGTGTTTTTTGGTTATCCCGTGTAGGTTTCGGTTACGAAACTCCATATAAAAAAAATGCCAGCTGATCCACCTGTCATTTTTTTTATATGAAGTTTCGTTACCCAAACCTACACGGGATAACCAAAAAAACACACCTATTATGTTTTTCTAAAATTGTCGTGCTCTGTGGCCGTGATTGTTCGGTCGCCACTCTGTGAAATAGACACTCATAGAGAAACCAGTTTCCAAACTCGGCACGACTCGTCGCAAGTTTATTATTCAGAAGGGGCCTGTCTACACGCGGAACAAGAACAAGATGAAAACCGGTTTTTTTTAGAAGAGATTCGTGAGGAGCAAGGCAAGGAAAGATTCAATTTTCATATAAAAACCGGTTTAGTTCTCGAAATGTTGTTCCCCGTGTAGCTACGGTCAAGAAGATGATAAGAAATATTCTTATCGTAGAATAATAAACTAACAATGCGACTAGGAAGTGGTATGGCTGACAACCGTATCACACTCCGAATTCAGTTGTCTTTGTAACGTTGATGACTACACAAGGTAGTCATCAACGCACCATGCTCCACTAGGAGTCACGGTAATGAAGAGAGAAAATTGCAAAATTTAAACCAGCGATTGCAGCACCAATTTCTTTTTTATTGCAATCCACAAAAGCAAGAAATCTTTCTTGAATACCGAATATCTCTCTCTTATGGGTCTCTCTTGGGGTCAAAATGAAGATATCGCTGAATGACGATGATGTGGCTTGCAACGGGCATAGCATAATGGCATAGTATTTTGCACACCTTCGTTCATAGGGAATCGCTGAATTTGTATACTGAGTCGTGTAGTTTCCAAAAGTTTTATTGTCACGGTCATTAAATATGTATTACAAATAATATTGGTTTGAACGATTGTATATTTTTTATTTTCTTCAAATTTCCGAGCCACCCGAAAAACCCGGGCTCGGGGCGTTTCGCTCCTTCCGCCCCCTTCTCTCGACGGCCCTGCCTCAGTTGCATAGTAAAAAATCGATAAAAAAAAATTACGCATGTATGTACTATACATAATATTCAATCATCTCCTTAAACATTTTTACATACGCTGTAAAACTGCATAAATGACGCCACATATTCGTAATCTCATAAAATTGTTTATTTTTAATTGACCTACTTTGCAAAATTATCCTATTTTTAAGAATATATTGCATGCTTAATGTAAAGATGAACTGAAAAAAGATTGGAATATAACCAGGCAGAACCCAATTTCATTTGGTAAATACAATATTTCATTGTTTATCTGCGCTGTAAACGATGAGGAAGAAGAGCAGAAATCAACTGGAAAACTGTTACAACTCAGATGCAACTCCAAGTGAATAAACATTGTACCAGATATCATTTCGTTGATAATAATAATAATTCCATTGTAAATGTACGAATATAATTTGTATACCCAATCCTTTACATATATATTGTATTCGACAATACACCACAATGTTTATAGAGGACCGTTCATCCTTTTGTGTCCGGATCGCAGCCGCCAAGGAAGGAAGCAGGAAACTGAGTCCTTGTTCTACTATATAGGTCTCTATGACACCCTAAGAGTCTATAGTACCGTCGGAAGTAAATTGTCTGAATTTTTTCTCCTGTTAAAACAGAGTATGTATTTCGGACAAAATACATTTCAAAAATTTCGGCGAAAAGTAGACCAGCAAAACACTATACAGCAATTTGGATAGATGCCAATAAAAATCGTATCGAAAACGGCGACATACAAATTAGATTGCTGTTGTTTTTGTTTTTGGTGAATAAATGCCAAAAAGTGTATTCCTTCCGCACAAATTTCGTATATACAAGAATATTGTAGGAAAAAGGTCTGCATATAAAAATATTTACACGTGATGTATCGAACATTTTTAATACAGTGTTATAAAAAAATATTTAGTGAATGGAAGATTGTGCCGCGTGCCGGGGCTCCTCTGAAATTATATTCACTTGATTGATGTGATGATGATGACAATAAGAAAACAATATGCCGAATGGTATGTGTATTCATTATTATCAAGAAACGATGAACTAAATAGCGCCACAATCACACACTGACCTAATTCTTGAACGAAAAAAGAGAACGCGCGTACTTTGTAATTTGTATACGTCGGATATTGGGGGTGGTTATCGGTATTAGGTGGATTCAGATTAGGCTGTGATTCAGATAAGTAATCAGCTACGTTAGATATGCTCCGATGTAGTAAATATTGTTATTTGATTGAAATATGAATGTATGATGAACGGATAAGAAAATGTAGTCACGAATATGGCGCAATATGATAGATATGATTTAAACGGGCACATCGTTTGCTTAGAAATGAAAATCACCAACTATAGTCGAACTTCCCATAAGCGGACACCAATGGGGAATGAGATTTCGTCCGCTTATTGGAAGTGTCCGCTTATGGGAATATTTCACCAAGGTATAAAATTTTATAAAATAGATTTAAACTACGATCTGCGAATCCATTCAAAAACCGCGATAAAAATTTCTAGTCTCGACGGATTCGCGAATAATTTTTAGTAATTTCATTCCCATGTTCATTTCACTTTTCAAAGTAACTTTTATCTTTAATAATTAATTTAATTACATTTTCGTCGTTTTCACATGCTTCTCCAACACATTTTTTTCCGAAAGCGAGCACACTATTTTTTTTTCCTTATGTGACTTGTCATTTTTCTTTAATTCGCAAAATTGTTTGACACTTATTTAAAAAGAATAGAAAATTGCACGATTAAACGCACGAACATGAATTTAATTTACGCGAGAGTTTCTAAAAAACAAACTGAGAAATAAAAAGGAACTGCAGTCGTTGAGATATAATTTTATATTTCCCGTACATTGGCTCTTGCTTGCTTAATACGCGAAAGATCCATTTTCTGATAATCGAAAAACTCTTTGTAGTGCAGTCATATTAGCATTTCAAATAGAAAAAAATTGAGTAAGGCTAATTTTTGTTGTTTTTGAATCAGTGGGCTCCCAGGAATCTACAACTGATTTTGCTAAAAAAATTTTGATCGGAAAGGTCCCAAAAAGGACGAAAAAGGATACTCTTTAATCCTTGAGGAGGAGGTCGGCATGCGGGGTATCATATCAAAAGGGACGTCGAGTACATTACATATCCGGTGTTTGTTTCCTGTTTCAAGGACCCTCAACGGAATAAATCGAGCTTAAATGGAAAATTTCCGCGTTTCCCGTGTATCTTTCCAAAGCCATAACTACGACAATAAATCAAGTTGTCACTACTTTTATCACTTTCCAGAATCTATAATAGCTCAAGATTCTACCATTAAATTTGCTAAGAAAAAAGTTGATCGGCAAGCTCTGAAAAAGGACATAAAAGGACACTAATTGCACACCTTAGTCGAACGTGGGCATGTGGGGTGTCATATCAAAGAGGATGTCAAGTCCATATCCGCCATTTGTTACTTGTTCCAAGGACCCTCAAAGGAGAAGATTGGGCTCAACTTAAAAATTTTTGTGTTTCCCGTTCTGTATCTTTCTAAAGCCGTAATTTTCCATTTAAGCCCAACTTATTCGATTTAGTGTCCTTGAGACAGGAAACAAGCACCGGATATGCAATGCACTCGAAGTCCTCTTTGATATGACACCCCATATGCCCACGTTCGATCAAGGTGTGAAATTAGTGTCCTTTTATGTCCTTTTTCAGAGCTTGCCGATCAACTTTTTTCTTAGCAAATTTAATGGTAGAATCTTGAGCTATTATAGATTCTGGAAAGTGATAAAAGTAGTGACAACTTGATTTATTGTCGTAGTTATGGCTTTGGAAAGATACTTTTCTGTTTTCTTAGCAAATTTAATTGTTGAATCTCCAGCTATTATAGATTCTAAAAAGTGATAAAAGTAGGGACAACTTGAATTATTCTCGTAGTTATGGCTTTGGAAAGATACACGGGAAACTCAAAAAATTTTAATTTAAGCTCGATTTATTCCTTTGAGGGACCTTGAAACAGGAAACAAACACCAGGTATGTAATGTACTCGATGTCCCCTTTGATATGATACCCCGCATGCCGACCTCCGGTCAAGGATTAAAGAGTATCCTTTTTTGTCCTTTTTGGGAGCTACAAACTTTTGATAGACGTCTTTGCAGAATACTACCCCGTTATAGAGATATTCACGAAACACCCAAAAATATCGCGTTTTTACTAAGTTTCGAGCCCCTGTAGCACCCTTAAGGGTGTACGTATTAATAAGAAAGTTTGCCACTTTCTTCAAAAGCGTATGGGTTACGAATTTGCCATGCACAATTTTTTAGCCAGAGTTACCGTTATAGAGATTTACCTGGATTTTTTTTTAATATACCGTTCGACCCCCTGGCACCGTTAGGAGTACTAGAATTAAAATCAACTACGAGAGCTATAAATATGTCATACATCACTTTTTAGTAAATATGTATTACCGTTATCGAGATATTCAGAAAAAGCTATTTTTAAAGGTCTTTGATCCTCTATAGCACCGCTAGCGATACTCGTGCAGAAGGGGACCTTTGAGATCTTGTGTAGGACTTCGAAAAGAAGGCTCATGCAAAAATCCAGCTTTCCCCTATTTTTTTTTTAAAGTGAAATTCTAAATTTCCTTGGGCAATTTGACATCGCAGGAATTAAGTAATAGAACGAAGCTAGTTGTTTAGTGGTGTGTCGTGCTCTGTGGCCGTGCGATCGTTCTGTGATATAGAGATTTATAGAGAAACGAGTTTCCAAACTCGGCACGACTCGTCGCAAATTTATTATTCCGAAGAAGATGATAAGAAATATTATTATCGTAGAAAAATTAACTAACAATGCGACTAGGAAGTGGTATGGCTGATAACCGTATCACACTCCGAATTCGGTTGTCTTTGTAACGTTGACGACTACACACGGTAGTTGTCAACGCACCATGCTCCACTCGGAGTTTGGGTAATCAAGAGAGAGAGAGAGTGGTTTAGTATTCAATATATCCATACATAGTATGTACTAGTAAAGTGGCAAAACTCAATCCATTCTTAGATGGAGATGGCATTATGCGCCTGGGAGGGCGATTGACCTACGCCAATATGCCATTTGACGAAAGACCCCATACTATTATCCAAATCCGGGCATTTTAATCATTTGTTAATCCAGGACATTTATCAAACCTCTTTACGCAGAGGCATACAACTGATGCTGTCAACGTTAAGAAGGAAATTTGGTAGATAGACGCCCGAAGCATTATACATGCTTAGAGGTACGGAAATTTCGCAAATAAAAAACAGGAATTTCGCATAAACTAATTTTGAAAATTAGAAATTTCGCTGAAATTCGCATAAAAACATAATTTTGTACCTTTGTTTCTGTTAAAATTTATTAAACTAGAAATTCTAGAGAATCACAATGGAACGACTTGTGAAGTCACGATCACATTTCATTCAGAAATTTTTAATAGTAATAAGCGATAAAATCAACTAGGAAGTAGCCACCCTATACTGAATGATATTACGAGTTCAGTTGTGAAAAAATATTTTTGACAATACATACTCGTACGACAAAGTCGACTACGCCCCTAAACTAAAGAGAGAAAAACTTCTGAGGCAGAACCCGCTAGTACTGTTTCGCTTTTTTATGAACAGTTCATTTCAATTTGGGGCTCATCGAAACACAAAAAACTTTACCTTCAAAAAACCCGATGCAGAAAACAAAGTTCATTCATCCAAACTCCGACTAAACACCTTGCTCGGTGTTTGGCAAGCCATTGTGCTCGTCTACGAACTCTTGCAGTTTTGGAAATTTCTCTATTCTTATTAATGGGAATCTTTTGACGAAAAATCAATCTGAGAAGAAAAAATATCTTCCACAATTGATTTTTTTTTTGAAGAAAAATTAACATTTCGTGGAAAATGTACAAATTTGAATATTTCGCATCAATTCGCAAAAATGAGCAAATTTCGCCGCCGCATCTATTTCGTAAAAACGAAATTTCCGTACCTCTAACATGCTTAATATCCTATAAGGCAAAGACCAAAACATTAAACCAATTGATGGGAGAAGCTTACCGGCACCCAGAGTATAAATCTAACCCGTCTATTTACTCACTCATTTTGGAGGTTTGTTCAAGCCGGTGTGAAATCGATGAGCAATTTTAAGTGTATCCGAAGCGACCAATTTGTCACGGCTAGCAGAGATCGCATAAAAATTTGCGAAGCTGGAGTACCTGCCGGCATTGCAAGCGTTGAGTGCTCTACCTCACCATCTCAACTGGACGTAGTTCAAAAAGAGTTGGCTGCCCTTCGTATGGAAGTCAAGAAATCATTTGCCGACAGAAATAACCAAAACCACCTTCACTAGAAGCCGGGAAGCAGCAATACATGCACACAAAACGAGCCTATGAACATGTCGTATATACGTTGCACGATGCACTAACACAAGCACAGCGCATGTAAAAAAACCGTGTCTGCTCTGATAAAAATCGCGAAAACATGTGGAAAATTCACTTTTTGTCGGGATTTTGTTCTTTCACTGCATTCTAGACACTTTAATTCACGACACATTCCACTTTTCGCGACGAAAATCGACCGGGAACCAATACTTTTCGTGTAAAGTTTGTCGCGACCCAACCCGATTTGCCTTTACCGCAATGTAAATTTTCGATCTGAACAGGCCAATGATTTGGCGCTTAAGTATATGAACGTGTTCTGCTTCCGGGCTTTGTATAAAGATGGTTTTGGAAATAACCGTCACAAATCTCGTGAGCGTTCGCCGTGGCCTGGTAAGTTTAGCTTTTATCACGCCAAGTTCGGAAGCCGCGCTCGAAAAGGAATCAAGATCTGGCAGAGCAGAGCAGTACAAACTTTTCTCTACAAATGGGACGGATATCAATACGTATGGGCAGGAGTTGCTATCCGTTAATTTAAATCTTCGTTGAAAGCTCCCTTCGAATTTTTTTGTGACTGACGTTTCGCGACCCATCATCGGAGGTGACTTTTGACGCAACTTCGGATTACTAGTCGATATACGCAATTATCGCATAACCGATCCGTCAACGGAGTTGTCAGCAATAGTTTTCCGCGGCCCTAACAACATGCAAACTTGCTACCATAGGCTGCTCAAGGAATTCCGGTCGGTAACCAACACGAACTACGTAAGTCGGATCATCGAGCATGCGGTTCGTCACCAGATTATAACCAAGTGATAACCAGTCTCTGAACGAACTCGTCGTCTCACGCCAGACAAATAGGCCGCAGCAAAATTGGAGTTCGACTAACTGCTCAAGATTGGGCACTGACGGCCATCGGACAGTCAATGGGCAAGCCCTCTTCACCTAGTGCCCAAAAAGATGGTCCCTGGCGGCGATGTGGCGATTTTCGCCTGATCGTCGGTTTCCTAATTGGTGATAGCTTAATGCATGTTCCAGAACCGAATGTATTGGATTTGAAGGCCCACTACTTAACAAGGTGGCAATTCACACAACGCTTGGCTCAAATGTTTTGGCTACGATGGTTGCAGGAGTACCTAAGGCGACTGCAGCAACGCCCAAAATAGTTTTCTCCCCAACCGCAACCACTGGAAGTTACGTCACCAGTCTACATCTACAAGAAAGCAGATACGCGAATTTTAACAAACAAATAGATTGTGATGATTACTTTTCTTGCATATTAACAGTTTTACTTACAGATCACAGTTGATGTTTGAGACCTCGTGAATTTGCTAAGTCTGACGCCTTAGCGGGGGAAGTATGTTTGGAATATCGCTCCATCGTCTTATAATATTTTTTTGTTCGGTACTCAGAGAATGCATAATGTACTGTACTTTTTACAGAAATTATTTGACGATATGTACCTATATAAAGAAATCCCCAAAATCCGTATAAATGATCTTACCATATAGTCATCCATGAGATTATCTTTTTCAGCAATTTTATTTCTCTAAAATAACATCAAAGATTTTTCATGTTCACACCATTCCAATGTTATCTTATCTTCCTAGCTTTTCACATGGGACACATTTCATACGAAGTCAAAACGGCTAATACTCAATTTGAAAGCAACAAGCTATCAGGTAAACACTTACGCTGATTTCTTTCAACAACAAGTCGCCCATATCTATTGTTTTCTACAAAGAATCAGAGATGCGAAAAAGAAAATGTTTTTCTCCTATCATGTGGGAAAATGAACTCGTCCGCCTCGTCGTCGTCGTCGTCTAACACTCTGATACTAAACAGCCACTTAGAAATTACTTTTCGCTCTCGTAGGAGTTGTTAATAAAATCTTCAAAATAAAGAGGACTTTCAAAATTCCACTTTTTTCTTTTTCCTCTTCTTCTGTTGTTTTCTTATAATATTTATATCAAGTTTGATTCGAGACAGTTACGACGACACACATTCATCATAGAACATGGGCCTTCGATCCATAGGTATACATTTTCCAAAGCCATAGCAACATAAAATATTGAATGATGGAATTTAAAAAAAAATTCCATGGAAACTCTAGGCCGCTTCTAAAATTCTAAGAGACACAGACATGATATAGATATAGTATCAAAGAATTGAAAACACAATTTCATTTTTCTCTCCCAGGAATTATTGCATTTTTACAAGGAATTTATCTGCTGCCCGATGATGGGTGAGTATTTATCTGACACAACATTCTAACTTACCTACACTTGTCTAAAATGATGATGATCTCTCCAGTCCTACTGAGCATATATTTTTCAGAATTATTGTATACATATATTAAATTTTCTATCATAAAGCAAGACTTACTTTCAAATTTCGTTAAAGGACAAACAAGGCGTATGAGAATATCCTGGAAATTTCGTATGCTATCCGTATACGAGCGCGGGGTGTCCATCAAATAAACATTTTGCAAACAACAGCTGCTGCTGTGTACTCGCCTCCGTTCTATTAATTGTAACATTTTTCAGGTAATTAAAACTTTTTGATGATAAATTGGTTATAAGGCGAATTAAAAAAAAAGAAAGAGAATGACAACGTTTTGATAGTAGGCGCGAGGTGGGAGTGGTGTCGTCGATTGCGGAATCTAGGGCAGTTTGTTTTGGTATGTTCAAAGCTACTCAATCATGACAAGTGCTTTTGGTTACTTTTTTTTTTGTTTTGTTTGGAAGTTAAATAACAATCAATAACGCAAATATGTAAGTGTACGAATTTTTGTTGTGTATCATTATATTTTTTGGATTTTGGTATGAAACGATCGTGCTAGTTTTGCGCAGTCGATTAAGAACATACGAGTACACTATTGACGAATTGATGCCAATTTATGTTGACTTTTTTTAATGTTTATGACTAATGGAATTCTTTTTAAAATTTATAAAATGTTTTTTTAGGCGTGTAATGCGTGAATGACAGCTGGGTAAGTTGTCATTTTTTAATGTAAGTTCCTTCACCCAAAACCACTCGAGGTTCACAAAAACAAGCCAATTTTTAATTGTTTTTATAATTTCAAACTTCTTTTCCAGTTTCCGGACAAAATGTGTTCTATAATTTGTGCATAAAGTCATTGTGCACAGCGGCTTTTAATCGGATGAACTAAATTCTAACCGAAGAGATTTTGGATCGCAATCGACTGTAATCTCCTTGAAATCGTAATAAATAAAACTGAAAAAGCAAATTTTAAAAATCTACGACAATACATGCCCAATAAGCCCAACAAGTGGGGTATAAAATTATTTGTACTGTGTGATTCGGCGGGATATTCGTACAGTTTTGAAATATACCATGGTGCTTTCGACAATATGTTGTGCTACCAAACTGTCCAGACCTGGGAGCTACAAGCAACGTATTCCAGACTTTCAAAATTATATTTCATATTTTGATAATTTCTATAGCTCGCTTCCATTACTAGATTATCTACGTACACGCGGATTTTTTTCTCTTGGCACCATCAGACCAAACCGAACTCCTTCCTGTAAGTTGCCATCAGATACTGACAAGGAAATAGTAGTGGCATTGACATAGCAACGGTTTTGTGTAAAGACAATAGATGCGTTCGTTTGGTGTCAACTTACGCTGGTGTAAAATCATTCGTGGGGACTAATTTAAATATAAAGCCATCAAAAATATACCGATATAACTGGAAATTGAAAAAGCATGCGAAATTGAATGTCCCCATATTATACAAGAGTACAATAGCCATATGGGAGGCGTCGACCTTATGGACGGTCTTATGGGTCTGTGGCGTCTCTATCTAGTTTCACTTTGTGAAAATTGCAAAATAAAAAAAATCAATTCTATCACTGATTTTTTTTAATAAGTCAATTTGAAAAAAAAAAAAAAATTTAAGTTTTTGTAAAACATTCAAAACGATAGCACTTACTATAAAAAATAATAATATGATTTCATTGTTTAAAAATGTTTATATAAATATAAAATAATAAACAAATTATAAGTAAATAATATGTTACTATAATAATAAAATATATTAATCAAGAAAAATAGTAACAATTGGTGACCCCGAACCGGAACCGAGGTCGACAAGGAAGCCTATCCTTACCCCGAACCGGAACCGACGTCGACAAGGAAGTCTCATACCCTTAACCTGAGCCGAACCCAACTGGACAAGGAAGAATCCAATAAAAAATATTAGGACCCAACCACGATTGTGAAATTACCATTGAAGCTGCTATCGTCGAATCTGCAATAACAGCTACAAAATAAATTTCGATTCGAGGACGAGTTATGGTCAATCTGCATAAATAGTTTCAGGTAATTCATTAATAAGTCCACTACGGGTTCACTACGATTGCATCATTAGCAAAACATGCGATTCTTCGTTGATAGTTTATCTTTATCGTTGATTCAAAATGTCTGTGGAGACCGACAATACCCCTTCCGCTGCCACTTCCAATATAGGTCGGGTGAGCATTAAACTGCCACCTTTTTGGAAGGATTTACCTGAACTATGGTTTAAACGTGCGGAAGCTCAATTCGAAATTTCTGGTTTGAGATCCGAAACAACAAAATTTAATCATATCCTTGCCATGCTAGATTCAGATTCTATTAAGATTGTTGCTGATTTAGTTAATTCTCCTACTCAAGATCGACCGTACACTTCGTTAAGAGAAGCATTGATTTCTAGTTTAACGGTAAGCGAAACGGCTAAATTACGACAATTATTTAACAATATTTCATTGGGAGATAAGTTGCCGTCACAATTATTTCGTGATATGCAGCAACTTGCAGGAGAACGTATCAGTGAAGATTTACTGAAGTCTTTATGGCTGCAGCATCTTCCTGACAACATTCAAGCATTTTATTATTTATTTATATTTTAGCATGTAATCAATCCAGTTCGGTTAAAGAAATGATTGATAGCGCAGATAAAATTAATGAAGTTATTATTAAACCTCCAATTTTCAGTGTTGAAAATGAAAATACTTCTTTAAAATGTGAATTAAATGAACTTAAGGTACAAATTTCGGCTCTTACACAAGCCATGACTAATTCTCGTTTACGTGAGCATTCAAATTCTCGTTCTCGTAGTAGTTCACGTAATCGAAAAAGTCAAAAACCTTATTGTTGGTATCATTATAAATTCGGTGTACAAGCACATAAATGTATTAAACCATGTTCATTCAAAAACACAAATTCGTCTGATATTAAAAATAATTCTTTAGAATCAAAATCAAAAAACTAAATTGCGTGAAGTCCACGGCGACTGATTTCACCAGATCTAATTCATGTCGCCTTACACTTTTTGATAATTCTTCAAAATTACGTTTCCTGATAGACACAGGTGCTGATATTTCAGTAATTCCTGCATCAACTTTGAATAAACGTTTCCCTGAGTCTCTAAAGCTTTCGGCCGCTAACTCTTCTACGATCAATACTTACGGTAGAAAACGTCTCTCTCTTGACCTCGGTCTAAGAAGAGTTTTTACATGGGAGTTTGTCATTGCTGATATAGAAAAACCCATTATTGGAGCAGATTTCTTATGTCACTTTGGTTTGTTGGTTGATATTGCTAAGAAAATGCTCATTGATCCTTCTACTAATCTTCATACAGTTGGATTAATTTCGAAAGATCCCTTATCTACTCTTTCTATACAAGTAGACGGGACCTTAGCTCCTCGTGTAAAAGAACTTCTCGCTACATATAGAGCAATTACCATTCCTAGCAATTTCATTCAACCTGTTAAACACAATGTCACATATACAATACATACATTTGGTTCTCCTGTGACATCCAAAGTTAGACGTTTAGCTCCAGACAGACTTGTTGCAGCTAAGAAAGAGTTTGACTTCCTCCTTCAACAAGGAATTTGTCGTCCTTCAAACAGTCCTTGGTCTTCTCCACTGCATATGGTGAAGAAAAATAATGGAGAATGGCGTCCTTGTGAAGATTATCGACGTTTAAATGCTCAAACTACGCCAGATCGATATCCTATTCCAAATATCCAAGATATTACACATAACCTCACAGGAGTACAATTTTTACAACATTGGATTTGGTAAAGGCTTATCATCAGGTTCCATTAGATCCTGTAGATATTCCCAAAACTGCCATCTGCACACCTTTTGGCTTATTTGAATTTACCCGCATGACATTTGGTCTTTGTAACGCTGCTCAGACATTTCAACGTTTTATTCACGAGGTACTTAAAGACTTAGATTTTTGTTTTTTATACCTTGATGATATTCTCATCGCTTCAAAATCAGAGACAGAGCATATTAGACATTTGTCTATTGTCTTTGAGCGACTAGTTAAATATGGTTTGATAATCAACGTTGAAAAGTGTTCGTTTTTCAAACAACAAATCAAATTTCTTGGTCATTTGATCTCTTGTGATGGCATTAAACCTTCAACAGACAAATGTCAAGTTATTGAAGATATAAAATTACCTGTTACCATTCTGGAACTTAGACGTTTTCTCGGCATGATAAATTTTTATCGTCGTTTTTTACCTCAGGCTGCCCATCAACAAGCTATTTTGAATGAATTATCTTATTGGCTCTCGGAAATCTGATAAAAGAAAAGTTGATTGGACACCTCAAGCAATTGAAGCTTTTGAATTTACCAAACAACAATTGTTCGAAGCTTCCTACCTCGCCTTTCCTATTTCCGAGGCCCCATTAGCTATTTTCGTTGATGCCTCAAATATAGCTGTTGGTGCAGCTCTGCAACAATTTGTCAACGGTGCTTGGCAACCATTAAGTCTCTTTTCAAAGAAACTCGACAAGACACAGCGAAATTATAGAAATTATGACAGAGAACTTCTTGCTATATATTTGGCTATTAAATTCTTTAGGTACTTTGTTGAAGGTAGATCTTTTACCATTTTTACAGATCATAAACCATTAACTTTCGCTTTAAAACAAAATCCAGACAAGGCAAATCCAAGACAACTTCGACATCTTTCCTATATAAGCGAATTTACTTCGGATATTCGTCACATAGCTGGCAGTGATAATGTTACTGCTGATACTTTATCCCGTCTTGAGGAAATTAAGGTTCCCAGTAACATAGATTTTAAAGCTATGGCCACTTCACAATTATCAGATCCATCTCTTCAGGAACTTTTAAAAAATTCAAAATATTCCCTGAAACAAATTTCCTTTCCGGATACTGATTATCAAATTTATTGTGAAATTTCAGACAATAATATCAGAATATTTGTTCCCCAAACTTTTTGTAAAATAATTTTTTCGTCGATAAATAATTTAGCACATCCTGGTATTCGTTCCACGAAACGCTTAATTACCACTAAATATTTCTGGCCATCTATGAACAAAGATATAACCATGTGGTCTCGCCAATGTTTAGCCTGTCAAAAAGCTAAAGTTTCTCGACACGTCAAGGCACCACTTGGTAACTTTTCTCAAGCTTCAGAACGATTTCAAATTATTCATCTAGATATCATAGGTCCTTTGCCTACTTCACAAGATTTCTCGTACTGTCTTACTATTATAGATCGTTTCACTCGTTGGCCCGAAGCAATTCCACTTTCTGGCATTACAGCTCAATCATGTGCAGAAGCTTTAGTCAGGGAGTGGATTTCTCGTTTTGGCGTGCCACATATCATAGTGACCGATCAAGGTAGACAGTTCGAATCTGAGTTATTTGCAGAATTAGGACGTTTGTTAGGGTTCAGTAGAAATCGCACTACTGCATATCACCCACAATCTAATGGAATTGTTGAACGTTGGCATAGAACACTGAAGGCTGCTATCATGGCTCATAACAATCCATCATGGACTAAAACTCTACCATAAGTTTTGTTAGGTCTCGGGTCTATGTACAAGGAAGATCTATCGTCTTCAGCAGCACAACTAGTATTTGGCCAAAATCCTAGATTACCTAGTGATTTTTTAGAACATTCTTCTCAATTAAAACCTCAAAGTGATTTCGTTAACGACTTGAAATCTCATCTTTCTCAAATTAAACCTACAAATTCTTCAAATCACTCGTCTAATAAATATTTTGTTTTCAAAGATTTAGCTTCTTGTTCCCATGCTTTTGTTAGGACAAATGCTGTTCGTTCTTCTTTACAAACTCCCTATGAAGGTCCATTTCCTATTATTAAACGTGGTAAACATTTTTACACTTTAAAAATTAAAGATCGAGATGTCAATGTTTCTCTCAACAGACTTAAACCGAGTTATCTTTCTACTGATGAGAGTTCTAACATGGTTAGTCAGCAACAATTAAATAATAGTACCACAAAATCTATTCGTCGTAATCAGAAACATGTATCATTCAATTTGAAAAATAACACAGTACCTACATACTATTCCTTCACGTTTGATCAAAACACATGCAGGTAGAGTAACTTCTGTTCCAAATTCATATCGCGAAATTTAGCCTTCGCTAAGGGGGAGTATTGTGGCGTCTCTATGTAGTTTCACTTTGTGAAAATTGCAAAATTAAAAAATCAATTCTATCACTGATTTTTTTAATAAGTCAATTTGAAAAAAAAAAAATAAATTTAAGTTTTTGTAAAACATTCAAAACGATAGCACTTATTATAAAAAATAATAATATGATTTCATTGTTTAAAAATGTTTATACAGTCAAACTTCCCTATAACGAACTTCCGTATAACGAATTTCTCTATATAACGAATTTACTTTGTAAACTCTGCATTTTCGCGAAGTTTCCTGAAGAATTTAATCTCCATATAACGAATTTCTTTATAACGAATTTTTCTCTATACCGAATGTTTTCCCAATTCCAACATGCTAATTTCAGGTATTTTCAACTTCTATATAACGATTTTTTCCTAATTAATTCCCCCGATGATTTTGTAACTAAGGGGAATACCCCAGTAATGCAGGAATCGAACAGAGTGGAATAAAACTAAAGACACTTTAGGGATTCCCGGACTATGCATGTCAATTGTCCGACAATTTTACGTTGCAGCAACGCAATTTTGAATGGGAATGGACTGTATTTGACTCATTCTGAACTTTACAGGCCTCCTGAGGTCTTTTGATATTTTGAGTGTTGCAATTTTTGGGTGAAAATTGCCATGGTTTCAGGTCTTTGAAAAAATATTCTGACTCCAATCGGGAATAATGAAACAAACGTTTCACCGTTTGTAAACTAGAGACTATGCGTCAACTTTTAAAATTACTTGCCGGAAAGTCCCGGTGCAATTTTTTTATTGTACAGTTATTTGAACTTAGACGAAACGATGAATTTGATCTATCGGTTTTTGGAGTCACATTTCTCTCAAAGCAAAACAGTTATTTTTTCGGATTGGGCTGTAGGTAAGAGAGCATTTTTTTGCTGTTGTTGTGGCAAAAGAAAATTTGAGAAATATTAAAATTTGCAGTTACAGTGGATGGAAAATGAATTTTTCGATTTTTCTTTAATTACACATAACTGTAAAAAGCGCGACTGATTTTTTTTAATGTGTTTTCCGTAACGGACACTAAATGCGCTATCATTGGTATACAAATAAAGAAAAAAATAAAGTTTTTCTCTATAACGAATTTTCTCTATAACGAAGAAATTAGTCGGTCCCTTGCTGATTCGTTATAGAGAAGTTTGACTGTATAAATATAAAATAATAAACAAATTATAATTAAATAATATGTTACTATAATAATAAAATATATTAATCAAGAAAAATAGTAACAGGTCGATACCACATTCGCCTATAGACAACACTCCGAGAAAAAAGATTGGTCAAATTAAACAAAATAAATAGTCACCTATCTGTTTGATTTTGGTGTATTTTACCAAAGATTCATTTGAATTGTTGATTTGAACTATGAAAAATTGTTAATAGAAATTCTTCAGAAAACTATTTTAATTGTTCATTTTTACCAATCGAAATTATTAAATTTCGTCTGGAATTTGAAACGGACTATTTAACAGGTTATTTCAAACATGAAATTGTTTGAAAGCTACTGTAATAATTATCATCTAAAGGCCTGAATAGACCTCGGGCGGAATGAAAATGAAATTTTTGTCCGCTGCGATTTTCTCAATGAAAATGCATGCTTACTGTCGAGGAACATGTCGGTAATGATGGGGAATTTCATAAGCTACAATCCGAATATGGTTCCGAAATTTTTCTCGGCCATTTTATGTATGTATTATTTTTCGATTCCCCCGTCATTAGATATTTTCCACGGTGAAATGACCGGGGAATCGAAAAATAATACATAAAATGGCCGAGAAAAATTTTGGAACCATATTCGGATTGTAGCTTATGGAATTCCCCATCATTTCCGACATGTTCCAGGACAGTAAGCATGCATTTTCATTGAAAAAATCGCAGCGGACAAAAATTTCATTTTCATTCCGCCCGAGGTCTATACTGCGCTTAACCACAAATTTGGTTAAGGCTTTCATTAGATTGTTTCTTTGTCTGCGAAAAATGCAATTCTTTTGTTATCGTCCGTCGTGTGTATAGTGCCTGAAAATCGATAATTGCCGGGAGTGAAATTACAATTCCTGTAGATCAATGCCGGTGTGAGTACAGGAACTTCCGAAGTTTTAATTGTACCAGAAAGTGATTCGGATTTTTTTGTGCAACCTATTAGACAACTGAATTTGCAAATATATATTGCCCAATTCCGAATGTAAGTAATATGTATATGTATGTACACATCCCAAACAAATTTTAACAGTGAAAAAGTTATGTATTTTATTCCTTATAATAGAACGTGTAATTAAAAAATCGCGTCATTTTCAAGATGTGCATTAACTTAGTGCGTTTATTTCTATTATTTCTATAGACCAATTGGCCATTTAAAAATAAAACTGCTGGAAACGTGAGTGACTTATCGAGAAATGCATACATTTTAGATGAGTGAAGTCAATTTTGCTGTTGTAGCTGTCAATGAGAGTCAAGTGTGTGCTCTAAAGTGATACTAACAATTTAAGCTTAAAATGTTCAACAGAAGAGTGAATAAAAACAACCTTCTAAATATTTGTTGTCTTTTTAATGCGACAGTGGAATTATTTTCAGGAAATCGACAGAAGAAAGTAATCGAATATTTCAAGGATTACCATTTACAATTCTACAATATTTTTAGGCACAAAAAAAAAGTCCAAATAAAGAGTAGCGTCACCCAGATGATTGTCAAATCAACTGTTGAAATTATTAAGTAACCGAAAACTGGTCACTTGACATTTCCGTTCATCAGCTAACAATTAGAGCTGTTGATTTAATGCTAATCCTATTAAAGTTACTATGGCATTATTTAATTCTACATAAAAACTAGTTAGCAAGAAATCAACTATTCTTTGTCATTTAATTTTACAAATTTCCTTGATAGGCTCATTTTCATAGGGGAAAATTGGTTGTTTTTACCAAGTTCTTTCTCTGAGTGAAGAGATGCAATGACCAGACTCTTCTATCATCTAATAGACATGACAGTTTTTAACTTAAATTTCAGGATTGCGGGTTAGAGGGTTAAAGTTAGATAGTTCTTCTAAAGAAATCCCCAATTTTAGTTATCTTCTCATCTGAAAATACTATAAAACTCGATCATTTAACCACTTAAGATTACAGAAAAAAGTTTAGTGAATTCTTCCACTAAAGTTGTGTGAACTGGAAAAATTACCCACATCTTCCTAGCTGTTTCAACTACATAGAATCATAAACTGAAAATCACTTTCCAAACTTTAGCCGATATGAACTAATTTTTAGATGATCGGTCTATCTTTTTCTCCAAGTGTAAGGAAATTTGTGATACAATCGTAAGCCATACAAGGGATAGGTTTCAATTCACAAATCATCTTAGTTTTTTCTGAATAGTGCGGTGGAAGCGTAACTATGTTTGAAAGAATGACTCCAAACGGAACCACAAATAATATGTGAGTATAACAGCATTTTCGAAAGCACCACTGGAACAACGATTGTCTATCGATGAGCAAATGTGTTCTACGAAAATAAAACATTTTTGAAACAATATGTAAAAATAAGCCACATTAATGGGGCTTTAAACTATAATGTACTATGCTCGTTGTCAGGTTATGCACATAATTTTGAAATTTATACTGGCAACGGCGGATGTTTTGACGAGCGCTGCCCGAATGAGCCGGAGTTAGGACCGGTATCTAACGCTTTGGTTCGTCTTTCCCGTGTGGTACCTGAAATATGAATCACATCATTTATTTCGACAATATTTATACCAGTGTACCACTTTTACAGTATTTCGCCAATTATATTGTTATATTGTCTAGGTACTGTCCAAAGGAATCGTTTGGGCAATTTCAAAATACCAGAAAAGAAAGACTTGATCAAAGAGAGGAAGTGCAGTATGTTACAACTTATAAAGGAGTGGACATTCCCGTATTATCCTGGAAGGATAATAAGCCAGTTTATCTTGCATGCACGTATACTGGTGCCCACCTCATTGGAAAGATGGAAAGATTTGATAAAAAAATAGAGAAAGAGTATTGTTTGACTGTCCTAAAAATGTGTCCCAATATAATGCGCATATGGGAGGAGTCGACTTGATGGACAGCCGATACCGTATACGCATCAAAAGCCGAAACTGGATTTCCGCACCGATTTGGCAGACACACTATGCAATTATCAAAATAGTGATGACCATAAAAGGAAGACCTTCTACATCCAGCATCGATAAATTGGTTGAAGCTAAAAGACACCGAGGGCCTGCACAACATATTCCTCCTAAGGATGTACGAATGGACAAAACAGGCCATTGGTCAATATCTCCAACGAAAAACTGGTGTAAATTGCCCGGTTATAAGGGGTTTAACCGTATTAAAAAAAAATCCTGCTCCAAATGTGGGGTAGTTCTTTATTTAAACAAAAACAGGAATTGTTTCGATAACAAATAATTAATAATGTAATATTTAATCAATATATCATAAAAATGTAAAAATATTTGGTCATATGCATGGTGTAAGTATTTGGCAACAAACCATTTTCAAAATAAAAACAATGAAAATACAAAAATTGATTTTTTAAATATTTTTCCATGCATTTAAGGGTTAAACTCGTTTATTGAACAACGCGATATTATAAAAAACAAGATTAGTGAACTCTTTCACTAAAGTTGTTGAAAACAGTAAAAAATTACCCACATGTTCGTATAGCTCTTTCAACTACATAGAATCATAAGCTAAAAATCAAAGACGAACTTTAGCTTTTTAGATGATCGACATACTTTTTTTTCTATCAGTGTAAGGAAATGTGTGATATGATCGTAAGCAATACAACGCGGAGAGGTTTCAATTCACAAATCATCTTAGTGCATCTAATATGTTCAAGATTCTCAAAGTTTTTCGAAATTGTCAGAAAATTTGGCTACAGACTTTCTGAATAGTTAGTTTCATCAAGTATTCCAAAAATTAGACACGAGACATAAACACTTAGCTCTTTACGCCTTTTACTCCGTGCCTTAATGCCCAATCCTAAGCGTACAATCGACAACAAACCCTCCAAAGAAGAAGCTCAAGTTCTAAGGCAAAAACGACAAATGGCAGAACAAAAGTCCAGGCGAATGAGTGACAAGGACAATGAGAGATTCATTAAAAGTTGCTACGATCAAGCAGTAGGAGCTGTAAGCAGGAGGCTAGAAAAAACCCCAGCTGATGTATACGTCAATCAATTCATCAAATACCCGACATATAGAAAAGACCCGAACGTTGTTGCTGCTGTCAATGCTTTTGTACACGGTTAAAAAAAATGGTATAAACTTTATAAATTTTGGTATACATATGGTTTCATAGACTTTCTGTATAAAAATTATGCCAAGCTTCTTTATTAATCGAAGTTATCAGTTGAAGCTATACAGTTCATGCTAATCGCGTAAAAAATATTTTTATAACCTAACCATATAAAAATAATCCGAATAAGGTGTAAATAGTATTTATCCAGATATATGATAAAAACTATACCATTTTTTTATTCAAAATTTAAAAAAAAAACGACATTCATTTACATCTGAAGGATAATGTATGCCTGCAGAAAACCCCTTGTGGGACATAATGTTGCAGGCACTATAGTCGTATATTTCCTATCCGCACGTACAGAAATTTTCGACCACGCCGAGATTCGATCTCCGCACCTCTAGATTACTAGCATGCACTCTCAACCAGGTGCGCCACAGCGACGCACGAAGTCCACCTTTCCAAATGCGAATGCAATGAATTTTTTTTAGAAATATACAATATAGGATATACTTTACCTCACTTTGGTATAAAATTTTTCTATCAGTTCAATATTATTAAACAAATTCTAGATTGATATGGAAGTTGTAATTTATAGTATAAAAGCAATAAGACGTTCTGATAAAAGATTCATATAAATGCTGCATAATTTTCAATAGTATTTTTGGATTAATTTTGTAACAGCTTCGTATAATTTTTATACGAACATCTCGAATTCAATATTTTAATACAAGCTTCGGATAAATTTTATAAAAATTAATATAAACAAAATTTATACATCGCTGTTTATTAAAATGTATACTAAAAATGTATGAATGAGCTTTATACCATCAGTTGGTATAAAAAATACACCAGAATTTTTAACCGTGTAGCCAGTAATGAAGAGGAAGACCTGATTAGTTTCATGGTCAGAGATATTACAGAGAAAGCAGAAGCGGAGGTAGCGAATATGAAAAAAGATGATCCGATGGAAGCATTCAGACAATTAGGCCTCCCTATACAAGAGCCCGAACCAGCCAATATCAGTGCCAAAATGACGATACAAAACACACAAACTATCGCTTATGAGTCCAGTTCACAACAAAACGCCAATGCCATGGAAGGCGTGGAATACGCACCTGGTCCATCTCAGGGTCCTCCTCTTCGGACGATATCTGTAGCCTTTCCTTCATCTGATCCTCCTCGAGACGCAATTGTATCCATCGTAAAACCAGAAGTAGTGCGAAGTTTTATTGAGGCCAATTATCATAGGCTTCCAGCAGATTGGGACACCTTAGTGCGAAGGGACACTCCTCAGGCCTGGATGATAATTAATAACTTATTCGAAGACTATTACCTAATGGATAGGCTGCAACATAAAATCGAGTCCCAGGAAACAAGGGATGCACAGAATCTTGAATTCATAGTGAGTAAGGTTCTTCAAAAGACATATCTCCCCTCCGTGGTCAGACAGACACAAGAAGTTCACGATGCATTGATCAGGCTTGATGGTACTGTCAGAGGTTTTGAGGGGTCTTTTAGGTCAGCTATGACCAAACTCTCCACGGAAACAGCGACCTTTACTCCACCGCCCATGCCAACCCTCGGTATGACGAGTTACGCGGGACCTTCTCTCAGCATGTCCCAAGCTCCGTGTCCTACGCAGCAGGTACAAGCCCCTCCCTCCTCCTATCTACAGAAAGAGCATTTAATGACAATTCAAATGACTATGATTTTTATCTGAAGTACCGTTACCTCACGCAACAAACACAATGACTGTTTTGATTAGAGTTCGCGCTTACCGTGTGGCCCGGTTTCATTGAAGCTTAGTGTATATAGAAAAACAATTTGGACTTTTTTCAGTAGATTGTAGTAATTTATATTAAACTATGAAAAGTTGAGTTACATTATTTTTCTTTCCGTTCAATGCATTTTAATATTTCCTTGTGTACCCCCGATATTTTGCACTATGTGCCGCCACTGCCCGAAGTGAGACAATCCGTCCAAAATTGCAATTTACCGTTCGCCATTCGAAAAGTTTTCGTTGCTTCTTTCTATCTGTATATCTGGAAAACGATGAGTCTGATCATAAAATTTCCTTCGCTATGCTATACAGGGAAATGCTGGAAATCATATGAGGAATCACAATCCCGTGCGTTTATGCGGCAGTTTCCGGACACGCTGAATGACACCTTTTTCTCAGAAAATTAGACCCATTAGACATTTGATTACCGTTAGAAACACAAATTTGTGTGAGGTTTGGTTGAGATTGATCTATAAATAAAAACATTTTCTTTTTCACAAAACAGCTTTTAGAGTTGGGGTTCCTATGGCAGTCTCATGACCACTTCGTCGAATTTCGATGATTCAAAAAAATTGGGAAGATTTCAACTCCATAGCTTTAAATCTGACTCCGTAAACGGCGTCGCAACAGACGGACATAGCCCAATGTTCTTCCCGGTGTCCCTTGTCTTCTACATCCAAAAGGAATATTGCATATAGGTACAAGCGAAGACAAACGAGAGGAATACCATTTGGAATATTTTTTTGAAGAACACTAGGGGGCTTTGCCCCCTACTTGCTACGCCCGTCAACTCCCCCCCCCATCCCAGCCATGCTACCAGTCAACGTCTGCTCCCCGCTATAAGCTGACGTGCTCGCGCTGCGCGCTCGCAGCACTGACAACTGACTGACTGCTTTTCGTTCTTGCATGCTATACTTATCGACATTCGGGATTCATCGTAGCCAATCAGAACAATAATAGATTTTTCCATTTCCGAAGTTAGCATTTTTATATATAGAAGGATACTGGTGGTTGCGAGAGCAGAATGCCAAAACTTTCCTCACACTTCAAGATTTACTTTTTTACCGACGGGGTCGCTAAGGTCGCTCCCGTGGTTTACAAAATAACGCGGTTCCGCAACCTATCTTCCTACTATGGGTGCACCGACGTCCCTTGTGGTTAGCTGGTCTGCCACTATACTATAGGAAACAACTTCCGCGTCGAGGGGCATGCAGACGCTTCCGTTGCGCATGCCTTGCCGACCCGCCATACGATGGCCAAGTTCGGTCATCTGGCACCCACCTCGGTCGACAAACTATATCCCCACGCAATTTGTCCACCACGGGAAGACTGTTGAAATTATGGCAAAAATTCGGGAGCCGCGGGAAGAGATTAAACGGAGGAAAACCTCATTTCGCTCGCAAACAGGGGCTAGAGCAAGTGCGTCGATATTTTCATTCTTCCACAAAGAAATGCTCAGATGGACCTCGATGCTCGATTATATCGGATCTCAGCCATAATGGGGACGCTGGTTAGGCCGTTCGTCAGCCCATGACGAAATTGTCCCTAGGACGAGGCTGGGGGTGAGTTCGTCTCTAGCGAGCTCGATGACTCATAGGGAAGATCGTTTGGCACAATACCAAAATAAAAATTAGTTGGCGGAAAAGGCTTGCTCGTTGACCAGAAAGAAAAAGCCTTCGACAACATAAAAAATAAAATAAAAACAATATGCCACAACAACCCCTCAACCCATACCACATATATGTCATCTCTATGATTTGTTTGTTCCTTTTCTCGTGCCGTAAAGGGTGAACTTCCAGAAAATCCGACGAAAGTATGTCACGTCACTGCTCACAGAAAACCCAAATAAATTGCCTCCATCACGGTAAGTTAAAGTAAATCAATCATGTGCGATGTGCTTTTCAATGACGTTCGTCACTGACTTGACAACTGTCCCAGACGTAGCCCACAGATCACCAGACCACTTCTATTTTCCCCACGGCTGCCAACCAATCCCACATCCAAATACGCATATTTACCACATGGCAAAGCCGCTATGGCGCTATTTGCCATCAACAGCTTTTAAGAAGAATTCACACACACTCTCATAAACGTTGATTTTTTAATTTGAGCGGGATTTTTACAAATATCAATGCTTTGAAATTAATATACGTTTGTAGAAACCTAGCAAATTTAAAAATTGACACATGCATCTGAATTATATTCAATTATGGGCAGTGCAATAAACGCCATAGAATTGTTGCCATTTTTTGCAAAATGATTCATTGTTTTAATCAAGTGTATAATATAGGCTGTCTACAATTATTACTTGCACTATAAAAATTATGATGTTACAATTATATGGAAATAAATCCGACAGTTTACAATAATACCGAAACCAAATTTAGATCATACGTCCCGCTAGCACGCACCGTATAGCACGATTACAAAGATCAACTGCATGCGGCATCTCCATTCAGCAGGTTCGTACAGTATAAAAGGCGAGTAAGACAACGAATCAGCAGCATTCATCGTTCTATAGTCTTGGTATCGAAGCATACACATTTGGAACACTGGAACAAGACTCGAATCGCTTTCCACGTCAGCTTCGAATGCGTACAAACCTGGACCATTCGGACAGTGTGTGTTGAATATTATATTAAAGATGAAGGTCAAGCCTAAAGGTTTGTGTTCGTAGAGACGACTTATGAGATGATCGCTTAGCGATCGTAGTTTAACATCGAATTCCGAGCCCTATTTACATATTATTTGAATGCGGCGACATTCCTTGTATCAACTATGGCCTGAAGGAACATATCGGTATAGAAAATATACGCATATAATACTAGGAACCGATAGTTTAAGTGCGATTGCTGAGCGATCATCCCATGAGTCGTCTCTACGAACACAAACCTTAAAACATTACTCTATTGTTTTCACTAAGAGAACTACACTGAAGAATATACGTGCTAATCTAACGGTTACATTAAATTGTCTAAAATTATTTGCACAGCTATGAAAGTGTCCGAAATTGTTTGCACGACATCCGAGTCTAGGAGATAAACGGTATTTCTAAGACTTAATTTTTTCACTCCGCAGCTAGGGAAGGTGTCATGACGTTAGTTGCAAACAAAATCAATTGATATTGGTATACATGTCAGTAGCCGTGCAAATGATTCCAAACTTTATGCTGAACAGCGTGCTGCCATCGTTGCTGCATTTGAGAGCGGAGGTATAAAAGTATAGTTGCAACAAAAGGAGAATTTATTATCCATATTCAAGTAAAGAAACACCGAAAAACTGCTAGTGCTCAAAATATACCAGGGTAGGGGCCAAAAAACCGCGTAAGTTGCAACAAAACATGAGTGAACAAATCGTAAAATCGCTTCAAATTCGCTTTAGAACACCGGGATAAAGCAATGGAATTTTGGAAAGGCATTTCATGGACAGATGAAAGTGCATTTTTACTGGATGGAAGTTATGGGAGGCACTTTTAGTCATTTACAAAAGAAATATTTTTTTTTTGCAAATATAAGGTACACAGGAGGATGTTTTCCTTTTATAAAAAACAACGAACAGTTCAGCAAAAGTTGCACAGCTAATCTACCTAGTCTCAGTTGCAACTCAATGTTCTATTTTTGAAAAGGAATCCCGTCACTTTAGCCCAAAAATTATTAATATATGTATAAATTTATATGAAATAACTATGATACAGATGATTTAATTTTCCCTGTCTAAACAATTTAAAATTGCCGTTGAAACATATCACATCCATCAACTAATCGAAGATTTACACACATCAGACAAATTAGTCTGTATAACATATTATCACTTCAATATAACTTTTACAATTCATGGCATTTTGCTCAATATCCAACATACACAACATACGAGTATGTGCGTTTGTTTGCCACTATTGCACAAACTGTGCGCTAATAAGAAAAGGAAATAATAGTACACCATACCATGTAGCAGAGACTCATCATAAAAATTTTCCTAAAGTCTGAAATTTTAGCTGCTTAACTATAGACACAAAAAAAAGCGTATAGTGTACAAGAAAAAAAAAGACGATGGAAATCGACTACTGGCATAAATAGTGTTGTAATCAGCCTACACACTAAAAAAATTTGGTATAAATTTTATAAATTTTCTTATCTATATAGGTCCATAGGAAAATTTGTATTAAATTTATAAGTTTCAATCTTATAAATTATATTTATTCTATAAACGATAAAATTAATAGGAGTTATAGTGTAAATCCAACAATACCAATGGTTTATTTTTTATAGGAAATCATTTAGAAGTGTTTTATATGAATTTGGTATAAAAATTATAAAGAATCGATAGATCCTGGTTATAGGACAGATTATACAAATTATAAGAGAACAGGTATAAATCGAAGAATACTAACTATTTTACCCCATGATTCTCAGCCTATCATGTCATAGTCAGTACAAGTATGAAACCTAGTTGATTTTTCACTTGATTGCAAAATAAAAAATAAAAAAAAAATTCGCGAGCGCGCAGAGCGCGAACGCCGGGTTGGTGAGCGTAGCGAGCAGAAGCGAAGCCCCCTAGTAACTCATAAATCTTATATCTCATTGACCTCTTCTATATTTTATTAACCTCTTTACGCTCTAAATTGCATAATAAATTACCTACCCACAGTGGAATTCGATCCCGAGATCCTATGATTTGGAGACCAACGCCTTACCTACTAGACCAACCAGACTCTATGAGTGATGAAGTTTGTAATTTATACCATACATTGACCGAAAGCACGCACAAAATTTTATCGTAGAAAAGAATAAAATAAATATGAACTTAGTATAGATGAGCCTTTCTAAACCATTTTGTATAAAATTTATCTGAGTTTTGGTATAAAACGCAACGAAAAGAAAAGTTCATAAGAACTTTGATAAAATTTATACCATTTTTGGTATACACTGACTTTATACTTTCAACGTTATAAAAATGTATTCTAAAATTGGCATATATAACTTTATATTAAAAATGGTATAAATAATTTTATCTTTTATCCCCAAAATTTGTTACCGTGTACACACTCTCAATGCTAATTTCTAAACAAAATAATTATTGTAAGCTTTTGTAACTTTTGTGTGTTGTACATACAAACATATCTGAAAAAGATGAAAATTGCGTATTTCAAGATTAATGTACATATATCTCGTCGTTGTCATGACGAATCTATGAATACATTCATGTACATAGTACCTTGTACAGATAGTTTTTCATTTATTTTTTCGTATTTGGAGCAATTGCAATTTTCAAGTGTACGAGTAAACGCAATATTTAGTTGACGTAATTATAGTGTGTTTTCTTGCTAAATGAACCAAGTTATTGCTTTTATTTTTAGTGACAGTACCTCGGTTTTATAGTATCTGGCGCACATCTATATGTAGATATATTTACTATTTCAATTAATTGCTACACTACTATCGACATACATACTTAGATAGATAAGTTAAAGCAACGAATATTTTAATCTTTAGTCAATTCAATATTGTACCTCATAAAACCTGTTGGAAGTGACCTGGTTTCATTTTATCGCGCGCATTGTGCTCCATATTTTGTTGACGTTAGCAAAGAATCAATGTCAAGGATATTATCGAATGTACCGAGAGTATAGAAGTACTTTATATACTGTTCCAGATTTTCTCAATATATTTACCACCGACAGCAGCAACAACCCAACCCGTTCAACCCAATGTGGGGGGTAGTTTTATACACCCCAATAGTGGGTGGTGAACTGTATGCGAATGGTTTGTTCAAATAGTGCTAGCTAAAAGGAAAAAGGATATTGTTAAGAGCAACAAATGATAACGGTGTATTGAGACATGCGCTTGCAAAGACCGTATGGGAGACCGTATTGGGACTGACATAGAACTAACTACGTTGTACATAATATACTTTCTGACTAAATTAAATTGTTATGGGGAGCGAACGTGTCAGGTGGCAAACAATTTATTTTCAGTGAGGAATAATTATGGGAGCAAATCTATCGGTTTTCCTGCTTATAAGAGCAACATTAAATGTATTGTGCTGTCATGTTAATTGACACTGTTGAATGATGACGTTTTACAAGTAAATGAGATACAGTTATAAGGTCTAGATAAAATTCACAACTTTTTTTTTAACTGTATACCGCATTTTTTGTAGTACAGTGGTTTGAATGAAAAAAAATAGTTTGATCTTATTTAGACAAACAAAAATCGTTCGGTATACATTTTTTTAACCCTTTCCAACCCGTGATATACAATTGTGCTATCTCTCTTGAAATGCGCATAATGTTGGCAATTATTTCAAATGACATCGAAACACCCGAAAGCATCGATTGTGCTAGGCTGTTCTTTTCGTACATGCTTTTCTTTTCGGTAAATACAGACATATCATGATTTGTAACGACAGTCTTTAATTGAACATCTCCTTTGGAAAACATGGCTTCCGGTGAGTCAGATCTGCTGTTTTCCTGTTTCTTGTGTAGTTTTTACAATTTGTGTATGTTTTCGTCTGGTCTAATCTTATGTAGCTTGTAATTGTGTGGTGTTCGTAAGGAATCGGCGATTTTGTGAGTGGAAATATAAGATAGCACAATTGTGCCATTTGGGCCACGACTCAATTTATAACATGGTTCATATCCTGAATATGATCGCCATTACAATCGCAGCCTAACGAAGGGTTAAAAAAAATTCAGAATTAGAGTCAGAGAAAAATACGGTATTTGATCGGCAAAAATCATGTATCTCTGGATTTTTGCAGGATTTTTAGGAACGGCCATCCCTATCGGGATGAAAAGTCCTGACCGGATCCTCCATTTTTTGGAGATTGTTAAAAAACGGCGAGAGATACAAACAAAAATTATTTGAGAACAAAAATTACATACAGTCTCCTTTGCAGCGATATATAGCACCTTACACCTTCTTCGAAGACCCCATGAGTACCAAGGCCTCAATTGTCTTGAATATCCAGAAAACGAAACTCAGATAAACTTATAAAATGTGGTTTTGTACAATTTGATACATTTTCAAGGATATGAAGTTTAATCAACTTTGGGGGCGACGAGTACTGAATACACGCAGAGCACATAACGGCATAAACTGGCGTTCGTTTGTGAGTTATGGAGGTTGAAAATGAAAATTTTCTAATCTATTTTCTAGTCTAGGATTTAGTTTCCCAATAAAAGGTCTACGATCCGAACCACGAATCTACATTCTCATAATTTCATAAACGAATTTTCCTTCGGGTAAAGTTAAGTTGGGGTTTATTCTTTAATTTTAGTTTGTTTAAGTTTCTCTGTTTGAACAAAAGGCTCGCCTTAATGTCAAAATTTACCCTAATCCTTGCGACCGAGTCATGAGGGCTCGATGCTTCTCTCACAATTACTCTCTCATAAGGATTGGCATGTACTCAATTTTAATCGCGTCTATTATTTTTACCTTAACGCTACTTATTGCGCACGAATTCGGATTCAACTTATCGACCTTTATTAATATTTTCATGAAATTTCACTTTTTGACCGCCTTAACTCCTTGAAAGCCTTAAATGTTGATCCCTATTCCGCAGGTAATGATTTTTTCTTATCCATATTAAAGGTAATAAATTACTCAAACAACAACCAAAAATTGAGGATCCTACGTCTTCAATTGTGGAAGATCGACAAAAAAGAAATTGCATGTGCTATCCTGATGACAAATTTTAAATGGCTATTTTGTTTGTTCTTTTTCGAAAAACAATCACAAATCCATATTAAAAAATGTAAACACAATACTTTTTGTTTTAATTAACTTAGAATTGAATAGACTATTAACAGTTATAATTTTGAAATTTGATAGCTCTTTTAATTTGGTTGGAAATCAGCCGAAAGTATTCATGCGAAGGGGTGTGCTAATCTGATGACAAGCAGTGTATGTACGAAACAGATAGGATTTCGATTGGAATATTTCTTCGAGTCTCGAGTAACGATTGAGGTTTTCCCGACAATGATTTGACTGATATTTCAGACAATACCGAAGAAACTGAGAAATTGAGTTCACCCAAAAAAATGTTGAAAGAAATTCAACTGATGGAACCGGATCATACAGAATCAGAATGAACAGGAGATATTATAAGTAAAGAAGATTTTTTAGTGGAAAAAATATGAATCTACTTAAAAACGGAGAAGGAAACCATATCCTGAAATTGATGTCGAATGACAAGGCAGTACCAATTGTGTAGGTAAAAAGAAAGCAATTGAGTATTTCAGTTGATTTTTTGATTATGTTGCAATTGAATTAATTATTACCGAAGAAAACAACAAATATGCGATGCAAGATTCCCAATATGAAGTTAAATGTCCAAAGGAAGAGATCTACGCTTGTAGTCTTATTAAATTATACTTGGTTGTACTCCATAACAGTAAAAGATTCATTATCACGCCAGAGATTCGAAAAAATTAAGCAATTTATCCGTTCCTCAACTCCAAAAAGGCGATTAAAATTATGATAAATTCATAAGATACGGCTCATACATATTTTATTAGCGTTTAGGGACATCAATAAATCAATTCCTGGTTAAATTTATCGACAAGATTTGAAATCTGTTGAACCAGATGCGAAACATTATGTTTCTAATTAAATTTCAATTGGAAGTTGAAAGCGAATATTTAAATGCGACAAAACATTTTCAAAACACAGTTTCAAAGAAAAGTGGACGTCCTAGCGCAAGTGCTTTTCCAACAGTCTGCCCTCTGATCACCTGCATTTTATGGCGACGTTAAATAACTGTTGAATTTTCAAGCTCAACACTATACGACGCAAAAGGCGCATTATTCCATATACATGGGATCTGCTATCCTTTATAAAAGACCTGGATCCAAAATGCAAGGTATATATGACTAGTACCTCGGAAGGGACTCATACGATCCGTGTAGACAATCCTGAAACCCACCAAAAACTGATTTAAGGCGTGTAAGGCCGCACAGTCAGAAGGAAATATACTTCAATGCAGAGAGGCTTATATGAAAAGTGTCGTTGTCATTTGTGTAAGAATGGAACTAATTCAAATGGATAAGATGTGAGATCCACCTGTGTTCCAATCCAACACATTAAAAAAACGTTTTTATCATACATATGATTACTGTAAGCTCTACTGTGAAAAACTACTTACGAATTAAGAATAATCTCTTTCATTTGCTATGTATGATAAAATATATCCCTGCTTGCTTATAAGAGACGTCGTTGTTTTCAGAAACCAGGAAGGAGTGAGATGTTGAAATTTTGCATGTTTTTGTTGTAGGGGAGAAAGGAAGAAACCATTCTCATACTTTTATTGAAGAGAATGAAAACGAACGTCACGATTTAAATTAAAATCGAAAATTAAGCTGCAATATCTGCTTTTGACATTGAAAAAAATTGGGCGGAACGAAACGGAAAATCATTGGAACATATTCCAGCACTTCGGCAACTGGAAGAAAATGCGATAATGAGATGCACGAAACAAATGAAATTAGCTGGTTTCTTGCAAAATTAATTGGAGCTTGAACTATTTTTTCGTTGTTTTTTTTTTGTTTCTACTCTAAATGCAAATGTTTTTTATTCTTTTTAGTTTCACTTTACTGAAAAATTATATACATGTAACAATCTCAATGTTTTTTATTTCACTTAAGGCCGCGCGCAGACTAAAGGCGTATTGGAGCGTAGCGTAAAACCTGTCGCCCAATACAACGCTTGCATTGGGCGACAGGTTTTACGCTACACTAAGCTATAATACGCCTTTAGACTGCGCGCGACCTTACGGTGGTTTCCACTAGTCTCAACTACTCGCAAATCGGCCGAATCGAGGCAAGTTTTGATTAGTCCAGATTATCGAGTAGGCACTCTATGGCCAAAATGATAAAAAATAAATATGTATAACAAAATCAAGCACCGTCATTTATTCCCATTACCTTTATTGCATTCTAAAGGCAGACAATTGCGAGAGAGAAGAAAACTGATATGCTATGCCTCTTGGATTTGGATTGTGAATTATGGCATAACTACACTGAAAAATTCATTTGCTTAAACAAGAGAAAAATACAATAAAAAACAGCCAAGAAAATTTTTTTCCTGATTTAAGATGTTTTTTCTTGTTCCAAGACAAGTTTTTGCTTAAAATAAATAAATAAGCATTATTTTAAGCAAAAACTTTTCTTGGAACAAGAAAATACATCTTAAATCAGAAAAACTTTTCTTGGAACAAGAAAATACATCTTAAATAAGGAAAAATTATTCCTTGGCTGTTTTTTATTGTGTTTTTTCTTGTTTTAAGCAAATGATTTTGTTCAGTGTATGCAGAAATAAAATATTGTCACCGATTTGTATTCCACTTACTACACTGAAAAAATTGGTTACTTTTCTTTAAAGCGCTGCTATTGGCATTTCACTTGTATCAGTGTGACTAATTCTCAAATGAAGAGAAATATTTCTTGGCTGTTTTTTGTTTTTTTCTTGATTTTAGCCATATTTTCTTTACTTTAGCAGGCGATTTCGTTCAGTGTATTTCAAATAAAAGGCGGCTTTAATTAGGTTAAAAAATTCGTTGTCAATCAATGTGTGCGGGTCTTGAAGCCCGTTTTTTTTCCATTGTGATTAAAGAGAATAAAAAAAATATTATTATAAATACAATTATTGATTTAATAATTTTTTTTATAGTCTGTGCTGTGCCTGTCGTCGATTTTTGAATATTTTTGTGTTTTTTATGTGCGTGCAAATTTGTTATCCCTGTTGGTGGTGACAATTTTTGTCCGCGACTGACAAGGAGATGCGAGGAGACTGAGGATATCATGAAGCGAAGAGGGATAGACATTATGTGCGTGTAAGAGACGAAGTGGAGAAATACCCATATCGACGAATTCCATGAAGTACAAATGGAATTACAAACCAAAGAAACGGAGTTGGCATTATTCTGGCGTCGTCTTCACTTGGCAGCATAATAAGTGTCGCGAAGAGAAGTGATCGTTTGATCAGCATCAAAATGGTTATCTGCGGAAGGGTGTGGAACGTAATAAGTGCCTACGCTCCCCAAGTGGGACTGCCACCAGAAGAAAAAGAGGCATTTTGGAACGACGTTGACACCCTGATTCAGACCATTCCAGATACCGAATTGGTGTTCTTGGGAGGAGATTTAAATGGCCATGTAGGTGAATCAAATTATGATTACGAGGATTGCCATGGTGGAAAGGGTAGCACTTCAACGGTCAGAAATGACGAAGGTGAAGCTATTCTGACCATGTGCAGATCGCATGGTTTGGTCATCCTAAATACATGGTTTGTGAAAAACGAGAGACACCTGATCACCTGCAGTAGTGGACACGGAGATAGGAAACACGAAACGCAGATCGATTACCACCTCTGCTTCGATTTTATGAGAAGGTGGGTAAAAGACTGCAAGGTGATCTTGGGTGAATCTGTTGTCAGCCAACATCGATTGCTCCTGTCAGAATTTATTTTGAAAGTAGGAGGAGCAAGAAATAGACGAACTCCCAAGCCAGTCGAAAAAATCAAGTGGGACAATCTCACAAACGACAACTTTGAATCGGTAGTAACTCCATTCATTGATAAAATGACGGAGTGGTTTCAAACCAACACCAACTGCACCGAGCACAGTCCAACACAAATGTGGAATAGTTTCGCTGAAATGTCAGTATGTACGTGAGGCGGAAATGGCAAATGGTTTCGAAAGGTCCACTCCACACGAAGAAAGAAACATGGTGGTGGAACACCGAAACTAAGGAAGCAGTGCAAGCCAAATCGAACGCATTTAAGGCATGGACGAAATGTGAGTCAAGCAGTGAAGCCGAACGGGTTCAACTTCGCGAAAATTATATGCAATGCCGTTGGTTGAAAATGGAAAATGTCGGGCTTAGTTGGCTCACAGTTCTCTTCAACAAAATCAACGGTGGGCAACCGATGCCTGATGCTTTCAGGGAAAGTTTTCTTCTTCCTTTCTATAAGAACAAGGGAAACTCCCGCAAACTCAACAACTATAGGGCTATAAAGTTAACACCTCATACACTGAAGATCTACGAGCGAGTTGTCTGCAGCCAATTGAGAAAGATTGTGGGCGTTGAATGAAAATCAATCCGGCTTTGTTGAAGGTCGATCTACAGTCGATGCGATTCAGTGCATTCGTATTGCGATGGAAAACTATAGAGCAGCACGAAAGGACTTGCACTTTGTATTCATCGATTTGGAAAAGGCATGTATGGATCAGAATGCTGGACCATGTATGAAGGTTGCTCGAAACAAATGACAGCGACTGAAATGAAAATGTTACGCATGTCAGCTGGTGTTACGAAAAGGGGCCACATCAAGAGTAGCTACATCCGAGGCAGCTTGTCCATAGACCAGCCAATCACCGAAAAGCTCGAAGACCGACAAATGGATTGGTATTGCCATGTTCAACGGCGTCCGCCTGAGAACCCCGCAAAAAAAGCGATATCAATGGAAGTGCCCCTTGATGGACCCAAGGCCAGAGGCAGACCGAAGAACACCTTGATGTGTCAAATGAAAAAGCAACAACAACGCATTGGTCTCGGCGATGACACGATCCAAGATAGAGCTGCCTGTAGAAATATGCTGAGATATTATCGCCAAAACGGGCGATGTGCCTACACCGCGGGTCGAGCAACGCGAAGCCATGGAGCGGTATAAAGAACGAGGCAAGGGAGGAAGAAGAAAGGAAAAGACATTCGATAAAGTACCTCGTGATCTGATATGGTTGGCCTTGAGAGCACTTAATGTACCTGAGGCATACGTCAGGATGATACGAGACATGTATGATGGAGCTACGACTAAGGTTAGATGCACAGCCGGTGAATCAGAATAATTTCCGGTGAATGTCGGAGTACACCAGGGCAGTGTATTGAGTCCGTTGCTCTTCAACCTCATCATCATGTGCTACTTATTAACAGGTATCTCCGACGGCCTAGAAATATCTCTTCTTTTTGACGATGATATAGTCCTGAGTAGCCCAAACATCGTTGCCTTGCAAGCTGCACTTACAAAGTGGTGTGACATTCTGGAGGAGCATGGACTGAGGGTAAGTATAACAAAGACTGAGTTTTTTTGCTGCACATCCTCAGACCCAGATGTACCTATACCAGATTTGTACGTCAAAGGAGAGCAGCTTAAGTCTTGTAACAAGTTCAAGTAGGTACCTTGGCTCGATGTTGAACAACACGCGATGATGACATCAAACATCGCACAAAGGTTGGGTGGATGACGTGGCGAGAAAACTCTGGAGTTTTCTGCGATAAGAAAATGCCACTGAAGCTAAAGGGCAAGTTGTACAAAACGGTTGTACGTCCCGCACTCCGTCCATTACGCGAAAGAAATGACAGCGACTGAAATGAAAATGTTACGCTGTTACGTTTTCCCTCTCTGGAAACTCGTACGCTAATAAAAAAAACTATACGGCCGGCCGACCAGCTCATAGAGAAAAGGCCGTGGGCGCCACGTACTTATATACGGCCGTCCGCGACCGTTGTCCCGCAAGTACGAATCGGGCTAACGGTATTTCTACACTATTGCGCGGGTAATTTAAAACAAAGCGGATTAAATCACACAATTCAATATTTTTATTCCCGAAATCGAAAACCACCTTTTCTTGTATTGGAGATGTTAGCGGTTATCACAAATTCAAATGTATCTCAAATCGCGAAATTTACACTCATCGATGAGCAGCAAAAGGAATTCAAACGGATTTTAAAGTTTCACTAACTAGATACTACCACTTAAAACTAAACCTATCTAAGTGGCGACTCTTTACTCACAGTTTCATTCGTTGTTTCTCGATCTCAATTATGTTTCGTCGACTTCAAAATCTTTCGTGGTCACACACTAATCGCACGTTTTCGTCGTCTTCACAAGTCGTTCATGGTAAACCACCTTCAATCGTCTTCGTCGTCTCCACAGGTCGTTTATGGACAAGCACCTTTCGAACGTCGTCGTCGTCTCCACAGGTCGTTCATGGACAACCACCTTTCGAACGTCTTCGTCGTGTTCAGTTTTCTGTTTCTCCTCGATCACACTCCTCCAGATTCAGCTTCTCCGCTCTTCCTAGTGTCGTTAAGCTCTCCGTCTTGGGGAATTCCTCATCCTTGGCAGCCACCGATCTTTGCTTCGTTGTATCTCGTTGCTCTTTTCGTTAAGTCCGCAATATCTTTTCAAAGAAAATTTATTAGAACAAAGAGCGTAGTAATACAATATCGGGAACCCACCTTTTCAAAGAAAATTTAATAGAACAAAGAGGGTTCCCGTTGGATTTTGCTTGCTTTTATAATGTTCATCCCAACGGGGAAGTTTTCGATCAGTTAATTCAGCAAATCCAACTAAATCGATAATGCAGTTTTACGTGATTATTTTCACTTGACGTAACTGACATTTCTTTGACAGTTAATATTTGTCCTATTGGTAAAAAGTATATTTACGTTTATCGTGTGAAGAAAGTGTGAGTATCCGGCGGGCGGCAAGTCATTCACTCAAAATAACTACATTATACGCCCCCGCCACCGAATGGGAATTCGTACAAGGACTCCGAAAATCGATATGCTGACGATCGAGGAGGTGATCGTGATGAACGCGGTGATCGAGGTAGGGGCAGACAATTTGCCATCTGAAAACTTGAAAGCAGCGTTCACACCAAGGAATGACAACAATAGAACATTCGACGGTCTCAGATAAGTGTGAAAATCACTTCTTTTGCTTGAGAATGCGTTACTCTGTGAACGCTCTTCTATTTTCAGAATGACGACGATGAACAGCAAGGCTCCGGCTGGTAGGTCACAATTGTAAAGCGTTGGCTGGTTTCGATGAGTGAACTTGTAGAAAGTCAATAAGTACGCCACCCCTAATCGTCGCCAAACTGCCCTAGCTAATGTTTACTTTGTTTTTCTCATCTTTATTTTTAGTTACATCGTAACAACGCATGTCAGTTGGTGTAACCAAAAGGGACCACATCAAGAGTAGCTACAAACGAGGTAGCTTGTCCATAGACCAACCAATCACCGAAAAGCTCGAAGACCGAGAAATGGATTGGTATTGCCATGTTCACTGCCTGAGAACCCCGCAAAGAAAGCGATATCAGTGGAAGTTCCACTTGATGGACCCAAGACCAGAGGCAGATCGAAGAACACCTGGATATGTCAAATGAAAAAGCAACAACAACGCATTGGTCTCGGCGATGATACGATCCAAGATAGAGCTGCCTGTAGAAATATGCTGATATTACCGCCAAAACGGGCGATGTGCCTACACCGCAGGTCGAGCAACGCGAAACCATGGAGCGGTATAAAGAACGAGGCAAGGAAGAAGAAGAATATATATTGCATATTGGGAGCGAAATTAACAGTCTTTTCTTTTTTTCTTTGCAGTGTCTTTCCAGGGTGGAAGGATCAAGAAAGCGCGACTAACTTTGAATAAAAGAACTTGGCGAAAACAACATAACAATTGATTGTATGTTTTAATGTAGTTAGTTTATAATTATTTATTTGATTCTGAGCAATTATTGAAAAAATTTAAAAAAAATATTTGATGTAATTGATTTACCTAAGGCGGTCATCGATTCTTTTCACAGGAACTGGTACTATTCCTTTAGTAATTACGGCAATTGATACTAGATTTACTTCTGTACTCGATTATTCATCGGCTACAGAAACTATCCATTAATCGATTATAGTAATCAATTTTTAAGTAGCTAAAAATATTGATTTTTCATCAAAAATAAGTCATAAAATGCCATCGATTCTATATACCAACCACAGTCATCGTTTTTTTTTCATAAATTCTTCATAGACCGTAGTTGTCCATTCTGTATCAACGATAGCGAGTTGTCTGCAACCGATTGAGAAAGATTGTGCGGTTGAATGACAATCAATGCGGCTTTGTTGAAGGTCGATCTACAGTCGATGCGATTCAGTGCATTCGTATTGCGATGGAAAAGTATAGAGCAGCACGAAAGGACTTGTATTATGTGTTCATCGATTTGGGGAAGGCATTCGATAGAGTACCTCGTGATCTGATATGGTTGGCCTTGAGAGCACTTAATGTCCCCGAGGCATACGTCAGGATGATACACGGTTAGAAAAATCGGAGTAAAGTGTACATTCGTTTGATATAATTTTGTGGGTCATTCTTATGTATATATTTTTCGGTGTGAAAATAATAAAATTCCAATTTATCAAATGTATCTACACTATAATAAGTGTCAAAGTTATACAAAAATTTACCAAACTACGTTTTTAAACACTTTTATATTAAAATTATTAAAAATTTTGGGTTAAAATTATTTTTAAACTTTATTTTTATCGTTCTTATAAAACAAAAGGTGTACACATCAGTTTTATAAGATGATCATATAGATTGTACTCTTAACAGTGTAAAAGTATTTGTCTAAAAGTACTTTTTTACCCCTGGTAGAGTAGAATGAGTAAGTAAAATGTGTAACTTAAATATTCACTATTAAGAAATATCAATTTGAGTAACAGAAAGTGTCAAATGAGTTTTTATAAATTATCGGGTTCATTTGATAAATTGTGATTATAAAATGGTTCCGTCTAATGAGTTGTGCGTTTAAGATAAATTATCAGAACCGGTGTGTGGCTTACTTGGTTGAGTCGCACTCAACAATGCTAGTAATCTAGAGGTCCGGAGATCGAATCTCGGCGTAGTCCAAAATTTCTGTACACATGTGCGGATAAGAAATATTATAGTGCTTGCAAGATTATATACACTCTGAAATGATATGCAATGAAACGTTGACTCGAAATAGCCTATAAAGACTCATGGTCTCTTACTATTTTATACCACAGATATATTAATTGAATAAAGTAAATATATAATAAATGTTGACTTATTATTTATATAAAATATACCCCAAAACTATATCAATTTTACCCTCAATTAGGTAAAATTCGACACCAAGATTATATTAAAATTGGTTACTCCGTTATTATATCTTTTCTAAACTTGACTTATATCAAATGCAAATGTAAATTATTATTATATCGTTCTGATAAGTTTACTTATAAAAATGATAAAGTATGAAGTTATCAAAATGATATAAATTTTAGATGGATTTATATGTATATATTTTTTTATCAAAATTACCCCGATTTTTGCGACCGTGTACGAGACATGTATGATGGAGCTACGACTAAGGTTAGATGCACAGCCGGTGAATCAGAAGAATTTCCGGTGAATGTCGGAGTACACCAGGGCAGTGTATTGAGTCCGTTGCTCTTCAACATCATCATGTGCTACTTATTAACACGTGTCTCCGACGGCCTAGAAATATCTCTTCTTTTTGCTGATGATATAGTCCTCAGTAGCCCAAACATCGTTGCCTTGCAAGCTGCGCTTACAAAATGGTGTGACATTCTGGAGGAGCATGGACTGAGGGTAAGTATAACAAAGACTGTGTTCTTATGCTGCCAATTCTCAGACCCAAATGCACCGATACCAGAAATGTACATCAAAGGAGAGCAGCTTAAGTCTTGTACCAAGTTCAAGAACCTTGGCTCGATGGTGAACAGCGGAGCTACATGCGATGATGACATCAAACATCGCACAAAGGTTGGGTGGATGAGGTGGCGAGAAAACTCTGGAGTTTTCTGCGATAAGAAAATGCCACTGAAGCTAAAGGGCAAGTTGTACAAAACGGTTGTATGTCCCGCACTCATGTATGGATCAGAATGCTGGACCATGTATGAAGGTTACGCGAAAGAAATGACAGCGACTGAAATGAAAATGTTACGCATGTCAGTTGGTGTAACCAAAAGGGACCACATCAAGAGTAGCTACATCCGAGGCAGCTTGTCCATAGACCAACAAATCACCGAAAAGCTCGAAGACCGACGAATGGATTGGTATTGCCATGTTCAAAGGCGTCCGCCTGAGAACCCCGCAAAGAGAGCGATATCAATGGAAGTTCCACTTGATGGACCGAAGGCCAGAGGCAGACCAAAGAACACCTGGATGTGTCAAATGAAAAAGCAACAACAACGCATTGGTCTCGGCGATGACACGATCCAAGATAGAGCTGCCTGTAGAAATATGCTGAGAAATTATCGCCAAAACGGGCGATGTGCCTACACCGCAGGTCGAGCAACGCGGAACCATGGAGCGGTATAAAGAACGAGGCAAGGAAGAAGAAGATAGGCTTCGGAATAAGATCAATTCCTGTTCTCACTTTCGGTATCGAAAAAACGGCCAAGCCGATATAAATGTCTCCATAGTTTGGTCGATAAAGTCATCGATTCCTTAGTAGACGGTCTTCGATTCATTATCGATGAATCATCGGTTCTGTTCTAACTGGGTAAGACCCTAGGGCACATTGAGTAGGCGAAGGATTGAAATCGGTATCTCGTTTCGATTGAATATAAAATGGGTCTACCCCCATTTCCAATATTAATCGCCGATTTCAGTGCTAAGATTTTTTACTGACCACAGTTCGTATTACTTTCCTACACTGAAAAAAATAATTTGCTTAAAACAAGAAAAAATACAACAAAAACAGCCAAGGAATATTTTTTCCTGGTTTAAGATGTATTTTCTTGTTCCAAGAAAAGTTTTTTTGATTTAACATGTATTTTTTCTTGCTCCAAGAAAAGTTTTTCTGATTTAAGATGTATTTTCTTGTTCCAAGAAAAGTTTTTGCTTAAATGAAGGCTTATTTATTCATTTTAAGCAAAGACTTTTCTTGAAACAAGAAAATACATCCTAAATCAGGAAAAAATCTAACTTGGCTGTTTTTTGTTGTATTTTTTTCTTGATTTTTTTCAGTGTAAATATTTCTAAAATATCACCAAATTTTATTTTTTCAATTAGTTAAAGAACAAATTAAAATTTCAATTTTTGATAAACAAAAAAAAAATCGAATTGTCATGGTTTGTGAATATATTTAAAAAATTCGCAAACCCCAAACGAAATATAACTTTGATTATTTAAAATACTGAATAAAATCACCCCACACAATTTTCTACCTATACATTCTCTTCATTACCGTAACTCCTAGTGGAGCATGGTGCGTTGATGACTACCGTGTGTAGTCATCAACGTTACAAAGACAACTTGAATTCGGAGTGTGATACGGTTGTCAGCCATACCACTTCCTAGTCGCATTGTAAGTATATTATTCTATGATAAGAATATTTCTTATCATCTTCTTCTGAATAATAAACTTGCGACGAGTCGTGCCGAGTTTGGAAACTCGTTGCTCTATGAGTGTCTATTTCACAGAGTGGCGACCGAACGATCACGACCACAGAGCACGACCTACCTATACATACTCATACGTAATTGCAAATATTTTTTTTCAATCTCTTTACATGCCTAATTTTAATCGATTACAAAATGTAATAAACACATAACATAAATACAATACTAGTCATAACAATTTATTAATCTTATTGCAAAACTCTTATAATATCAACCCACACTCATTTTTAATTATGAATATATGTACGATATACGTAAATTTCATATGATTCTCCTATTTATTCTGTCTAAATAAAAATATATTCTCATTGAAGTAATGCATAATAGTCGCCATCGTACGTCTGTGTATAAAACACCTTGGACCTGGCCTAGATTAGATAGCGCATCGTAAATTTTGCCATACGCATTTAACACGAGAAACCAAACAAAAATATTAAGTAAAAAAAAACCAACGCACAAATTAAAAACAGATTCAACGCTAATTAAATGGATTCGTAATACACTCATAATAATATAGTGATATGTAGCTGTATATCTCCTCTTGAATGGTGTGATGAAGTGAAAAGCGTTTAGTATGTATTAAGTGAAAATTTAACGCCCGTTCTCAATTACTGAATCATTTTCAGACTCACTTGTCCTTGGCCCACTGACACCAATTTTTCAGGTGATTGTATTTATGTATGTGCGCATATATGAGAGTGAAGTTGTGTAGTATGTACATGCATAGTATGTATGTACGAAGTATGTTTTATCTATTAAATTGGTGGCATCAAGTTTTGAATTGAGTGAAAAAGCTACAGAGCTACACATCCACAGTCGGTGTCGCTTGCAGTCGCGAAAGTAAGCGCAACGACGATGATGACGCGACACGTAACGATTGTTCATCGTACGCAATGTGTCGTCACTTTTCTTGAGCCTCGGGCGGTGACAAATTGCCTTTCGGCAGCGCGTCGGCCGGCTGGGGCACCGACAACATCAGGGCCCCCACGATTATATGTAGTGGTGTGTGCAGACGACAGAACGCCGCAGGGGGTTGTCATTTTGTCTATGCTCTTACACAACGTATGGTAAGCTTTTCATTTTAAACTTTTGTCAACAGTTTGAAAAGATCTATTGAGTATATTGGATTTGGAAAAAAAAACGAAAAACTTTTCTATTATATTTAAATTCACGAAAATGTGCGACTATTGCAAGGCATTTGTGCGTGGCTTCTTATCGTGACACCAATAGCTTACCTTACAACATGAATGGCGTACTTACTGTTTGTATTTATTTCTTGAAGTATAAGTATGCGCCGGTATTGTTATTACAGTGAACCCCCGGTATTCGCGGTCCCAACATTCGCGAATTCGCTTATTCGCGATTTCATTTTGCGATATTCTTTTAACATTCGCGATGCATATTCGCGATTTCGTTCTTCTACGAAAGCGAAAATTTAAAAAATTGGAACTTTTCGTGTTTGTTGTAATCAATGCAATGAAGCTTAGCGCCGCGGCACGCATATTTTTTCTATCCTATTCACACGGGAAGTAGGAAGCACTTCAAAATTTAACGTAAACCGCTTTTCCCGACCTAAAACTTTATGTTTGGGAGCCAAAAAAGCCACAGAGCCGAAAATGATAGTCGGAAGTTTTTGGACTTTTGAAACAACTGAAGAAATCCCTGAAAAAAAGCGGATTGAAGTTGATCTGCTGCAAAGAGTGCAAGGAATCGAAAACGACTCCAACATTTTAGTGTTAAAAACTATTACCACTTATTCACGTGTAGTTTTTTACAAGGGAGTTTTTTTAAAATCCTCATTGGCCTTAAGTATTTCCGTGACAAGAAAAGGATGATTTTTTGTTTCCATGATGGAACTCTCAGGTTCCCCAACGTATACATATCACATTTCTCCGACTTTATTAATATTCGTAACATATTTCCCACTATCCATGAACACTGAGCCCCGACATTCGCGAATTCAACATTCGCGACGATTTCGTGGAACGCATCCCTCGCGAATGTCGGGGGTTCACTGTATTAACTTGAGTAAATGACAATCAAGAGAAAAATATTTTTTTCCATTTAGGTCAATTAGAAAAAAGTTCATTTGGGTGTAAAACCAATTTATTCGAATTAGTGTTTTAAGTTATATCAATTAGTTATCTTTTTGAAATACATAATTTGAAAATGCATATAGTGTTGCCTCTTTTAGATTGAGATCCAACACATATCTGCACCATTTAACCCTCGAACTGACACTGGGGTCTGGCCAGACCTTTTTCGTATTTGATACTATTTAACATATTCGGTAGCTTCTTAAAATATTGTTAGTTTCAGATCTCCGCAACAACTAAACCGCGATGAGTTCCACAAGGACACTGTGCCATATTCGTAACATATGGGTCTGGCCAGACCTACTCGTGATATGTGTGTAATACCAACTAATTTCTTATCGTATATTGACATAAAACAAAATTTGTGTAGTATATTATACAGGGTGCCCCGCAACTGGTTAGCCATAGACTAATGGTAGACTCAACGAAAAACTCCTATTTTCTAGCTTCCACTTTAGCCAATTCAATGTTTGCACTTCCATTTGATGATATGGCTGCAGTTTGTTTATACTTACCGTTATAATTAGTAAAGTAGCATCTACAACAGTAGCGAAAAGTATTTTTCCAAAATGCATAAGAACCAAGTCTATGCTTGATGTAAAAATTTTACTTCCTTTTCAAGATTGAAGTCGGTTTGGTACATTTGCAGACTGTGTTTTTTTTGCATTTATACGTATTATTCAGAAACTGGATGACTCTGTGCTTTATTCTTATACAATGCCGTTCGAAAGCTAAGATACTACGCCAACTTTTGTCAACTTTGCCGATTTGCCACTACAATGTACCGTTACGAAATTCGGGTTTAATTTTGACATTAAAAGTTGAAATTGACATTTCTGCAAAATTCAAAACGTCGTATCTCGGAAGATACGAAATCGTTCGGAACTTCGATATGTCCTTTTATTGGAAATTTTGTGTACTTTCAGAAGAATATGAAAAACATTGATTTGTGGAAGTGGAAGCTAGAAAATAGGAGTTTTTCGAAAAAATTCGTATTTTTGTACAAGAATCACAAAAAAGGCAACTACTCCTTAACGGTAAAAGCTAGAGAAATAATTTTGGCGACGTTTTTCCTAAAACATTCTGTAGAGTCTACCATTGGTATATGGCTAACCAGTTGCGGGACACCCTGTAGAAACAATACCAAATTTAGGTACCTACACATCAATGTCATAGTAAAAAGGATATGACGTCAAGTATGACTACGTGGCGTCATATGAGAGAGAGCTGCAGAGGAAGACGATAACATTGAAGCAGGGACTCCAGATAACCATACTGATTTAAACTTTTTGACGGATGACGACGATGCTTCTGATATTAAAGGTGAATTGGTAATTGAACCAAATTAAATAGATGCCGAAAGAGATAATGCCGAATCGATTTACTAGAGCGATCAGGGAAGTATTTGTTATGATTTTTTACTAGTAAGGACGGCATGCACGTCAACATACTGCCGTGTTAACTCCAAACGACGTATCTACACTATTGGTCAATTTTGAGTTAAGGTGACTTTCAGCATATTTACAACAGATTCCATTTAATCACCGAGAGAAAAGCACTATTTTCTCGTTTTTTTTAAGGACCAAAATCGCCTATGATTTATGACGTATCTACTGAAAGGGGGACAATTTTAGCCAAAAATGACGTAGGTATGTGCATATTTTTAAGAAAAACGGACGTATCTATGTACATCACTTCTCGCAGATACGTCGTTTAGAGTTAATATTACTACACAAATTTTCACAGATCCGGCATTTAATGTTACGAGCAATCGAACAAATCGCCCTATAGAAAATTTTCGTTTTCTGTAGACATGCCCTAAAGGGTTAACCGTTACATAGCGGCATGTTATTCATTTTTCGGTGGCGAAGTGGAGTTTATCATTAGCATAGAAACAACATTGACAGCAAAAGGACGTGTTCTAGTTTTATACGAGTATTTAGTGTTTCAGTTGAATATGGATTCGCAAAGCATAGGCAGAAAGATGTTTAATTTGGCTCTAAATATAGAGCTAAATAAAAAATTTGCGATTTTAAAAAAATATTTAAAAAAACGAAGAATGAATAACCAAGACTATTTGCCTGAAGCAAATGATTCCAGTTCTGAGGACGAACTTTCTTCGGTGGAAATACAAAAAAAAAAAAAAACAGGAAAAAGGAATGCTGAAAGTAAACAGCTTTTTAGTACTTTTAGTCTTTGATTAACCCTAAATTACTAACAATACGTAAAATTGACGTGTTCGCTCACATTATCTAGGGACGCGGGAGCGTCCCGCACGCCAAAGAAAAACGAAGAAATTTGAACAAATCAAAAGTGAGAAGCGACTAAGACTATGTTTACACGACGGAACAAGTACGGGTTTTCGGACCTCTGTAGCTCGGACCCGGGTTGGTCCTGAGTGTTCAAATTAGGGTTGTCGTTCGCGCCGTCTTACGAAGTGTAGAAATTTTCATGAAGATACGATGAAAAACACCGGAGATATAAGAGATTGAAAATCGCATTTTTTCAAAAATCTTGTTCTCGTTGTTCTTGTTGTTCATTGACAGGGCTACAGCCTTGCAGAGGGCATCTCGGGATTTGGTCTCTTTTCCCATTGATAGAGTCTGGCGTGAAGGTATGCATAGGCTATCGTTTGCTCCGATCCGTGGAGTAGAAAAAAAGATACAGCGGAAAATGTGAAAAAGTGCATATAGTTTCTCGCTTAAATCTTTTTATATGTTTTAAAGGAAGCATTTTGCAAAAGTCGGGGATAGGCCTGAAAAATGCCTAGAAAAGAATCGTATAATTTTGTACTTTAGCAGGACTGTTTCAAACAATCCCTTGTATATGCTCTCCAAAGTTTTCAGTTGTAGAGCGTCTGCAAGAGCGGCGGCAAGGGGTCAAAGTTCCTGTTTTGGTTCGTTTCTTATACGAGTGCGTGCATATTAGGTACTATAATATTAGATGAACAAATGACATCCCGATGATCCTAATGAATGATGGAACCTGGATATAAGGACAGTCTTGGGTCTGTAGTAACGGGACTTGTATCTTAACCGTTTGGCGTTAATAGGCGCAATGTGGAACTTGGGAAATATGGATGTAATTTGAATCACATATTGAGGACACAGTGAGGCTTAACGTTTACATTAAAAATTAAGATTTAAGATTAGGATGAATGTGATAGAGATGAAGTAAAGATTTAGACTCAATTTATGGCTAAGGTTAAAGTCAAAATCAAGTTTAGGGTAAAGGATAGGGTTAAATTTATTGTTACGTCGCAGTTAACGTTATTATTAGGGTTAAATGTAAGAATAGGGTTAAGGTTGAGTCTGAGTTTGAGGTTTAGGTATAGGCCAGGGTTATGGTCAATTAGGGTTATCATTAAGTTTAATGTGATGTATAAAGATACCAAGGTTAGCGAGGTTACTGGGGGTACCAAGGCCATCGGGGTTACCAAGGTTACTAAGGGTTTGCAAGATCACCAAAGTTGTCAAGTGTACTATGGTTACTAAGATTACCAAGGCGAGCAAGGTTACCAAGGGGACCAGGGAGACAAAGGTTAGCAAGGGGTTTATCATTCTTATAATTATTGTTCTCAAACAAATTCGTGACAATAGGGCAATGAATATCGTCTTAATAAATTATTTACGAATTTTGTAAATCGAAAACTGCAAAAAGATATGATATCTCACAAAAACAACTGTGTTGTAAAAGGTGTTCGCCAAAGAAAAAGTCATCAGCCGCAAAAAGGATTGATATAAATACAATCCCGCCAAAATACTCGCATCTTGTCTCAATGATGGTGGTGGAGCAAAATTTTTTCAACGCTATTTGGCGGGGAGCTTTAATAAGGTTAATAACAGAATAAAATCAATGTTAAGAAATTTATGAAAGATCTTTTATCGTATAGAAAAAAACGAGTTCCATACGAAGGAAAGCAAAATAAGATTCTAAAACGCATTTTTATTTTCTATAAGACTGGAAGCTTCAAAATTAAATCTGATCAAGAAAAGAATATAGCAGCAAATAGTACCCTCGTTCAGCTCCCCGCCAATAAGCGTTGAAAAAATTTTGCTCCACCACCATCATTGAGACAAGATGCGAGTATTTTGGCGGGATTGTATTTATATCAATCCTTTTTGCGGTTGATGACTTTTTCTTTGGCGAACACCTTTTACAACACAGTTGTTTTTGTGAGATAATGTGTATACGCAGTTCCACGAGTCTGGTTAACTACTCACTAAAGCAGTGCTTAGTGTGGTATGTTGATGTAAGTGGCAACATCCTGTTTGTGGTCTAACGCGGTAAGTTTAGCAATGTTCTAGATACTACTACGCCTATTTTACGTGTTGTTAGTAATACAGGTAAATAATAATACGTCATATGAACGTGTAGTTAGTAATACCAATATAAAATCACACGTAATTTATGCGCCTCGTTAGTAATATAAGTACATTCTCAGATGACTATTACCGTTAGTCACCGTTATTACTGCAGCGGCATTCTAGAAAACTGAGTTTTCATAATATATAAATATCTGATATTAAAATAGAAAAACTAATTCTTGAAGTTTCTTCGGACTTAGACATCTCCGGGGATGAAGATAATAATGTAGAAGAAGATACCGACTTCAGTAGCGATGACAGCGATGCTGACCCTACGTTCGCACCTCAACCTGACTCGGATTTCGGCAATTTCGAGTCAACGTTATATTGCATATGTCCGTAAGGGGGAAGATAAAGGTTGAAAGGCTTCGGCTAATTCCTATATCTTCTTCAGTTGTGGCATAACTGCGGACCCTTAGCTATGCAGGAGGAGTTTCATAGGAAAAGGACTTCGGCCAATTCCTATGTCTCTCTACGGGGCGTTACTTTCCCGCATTATCCGAGTAACCGCTGCGCCTGAGTGCTGCATTAACATCTGCAGCGTCTCAGGTTACTTAACGTGATAGGTGACAGAAAACATTTAAGTCAACCACTAAAGCAGCATCTTCGAGGCATGCCCATGATGGCCTTTACTCAACGATTAAACCCTATCATGGTTTAGCGATGTGCCGACAACTCATCCTAAGAAAAACTTCAAGTCAAGAAACCTGAAACAAAAGCCTCGGATTGGACGGATACAAAACAACGACGACCCCGCAAACGAACAACTGATTACTCTTTCGGATCCTGGAATGTACGCTCCCTGAATAGACCGGGGGCCTTAAGGGCCCTCCTGGATCAGGTAGAACAATACAAGCTGAGCATAGTTGCAATCCAGGAAACTAAATGGCTCAAAAGCGAGATTAACGACCTCAATTCGCACACTATTTTTACGAGTGGTAAAGAGGAGGGCAACAAGGAGTTTGGAGTAGCTTTCATCGTGAATAAGCAGCTCAAGGACCACGTTATCGGCTTCAAACCCATCAACGAGCGGCTATGTGCGATCCGCATTAAGACCCGTTTCGCTAATCTCTGGCTCATTAATGCGCATGCCCCTACAGAAGTAAAAGAAGACGCGATTAAGGACGAGTTCTACAACGACCTAGAAACACTCTTCGACTCACTTCCATCAAACGACGTCAAGCTGCTGCTAGGAGACTTTAACGCCAAAGTCGGAAATGAAAGCTGGCATAGGGGAACTACTGGAGGTCATAGCCTCCACGACGAAAACAACAACAACGGTCAGCGACTTATCGACTTCGCGAGCGGCAGAAACCTGGTAATAAGCTCTACATGCTTCCCTCATCGACGAATCCACAAGCAGACCTGGAAGTCTCCAGATGAATACACCGTGAACCAGATCGACCACGTACTGACCAGCAAGAGATGGGCTTCTAATGTCCTAGATGTTCGATCCTATCGAGGAGCCAACTGCGACACCGATCACTATTTGGTGAAGACGACCTACAGGTGCAGAATCTCTTCGGTGCACCTAACGAGAATCAACCCTGCCAAGATCTTCGAGGTTGACAATTTGATTGATGATGCCACGGCGGCTGCGTATACAACAGCACTAGAGGAAAAACTGTCGCCCATGCTTGATGACATCAACAATTTAGGCATCCATGAGTTCTGGGAGGAGCTCAAAGACAGCATCAAGGGGGTCGCAGAAGAGGTCGTGGGCTATAAAGGCCGGCGCAGACGAGCAGACTGGTTCGACGAAGAATGCAGGTCCTCGATTGAGGCGAAAAATGAAGCCTATCGCCAATACACACAACGCGCATCCCGAGCCAAGAAAGAAAGATATAACGAGCTTCGGCGAGTATCTAATAAGTTAATTAGACGTAAGAAACGCAAACATTTTGACGAGCAGTTACAGCAAATAAACCAAAGATTAGCCAGTAAGAACATTAGACAGGCGTACAAACTTATAAATAATGTTAAGAACGGATATCAACCCAGGACAAGCCTATGTAAGGACAAGGATGGTAACATCATCAGCGACATCGAAAGCGTCAACAAACGATGGGCCTCGCATTTTGAAGAGCTCCTCAATGCACCATCAACATCCCCCGCGGAGCCAACTCTTGAGCAGTTAGCCGAACCAGGCCCTCCCGTTCTAACCCCAACAGTAGAGGAGGTGAGTCTTGCCATACAGTCGCTTCAAAATAATAAAGCGCCCGGCGCTGACGAGATCCCAGCAGAACTGCTGAAGCATGGTGGAACGTGCCTGACCAACGCAATACATGTGCTACTGCTAAAAATATGGAACGACGAGGAAATCCCCGAAGATTGGCGCAAAAGCATAATCTGCCCAATCCACAAAAAGGGTGACAAGCTGAAGTGTGAGAATTACAGGGGCATATCATTAGTTTGTACGGCCTATAAGATATTATCTAAAATTCTTGAAAAGAGAATTAATCCGTACGCAGAACGAATCATTGGCGAGTATCAAGGCGGCTTCAGACCTGGTCGATCAACGACCGATCAGCTTTTCACAGTGAAGCTACTACTCCAAAAGTGCTGGGAATATAACATCGACGTATACCAAATCTTTGTCGACTTCAAGCAGGCATACGACAGTATCGATCGAAGTGTACTGTACAACATTATGCTGAATTTTGGTATACCGGCAAAGTTAGTGCGACTCACAAGGATGACGATGACTAATACCGTCTCGCAGGTCAGAGTGCAGAATCGACTCACTGACCTATTTGAAACTCGTACTGGACTCAAGCAGGGCGACGGGCTGGCGCCGACGCTCTTCAACCTTGCTTTGGAGTATGTAATTGGAGCCATGAATATGGACAGCAGCGGAACGCTACTCATCAAGTCGACTCAATTAGTAGCGTACGCCGACGATATCAACATCATGTCTCGAAGGTTGGGTGATGCAGAAAGCCTTCTGCATAACCTCAATAACGCCGCAAAGGAAGTTGGACTACATATCAACGAAAGCAAAACAAAGGCCATGATGCAATCGAAAACAAGGACGCCAGCAAATTCAAGCATCACAGTGGGGGACCTTAATATCGAGTATGTAGACAACTTCAACTATCTGGGTTGTAACTTATCAAAGGACGCCAACGAAACCGACGAAATTAAGCGACGGATACAACTAGCCAATAAGACATATTTCTCGGTCCTCCCTATAATTAATTCGAAACTTGCGCACAGGAACACGAAGCTCCGCGTGTACAAAACGATCATCCGACCCGTGCTATGTTATGGCTGCGAAACATGGACCCTCACCCAAGCCTCCGAAATTTTGCTAGACCGATTCGAACGAAAGGTCCTTCGGCGAATTTTCGGGGCCGTTCGCGAGCGAGACCAATGGCGTATCCGGTACAACCATGAGTTGTATCAATTGTACGATGAGCTGGAAGTATCGAAAATCGTGAAGCTTCAACGTTTGCAATGGGCGGGGCATGTACAACGGATGGACGATAATCGCATGCCAAAGAAAGTGATGAACGCACAACGAATTGACGGAGCGAGGTTGCGTGGACGACCGAGAGCTCGCTGGGAGAACTCCGTAGGTGAAGACGCCCAACAGCTGCTGGGCTTCCGAAACTGGAGGACGAGGTCACGTAACCGCGACAATTGGAGGTCAACGATTCAGGCGGCCAAGGCCCGACGTCGGGCTATCGTGCCACATTGATGATGATGATGTTATATTGCATATCATTTCAGAGTGTATGCAAGCACTATATATATCCTGTCCGCACATGTACGGACATTTTGGACCACGCCGAGATTCGATCTCCGAACCTCTAGATTACTAGCATCGTAGAGTGCGACTCAACCAAGTGAGCCACAGAGCGTGACTCGGATTTAGAGGAAACAATTACTGCGAATGTAGTGCAAAATGACAAGTGTGACCAACCACCTCAAAAAAAAATCAAAGAGCAGCACAGTCACTGACTCTGAATATATAATAAAGCCAGTACAAGAAATGCTAACTTCAAATCTGGCTATACTCTCGGACATCCGAGGCGCAAGCATGTTCTTCCGGGAAAAGCCATTGCCGATACATTATTCACATACAACCAGGACCAACTGCTAGAATAACAAACAGCTCAACTCTATCTGAATGTTTTGACCTTTTCATAAGTAACGAAATGGAGCAGATTTTATTGACACACACCAATTATGAAATGGAGCTTCAAGGCCAAAAATACAAATATCCGAATAGTTCGTCTCTGAAACCGACTTGTATTTTAGAGCTAAGGGCGTATTTTGGTCTTCTAATTTTGTCTGATCACTGAAAAAAAATCACTTATCGGCTGAAAAAATGTTTGACCCGAAACTGGGTAAAAGATGCGAAAAATATTGTAGGAAAATATGAACACGTCGAAATGATGTATTGTTAGTAATAAAATAACACTCTAAATGTTAGTATTCCAGGGTTAAAGAAAAAAATATAAACTAGCGAACGAGAAATCAAAACCGAATTCACAACATCAAAATATCGATACGCAAGAAATTGTGGACAGTGATGCGTTAGAAAACGGCTTGACACGGTACTGCTAGACTTAGAAAGAAATACGATGTGCCTTCAAAAGAAAGGATGGAACTGAAAAAAGCTGAAAAGAGAAAGAAGCACCAAATAAGACCACCGCACCGCGCCTTACCACTTGTCGAATCAAGTGCAGTTCAAATATATTGAATGCACAAAGAGAATTGATTCACAATAAGTTTTGGGAAGCTTCTCCTGTATATCAGAAGAACTTTTTGTTACACAGTATTGGAAAATATAAAGCAAAAAGAAAAACTACAGACAAAATGACTATCGTCGAAAATATAGTATTAAATATTCATTGAAGGATGGGAATGACAATAGACATTCTGTTTGCAAAACATTCTTTTTTAGTACTTTGGGATACGCTATACATCGAACGATCAGTTCTTGAGAACAATTTTAAGAAATGCAAAGCAAAATGTTGCAGCACATCAGGACAAAAAGCGTGGCCGAAAAGATACAACTCGAGCCGAAGCAACACGAAATAAAATCCGAGAACATATCGAGCAATTCGGACCGGTTATTTCACATTACCGGAGAGAACATGCACCGAAAAAAAAAATATTTGCCGACTGACATTACCATTAAATTAATGTTTAATGATTTTGTCAATAGATATGAAAATATTAGCACATCATATTTTACGCACAGAAAATTTGTGTCAGACATGAACATATCTTTTGTGAAATTGGGTCATGAAGAGTGTGCATCTTGCGAGGCATTTGAACTGCACTCCAAAAAAGAAAGTCCTTGTCATGACAAAATGACAAAATCTGCCCATATCTTGTGAAAGTTGCCAAAAGTGGAAAACTCACGTCGAAAAAGCCAAAAATGCCAGAGATGCCTACCAGAATGATGCTAAATTGAACGAGCTTGCTGTATTTTCTGCAGAGCCTCAAAAAGTAAGCTTTTCTTTAGTTTCACCTAATTCATATAACGTAAACTTGAAATATGTATTTCTATTAAACAGGTGACCATGCTCCCACGGTTGAATATGTTTCAAAGAAGTAATATTCACTCCTAGAATAATTGCATTCAATGAGTCATTCGTACCGATTGGAACAAATCCAAAACTGAAACCAAATGCTATAATATGGCACGAAGCAATTTGTGGTCGCAGAAAGGAGGACATAATAAGCACATTCTATAAATTCTTTAAAAATCATCGTGACTTTAAACAGATTTATCATTTGGGTTGACATGCTCAGCTCAAAATAAAAACTCGACTCTATTTTCATTTTTAGCATATATGGTAAATTCTTCCGAAATATCAGCGGATATAATTCAAATAAAATATTTTGAACCAGGACCAGGGCCGTAGAGAGAATATCCGGGCCCCGGGGACACTGACTCCGGGCCCACCTCTTCTATACGATAAAAAATCATGAATCGAAGAAAATGCTTACTAACAAATTATTAAATATATTTTTAAACAAATTTCACTGTACAGAAATCTCTATAATCCGGCCTCCATCTAATCCGGAACACCTCATAATCCGGCGTCCTTACTGAATCGGTTCAGTCTCAGTAATCCGGATGTTTTCTAATCGGAAGCCTCTATAGTCTGGGATCAGTAACGATAGATATTTGAAGAGTGTTTTAAAGCGGTCTTCTGCGGATTCAGGTGCATGAGATTTAAACTTTGAGCTAAAATTATGGGTTTTGAAATAAATACGAATTGTAGAAAAATAAAAATAATAAAAAACTGATACCGGATAAGCCACTTGCCCAAAAACTTGGGGAAACTGAATTCAATCGTGAAACTCACAAAAAAACGGGGTTGACTGGATAGTTCAACACGTGTGTGTCTGTGTCTTTTTTTTTTTCAAGTATATTTTGAAGACGATTCGAGAGTTGGAATTACAGAAGACAAAATCATTCTAGAATGAGGTTCGTTCGTTTTACTTGCATTTTTGGATAACTAAACTTAATAAAAAAGCGACTGCTTATAGTGTCTTTCTAGTATGAAGTTTCGTTACTAAAATCTGCACGTGATGATAAAAAACTTTGTCTGACCAAAAACAACAAAGTTGTAAAAGTTACCCCGCCAAAAAAAATCATCTGCCGCAAAAAGAATACATATCACTCCAATCCGCCGCTCATATGTAATATTATTTTAGGTGTAAATGCTGGAGAAGTTTAAATGTACAGGACTACTTCTTAAAGTAATTTGGTGGGAGCCGTCAAAGTGGCACTGAATAAAAGGCTAAAGCTCCCACCAAATTACTTTAAGAAGTAGTCCTGTACATCCTGTAAAAAATTTTTTTTTGGGAGACGTTGCCTGGAAGACTTTAGCCCTGTCAATGAAAAAAACAAGTTATGTCCGGTAATCATAGACTTGTTCGCTTTCGTTTTTTTTTCATTGGCGGGCGATACGCTTTCGCGTCTCTTGATTATTTAGTAATCGTGCCCTTTACACAAGATACGCATAAAACGTTACTGGTAGTCTTCTAGCATTTAGTTCCCAAGTAAAAAAAAAATAAAAATTATTAATTCCCGTGTCCCAACGAAATTATTTAGAAAACTTCTATTCTATTGTTGAAGTAAAGGGCAAAGCAGAACGCTTACGTTACGTTAATTGCCGAACACCTACCAAAGATGATTCAATGGAGTTTGTATGCAACTGCAAAGAACGCACGTAACGAAACGGAAGCTTTCGGAAAAAAAAAATAAAATGCCACAGATCCAATTCATGTCAGTTTGTTTGTCATACTTATACGATATCACAGACGGTACGTTCCTGGTTCTCGGAAAGCTGTCACGGATTAAGGAGATCGATTTTCCAACTTTTTGTAGTCCTCACGAACTGGCTGTTGCCCGCAGGAAGCAGGTATCGAGTTGCGACAGTTAATTAAATCCAACACGGCGAAATTGAAATTGAAGCATGTGCGAGATAACAGCTCACCGACACTTATTTGTTGCGATTTTTTAATAGGTATTCCGCGGGCGTATATCCCGGAAAATCTGAGAACGAAGGTTTTCAACATGGTGCACAACTCATCGCATCCCAGTGGACGGATAACGAGTGAGCGTTTCGTCGAAAGTTTGTGTGGTCCAACATGAAAAAGGACATCATAAAAAAATAAAAACGTGCATACCATGCCCGCTAAAGGGTCCCACATTAACATACTATCCCCATTTTGACCATCGTGTTTGTATTATTAACCCCAGCATGCGTTATCTCTGTACGGTTCTAGAGGCATTGGCACCGGCCATGTAAATCTTCAGATGACCAATTTACCAAATCGGTGTGGAGAAATGCTTATGTTGGTATCTATTCTAAGGTGAAAAGAGTCCCCGATAGGTATCTAACGATAAGTCTAGCCTAGGGGTAGCTCTAATAAGACGATTGAAAACTCTTGCGGACATCGTAATAAGATATTCTCATTCTCTACAATATAATTGGGGTAACTTCAAGTTTTGCCAACCAGGGCAGTAATAATCTCCTTCATTACAAATTAAACAGTGGAAACTGCCGGCAGCATTCTTCAGATTTATTTTAGCAAATACCTACGAATTTTGTAATGCGATGATAAGGCATTTTCTCACTTATCTTTGGGCCACATTCATCCATAGCTTCTACATACAAAAGCTTCGTGTACAGATCCCATTGCAATTAATTTTCGCAAATATTATTGCGGATAGAGCCGCCCAATGTGTCCGACGAGAGTACATACAAACATTATTTTGTGGCTACTGTACATATCGTCGTACGCATACTCGACTGTTTGTTTAGGCTAGCCGCAATTTCATCACCACATTACAATCCGAGTGTAATCTTAAACTACGTTTCGCGCGCGATGCAAAGCAATTTATTGTTGTTGTTGACACGTCACGTGCCGTTGTGTGTGCGCCATCTCGACACTGACATACTTTTCGCCAATTCCCCAAGCTTAACCCAGACCTAGTACACTAGAATACCGAGTGTCCCTGACTAAAAATTTTATTATCGATATAGGAGAGTATGGGGTGGCGCTCGAAGGTTGAATTTCGGACGGGACGGAAAAGGCAGACTCGTGCGCTTGGACATACGGACGAATGGGATGCAGTTGAAGCAGTGTGGTAGTAACGGCAAGGTCGTAACGATATTCTACTGCCCCACATGCCTGGTTAGATTTTCGGGGAGTTGGCTATGGCGTTTTAAATAAAACGAAGCTTTGTTACTCTCCTGCATGGAGGACGACTATATACTGTTTATACGGTACTGGTACATACTGAAGCGAAAGGATGGCTTGATGGAATGAAATTTATGTGAAATTTTCATGAGCCACTCTCGCCTGATATCCGGGAGAAGATCGCGCGTGGAAGGGACGAAACACACACATAAAGAGTTTCTTGGGAAATGAATAGCACTCGATGACGCCGAATGGCTATCGTTACCGATTCTGTTGGCTATTTCTTGCAATCTATACGGGTAACTATTTGTGCTGACTCTTGTGTATACATAATAGAATCAATTTCAAAGTGTGCTGTGGCTTTGGGATTTGAAAACGGGATCTTGGATATTTTTGTTCGCATATTTCATCGAATTTAAGTATATATGCAGGGATCTCCAAAAGAGCCCAAAGTTTTTTTTTCTGCGGGCATTTATTTTCCATTTATCGCCGTATCAATTTATTTGGTCATTTCAATTCCCGAATTTTATATACAATGCTAAAAATACTGGAAATTTATTCAATTTGCCTTTGTTTTATTTTGTTTGCAAGAAAGGCATTAGGCAATCCTTAGCATACTAAGCAAGGCCAAACGCAATGGTGTTCCCGCTTTTTGTACGAAATTTTCATATAGAAAAATGTAAAATTGAAATGATTTGCCCATGAATTTATTCTACATGTGTAGCTCCTAACGAATATGATTAAATGTTAGAGCGTTGCAGATTTTTTAAATGGGATAAAAATTGTGTGGGGTCGGATATTTGATCCATGTATATTTTGGAGGATATCAAGGATTAAAAAAACATGTCTAATCATATAAATCCCTAGAAATTACATATGTTTTGGTAAATACTGTGAAATATGTGGCTGAAATTGAATTATAGCAAAAAAAAAATAAATAACAGGCGCGACAATCCAACATTGGACTAAGGCCGCAGGATGTGTTAGTGACATCCTATTTCCAAATTCTTATCTGCTTTTTTGTTGAGGTAATGAGATCAGCATCACGCTCAGCAGTGTTATTTATCCCCATAAATGGGTACTCGTTTAACATCTGAGTGAGATCATAGTCCGTCACAAGCTCTTGAGTTCGAAAAACACCATGGAACACGGTGAGATTCGAACTCATGACCCTGTGCACTGAAGGACCGCGCACTAACCGCTAGACCAGCCAGACTACGAATTATAGCAACGAACGAATAAATTAAAAATGAGTAATTGGGTTGGACTAGGTATTGCTCGATTTACTGAGATTTATTTTCTTTCTAGATGTAACCACAAATTAGTTTTACAGAGCAAATATTTAAAACAAAATGCCCAGTTAGAATGTAGGTGATTTCCTGATAAAAACAAAAACATCAACTTTGAAGTGAAGTTTGAAGTGATTTTCGCTAAATCACAACGGAAATGGATCAGTGATACAGGCTGTTAGTAATGATCCATATTTCACACAAATCGAAAACCCGCATTGTCGTGCACTGTACACTCTATCCGCATTTGAAAATGTGTCGTGCATTTTACACCTAGCTGTGGATTATTGATTCTAACTTAAGCTAATTGTAATAACCAATCTGTGTGAAACCTAAAATAGGCCAGTCAATTACCGATTTTAGGTCGCAAAAAATTGCTCGGGTCTGGTTTTTTGGGGATAATGTTAGGATAGATACCAGAAGTGTACCACTAAGTTTGCAACTTCGAAAAACCTGTGCTAACCCCGTGACCCTCAAAAAACCTCAAAATTTTCGGACTTTTTTCATATTTTTGTTTGTAATTTCTAAAAGGTGCTTCCTACAAGTAAGTCGTCCAGTGCACTTTTAAAGCTAAGAAAATCTTCTTTAATTTGAGTGTAACTTCAGCTTTGTAGGTGCAAAGGATCCCAAGATACAGCACTTTAAAAAATGTGCTTTTTTTTGTAAAAAAGTCCGAAATTGTATTTTAGGAGGTTTGTATGACAGCCCTATGACGTAATGTTTCGATTCCATCCATTCCTAGATATGTTTTGAGGCTTTACTAGGAACATATTTGGGTGAGGTTTGGTTAAGATTGGTTAATAAAGAAAAAAGTTTTTCTTAGAAGAACCTGATTATCAGGGGTTGGTTTGTATGACAGCCCTATGACCTAGTGTTCCGATTTCATCCGTTTCTAGATATGTTTTGAAGCTTTACTAAAAAACACATTTGGGGGAAGGGTGGTTAAGATTGGTCCATAAAGAAAAAAAGTTTTTCTTAGAAGAACCTAATTTCCAGAGGTTGGTTTGTATGACAGCCCTATAACGTAGTGTTCCGATTTCATCCGTTCCTAGATATTTTTTTAAGCTTAACCACCAACATACTTGGGTGAAGTTTGGTTAATATTGGTACATAAAGAAAAAAGTTTTTCTTAGAAGAACCTAATTTTCAGGGACAGCCCTATGACCCCATGGTCTGATTCCATTCGTTCCGACATATATACAGCTAAGGAACTGGAACTTCATGTCACATGACTTTCTCCGTAGAATGCGCATTTAAGCCGATATTCAGCTAGGAAAATGACTGAAATTACAATTGCGAACTTTTTTTCAAAAGACAATGTTTAAAGTGCTGTATCTTGGGATCCTTTGCGCCTACAAAGCTGGGGTTACACTCAAATTAAAGAAGATTTTCTTAGCTTTAACAGTGCAGTGGACAGCTTACTTGTAGGAAGCACCTTTTAGAAATTACAAACAAAAATATGAAAAAACTCCGAAAATTTTGAGGTTTTTTGAGGGTCATGGGGTTAGCACAGGTTTTTCGAAGTTGCAAACTTGGTGGTACACTTCTGGTATCTATCCTAACAATATCCCAAAAAACCAGAGCCGAGCAATTTTTGGCGACCTAACGCCTTATTTTTCGGTTTATTGACTGGCCTAAAAAGTCAAATGTTTAGCTGTCAACCAGTTGATTTTTTTGCATACTTTTCAGTTCAATTAAATTGAAATTTGATATTATTTAAATAGTGTTCATACATAAATTTTGTGCATATTGTTCGGTAAGTGTGTATAGTAGGTTTAAGTAGCCTTTTTTAAATGAAGTAGCTAATTGAAAATGTCCTCTATTGGTATAGTACCTGATTAACGATAGAATCAACAAAATAATTTGTGGCGTGATAAAGCGACATATACGGCGTTTAACGGCCATGAAAATCGTTAACTTGTACGTACTAACTTCCTAGTACGATCACCACCACCCCAGAAAATATAATTGAAAATCATTTTCCTGAAGAAAGGTTAAATTCTAGCCCACCTAATACAGATGACGTTCCTCATGAAGCTAGTCAAAGCGAAAATGCTAGGAACAATTTTCCACAGGACACCCTAAAGGACAAATTATATGAATGGTGTGTGCACCTCTTACTTCAAAGAGTTCATTAGGAATCATGACAGAAAGTGATTTGAATACGATAGACGAAACTTCCTAATAAAGGACATATTTTCCAAATTGTGCTGCATTCCGGATGAAAGAAAGTTTATACTTATACCGATATTCCCAGTGTGTGTACAGTGTGCCATATAATATTTATTTAACCGACGATTGTTGACATAATTTAAAGGAAATGGATCCAGCCAAATATAAAGTAACTGCACCTATTTACACTTGTACCCAAGCAACCGAAAAGGATGATAATTCTGGTAAGCGGAAATATTCTTTCGAAAAATGTCTTACATTTTAAATATATTTATGTACTTTTTTCCAGATACAAACATTGCTGACTTAATAAGGATATGTAAACAACTAGGAACACGATTTCAATACCACTCTCAATAATTTTTAATTCGTGAGTGTCTTCCCGGGTCAATGGAAATGTTCATATATAGTTTCAATTCCTAAATCAGGGGACCAAAATATTGCGTCAAACTACCGGCTGATAGCTTTATTATCATCTTGTTCAAAACTGCTGGAACGTAATGTATACAATTATGTATATTGATGAACATTTTGGTCATTTGATTGGTTCTGCTCAGCATGGTTTCCGTAAAAAAAAAATCCACTACCACATATTTGGCTGAATTTGTCGATTTTGTGGCGAACTCGTTTCACAAACGCCTGGATGTCCACGCAATTTATACCGATTTTTCCAAAGCCTTTGATACGGTCAACCATGTTGTGCTACTAAATAAACTTCATGAGTTAAGTTTCCCCCCTTGGCTACTTTCGTGGATGTCATCTTACCTACTTAGCAGATCTTCCAAAGTAATTTTTAATAAAAGCATTTCATCGGAATTTACACCAACATCAGAAGTACCACAAGGACCTTTTTTTGGCCTCTTCTTTTTTCATTCTTTGTGAATGACCTTACTTCTATTCTGAGCAACCGATGTCTTTTGTACGCTATGATTGCAAGATGTTTACCTCTGTTTCATGCCTAGAAGATTGTCTTTCGTTGCAAGCTGATCTGGACTTATTGTCGTCCTGGTGCCTCACCAATGATCTACTTCTTAACGTATCGAAGTGTTCGGTAATGATTTACTCACTGAAGCTTTTCCCTACATTCTTCTCGTATTCCGTCAAAATGCTTCCTTTAAAACATGTGAACACAGTCACAGACCTGGGAATCATCTTTGATTCAAAAATTCGATTAACTGATCAGGATCACTATGAAAGTATAGTTAAAAGGGGCTCGAGGCTAGCGGGCTTCGTTCTCCGCTGCACTAGTGATTTTCGTTCTGAAGTCAGTGCTGTGAGATTATTTAACGTAGCATTTTGGAGTATGCTTCAGTGGTTTGGTCCCCGACTACTGACGTGTCTACTGATGCCGTAGAGCGGGTTCAGCGAAGATTTACCAAATCATTATTTTTCAAATTTAAACTTCCGTATCTTCCTTACCCAGAAAGACTTGATTTCTTTAAACTCCTTTCCCTAGAGAAGCGAAGAACTTTCCTTGAATGTTTTTTATACAAAATTTGCCGAGGATTTATACACTCAAGTTTAGCGGATAAAATTGATTATGATTATAGAGTTCCATTATACAACACTCGATCTAATGCCATGTTTAACCCTCCTATAACTGATCTAGCTCTATATGCCAATTTATCCTTTGATTCGAATGATGAGAACATATGATTCTATGGAAATTGGACCTCTACCCTCTTCTCATGCATCATTTAAAAGTACTATTTCATCAAAAATTTCTAACTAATAACTCAATTATCATACTTTTGTTTTGCTCGTTTGTTTATTTTTTTTTTCAATATTTTGCATAATGATTTTTGCTTTTTGTAATATTCTATTCTTCTCCTTTCAAATTGAATTTTTTTCCCTTTTTAAACTCGTGTATTAATATCTAATGTTACTGATGTAATTGGATTATTTCTGTTCAGTAAATAAATAAATAAATAAACTTCGTAGGTAAATAAAAAAATATAAAATTTTTCAGAACAAAAAACCAGACACTTTTTTAAACACCAACATTTTCCGTACAACCTACATAGATGATTTGACCATAAAGTAAGAAATGGGAATAGAGATGGAACTCCATATAACATTAAAACCTACTGAACAACATTTTACCTTTGAGTGTGTGCTGTATGTAACGTGTACATACAGGAAAGATATCTTCTGTATGTACATGTTGCATACAGCACACACTCAAAGGTTAAATGTTGTTCAGTAGGTTTTAATGTTATATGGAGTTCCATCTCTATTCCAATTTCTTACTTTATGATTTGACTGTCATGGCCGAATCCATCAATTCATTGGAGATCGGATCTTTAGTTTGACCAGACATTTTGATCTGGTCCCAACCCCTTTGTTAAGCATGTACTTGTATAGCTTTTATGGCAAACGAGTTGGTTAGTTAACTGAATAAATTCAACTAATTTGAAACTAATTTAATTCCAGAAAAAAAAAACAAAACAATTCTCTAACCGAGAAAGTTGATAAACTTACAAGACATATATCAACTCAAGACCAGTTATTGAGTCAGCAAATGATTATGTTGGAAAGGCTGTCAAAAAAATTCTTCCCCGAAACCATAGACTCGCGACTAAACTTTTTCCCCATAAGCAGTACGGAATAATTATTTGTGGCAGTCGAAGAAAATTTGGAAAATATTCCGAAAGAGAAGATTGTAAGTATGTAATGATATATGTATAGCATTTACTATACGAACATTTTTTCAAATATCTTTGGCCTAGATTACTTACATACGGGAAATAATTGGAGAGACAAGAGTAACCAAATGCTTTGGATTATTCTTTACCAAAGAATTGCTAATCAAAATCAATTGCAATGGATCTCATTTGAAATATCCAAGTAATCAGCATAAACTGATCCATCAACATATTTTTGGTAAGTTGCATTCCATTTACCCTCTGTAGTGGATGAACGAGTAGGTATATTTGAAAAAAAAAATTCTATATAGATGCGGTTAAAAACGAGAAGTATGGATACCAACAATATGTCCAGGAAATAAAGGCAGGGTTTAAGACGGCCAAACAAAAATTTTACAAAAAAAAAAACTTTTAACATAGTAAACCAGACAAACTAAAAAATCCGTCTATGTTGAAAGCCTCTAAGATTTGCTTACTCATTTTTTTGTAATTACCAAATGTATTTTATATTTATATATTGAAAAAAAAAGAAAAAAAAAACAAAGAAGTTTTTTTTTAATTATTCCAAAGTACTCCCACAGAATGCCTTCTTGGAATGAATTCTTTCCGCGGATATGGCTATTGAAAATGGTAGCTATAAAGGGAGGTAAAAAGAAGGCATTCCTTCATTCCAAGAAAGTTCTTCGGAAGGGTTATTTCGTGCATTTTTTCCTAGTGAGTTGTTTAGGCAGGTTGACCTGTATTGCAGTTTTGGAATCTTTGTTGTTGCGACAACGGGCCGAACAACAGGTGATACACTTTAGTTTGAGTAGGGTTAAACAAAAAAGTGCACGCGTTAATTATTTGTATCAATTATTAACTCTTGCGGGTGAATCTTTGTTTATAAAATAGCATCTTTACACAAAAAAAAACCGTTATGTCGCTCGCTGAATAAATCGCCGTTTTAGACAAATTGCGCAGCGGTCAAAGTGCATCTTTGGTTGATCAAGTATAAGTTTAAAAATCAGGCACTTGGGCTTTAATTGTATGTTGTAATTTTACATCTTTATGAGTTTTTAAAGCTTTACCATATCCCAAATAAATCTAAATTCATGTTCGTAAAGCCAACGAATTTTTTGTTAAATGGACAGAACGGTTTAATTAAGAGGCTTAGTATTTACCTGTACAAAAAAGATGAGCGCCTTATAAAATGAAATAAACATACAAATTGTTTGTAGTATTGAGAGGAAAATTTCTAAAATACATGGTTTAAGCTTGCATAAGACACTAAATTTCTGACAAATTTTATCTATTTATTTAGACTTGAATTTTTTCACCTTAACAATTTCACAATTTTTGTGTTCATAGACATTGTTCTGCTTCGACATGGCTGCGGGCCGCACAGAACTGCGAAGTGGGCCGTAAGCCCGTGAGTTTGAAATGCCTGGGCTAGAGGATATGTCGCAAAGACGTGTGCCTAAAGTTCTGCACTCATAAGAGTGAAGGTGAAAAAATAGGTTTGATAATTTTAGAAAATGTTAAGGTTTGCATAATGTTAAATTGAATTTGAAGAAAATCATCGCAAATGGAGGTTATAGATCAGAACAAGCCTTCAACGCAGATGAGATTAGTTTGTTCTGGAAAAAATTCCGAACAGGACTTTCATTTCTAAAGAAAAACGCACGGATTCAGGTGCCAAGGCGGCGGGTTTCCCTTTTGTTGTGTGCAAATGCGTCAGGTGACCACTAAGTGAAACCTATGATGATATATCGTTCTTTAAGCCCGCGAGCATTAAAGGGAAAAAATAAAAAGGATTTACCTGTTTTTTGTTTGCCAGCGAATAAAAAATCTTGAGTGACAGCCGTTTTGTTTGCAGAGTGGTTTAAGGAATGTTTTATTCCTGATGTGAAAACATATATTGCTTCTAAGAATCTTGATTTCAAAGTTCTTTTGATAATAGATAACGCTCCAGGACATCCTTCCACACTCTAATAGGAGCACATCCTAATGTTCATGTTCAATTTATCGCACCAAAGACGACTTCCTTAATTCAACCCCTAGATCAGGGAATAATCGCTGCCTTTAAGGTGTACTACACTAGGAGATGTTTCAAGCGCATTATAAATTCCATAGAAGCAAAGTTCAATCGTTCAATAGAGCGGATTGCGTGGCGGACATCGACGACGACGACTTAAGCAAGGAGCTTAATCCTAAGTGCATTAAGGCATGCTGGAAAAATCGCTGGCCAGAAGTCGTTACTTTCGAGGACACTGAAGGCCAGAGCAAGAAATCGTTGAGCTGAAGTCCGTGACCTCATAAGATCTCATGACCTAACCGAGGATGAGCTGTTGGAAACAGCTGATGAAAATCAGCCAGAAGAAGAAGAAGAAGGCGATAACGAAATATATATTGTTAATCTTGAATCATAGTTATGATAAAGATTATTTGGCCAAATTAAAAAATAAATTCTTCTCCTCTTTGTATTCTTTGTGGAGCTATCGAAGATAATAAACACTTAATCAATAGTTGCCTCTTTAAAAGCATTATCCATACCTTTAAAAATGCGTCAGATGGAGTTGTGCCGGTGTTCATTTCGCCGCGAATTGCCCTTCAGTTTAGTCAAAGACAGATCTATTGGGCAATGCGCAAGTAGCTTCAAGACTCTCAAGAAGGGAAGACGTCCATCATGTAAGTAAAACTGAATTATCTTACAATATTACTTTTTTCTTATTAACGCAAATGACATATTGGCAGATAATCCGGTTTTCACTTAACATAATTGCGTTTGTACAGCTTTCAAGTGAAACAAACCGGCATATTAGCCAAAATGTCAGTTTCGGGTAAATTTTCTTCTAGTAACTGAAGGAAAATGTTTAAAATAAAACGGAAATAGAGAGGTGTCATTGAAATGGGAGCTGTGTGTTAAAATATCTCCAACAATTAAATGATAAAGCTGACTGTGAACTGGATATTATCTTCTACAGTGATAATTGTTATGGACAACAAAAAAATAACTTTATGATGGCATTGTACAAATATGCTGTTACAGCTTTGAAAAATATAAAGTCCATCACACACAAATTTTTAATAAAGGGTCAGACGCAAAACCAGGGCGATTCGGCTGACTCAACAATTGAGAGAGAAGTCAAAAGAGCACTCCGAAGCGGTCCGATATACCTACCTTCTCAATACTCTATGGCAATGAAAACCGCGAAGAAAAGTGGCACTCCCTATTTGGTCCATGAGCTGAGCTATTAGGATTTTTTTTGACATTAAAGCATTGAAAGACTCGAATATCAATATACCGATTCTCGATATTCGATTTTTCAAAGTCATTAAAGATGACGACAAGTACTGAAAAGGAATAAGCGGGGCATGAACGTGAATCCTGTTATAATGTCTGCATATTCCAATACACTGAGAAAAAAGGTTTAGAACGTTTATCTAATGGGAAGTAGTTGACTTTTATTTAGATGGTTCTACTAAAGAAATAGCCATTTCCACTAATCTTTGCAGCAGAAAACACTATTAAATTCCTTCATTTAACTAGAGAAAAGTAGATAAAAACAATTGGGTTATAAATAGTCAATTCTTTCACTATATTTGTTAAGTTAACCATTTGAATATACATTTTAACTACAATCAATCGTTCGGTTTTCACCGGAATAGCGATTTTTTTCGAACCCAATTCAACTAAATATTTGTGAAAATTGACTACTTTTGTGGAAGTCCAAAAACTTTAAATAGAAAATTCTACTACTTCAATTAGCTAAATTCTATTACCTAAACACACATGTAGAAAAATCAACTAATCAAGTAGACCAAACAACCATTCTAATCATTCTCAACCGGTTTTTTGCGTGTTCATTCTCGAACAAAATGCAATCTTCCGTTCCGCGTACATTTCGCATCATTTTTACATAGTTGTGCGTATCTGTACACTGACTGTCGCAAACCAAATCAAAGAGTGTATTTTCGTGTTGGCGTTATTCGAGATAAGTCCTGTAGTAAAGTCCTGCAGTAATGTGCGTGCGATACAAGCATTTGACGCTGGCGGACATCAAATAAAACAAATAATTCCCAAAGAAAAAATTGGGCTGAGGAAAGAAAATGTAAGTCTTAATCCTAATGTCATGCCATTAACATTGTCTAATACTTATGATTTTTCCAGGGTTTTGGTACACCTTTAGCGGATACGCAGAAATATCATCGACATCTCGACATTATTGACGTTAGAACTATGTTTTAGTATTTTAATATAAATAATTTATGCTTGTTATTATTATTATAAAAGATAAATAAAGACAAATAAAGATACTATATATCACAAAACCAGATGGGGAATTTTACTTTTGAATTGAATGATTTATGAATTTTTTTTTTGTTGGTTCTTCTATTGAAAGTAGTAAAACTTACTATATGACTAGAGTTTTCAATGATTCAAATATACTGATTTATAGAAAATAATTAACTATTTTTACTAATAAATGAATTAAGTTTTCCGAATTTATTAGATATTTTAATTAAAGAGGATTAGATAAATTAGCCATACCTTCGTAGCTATTTTAACTAAATAGAATCATAAGCTGAAAATCAATGACGAACTTTAGATGAATTCGACTATTTCTTTAGATAACCATTCTAATTTTTTTTCTCAGTGTAGGAGAAGAAAAAAAAGGGTATCCTAAAACTAGTAACTGACGGGATAATACCTTCAATTTATTCACAAATTTTTACAAAAATTTGTGAATTATTCATTTTTGCAGCTGAGAACCATGTTAAGTTTATTTTTTTGTTGCAAATACAGTTCAGTTTTTGAAGCAATAAATTTTTCTTTTTCTATCAACACCATTATCCTTCCTTATACCTAAGATAAAAAACGGTGGCACAAATGCAAATCTTCCACTAATTTTAAAATCATACTTGCATATCTACAGATTTCTCTCAATTCAAGCATTTTTAATTTTTTTTTTTACCACTACTTCAATTAACAGCATTAGTCTAAATTTAATACGGATTTTTTGTGATTTTGTAGTGAACCAAACGGCCGTTAAAATTAAAATACCGTTTGCGAAAACTTTAAAACCCTCTAGTGTAAAATATGGATTTTGCAGATATGTCGGTTTTGTTTGATAGCGACGATATATGTATTTGTTGACATATCATTACACAAACGATTTTTAATTACTGATCATTTTTATTTTTTATTTGTCACTAGCAATGCCCAATGAATACATAAATCGTATTATTAAATGAGGCAACGCCCTAATAAGGAATGTCCATGAATAGGAAGCTCCCTTAAAAACTCACTTATTTCTTAAGGGAATTCTGATTTCTTATGGGGATTATGAATTCCGTCCTTAGACTCTTTATATTCCAAATGAACAACATGTTTGCAATAATTTGGCATCAAAACCTAACTCTTAATGTTGGCCTCTTTTTGCGGTTAATTTATACTATATACACACTACTGTAGTGTGCACATACTTTTGTCCATTAGTGTACCTGTCATCCAACCGGTTCAAAGAGAATTGTTCCATTGGAACCGGTTGAAGAAGAGAACTAGATATAACTGTAATTTTAAGTCAGAAAGAGTATATAAGCACGCAGTAACATTCAAGACTTCATATTGTTTGTATCGGAATTACTCGACGCTTGAACAGGTGAGCGTCGTTGCGCTGATACAGTGCGCATATTGCCTTGACTGGTGGGCATTAGGTCGATGGCAATTACTGGCGACCCAATATACAAAAATATTTATAGTTTTATAATTAAATATAATAATTCATCCATTTATTGGCGATCCTGCATCCGAAAATGGAATGAAAGAATGGAAGAAAATGTTCCAACTGCACCTATTGGTAGCAGCCAGCAGCCGCCTTACAAGCCACAGACTATACGTGCCACAGAAAAGCCGAGTACACCACCACCAGGCCCGCAGAGGCTGACTATTGAAGAGTACCGGGGGCGTCGCGTGTCGTGGCCTGACAGCAAAGGCGTAAAAACTAGAGGAGAGGCTAACGTCGATTCAACATATGCCGAAACCAAAATCTCGAAAAAGAGGAGGACAACGCTGCCGGGATAAGCGATTGTTGGCACATTATTTGTCAATAGTAAGGGAGGACACTCCTCCGCCATGGGACGTCGCCCAAGTCATCTACGAAAAGATTGACAACTTAAGAGAAAAATTAAAAAAAAATGAATGAATTCCATACATTGTTTCTTTTTTTCGCTTTAAAAAATATAATACGTATGTATTTAAAAATAACAAAGAACAATAATAGTACTAACAACAGCAGTCGGGACACAAACCCATCGATCTACACTAGTCTCACTTACTACCTAGATTGACGGAACAAATAACCAAAATAATACCTAAAACCATTAATACCCAAAACAATAACCAAAATCTAAAAATTGCATTCAAACCCAATAATAAACTAAAAGATACCATATACACTAACACAGTGGTTCTTAACCTTTTGCACATGAAGGACCACTTGATCAAACTCGTTAGTTGTTGCGGACCACCAAATTGCAATTGTGATAAAAATGATTCAAATCATGAAATCTTGTACCGAACAATCTTGGGAACACAACTTATTGCTGTCTTGTCATTAGAGGTTTTCGATTAGAAAAATGTGGAAATAACGCCAAACGGATATTGCTGCTTTTAAGACCATCACTCAGAAAAAGTTGACTGACAGAGATCGTCTTGCAAAGGACTCTGGGTGTGATTTTGCTAAGTCTGAACGGATTTCAAAACCCGCATTAATTTGCGTAAAGGGTGTTGCCCAATATTTCGGTTTGTTTCATCCAGAGATGGCTCATAATATTGAAATCCAGTTTTGTTTATCCGATTATAAAGCTCTGCCTTACAGTTCTTACTGGAAGAACAACAATTTTTACATAAGCTCATATAAATATGGCATTGCTGGTTCATGTTGTACCAGCAGAAACCGGTCGGAACCCTATTTAGAAGTACCACCGAAGATCAATAATAGCTTAATTATCTTAATTCAGCAATGTAAATTACCATTATGGTCTGGCTGGAAAAGAATATTCATGACCTTGAATACCTGAACTGTTTACCTACAATTATGACAACCCTCAAGTCTATAAAGACACGTAGCTACTCCACATAAAGTGAACATTCATATCAAGCTCTCGGCCGTCCTCGATGATTGCACAATCAATCGCAATCATTTTGCGTTCGTTACCTAAAAAAGAAGCATTTAAAGCAAATAGTATGCATACTCCAGCGAGTTGCGGCACACAGAGTGCATTTCGAGCCGGTTTCGAACTAGTATTACATGGCGCGCTGCAATTCTCATCAGATGCCTCTACGTATGCAGCGCGTCATGTAATACCAGGAGAGGCATTACCGGACTCAACCAGGCAAAGGTGTACGATCCTCTTATATAGGACACGAAATACACCCTGGTATCGAATCATTTTTAAATGGGGCTAGGCAATGGCTAGCCACCGATTCGATACGGCCGCGTTTCTGAACTATGTGTCAGAGAACGGGTTTAAACAAAGCAACAAAAACCGTCCAACAACAATGTTTTTGTTGCTTTATTTAAAGCAAATTTTGTCGATATTTCATTTCATAGTAACGGTCAAAATCTCAAAGAAAACAGTCTGTCCTGCTCAGTAAAAACGGACTGCCATCCGCTTTCAACCTTCAAGTTTCTATTAGAAAGTTAAGATTGAGATGCGTGAAATTCGAGAATTGTCGTGTCGGATTATGAGGGAACCACATCAAAGGCTTCGCGGACCAGCTAGGGTAGTCTCAGGGACCACTAGTGGTCCGCGGACCACCAGTTAAGAACCGTTGCACTAACACAAAACAAAAAATACCTACAATGGCCCAAAGTAACATAGTATCTCACAAAAACAATTCTGTTGTAAAAAGTTTCCGCCAAAGAAAAAGTTGTCAGCCGCAAAAAGGATTGATATAATACAATCCCGCCAAGTGTGGAGTTTGTGTTGTGTGTACCGCGTACCGCACCTCCGCTGGTTTGGTGGAAGCTAATTTCTTTCAACGCTTATTTAGGCTAGTCATTTAACGATTTTAGGTCGCAAAAAATTGCTCGGCTCTGTTGTTTTGGGATATTGTTGGGATAGATACCAGAAGTGTACCACCAAGTTTGCAACTTCGAAAAACCTGTGCTAACCCCGTAACCTTCAAAAAACCTCAAAATTTTCGTACTTTTCATATATTTTTGTTTGTAATTTCTAAAAGGTGCTTCCTACAAGTAAGTCGTCCACTGCGCTTTAAAAGCTAAGAACATCTTCTTTAAATTGAGTGTAACCCCAGTTTTGTAGGTGCAAAGGATCCCAAGATACAGCACTTTAAAAAATGTTTTTTTTTTTTTTGTAAAAAAGTTCGAGATTGTATTTTAGGAGGTTTGTATGACAGCCCTATGACGTAATGTTCCGATCCCATCCATTCCTAGATATGTTTTGAAGCTTTACTAGGAACACATTTGGGTGAGGTTTGGTTAAGATTGGTTAATATAGAAAAAAGTTTTTCTTAGAAGAACCTAATTTCCAGAGGTTGGTTTGTATGACAGCCCTATAACGTAGGGTTCCGATTTCATCCGTTCCTAGATATTTTTTGAGGCTTAACCAGGGACATACTTGGGTGAAGTTTGGTAATTATTGGTACATAAAGAAAAAAGTTTTTCTTATAAGAACCTAATTTTCAGGGGCAGCCCTATGGTCTGATTCCATTCGTTCCGACATATATACAGCTAACTAACTGGTTTATAACTTAATGTCACATGGCTTTCTCCGTAGAATGCACATTTAAGCCGATATTCAGCTCGGAACATGACTGAAATTACAATTTCGAACTTTTTTACAAAAAACAATGTTTAAAGTGCTGTATCTTGGGATACTTTGCGCCTAAAAAGCTGGGGTTACACAATTTCGAACTTTTTTACAAAAAACAATGTTTAAAGTGCTGTATCTTGGGATACTTTGCGCCTGAAAAGCTGGGGTTACACTCAAATTAAAGAAGATTTTCTTAGCTTTAACAGTGCAGTGGACAACTTACTTGTAAGAAGCACCTCTTATAAATTACAAACAAAAATATGAAAAAAGTCCGATAATTTTGAGGTTTTTTGAGGGTCACGGGGTTAGCACAGGTTTTTCGAAGTTGCAAACTTGGTGGTACACTTGTGGTATCTATCCTAACAATATCCCAAAAAACCAGAGCCGAGCAATTTTTTGCGACCTAACGCCTTGTATTTCGGTTTATTGACTGGCCTAATTGGCGGGGAGCTGACGAGGGTGCTATTTGCTGCTATGCTCTTTTCAGTTTTAGTCTCGAATCTTCCAACCTTATAAATAAAATGTGTTTTACAAACATTTTTTTTTGCTTTCCTTTGTATAGACGACTTTTCCCCTTTTTATAGAATAAAATTCTTTCGTAATTTTCATAAGATTGGTTTTATCCTGCAATTACCCCACCCCGCCAAACAGCATTGCAAGAAATTAGCTTCCACCAAACCAGCGCGGGTGCGGTACACACAACACAATCTCCACACGAATTGGCAAATTCAGCGTGGTCTATCGCGGCGGAAATTATTTCACAAATTCTGACGCATACCTCATCACGCTGTTTTCGTGGAAACTATTAACTAAGTCAATCACTTTTGAATGCATATCCTTGCGAGCATTTTGGCGGGATTGTATTATATCAATTCTTTTTGCGGCTGACAACTTTTTCTTTGGCGGAAACTTTTCACAACAAAGTTGTTTTTGTGAGATATCATATTTTTTTGCAGTTTTCAATTGACAAAATCAACTTAACATAACAATAAATGAATGCGTTTATTTTCTTGAAATGAAGACGATATTCACTGTCCTTTTATCACGACCATGTTTGAGAACATAATAACAATAATAAACCTCTTGGTAACCTTTGTGCTCTTTGATAACCTTTGCGTCCTTCGTAACCTGAGGTGTGTGTGTTTTGCGAACCTCTACCGTTTGCTGGAAACTTTAGGATTATCGGGATGTTATTTGTTCATTCAATATTATATAGTAATATGTACGTACTCGTATAAGAGACGTACTAAAACTGGATCTTTGAGCCCTTGCAGACGCTTTACAACTGAAAACTTTGGAGAACATATACAAGGGATTGTTCGAAACAGTCCTGCCAAATCACAAAACTATACGATTCTTTTCTAGACATTTTTCGGGCCTATCCCCGACTTTTGCAAAATGCTTCCTTTAAAACATATAAGAAGATTTAAGCGAGAAACTCACGCATTTTTTCACATTTTCCGCTGTATCTTTTTTTCTACTCCACGGATCGGAGCAAACGATAGCCTATGCACACCTTCACGACAGACTCTATCAATGGGAAAAGAGACCAAATCCCGAGATGCCCTCTGCAAAGCTGTAGCCTTGTCAATGAACAACAAGAACAACGAGAACAAGATTTTCGAAAAAATGCGATTTTCAAACTCTTATATCTCCGGTGTTTTTTTTATCGTATCTTCTTGAAATTTTCTACACTTCGTAAGACGGCGCGAACGACAACCTTTACCGAATTGGAACACTCAGGACCAACCAGGGTCCGAGCTACAGAGGTCCGAAAACCCGTACTTGTTCCGTCGTGTAAACATAGTCTTAGTCGCTTCTCACTTTTGATTTGTTCAAATTTCTTCGTTTTTCTTTGGCGGGCGATTGATGTATATAAAATCCCATGTAAAACGTGTGCGGATAACAACCAAGATGTAGCGCATTATGGCTCCACCAGCAGACGCCTATATACAAGACTAGGGAACACCAAAACCCGACAAGGATGGACAATAACCATAAAACCCTCTTAGTCAAGCACCAGCGTGAACTCCACTATACAATGAATTTTAAAAACACCAGAATAATAGATAATGAGCATAATATATGTACGGAAAGTCACATAAACACCAATTATAATAAATCGCTAAACACTAAAACTGAATTAGACATCATAATGAGTAGATACAACAAAGTAATAGTATAAACGCACCATAAATGAATGACAACTGATAGTAACAGTCATATAGATGACAATTCTCCATCTTGACAATTCATTTTTAATATGTGCAATTATGAGTGTTTTTCTGTTAATCCTTAAAAATGTTTTGTCTTCCCCTAATTTCTAAGTTCGATAATGTTAATATGTAATATCTGTGATAATCATCTAAAATATGCCCAATTATAGTATAAGTAAAAAAATGTTTTTCAAAATTAGTCAAATGCAAACCAACAACTAATTGTACACATTATAGATTTCTACCTGATGATGCCGATAATAGGCGAAAAGTTGTAGAGCGAAATAAATTTAATAAGAAGCTGGATAGTTACTCATCATTTATTCACCGTTTTCTTGGGATGTCTTATTCTAACGGGCAGTGTTTTGAATAGTAAAATTATAATTTCATATTAATTAAATGCAATATTTTTTGTTCCGCTAAGTTCAACAGTTTCATTTTTAAAAACATCTTAATGGAATTAAAGCGCGAAATTTTATTGCATTCGTCTTAACACAGCAAAGTATATGATTCGGTAGCTTTAACTATACATCATAGTCGAATATTTTGAATAATTTTTTGTGCATTTAATATTTTCCCCAAGTAGTAAGTAGTAGACATTGACATACTAACATAGTGACCATGACTGACTTTATCCATTACAAGCGTGTATGGCGGCCCGTTTCAGTTTCAAAGATTGCATCAACCGCCTGTTGCTGTATGTGTAGTGATGATGCTGACCTGAAAGCACGACTTGCGCGCGCCTTTCATTGCAATGTATTTCTTCCTTTTCCACACCTCCTCGTGAAAACGCAATTCACAGAAATGACTGAATATATATGGTACTTTCCATTTCCACCTAGAGCCGACATAGTTTTATACATACATAATATTAATGTACTACTATAAATAAAATAAAAAGTATACATATCTGTATAAAAATATTATACTCATTATATTTATAAATGCACAGGTGGGATTCACTTGTTTTGTTTTGCATTATTTTTGTGTAATACCCACCATTCGACTCCCCCGAATGAATCGCACTAAAGTAATAGCTCAATACAATAATAATGTTGTCATGTGTCGTCACCATAATATAATTAATTTCATGCGTCGCGTCGCATTATGCCGAACGCGCTTTACACGATTCAATTGAAATGCGTTAGAGGCGATGAAATAAAAAAAAACCCAATAGACGTCTAACCGTAGACATTGTGCCCAAAGCACAGATTATGCTGAGCTGATGGAAACTGGGAAAAAAGTGAGTAATATTAGTTAATAGTTAAACGTTGAATTTAAGGGGGCCTGTCTATCTAAATGTGTGAAATTTTTTTTTTTTTAAATTATAAAAAAATATTGGGACATGACAATAGCTGAAGCGGTAATTTCAGATTCGCACATTGTTTGGTGCAGTATCCACCTGAACTATGGAATAATTACCAGGATGACATGTCAGAAGACATTTTGCAGCCTATGCGTATCAGTTTACAGAATACCTCCCTCGAAGTGAATGAGGAGATACATAAGCAAGCACTAATTTTGATCGAGGACATGTGTTACCATATATGCGGATCCGTATTAGTGAAGTTAGGAGTGCAAATGTCATGTCGTAGAATGCATGATGGTTTCGAGACATGGAACGTGAATGCGAATACGATCGTGATGTACTATATCAATCAGTTCAAGCAAATGTGGTACTTTTGAACTCTGAACAAAAGGATGTCTACGATCGGCTAATGAAAGCGATTGACAATGGAAATGGTGGATTATACTTTCTCGATGCGACCGGAGGAACTGGAAAGCCATTCCTCATGTCGTTGGTTTTAGCCACTGATCGTGTGAGATCCGAAATAGCAGTAGCGGTTATTTCGTCTATGATTGCTGCTACATTGCTGGAAGGTTGTCGATCGGCTCATTCTGAGTTTGAATTGCCCCTAAAGCTTCACGCAACTGAAACAAACATTGCGAAACACTTAGCAATGGCAATTGTTTTGGCTGCAGCTAAAATAATAATTTGGGATGAATGCACAATGGCGCACAAACGCGCATTGGAAGCATTTAATCGTACTATGAGAGATCTTCTCAATAACTCCAAACGTTTTGAAGGCGCAATGATTCTCCTATGTGGCGATATCCGCCAAACATTAGCAGTTAGCATTAGTCTAAGGTCGAAATTAATGCCTGCCTTAAATCATCGACTCTGTGGCGTTAGGTCAACAAACTTTAACTGACTACAAATATGGGAGTTGCCCTTGCTTAACAATCCATTTGCCGATGATTTCTCAAAGTAGTTGCTAACTACCGGAAATGGTCGTGTTGCTGTGGACGAATCGAACGGGTTGATTTCCTTTCCACCAAATTTTTGCAATTTTGTCTTATCGAGAAGGTGTTCTCGAATATTATTGGTAATCACAAAGACTACAATTGGTCAAGTGAGCGAGCCATTCTTGCTGCGAAGAATAAAGACGTGGATCACATAAACGTCATAGTGCAAAACCAAATCATATTAGTCCATTGCATTCTTTCAAATCGATCGACTGTGTTACAAGCGAAGATAGGATCCTGTTTAATAGGAAAAGCGATTATCCCTTTAGTAATTTAAAACGTGGTTTTTAGCAAAGGAGATTACAATTTAAATCACTCCTTAAAGATCGACTAGCACAAATGTTTCAAATCATTGATTTATAATCTGAAAATCAACAATAAAAAAAATCAAAACAATTAAAAACCAAACGGAACCCTTATAAATGATAGCGAAAGTGATATGAAGCTATTTACACTTCTACTTATGTATATTATTGAGTTATGTATTTTTTTGTCTCCTCATATACAACACACTTAACATTGGAAATGTTAAACATTAAAGCCTCAAGACTTTTAAAACGTACTAACAACTCACGTATTCGCATACGGTCATACTTATTTCTATAGGTGCACGCTGAAAACAGACGTGCGCTTTGTGTTCATGATTTTTTTTTTGCAAGATGGCTGTAATGTAAGTGATATTATGCAATGACATTTGAAATTACCGAAATTACATTAAGTGGAATTTTTTTACGTTCGTCCTACTTACAAATATTATTATTATTTGTATTTAGAGGTACGGAAATTTCGTTTTTACGAAATAGATGCGAATTTCGGCGAAATTTGCTCATTTTTGCGAATTGACGCGAAAGGTTCTAATAAGAATAGAAAAATGTCTAAATGCAAGAGTTCGCAGAATGACGAGCACGATGGCTTGCCAAACACCGAGCAAGCTATTTAGTCAGTGGTTGGATGAATGAACTTTGTTTTCTGCAAAGGGATTTTTATAGGTAGAGTTTTTCCCGTGGTTTGACGAGCCCCAAAATTGAAATCATCTATACATAAAAAAATCGAAAGAATACGTGCGTGCCTCTGCCTGAGAAGCGTACCGTAACTTCTTGAGAGGCGTTGTCGACTTTGTCGTATGTATTGTTAAAAACATTTCTCAACAACTGAACTCGTAGTATGATTCAGTTGCCAGCAACACTGCTTCCTAGGTGACTTTTTGCTTATTATTAATAAAAATTTCGGAATAAAATTAAATCGTAATTGATGAAATGATTATTCAAAATATTCGTTTCACTGTGAATATCTAGAATTGCTAGTTTAACAGTAACAAAATGTACAAAACTATGTTTTATGCGAATTTCAACGAAATTTCCAATTTTCAAAATTAGTTTATAGGAAATTCCTGTTTTTTATTTGCGAAATGTCCGTACCTCTATTTGCATTATATTTACACAATATTGTAAAATGCCGGGTATTTAGCTTAATTATTTGAAGATGGTAAAAAATAAATGCAAATAAAAATGATGTTAATTGGTAGTACACGGAGAGAAATTTCCGTAGTGACTTTTACTAAATCGAGTAATGACATTCACTAAACGTTGAGCAATGAATATTCATTACAAAATCAATAAGATTTTATCGGTTTACTACAAAATGTTGTGAACTTGACATTTTGTTTGCTCTCAGAACTTTAATTACGTTACAATGAAAAAAAATGATTACAGTTGCTTTTGTGAAATTTAATTACAACTACAATGCATTTTCAACCCAATGCTAATTAAACTCAAATTTTCAGAGAAACAAATGTCATACGAAAAATATATTTAATATGTCAGTGTGGTGTCGGGAGTTATTGTAAAATTTTAATTTAGTTCTGTGTTAGCAAAGGTTTCGTGGTCTGTAAGTTAATATCGTCGCTATAAAACAAAACCGGCATATCTGCAAAATCCATATTTTACACCAGAGGGTTTTGAAGTTTTTGCCAACGGTATTTTAATATAAACGTCTGTTCGATGCACCACAAAGTCACACAAAATTGGATTAAGTTTATATGCATACTGATATTATTGAAGTAGTAGTTACAAATAAATTAAAAAATGCTTAATTTAGAAGAAATCTGCAGATATGCCAGTTTGGTTTTAAAATCAGGGGCCCTATCATGTAATTCGAAACGAAAACGAAAGTGCAGACAGTTTCGTATTCGATAGCAATTTGGTATCGTGTAACTCGTTCGTTTCGAGTAATTGGTATTGCCTTACGAATTAGGCCAAATTCCCTTCATGTACTAGAATGAATCGACTAACGTAGTAGACCATGTCATATGACACAAAGTCAAATTTAATGTTTTTCTGTTTCAGATTACTTTTTAGTGTTTCGGTGTAAAAAAGAAGTTAAATTACATTATAAAATATAGCATTTTTGTCGTATTCAATTAAAAAAAGTGAAATAGTGACGGAAAAAAGACGGGAAAAAGACGGGAAAAAGACGGGAAATTTTTCGAGTCGCAATTGGGATTCGAACACGCGCTCGAATTTAGTGTATCGGGTCAGACGGGAGACGACGCGCCCCCCATCGTACGACGAAAATTTAGGATGTGCGTACAAATTGATTAATTTCGTTAAAGCATTTAGATGCGATTTTTTAAATTGTGGATTTTTGTATTATGAAAATTCAAACGAAAAATGTAAAATTATATATGTGTTTTCTAACTCTGTAAATAAAGTGTACCTAAATATTCATATACGAAAACTTATATTTTTAACAAAAAATCTTTAAATTTCATCTGCATTCTGAAAAGAAATCCATTTTTTTTTCTAAACCGAAGATGTTCAATTCCTCTTGTCCTCCTTGGTAGCTTAAAAATTGCACGACGATTCCGGGAATCCAAATTTTTCTATTCGTCTTTACAAAATATAAAAATGCATTATTTTAAGGAAAACTCATAGTCTTTGTCTTAAGAAGTCCGTTACACTAATTTGTGTGCTAAAGACTCAACCTTCGCTTAGAATAAACACATAAACGATTGCTTTTCGATAGTACCCTACCTTTCGAATGCATTTTCGATCCAATCGTCCATATCCTCGAACGCTTTCGAATTACATGATAGGGGATTTTCGATTCGTATGCTCGAAAGACGAAAGTCCTATTACTTTCGAATAGAAGCTATTCGTTTTCGAGTTACATGATACCACTTTAGCCATTTCGAAAGCAATTCCTTTCGAATCGAATTACATGATAGGGCCCCAGAGCAGTTATGCCAGTTTGAATTAAAAACAGGGTTACTGTTTGCACTGTTGCACAGTATTCTATAAGGAATATTGTAAGATAATTCGGTTTTACTTACAATTATGAACAGCTTTTCTTCAGAAACTTTTGAAGCGATTGGCGTATTGCCCAATAGATCTGTCTTTTACTAAATTGAAGGGCAATTTGCGCCGAAATGAACACCGGCACAACCCCAATTGATATATTTTTACTCAACTATACAATGTGCCGGTATGACAGAAAAATAGAGAAAAAAAACAATTTTTTTGATATCAAAAACTCAAAAACGAAATTTTTGCACTTATGCCGGTTTTGTTTTATAGCGACGATATGTATATGTATAATTTTACATAAATTTTTTGTTTGTTTTGTGATTACTATAAATTTATAACAGGAAGAAAATCTGAAAGAAATTCATAAAATTTTGATCACATTTTGGGCACATCTACAAAAATGAACGAAATGGTAACTTTTAAATGCATATCCTTATTACAATAATTTAAGAAAAAGTACGTATTTGCGAGTGTAAAGCCTCGATTCCGCGCAGTTGCTGCAGGAAAACCTAAAAACCTGCAATACACAATTCGTAGCCCGAGTTTCGAGAGCTTATCTATTCCAAAATTTACTTTTTTTCTCATAGTTACTGAAATGTTCAATTTAAATTGATTTACCATTTCTTTGTTCTAGGAAAGAACATAAATTAAAATATTGGAACGAAAAATTCGATTCTTGTTTCAGTTGGCAAAATTAATTTTATTAAAATGTAATAAACTTTTTCACAACGCGAGTTGTTAATTTTACTACAAATGCGATGGGGTCAAAATTCATTGCATTTCTGTAAAATTTACTACCGATTTTGTAAAATTTCACTAATTTTTTCTCTCCGTGTAGTAACTGCCTAACTTAAATGTTTCCCTTTCATTGGGCAGATCAACGCACGTATTAAAAAATATTGGTAGGTACAACAAATTACTTTTCTCCTTGCACATTTGCTACCGCCATACAGTGACACGCAAAACTGTTCACGAAATTAAAGATTTTTGCTTTTTTTACCACTGTGAAATTAGGAGAAAGAAATCAATGAAACTTTTAACTTAAATAAATATTTTAATTTATTCTAAACAAACAAATCAAAGAAACATGAAAATTAAATTATAATATTTAATAAAAAAAATGGATTTGTTTATTTACTTTTGTGAACACTTTTGCGGGTCGCAGGCAATTTCGATTTTAATAGATCGTATCACCCCCTGTGGCCTTAATAATGGCCTCAATACGCTTGGACATGCTTCGGATAAGGTTATCCAACAGTTGACCATCAATTTTCTTCCATTCGCATTGAACTTTTTCCCAAAGCTCGTCCACAGGTTTCAGAATATCCTTATTTGCGAGCAGCCGTTTTTTTTTTTAACAGACCACAAATTTTCCATAGGATTTGGGTCGAATGACTGAGCGTGCTATTTCATTGTCCTAATATTATTATTTTCCAGCCATTCTTTTGTTATTTTGGCCGTATGTTTGGTGTCATTATCATCCGTAAAGATTGCATCTTCAGTTTCGCAACCAAAAACATCGATACTCGGAATCATAGAGACCTCCAGGATGTCTATATAATCAATTACATGCATTATTCCCTTTACTAGAAGCAATTTTCCACACTTGTGGCATTTAAAACAATTCCAAACCATTAAAGAGCCTCCACAGAATTTCAGACTTTTGATGATGTTGTGTTCGCGGAGCCCTAATTTTTGGTCCACCTAAGTCCAAGTCCTTCCAACAGAGCCTAGACGATTAATTTTATTCTCATTATACCATATTGCAGACTTTCAATGAGCAATAGCCCAATTTCGGTGCTGCTTAGCAAAGGTCAAGCGTGCTTTCTTATGGTACTCTCGTAAGAATGGCTTCGAAGCCTTTGCTTTCGCTTTTAACCCTCCGGTTTTAAGACACCTACGGTCTGTGTCATTCGAAATACGGATCCCCCATATGCTCCGTAGCTCTAGATTGCCTTCCGCAGCATCTTCAACGGCGCCAGTAACAATGATCCGACGAAAATACCGCTCGGATTCGGGGGATAGCCATTTCGGGCAACTTATTTTGAACCTCTCCCAAAAATTTTAACAAAATAATGGCTGGAAAATAATAATATTAGGACAATAAAATGGCACGCTCAGTCATCCGACCTAATTCCTATTGAAAATTTGTGGTCTGTTAAACTAAAAACGGCTGCTCGCAAATAAGGATATTTCAAAAACTGTGGACGAGCTTTGGGAAAAAGCTCAATGCAAATGGGAGAAAATTGATGCTCAACTGTTGATAACCTTATCCAAAGCATGTCCAAGCGTATTGAGGCCATTATTAAGGCCACAGGCGGTTATACGATCTATTACAATCGAAATTGCCTGCGACCCGCAAAAGTGTTCACAAAAGTAAATAAACAAATCCATTTTTTTTATTAAATATTATAATTTAATTTTCATGTTTCTTTGATTTGTTTGCTCAGAATAAAATAAAATATTTATTTATGTTAAAAGTTTTATTGGTTTCTTTCTCCTAATTTCACAGCGGCAGAAAATGCAAAAATCTTTAATTTCGTGAACAGTTTTGCGTGTCACTGTATATAAATTGACTCTAATTACATTTCGAGGCAATTGCCATGTTGAACAAAATTGTAAATAATAATGTATGCAATATCTCAACACTATTATTTGCAATATCTTTTAATTTTTTTTAAAGACTTACGAAATACGCAAAAGTCTCCTAGTGTTGACAGACATTTTCGATTAATAAAGATTTTTATCGTGCTGGCCTGAGGGTCTGAAAAATGTACTATGAACTAGACATATTGTTAATCAAACAATTGCTGAAAAGTCTTTTCAGCTAATACATTTTATTTGAATCATACATTTCTTACGCATTTGATTTAAAAATACAAGAAGTAATGAATGAATACATTTTTGTATGTAAAAGAAGTGAAAGTATTTACAAACTATTGTGTAAAATCTAATGCATACCCGTTTACTTTGAAGGTAAATATGTATATGGTGACAAGAATAGACTAATATGATTTGGTTTATTTAAACGTATTGCATTGAAAGCCGCAGAAAGGTGAACAATGTAAGAAAACATTTATCCGCAAACTAAAAAAAAGAAACAGACATTTGAGCCAATAATGAGAACTTTTTCTGACAGCACCCTGTTGAAAAAAAATATCAAAACAAGCTCCAAAAATATCATCCTTTTCCGTTTACTTGCAGTTAAACGGTTAATAGTTGACTTTTCAAGAAACAGGTTTCACCCTTATACTATCGTCAAATAAAGCCGAAAAACCCTAAAGTTAAAAAAAGAGTGAAATGATGCCAAACTGAAAGCCCACACAACTTAATAGGAGTCAGCCTACCTACCCCAAAAATTGTACACATAGATTTCAAAGGGTTGAGGGCGTAGCCTTGATTGGAACATGTCCCTTGTGTCAAAAATTTCGGCGCGATATATGAATGTCAAAAAATGTAAATACCTCACAGTTTTTTGGGTCTAGGAGGGTATAATTTTCAGCAAAAAAGTCTAGGGAGCTATTTATAATTGCAAATCAAATTTGGCCCCATCACCATCTTTCCACTTCTAGTCCAGCGCGCAAAATAGTGTAACGTTGTAGTTCGTACATATATAGGAGGAGAGGGAGGAAGGGTGTGCAATATTTTGCATCAAAAGAGGCATACAATTCGACAAGTAGCTTTGGGTGTTGTCACGATGGGACCCATCGCGCTATTGTCCACGGAATTAGCCAATACTTCACGATTTCAACCAGAGTATAGGTATGTATATAATCAAAGATTAAGGACCTAAACCTAATTTTTTAAATTCGCGGAATATAATTTTATAAAGTTCTTAAAAAAAGAAAATAGATAGTTCTAGGGAAATTTGCTCTTACAAGAACAGTGATTTGCAAGTACTGGTTCAAAGCGATATGTTTTCGATTAGGGCGAATATATCTCATATATTGGACTCCATCGCTAGTGTTGGCTCTGATCGGAACTTCTTGAAGAGCGTGACACCCACGCCTGTTTTCGCAAGATCGGCCGGCAGCAGGGTTCCGACATATCGTCCCCAGTTCCCGAAACACACCTCATTTGCGAATCATGAAGGTGGAAAGTGGAGCAGTGTTAAATTGTCTTATCAGATATCTGCTTATTTGTTTTTTTTTGTCTCTGCCAGGCGTATGTTGTCTACCACGTTGAGCTTTTGTACCGCGCGGTTTAGCAAACCCTGACAGACTTTCCACCTTCATGATTCGCAAATGGGGTGTGTTTCGGGGACTGGGGATGATACGTCGGAACCCTGCTGGAGGTCGATTTTGCGGAAACAGGCATCGGCGCCACGCTCTTTAAGAAGTTCCGATCAGAGGCAAAACTACCTTAACTACACTGAAAAGAATCATTTGCATTAAACAAGAAAAAATACAATAAAAAACAGCCAAGGAAAATTGTTTTCCTGATTTAAGATGTATTTTCTTGTCCCAAGAAAAATTTTTCTGATTTAAGAAGTATTTTCTTGTTCTAAGACAATTTTTGCTTGAAATAATGCTTATTTATTTATTTTAAGCAAAGACTTTTCTTGGAACAAGAAAATACATCTTAAATCAGGAAAAATCCTTCCTTGGCTGTTTTCTATTGTATTTTTTTCTTGTTTTAGGAAATGATTTTTTCAGTGTACTAATCATTACTTTTTCAAATATGTAGTACGTTTGCCCTGTGGCATGGGTCGCGAATAATGCCACCGCCTTTCCCGGCGTGTCGTAGAAGGCGACTAAAAAGGGACCTAATCCAAGGTGGATCAGCATGCGCCGAGGGATGCATGGTCAAGAGGGTGCTTGGCCGCTAGTATGCGAAGGTCGCAGGCAACCATGACATCTGAAGCCTGAGGCACGTTTTAACATCAACAAGACCTCCCATAGGTTAGTGTGTGTGTGTGTGTATGGGTTGCTGCGTCTGGAGATAGCCGGCGGACGTAAAAGGAAAGTCCATAAATTTACTTATTTCCACACACTAGTGCCAAAAACACAACCTTTCTCCAAAAGGTGTAAAAGAATGGAAGGCCTTATGGAAATTGACGCAGATACAAGCACTACCCCGCTGGGCACTACTTCTGCTATGCGGTTGAGTGATCCCGGGGCGAACCTAGTTCGCGCCAGAGCTCGACGGTTTCCGGGGGCGAGCAATATAAGGCAGTCCAATTACATTGTGGAGAAGCTGAGGGTTGCAAGCTGGAATGTCGGTTCCATGACGTCAAAGAGCGAGGAGATTGAGGATATCATGAAGCGGAGAGGGATAGACATTATGTGCGTGCAAGAGACAAAGTGGCGAAATACCCATATCGACAGAGCCCGGTTTCTTACGAATTCCATGAAGTACAAATTGTACTACTATGGAATTACAAACCAAAGAAACGGAGTTGGCATTATTCTGGCGTCGTCTTTACTTGGCAGTATAATAAGTGTCGCGAAGAGAAGTGACCGCTTGATCAGCATCAAATTGGTTATCTGCGGAAGGGTGTGGAACGTAATAAGTGCCTACGCTCCCCAAGTGGGACTGCCACCAGAAGAAAAAGAGGCATTTTGGAACGACGTTGACACCCTAATTCAGACCATTCCAGATACCGAATTGGTGTTCTTGGGAGGAGATTTAAATGGCCATGTGGGTGAATCAAATTATGATTACGAGGATTGCCATGGTGGAAAGGGTAGCCCTTCAACGGTCAGAAATGACGAAGGTTAAGCTATTCTGACCATGTGCAGATCGCATGGTTTGGTCATCCTAAATACATGGTTTGTGAAAAACGAGAGACACCTAATCACCTACAGTAGTGGACACGGAGATAGGAAACACGAAACGCAGATCGATTACCACCTCTGTTTCGATTTTATGAGAAGGTGGGTAAGAGACTGCAAGGTGATCTTGGGTGAATCTGTCGTCAGCCAACATCGTTTGCTCCTGTCAGAATTTATTTTGAAAGCAGGAGGAGCAAGAAATAGAAGAACTCCCAAGCCTGTCGAAAAAATCAAGTGGCACAATCTCACAAACGACAACTTTGAACCTGTAGTAACTCCATTCATTGATAAAATGACGGAGTGGTTTCAAAACAACATAAACTGCACCGAGCACAGTCCAACACAAATGTGGAATAGTTTCGCTGAAATGTCAGTAGGTGAGGCGGAAAAGGCACTTGGAGTTTCGAAAGGTCCACTCCACACGAAGAAAGAAACATGGTGGTGGAACACCGAAACTAAGGAAGCAGTGCAAGCCAAATCGAACGCATTTAAGGCATGGACGAAATGTGAGTCAAGCAGTGAAGCCGAACGGGTTCAACTTCGCGAAAATTATATGCAATGCCGGAAGAAAGTAAAGCGCTTGGTAGCTCAAGCAAAGGCGAAGGCAGCTGAGAAATTCTACCAAGAATTAGAAACTCAGACTGCGACCGAAGGACCGTCTTTGCGCGAGAGACCTAAGCACGACGCCAGGATATTTAGGGTCGCAGCCCAAAGGAGAAGGAACGCTCGGGAAATACAGGCGCCAAAGTACGTGGAGGACTCGCAAGGTATGTTGCTGATTGACGATACGGCAGTTTGTAGCAGGATGCGAGAGTATTTTGACGAACTTCTAAATGAAGAATTTCCTCGAGCAGCTTTTCAAGATGTTGAGCCGAATACCACAAATATTGAAGATATCTCAGAGGAAGAGGTGATGGAGGCAATGCATCAGATGAAACGCGGAAAGGCAGTCGGCCCGGACAAAACGGAATTTTGGTTGAAAATGGAAAATGTCGGGCTTAGTTGGCTCACAGTTCTCTTCAACAAAACCAAAGGTGGGCAACCGATGCCTGATGCTTTCAGGGAAAGTTTTCTTCTTCCTTTCTATAAGAACAAGGGAGACTCACGCAAACTCAACAACTATAGGGCTATAAAGTTAACACCTCATACACTAAAGATCTACGAGCGAGTTGTCTGCAACCGATTGAGAAAGATTGTGCGGTTGAATGACAATCAATGCGGCTTTGTTGAAGGTCGATCTACAGTCGATGCGATTCAGTGCATTCGTATTGCGATGGAAAATTATAGAGCAGCACGAAAGGACTTGTACTTTGTGTTCATCGATTTGGAGAAGGCATTCGATAGAGTACCTCGTGATCTGATATGGTTGGCCTTGAGAGCACTTAATGTCCCCGAGGCATACGTCAGGATGATACGAGACATGTATGATGGAGCTACGACTAAGGTTAGATGCACAGCCGGTGAATCAGAAGAATTTCCGGTGAATGTCGGAGTACACCAGGGCAGTGTATTGAGTCCGTTGCTCTTCAACATCATCATGTGCTACTTATTAACACGTATATCCGACGGCCTAGAAATATCTCTTCTTTTTGCCGATGATATAGTCCTCAGTAGCCCAAACATCGTTGCCTTGCAAGCTGCGCTTACAAAATGGTGTGACATTCTGGAGGAGCATGGACTGAGGGTAAGTATAACAAAGACTGAGTTCTTATGCTGCCAATTCTCAGACCCAAATGCACCGATACCTGAAATGTACGTCAAAGGAGAGCAGCTTAAGTCTTGTACCAAGTTCAAGTACCTTGGCTCGATGGTGAACAGCGGAGCTACATGCGATGATGACATCAAACATCGCACAAAGGTTGGGTGGATGAGGTGGCGAGAAAACTCTGGAGTTTTCTGCGATAAGAAAATGCCACTGAAGCTAAAGGGCAAGTTGTACAAAACGGTTGTACGTCCCGCACTCATGTATGGATCAGAATGCTGGACCATGTATGAAGGTTACGCGAAAGAAATGACAGCGACTGAAATGAAAATGTTACGCATGTCAGTTGGTGTAACCAAAAGGGACCACATCAAGAGTAGCTACATCCGAGGCAGCTTGTCCATAGACCAACCAATCACCGAAAAGCTCGAAGACCGACGAATGGATTGGTATTGCCATGTGCAAAGTAGTGTTGCACGGAACCGTGGACCCGGACCCGGGTACCCGGTTCCTAACGAGAACCGCCCCGACCGGTTCCAAATAGAACCGAGCACCGGTTCCAAATAGAAACGAGCACCGGTTCCAAGAGAACCGAGTCCGGTTCCACAGAATCGTTATTCGGTTCTGATGGACCCGATTTTCGGTTCTTGCGGAACCGGACTCGCGGGTCTGTGGAACCGGACATGTGAAGCGGACTGGAATTCTGATACAGACTATGAATTGGTAGATTCTGGAGGCATATTGTTGTAAAGTAATATTGAACATTGCATTGCACTTGTTGGTAAGTGCAAAGATTGTTAAACGGCAGATTTTTTGTGTGTGCGCAGTTTGTAAATGCGTTGCGTTGTTAGGATGTTGTTTGTTTGTGTATATTATAAGCGCATGTTAAGAAATTTGATGGGTGAAGAACGGGTGTTTTTTTATAATTTGTTCATATGAATTACCTATGCTGAAGGCTGAATTTAAAATATAATAGTCCAACAATCATATTAGCATTTCAAATAGAAAAAAATGAATAAGGCTAATTTTTGTTGTTTTTGAATCAGCGGGCTCCCAGGAATCTAAAACTCATTTTGCTAAAAAAAAATTGATCGGAAAGTCCTACAATGGACAAAAAAGGATACTCTTTAATCATTGAGCGGAGGTCGGCATGCGGGGTATCATATCAAAGGACGCCGTGTACATTACACATCCGGTGTTTGTTTCCTGTTTCAAGGACCCTCAACAGAATAAATCGAGCTTAAATGGAAAATTATCTTGTTTTCCGTATAGCTTTCCAAAGCCATAAATACGAAAATAAATTCAAGTTGTCACTACTTTTCTCACTTTTCAGAATCTATAATAACTGAGGATTCTACGAATAAATTTGCTAAAAAAAAAGTTGATCGGAAAGCTATGAAAAAGGACATGAAAGGGCACTAATTACACACCTTGATCGAACGTGTGCATGCGGGGTGTCATATCAAAGAGGACGTCGAGTACATTCCATATTCGGCCTTTGTTACTTGTTTCACCCTCAAACGAGAAAATTGGGCTTAAATGAAAATGTGTTTTCCGTATTAGTATCTTTTCAAAGCCGTAATTTCCCATTGCCCCGCATGCCGGCCTCCGCTCAATGATTAAAGAATATTTTTTTTGTCCTTTTTGGGACCAATTTTTTTTAGCAAAATGAGTTTTAGTTTCCTGGGAGCCCACTGGTTTAAAATCAACGAAAATTACATTTACTCTATTTGGAGGGCTGAATTGGGATATTTTGACTGGACTAATAACAATACGCTGGGGATATTATAATTATGTTAAGATTTTATGATTGACGGAATTCAATGAAATGAAGACATTGTAATTAAGATTATATTTTTATCATTCCGTGTTTTTGGGTATCGAAAAAAAGTTTAAGGTAGATGTTAAAAATATTGATAAAAACTTTTTTGTTTTTGTGTGATTTTTTGCCCTGCGCTGTAATTTTATAAAAAAATTTTTCTTTCATAGTTTAGAAAGAAATCAAAAGAACCCCAGAAGTACATTTACAACATGTACTTGAAAATGAACAAACATTTCACTTTTTCAGTTTGGACATTTTGGAACCGGAACCGGTTTCAATACCCGGTTCTTCTGAGAACCGGACCCGGAGGAACCGGTTCCTAAAATACTCGGAACCGCACATCACTAGTTCAAAGGCGTCCGCCTGAGAACCCCGCAAAGAGAGCGATATCAATGGAAGTTCCACTTGATGGACCCAAGGCCAGAGGCAGACCGAAGAACACCTGGATGTGTCAAATGAAAAAGCAACAACAACGCATTGGTCTCGGCGACGACACGATCCAAGATAGAGCTGCCTGTAGAAATATGCTGAGAAATTAACGCCAAAACGGGCGATGTGCCTACACCGCAGGTCGAGCAACGCGGAACCATGGAGCGGTATAAAGAACGAGGCAAGGAAGAAGAAGAAGAAGAAGAGTACGTTTGGCCTCGTTGAACAGGGAAAATATGGGTCGTATGTAGGCTTTTGCCGGCCACTGTATGTACATAGATGATTTTGGAAGAGCTCTGGGGGACTGAAGGAGATGCTTCGATTCGAAGATCGAACCAGTTGAGCTCAACAAAAAGAAATTGATCGATTGGCCTCAATTCTAGATTTTTTTTAACAATTCGTTAAAAACTACCAAAAGAACTACATAACCTTGGAGAAAATGTATAGCAGAAGAAAAATAATCCAAAATATGGCAATCGAGTGGCAACAATCTCTGGATTTTTGCTGGATAGTTGGGAATGGTTATGGAGAAACAAATGTCCTGACCGATTGGGATCTGCAACCTTGGAAAAAAGAGGGAAAGGGAGTATTTTGGCAAGACACAGAAAAATAGTCTGAGAACGAAAAAAACTATACAAAATTTCCTTTGCAATGATTTATAACACCATAGACCTTTTTTTGAGAAAATTAGGCGCTAGACAAAAAAATAAATTAGAGTATTTTCATTTTGGACTTTTTTTAAAGCCCCATAAATCATAAAAACGCCATGAAATTCTGTTTATGTATTCATATTAAGTTGAACCTGTTTCTTACCGAAAATTGACAACCCCAATATCCGCAAATTTGAGTTTGGCAAAACAGCATAACTTCCCCTAAAGATGGAGCAGGAGGTTAAATTTTACACCACCCACAAAAAAATCAGCTCAATAGGATCAAAACTAAGGGTACCTCCCATATAGAGCGACCCAACATAACTTTTTTCTACAGTACTCGTCGATTGACAAAATTAGTGAAATGGGTCGTAAGTTAGAAAAACGCCATAAACAGAAATGGTTTACGATGACACTCGAACCCACGTCCCTGTGCACCGAAGGTGTTTGCACTAACCACAACACCAACCAGACTATATGAATGATGCAGATAAAATAAAATGAAAATATATGGAAGGAATCGGCTGGAAGGATCATATAATGTAAATAACAAGACTATCTAACATGCAAGACTCGAGATGCCTGAATTGAATGAGACCCAGAGACATACAACCCAAGAATGGATTAAAATGTTTCTAGCTGACAATCGCTACGTATAATACCACTTCTGCGCCATATCTTGAAAAAAAAAATGTTTGCAAAAGTTAGCTCGAAAATATCCATCAGGTTTATCTATTTTACGAAGTGATTGGTTCAGACAACATATCAGAAGCCACGCTCTCCCATTCAGAATTGATTTCCTTCTTCCAAAGAAGTTTTATCTATAAAAATCATGGTCTAATCACCCGCATTTACTCGCGCGATTTCATCGGAAAGATATAGAATTGAACTTGGATTTTAACGGTAGCTCCGACAATTACGATGGTGTCTCAAACAAAATTTATTCTCTGCATATTAATCAAGTCCAGTACGGTAAAAAGTTACGCCTATTCTGACATAGTGTATAATATTCGACGTGTATAGTATTCTCTCACCTATAGTTATATTATTATTGCTGGAAGAATTTTCGTGACTGACATTATAATTTTAGTGAATTCAATCAATCAACAAAATGTTTAGCCACTTAAAAGGGAAGATTGTCGCCGAATCTATAGTTCATCATTCATTGTACAAAGTGCACTCCTAAATCACTAGGACAAATTATGGGTAAAGACAATTAGGACATTAAAAAATTTGAATAATTTGGAATAGAAACATATTCAGAAAGAATAGTTGGTACATTAACCAGTTTCATTCCTAACAATATAGCGCATTCAAACAAATGGTGGGCCAACAACTTTTAATGGAAAACAATTTCAAGATTTTGTTCCAAAAGAAGATATGCACAGTTAAGATATAAATAAATAAATTAGATAATTTTTATAATTAAAATGACATCCTGAACTGAATGACTCTAAATAGCGTGAATTCTAGCCTAGCAAGAAAAGAATTAGTTAATCAATTCAATGTTTCAAACGGTGGAAGCGTTAGAAATGAAGCTGAAACTATAGCAGGCGCAAATAAGCGGAAAAAACGCATTTTATGACGCGTCAAAAACATAAACGACAAAATAAGAAACACATATCGCTGCTTTACTTTGATAGTGGCACAACTCCAAAAATTGGGATTTCCCGTTTTTGATTTCAGATGACTCCAAATGTGGGATTTTTTCATTTTACAAAATCCTTCCTCTAATTTTTTAGTAGATTTCGCGTAAAATGTACTTGTGCCGATATCCAACTGAATCCGGTTTTTCATGGATAGTGGCATAAAACAAATGTACCGGTATCCAACTGTATTAAAATATCTTAAATTTTTCATGAACACTGGCATAAGAATATATGCTGTTATCCATCTGCACATCTCTTGTGAATGGTTTTGTAAGTAAATTGATTTATAAATCATCTTCAGTAATACCACACAAATTCACAGAAAGAGGTAAAGCTCCAGTAGCTTCTGGAATATTTAATGTAGTATATTCTGCAATAAGTATACTTCCATTAAAAGAAAAACAACGCAAATTGGATTTGAATGCCTACCCTTTTCCAAAGTTCCAATATCAATCGTAGAAGTCTCTGCAACTATGGTGACATTAGATGTACCCATACTGTTATTTGTCTGTTGCGATTGATTCCAATTAATAGTCATTAGTGATTATTGCAAGGTGTTGTTGAATAGTTGATTTTATAGTATTCCAAATGAATCGCGGAAAGCTAGTGGAACTTGCTTTAATGCAGAAAAGGAAGAGCAAGAAGTCTGAAAATGGTGAGTCGTCATAATAATACTTTTATTGAAAATTGGTACTGATATGCTGATTATAAAATTATACTAGACACGGGCAAAACCTACATTTCCCTACCATATTTTCAGAATTTTCTTCAGTTACGGCGAAAGTTCACCGTTTAGGTGGTGTTCGGAGGATGGGTACATCTAATGTCACCATAGTTGCTGAGACTTCTACGATTGATATTGGGACTTTGGAAAAGGGTAGGCATTAAAATCCAATTTGCGTTGTTTTTCTTTTAATGGAAGTATACTTATTGCAGAATATACTACATTAAATATTCCAGAAGCTACTGGAGCTTTACCTCTTTCTGTGAATTTATCGTGGGACTATCGTGGAAAGCCCAATCATCCTCGAATAAGTGAGCAAATAAAAACGATATAAGGCGCCATATTGACTCGATTCCCAAAATTCCAAGTCATTATTGCCGTGCTGATTCAAGCTGTGAATATGTAGATGGAGGCAAAAGTTTATCACAGATTTTTCGTGATTATAAGACTATTTGCATTGACGAAGGGAAAGCTCAAGACGAGATTGGGAAATATAGCACTTTTTGTCGGATTTTTAACCATGAATATAGTTTATCCTTTTTCACACCGAAGAAAGATCAATGTGAGCAATGCGTTACTTACGAAAACCACCAGATTGTGACAAAGATAACTGACAACCAACACTTAACTGAAAAGGAACTGGCACGTGAAGCGAAAAAAACACGACAAAGATAATACTGGAGATACCATAGTAGTTTGCTACGACCTTCAGGCTGTTTTCCAATGTCCGAAAGGCAATATCTCGACTTTGTACTACAAAAGCAAACTAAACGTGTTCAATCTTACATTCTACGAAATAAAATCAAAGGACGTTACGTGTTTTGTTTGGCACGAGGGAGAGGCAGATCGTGCACGGAGAGAAATTTCCGTAGTAAACTTTACTAAAACGAGTAATAACATTCACTAAAAGCTGAAAAATGAATATTAATTACAGAATCAATAATATTCGATCGGTTTACTACAGAATGTTGTAAACTTGGCATTAACTTTCATTACGTTGCAATGAAAAAAATTACTACACCTATTTCGGTTAAATTTAATTACAAACACAATTAAATTTATAAACAAAATCTAGTTCCCTACAAATTTTGTGAAAAATTTTGTGTCACAGTTTAATATTTTATATTAAAACATCAGTGTGGTACCGTGTCTTGAAATTTTTATTGCAAATTTTGCATGTGATTGGTGGTAAGTAAATCCATATTATGATTTTTTTTTATTTTTTTTTCTCATATTATTATATTAATACAGGAAATTCAGGAGTGAAACAGAGGAAAAGTCTTTGTGCTCAGCAATTACAATTTCTTCAACCAGTTCCATTAATATTTTATAATCCGGAATACGGAATTTCGGACTATTCATTCATATTCACTTATGTACACACATTCTTTAATTAAAAGGTAATTCACAAATTCGTTCATTCACATGAATTTAAAAGTTAAATACGTACTTGGTAGTCGAAAACCTCGAAACCTCACACTTTAAAGAATCTGGATCTCCTCAAAGATAGCGTTTCACACTATATTTTACGAATTTCGATGGCTTCCGAATTTAGTATTTACTTTTTCTCCTAGTTAATGCATTAGTGTCACCAACATCAAATTTCAATTAATTAATTTTTATTCTTCGTTATAGGATAATGGAACATATGGAATGCAATAGAATGCTTCGTGCAAATGACTGCCACTAATTGAATTTCTGATCCCTATAGGCACAGCTTCCAATAAGTCTTAAATTCTTAAATACGCAATGTATGCCCAAATTGATAATGTTTTTATTAAAATAACAAAACTAAAAATAAGAAATTTTGTAAATCAGCGTATTTTTTATATTATTTTTAAAATAGAATCCCTCCTAGAAAATAAATTTGTATATTGCATACAAAATTGGTGTTTTTCTTAAGGGCAGTAAAAATATTAAATATGCACGTTTTTACAACTTTAGTGGTAAAAATTTATTAATCTCCAATGAAATTCATAGTGACAGAGCGTTACTTTTAATTACTGTCAACGATGAATTATTAACTATCATTGTAGTGAAATTTAACAGTAAGCAAATGTTAATTTCATTACAATGTAATAATCTTTTTGAAAACGCGAGTAGTTAATTTTACTACAGATGAGATGGGGTCAAAATTAATTGCATTTATGTAAAAATTACTACTAATTTAATAAAATTTTACTAATTTTTTCTCTCCGTGTGGTGTAAACGAAATTGGTAGTTGCGTACTGCGTTTCATTGAAAGCAAAGCGCTAAAAACCAATGAACAAATTGAATTTATTTTTTATACGGATAATTGCTCCGGTCAACAAAAAAATCAGTTTATGATAACATTATACCAGTATGCTCTACAAAAATTTCAAAATATTAAATCGATTACCCACAATTTTTTTATAAAACGTCATACACAAAATGAAGCTGATAATGCCCACTCATTAATTGAAAGAGAAATCAAACGTTGCCTAAAAGGAGGTCCTATATATTCACCCAGTAATTTTGTTACACTAATTTTGACAGCTAAGAAAACAGGTCGCCCATATAGAGAGGTAGAAATGACCCACGAAGATTTTTTTGATATAAAAAAGCTTTCCGAAGGTAAAACTAGCACACCTTTTAAAAATACTGAAAATCAGCCCGTAAAAATAAGTGAACTAAAAATTATTATTATTATTATTAAAAAACTAAAAACCTTTGGGGGCAACACAAAACATCACCACATAAAAAATTATTAAATTTATACAAGGTCAGCCTTAATCTTTTTCCTATAAAACCTCTTATATTGAAGATGTGTTCGAAAGAGTTCCACAAAATGTTCGAAAGAGTTCAAAAAATACTCGACGGACCTTTTTCAAAATTAAAAACACTCGGCAATAAATTTTACAATATATTCCAAATTCAAAGTACAACGTTCACAAGTTCGTAAATCAAAAATCGTTAGCATTGGGGTCGCGGTCTATAATCAAATATCTATAAGTACAAGTTCAGAAAATCAAAAATCGTTAGCAGAGGGATGGCGGTCTATATCAAAAAAATCAAAATCGAATCAAAATCAAATCAAACGTTTAAAACGGCTTTCGGAATGAGAGTGTCCGTTCGTTCTTTTTCACTTTCCTTGTGAACTACGGGTGGGTGAACTACCCAAAACGTTACCCGTAGTTCAAGGCCAATTTCACATGTAGTTATGTAAATTTGTGTGTAACATACTGAATACATACTAACAAATTTCAAATGTTTCAAATGGTTCGAGTACTTGATAACAAAATTGTGCTAGCTGATAAATTCTATGTTTTCTTTCAAATGTAGGTCAATGCAAAGAACAGCTGATCGAGTGACAGTTTCAAATGTAAACAAAGGTAAGAGTTTATATAATTCAATTAATTTAGGACAAATTCTAATTCTGTTTCTTTTTGTTGTTTAGATTGCTCCAAGGAATGTAACGCGCCGACGACGATGTTCGATGGATGAAATGCGCCGACAACGATGATGGACGGTGACGTGCGCATTCAAAGGAAAGACTTCAGATAAGTATAAATCTTCATGTTGTGATAAAATTGATTCTTTGTGGGTATATTTTCTTCGTTTCAGGTCCTGATGTCGGCGAAATCCCCCCGGATGGACCACAGGCTGAACATATCCACAGGCGATAGACTGAACAAGATGAGTTCAAGACAGTTGAACAAAGAAACCTTCGAAGAAAACTTCCAGACTTAGATCCCGCATACTCATCTAAACGCACTTTGACAAAGAGAAAAGAGATGATTTACTAGATTTAGTAAACAATAACCATAATATTTTATGTTGTATTAATTTTTATATATAATTTATAATATTTTGTGTACGAAAATAAAACATTAAAAAAATGACATGTTTTTTTCATCAACAACGGCACATTTTAGAAAAAGGCTTAAAAAAGGAGTAAAAAGTAAATTAGGTTATAAAATTTAATAATATTATGTTTCTAGATACCCTTACACAAATAATAGTAAAAACTGGATGGAATCAGTTAAAGGGTAAAACAGATATTTGAAAAAAAAAAAAACAAAAAAACGTAAATCTTTAATTGCTTCTCCTGAAAATTTGAATTTTTCGAGTTGTGGCACTATCAATATAAAGCAGCGATATATGATTTAAAAAAAAAAGCCTAGTCGTCTACATTTAGGGTTTCGTCGTTATTGCGAATAGTCGTGACTAATAGTACCTTTTATACAATGATTGACAATGTCATTGGACTACAAATCGGATATTATCAAATTAATTCATATACATAATCTAATTCTAAAATTTAAATTTTGGATGATCGTTTCATCTACTGATAAATATATTTCTGAGGAAACGAGTTGGTATAAAATCAAACTTCCCATTTTAAACGCTTTTCCTTTATATTTAATCATAATAACATTCATTACAATCTCATAGAACTGGTGTTGCTATCTATTGATTTAGACAGCAAACTAAAATGCCCATGCAGCCTCAATATGAACAAACAAGATATAAGCAGCATTCAATCAAACTGCAGATTTACCATTACTCGCAGCCCGATTCAAAGCCCCACATCTAAAAATAATGCTGTCCTGAACAGAAATGTGACAAACGACTGACAATCATATAATTCAGTAAAAGTTAGAAGCGGTGGTCGTGGTAGTCAATTTCCTTTTCGATCATCACTACACTACATCACCACTAACTTCTTGTCTACGTACATGTCATCAACAATATTTGCATATGACAGCACGTGCATCCGTGGAAAATTGACTGCAAACTGCGATGTGCTTAGTAATCGATTAGCGCCACCCGTTGAATTTCAATGAAGACATGGATTTTGCAAAACTCGTAAAAAAATGGCTTACTCAAGAGGAAAGACAAGACATCAAAAACATGACAAACACAGTCAAGTCAGTCGCGTACTCCATCTGCGTCTATTGTGCTGATTCAAATTATGACATTGAATTTTTTTTTTGTGTTTTAATTGACTATGCACAATGGAGTACTATTTGGTAATAGAGACAAATTTACCTACAACGGGGCTAGAGAGTATGGCTAGCCGCTAGCCAAAGAGACGATGATGGCGGCGGCGCGTATTGTGTCTTGAAGAAGGTGAAAATATCTACATCCGTTGATGGATGTCGTGTGTTGTACATATACATATTGTCAGTGTATGTGATGATGATGTTGCAAAAGAGACCAAAACAAACGATGAATATTGTGGTTTTGATGCAATGCAATATAATTTTATTTTTTCTCATTGTTTTTGTGTCCACTTCTTCTTCTGGCCATGCTATATCATCATCATTTTGTCGTTTACTTATATGGTAAGTATAGGTACCTAGCATAGTGCTTGGTGTGCTTGTTGTCTTTCTTGTCCAGTCGTCATGTCGTTCGCAGACCTTGGCATCTTTTTAAAGTTTTCCCTCCGATGTTTAAGAGTCTGGCTGTTTTTTTTTTGTCTGTTTCTGACCGCACTTTTATTTGTGCTTACTATACATATGTACACATATTAGTCGTTGAATATATTGTATGCAAATGCAATGTACCTACCCTGCGTGAGATGCATTTTCTCACATTACAATAAAATAAATTAATTAGCCTTTAGGTAAGCTGTGTGATTCAATGAAAATGATGTTCCAAACGAACATGAATTGAATACCTATGATTTGACTTTGACGAAATTAAACCAAATGGGCTTGTAGAAAATGTTTCCAAAATGTTCCAAGAAATTAATCAATAAACATGAAAGCATATATGTAAATAATTATGTGAATAAATTTATAATTTGAATACATATGGGGGCAAGCCCGAACTTTTTTCATCATCATGATTTTCTTAGGAGTTGAAATTGTCGGTCGCGAAAATATTGTTAGGCCGACGATATCAACATCATGTCTCGAAGGTTGGGTGATGCAGAAAGCCTTCTGCATAACCTCAATAACGCCGCAAAGGAAGTTGGACTACATATCAACGAAAGCAAAACAAAGGCCATGATGCAATCGAAAACAAGGACGCCAGAAAAATCAAGCATCACAGTGGGGGACCTTAATATCGAGTATGTAGACAACTTCAACTATCTGGGTTGTAACTTATCGAAGGACGCCAACGAAACCGACGAAATTAAGCGACGGATACAACTAGCCAATAAGACATATTTCTCGGTCCTCCCTATAATTAATTCGAAACTTGCGCACAGGAACACGAAGCTCCGCGTGTACAAAACGATCATCCGACCCGTACTATGTTATGGCTGCGAAACATGGACCCTTACCCAAGCCTCCGAAATTTTGCTAGACCGATTCGAACGAAAGGTCCTTCGGCGAATTTTCGGGGCCGTTCGCGAGCGAGACCAATGGCGTATCCGATACAACCATGAGTTGTATCAATTGTACGATGAGCTGGAAGTATCGAAAATCGTGAAGCTTCAACGTCTGCAATGGGCGGGGCATGTACAACGGATGGACGACAATCGCATGCCAAAGAAAGTTATGAACGCACAACGAATTGACGGAGCGAGGTTGCGTGGACGACCGAGAGCTCGCTGGGAGAACTCCGTAGGTGAAGACGCCCACCAGCTGCTGGGCTTCCGAAACTGGAGGACAAGGTCACGTAACCGCGACAATTGGAGGTCAACGATTCAGGCGGCCAAGGCCCGACGTCGGGCTATCGTGCCACATTGATGATGACTCCTGAATCCTTGCGTTTCCAGGAAGAACAAACGCACAAAACAACGAACAAATGTCTGGCTTTCGATTGATACCAAATTTATATTTATCCGACCATATTTAAAGATGGCGGGCTAAGTTCACACTCCTTATTTTAAAGTTGCTATTATTAAACAATTAGAGACGAACAAACGAAAATAATTGACGAACATTCACAAACAAACGTAGCCGCCGGCGAACAAACGGTTACGAGCGTATTTTGAGAATGTGTGCGGGCTAACTTCACATAAGTATTCAACTGGTCTTCAATTTCAGCTTTTTAGACCGTAGTTCATATTCAGTGCTACTTTTCTCTCGGGCTGCCCAATCACAGCCTCACCTCAAATTTTAATGTGACTACACCTTCTAAAATTAGGACTTGTCCTGCTAGAGGAATTCACTCCGTACGGCCTGCTGATAATTAAGAGTAGCAGAGAAAGCATATCATTGTAACGCTTTAATTTAAACAAGGGAAGGGGTAAATCATAAATATTCTTTAGTGTCCATTTTTATAGGAAGCCTAGAGGCCTAAAAATCAACTAATTCGTAAACATACATTACATATTGGACATGTTTTATTACTTGGCCGCTAGCTCCGACTGCAAGCCACCTAAAATATATCATTGAATAGGAATAAGAAAGAAATTGAAAAATGATTTCGTCGTAACGATCCTTCGGAGAATAACCTAGCGTTCTATTAGAACAGAACATAATAAATTAGTGTAAAATAGCCGCATGGGATTATCAAACTATGGATCCACATCCACACGGAGGGAATTTTCTGTAGTAAATTTAATTAAAACGAATAATAAAATTCATTAAAAATTGATTAATTAATATTCATTACATAATTAATAAATTTGTATCGGTTTACTACAAAATGTCGTGACCTTGACATATCGGTTGCAAATACAATTTTCATTACTTTGCAATGAAAAAAGTTACTATTCTATTTCGGTAAAATTTAATTACAAATACAATACATTTTCATCGAATTATAGTTTCTCACAAATTTTGTGAAAACCGAAACGTCAAAAAAAAAATAAAATATTTTTTGTATGATGTTTGGTGGCGTGTCGTGGAATTTTAAATGCAAGATTTTCCTTACTTCAAATAGTACAGTGCGTACTTTATAGCCGGAACTTTTTTATACAAAATTTCACTTTTTCACATTTTTTTCAAATCGAATTGATTGGAAAGAACACGAATAGAGATAGAAAGATGTAAATTCAACGGAAGTCTTCGTTTACAGAAAGCCGATTCACTCAAGAAATAAAAGAGGATTATTTCTCCAAAATTTACAGTCTGGATCGACCATTCTTTAATTTAGTTCAGATTATCGAGAATTCGATGTACATACCTATATACTAAATTAAAATATAATAACTGTTTTCCATTTATAATGTTTTAAACATCATCTTCTTAGGATGTAATAGATAAAAAATAAAAAAAAATTGTTTTTTTTACTGCGAAAAATAAATATTAAGAATGCACTGGTTTTTTCATTGTAAATTGTGATGACAATTTATTATTTTACTATACTTTCGTCGTGAAAATTTACAGTACAAATATTTAACTTTATTAATCTGTAATCAAACTCGAATTATCAATGGCTTTAATTATTACCAACGATTAATTGTTACTACTGTGTAGTGAAATAAAGGAAAGTTAACTTTATTACAATGTAATAAAGTTTTTCACAGCGCGTGTAGTTAATTTTAGTACAAATGCGATGGGGTCAAAATTAATTACAATTTTGTAAAATTTACTACCGATTTGATAAAATTTAATTATTTTTTTCTCTCCGTGTAGACACTGTAACGGACCGTTTTTGACTAACAGTTGTCTACATCAGAATTAATAAAAATGGTATAATTAAATTTATTAGTAGACATCTGTGGATCGGAATTAAAAAATATTATTGGGTGGTCCACAAATAATGAGAAGCGACCAACTTCAAGAGGTTGGTGTCAGATGTCACAGGGACATTCGCTAGATAAGCAAAGCAGCCAAGTTTTGTGATAAGTTTTGTGGAGTCGTAATATGTGCCCGTCTCCGATTTGTAATTTGTGCCTAGACTGTTCGCTCCTCATTTGAATTAAAAAAATATGGGTCTCGTGATATAAGTTACCCCCCCCCCCCCCCCATTCCAGGGGTGAAATTTGATTTTCTAAGGAAGGCGCCCTCAATTATTTGTATTCGGCCGCGGGCGCCTTACGACGGGTTAATTTTGAAATTGTGTGGGTTGAGTTTGGCCGAGACCCGACGCCATCCGGGTCTACGGAGCATCAAAAGATGTCTCCTTTGCTCGCCCCATTCTCCCCATCTTAACCCTCTTGTTGTGCTGTGGTACCTTTTGGCATGCGAGATGAGATGTAAAAGGACAGGGGCAACGAGTGGCGCAAACCCCACCCATAACTCCCGATACTGAGCTTTAGCAAGCGCATGCCGCTGCTCGCTCGTTGAGGAGCCCTATCTTCCTGCCTAACCTGTACGGTTGAAGAGGCATTGGCTCCGTCCCCTGGCCAGTTCGGATGGCCAAATCCTTTCCTTACAACACTTAGAAACCCGGCTTAGTAAGCATCAAAGCAAAAATAAAATGCTTATTAATAAAGATACGGCCTTAGTTAGGCATCAACTCATTGGACAACACATAATGGACTTAAAATAACAGGCGCGACAATCCAGCATTGGACTAAGGCCGCAGGATGTGTTAGTGACATCCTATTTCCAAGATCTTATCTGCTTTTTGTTGAGGTAATGAGATCAGCATCACGCTCAGCAGTGTTATTTATCCCCATAAATGGGTACTCGTTTAACATCTGAGTGGGATCATAGTCCGTCACAAGTTCGTGAGTTCGAAAAACACCATGGAGTACGGTGAGATTCGAACTCATGAGCCTGTGCACCGAAGGTGCGCGCACTAACCGCTCGACCAGCCAGACTACATAATGGACTTCAACAACACAAAAAAATTTTGAACAGGATAACAATATTGAAAAATTAAGAATAAAAGAAGCCATACATATTAATGCAAACTATAAAGATTCACTAAACTCAAAAACAGAAATAGCACATAAAGTTGACAAATATCACAAAATAATACATTTTTTTAATAACTAACTAGTGTAAACACACCAACAAAATAAAATAACAAACATATGATTATACCATTGACAAGTGTACTGTCAAAAGAAACAAAGAATACGCTTATACACTGTGATACGGCCATATTTAATATTTACTTTAATACTGTGATATTTTAAATTAATTAATATAATTATACGTAGTCTGGCTGGTCTAGCGGTTAGTGCGCGCACCTTCGGTGCACAGGCTCATGAGTTCGAATCTCACCGTGTTCCATGGTGTTTTTCGAACTCACGAGCTTGTGACGGACTATGATCTCACTCAGATGTTAAACGAGTACCCATTTATGGGGATAAATAACACTGCTGAGCGTGATGCTGATCTCATTACCTCAACAAAAAGCAGATAAGATCTTGGAAATAGGATGTCACTAACACATCCTGCGGCCTTAGTCCAATGCTGGATTGTCGCGCCTGTTATTTATTTTAATATAATTATACACCAAAACTGTGATATTAATGTTTCGTGTACGTCCTAAATTACAAGCCAAACATATATCAATCAGAAATAGTCTAAACGGGAATTCAGACTAGAGTTGATTTAGCTTGATCCTATGATTTACGACAAATCCACGATATATCCACTGGATTTTCCATACATTCGAATCCGGTCAAATTTCAACAAATCCTCACAAATATGTCGAGTATCTATGACAACGATGACAATAATAGCAGACATATGTCAATGAGTTATCAAACATATGTGTTTGTATACATCACATAACATATTTGTGCTGTAATTTCAAAAAAGAAAAAAAAATGGGAAAAAAAGAAAAACAACCGGCGAAAAATCGGAAAAAGTGGATCCAAGCAGAAGAGGCGACCCTGATATCCTTGTGGGAGGAAAGAGTAGTGGCACTGCGAAGCCTACGAAAGAATTCGCACATCCACAAGGAAATGCGAAATGAAATGCTGAAAAGAAAGTTCATTTTTCCAGCAGAGGAAATAAGAGTAAAGATCCACAATTTAACGAATCGATATAGGTAATTTAAATGTGTTGTACACAGTAAGTCTTTTTTCTAGTAATTTTTTACTAGGCTACTTCTAGTGAAAAAAATTAATAGAAATCTAGCGAATCTGAAAAAGTATAACTAGTATCTAAGGATATTTACTAGATTGGCTGTAAAATCAACTGAATCACATAACAAACCTAGAAATCTAGTTACATTTCACTAGTTTTCTAGTAAAACATAAAATATTCCTAGAATATCATTAATTGTTACTGGAAATTTATTAAAATCTACTAGAAAGTAGTAGTGTGTAGTTCTAAGTACATACGTGCATAGGTCGTTCTCGTCTTAGTTATGTAGCTAATGTTTCAACAATTTATCTTTAATCTTTGAAGAAACCGGGTGCTTTGCGTTGTGACAAGTGTATTGCCAAGTGTTTGCGAAATTGAGTTTTTAAGGTATGTAGTAAAAAAAAAAAATTATTGCCTGAATTGGGACACAAAGTAATAAGTTTGTATATATTTTGTTCTCTCTTTCATCATTGCATATTTTGATAAACAAACAAAACAACGCAGCGAAAGAGTGAAACGGCAGACAGAATGGAAACAGCATAGCAGCGACGAAAGCAGTCCAATACGTGGACTATAAGTCTGCATGTAATTTTTGGTGTCCGCGTTGTAGTCGGCTGCTTACTGTGGGTCTCGCCTAGTGATCATAATTTGGAGAAATATAATGGTAAGTACAATTAATTTTTATTTTTATTTTTGTAATATATGTACATATGTACCTATGCCAATTTTAAATTTCTCTTCATTTTAATTTAATCGTTTTCGTCATGTTATTCTTTTCATTTTTAAAACTATACTTAATTTAATAGATGCATTGTCCATATTTTCTTTTCTTTTTAGGGCAGAGCAATGTCAAAGACTGAAGTCCCCAAGTCGTGCCAGTAAATCGGAGAATCGCATGGATGTACCTAAGGCTCACTCCATAATAAAATTAGTTATATTTATTGACCCTAACTAATTTTGTACAACACCCAATAAAAAGGATAACAATAAAATAGATTTTCCTGAATAAGTTATGTTTATTTGTCATTATATTTTCAGATGAATCAGGTTATTATACGTCAAATATCGTTTTAAACGCGATAAAATGAAGAAAATACTAAAAATAAAAAACATGCTTTCAGATTTATCTAGATCGTCTAGTAAAATTCAAATGAATTTAGTACGATTCACTAGATTATCTTAAGTACAATTCACTAGAAGTTCTAGTAAATCTGACTTTTTTTTTACTAGAAATCTAGTTTGGCTTTTGAATAGAATTCTAGTTATTTGTCCTAGATATCTATTAACAAATTTAGCTAGATTTCCAGTAATATTTTTTTCACAAGATTTACAACTAGAAAATCTAGGAGCTAAAATCTAGTTGTGAATTACTGGGTTCTAGTTGAAAAAAACTTACAGTGTACATATGAATGTTTATGCTCAGTTTGAGTTTTATTCTTTGCATTATTCTCTTGAAGGAATGGAATTTGCTTATTATGAAATCCTCGAAGAAACGTCACCACCGCTGTCCCCGCATATATCCCGACCCTCAACTCCAGGAGAACTATTCGATGAAAATTCTTAAAAATAGAAACCGAAAGGAATGGTGTTTTAACAAAAAAGGCGGACGACAATATATCTATATGTACATAGTTATTATCAAAATGAAACGTTAAAAATTTTCAAACTCACGTCTTAAAAGCAATCAATTTATTGTTATTTTACTTTTAATTCTGTTTAATGTTAAATATATAAACATTAACTCAGATAAAAAGGTTGCAATAGCATTTCTTACGGCTTCAGCATCCGTACTAAAATCATATTAAAATGAATTAAAATTCGCCGAGATTGACAATCGTGCGTAATATCACAAATTATGACTTGTCAAAGACATTGTGTGCTTAAATCTAAGAGAGTAAAGTGTGAATGGATATGCGGATTTTTCTGTACCTACTAGATTCATGATTATAGTCGGAATCCCCTCTAAGTGAGGAAAATCCTGATAATCAGTTTATATGCAAATCTTTTTTTTTTTAAATTCAATTTTACAGACCCTGAAGATGCAGCATAGGCGAAACGTCGAGCAACAACAATAAAAAAATCACCACAAAAAGCTGGTTTTCTTACCAATATAATATCCAACCATTTAAAATAATCAGCAAAATGTAACAATTAGCGTGGCGCCTAATAAGTTTTGCTGAATTACATCCATGAGTTCTTGCATGTTCGATTTTAATCTTCACCGTTACAAAAGATCTCTCAAAATTGGACCCTAGATTAATTGTGCTAGACAACGGAAACCGTATAGTGCTACTGAATTATTTGAAATCACCAGATGGGGTCAAGGTGGCCCCTTCACAATTTTGACGTAAGCTTACTTAAAAATTGATATTTCTGACGAAAAACACATCAGAAAAACACGTTTTTTCGGTATGATGTTTTCCCGTCAAGCGTTAAATATGACGCCAAGAGCTAGTTTTATGTGTTATCAGGTTTTTCCTTAGGGATTTCTAAAACAACAAAAACAAACTTTAAAACTGAAAAGGCATCTAAAAAATAGAAACTACGACCCAAGAGAATGCGTGGGCATCGCTTCATGTTGTCGTCATTTTAGAAAAAAATCGGTGGGAGTCCTGACCACCTGGACCCATTTCCTATCTACGGCCTTGGAGCGAATATATTTTGTAAAGATATATAAAATTTTCCGGTTACGTTCTCCCGACCATGTGTTGTACTACTATTAAACTTAACTAGTGGTGGAGGGCGGCAGTTTGGCTACCGCCCAGGGGCGCCACAGAGGCTAAATCCGACCCTGCTGAAATCCTTTTCAGATGGAATGAAGTTAAATTCAACTACCTTCTCGGAGAAACCTTCGTGTGACGGTTAAAATTGTGCTTTGCCCCTTAGAAGCCATGAAATAAAACGCAGTCTCCCTAAGAGGGGATTCACACTATGGACAGGATTTACTAAAACCACTAAATTAATCGAGTGGAAACCCGCCTACTAGATTAAATCGTATGTCATTAAATTCGAAATGTATCGTAGAATGTACTTGCATTATTCAAATTGCAGTACAATATGGTACAACAGTCAACTAAATCTAGGATTTAGTAAATCTTGTCGATAGTCTGAATCGCCCCTAAGGGAAAGATTTCTCATTCTGATCTAATTATTTTATCGATTCATGATACTCACACGTAGGTATCTCAGTTCCGCATATCAAGGGCCCGAAAACTACAAATATTTTATAGTATTCCAGACTGCTGTCTCAGCATCAGAAAACTTTGCGTAGTGCCAGGAATCAGACTCGCAATTTTACGCGTTCAAGCATTGTGAAATGCAGCGATTTTTACCATAATCATCGACCAGGGGGGGGGGGGGGGGGGGCAAGCGCTCTCTTTCACTAGCTAAATTTATAACCCTGTGTTGGACAACATTATTTTTGGGCATTAAAATAAACTCAAACAAACGAATCGGATGACAGTTGCAAACCGTTCTTTTTCTTAGTCCTTTGTTTTTACTTGCGAAGTTCTCTAAACGCATGCTCCAAAGAGTGTTATGTGAGTGTGTTATCTAGAATGATACAAGGTTTTGAGTATAATATCCGATTATCAACATCTTTTGCAAATGTATGGAAAATCTCCAAGATTTTATTGGAAATTTCGTAGAATCTCAAAAATTTTAATTGATGCCTCCCGTAAAAAATGTACGTTGGAGATATATTTAATCCATCCAATTCAAAAAAATATGTCCACTACGGGCCCGATTTATTGTAAATTTCCACTCAAAATAACGGTATATTTGTACATTTGGCAAAATTCGAAAGTTTACGTTTCGATGTTGAAGTTTTGGAGTGCTTGTCAGTGGTTTGTCATTGCATTAAAGAATTGAGACTGGAAATTTATGAACATTTCCGATAATTACATACATACTTCGTAAAGTACGTGTGCATCAGTATTGCTATTTATGGGGCGGAAATTCCTAAATTTAAGAGGGTTTATCCCTACTACGAGAAGGGAGGATATAATTTTTACGAAGAAATTTAAAAACCTTAGGAGGAATTTGGGGGTTTGGTACCTAACACAAGTCTCGTAACCGGCAAAAAGCGTTTTAAATTTTCCTAGAGCTCTTTAAAGACGCTTCTAGTACATCAGAGACTATTCATGGAATATTTGAAAACGCTTTGTTTCACCTCACCACTGGCACCACACCTTTTTAAAATATTTCAAATTAACACAATAAAGCGTTTTCGAATATTCCAAGAGTCGTCTCTGATGTATAAGAAGCGTTTTTAAAGAGCCATTCAAAAACGAAAACGCTTTGTGCCGCCTCACCAATCGCTACCCTTGCACCTCGCCTTTATAGTGTGTCCCTTTCATTTATTGCAAAATGGTGATGTGCGAGCGGTGAGCCGACACAAAGCATTTTCAAATATTCGCCTCTGATTTAGTAGAGACGTTTTAAAAGAGCTGCCCACCGTCCTGAGCGATTTTAACCAGTTATAAGTAACCAAAGAAGTATTCTTATTTATTGGATAGATATTGATTCGTAATACCAAAATTGAGTAGACTAACCATAATCAACTGGTTCCTTAACCGATTTGACCCAGTTTAAAGTAGGACAAAATACACCAAATTTTATGCGGTCCCCTCATTGAATTTAAGTTTATATGTTAGATCTTGCCAAACCGAACATTATTAGGCTGATCACTCTGAACGGGTTCATTACACGGAGAGCAAAAATGTAGTGAAAGGCATTAAAACGGTAATAAAAACTATTGCATTTGTAATGATTTTTGACCCTATTGCAACTGATGTAAAAGTTATTACATCTGTAATGAAAAATGTCATTGCACTGTAATAAAATTAACAATTGGTTGGTAATAAAATTTGCCAGGAAGATAATTTGGCGATAATAGAAAAAAATGCAAAAAGTGATTTTTTTATTTTTTCCTTTTTTATTATTACCTTTTTTTTTATTTTTACTTCTATTTTATCCTTAACTTCTTTTCCCCTATTTTAGCTTTACCTTTTTGCAATTTGCTTCTACTGGGAATGGAACCGGGGACCTATAGTTTCGTAGTCCTACGTCCTACACCTAAGCTATCTAAGATTACAAGTCATGCGAATAAATTAGTCGTCTTATTTTTTTACAGTTTCATAATTATTACGCGCTCTTGTTAATTTCATGTACGAAAGGATGAAAACTATTACACTATGCAATAATTATTATTACAGACAGTGGTGAAAATTACCATAAACACAATAAATGTTACTATCCATACATATATCATGCAATGATTTTTGTCATTACACTGCAATCATTATACCCTTCGCTCATAGAGTGAAAGGGTATATTGTTTTTGTTACGCCGATATTATGTAACACCTCAAAGAAGCCACCGGAGGTATGGCAAAGTATATATATAAATGATCAGGGTCGGTCCCTGAATCGAATAAGCCATGTCTGTCTGTCTGTCTGTCCGTGTGTCTGTCTGTTAGCACGATAACTCCCGAAATAATGAAGCTTGCGGTTTGAAATTTTGGTCAAATGTTTGTTTTGCTAAAATCTTGGACGGTATTGAAAATGGGCCAAATCGGACCACGGGTTCCCCTACCTCCCATACAAACTACCCCTCCTTGATATTTTAATTCGGCCATAACTTTGGGTAGAATATCGCTATCGACTTGAAATTTTGATCAATGTCTCATTCTGACATATACTTTGAGTTGATGGAAAGTGGATTAGGTCCGACTACCCCTACCCCTACTTCCCCTACAAAGTTATATTCAGTCATATCTTTTGATAGAATGTCACGAAAAACTTCAAATTAATATCAAATGGTAGCCGTTGGATATCTTGACAAGGTAATAAAGATGTGTCAGGTCCGACCCATCTACCCCTCCCTCCCCAACAAAAAATATGAAATTGAATATTTTGGGTTTTGCGTGCCTTTTTTATTTGTGTACCAATTTCAACCAAATTTCACACAAATGTGTTTCTATAGATAACACAAAACATATGTAAGAATAGATCAAATCGGACCATGGGGTCATGGGGCTGCCATACAAATCCAACCTCCAAATTAGGTTCTTCTAAGAAAAACTTTTTTATTTGTGCACCAATTTCAACCAAATTTCACACAAATGTATTTCTATTGATGACACAAAACATATGTAAGATTGAATCAAATCGGACCATGGGGTCATGGGGCTGCCATACAAACCAGACCCCCCATATTGGTTCTTCTAAGAAACATTTTTTACACCAATTTCACAAAACCTTGAATTAATGTGTCTTTATCAAAGCAACTAAAAAGTTCAAAACGAATAGAATCGTACTGTGGGGTCATGCTCCGGCAACCCTAATAAAATTTTCCGAGTAAATATTTTTATTTGGCCACTTATTTCAACCAAGCCCAAAACTTTTGTCAAGACGGAAGAAAAAGAATGAGGAGGGGGATTAAATACAAGTCATAGGTACGCCCGAAAAAACTTTTAGCCCAAGCGAAGGGTATCCAAATTTCGGCCGCGCCCGAAATTAGCCTCGGCCCCGGGGTTGGCGAGCGAAGCGAGCAGGGGGCGAAGCCCCCTAGTTTTTACAATAGGCCAGCACCAATATATACATATATCATGCAATGATTTTTGTCATTACACTGCAATCATTTTTACAAGAGGCCAGCACCAATGAAAACAACTGAATTGTAATCAATTTCACTACATTTTACTTTCACTACAAATTTAGTGAAATTGTACGTTGTGAATTTCATTGTATGATTTTGTTGAATTCATTGCACATTTTTCTCTCCGTGTAACCGATTTTTACCGATTCAAAGCCAAAGTACGTCCTAACATTTTTTTTTATTTTCGAGAACATTACTTGCACACCTGATTGAATTTACGCTGATTTTGTAAATCTTAGTTCCCTCGTGTCGAAACTGAGTCAGCCTTCGCTGAACCGGTTCATGGATTATGGATTTCAAAGATTTCAAAGAAGAGTGGTCAGCCTACAGAGGAATGAAAACCCTATGGCTCTTATGGTAACGTCTAATCGCTTTCGCGGTCCACCCCTATATGTTTCTCAGAAATGAGATACTTGCTTTGAAGGTCAATTATAAAAATAAAAAGTTAAACCAACATCCCAAGTCGTCCTCTTTGATATCAGATAAAAATAGCTGTCTATTACTGCAAGGTATTTAACATCAACAAAATTCCAATATCTCCTGGCCATATATTATCAACAAAAATACTTTTAATTATAGGATACAAGGAAAAATGTCCATACACCCCATTTAGCTCTATGGATAGAAAATTAATGTCACCGACAATATACTGCCACTGATTCCGATCCAACTCGATCCACCGATGTAATTAAATATTGTCCAGCCACATAGCCAATATTCCATACTTAATTCCCGGTAAATCACATTATTTTATTAGCCAAAAGGCTCTCTCTCATATATCCCTTTTGTGTGCGGTTCAATTTTCTTATTTCAAGGATATCCGCTGCGTTTGTTAATTACATTGCCATTGACGCAAATAAATAAATCCCCTCAAGGCTTCGAGCGACGAGAATGCGATGCAACCGAGACATAATATTCAAGTCACAGAAAAGTGTGTCAGTAGGTCACCTAGTAACCCTGGACTAGATTCATAGCGTTCTCATTCCACCCAATAGATAGATTGGTGCACCGCACAACAAACCCTATCGCCTGCGCGTCCCACCATTGACATTGAATTCGGTTTCGTTGCGATAGTAACGCCACCGCCATACGAATGCAACAACGCATACGCCACCATTCATTCTAGTGCGAGTATAAATTCACCAACCATCCACAATCACCACCCATCTCTCCATCACCCTGTGACATTTTCAGATATCGTGTATGTAATCGCAGCTTTTTTTTTATTCCTTTTTGAGTGTTTTATTTGTTTGGTGCAACGAGTGCGCCTGTCGCACATAAATGCATCATCCAATGCATTTGATGCGATATACCGCCACAATGGATGGGAACGGGAAAGGATGAGGTGGAAACATGCGCAACATTTAGCTGTTCTCGTCGTGCAGGAAAATGTTCTTGTAATACTCGTACATACAAACGACTATAAAGTACGGGGATGATCAAGACGAATGTACGGTAGTGTTACATAAAATGAAACGAATACATATACGGTACAGACTTGTAAACCGTACGCAACATGGCCGACTGCACTTGCCAAGCTGTGAAAAGCTTTCAGGCACTTTTTTTGTGGTTATTTATTTTTCCCATGTCCGTTTGGAGCATACTTGCACTTTGCTGTGCATACAAAACGCAGCGAAATTCTTGAGACTACACTCGATTTGTGAAGAAAAAAGTAATAAAATGTTCCGAATTGGGTTACCATAAACTTATTTTTTTATGAGTGTATTCAAATTTCGCCTGCACCCGAAATTAGGCTCGGTCTCGTTTATACATATGTTTATTTTTTTGGGAATTCCAAATAATTGCCATGAGGATACGCTTTACATTATCCCGACATTACCAAATCCCCGTCATTTTAAACTCCCCTAGTGGATCGAGAATAATCCGTCAAGATTTTTTTTGTTAACAAAAAAATCAATTCATAGTTGCGTTATGTGACTCTTTCTTTTAGAATAAATCCGTTGGAATATTCGTTTATTCCTTCGCTCAAGATGATAATTATTTCGAAATTATTGAAATGACAGCATATTTAGTTAATGGGCTTTTAATGCGGCGGGATGTTTTACAGGAAGGAAACTGAACGTCCGGATTTTGAAAAAAGGGAATATTATTGGCGCGATATCGTAGCCAACCGTTGAGATAAATATCAAGCTTAGCAGAGTTATTTATCCTCATAAGTTATTACTCGTTTAACATCTCAGTGACAAGATAGTCACATGGATCCGAAATTCAAAAAAACATCACTGTTTCCGTTCTCAGTTGGATTCGACAACACCATCCACCAATCGGCAACGGGCGCCTTAGGTCGGGCTTTTGAGTATAAATATATTTGTGAGTTTAGTCAGGTGGGGAGCCGACGCTATCCGGGTTTTAAGTACTAAAAGGACTTTTTGCCCGAATATGACGGCAAAGGAAAGTTTAATGTGAACAGAACTAACTGTGCAATAATCAATAAAATAATGTAAAAACATAACACGGATTAGGTGACCCGAGTCAGCCCAGCCGAGTTTTGACATTTTAATCTAGAGACGCGAGAGCATCCCGTCCGCCAAAGAGAAGCAAAGAAATTTGAATAAATGAAAAGTGAGAAGCGACTAAGACTATGTTTACACGACGGAACAAGTAAGGGTTTTCGGACCTCTGTAGCTCGGACCCTGGTTGGTCCTGAGTGTTAAAATTTGATAGAGGTTGTCACTCGCCGTCTCACGAAGTGTAGCAAATTTCAAGAAGATACAATGGAAAACACCGCAGATGTAAGAGTTTGAAAATCGCATTTTTTCAAAAATCTTGTTCTCGGTGTTCTTGTTGTTTATTGACAGGGCTACAGCCTCGTAGAGAGCGTCTCGGGATTTGCATTTTTTTCCCATTGATAGAGTCTGTCCTGCAGGTGTGCATAGGCTATCATTTGCTCCGATCCGTACAGTAACAAAAAAGATACAGCGAAAAATGTGAAAAAAAAAAATGCATAGTGTCTCGCTTAAGTCTTTTTATGTGTTTTAAAAATCGACTTTTCAAGGAATTCTGATGAGTTAATTTGACCAAAATTTGGCATGTAGATTTATTCTTGTGATTCCACTCGGTTTGATCCTGTTGTGGTAGGTAAAAACACTCTTAGTTATAATGACTGAAACAGAGACTGGTCCTGATACCTAGCTATCTCTGATTCCTGGTCACTTTATCATTGTAAAAGCAATGCCTGGTAAACTAGTTTAGTTAGGACTGTGCAGGTTTGCAGAGCTTTGATAAAGGATTAAAGGATTTTTTATATGTAATATGTCTTTTCTAAGGGGTCAGGTATACATTTTGTAACGTAACTAACGAGCGTAACGTAACGTAACGACGCAACGACGATGAAGTTCAAAAAGCAAAAGTAGTAGATAGAGGTATTTTAAAAGGGAGAATAATGGAACCTGGATATAAGGAAAGTCTTGGGTCTGTAGTAACGGGAATCGTGTCTTAACCGTTTGGTGTTGATAGGCCCAATTTGGAACTTAGGAAATATGCCTACACCGCAGGTCGAGCAACGCTTGCCAAACAAAACACTAGCATTTAAAAATGAAAAATATTTCGATGGAAAAAGGAGCAAGGATCGGATTACGGTTATGGTGGCATGCAATAGGAGGGGCACTGAAAAGATCATGCTAGTTGTGGGGAAAAGCAATAATCAACGATGCCTTAAGGGTAATTAAGTCATTAGATGCAGATTATGAGTTCAATTCGCGGTCATGGATGACATTTGAGATTTTTGAAAAATGGACTTTGAAGTTGGATAAACGATTTGGAAATGAGAAAAGAAAAGTTATGTTTTTCGTAGACACTTACACGGCACATCCCAAAAACGTTCAAAGTAAGTGGAAGAACATTGGAGTTTCACATTTTGCACCCAATATGACATCGGTTCTTCAACCTATGGACCAGGGCATTATCTGTAACATTACACAACATTTCAGAATGCTATAGTTTTGATGGAAATATGAAAACACATGAATGATAAGAAACCGCCTGTTTGATAGAGCTGCCTGTAGAAATTGACTGAGACATTACCGCCAGAAGGGTCGATGTGACTAAACCGCTGGTCGAGCGATGCGATGCAGAAGACGCACCAAACACTTGGAGATACTCCAGGAGGTCTTCAAACGATTGAGACAAGCTGGACTGAGGGCTTCACGGAGCAAATGCGAGTTCCACAGATCTCAACTCAAATATCTCGGGTATGTGGTGGATCAATACGGGCTAAACGTGGATCCAGACAAGGTGGCTAGTGTGACTACAGTCAAGGGAGTTCGACAGTTGCTAGGGATGGTATCATGGTACCGACGCGACGGTTCATTCCAGATTGTGTTTCCCTAGTCGAGCCCTTGACAAACCTACTGAAAAAAATTGGAAGTTCGTGTGGTCGGAAGATTGCGAAAACGCAGACGTTATCTTCTGCACCTATCTTAACATGTCCGGATTACAATCTGCAGTTCCAGATCCAGACAGATGCCTCAGATGTTGGGTTGGGACCTGTGTTGAGCCAGCTGCACAGTGAGGGTGAGAAAGTGATCTGTTTTCTCAGCAGATCTCTCACTAAGGCAGAAAGGAAGTACTCCACAACTGAAAAGGAATGCCTTACAGATCTATGGGCGGTGGAAAAAGTGCGACCTTATATCGAAGGGATTCGGTTTGTGGTGATAACAGATCACCATTCCCTGGTTTGACTCAATAATTTGAAAGATCCCGCAGGACGTCTTGCAAGATGGGCGGTGAAGATGCAGCAGTATGATTTTGAAATCATTCATCGGAAAGGCAAAAAGTATTTGGTTCCAGATGCCCTATCCCGTTCAGTCGCTGCCGTGGACTCGGTTAAGACAAGTGGTGCATCTCCATTATGGATAGGGTGCGGGGAAAACCGCAGATGATTTCCCCAAGTGGCGAATTGAGGGTAATTCACTCTGGAAGCATGTTCGACTAAAACACCCGGAGTTAGATTCTTCCGCATGGAAGCGGGTGATCCCCAAAGCGGAACGAAAGACGACTCTGGAGCGAAATCACGATGATCCGACAGCAGAATATATGGGTTGAGCCGCATTCTTGATCGGTTGGCAAAGAATTGCTACTGGCCGAAAATGGCAGTTGTCATACGGGAGTATGTTCGGAAATGCAAGGTATGTCAGACGGTCAACAACGAGGCAGGGAAGAAGACATCTCCTTTCTATCGTCCTCAAACAAATTTCAGCTATTAGGTATTTTTTTTATATTAACTGCGTCTTGTGCCTTTTACTTGGCTTTGTTAGATCGCACACGGATAATCTATGGATTCCAAGCCCAACAAAACTTCATATAAGAAAATGACAACCTGCTCAGCTATTCAGGAAATATTAATTTTAAAATTTTCAACACCTACATATATATTCCATCAGTCTTCAGCTTCAGAAACAAAGTCATTATCAGTTCCTGGTTTTTTGGTCGAAATCAGCCTTTACTACGTGAGTTTAAGGCTGTACTTCAAATTTCTGTCCCTTAAGCGACAAAGCACCCAACCACCCATCATTGACTGGTTCACCACATTTCGATCTCTGGTCCAGACCTTTTCCTACAAACTTTTTGCACACTTAATATAGAGTTTTGGTTGCGTTCTATGTCGTGCAGTGCTTCGACATGGTTTTTTTTTGCCAGAGACATTTGCTATAAAAGTGATAAATGAATGAATGTAGCGTCAGCATATCCCTGCGCTTCTAAAAAAAAACGGTCAAAAACCCCCTGTGGTATAAGTATGTATAACAAATATGTACGCAAATGAAGTAAGTTAGACGGTGTGTTTATAAAGGACGAAATGGCTATGAATATGGGAGTCGGCGGAGCCACCAAATACCGGACGCGTACCGGCGTGCAACATACTGAAAACAAAAGGTTTACGAGAGCTATCAGTACACGCAAAGCGGGTTCTAGGAACTTCTCCTTCCGAACGCGATGTTTTGGAAAGTTTAATTGATTCAACAATTACATATAAGTGAAATTTTGAAATGGACAAACTTTCATCTGGCAAAAAAAGAGAGAAAATCTTAAGAGCAACGAGTAAGACTATTACCACCAAGACGTAACCAAGGATGTACTTATTGTATTCATCGGGCTACTAATTTTAGCTGCCATTATGAAATCAAACAGGGAAGATATAAGATCCCTTTTCAAAAAAGATGAGAGCGGTCGATCCATTTTTCCACTGACCATATTCGTTAATCGATTCATCGTGATAAAAAAATCAATACGTTCCGATAATCCTCTCGACCGTGAAACTCGAGTCTTGACGGATCGCGCTGCTGCCGTAAGCTACATTCAGTGGCGCAACCACGGGGGGGCTACGGGGGCTAAGGCCCCTCCCAGACTCAGAAATTGAAAAACGATAAATTGATAAATAAAGTATGAGGCAATATGCATTTCCGATGCAAATTTTATTACAAATAAAAAATTCATGTTCTTGGAGCATTGGTTATTCACCACTTTCAATGGTCTGGGCAAGTTCCAACATTTACACTTTTATAAACATCTTTGTTGAAGAAAACAAAAAAAAAAAAATCGATTTTATGGGATTTTTTTTTATTGAAAATTATTTTCTAAAAAGTCATAAAAAGCATGGATTAGGCCGCACCATGGGCGTAGCCAAAGGGAGGAGCGTTTGCCATTATAAAGAACGAAAGTCATATCTTTGCGTTTTCCCAATAATTTAAATCCTCGCGTATAAATTAGCTACTATAGGAAACTGAATAAAGTCTTTTTCCTGACTTAGAACACCATTAATCTTTTTACTGAGCTATACTTTTCCGCAACGTTGACCCTCTCTAGCATTGAGTATAGACGAACTACGGTCTAAAAAGTGGAATTCGTAGACGAGTTAAATATATTCAGAAGTAAATGTCAAAATACGTGCAGGTGACGAACAAGAACCATTTAGAATGGTATTTTCTTATAATTTGTATTTAAAATTTCCCTAACAATATTTTTGCGTCTGACAATTTACACTGAAGGGAAATCTTCATTTTTGTTGATAATTTAAATTACATACCTATATTCCCTAAGAAAATCGTGATGTTGAAAAAATGTTGGTCAATCCTGGCTTCGCCCACTCACGGTGAATCCGAATCCAATAAAGTGGATTCGAATCCATTTTATTGAATTCGGATTGACCTTGTATGTGCGCCCACCACCGTCATTACTCGCAAATTGCGGTGGAAAACTCTAATGTCCAGTAATATGGTTGGTATTAGCCCCTTCCAGGAAGAGATCCTGGTGGCGCCACTGGCTACATTTTACTATATACACCCGGGGATACAGTGACTCTTGTTCCTTTCAGGGGAAACTGTCGCTTCCGAATTTATATGCCGAGTAAACCCGCCGAAAGAGTGAGAGATGGCCTTTCGTTGTGTTTTACGCCATGATAAACATTAGCGGAACTGATTTATAAAGAAATTGGGATACCAATTAGACACTCCTCACATTCAACAGCGTGCCCAAAATAAATTTCTAAACAAAAATTTGTTGGATGATATCAACAAACTTTTGAATCCTGCTGGTGAAGTTCCTGCAAAAAAAAATGGATAAAAAAAATATTGCTGCAAGTGCTCCTACAAATTAAGATGCATAGGACTCAATATTCCCCTAAAACTATAAATGATATATTTTTTTTTTATAATTATGCGCAAGATGATACGTGGTCATAAATAACACAGGGGAACAGCATTTTGTTTATTTAGATTTGATATTCATTTCTAGCTAATTTTTGGTCGTAGAATCCGGAAATGCTAACCGTTTTTCTCCTATACGTCCAGTTTTTGAGATACAGGGGGCTCAAATTTTGGCCCCCATACAAACCTTCCCTTCATTGAAATCAAAACAAACGAAACTCGCTAAAAATTTTTTGTTTGTAAATATTGATTTTATATCTTAACAACATTACCTAAGAATTAAAAAAAAAATTATGGCAAAAATTTTCCTTTGTAGCTTTTTCTGGAGTGTTCAATTTCAGGAGAGTCCCGTTTTATGCCCCATCAATAGTCCGCCATCATATTCGCATCCCATCTGCCTTGATATCGACTTTCCATGATTTTGATATCTTGATGAAATCGCTCTCCTTGCTCATTACTCACAGCTCCAAGATTTTCCGGAAATTCATCTAAATGACTGTGTAAAAAGTGAACTTTGATGCTCATGTTGCAGCTAAGCCTTTGAAAACTGTCCAATAGTTGCTCGACTACTATCGCAAAATTCGATGCACTTATATTGCCTAGAAAGTTGTTGACTATATTCTCAAATGCCAGCCTGTCTTTTCATTTTCTTTCATTGATTCCATAAAATTTGTATCGCTGAGAAGCTGCCGAATTTGTGGACCGTCAAATACTCCAGCCTTTATTTTCTCGTATGATAGCGCAGGAAGGGCCGACAGCATATATTTAAAATAATTTCCTTCTGTTGGTAAGGCTTTTACAAATTGTTTCGCCAGGCCTAGTTTTATATGCAAGAGCGGGAAAATGTTTTTTATCGATCCACAAGCGGCTCATGAACAATATTTTGATCACCAGCCTTCAGATCAGATCTCGATGGCAAATTCCTTTGTATCCAATGTTTATCACGAGTTCTGCTACCCCACATACACAAAAAGCACGGATATTTTCTATATCCACGTTGCAAACCGAGAAGGAAGAACCATCTTGAGGTCTACACATATGATATGCCTGGTGGACAAAGGGGCCTATTTTTTGCCCTTTGACTTAGAAATGTATAACTGCCACACATATATAGCAAACTGACTCCGGTTGTTGAGACACTTTCGACAAGGGATAGTGGAGGCTTCCATTACACAAGTTAAGAGCAGAAAAATAGGGTTATATACTCGAACGGAGGCTTTTAAATAAATTTTTTTGATTAAAAAAGACTTAAAAATTGCCGAAGAATTTCACAACTTTTAACAAAAAATCCAGGTCGCGACAAATTACTTTCATTTATTTATTTAATTTTATTGTATACAAGTACTAGAAGGTCCTGCACAAGGATGCAACCCCGTAGCTTTTAAAAAAAGTTGTTATTTAAGGGGGCCTATTGTAATTTTCCGTAAAATTCAAAAAACCCCGTTATCTCAAAAACCTGACGTATAGGGGAAAAACGGACTGCATTTTTGGAATCAGCGAGGCCGTTTTACTATGAATTAGGTGCAAGATTAAAAAAAAAAAACAGAAAAAAGTGTTAAAATTGTTCTCCTGTGTAATTCATTATCTTGCAAATGTCAGTACAAATAACTAAAATATACAGCGTTTTCCACTATATGCGTCTGACAGACGTACCTGTGATCGTGACTGGTTTTTATACCCTCCTGTGACGCAACGAGTTAAGGATATAACTAAATCTACACTATGCTCTTACCAAATTTTCTTTAATATTATTCAAATCTTACGGCAACCCTTAACTGCAATTATCAATATGTATAGGGTTAATACTGAATACATCTGTGTACAACAAAGTGAAAAAAAAAATATTGTACACCACATTAACAAAACAAAAAAAAAGGTTTAAACTAAAAATAAGTAGCGTCTGTCGGTTGCATTGGTTTTATCTTTAGTCGACAGATGATGGGGCGAATGTCCCAGTCCCCGGCATTCAAGTCATACATTATGTACATACGGACGTGAGGACCTGCAATTTTCGCCATTCATTTTCGCAGGCACAACGCAAATTATATTGTGGAAGGTCTGGGATTTGTGTTTTCTTTTTCTGATGTGTGTTTCCTTCAACAATATGGCGGCATTACGGACATGTTCACTTTCGTTGTTTTTTACGGGTTCATTTTGTAGTACATATTGTATGCACCGAGTGTATTTTATTGACTTTGGGACGATTTTTTGCTGATTTATTTTGATTTTGTCTTATTTTTGTTTGTGGTGAATGGTATGGCGGCAGTCAGTAACAGAACTGTGGTAGATATTTTAGCTTCTTTTTTGAGACGGGGTATACCATACCTACATACATATCTGGAAATGTATAAATATAAAACGTCTGACGCATTTTTTTGAGAAAGCGAAATTTCTATATACATATGTATAATGTACGTAACACTACAGAACATATTCAAGTCGATATAGAATGGCGTTGATGATTAAGAAATTTCGCTTGGTTGCCATATTTACACGCCAAATCGTGCCATCGCTAACTTACAAGGGTCAATAAAGAATTTATTATTACTAAAACTCATGCAACAACAGTGGGAGTGACACTGTGCAAATGTGTGCTTGCTGCGCTTTATTAGTGGAATTTCCGATGCAATTTCAGTTTTATTGACTTTAATGTGTAACAATAAAAAAATTGCAAGCACATACACATTTTCTTTGTTTTATTTTATGTCGTTTATATTTTTAGTTGGCTTTCATTTAGTATAGAATATATTGGTCGGCGATTCAACTCCAGACGACGACAACGACCATTTTGAAACAACAATATTTTACTTGGGGTAGGTTCGGGAATTACTCATACTTTTAATGTGTGTATAGAGTGCAATAAGTCTATACGACATATGGGGTATGGCCATGAGAGATAATTCATTGTGACAATAACAATATAGAATACACAAGTCTTTTTAAAACGTTAATAAAGTCGTAAATTGAATATGGGATTTATGTGAAGTTCTCAGCCGTCTAGAGTTCATTGACTGGATCAATACAATTGATTGAAAGTGCATGTCTGATAAATTCTAAGGACTACTGTTGAAGGCTGCAGGTTCGGTAGTTGATACGGGGTCCGAGCGGCGAGGGGGAAGGCGAGCGTAGCGAGCAGGGGGCGAAGCCCCCTAGTGTAAAATAAATTCTTAATAATATAGACACCTAGGTCACTTTTATACTTATTTACTCATTCTTCAGTAAACATGAAAATTATATTAGGGGGATTCATTCTCTATTGAAATACGATGTTATATCGTATTTAAGTTTTGTGTTCGTAGAGACGACTCATGGGATGATCGCTCAGCGATCGCACTTAAACTATCGGTTCTTAGCATTTTATGCGTATATTTTCTATATCGATATGTTCCTTTAGGACATAGTTGATACAAGGAATGTCGCCACATTTAAAAAATATGTAAATAGGGCTCGTAATTGGAGGGAAACTACGATCGCTGAGCGATCATCCCATGAGTCGTCTCTTCGAACCCAAACCTTAAGGTTGTCATTAAAGTCAAAAGTCTGTTATTTCTCTCCAAATACGATATCTGAAATAACATTTTGTGCTGGTGTGTTATTTGAATATCGTATTTGACATAGTATAATCAGTGATGGGCATTTACTCCATTCGGAGTAGATCTACTCCTTTTTTTTGTGTTGCTCCGCTACTCCGGAGTAAATCGTTTCTACTCCTTGTTTTACAAAATCCAAGCAATTAACTTCATTCCAATTCTTCTTTGTTCTGTTCTGTCTTTTGGTTCCATTTTTTCTTTTTCTTGTAACAATAGAAATTGTAATTCACTAGCGGAACATTTGTGTTATAATAATTTCTCTTTTGTACCAGTATGAATTGTAGTGCTTAAAACACTCTCTAAACCAGGGGTGTCAAACTCAAAACCTGGCCCGGGCCAAATAAAACTCTCTTCTGGTTTGGGTGGGCCGCAGGAGGCTAATTTCAAAAACTTTTATTTAATCGTATTACGAAAGTCGATTACAGAATATTACATACTTTTAAAATATGGAAAACAGTCTGGATCACTATAGCGGCTTCGGGATTATCCGTGAGAACTTCCACCTTTCGAAAATGTACTTCAAAAAAATTAAAAACTTAAAGACAAGAAGCGAAAACGTAAGAATATGATTGATTCTCATCAAGTAACCACTTTTTGTTAATTACATATGATATGCGCCAAATTTTGGACAGATGATAAAAAAATTGTAGCACCGGTCATCCGCAGGTCGACCAAAATAACATTGGGAGGAAAATAGTCAGATTAAATGAATTTCAGCAGAAAGGTGGCTAAAAGAGACAAACAGTTATTTGTGATATGGTTTTAAATAAACTCGTGTATCAATATGGTACTAAAAATCAGACACTTATAAAAATAACAGGCTCGACAATCCAACATTGGACTAAGGCCGCAGGATGTGTTAGTGACATCCTATTTCCAAGATCTTATCTGCTTTTTGTTGAGGTTATGAGATCAGCATCACGCTCAGCAGTGTTATTTATCCCCATAAATGGGTACTCATTTAACATCTGAGTGAGATCATAGTCCGTCACAAGCTCGTGAGTTCGAAAAAAACATGGGACACGGTGAGATTCGAACTCATGACCCTGTGCACTGAAGATGCGCGCACTAACCGCTAGACCAGCCAGACACTTGGGCTGTGATTATTATGGTGGAATTTCACATCCATATAATTTAGTCACCAAATCTAAGATTTCCGTAGTTTTTAAAACTTTTTTTTTTTTGTGGAACAATGAACATTCTTTTCTTCTGGGTGGCTGGAGTGAAGCTGGTGGAGTTTCTAGTGCGTTCTTATTGCATCTCGTTTTTATGTATTATTTTTATTATTATGTATTGCATCTGTCTGCATTGCATTTGTTGGTGGAGCCTCGAGCATTCTTCTCGGTAGCTGGAGTGTCTTATCTAGTGTGTTTTGGAGAGATTTTAATAAAAAACCAAAGGGATAAGTTTCACTAAGAAAATACTGAGAACTAAGTTCGTAATTATGTATAACTAAATATGTCCACATTCAGTGGTGGCAAAAAAATATTGGTCATTTTGTCAACCATCTTTTGTGCTGAACATTTTTTTATTATTGAAAGTGTGGGTAGTTTTTTGGTTTGGGAAATAAACTGAGGAATGTCCACTTTCCATAAATAGTGAAATGGAGTAATTTGAGTATTCATTTCCGTGTAGAAATGGGTTTAAAGAAGAAAAGATCGAAAGTTGGCAAAACAAGTGGGAATCCAGTGTTCAAAAAGGGATTATTATTCATTAGTCATCACAATGTCAAAACAATACCAAATAATACACTCGGCTTCACAAAAATCGGGCCACTCGCCACTTTCGAACTCAAATTCAATTTTCTCAAAAAGTATGAAACTTACAACTATGAAAGTTATATCTACAGAAAGTGCATTTAATGGCAATTCAAATGACTATGATTTTTATCTGAAGTACCGTTAACTCACGCAACAAACACAATACCTGTTTTGATTAGAATTCGCGCTTACCGTGTGGCCCGGTTTCATTGAAGCTCATTGTAGAAAAAAAATAACTTTAATCCAAAAAAGAAATGTGCGGGAGCCTCGAAGAATTAGGCTTTATGAGGGTTTTGTTGTAGCGAACAATTTTCCTTCCCAAATCCCAAAACACAATGTCACACTTTAAAAACTGAAAGTTTTGAGTTCACATAAGTCCAAACATTGATCACCACTGTTATAACACCGACACTGATCCGACACTGATGACACAATTACAAAAACGCCTATCAATCGTAGAGCTCAGTTTGATAATATGCAAGTATTAAACAATTTACTCCTTTTTCTCTAGATCTGCTCCCTTTTTCGTCCAAAATCTACTTCCTTTTTTTCCTCAATGCCCATCTCTGAGTATAATATGAGTAAAGACCATAATTGCCTACAGCCACCGAAATAAATATAAGTTCAGATACAAGTTCAAAAATTGTTTGACGTTTATCAAAACAAACACACGCAAAATTTTCGCACAATATTAAATTTCATAATTTGCATTAAATTCATAAGATTTAATATTAAATTCATTATTTTATGATTCATTTACTCGTTCGCTTCATCGGTAAAAGTGGTTTCGCGAATCGGTTTAGTGAATAATCATAAATTTGTTTGAAAAGTTTTTGGTGGTTTGCATTTTCTACCTGCCGCTCGGGCGGTCTTTGTTCTTTGTTTTCATTTGGTCCAGTAGTCATTTCAACTCGGCTTAACTGAGTTATCTGGGCATAGATTTTCATACAAGCATATAGCACAGTGGTAGCGTGTACGACTCACGCCCGTGAGGTCCTGTGTTCGAATCCCAGTTTTTACAATTTTTGTTCTTTTTGCATTTTTTCTCTTTTTATTAATTTATTAGTTTAGTTCTTCAATTAAAATGAATTGTGTTTGCGAGCAATTTTACAAAGTTCAAATTGACGGTCTATCTCAGCTCGTTTCGTCGTTGCAGAGCCAACTTAGCAAGCTGAGATCCCTTATGAAAACTGTAAATTGTTGTGAAAACAATTCCAAAATATTGCGAGATAGAAACGTAACTTTAAAAAATAAGAAGAGTAATATAGGGAAAGACACTAAGAAAAAAACTAAAAATATTATTTCAATATCTTCTGAGCAATCTTTCGTTAGCCATGAAGCGGGGACTTCCACTGTTATTTCAGATTCATCTTCTAAAATTCCTTCCAACGTTGACAAAAATCAATCTCCGATTGATAAATTTGTCACAGTTCGTAAGAAAGGGAAACATATTAAAAAACCTTCTCCTGTTGGTGATGTTATTCCCGAAAAGAGTGATAATAATAATAGGCGACACAAAAGAATCTTCGGTATCGATCAAGCTAATGATTCTCTTCGAAGTGTCCCCAGTTTCAAGGTATTCCATGTTTCTAAGCTACATGCTTCGGTAAAAGCAGAACATTTAAAGGAATATGTAATGAAAAAGCTTAATTTAACAGATGACAGCTTTCTTTCGGTTTATCCTCTGATAAAAAAAGATTGTGATATATCCAAATTAGTTTCAATCAGTTTCGGTTTGAAACTTCCTCATGAATATTCGAAGCAAGTGTTTTGTGCCAACTTCTGGCCCAAGGGCGTCAACATATCACCCTTCAAATTTTCAAAAACGACAAACGCCAAAACAGTGTCCAGCAGAACACATAATTTCCAATTCATTTTTCTCGGTCTATTATCAAAATGTTGGCGGTCTTCGTTCAAGAACAAATGACTTTTACCTTGCAGCTTCACAAGAAGATTATGCTGCCATTTGCTTAACCGAGACTTGGCTTCACACAGACATTTCAAATGAAGAACTTTTCATAAGAGACTATGATGTCTATCGTCGCGACCGTTATGAGGCTTCGACTAAGAGAGGAGGTGGTGTTTTGGTAGCTATCAAAACAACATTCCCATCTCATGAAGTTGAGCTTTTTCATAAGGACGTAGAACAGATATGTGTTTCTATCAATGTTTCTCGCAGCGAAAAAGTATATATTTTTAATAGCTATTTACCACCTTTGAGTTCAGTTGATGTTTATAACAAACATGTAGATAATATCTCCAAGCTATTTGCATCTTTTGAGGAAAAAGACAAATTGATTGTTGTTGGGGATTTCAATCTTGGTAATATAAGTTGGTACTGGAACGACGACGAGAAAAAAATTCTGCCGCGTGATTTACATCTTGAGTGTGAATCTGTTCTAACAGATTGTTTGTTTGCAATGGATTTGATGCAAATGAATCTTGTTAAAAATTCGATTGGTAGAATTTTAGATCTAATTTTTGTTAGTACTTGCTTGAATGCTTCTGTAATTAAAGTAGATAAACCAATTTTGCCCAATTCAATCCATCACAGTGCTCTTCTTCTTGAGTTTGTTTTTTATGATTACATTGAAGAAGAGCCCGAAGTTATTCCTACTAGAAATTTTCAAAAAGCCCAATTTGAAAAACTAAATTCAACATTTTTTAATATGGATTGGGCTCCAGTTATATCGAATAGTAATCTTATTGAAAGTTATACAATTTTTAATTCAATTTTAAATAAATCTATTCGCAAGTGCGTTCCTTTAAAAAAGAACAAAATAAAAGCAAAAAATCCTTGGGCTACCAAAGAATTGTTCAAACTTAAGAGAGCAAAAAATAAGGCCCATAAATTATACAAGAAGTCATCCTCTCTTGCCAATAAAGAAAATTTCTTTAGATTGAGAAGAGAGTATGAATTAATGAATAAAAATCTTTACAAACAGTATATTGCGAGAGCTGAAAATAATATAAAGAATGACAGTAAGACATTTTGGAATTTTATAAACAGCAAGCGTAAGAATACGGGAATCCCAAAAAATTTAGAATTCAATGGCAATTTTTACAAAGATGTTCAATCGGTTTGTGACGGATTTGCTAGATTTTTCAGTTCAGTTTACAAAGTGCGAGACTCCGTTTCATCAGAAATGAATGCTAACATCAATGGAAGTCAGAGTGCATTGGTCCCTCGGATAGCTCAGGAGGACCTTACGAGTGCTCTTGAGATTTCTGAGGATGACCTATTGAATGCTATGCGTGATCTTGATGTTAGTATTCAGGCCGGACCTGATGGCATTCCTAATATATTTTTGAAGAATTGCATGCAATCGTTATGTCGTCCTTTAGTCTTTATTTTTAATTTGTCCTTGACTTCAGGTGTTTTTCTTGATGAATGGAAAGTTTCATACATAACGCCTGTTCACAAAAAGGGTCCGAAGCATCTTATTGATAACTATAGACCCATAGCTAAAATATCTGCAATACCGAAGTTGTTTGAAATGCTTATTAAAAATAAAATAGATGTTTTAATTAGCCGTTTGATATCGCCATGTCAACATGGATTCCTGAAAGGAAAATCAACTTCAACAAATTTGGTATCATTTACTAAATTTGTTGCTGATGGTATTGAGCAGGGAATGCAGGTTGATGTGGTATATACCGATTTTTCGAAGGCTTTTGATAGAGTAGATCATAATATTTTACTTAAAAAACTAGAACATTTAGGAATACAGTCAATTTTTCTAAGCTGGGTGAGATCCTATCTAACGGATAGGACTCAGTTGGTGAAGTTAAATGGCTGTACATCTCGCTCTGTTATAAAGTGTTCATCAGGGGTTCCGCAAGGAAGCCATTTAGGACCACTTTTCTTTTTAGTTTTCATAAACGATATCATCCAAAATTTTAAATTCGTGCGTGTATGGCAGTATGCCGATGATATGAAAATCGCTATGAAAATACGCAACATTGATGATTGCCTTAAGTTGCAATCCGATTTAGAAAAGCTGCAATTTTGGTGCCGCGATAATAATTTAAATTTAAATGTTAGTAAATGTAAAGTACTTAGCATATATAAATTGAAAACTCCGGTCTTCTTTGAGTACTCCTTAACAGGTAGTGTTCTTGAAAGGGTTGCCGAAATATCAGATCTTGGTGTAATTTTCGACCATGAGCTTTCATTTCGACAACACATTGATTACATTATTTCAAAAGCGAATAGTATGTTAGGATTTGTTAAACGTAATGCGCGCGAATTTAATGATGCTTTTACTTTAAAAATATTGTATGCAGCTTTCGTTCGTTCGCACCTGGAGTATTGTTCTATTGTGTGGAATCCGTTCTATAAGGTGCATATCGAGCGTATAGAAAGAATTCAACACAATTTTACACGGTTTGCCATTTATCAAATTGGCTGGCGTTTCAAGCCAGATTATAAAACTCGCTGTTCCTTATTGGGTTTACAAGCCTTAGATTATAGAAGAACATTTTTAAACGCTATGTTTATAAGAGACCTGTTTTGCTCTCATATTGTTTGTGAAGATATATTAAATAACTTTCAAGTCAGAAATATTCCTCACAATTTACGGCGGAACAACCTTCTTGTTCAGCCTTATCATAGAGTAAACTATGGGCTTAATGAACCAATTACAAGGTCAATTATTCTTTATAATAGTTTGAAGGACTTAGTTAATTTTAATTGTACTAATAAACTAATGTTTAAAAGAAGTTATTGTGATAAATTTCCTTATTAATATATTTTGTTTTCAGTTTTTTTTTTACGATCTGCTAGAGTTTACACTCGATTGATTGATTAGTCACTTACGTACGGATAGTAAGTAAAGTGATGCCGAGAAGCCTAGTCCCGGGACAAAAGTTTCTGTGAGGCAAGAAAAAAAAAAAAAAAAAAAAAAAAAAAAAAAAGTTCTACCATTTTTCGCTTCTAATAATTTCTGGACCGTTATAAATTTCGAAAATTATTTTTATTATGTTGTTTACAAACTTCAGTTTCGAAATACTGTTACTTTGGAGAAATCATTTCCGTCAGATTCACTGAAGACTCAATAGTGTCCGTATCGCGCGTTAAGTGTTGCGAAAAATAGATACGTTCACGTCCGTTATTTTTCAATTTGTCCCACCGACCGGAAGTATTTTTTATCGTCGTTTTTTTTTTTTGTGGGAATTACTCTGGTAACATCTAAACGAAACTTAACAAATACTTTTTTTTAGATTTACCAGCCCGTAGCCCGACCTCAACAATTTATGGGGAATATGTACTTGTTAGGAAGGTTTACGCACATGAAAACCGTATCAGACCGTATAGGAACTCAAAGGAGCGATCCGCCAAGCTTGGGAAGAAATTGACCAAAATATCCTGGAAAACCTAGTAAATTCAGTCCCAATACAGCTCGTCTTCCAGGTAATTAGAAATAATGGAGGACCGACAGGAAAATAATTTATTTCAAATCGTTCATCTCGTTCTATTGTAATTATTTTTATTTTTCTTATAAATCGTTCTAAGTATCAAAATGGCGTAGTCATCGATAGTCGTTTGCAACATATTTCGTCACTTCAAACTGTCCGTCCATTCTCTTATCACGGAGAAACTAAGAACATTGGCCAACACACGAAACTGAACAATTTGTTCGGGTGTCAGTTAATATCGGCGTGAGCCGAAATGTGCTGCATAATGGAGTATAGGTTTGAGACCTGGGTGCTTACATGTTTTCATTTAAAAAAAAATCAAGGTTTCATAGAAAACACGCAAAATAGCGTATTTTCAATGTGTCAATTTGTATGGGAATTGAAATGTTTTGGGGCTTTTTTCATACGAAAACAGGAAAATAGCCCCAAACTATATGATTTCGGTCACTGTGAACATATTATAAAACAATAATTAAACTAGCAATATTTCGAAATGAATTTATAATTATTTCGCACTAAAATTTAAGAAGTTTTCTATTTTCCATCTACATCCAATTTTTTTAAATCTTATAACCTATGAGAAGTTTTATTTCCCTAATAAATAATTTGTTGTCGATCGATTTAATATTTAATTAGTTTTTATTGAATTTGGAGCTTTTTATGGGTGAACTTATAATTATTTCGGTGGCTCTATTTGTGTTCCTATGGAAACAAAATTTACCCCTTTTGAGCTGTTTTAATTATCGTGTAGGTATTCTTTGTATAAATTGGTGATTTACAGACATGAGATAGGTATAATAGAAATATTTTTGAATTCCTAATAACAGAGTTAATTATTTGTCAATTTGTGTACATAAAAATAGTTATTGCAATAATATTTTGCCACAGCTAAAGAGCAAACATTAAAGTTAATAAAATAAGTTAATTTTAATTTAAATAAAATAGTTTATTGAATTAATAACATTCTTTTCCAGCTCATCTAAAGAGATAAAGCTAAAGAGAAAATGGAATCTATTAAGAAATTGGTAAGAATTTTCCACTTCAACCGGCACAATAAATTAAAATATTATTTCCTTGTTCCTGAATATAGTTTTGGTTTGTTTCTTTTTTAGGATGATGGAATTAAACAAAGAATTAGGGAGAATGCAACGAAGAGGTGGACAAGGACCGGTAAAGATTTGTTGCTGCGAATGGTATCAGAAAAAAATGGGGAGCATCCATCATCATTTGAGGTGAGGTTTCACGATGTTTCAGCGACGACATATAACGGGTTTTGTATCGCAGTTCTAAAAGTTGGTTTCAATGTTACAAATATTATATATAGTTAATTCTTAATTGAACTATATTGGTTTGAAATAAATTGAAATCAGATAACTTATGTTGAATCAATACGCTCTCTTTCAATTTCCAAACATCTGTCTGTTTTATGGAAAATTAATTTCAAATTTTCCCTTTTCAGAAACCAAAAGTAATTTTTTTTACAATAAATTAATAGAAACCCATCCTGAAATTTTTAATAAATAAGGGTGGAAAGTGATGATAAGTGGGATAAGTTAAGGAACCTTAAGAAAAAATATTCAATGGCTGTGGACTGGAGGAATAATACGGGAAGCGGAATAGACGGCGAAGACGTGTTGAGTTAAAATTGTATCAACATATTTTTAGAGCATATATTAAAAATGTGTGAAGATTTTGATTTGCTGGATATTATTTTCGGTGCTAAGAAGGAGATTTGTACGACATATATTTTTGAGAGTGCCTACATTTCAGAGTCCGATAAGACATAGCTCTGGAGTATGACGTATCGGACTCCGATGAGTTTGCAAAAAATGTAAGCCAAATACAGGTATATTGAAATTGCGTATATTCTACTACTACATTATATGAAACTATACCCTTACACTTACGTTTTCAGGTAAATAATCCAACAAAAAGCCAAATGAATATGGATCCTAAGCCGATAAAAAAAGCAAGAGTTAACAATTCAACGACTGTTTTGGCAGAGGTAAACTATAAATCGTCCATCGTCTAAATTGGACAAGACAGCATTACCCAAGTTTTTTGATTGTTCAACAGATCCATGTTGAAAATAGACATAGGAATCAATGTAGAATGTACATAGAACAGGTAGACGAATTTGTCTATTTAGGCTGTTGCTATTGATGGTGGCACAGATCAAGACGTTATTCGCCGCATTAACCGTGCCAAGCGTTCCTTCGGCATGTTGTCCAATCTCTGGCAAAGCAGTTATCTCAGTGCTAAAACCAAACTGGGCGGTTTCGCTTCCTTATACCTTCAATGCTCCTATACGGACGTAGTATTTGCGCTGCAGTTACCAAAAAGCTGCAAACTTTCGGTAACACTTGTCTCCGTCCCGAAAGAATTTCGAACGAACATTTTTTCGGCGCACGGGTCAAATACCTATCGACGAACAGATTCATAGAAGAAAATGGCAGTGGATTGGCCATACGCTGCGGAAGGGTGAAAACTGCATTGCTGGTCGGGGTATGCGATGGAACCCCTTCTCACAACATAGACGACAAAGGGGTCGCCCACGTGGTGTAGATCTGTGGATAATGAATGTGCTTCTTTAATCCTTTCGGACCTATTGGGACACATATGTCCCGGCGAAAGTTTGGTTTTATCTAAAAGAAAAATTATCCATTAAATGTGGTTTAAAGGCGTCCCTTCTGGTATTTTAACGTTTAGATATTTATACAAAAATACGTTTTTCCCGCAGTTTGATACCCAATTTGCACAGTTCTCGTTTCAAATTTTCAGATTAGGATGGCTGGAAAACGAAAAAGGTGTTCCCTAACTCTCGCAGAAAACCGAAAAATTATTCATCGGGACAGATCATGGCCCGTCTTCGGTGATTCAGGATTTACCAACAAAAGATGTAAAGAGTATTTTCAATGCAATACTAACGGAGGATATCAGTGATCATATAGTTTTTCAAGCAAACTTATAGCATTTTCAGGTCAAGTAAATAAATTTCCGAGTCAAATAGATAAATGTCCGAAACAAATAGGTAAATTTCCGAATCAACAAAACACGTTTACAGCTCAAATAGTTAAATGTCCGAAACAAAAAAATGAATTCCTAAATGAAAAAAATTAATAAACAAATCATAAAAATAAATTTCCAATTCAAAAAAATAAATGTCCAAATCAGAAAAATAAATGTACAATTCAAATAAAAAATTGTCCGAAACAGAAAAATAAATTCCCAAATCAAAAAAATGATTTTTTCCATCAAAAAACATATTTCACAAATCAAATAAACAATTTAAAAAGATAGTGCTTTTATATAGTAAATAATGTGCTTTTATATGAATTTCGTTGAGCATTGAAAGAAATAATTAATTAAAGGTTTGTGTTCGTAGAGACGACTCATGGGATCATCGCTCAGCGATCGTAGTTTTGCATCCAATTTCGAGCCGTATTTAAATATTTTTTGAATGGTTCTAGTTTCCTAGTATCGACTATGGACTAAAGGAACATGTCTGTATAGAAAACATACCCATATAGTGCTCGGTGGTTTCACTTCGATCGCTGAGCAATGATCCCATGAGTCGTCTCTACGAACACAAACCTTAATTATTTCAATCTGAATGAGATTTTGTTTATTCAAAATTACGTATATAATTGTAAATTGTACTACACACGCTTGGAATAGGACGATATAAATTGTTTTCTTAGACGTTATTTGCCATCTCTAAACTACCATAACTTCCTCAAAACTCAAGTCACACCAGCTGAGCTTTCTAAAATTTTTATTTTACATTAGAATCGAAGATAGAGGTGACCTCAGAATGATGCGAGGTTCAGGAACATAACGGAATCTATACATTGACAGTGACTGGGTCTTACAGACTCGAAGACTTCGGTACTTAAAAGTTAAAATTATTAGGTCTAGATTGAATTAGAAGTATTAGAAGAGAACGTTTAGCTTTTTATTGTCATGATCAATTAGATTCCGTTTCTTAAAAAAATATTTCTATCGCAATAGGTGAAGAGTACAAAGGAGGAGGGAGGGTGGTATTCTAGGGGAATAAACCCAAGCAAATAATCAGGGGAAAATGCAGCTTTTAGTAACGGTGACTCGATTCAGACAGGATTCTGTTAAATTATACGAATTGTAGTGTTCAGCTGATGTTGTGTACCTTTACTAATACTCGTAGAGAGTTTTAGCATGTCGTACTATCGTACACATTTCAACTTTAATCGACAGTCTCCGCTGTTTAACGTACGACAAAAAAAAACTTACGCCTACTTGGGACAAGCAAAATTGTGGTATACTGTTTTTTTTTTGAGCGCTACACAAGCGAATTTTTCCTTTAAAATCTCATAGACTTCCACTTCCAACCGTTAATATATACATATCTTGGGATGTCATACATTTAATATAATTTAATTTTTCTTATTAGAAGAATATTATATTAACCTTTGAAAATTTATTTATTTGATTTGGAAATGTATTTATTTGATTTACTTTTTTGGCATGTAAATATATTATTCGATTTGGAAATTTATTTATTGTATTTGTAAATTTATTTTCCTGATTTGGACATTTATTTTTTTGATTTGGAAATTTATTTTTTTGTTTTGGTTATTTATTTTTTTTTCATTTAGAAGTTCATTTATTTCGTCCGGAAATTTATTTATTTGATCCGGAATCGTGTTTTGTTGTACGGAAATTTATTTATTTGATCCGGAAATGTATTTTGTTGCTTCGGAAATTTATCTATTTGTCTCGGAGAGTTATTTACTTGACCTGGAAATGCTATATATGCAGAGCAATCTGGTAAACCATATACCGCAACAAACAATCAGGAAATCCGCGTGTTTATTGGAATGAATTATCTCATGGGAATCAAACGACAGGCCAGTTATAGGGAATACTGGTCGACTCGTCCGGAGTTGCATGATTCCTTCATTGCTAATTTGATGCCAGTGAAAAGATTTAGCTAGTTTTTGGGCTGCCAATTACAATAAACTGTACAAAGTCCAGCCGTTTTTGGACACGTTATTGGAAAGGTTTCAAGCATGCTTCAACATTGGTGAATACGTGGCGATCGACGAATCGATGGTGAAGTTCAAAGGAAGAAGTTCGCTAAAACAATATATGCCAAAGAAGCCTATAAAGCGAGGATATAAAATTTGGATGCTATGTGATCAAAGTGGTTACACATATAACTTCGATCTATACAACGGAAAAAAAGAAAATACCGTCACAAAAAAACCTGGGAGAACGAGTTGTTTTATATCTTTCTTTGGTCATAGCCCATCAAAACCACAAGCTATATTTCGATAATTACTTTACTTCCCACAACCTTCTCGTTCAATTGAAAGAAAAAGGAATTTATGCTTGCGGAACAGTACAAGCTAAAAGGAAACACCTACCCGTTGATTTGAAATCAGATGAATGTTTACCCCGCGGTGATTATGATTGGAAAATAAGCAATACTGGACTTCTTTATTTGAAGTGGATGGACAAGAAGTCAGTAAATATACTGTCAAATTTCCACGATCCTCTCAATATGACAGAGGTTCAGAGAAGAGGTTTTGATGGCAAAGCTCAGACTATTCCATGTCCAAATGTAATCCAAGATTACAATTTTCATATGAATAATGTGGACAAATTCGATCAACTAAAAAAATATTACGAAATCGATGGAAAAAAACAGGAAATGGTGGCCTCGCATTTTCTACCATTTCTTAGGCGTGGCGCTGGTAAATGCATTTATAATTGCCAAGTATTGCGGTTATGAAGGAGTCCTAAAGAACTTCAAACTTGATGTGATCACATACTTGACAAGTATACCTTAACCCCCACGGAAAAAAGGGCCAAAAAAATCAACGACACCAGTACAAACCAAAAATCATAAGCCATATACGATTCCGTCAACTCGTACTTCAGGGCAACATTTTGCAGAAAGGACATCTTCGCATATTGCACTACTAAAAATAAACTGTATAGAACAACGTGGAAGTGCTCAACATGTGATGTGCCACTCTGCATGACTGGTACTAAAACTTGCTTCCAAACATATCATACCCAGTAAGATGGGCGGTGGTAGGATATACTACTACCCCCTAACAAGGACCTCATGCAAGGAAAACTTTTTTTGTTTCGAATTTATTATTAGGAATACACGTTTATGTTAAAAATAAAAGATTTTTGCAATATCTTGGTGTTTTCATATAGTGCCCCTGAAAGAGTTAAAGCAGCTCTTTGCCTACGACTTGAAGGAGAGCTCAAATATTTGTATCAGTATTCATATTTCTTTATAAAAAAGAGTCTAGGGCATATATGTATTTTTGAAAAAAAAAAAAAATAATTGAACTAGAACTAATAAATTTGGTATGATGATGTCTATATGAAAATAAGGTTTTAGATACCCGGCCAGAGCCCATCCTCAAACGTTCCCCATGCTTCCGCCGTGAACCTGGGCCTTAGGGCAGCCGAAACAACACCCCGGCAGCGTTGTTTAGTTCGTACCTTGGGAAGGTTTTACTTACATCGTGTTCGCAGTGTTTTTTCTTTCAGTGCTCTGTGCGAATCTTGAGTGGACCGTTGAGATAGAGGCACTTAACATTAACCACTCCCCCCCCCCTCCACTTCACTCGCACTTGTAGCAATTATGCAATAAAAATGATTTTCGATATACGAAGCGATTATTATGTACTCTTATTCCGTTTTCTCGATAACCAAATTGATTAAACTGCATGATTAGATCTGGCTAAAAAATAATAGCCAATTCAAGAGTGACCTGATAAATTTTCTGAAAATGATTTTTGTAAAAGCTGTAAGAGTAGCTATGCACACTCGTATTTTCTAACCTGTATCAAAAAAATACGTATCTAAATGTATTATGCTAATAATTACCCTAAAAGCAGTCAGAAAAGAAAATACTCGTACACTAGGACAAAAGTCAACAATTCTCGTTTCTAATAACGACCAAAAAAAAGTGTCATCAGATGTTCTTCTCTTATGGATACATATTCAACAAGTGTGTCCTTGAGCATAGTAACAACAACAATCATCATTTTATCCAAAAAGAAAATATAAAATAAAAATATTTGCATTATTACATACGACTTGTGAGAGAGTAAAAAAAAGGAGCAACATCTTCCTTGTAGGCTTGACACAAAAAAAAAAGAGAACACACATCTCCATGGATAAAGGGCACAAAAGAAATAATATTGGACAATTTAAAGATGTTTTTCTGAATATGATTTTCCGGTAAGTTAAGCAATAACCAAATTTAACGAGAGACAGACTTTTCTTTTTTTTTTGAGAAATCATATGCAAATGCTATAGCCGACCGTAGATACACAGAGCCTATGAAACTTTCGCCTTAATGGAGAAAAAATAAAAAATAACGTCGTATTGGATAATACAAATAGGTTAGAGGCTGATTTTAACTTTTTTTTGGGAAACAAAGGAGTAGAGGAGTTTAAATGGATTTTTTTGTAAAGATGTATACTACGGGTGCTGTTTAAAGCTTGAAAAAATGTATCCAAGGGAAGAATAAATTCAATTGAATTTGAATACTCCTGAGAAAATTTTTTATAAATTATGTATTGTAATGAAGTGAGTAAAATCTTGAATATATAGATAGATAAAAAAATTCTGAGTGTCGATCCCAGGCTGTAGAAAGTCTACGATACGGTTTGAAAAATATTTCCGGAGACAGGTAACTTAAGAACTCCGGCAAATGCGTAGTGATTGATTACTATGCAGAATTGGGTAAATTTTGAACAACAGAATTACTGTGACGATCCTTAGATTCAGGTTGAAATACAAAATATGATAACAGGACGTGCCAGCATAGAAAATAATACAACATGCCTTTTAACGGAAAATTCTGGCGTCACAAAACTTCGGGAATAGTTGGAGATACCTATAGAGGCTGATATTGAAAATAATGTAACATTGACTGAATGTAACGTATTGCCCAGTGGACAGGAAACTCTATGTAATATTAATAATAAAAATGTTATTTCCGCATTATTTAATGGTTTGTCTAAATCAGGACTCTCAGTTGAAAATAGAGATGCAAGAAATGTTACACACAGAAATGTGATGGCAGCAAAGACACGTGGAAGAAGTTTTCCAAATTATGTTTTCTTATTGAAAGAAAAACACTTGCAAAATTAAAATAAAAAATTTATCAATTCTATCATTGATTTTTCTAGGCATAAAATAAAAAAATTAAAAATTCATTATGAAAGAAAAAGTCATAAAGAAAACATAGTTTTAAAAATAAAAACTAAAATTGTCGCAGTATTTAATTATCGCAGTATTTAATAAAATAATTGTATAAATTATTATAAAAATAATAATAAAATAAATAATAATAATTTAGAAAAACAATTATAACAAATATTTTTAACAATTGGTGACCCCGACGTGATCCATGGCAAGACTCAACGGGTCTTACGAAAGAGTGAATGATTTCCTACTGCTCGTACTGCTAATACTACTTGTCGCACCTATTTTCCGAAGTTTCCGAAATTTCACAAAGATAGTTTTTAACTTTAGTACACACAAGGACGACGATTCCGAAATAGGGAATTCAATAAAACAGGGATTTTTCTTCCAAATATATATAGGGTTGATTTGACAAAGCAAACTACATCAAACTGATTGGCGTTGTACCTGGAACCTACGATAGCGTTTTTTTTTACATATACAGCAAGTTGGCAGCTGTTCGTCTCTTCAATCAACATACATCATAGTAAGAGATTTTTACTGTAGAACATGGGTATCAGGATCTTTAGAAGGAGAGAAAATTAGGGGACATGTTGTCACCGAATATTATTACCATCTGTTTAAAACCATCACGGACACCCTAGTTACAGAGTGGAAATCCTACATTGTCACTGTCCCTGTTGCCCCATTGTCATTCATCAATGTAGAGCCTCAACAGACTGCACGCAGTGTCACTGTGCCATCACACAAGAAACTTTCTCCTGATCATGATCTGTACCTTCTACTGATGACAACAGGTCTCTATAGGTATGGAAGAACTCATATTAAACATAGGCCCACTATTGCTTCTCGTCTCACACAACTGGTGTCCCAGTATTCATCCGAAGAAGGCTTGGTCACCAATGTGGACACCTCTCACGGAAATATGGACTGTCTGACGGAAAGTCCCGATTATGAATTCTTGACCTCCGTGTTTGATCTGTTCATGGAATTGTTCCCGAGACACCGATTTGCCAAGGCCCGGTTTGGCACAATTATTCTTCGTTACCAGGGCTGTTCCGGATTTAGTGACCTTCAGTTTTTGACGGCTACTTTAGATCTAGCTCATATTGGAGACTCTGTAAGTTGGTTTTTCTACCAGTCACTGTCCAAAGAAGTAAATAGAATCTTGGTCAATGGAGAAGGAGATGAGTTTGACAAAAAGCATTCCTACTTCGCTTATATGATCGGGCTAAGGCTGTCCCAGAGGAGCCCGTATTCTGGTACAAGCAATCCCTCAATCCACTTGCTGGTCCATGCACCGTCTTGCCTCCATGGTAACATTAGATCAATCAACGCCACTTTAATGGGATGCAACGCCCCTGTTCAGATTGCTGCAGGCAGTTGATCCATGCGAATATTTACATTTTGGGTAGAGGTGAGCATTATAACAATTGTGTTAAATACAATATTTACCTACAAATGCTAAATACAGAAAGTTAATTTATTCTTTAATTACGTGTGAGTGCTGGTGAAGATTACAATATTAAATTGAAAATTGGTAAAGAAGAAACTAATCTGCATTCGAATGGAGTTAAAATGGTTAACCAGTATCCACTAGAACCTCGGTATTTGCCGAAAATTGCTAACAATTATATTAAAAAAAGTTTATGAAAAGCTGAGCTCAACCAAATCAGAACTGGCCTCCAATAAGTTAACGATTGCAGTATATACTGCCGTGTTAACTCCAAACGACGTATCTACACTTTTGGTGAATTTTGAGTTAAGGTGACTTTCAACAGTTTCCATATAATCACCGAGAGAAAAACACTATTTTCTCATTCTTTAATGACAAAAACCGCCTGTGATTTATGACGTACTGAGGACAATTTTATCCAAAAATGACGAATGTGAATATTTTTAAGAAAAACTGACGTATCTACATCACTTTTCGCAGATACGTCGTTTAGAGTTAATATTAGGTGCTACACAAATTTTCACAGATCCGGCATTTAGTGTTATAGTATAGTGACTTTAGCTCTAGACCCAAACATCAAAAAAAAGAGCTGACTTTTGATGCCAAATTGTTCTGTGGCCTGACCGCATTACGCAGTAAAAAGTTAGACTTTTTTTGCGCGTCACATTTGGGGGGGAGGGGGTGGCAAAGGGGTGAAATTATGATTTTTCGCGAATATCTTGTTAACTATAGTAATTACAGCAAAATGTTCTGAGGACGATTTAAACTACACAAAATTTTCTTTCTAACGATATATTATATCATATACATTCTCTTGGCAGATTATATACTAGGCCTAAAAACATTCGGTGTAATTTCGATTTTTTTATAGTTACATTTGGCGCTCTAGCTCCTGAAGTAATTTAATTGGAACCATGATAATTGGGATAACTATTCCTAACAATATATAGATGTCATACACGGAGACTCAGGCTGCCCCGTCAAAGCATTCCCCTATATCCCCTATTAACATTTAAAAACTAGGGGGCTTCGCCCCCTGCTCGGTTCGCTCGCCAACCCCGGGGCCGAGGCTAATTTCGGGCGCGGCCGAAATTTGGATACCCTTCGCTTGGGCTAAAAGTTTTTTCGGGCGTACCTATGACTTGTATTTAATCCCCCTCCTCATTCTTTTTCTTCCGTCTTGACAAAAGTTTTGGGCTTGGTTGAAATAAGTGGCCAAATAAAAATATTTACTCGGAAAATTTTATTAGGGTGACCGAAGCATGACTCCACAGTACGATTCTATTCGTTTTGAACTTTTTAGTTGCTTTGATACAGACACATTAATTCAAGGTTTTGTGAAATTGGTGTAAAAAATGTTTCTTAGAAGAACCAATATGGGGGGTCTGGTTTGTATGGCAGCCCCATGACCCCATGGTCCGATTTGATTCAATCTTACATATGTTTTGTGTCATCAATAGAAATACATTTGTGTGAAATTTGGTTGAAATTGGTGCACAAATAAAAAAGTTTTTCTTAGAAGAACCTAATTTGGGGGGTTGGATCTGTATGGCAGCCCCATGACCCCATGGTCCGATTTGATCTATTCTTACATATGTTTTGTGTTATCTATAGAAACACATTTGTGTGAAATTTGGTTGAAATTGGTACACAAATAAAAAAGTTTTTCTTAGAAGAACTCAAATTGGGGAGCTAGGTTTGTATGGCAGCCCCATGACCCAGTGATCCATTTTGGGTGAATCAAACATACAAACAGCCTGCAACAATAAGAAGCACGTGTGCAAAATTTCAGCTTGCTAGCTTCAATACCGGCCGAGTAAAACGCGTCGCAACAGACAGACAGACAGACGGACATGCTCCAATCGACTCCCCAAGTCATGCTGATCATATATGTATACTTTTTGTATGGTCGGAGATGCTTCCTTTAATGCGTCACAAACTTAATGACAAAGTTACGAGACCGAGTTCTAATCGTGCGAATAGCACGATGAGTGTATACCCTATACCCATGTACAGACCTAGAAGGCACGCAAAACCCAAAATATTCAATTTCATATTTTTTGTTGGGGAGGGAGGGGTAGATGGGTCGGACCTGACACATCTTTATTACCTTGTCAAGACATCCAACGGCTACCATTTGATATTAATTTGAAGTTTTTCGTGACATTCTATCAAAAGATATGACTGAATATAACTTTGTAGGGGAAGTAGGGGTAGGGGTAGTCGGACCTAATCCACTTTCCATCAACTCAAAGTATATGTCAGAATGAGACATTGATCAAAATTTCAAGTCGATAGCGATATTCTACCGAAAGTTATGGCCGAATTAAAATATCAAGGAGGGGTAGTTTGTATGGGAGGTAGGGGAACCCGTGGTCCGATTTGGCCCATTTTCAATACCGTCCAAGATTTTAGCAAAACAAACATTTGACCAAAATTTCAAACCGCTAGCTTCATTATTTCGGGAGTTATCGTGCTAACAGACAGACACACGGACAGACAGACAGACAGACAGACATGGCTTATTCGATTCAGGGACCGACCCTGATCATTTATATATATACTTTGCCATACCTCCGGTGGCTCCTTTGAGGTGTTACATAATATCGGCGTAACAAAAACAATATACCCTTTCACTCTATGAGCGAAGGGTATAAAAAGACATGCCTGTAACTTATCGCCAAATCACAGTAGGCGGGAAAAATTTTGGTAAATGTTAAGGCTAAGTCCCATTAGACCCTCCACCAAATATTAATTCGATCGGATTAAAACAAAGGGTACCTCCCATACAAATTATTCAAATTCAATGCCACTAGTTTATTAAGAAATAAGGGAACAAGTCAACCAAAATTAAAGTTTTGCTCGTAGGCAATATTCGGGTCAAAATTATAAATTCTATCATTGATTTTTCCAGACGTAAAATAAAAAATAAAAAATTTGTTCAGAGAGAAAAAGTCAAGGATTGCATTAAAATAAAAGCATTTAAACTAATAATAAAATAATGTATAAATTATTATAAAAATAATTAATCATTTCAACAATTATAATCATTTATAACAACAATATAACAATTATCTTAACAATTGGTGACACCGAGGTGATGTCGAGTTGAGCTTAATTTCAAGCGCTTCTTATCATTGAAATATCAAGCGAAGAAGCGAAATAACCGACCATCGTCTGGGCTACGGAACTCGGTGAAGCGTTTACCGATGGAAACAACTTATGAGCAGAGCAGTAACCTTAGCTCATCCTGCCGCTCATAACTACACTGCAACGTATCCGATATTGCAATTGGCGAAACATGAATCGGCGTTGTATCTGGAGCCTACGATAGAGAATTGCTTAGTGATTTAATAACAATGTCGATTCAAGAGGACTCCGCAATTTCCTCACTTGCTTCACCTACTATAGCTCCGGTGTCGAATAAACTTCTGCCTTTTTGGAAAGATTTACCGTATCTATGGTTCAAACGTGCGGAAGCTCAATTTCGAGTATCAGGAGTGACGTCTGAAACTACTAAATTTAATCATATTCTCGCGATAAAAATTGTTGCTGATATAGTTAACTCGAACTTTGAGCGAAGCAACAAAATTACGTCAGTTATGTACAATTGCATTAGGAGACAAGACGCTATCACAATTATTTCGCGACATGCGTCAGCTTGCTGGAGAACAAGTCAGTGAAGATTTACTGAAGTCCTTATGGCTACAGCGTCTTCAGTCTTCATTCAGGCAATTTTAGCCAAAGCAGTTCTATTCCGGAGATGATTGTTAGTGCTGACAAAATGAACGATGTTCTTATGAGACCAGCAATTTTCAGTGTTGAAACCAAAGCCATCTATATTTCAAAGCCGGAACCAGAACCCGCTCATATACTTTTGCGGCAGATCATAGGCTCGATTAGTTGGAAAATTTACATTGCGGTAAAGGAAAATCGGGTTGGGTCGCGGCAAACTTTATACGAAAAGTATTGGTTCCCGGTCGATTTTCGTCGCGAAAAGTGCAATGTGTCGTGAATTGAAGTGTCTATAATGCAGTGAAAGAAAAAAATCCCGATAAAAAGTGAGTTTTCCACGTGTTTTCGCGGTTTTTATCAGAGCAGACACGGTTTTTTTACATGCGCTGTGCTTGTGTTAGTGCATCGTGCAACGTATATACGACATATTCATAGGCTCGCTTTGTGTGCATGTATTGCTGCTTCCCGGCTTTCTAATATAGGTGGCTTTGGTTGAAACCGAAAGTTCTTCAGTTAAAAGCGAACTTAAGGTTCAGATTTCCGCTCTCACTCAAGTAATTGCGAATTCTCGTTTACGGAAACAATAAAATTCTCGTTTAAGTGAGTATAAAATTAATAAAAAAAATAATATTAGAACTCTCTAGCAAATCGTTGCAAATAGGACGACATAATTTGACATTCCATATAAAAATTCGCTTCCTTACCGTATACGGAACAGTATATCATAATTTTGCATGTCCCAAGTAGGCATGGGTGTATTTCCGTATATTTGATGTTCTGTAAACAGTCAAAAGTGTCGTGTCGCGATTTTGATTTGTCGTGTCGCGTCTGTTTAAAAGTTTTGTTTACGGTACGCGCGCAAGTTTTTCCATTGTGGTTTCGAATAACGTTTACGGTATTTTGAACGTTAGTGAAAAACTCTCTATTATTGTTCGTTTTTTTGTAAAATTTGTTTTATTCACAGTTAATTACATTGGCATCGTACATTTTGTTTACATATTGACTCATGACACATGAATTAATTTGAAGATCTCTATAGGATTATGACATCCAAATATATAATTATTAATATTGAAAGACTGCAAAAAGGGACCCTTAAAATAGTGCGACAACACTGAAAGTAACTTTCAACAGCAACAAGTTACCAAGTACCAGTCACGAGTATATCCTATATATTTCGAAATGTAGCTCTTGGAGTTGTAACTCAGAAGGACATGTGGCCACATCTGCTTCTCGCCCAAAGAAACTTAACGAAAAATAACTAATTTGGATAATGTCAATTAAAGGCATTGCCAGGAGGGAAACGGCGCTTCAGCTAAAAAAATTTAATCAATCTGCGTTACTCGACGTTAACGATGAAAGTTTCCCATCCGTACCTTACGCAAGTTAGACAAAGTGTATAATAACACGGGGGAACAGCATTTTGTTTATTTAGATTTGATATTAATTTCTAGATAATTTTTGGTCGTAGATTCCGGAAATGCTAACCGTTTTTCTTCTATACGTCCAGTTTTTGAGATACAGGGGGCTCAAATTTTGGCCCCCATACAAACCTTCCCTTCATTGAAATCAAAACAAACGAAACCCGTTCTTTTTTTTTTATTTATGTGGGAAAAATACTTTATGAAAGCATATAAAAAAAAATACATAGCAAGCCCTAAAAATTTTAATTGACGTGAAAAAAATAAAATATCATTCATATAAAAATAGCAAGAATCTCCAGTCGGTTTCAGACATAATTGAATAATAATTAAAATACTGAATATTGATCGATATTAATAACGGATAATAAATATTGTTGAAGATTACTAATTATAATGTTAATGTTATATGTTAATAATAAATGTTCATTGTGAAAGAAGAATCAAATATTACAATATTGGTAAAATATAAAGAAAATCTTACATTTGGGGGCTCAACCGAAGCCTTGAATCGGAAGGAACGAAAAGGATTGTTGGAGAATCCAAAGGGAAAAGGAACGAATCCAATTTTCATGTTCTGAATCAAGAGGATTCATTGTGAATCGACGATGACGAGAATCAAGAATAAGTTTAACTAAAATTGCAATTTTGCTGAAGAAACTTAGTATACAATTACAGGAAGAAAGATAGTGTGTGGCGACAGTCAGGAGTCAGCCGGAAGCAGACGTTACAGTACATAATATATGTGGTCGGAAACAAACAACATCAACTACGAAGAAGTTTTGTGACTGAAAAAAACGGTGACGATGATGATGTACGTTTATTGAATGCCAAAAAGTCAAGTGACTGAAAAAACGGTGACGGTGATGTACGTATATTGTATGGATGTTTCGAAATGAAACGAAGTTTTATGTAAGTGTACAACCTTTAAATAAATTTATTTTAAACTGGATTATTGGATGCAAATGACAAATCTAGGCTTAAATTAGTTAAGAATTATATTTTCTATTTCGTAATATAATTGTGACATTATTGTAAAATGAACACTGCGAAGATTCGTGCGCTTCGTAATTCAGAGTTACGGCAAAAGCTGACAGAGTTAGGGCTTGCTACCACTGGATTGAAAAGAGAACTACACACCCAGAAAAAAAATTACTTTTATTAAAGAAAAATTACATAGAACCTATGAAATTTCGGCTATGATTTGGAGCCGATGAAATAGCCTTTTTGGGACAATGATAGAAATATCATTGAAAATATGAAGTGAAAACTCGATTATAACAATGAGATTGTTCATCGATTCTATGTAAAAATTTCATTGGATTTTATTTAAAAAAAAAATAGAAAAGAATATTTTTTAATTTTTTTTTTATTTTTTTTTTTATTTTTTTTTTATTTTTTTTTTTTATTTATTTTTATTTTTTTTATTTTTATTTTTTTTCTATTTATTTTTATTTCAAATGTTTATATTTTTTTTATTCATAAAAAACCTTATGCCGAAACTTGGATTCGAACCCGGTCCGCCTGCATGCCAGTCCGTTCACATTGCCATGAGACTAGATGTGGAATGTTGTCAACGTTTCTAAAATCGTAACTACTTGATACGCGGTGCAATACAAAACTAAAATGTTTATACATAGAGGCCAAAAACTATTGACTACTAGATCATGCATTGCGCAGGAAAGTAATTCAATTTGATACGAATTTGACAGTCGGCTATAGTGATGTGACGTCACACTAGACCAAAAATTAAAAATTCCGATTCAGTCGTTACAAGTATCTCGTGCAAATTCAAATTATAAACAATGAGGTGTGCAGTGGCAAGTTGCAAGAACGCCAACCAGAATACAAAGTGCAGTTTTGTTTTACCTTCCCAACAAGTGGATTTTAAAAAAGATGATTACGAGAATTATATGCAGTATGAAATGGGTAAATACAATCGTAGGATTAACCAGTAAAAGATTGCTGAAACGCGGTGCCGTGCCCACAATTTACAAAGCGGAATTTTCGGCGCATAGTGACCGTAGTGATCGGGCCGAACGAAGAAAAAATAAAAATATAGTCTTCGAGCTACTGCAACAACATAAGAGCGAAGCAAGTGATGTCTTTTATTACCCCGACAAGGAGAATAAGGAAAAAGAGAACTTTGAACCAATTAAACATACATCACAACCTTTTCAGGAGGTAACAAATATGAACGTTAACTTTTCACAGTTGACTACAAGCAAAATTTCTTTGATGCCACGATTTTTTGATGAAGCGGAGGATTTGAAGAGTCATATGTAAGTTGAAACAATGTAAAACTCAATCAGTTATGTATTTCGAAATATTACAAGCATGTGTGCACTCCTAATAAGGAGGTTTTCACACTTACGGCCAGATTACATAATCTGTGCAAATTACTTAATCTGAACTGTCACATTCCATAGATTTTTAAACTCACCACACCACAGATTACGTAATCTGGCCAGATTAAGTACAAGTATGTAAACCTCCTAAATCGCTACAGCAGGAGAATTTGCGGCTCCGTCGGGCACAAAAGAAACGATGCAGGGAAATCATCACACTAAAGCGGGGTTACAGACTCAAGGAGAGGAAATACCGTTCCAGTATTGAAATGTTGAAGAAACAAGTAGCGCTAAAGGACTTTGAATGTAAAAATATGGAAGCCAAATTGCAAGTTATCTTCACTGAAGGACAGATCAAAAAACTTAAGAATGGCTCCAAAAAAATACATTAGACTGAAAAAGATATTGCCCAGTCCATTACTCTATATGATACAAGCTCGAAAGCGTATAAACTGTTGTACCGAAAGGGATTTCCGATACCTGCCGTTCGTACGTTGCAAGATTGGGCCAGCAAGAATAACGTTTGCATATCATATTCTCACTAATAAATAATATAAAAAGATACATAAAAGAATGTTTTTTTCTTTAAAATTAATGTTATATACATAGGTTGTCCGCAAACAGCCAAACAAACGCACCAGAAATCGATTTCCCATGTTGTTTCCAAAAAAAGGTGCACGGAACGCACACCAAAGTGAGGTGCTTGTAAGATTATTTTAAAAATTGGCGCACAGCCTTAGGATCATATCTTAACAAAACTGGGGAGTTTTTTGGCAATATTTGCATAATGTTACCAGAAAACATGAGGAAATATTTCTCCTGTGCTTATCCGATACTTTCCGGACACCTTGTATAACAAGGGATAAAGGAATGTTTCTTGCGAGGGCTCTTTTTGTTTAATTTGTGGATGAATTTGGCCGTTCTTATAAGTTTTTTTTTTTAATCGAAAAAATTCCATGCGACAAAATCATTTGTATTACGGCTGAACAATCCGGGGATTCCCTTTGGCATTTTACCCCTACCGAGCAACTTAACAACTCCTCACCTCCAGAATATACAAAATTTGCGGCCGTCTAAACGGCATTTCCACTTTTCTTTACAAATTTGTTCGTGAACTTAACAATTCTCATATACTAGCCATATACAGTCGAACTTCCCTTAACGGACACTTCTAATAACCGGACATTTCTTATAAACGGACACTTTTATTTTCCCCAACGTTTTTTCACATATTTTGCTAGGAAAACACCTTCTGATAGCCGGACACTCTCATAACCGGACACGGACAGTACTTTCATACCCATCCTGAACAAGCGAGTCTCTCATAAACGGACAGTTCCAAGAAAAAAAGCACAAATTCTTACATTGCATAATTGTATTTAGGACAAAGAGTCTTGCGATTACCAAAAAATGGATCTTACGCGTATTAGCAAGACCCGATGTACGGGAATTGTATAATGATATATCAACGACTGCAGTTCTTTTTTATCGTTCGGTTGGTGCCCGCAACTTTTATAGAAATTACATAAATTCAATTTATGCTGCGGCGTTTACTCGTGAAATTCTATATTCTATTTAAATAATGAACGACGAGAAGAAACCTCTTATAAAAATAAAAGTTATTTTGAAAAAGTGGAAAGAGAGTGGGAATGAAATGACTAAAAATTATACCCTAATCCGTCAAGACTACACATTTTTATCGCGGTTTTTGAATATATTTGCAGATTGTAGTGAAAGTCGATTTTATAAAAAGTTACACCTCCGTGAAATATTCTCATAAGCGGACACTTCCAATAAGCGGACAAAATCTCATTCCCCAATGGTGTCCGCTTATGGGAAGTTTCACTGTACTATAGGTCTATTGTGACGTAGATGCGCAGAACGAAAAATTTTCGTACAGCTATCCGCGTGATCTAGTAGTCTATAGTTTTTGCATAGAGGCTATGCAAAAAAATCATAGTTCCCATGAAGTTGATTTACTAGATTCTAAGTAATTTGTTGCATTAGTTGTATGTCGGCATGCTTTAATTCTATTACTACTGAAATTTTAAATTCTATGAAAGTGTATTTGATCCAATGGCATTTTTAATTAATTATATTCAAACTTCATACGTTTAAAGAAATTTTCTGTTTACTAGAAGTCAAGTAAAAACTTCATTGGTTTTAATACACGTTTTTTGCTGGGTGCAGGAAAGGCTCTTCGAGCATTATGGTTTAGTCGAAAGTGGAAACTCAGATAGTGATGATTCAGTTGTCACAACAGTCGGCCTTTCAGGACATGGTTCATGGTTTACTCTGAAGGACGTAGAAGGATCTGTGTCACATTTTTCAGGTTCTGGTACCCCCGACGTTAATCAATGGGTTGAAGAACTTCAAGAATGTGCACACACTGTTCATTGGAATAAACTCCAATTTATTCATTTACGGTAAACAATTATTGACTGGCATATTAGAAATTGGCAGTCTTTAAAAGTTAAATTAGTGGAAGAGCTCACAACAAAAGTTTCTTCAGCAGAAATTCATCGTATGTTGGCCAAACGCCATAAAAAAAGGATGAAACGCTGAACGAATTCTTGTATGCACTCATGGAAAGCAAAGCCAATCGATTTAGAAGATGAGAGTTTAATAGAATATTTTGTGGAAGGAATTCCTGACTCTCGAACTAATAAGGCATTGCTTTTCCAAGCCACTAGTATTAAAGAATTGAAAAAACAGATTGAAGTATACAAAAAAGTTTGTGGTCCTATAAAAGGTTGGGATAAGCCAATGAAAGACAATAGTTCTCCAGAAATAAAAGGTAGGAAATGCTTCAAATGTGGAGATGACTCACATATAAAGAAAGATTGTCCTACAATCAAAAAGGAATTAAAATGTTATAAGTGTGACAAACTGGGACACCATGCTGCACAATGCAAAGCCATTGTTAGAGTCAGGCAGGAGAAACAGACTAATGTTGTTCACAACGAGAAGTTAGTAAAAGGACGGCTAAGTCAATTTACTGCTTCTGGTCTTGAGTTAAAAAACATTCGTCATTCTAATATAAATTTCAAAGGACTTATTGACACGGGAGCAGATTTATGCTTAATTCGAAAAAGTATTTTCTGGAAACTCGGAAAAGTTTTAACTGGGCGTGCAAAAATTTTAACAGGAATTGGTGAAAGTAAAGTTTTTACTTACGGGTCTTTTATTTTGCCGGTAGAAATAGACCGTTTACAATTGCAAATAGAGTTCCATGTAATTCCGGATGAAGATATGGGCTTTGAAGCAATTTTAGGCAGAACTATTTTGGAAAATATAGATATGATAGTATAAGTAATAATGGCACGAAATTTTTCATTAAACCGAATCAGCCGGATAAGGATGAAGAACATCAGAATGTGGATGTATCTACACTGAAAAAAATGGTTTAGACTTTTTATCTAAAGTGAAGTAGTTGACTTAAATTTAGATAGTTTTACCAAAGAAATAGCGGATTTCGCTAATCTTCGCCGCTAAAAATACTATTAAATTCGTTCATTTAACCACGCAAGATTAGAAGAAAAAGTTTAGTCAATTCTTCCACAAAAGTTGTTGATTGTACTATTCAAATATAAAATTTAACTACAAACAATCGTTCTTTTTTCTTCAACACAATTTAGCTATCCAACATTTAACAATTTATAGATAATGAATAGCTGTCTTTACAAATGAATTAATTGAATTTGATAATATAGTAGATGTTTCAACTAATGACGAATAGAAAAATTATCCATATCTTCGTAGCTGTTTCAACTACATAGAATCATAAGCTGAAAATCAACGCGAACTTTAGATGAATTCGACTATTCCTTTAGATAACCATTCTAATTTTTTTTCTCAGTGTAGTTTCACGTTGTTGGATGAATTTGGCAGTATTTGCATGTTTGATTCAGATCACGAATTATTCGAAGCGGAAATGGATTTATCACATTTGGAACATGTTCAGTCGGCTAAAGTTAAAAGTTTGGTTGAGAACTATACACCGAAAAGAAATGCTAGTGCACCTGTTCAGATGAAATTAGTTTTGACAAATGATTTACCTGTATATCAAAATCCTAGGCGTTTAGCTTATTGTGATAGATAATTCGGGATAATTTTCCTATGGCTCAAATCGATAATGTACTGGAGAAACTACAAGGAGCTAAGGTGTCTACAACACTAGATTTAACAAATGGATTTTTCCATGTACCCGTTGATGAAAATTCCCAAAAGTATACATCTTTTGTTACTCAAAATGGTCAGTATGAGTTCCTGTATGTTCCGTTTGGTATTTCAAATTCTCCAGCAGTATTCACTCGATTTATAATGGCAGTTCTGCGAGATTTGATCAATAACAACGATGTAGTAGTTTATATGGATGATGTTATCATTCCTAGTAAAAATGTTGACGAAGGTATATTTAAGTTGAGAAAGGTGCTCGAAGTTGCAGCTAGTAATGGTTTGCGAATAAATTGGAGTAAATGTCAGTTATTGCAAGAAAAGGTAAATTTCCTGGGTTACATAATTGAAAATAGTACTATTCGACCAAATGAGGAAAAAACTCGAGCAGTAGCTAAATTTCCAGTACCTTGTGATAAAAAAACAGTTCAGCGTTTTCTTGGATTGACATCGTATTTTAGAAGGTTTATTGAAGGCTATGCTGTTATTGCAAAACCACTTTCTGATCTTTTACGAAAAGATTCAAATTTTGAGTTTAAAGAGAACCAGCAAGTAGCTTTTGAACACTTAAAAACTTCATTGACAACTGGACCAGTTCTAAAGTTGTACAATCCCAAATTAGTTACAGAAATACATACAAACGCGTCAAAGCATGGTTTTAGTGCTGTATTGTTACAAAAAGATCCTGAGGGCAATTTGTATCATCCTGTACAGTATATGAGTCCAAAGACTTCAACTTGCGAAGAGAAATACCATTCGTATGAACTGGAAGTACTTGCAATTATTAGAGCTTTGACAAAGTGGCGAGTATATCTATTAGGAATAAAATTTAAAATTGTCACGGATTGCAATGCTTTTACTATGACCATAAAAAAGAAAGATGTACCGTTGAGAGTCGCTCGTTGGGCAATGTATTTACAAGACTTTGATTACACTATCGAGCATCGTTCAGGTACAAAAATGAGACACGTTGACGCCCTGAGTCGAGTGTCATGTTTTATTTTAACTGATAGTGTAATGCATCGTTTGAAAGAGGCATAATTAGTAGATGATTGGACAAAAGTTGTTCGCGAATTGGTTGAAAGAAATGGGTATAAAGATTTCTATATTGAGAATCAGATTTTATTTAAAGATCCAAATCAAGAGTTAATAGTAGTTCCTTCTCAAATGGAGAACGAAGTCATATCAATCGTACATAAGAGGGGTCATTTTTCCATTAAGAAAACACATGACTTAGTTGAGAAATCGTATTACATTCCTAAATTGAAAGAAAAAGTAGCTCATATAGTAAACAATTGTGTTGAGTGTATAGTTATGAATGCCAAAACCGGAAAACAAGAAGGGCTGTTATCACCTATTGATAAAGGGGATAATTAGTTACTTATCACATTGACCATGTAGGGCCAATGAAACTTACTAAAAAACGTTATAATCATATTTTAGTTATAGTAGATGGCTTTTCGAAGTATGTATGGCTCTATCCTACCCGCAGTACTGGAGTTGAAGAAGTGATTAGTTGCGTAGAACGTCAAGCAGTGAATTTTGGCAATCCAATGAGAATTGTCTCTGACAGAGGTTCAGCTTTCACTTCAAAATTATTCCGTGAATACTGTGAAAGAGAAAATATTCGACACTTGCTTATAACCACAGGAGTACCTCGTGGCAATATGTACGCATTTACAATAGTTTCATATCGCAAATTGAAAGTAATATTAATCTACTCTTTTCATACGTTTCCATATTTTACAGATTGGACTCTGCCAAGAATCGCATAACACAAAAAAACGACAAAATACATATGTAACTTCAATATGTCTTAAAAAACTTCAAAACAAATTAAAGTGTTTTTGCCTAATAAAAATGTGTATTCCTTACAATTTGTATTTCATAAAAAGCAATATACCATATTCCGATATTTTTTTATAGCAAAAATTATATCGGAATATCGGACAACATGAGTCGATTAAATGTATACAGGGAAATCTATTGATTTTACCTTACCCTTTTATTAAATCTACTAGTTAAATAAATAACAGGCGCGACAATCCAGCATTGGACTAAGGCCGCAGGATGTGTTATTGACATCCCATTTCCAAGATCTTATCTGCTGAGGTAATGAGATCAGCATCACGCTCAGCAGTGTTATCCCCATAAATGGGTACTCGTTTAACATCGGAGTGAGATCATAGTCCGTCACAAGCTCTTGAGTTCGAAAAACACCATGATCCACGGTGAGACGGTGAGATTCGAACTGATGACCCTGTGCACCGAAGGCTCGCGCACTAACCGCTAGACCAGCCTGACTGATCTACTAGTTATTGTGTCGAAATAACTGACACTATTTGTGGTGTATTTTCTATTCTTATTCTTATTATTCTCATTTCAACATAACCATGCTTTGTAATTTCTATACAAAAATTAGATATAGATAAATTTTTATATTGAAAGTGCACCAAATTTTTCACTGTGAAGGTCAAAATCGAAAAAAAACAATTAAATTAATTGTAGCGATACCTCTTCGCATTTTCATGATTTATGTCGCTTTCGACGAGCAAACATGTTTTCTCTATATTCAATGTTGACTTTTCACAAAAATGTACAGTCTCTGATTTATAAGCCAACTATGTATATCGAAAATTGTGATTATGTTCCGCAAAGAAAATTTGAAAAAAAAACAAGAAAAAATTCTCCCCCACATTTTGCAATTGCGTAATTTCACGTAATGACTAGCCTATAAGTCGTTAGACGATTTATAAAAAAAAGAAGAAAAATAAAAAATTAGTCATTGCCTTACAGTGAATATTGTTGAGGTTACCCTATATATCGTGTGCGAAATAAAAGGGGCGAAGCTTCTTAGTTTTCCATACAATACCTCAAAACCCTATGAATATTCTCATCATGCATGCTTCACTCCGATCAAAAGGGATCTCTTTAATCGACAAAGATGATTGTAACTCCGTGTTTATTATATACTTGTACTTTGCTTCCTCAATTCTCAGTCGACCAAAACTATACCTCTCCAGTACCTTATCTAAAAGTGAATCTACCATGTTACAACCTCTAAAAAACCGGAAAACAAGTGGCCTTTTGGACGATTACTTTGCAAAAAAAAATGTGTACGTTAACCATCTTCCTGCACCCGCTGCATTTATTGCACGATATCATTGAAACTCGTAATTCGTTCTGCGAATTGGTAACTAAAAAAAAGAACCAAAAGTACCGACAATATTATGTAAGGTAAGCAATGTAACTTTTACCTTGTCGAAAGTGCATTTTCTGTCCGAAACTTGATACTACCAGGTAGTAAAAACGAAGACCGCAATACGAAAATGCTGTATGGGTAAAACCAAATATGTATTGCGAGCATCTTCAACATAATGAAAATGCATTTTTACTATTATATTACATTGTTCTGTGTCATTGAATCAAACAATATTGACAAACATTAAACAACATGTTGGGCAATTTATTCAAGTTTTCTTCCTGGCCCAACGGAAATGAATTAGTGCAGTCAAAATATCCCAATTCAGGCCTCCAAATAGAAAAAAATAGAGTAAGGCTAATTTTTGTTGTTTTTAAATCATTAGGCTCCCAGGAATCTACAACTGATTTTGCTAAAAAAAATGTTGATCGGAAAGGTCCCAAAAAGGACAGAAAAGGATACTCTTTAATCCTTGACCGGAGGTCGGCATGCGGGGTATCATATCAAAGGGGACGTCGAGTACATTACATATCCGATGTTTGTTTCCTGTTTCATGGACCCTCAAAGGAATAAATCGAGCTTAAATGGAAAATTTTCGAGTTTCCCGTGTATCTTTCCAAAGCCATAACTACGAGAATAATTCAAGCTGTCCCTACTTTTATCACTTTTCAGAATCTATAATAGCTGGAGATTCTACCATTAAATTTGCTAAGAAAAAAGTTGGTCGGAAAGCTCTGAAAAAGGACATAAAAGGACACTAATTTCACACCTTGATCGAACGTGGGCATGTGGGGTGTCATATCAAAGAGGACGTGGAGTGCATTGCATATCCGGTGATTGTTTCCTGTCTCAAGGACACTAAATGGAATAAGTCGGGCTTAAATGGAAAATTACGGCTTTAGAAAGATACAGATACGGGATAATTTTTAAGTTGAGCCCAATTTTGTCCTTTTAAGGTCCTTGGAACAAGTAAGAAATGCCGGATATGGAATTTACTTGACATCCTCTTTGATATGACACCCCACATGCCCACGTTCGACTAAGGTGTGCAATTAGTGTCCTTTTATGTCCTTTTTCAGAGCTTTCCGATCAACTTTTTTCTTAGCAAATTTAATGGGAGAATCTCCAGCTATTTTAGATTCTGAAAAGTGATAAAAGTAGGGACAACTTGAATTATTCTCGTAGTTATGGCTTTGGAAAGATACACGGGAACCTCGAAAATTTTCCATTTAAGCTCGATTTATTCCTTTGAGGGTCCTTGAAACATGAAACAAACACCGGATATGTAATGTACTCGACGTCCCCTTTGATATGATACCCCGCATGCCGACCTCGGGTCAAGGATTAAAGAGTATCCTTTTTTGTCCTTTTTGGGACCTTTGCGATCAAATTTTTTTTTAGCAAAATCAGTTGTAGATTCCTGGGAGCCCACTGATTCAAAAACAACAAAAATTAGCCAAAAATTAGCCTTACACTATTTTTTTCTATTTGAAATGCTAATATGACTGCACTAAATATATTTAAGCGTTTCTGCAACGGAATGATATCTTACGCAATAGTTCCACTTATTTTTCCTCATTCTCACAAAGTGTATTCAGAAAATTCACCGTGCTGTGCTAATAAAGGACTTTTCCTTTAGCAGCACCATTTTTTTCATTCGTTAAATGATAATCCCATAAATCTTATTGCTAACAGCTTTAGAGAATGGTAACATGCATATAATATAAGACGCGAAATAATTTATTTTCTGACACAAACGAATGGCTAGAATGCACAAAATTCAACAATGTTGGGAAAGATAAACGGCCGCCCAGTCAGCGGAACGCGTAACACATTCGACTGAATTCAAGGGATTCGTTTTTTCTTCTCATCATTTTGGTAAATTAAATATATAAAGATGGAACAACACACACGCCTTGTATTGCAAATTTCCAGTGCATGCACTTCTCTTTCCTTTTTTTTAAAGAAAAATACGAAGCAAACAGGCGTTGAATGAAACTTTCCTTGTCACCGCCGTGGAAAGAAAGAAAAATGTAAAAGATACATACTATTATAAATCACGAATAAAAAAGTCTGCATACTGTATTTCTACAAAAAAGACACACTGTCCCTTAAATATGTCCAATTAAAGTTGCTGTTGTGTCATATCTTTTGATAGCGCGAGAGTGTAACTCGACAGTTTAAGGAACACCATTTCGATGGCTTAAAAAATTGCAGCAAAAATTGTATATCTTTTAATTGAGAACAACAGATGCCACAAGATGCAAGCATATTTTTGTTTCAAGTATTATTTTCATTTCATGCCACTTTTTGTACGTATTTTTATTGAAGAACTGCGACATTTAATGGGACTCATATGATGAGAGTGTCTTGGGTGATTAATCTGGATGACTATGGCTTTGTCCTTACAAAACAGCCCACCATTAGTTGTATGCATAATTACGATGCAGTTGACGGGTTGAATGATTTCAGAACAATTTCTGGAAGACATACGGATGTCTAGGACGGCATTCCTTTTGTGTCCAAACACAAAGTATTCTAGAAGTGGGCTTTAATCTTGTTTCCACTTGTGTACAGGAAGTAGAAAATAAATTGTGTATAATTTACGTACAATAAAAAACAGAAAAAAATTGAATTAATGTTTCAGGAAATTGTTTGTGGTAGGCTTGAAGTTTGTCAAAGTCTATAGTTAAAAAATAATAATAGTACGAGAGGAACCATGGTAAAACAAAATCCGTGATTCGAAATTGGCACCTACAGGTTAGAGCAGTGTGGAAAATATTCCTATTTCACTTTGGGCCGAAGTCTAAAGGCCTCTTCAGTGGTTGCGCTAAAATAAACTAGAAAACTTGCAAAAGATCTGGTGCGTGACTCGCGTTTTAATAATACCACAAGAAACTCAAATAAAAAAAGGAGTCAACTCTAAAAGGAATTGAACAGCTATTTACTTTGGATTGAAACATTTGCATCACAATGGAGTAAAGTTTTTTGTAAATTAATGCCCAAGGTGGTCTGTGACTGTTGCTATGGATGCTAGTGATCGACGAAACTAGCGAATAGTCTACTCAGAAATCTACTAAGGAAAAAATGAGAAAGAAAGCATTTTTAAGTAACAAAAATCGAAACTCCCTACTCTAGTGTAGTAACCAGGTGATAAACATAGTACATGCGATTGCAGAATGTGATGGGGAATTTTGTTTTTTGTTTCTTATGTTTCTTGGGTGCTGAGCACGAAACGGAGCTTCCACCAAAATTTCGTTGCGAAACAGGGTCAAAAACGTTAAAAAAACATACTATCAATTGAAGCGATATCGCTTGACGCATTTTGAAGATTAATGCCGCGTTGGACTCATGTTTTCTCTAACATGCTCATGAACAGGTTTCCGCAGAAATGTACAGTTTCGGAGTTATAAGCCAAAAAATGAAAAAACTCCGAACATTTAGGGTTTTGGCCCTGTTCCGCAACGAAATTTTTGGGAAGCTGCAGATACGAGCTTAGCGCCAAAAAAAAAACATAAGAAAAAAAACAAATTTTATGATAAAAAAAATTTGAGCCTTAATCTGAATCCGAATTATCGAATATCCGGATTTTCGGGATCCGGATTATCGAAGTTCTATATATAACTTCCTCGATATGGTTTTTTTTGTAGTGTGTAGTTAATGTCTGTAAAAATAGGGAAAAATGCGTTTACTTCTGCAAATTCAAATTGTGGTAGATTTGGATCCATTTGCAATATTTATTTGTAGATTTAGTGGCAAATTTTATAAAAGAAACTGGTAGATTTACCACAAAAGTGGTAAAGTCGAAACACTGGTGTAGAGCTTAGCGTTTTTGGAGCGGAACATTTTCACCGTTGTTCCAATTATTGTATTCGTACAAAATTTGTTTCAAAAAATCCTTATTTAGTCCGTTCATATCGTCACTGAATGTCTCCCCGATAAACACAAAAAAGACGACACTAAAACAGGCGAATGAAGAAAAAATTTTTTTGGAGGGAATGTTTTCCGATAAACAGGATGCGATCAGAGAATTTTAAAATGCAAGATGAGCCTGATAACTTAAGGGTTTTAAAGTGTCCGGTGAAACTTTCCAAGAAGTAGCAACAACGTCAAGTTCTTACGAAATAAAGCTACACAGCCCACGGGGCAGTCATCTAGGGCCATTGCTATTTTTATAATTTATTAATGATTTTCTTTACAAAATTGGATAAACACCAACTGGAAGAAGGCCATACATTGGACTTTGATAATACGAGTATTACTCTTTCGCTCCCAATGATGCCATATGACATCATGAAATTTAATGATTTTTCATAGAAATTGTAAGAAATCAATTTTAACTTTTTGTGTGATATTAGACTCTCCCAATAATACCTATTTGATTTTTTCCAGCGTGAAATTTTTGGTTTTGGGATGTTATTTTTAATGAAATTTTAGAGAAGGTTTGACGATTGTCGTAAAGCCGAAAAACTGATTTATCCACTTCCCCATATTTCCTAATAGTTATCATTTTATGCAAATAATTTTAATAGTTTTATTTTGTAAACGAGTTGTTGCAAGAGAAAATCAAAAGATTTTTCGATTTTTGTTAGGAAAACCCTATAAATTGGTTTTGCATGGGCATGATGCCATATGGCATCATTGGGCGTGGAAGGTAAATCAGCAAGTCCCCTATTCATAATAAATGCTAGTTGCTTGCTGTATGGAAGGCACCCTTAGTTTTTATAAACTACTATATAAAAATAAGTCGGGTTTTCCTTCCTGACGCTATAACTCCATAACGCACGAACCGATTTCCACGGTTTTGCATTCGTTGGAAAGGTCTCGGGCTCCGTGAGGTTTATAGCAAAGAAAATTCTGGAAAAATTTCAACAGAAAAGCTGAAAAATCTTTTTTTACATACAGCGCCATCTCTGATACATAGCTAGTAATTTATAATTTTGGGGGGAGTTGTGGAAATGTCCTTTCGCCAAATTCAAATGGGGATCGTTGATCGGAGTGACTCAATGTTTCTCCCAAAATAATATTGAACTTATTGTGAATACTTGTACGAAATTTTACGGCTGAACTAACATTCTTTCAAGAGTTATGGGGCTTTTAAAAAAGGTATAAAATGAAAAAGTTTCAATTAATTTTTAAGCTAGCGCCGAATCATTGAATAGATCTTTAATGTGTTATATATCATTGCAAAGATAATTTTATGTAGTTTGTTTCTTTCTCGGACTATTTTTCTATACCTTTTGTCGTTTTTTAAATACTCGCAAAAAACCGAAAAATGACCCCCACTTCCCTCTTTTTTAAGGTTGCGGACCCCCAATCAGTTGGGACTTTTTTTCCCATAATCTAGGGGTCGTCACCAACCATTCTGCAAAAAAATTTCCGATGTAGGTTTTTTTGCCGACCAAATATCTCATTTTTCACACGGAATTTGCTAAGTGCCCTTTCAGTCCCAATGATGCCATATGGCATCATGCTCTAATTTGTTAACCCTTCGCCAGGCACGTCCCGCGATCAACGCGAACGGGCACGTGGGGTCTTTAAGGACCCCAAAGTTGATTGAACTTACATATCCTTGAACATGTCTCAAATTGTAAAAAACACACATTTATAAGTACTTTCTTATGTTCTTGAATATGTTTATTATTCACAATATTGTTGTTCTTATGGCAGCTGTAAACATTTCAAGCGATTGTAGCCATCAATGTTTTTACTTTTTTGACCCTCTGCCTTGAATTCAAGGAAAACTTAGTTTCTGAAATAGTGAGGATAACTTACTACTAACAAATTATTGAAGTATGAATTAGCAGTGCCCGTAAACTTGTCTTTAGCCCTTTGTAGATGCCTCTGCGACTTTAATTGACGTAGAATAAACTATGGTAAGAATTAGTGGAGGCTAAAATTTGACCTTCATTGTTTGAGATTCGCTAAAGTGAAGGTGTGTTTTCCGCCCTATATCAGAAGAAGCTATCGCAGCAATTGAAGAAAAAAGTTAGAAGTTGTTTTCATGAATTTCTCAAGCCAGGATAATTTCTGGGAAATCGATCCATGGGTACATATAATCTTTTCCTTTACTTTCATTGTAGCCAAGAATGATATGAGGCTTACCTAGGTCTTGAGTTCAGATGAAAAGACGCAATAAAACTACAGAGGAAGACTAGTGAATATATCGAGATAGTCTAAATAAAAGGGTCTCGACATAGAGTATGGCTCCGAATTTAGTATCCTACATATTCAGGACAATTGAGGCCTTGGAACTCATGGGGTCTTTGAAGACCCCACGTGCCCGTTCCCGTAAATTTTTACTTTTGGTTATCAAAACGTTTTTTTCTGAAAATATTTTTGATTTTTTTCAAGCATATTCCTGAGCAGAATTTATGTGGCTTAGATGTCCTACAAGTTCCCCTGGATGGGCGAATCCCTCTAAAATGAATATATAAAAAATACCCTCTGGGGTCCCAAAAGACCCCACGTGCTCGGCGGAGGGTATCTCTCTCTCTTGATTACCGTAACTCCTAGTGGAGCATGGTGCGTTGATGACTACCGAGTGTAGTCATCAACGTTACAAAGACAACTGAATTCGGAGTGTGATACGGTTGTCAGCCAGTCGCATTATTAGTTTATTATTCTACGATAAGAATAGTTCTTATCATCTTCTTCTAAATAATAAACTTGCGACGAGTCGTGCCCAGTTTGGAAACTTGTTTCTCTATGAGTGTCTATTTCACAACCATCGCGGCCACAGAGCACGTTAACTATAGCGCTTAAAAAATTTTTTTCAAGAAAATATCATAAAAGATGCCTACTGAACGACATAATGTTGTTAGAAAAATTCTCCGCTTAAAATCCATAATTTGGGCATGAAAGGGATAAAAGTAATTGAACAAGATAACAACAATAAAAAGGTTTAATAAAGGAAGTACTATTAATAAATAAAAACTACGAAAAAAAAACCTATATCCAAAAAACGAATTAGAAAACAGAATGAACAAATAACGAAATATAATAATGGCAGCCCCATTACATATGACAATCGGTTACAACTCAATATAAAAAAACGCGCAAAAAGTACAAGGAACGTTAAACCGTCAAGATTTGATATTGAAAATAAGAATTAAAAGTAAGTAAAATTGTAAAATTAAATTCAAAAAATCAATGTGATTTATTCAATTAACTTATATGTTGTTTTTAGAAAAACCTGAAGATGTCGAAAAAATAAGGCGAAACGTCGTTAAAATAAAAATAAAGGAACTAATAAAATAGCTGCAATGGAAAATGATTGATTAAAAACCACCAACTAAAATTGTGATCATTCTTTTAAGGTAAATTGCCTACTTTTTAGGTAATTTTTACTAAGTACTTCTTTCTGTGTAAGGTCTCCCGGATTTCCTTAATAAAAAAAAAAATTAAAACAGGCGCGACAATCCAACATAGGATTAAGGCCGCAGGATGTGTTAGTGACATCCTATTTCCAAGATCTCAACTGCTTTTTGTTGTGGTAATGAGATCAGATCACGCTCAGCAGTGTAATTTATCCCCATAAATGGGTACTCGCTTAACATCTGAGTGAGATCATAGTTCGTCACAAGCTCATGAGTTCGAAAAACACTGGTTCACGGTAAGATTCGAACTCATGACCCTGTGCACCGAAGGTGCGCGCACTAACCGCTAGACCAGCCAGGCTACTTCCTTAATAGTTGACTATAAATTAAGTTTTCGGCCTTATAGGATTCTTTATAATAAGTAACGACTATCAATTCCGCCATTCCATTAATCTAGTAGCCGTGATTAGACTAATTGAAATTAGTTAAAAGTCCAGGCATCTTAAAATATCTTTTAATCTTAATGAATATTATCGTCAGAATATGCACTGGATTTACAAAAACCTAAGGGGCGATTCAGACTATCGACAAGATTTACTAAATCCTAGATTTAGTTGACAGTTGTACCATATTGTACTGCAATTTGAATAATGCAAGTACATTCTACGACGCATTTTGAATTTAGTGACATACGATTCCATCTAGTAGTCAGGGTTTTGACTGGATTAGTTTTAATCTATACGAAGATTTGTTGGTAGTCTGTATCGGCTATAAGTTTCATTAACATTTGAACCATATTGGACTGCCAACTGTAATTGCATCCTTACAATATAAAAGTACTTTTTACGATATATCCTCAATTTAGTGACATACGATTTAATCTAGTAGGCTTACTGGTATAATTTAAGTTGTTTTAGTAAATATTGTCAATAGTGTCAGTCTCAGATTCAACGAATATTAAATTTAACCTAGCAAAATAAGGTTCACAATTTATTTTCAAATGCAAGCGAAAGTTCTTAAATAGCAAAAAGACAGCTTACAATTTGTGTATGTAATGTAAATTCCTAAGTTTTTTTTTCTATATCCTTTACTAGTGAAATTATTTAATAAATTTAACTTCAGTGGTTTATGATATTTTTTGGTTGTAGAGGGGAAGTTAATTCTTAAAAGTAGCATTACATTATCCCCATAAATTGATAATATTTGTTGCATTGATGGAAAAAAATGGATTACAGAATATTCTTAATAAGTCCATAATCAACAAAAACAATTTTTTTTTGTAAACCCACAAATAAACATAAAATATATATAAAAAAAACGATTTGAAGTTATTATTGTGGCAATATTAACACAGTTTCAGTCGGGTGCATATTTGTTACAGTTCGCCAGAATTGTTCAACACCATTATCGTAAGTTATTCAAACAGCTAGATTATTGAATCTTCATATTCCTCGTAGAATTTTTCTAAAAGAAAATATTTACAAAATATTATCATCAAAAGGCAGCTAATCAAACACAGAATCAGGTTACCTTGAAAATATCAATACACAGCTTAATTCCGTTGAAGTTCTCGTACAAATTGAATGCAAACAATATTTTTAAATATTATTTACTATACAATTTTCTATTCAAGTAATATTTGCACAATTGCAACGATAGCCAGAAATATTCGTCGTCGCCCACATCTTCGTCATCCTTGCCACACTTTTTCCATGCATATCACTTTTATTCAAGCGAAAGCACCCGTTGAATACAATTGAAGAACACATTTCCCGTGCTAAATGCACACAAAGTAGCAGCAAAAGAATAAATCAACGACACGGCGGCAGTTCCAAAAGGAATACACACAGGCACTAACAGAGAGTATTGTCACACAACGTTGTTGTTGAGTCCAACAATGAAAAGAAATAGAACACAAACTCAGGAATACGTTTAAATCCGTTGAGATACTTCACAACCCGCTAGTCAGCAGTTCACCATACTTCTTCACTGACACTATAGCAGCAACAGGCTGTAGCGTGTAGTATATGCGGCGATGGTCTCCCAATTCGCTCGATTGCTCTTTCTGCGCCCCACAAAATCTGTTTGCAATTTTCGCGCATGTATTTGTGTGCCCCACAATCCCACTGACACACCAATCGTGAGTGCATTTAGACATTTTTCTTGAAAAAGCTCTACAATGCAGAGCAGCAGCATAAAAAGCTTCGATTGCATGGGAGTGGATTGGGTGGATGAATGACTGGTTGCCAGATTTCAGTGAATGATTTACTTCTTAATTAGACCTAATAATGTAGGTAAATGTATCTGTTTTTTCTACTACATTAATTCACTGTGAAGTAGAAAATTGAAAGATTTAAACTTTGCAGAATAAAAGAAAAATAATAGATCAAAATGAAGCCATCTAACGTCAAAATAATGTTTGTGCGTATTTTTTAATTTCCACAGCATTGCATGGGATTGACCATTGAGTATATGTATGGAGAAGAAATACCCATATATGCCCATGCACACGAAAATGACACCATGGAAATTACAGGAACCAAGATTCACCAGAAAGAACTCAAATACTAGTTTTTCAAGTAACTAGACATGTGAATTAGAATTTGTATTGTGGAAAATACAATTTAATGATTTTCTTTTACTTTCGATAGACAGGAGCCAACACAGCCTTTGAAATGCAATCTTCTGAAGAACCACTTTCGCATGAGCCGCCATTATCTGTAAATGTTTCATTTAGTACTGAGAGAGTGTCATATGGAATTTTTTTACAATATGGCAAGAAAAAAGACTTTGCAATTGATAAATTTAATTGTACATTTCACGTTATGTGAATAATAAGAAAAAGTATGCACGCACAGTGATTTTCAGTAAAATTCGACTATTGAAAAATGAGTTAGTGTGTAAATATGTTTAATGCCATTTCAAAAAGGTTCAATTGAATATTATGTTTACACAAGAGAAAGCTTGAGGCAAATTCTACTTTCAGAAATAAATCAGAACAATAACGCATTCAAACTTTTATTTGAGCACTTGAGAGAGCGGTATGGGTCAACATACTGTGAGAATCAAAAGTGATGCCACACTTCGAAACCCTATCTTTTATTGAACATAATTTTATAATTGTAGATTTTAGAGAATGAATAATCGTTTTATCTTAAAGCGATATTCATTACAAATAAAATTTATAAAATTCATTCAAATTCACACAATAGTTTCAATTTAGCAAGGAAAAATTCAAAAATAGTCATATTTTTATGAATCAAAAGTAATGGCACACTTGAAACTTTCCTTAATAATAATATCTTTTTGAACCGTTTTTGTTATTCACATAGCATGGTAGTGCATTGTTATGGAAACCGGTTATGCTATTTTGTTTTTTAATAATCCATAACGTCTATTTTTCAATTGTTCAGTATAAAGGGCTTTTTAAAATGAGGACCGAAACGCAAGTGGAAACCCGAAAAATTATAATAAATTTATGGAAAGAGAGAAAATCGTTTCGTGAAATCGGAAAAATAGTTAAAAGGCATTATTCCACAGTAAGAAACTTCATTTCGAAACATAAAAGTTGCCAAAAACTTAAAAATTTGCCGCGTTCTGGACGACCTAAAAAACTTAATCCGGTCCAAGTTAAAAACATTGTTAAGGAAGTGAAAGTTAATCCGAGGGCAAGTGCTGTAAAAATTGCTGAAAATATTACCCGTGATTCCGGCCAGCCAATAAGTGCGTGAACGATCCGTCGGGCATTAAATGCTAATGGCTTGCAGGACGAGCCTTTTATTTCGGATAAAAACAAAAAGAAGAGGAGACCATACGCAAAAAAGTATGGAAATTGTGGAAATGACTTCTGGTAGACTGTATTTAGCGATGAAAGCAAATTTCAGATTTTTGGCGCTAAAAAAGGCTCAAAAATTTGGCGAAAGAAAAATTCCGAGTTTGAAGAAAAAAATATTACATCGACAGTAAAGCATGGGGGAGGTTCAGTTATGGTGTGGGGGTGTATGTTGGCGGCAGGGGCAGGAAATCTCATGTTCATAGATAGCACTGTGAAAAAGGAGCAATATTTATCAATATTGTAGGAAAATTTAGCTCCTAGTGCCCAAAAACTCGAGTTACCTAGGACTTGGATCTTCAAACAGGACAATGATCCGAAACATACCTCCCGTCTGGTAAGAGAATGGCTATTGTACAGGACACCAAAGCAACTTGATCATCCTCCTCAGTCTCCAGACCTGAACCCTATCGAACATTTATAAGAAATTTTGGATCAGCGTGTTTGGAAGAGACCAATTTTCCACAAAGAAGATTTGAAGCGCGCTCTACTTGAAGAATGGGCTAGTACACCGCAAGGAGTAACAATGAATCTTATAGAGTCTATGCCAAGACGATTGCAGGCTGTAATAAAAGCAAAAGATGGACCGAAAATATATTAGTTTTAAGCATAGCCCTTTTTTTCCTATAATAAAAACAACGTGTGCCATTACTTTTGATTCTTAAAAATAGCACCATTTTCATATTTTTATTTGCGATTTGTTAATTACTGTTCGATTTCTTATGAACATTTTACAATTTATTTAAATGAATAAAGCTTTGATTTGAGACATTAAGCTTTTTTCAATTCTTGAAACTTACAGATATATTTTGAGTCAAAACTTATATTTCAAGGTGTGCCTTCACTTTTGATTCTCACCGTATATATTTACATATACATATGTATATATATATGTATTATGACAGACATACTAAATCAAGATGTCCTAGAAAATTGTTTGGCGTTATTCGTGGATCGATTGAATTTAAATACAGGCTGTGCAATTATATCCTGGGTTTAAACGAAGGTTTCGGATATACAACAACACCCAAACTAATGTAGATCATCTACATTAGTTTGGGTGTTGTTGACTTAAAGAGTCATGAGGTAAGGAATTTGTAATTGATAAATATGCCATTCAACGATATAATACGCATTCATTATGTTTTAGGAAAAATGTTATCTGCCATTATTCCAAGAGATCTTTCCGAGGAGGAAAACGAGTCCGAAGATCTGCTATTGGCATACGCATAGACTCGAACACTTAGCAGGTTAATTCTACCACCGGGTTAGATTTTCAGGAGTGGAATTACGTATCTCGAATCGAGTCACTCGATTCGAGTTTGTCCCGATATCACCAATCTCGATCGAGTTTAAAATTTACGAATACTAGATGAAAGTAAAAATATACTAGATTTTCTGTCAATTGCATTCCTGCCAAACGTCACCAAACAAAAATTTGCTTAGTTTTGTCTTAATTTGTGAACATAAAAATGTTATTTATGGAAAGTTACGGAGGAGCAGCTCACGACTCGTTCATCTGGGGATTAAGCGAGGAAAAAATCTTTTTTGAAAGGAATTTCGAACATGGAGACAGAACTTCGTGGCTTTTAGGTAATATATTAAAGTTTTGAAAAAAATCTTCTAATCTTGACATTTTGTAGGCGATAGTGGTTATCCCTTAGCCCCTTGGATGCTGACGCCGTACCGTACAGCGGATTCGAACACTGGAGAGGAAATATTTAATAAAGGACGTTTTAACTTTGTATTTGTAGTCTGCCCACACCTAATTACGAAAAGTTAATTCAACATTAACACCATTCAAAAGTTATGTGTATACTTTTCTCCATTTGACTACAGACCGCACTGGCGCCACAGTGCGTTGAATGTATGGAGTGGGTGGTCAAAAATCAATATCTTAAGAACGCGTTTACCGATTTTTATGAAATTTGGTGGATGTGTTTAGCTAGTTAGGTTCTCAATTCTGTATAAAATTCAAGATGAATAAATGATGGATTTTTGAGATATTGATAAAAATGTGAGGAAGATAAATGGTATAAAGACAGGCTATAATATAAAAAATCGTAACTTGGTAACCGGTTAACCAATTTTTTTGAAACTTGGCTATTATTTAAAGTAAAGAATAAACATTAGTTGGTAAAAAATTATTTTTCGGAAACAACTGAGCTCTGAGATATTTAAGAAAGAAATCTATGAATTTTACCCATTTTGGGGGGCTTTATAAAATGCCTAATATCTTTCAAGGACCTAAATTTAAACTTAATATTTTGTCACTCTGACATTGCTCAAGTGTCACTATTTACAATATATAAATTTCAAAGAAACGGAGTTTTGCGATTTGGAGATATAGTGGTTCAAAAAATTAAATAATTCAGTGATACGCATCCTCCTCAGATAAATTTCCAATTGGCAAATGGAAAGAATCGATTACCTCAACTCCGTGCACTAGAACCTTGAGCAAACTATTGAAAACGGGTATAATTCTAAATATAACCCTTTGGTGTAACCTAGAAGGTCCCCAATTTTTTCTTTATTGATGCTTTGACCACTCGCCAGTACCCTTAAAATCATCGAAAAATTTTAATAAATTTGGTTGAATAAAAATACAAATTACATTAAAAAAGCAAAAATAATTGTAGCTACTCTAAATCTTTCGATGCGTATTTTTTAAATTTCACTTTGAAAGTTTGTTCGTATTTTATAGATTTTTACGATTTTTTCAATTAATAACAATTTATTATTATATTATTATAAATATTTTTTACATGATATGGTTTACACTGGACTTCAGAAATCAAATTCCACAGAAAACCATATGCATTATGTATTTATATTTATATTTTTTAGATATTTTTGAATTAATTGAATTTTTGATTTAATTAATTAATTAAAATTATTTATAATATTTTTTTGTTCCTGCTTGAAATTTATTATCTCCTCTATCGCAAAAGTGTGTAAAAGCTTAATATTATGGTAAAATTATCATTTTTAGTGACTTTAGAAATAGTCCAGTTGCCATTTTTCAAGGAACTAGTTCAGTAAAAATGCCAATTGCGTAAAAAAAGGCAAAAAAAGGCAAACCAATGCTAGTTTAAATTAAAGTAGACACTTGTATCTTTCGGGAAATATCAACCACCCAAAACGTTTTGTGACGTTTTTTTTAAATCTCAATTTAAAGTTTTTTTTTCATATTTGAATGATTTTTTTACATTTTTATTCAATTAAAAGATTATTAGAAAAAAAAAAATTATCTGAAAAGTTTTAGTTGAACATACTTATTCTAAAAAATATCATTATGGTTGCCAAAAACTTGCGAAAAGATCGGAAATCGAAGTTAAAGTACAACCTATTATTTTGAATTTTTAATATCTTTCAACTTTAGTCCATAAAATTACTAAAAAAACGAAAAAATAAAATTTTTTTTTACATATTCGGATACTTCAACATGTTCTCTTTGATATTGGGTAACTTTGATTCCGGGGAAAAATAGTCAATTTTTTTATTTTTGCCTATGGAACGACGCACTGTGTGGCGGCCCATTTTCGTTAAGTGAAGTTTTCAAAGACGTCCATAAATTTGATGATGTTTTCTTTGCGTTAACAGCCTTCAAATGTCCTTTTGCCAAGCCCTCATGCAGTGCCATGAAATTCGTTAACATTTCGACTTGCTTACGGTTTATGCCTTGACTTATTTTTGAATCTTCCGTTGCCCTAACAGAATTTTAGTTACAAAGGACAGTTTGAATAATATTTGAATAAGAACAATTTTGCATAAGGGCTAAGTGAAATTATTCCCAATAGAATTTACTAAATTTGAACTAACTTTCATGATTTTTCCATTGTTCAGAGTGGACGGCTAACCATGCTAACCGAACGTCAAAACATTTGGATAATAGAATAATAACTTATGTGTTTTATTTTTATACTCACATGTCGTCGAGCCGCTAGTAAATAATTTCAGAATATTTTCTGTATTTAATTTGAGAGAGTTTATAAAAAGATGCTATGTAAATATACTTTAAATAATACAATAATACTTACTTTTCCTAGGAAACACGCCGCAAATATCCTACTCGAATACTTAATTGCTTTCGACGACTTTTCACTTTTATCGACTGTCAAAATGTGATGATATCGAGATACGTAGTACGGGGTTATGACGAAACTAGTCCATTCCTATATTTCGAGCTCGATATCGATATTGATGCTACCAATTTTGCTCGAAACTCGAAAAAGTTTCGTGATTCGAGATACATAATTCCACCCCAGATCTCGAAACAAGGATTAATCCAAAGGAGGATACTCGCTCGTATACTTGGACTAATCATTTGAATAAAGGTGGACTCTGCAAACTAACAGAGCAAATGATGGTTAATGTAGAGGAATTAAACAAAATATAATATTCCTACAAAAAAAATCGACAATTGAGCTGATTTTTCGCATAAAGCATAAAGGGTGGTTCGGATAAACGAAAGTTCGGTTAATCGAGATTTCATAGAAAAGATAGAAAATAGCCCAAATGTGATATTACGCGACAAACTGAAAACGTGTAAAACGACTAGAACTGATCAAAAATAAAAAATTAGAGGTAATTGAGCGATGCAGAAGAGAGGTTGCTTCCGTCAGACCCTTGATTTTTCATTTTATTCGATGTCTTTCACAAGAAAAGAAGCTGATTGCCCGGTTCGGTTAATAGAGTGTTCGGATAATCGACGTTCGTATAATCGACGCTCAACTGTACTTGAAAATGGTGAACTTTTTACTTTGCCAAAGAGGAGTGGTAAAACCAGAGGCCTAAAGGTATACGAGTATATTACAAGAACGAAAAAATAGTAAATTGAGCGGAAATAGGACTTTGCATTTTTGAGCTATACTTTGCATTGGCGGCAGTCTACGCTTTTTATTAAAATATTACTTTATATTTCAAAATGCCGATATATTGTTGTGTCCCGGGCTGTAGGTCAGCCTACAAATTGGCCAATCTATTCAGCTTTCTTAGGGACCAGGGTATCATTGCATAGCCGCAATTCCTAGAGAAAATATAGTCGTGAATAGAAGTTTCCAGGATTGCTCCAATATTCAACGAAACCTCCTCCGACCGAGCGCACAGACCCGGAGCAAAGACGAAAGCAAGCGGCAAAACGGTTAAAAGATGAACATGAAAAGCGGCTTCTGGAAGATAATATAAATTCTCCTGCCGATTTATTAATAGAAACGAGACCGAGGCTAATTTCGGGCACGGCCGAAATTTGAATACCCTTCACTCTCCTCGGGCTAAAAGTTTTTTGGGGCAAACCTATGACTTGTATTTAATCCTTCCCCATTCTTTTCCTTCTGTTTTCGCATAATATTTGATATTGACAATTGACTGTGGCGTCGATTAAACAATATTTGTGTGAGGTTTGGTTGGAATAAGTGGTAAAATAAAAAAAAAATATCTCAGAAAACTTTATTGGGGGGATGCGGGAGCATGGCCCCATAGTACGATTCCATTTGTTTTACTTTTTTTTTTTATAAAGCCCCCTAGTTATTTTTTAAAGTATTAATTGACACAAACATCAAGTTTTTTTTATTAATTCAGATAGAACTTTTTTCAGACGGTTAAAAAAAATTAGCGCGGTTAGATCTTTACTCTAAAATAAAAATGTTAATAGACTTTCTAGATAACACTAGTGCCGCACGGAAAGCTTGTGATTCTTATGGTGAATGAAATTTATATCAAAGAAGATATTTGCAATAAGGGAAACAATGTCGGTCAGAATTTGGGGTTATTTCTGAGCCCAATCCAGCCAAAAATGTTCAGGCTTTTATGATTAGTTCGATTTTATCTAAAAATAAAGATGTAGTAGGTTTAAGCCCTGTGGTAAATTTGGATTCGAATTTTCTGTACAAAACCATTCTTTATATGTAAAATGAGAAGTTGTAGCTGTTATATCCGATAAAAACAGTCAACAGAAAAACCTTTGCCTAAATTAGATTTACAAATTTTTGATGAAAAAACTATAGAGGCAGTTAAATATTATCATCCGGAAGCAGTAGGCACATCGGATTTTTTTAGCATATACATACATATATGTGACCGGGAAAGTTAAAAAGGGGCTATCGTGTAAAAATTTCGATTTTCACTTTTTTAGTGATTCCCACAGAAAACAATGTGCTATTTCCGATGATAAAAGTCGCAGTTGCGAAAACTTCAAAAATGAGTCCGAAAATCGATCTTGAAGTACGCCATCAAATCATGAAAATCCAATGTGAAATTGAAATTTTGTATTTTTATGAATATCTTTTCAACCGCTAAAGCAACTTTACCCAAATTTTCAACAAATCTCACTCACTAAGTTAGAAGTGAAAATCAATACCGCAAATCATACAAGTATGCATGAGTTGAGGTAGGGAGCGGCATGAAAACAAAACAAGTAGTATCGAATACAAAGTTTTTAATAAATTTAAGATTTATAAGTTAAGAAATTTTATGAGATGTAGGCATTATTGTATTGTATGATATAACCTCAATACCCTACCGTTACCATTTATTATAAAATTATAGAAAGTTGACTTTTATACAAAATTTTAAATAGTGGAATTCATTTAGAATTTTCAATAGAAAAATCATCAAATGCAATTTTTTTGTTTTGTAATCTTTTAGGTGCTAGATATCAAGCTAGGTCAACAATTAATTTTGATTTGAAAAAGGACCAAAAAGGAAACAAAAATATCGTTAACGCGGAACGGGCATGTGCGATATAATATCGTAGGAGACGTCAAGGGCATTCGAATCCGTTAATATATCTCATTCTTACGCGTATTAAATTCAATATTCAGAGTCTCTCATAATAAAAATGTTTGTTTTTGGAAAGCGATAATTTGACAATCTAAAGATTGTCAATCTAAAGTAACTAAGACTTCCATTTTGCGTTGTGAAAAATATTGAGTGAAAATGTCCTAAAAAGAAAAAGCACGATGTCCAATTTATCTTAATTTTTTCCAGGAGATAAAAATGAATATCAAAGACGACGTCTAATTTATTTCATTCTCGATATCTGCTTCTATCTCAGTGATCGAAAGCGGCTTAAATGGCATTTGAAGTATACAATACGGTAATTTCTTTATGCATGATCTACGCTATCCAGGGTGCCTCAACGTGCCTCTCGTTCACAATCTATGAGTCAAATGTGCCCACAGTGTTCCCCAGCGTTTACGTCTCTGATTTTCGAATGCCAGTCATAGTGGCAATGTCGTTAAAAAACGGTCACACAGTGTTAAAGACATCACAGACAGGATGTCTTCTTTGGCTTGTATAATTGAACAGTACACATAACATAATGCAAAAAATGCGCATTGTACAATTTTGGATATTAATAGAAATATTCGGGCAATTCTAAAAATGCCTTTTTAGGGTTTTTAGAAAAATTAAAAAAAAAAAACCCTTATGAAATCGAGTGATTCTCGATATTTTTGGGATAAAACAACACAATTTTCACAGGGAAGGAAAACTCATAAATGAGATTTGTATTACCTCTCTATAGGTGATCATTTACCTCTAACATGCATAATAAATTTACCTATCTACAGTAGGATTCGATCCCGGGACCCTATGATTTGTAGACGAACACCCTACCTACTAAGTCAACCAGACTAACTGATGGAGTTTGTAATTTATACAACATGTGACGTCGCTCTACCACCAAATTCACTCCGATCGGTGGATGCAAAATACCAAAATCGGATGAAATTAACCCCAGCACAATAACATGATTGAACATGTTACGGAATTGATCCGATAGGTGTAATACGCAATACCAAATGGGATATTCTTTGCAATGTGTCCGAAAAAGGTTCTAATTTAGGAGTTTCATCCTTTCGGATTCTTTTTTTAATAAAACCCCTGATGGCGGTTTTATTTTGAGCATGTTTACTCCGAAATAATTTTGCTTTTTTAACCTATCGGATTTTCTTGCTCGAATACCCGGCATTTTTTGCTGTGTACCCAGTTAATTTTCACACGTGCCACTACCCTGCGCGGGATAGAGTTTAGGAGAATAAAATGAAGATGGCTAATGCATAAAAAATACGGCAATTTAGTTTTCTAAGTTTGAGTACCTTTAAAAAAATACAATTCAAATAAAACATGTGTCTTTTTGAGGTACATACACTGCTCGTCATTAGATTAGAACACCCCTTCGCATGAATAGTTTCGGCTGATTTCCAACCAAACTAAAAGAGCTAAAATTTCAAAATTATAACTGTTAATAGTCTATTCAATTCTGAGTTAATTAACACAAAAACTATTGTGTTTACATTTTTTAATATTGTTTTATAATTGTTTTTCGAAAAAGAACACACAAAATAGCCATTTAAAATTTGTCATCAGAATAGCACATGTAATTTCTTTTTTGTCTATCTTCCACAATTAAAGACGTAGGACCCCTAATTTTTTGTGGTTTTTTGAGTAAGATATTAACTTTAATATGAATAAGGGAAAATCATTATCTGCGGAATAGGGATCACAATTTAAGGCTTTCAAGGAGTCAAGGCGGTCAAAAAGTGAAATTTCGAGAAAAATTATTAAAAGCCGATAAGTTGAATCCGAATTCGTGTGTAATAAGTAGCGTTAAGATAAAAATAACAGAGGCGATAAAAGTTGACTATTTGTCAATCCCTATGAGAGAAGCATCCAGTCCTCATGACTCGGTCGCAAGGATTAGGTTAAATTTTGACATTAAGGTGAGCCTATTGTTCAAATAGTGATAAAAAAAAGCTCCACAACTAAAGAAACTAAAACTAAAGGAAAATACGCTTAAATTAAACTCGAGAGCACTTGACATGAAAAAATAAAGAATGGCGCTATGCTGTCTATTCGAATAAAAAGAAGTATCATCTCACAGTATCACTTGGCCCTCGAGACCATTACACAATCTGTCCGACAATGAATGCGATCCTAATGGTGTCCTTCCTAGCAAAGATCCTGGAAGTAGACATTATAAATGGGTTACTCTTCTAAAGCGAACTTCTTTTTATCCGAAAAGATAAAATACCGCCAGTCTTTGTTCCATGTCAGGTGTTCTCATGATTAATTTTAACGTATTTTCCTTCGGGGAAAGTTAAGCTGGAGTTTATTCTTTAGTTTTAGTTTCTTGAAATGTGGAGTTTTATTATCACTGTTTGAACAAAAGATAGGCTCGCCTCAATGTCAAAATTTACCCTAATCCTTGCGACCGAGTCATGAGGGCTAGATGTTTCTCTCAAAATTACTCTCTCATAAGGATTGCCATGTACTCAATTCTTATCGCCTCTAATATTCTTACGTTAACGTTACTTATTACACACGAATTCGGATTCAACTTATCAACGAATTTTCACTTTTTGACTCCTTGACTCCTTGTAAGCCTTAAATTTTGGTCCCTCTTCCGCAGATAATGATTTTTCCAAGAGCAAAACAATGGCTCTTTTTCGCTCGTCAAAAAATTAGCACAGGGTCCCCAGGGTTGCAAATATGGATTTATATAGCCAGTAATACTCTAAAACAGATAAGCGAACGAACAGTAGTATTCCATTTATTCCGAGGTTAGGCCTTTTTTTGTAAAGTTTTACTGGCGTATAATACCAAATGCAAGATCCAATTCAGAATATCGCGTTGGGAACTGATGGCACAATAGTCAGCTGTTACTAAAGGGGGAGATTTTGAACCGTTTGCGTTTTACTTGGACAATGATCCTGTCCGTCCAAGAAAGAAACGACTATAATTAAATATCTATTCAATTCATAATACCAAAGACACTTTCATCATTGTCTTAAAAAGGCTATTGCCTCAAGTCACAATCAGACAGAATTGTATGCTTTTATTTAATAAAATATATTCATGCATATTTTTCTGAGTATATAATACCCTCGTGATAAAGTTGTTCTTTTAGCAGTGGGGAAAAGGAAGATCCTGACTTATGTCGTCAGCTGTAAAATCAAATATAGCCGACAATATTTGCTGTACCCTGTACCGGTAGTAGACTATTGACGTAAATATCATATAAATTGCAATCTAAAGCAAAGGGTATATATAGCGATATTCTGGTGTCCCCAAATGCTAAAAAATATTCAAATGTCCTTTTCAGGAGAGAAGATCCTTTCCGAAGATTTCGAAAATGTACAATTAGTATTTCGGGGCACTTGTCTCACCAAGTCTTGTATTTTTATATCCATATTACTCATATTGGACTTCTTTAGTAAAAAAGGACCTTTTGTCCTTACGGGTATTCCCTGGGATTAGGTATAAAGTGTAATGCTGATAAATAACTACTTATGTTTTATTAAAATTAGCACACGAAGAGAATCAAGGCATGAAATTGAAAGGAATTGCATCGTTATCTTTACAGGATGATTTACTGTTATTTCTAAGTCACTGCTCACTGGTCAACAATCTGCATCTGCATCTGCAATCTCTGAAACATTTTTGTAGTCACCAATGGATCCTGCATATCAACAATAAAAAAAGATAGCAAAGAAAGTGCTGAAGATATGCTGGAACTTGTCAAAAAAATAGTTTAAATTGATTTACATTTTGATTTACTGTTATATTACCCGCTAATTACATTTCCGGTAAAAGCATTCAAGTCAAGATCACCAAAAGTATATAGATACTAAGTTTCATAAAGATCAGATCACGACAAATCAACTAAACACGATGCACCGACTTGATTTCTTTATCGGCCGTCTACTCGCTTGTTTGTTTTTACCAGATAGCCCCCTTTTAACTTTCCCGGTCACATATGTTAAATTGGCGGACAGTCGTTAACTTCATGCATCCTTATAAGGCCGAAATTTAAGACATTTTGTAGCAGAGCCAATTAATATCGTTGAGCAGAGCTCTTTTAAATTCCTTATGTCTTTTACCTAGTGGTTAGTTGAGTGGGATACTAGTGAACAGCCGATAATACGATTTTCCCCCGATACGCATTCGGCACCACTGGTGCTTTTACTTTTTTTATTCAATATGTGATGAATGATCTATGTGATATGTGATGAATGATCGCGATATCAATGGAAGTTCCACTTGATGGACCCAAGGCCAGAGGCAGACCGAAGAACACCTGGATGTGTCAAATGAAAAAGCAACAACAACGCATTGGTCTCTGCGATGACATGATCCAAGATAGAGCTGCCTGTAGAAATATGCTGAGAAATTATCGCCAAAACGGGCGATGTGCCTACACCGCAGGTCGAGCAACGCGGAACCATGGAGCGGTATAAAGAACGAGGCAAGGAAGAAGAAGAAAGTGATGAATGATCTATGTATATGGTTTCGTTACGTTCTTTTAGGAAAATTTCAGACTGACTCTCTCGAGAATAAATTTAGTTAATATTGTCAAATGAGTGGAACAATTTACAATGTTTCCCTTCAGCAAATTTTAGAATAGGAAAAAAGGCTTCGCGTAAGTAAATTAAAAATCTTTGTGTCGTGGAAGCCTCATGGTCTGAGTGTCAAAAAATTGAGGATGAAATGTTTGATTGTATTATATCCGTGTTGTACGAGTACGAAGAATTTATTAGACAAACCCACACAAGACGCCATTCTTGTTGTTTCAGGATACGTTGCGAGCGAAAGATTGAAATGTGATATGTGTTCTTCATTATTAGCCATGAAGATTTAGAAATCGACCCAACTCATGTTTACTTTTCTAGCCTGATTCGCACTGGAATGAAATGCCCTTCCCAATTCTCACTAGATATGGTGATTGAACCATATAGGGTGCTTCAATATAGCTTGAAACGAAGGTTTTGAAGATTTTTTTCTAAAGCAAGTACTCGTATGTCTTAAAAAGTTGCGGACTTTGAATATAGTGTCTCAGAAATAAAATAATATAATATTACGTGAAACGTTTAGCATTAGTAATTTTCAATTTGTATTGGATTATAAGTATTGTGTTGTCAGCGACTAATATAAAATAATAAAATTACTTCCTTTAAATTAAAAGTTATCATCAAATAGATAATGTATATAATTGATGATAGCGTTTAATTATATTATATTTCCATTATTTCATAAATATGTACCTACTTATGTAATTAATAATTTTACAAAATGTCATGTTACGCTAAAAAATATATAGTACCGTTACGCTCTGTGTTCACTAGTTGAATTCTTGGACGACCAACGTCTTCGAATCTGATGATTTGTAAACCGAGTGTCAAGAAACGATTTCAAATCAGTCAAAAAAAGATCTTCTCTAAAGGCGAATAAAAGGCGATATATTTATTATTTGGAAAACGGGGAAGATTTTAATCAAATTCCTCTTCTACTACTCGACAATTCTTTAAACCCAATAACACGAGACAAACATAGAGATATGATGAGATCACAGCCATATTTCAAAACACTTGCTGTAAGCCACGAATAAGCTTCAATATAAGTATGTATTTACATACTTAATTTTCTAATCTTTGCGAATAATTTGTATTAAATTCTTTAATGAGATTAATTTTATAAGTACATAATGTTAAAATGTAATTATACATTAAAAATAAATAACAGGCGCGACAATCCAGCATTGGACTAAGGCCGCAGGATGTGTTAGTGACATCCTATTTCCAAGATCTTATCTGCTTTTTGTTGAGGTAATGAGATCAGCATCACGCTCAGCAGTGTTATTTATCCCCATAAATGGGTACTCGTTTAACATCTGAGTGAGATCATAGTCCGCCACAAGCTCGTGAGTTCGAAAAACACCATGGAACATGGTGAGATTCGAACTCATGAGCCTGTGCACCGAAGGTGCGCGCACTAACCGCTAGACCAGCCAGACTATACATTACATGGGATATAAATAATGAATACTATATAAATTCAAAATAAATATCATGAAAAAAAAAACACAAAATAATGTGTAAAAATATACAAATTGTGAAGTGTAAGCATTTTCTTTATTTTTAACTCTCAACCTGGTACATGCAGAGCCGGATTTATCCTCTATGGCGCCCCTGGGCAGTAGCTAAGTGGCCGCCCTCCGTAATACTAACTAAACATGGAAATTTGTTAGAACGTTCTGCAACGCTTTTATATTGTTCCAGAGTAGTGGCAAAACTGCCATTTAGAGTACCAAATAATATACTGAAAAAAAGGTACCCTGAAGCAATGAACTTGTTCATTAAACTAACGAATAGTTACACCGATATCCCACCGAAGACGGCTTTCATCAGTCTAATGAATCTGATTTTATCAAAACAACGAACAAATTTTCATTAAAACTATGAACTAATTCACAAAGTTAACAACTTGTTCATTGATATAATTACTGAGTTCATAAATTAAAAAAAAAAAAAACTGGCGCACGCCGGCATCCAGCTTCATAAGTGTTGACGACATTCATTTTACCTCTGCTCTAAAAAGCTATTAAAAATTACCTACCTACCTACAGTGGGAATCGATCCCCGGACCCTATGATTTGAAGACAGACGCCCTACCTACTACACCACGCAGACTACACGTGACGAAGGTTTATAAAATATACATAAAGTGATAGTGAGATCAATATGTACTACTATGATCGATGTCATGTAATTAATGAACAATACCATCAATTATTTTGTTTTAACTACTATCGCGACTAATGTATGGGTTCATAGCCGGAATGTTTAATGCATAAGATTCTACTGGAAGTTCATTGTGTTCATGATCGCTTTACATTAAGTTGAAATTTTGTTTTCGTTATACTAACGACCGGTGTTTCGTAAAATAGATGAATTCTGTATTATTTTAAGGAAGAGAAGGTTTACTTACTATGAACTATGTAATTCATCATGGTAATGAAAAAAGTATATGCTCCTAGTTCATTAACCCTTTCATGCCCAAATTATGGATTTTAAGCGGAGAATTTTTCTAACAACATTATTTCGTTCAATCTTTTATGATATTTTCTTAAAAAAAAACTTTTAAGCGTTATAGTTAACAAATTAGAGCATGATGCCATATGGCATCATTGGGACTGAAGGGCACTTAACAAGTTCCGTGTGAAAAATGAAATAGGCAAAAATCCTACATCGAAATTTTTTTTTGCAGAATGGTTGGTGATGACCCCCAGATTATGGGGAAAAAAATCCCAACCGTTTGGGGTCCCGCAACCTTAAAAAAGGGGGAAAGGGGGAAATGGGGGTCATTTTTCGTTTTTTTGCGAGTATTTCAAAAACTACGAAACATAAAGAAAAATAGTCTGAGAACGAAAAAAACTACATAAAATTATCTTTGCAATGATATACAACACATTGGAGATCTATTCAATGATTCGGCGCTAGCTTAAAAATAACTTAGAACTTTTTCATTTTATACCTTTTTTAAAAGCCCCATAACTCTTGAAAGAATGTTAGTTCAGCCGTAAAATTTCGTACAAGTATTCACAATAAGTTCAATATTATTTTTGGAGAAACATTGAGTCGCTCTGATCAACGACCCCCATTATCCCCCCATTTAAATTTGGCGAAAGGACATGTCCATAACACCCCCCAAAATTAGAGCAGAGTGCCAAATTTTGGTTTATTGCGATTGAAGCTCATTATCACCCCACCCACTAAAAATTAGCTCAATCGGATAAAAACTAAGGGTGCCTTCCATACAGCAAAAAACTAGCATTTATATGAATAGGGGACTTTCTGATTTGCCTTTCACGCTCAATGATGCCATATGGCATCATGCTCATGCAAACCCACTCTAAAGGGTTTTCCTAAAAAAAAAACCGAAAAATCATTTGATTTTCTCTCACAACAACCTCTTTAAAATAAAACCATTTAAATGATTTGCATAAAATGATAATTATCAGGAAGTATGGGGAAATGGATAAATCAGTTTTTCGGCTTTACGACAATCGTCAAACCTTCTCCATAATTTCATTAAAAATAACATTCCAAAACCAAAAATTTAACGCTGGAAAAAATCAACTAGGTATTTCACTATTGGGAGAGTCTAATATCACACAAAAAGTTAAAATTTATTTCTTATATTTTTTATGAAAAATCATTAAATTTCATGATGGCATCATTGGGAGCGAAAGGGTTAATATTATGACTATTTTTTTGTCAGTGTATAGCACTCCATACATACTGCAGCATCAGTTTTCAAAATCGGACAATTAAAAACCTAAAAATATGAACACAACGGCTTTTACAGGGGGGGCCCACTTAAGAAGCTCGCGGGACTGCCCCAAGTCAAGTCGTTCGGCCTCTCGTTTTATGACTCGAGACATTTATTGATTAATTTCATTTATCGTTTGATTTATGATTCTATTTCTATCATTATTAAATGGTTTATGAACATTTCACTTTTCAACCGGATTTTACTCCGATTTTAGAAGAAGAAGCTTAATCCATCTTGAATAATTTGGGAAATCCAGATCAATCGATAAATAGTCTGAAATAAGGGAGATGCAACTTTTAGAGTAGAGATATTTAAAGCAGCGAAATTTGACCAAAGCAACCGCTTTTGCAAAGCTGATTTTTTTTTGCTAATTATGTATCTAAGTTGCCTCTTTAGATCTCGAAATGTCTATCACTGAATCACTGAAATTGTTGGTTACATAAAAACGCGAAACTAGCAGTGAGGGTCCATTGGACCCATTATAGATTTATCGTCCTTACATATGGCACGTAACTTTGTTGGACTGAAACTTAGTTGTCATTTGAAAAAATCGTGCAACTACATATTTCCTTGGTTGAAGAACGATTTCCCTTGACCGAAACGATTGAACGACTTGCGCTCTGTACGGAAATTTTGGACCACGCCCAGAATCGATCTTCGAACCTCTAGGTTACTAGCAATGTCTGAAACGTACACTACCCGAAGAAAAATCAGCCGCTGGCCCGTTACATTTTTCATCGACCTATTTGATTTAATCAGAGTTGCGTCTCATATTATTTGGAAGCAAAATCGATCATCAAATATAAGCCGGCTCCAGTTTTTTGAAGCAGTTGCTCAAGAAATTATTTTTCTGCATGTCCGACGACGAAAGCCAACATAATTAGGACGGTACATAAAAAAACGCGAACTCGTAGGTCATATCATAGCAATAGACATGGAGACTTCAACATCCGCTGCCCCTAAAACAGGAGAAAGTCGTGCCAGTCTTAAAAAATTTCCCCACAAAAAAAAACAAAACGCTGCCATTTGTGTCCTCCCAAAAAAAAAAGGTCGTAAACAACGAATTTAATATAAAACTATTTGTTTTTAAAATGATTTATTGATGTGATCCAATTTTGTTTTCAATATGTTTCGCTTCAAATTTAAGTGATGATTTTTTTCTCTGTGTAGTGGTTAGTGCATTCACCTTTGGAACAAAGAGATTCGAGTCTCACCGTGAGCGAATTAAGTTTATGATGTTTTTGGATGACGCAGATGTTGAACGAGTATCCATTTATGGAGATAAGTAACTCTGCTGTTAATTATCAACACCTCTACAAAAAAAAAAGCAGTTGAGATCTTGGAAATTGGATGTCATTAACACATCTGTGCCATTTTGTCCAATGTTGAACTGTCGCGAGTTACGATACCTCCACGCAGCCCTGACACCAAGCTACGATATCTTCACACATCCCCAACATCATCAATTCATTTTAATATTCCTATGTTCAAATTTCATTGGACCTTTTCATTTTTACTAAAAACACTTGTATTCATGTTGCACATATTGTATTTCTATTATCTGGAAAATAGCTCATATCCTGTCTGCTGCTGAGTAAACAGAACATCATTTTGTAAAAGCGAAAACTTAAGAAAAGATTTTTATACACTCACATTAACTTTAACTACTCGTGTGAATAAGATCGAAAAAATAAAGTTTCTTGGTGAATAAATAAAAATTAGATTTTTTTTTGTGTCAAGAGGGGCTGGGCTCGTGAAGTTAACTGGCGCAGTCGGCCGTCGCGTCGTTCCGTCCGTTTAAGTCTAGTGTTGTGAAATTGAAAGAATATCGGTTGTTCCGCAAACCCTGTGAAGTGAAAAACAACTCATAAAGGAAAGTGGACACATAGTGACATTAAACGCGAACTATGTATACGGTTTCTACGGAATGCTACGAATCTTACGAATTTTGTCAGTACCTCCTTTCTATCCTATCTATATTGTAATTGTTGCAAGTTCAGTTGTAAGGTAAAGTCAAAAAAGTTTTCGATCATGACAGAGCAGCCTGAATTCGTTCCGGCTCGACCTAGTGATTTAAATTTAATTCAAAACCCAAGCTCAGAAACCGCTCATGCTAACAGTTTTCAAATGAATAGTGCTTCAAGTGGTTTTTATGTAAATCGGGTATTTTCCCTAATACGAAATGCACGGCTTTTGTATGAGATTATCGCTAATGTTGAGGAAATGTTCAAGCTCATTAGAGAAAAAGATGAAACTCCATACGCTCAGGTTATCCTCAGAGCATTGAGAAACAAAATAACGCGCGAAGCAAATGAAGTACTTAACATGTACGCAACACCCCTCACTTAAAGAGTCAATTCGGGAGAGCTTAATACTACATTATTCAGACAAAAGAAATGAAAAAAGGAAAATCATAAAAGAAATGAAACTTCATTGGTAAGGGACTTACACAACATGAGGCAGACTAATGAGACAGTACAACAGTATTATTCGAAAATTATCGAAATATATTCGACTATTACGAACCACATTAAAATTCATGACAAGGACGAAAACATAATTAAATCTAAATCCTCACAAGGTTACGACGAACTGGTTTCTGCTCCAAAAAAGAAAAAGTATGCTGTTAAGTCATGGTCAAATACCACTAATGTCACTTCGTGTCACGAAGAAATCCTGGAAGAAAAAATGTCGTCCGTGGAGTGTTTCGAACTGCTGCATACCGACAACTTGGTTTAGTTCATTGTGGAAATGAGTAATGCGTACGCATAACAAAGGAATCATACTTTAAAGGTATCAACGGGCGAAATTCGACTGTATCTGGCAGTTCTGCCCTTAACGGGTTACTTAACTTTAAAGTACATGAGGATGTATTGGGAGGTGAAGTTAAACACTCATAACGAGCTACAGCTACAGTCTGGTGACAAATTTGCCAAGGTTCGCGAATATTTCACAATGCTGAATGAAAATTTAACGGAAAAGTTTAAAAGGGCTGGATCAACGCATAGATGAAACAATAGTTCCCTATTACGGCAGACATGGAACTAAACAGCATATCGATGTAAAGCCCATACGGTTTGGCTACAAACTTGGGTCTGCAGCTACACGGCAAGGACATCTCGTGAACTGCGAGTTATATCAAGGGATTACCGATCCTGTGTTGAATATGCAGCCCACACGGTGTTGGCGCAGCAGTTATATTGGAACTTCATTCATTCATTTGGGCCCTCTTTACTTTGATCATATTTTTACAAGCCTGTCGTTATTAAAACATTTTAAAGAGCATGACGTGGAAGGTTCAGGCCTATCCGTGAAAATCGTCTTCAGAATTGTTTACTGATCGACTCGAAAGCAAGGAAAAAAATGCAAAAGGTGAACTGTGTTATGAAACATCGAAGGAAATGATTGTTGCTAAATGCCACGACAAGCATCGTGACTGTCGCATTCAATTGTCATCAATTGGAAAAAATATGGGAATCCTGCAGCTCGTGAGTTTTATATATTTTCCTTATGAGTAGTTACTGTAACTCCCAGAGTTACCTGTAGGTGACACCCAATTTACAACAAAACTATCCATTTTTTTTACGCTTTTCCTATATAACACAAGCTTGAAAAATATTCAAAGAGCTTCCAATGGGAATCGGAGGGTTAAATATGAATGACATCCAGCGGCTATAATATGTCAAATTTTGAATTGAAGTGTCACATATCGATAAAGCTCAATGAGTTTATGCTAACGTTCATTACCCGCATTCGACTAGTGTGTCATACTATTCGAGTTTATGAAACTCGGAGGCTTTTAGCGGTTTATGAAACGAGGTTATCTCCTAGTGTGTCAGGTTGGTGACTTGAAAACCATTAAATAACTGCATATCTAGACGGTGTTGGTAAAGCTTTTAGAATAACGATTCACAAATGTTTAGCATTTTGTTGGCGTTGGTAGCAAAAAGGGCTAGTGTGTTACGGTGGTAAAGCAAATGTATTAAATTAAGTGTTCGGTAGTGTAAATTTCGCGTAGTGATAGTGAATTACATTGTGAAGTGATTACATAGATTCCGACGCGAACTGGTATTAGATTCACCACGAAACAATTCAAGGTAATATTTAGTGTAAATTATATTCTCGTAGTTTAGATAAAATGGGTTTTAGCGACCATTTAAAGCGAAAAAGACGTCAGGAATGGTTTTTAGAAAATCCGGAGAGACTTGTTGCAAAAATTAAGCTGGATTAATGTTAATTCTAAAAATACTGAGCCACGAAAGATAGCAAGGCGGAATCAATCTGCTAACGAACGTGAGGCGGAGAAAATTGCCAGACGAAATCGATACGCGAACGATCTTGACACTGTAAAACTCGCCCAAAGGTAGGAGTAAATCCAAAATTGCAATATGGGGCGAATTTCTAGGACAAGGAGCAATACTCAAAATCAGAGTCGGAAATATACAAATTTTATATGGAGGTGGATTGAGATCCGGAATTATTGGACACTGGATTTGCACATATTACGATGGAGTAAACCTGCACATATATGACAGTTTGAATAATAATTTCTTATTAGAGTTCCATAGAATTTACCGTAATTAATTATACACATTTCTTCCTCCCTAAAGTCAGCAACAGCTCAATTTTACTGATTGTGGTGTGTTCACAGCAATAGAGTTTGCGGTTTCAATTTATTTTAAAGAGGATCCTGAAAAAATTAAATTACCAACATTAAATTCATGAGGTCCCATTTGTGGACAATGTTGAGCCAAAACGTTTTCATTTCGTTTCCAAAACAACCATATACCGAAAAAAATAATTCATCGAAAATAGATGGAGTAGTTACATTTCTACCTAATGTGGCTAATAAAATGCTATTTCAGCCAACTAATTTTGCTATGAAAATATGATTACTAAGGCAACGAAAATATATCACATACGGCTGTATGAAATTAATTGTAGCTCAGAAAATAAAGTTATTGTTGCAGGAGCTAGTAATATTTCCAGACAACTAAAAATTCACAGACATAAATTGTTGGTGGCCAGGCAAAACTATATCTATAGCAATTCTATTTTATTTATTATCTATCTTAGTTATATTATATCTGTGTCGGTTAGAATCTTTGTTAGAACATAATGTAAGTACAAGTAAGTAAGTAAGCTGTGAAATAAATTAATTTTGCATAACTGCAACTGTAATTTCGTCATGGCCGCAAGTTATGTTTTGTGTTCAGGTACGTATGTGGTTTTACTTTAAATCAATAGTGAGTGTTCTTATTTTGTATTTCTTTTTTTAGATAGCGACGCTACAGGTTTGACCGCTTGTAATACATAATAGGAAGGACGTTGGATTTGTCCTCAAAAGGTCAAGAATTTCCCGTGAGTTTCATCAATTGTGTCTTTTTAATTGCCAATATAATACAATTTATCAATAAAATTTAGGCACATGATACACCTGATGATTTCGATGGAGAAGAATACGAAGAATCGGATGAGTTTTTATTGAACCATACCTTGCCTTGGGAAGAAATAAAAACTCCTGGAAAGCGTAAAAAAAACTAAAATTAAGATTTTTAAAGGATCATCCAACATAGCAATACTTCTCGCGGTATCCGGCATTAAACCTGGAAAAGGGTTATGAGTTGGTCAGCTGCTCATGTTTTGTATACAAACTTATATTTATTTTGTATAGCTAACACTTGATGCCTTTTTTATTTTTGACGGAATAAATGTACAAATTATGTTATGCTAGTATTTTATGAAAAATAAACAACAAATTTATAGGTAATTAGAGGTACGGAAATTTCGCAAATAAAAAACAGGAATTTCGCATAAACTAATTTTGAAAATTAGAAATTTCGCTAAAATTCGCAAAAAACATAATATTGTACATTTTGTTGCTGTTAAACTTTATTTAAATAATAATTCTAGAGATGCACAGTGAAATGAATATTCATGAGTCAAGATTACATTTTATTCAGATATCTTAAGTAAAAAATCGATTAGGAAGCAGTTTGGCTGGCAACTGTATCATACTACTAGTTCTGTTGCGAGAAATGTTTTTGATAATACATACGACAAAGTCGACAACGACCCTCAAGAAATTACAATAAAAAGAGGCACAGACCAGCTATAGTATTGTTTTGCTTTTTTATGTACATTTAATTTCAATTTTGGGGCTCGTCGAAGAACGATTAAAGCTCTACTTACAAAAATCCCGTAGCAGAAAATAGAATTCGTTCATAAAACCTCCGACTAAACAGCTTGCTCGGTGTATGGCAAGCCATAGTGCTCGTCATTATGCGAACTCTTGCATTTAGAAATGTTTCTATTCCTATGAATAAGAATCCTTTGACAAAATCTATCTATCTATCTGAGATGAAAAATTATCATTTAAAATTAATATCTTTTTGGAGAAAAATTAACTTTTCGTAGAAAAAGTGCAAATTAGAATATTTCGCATCAATTCGCAAAAATAAGCAAATTTCGCCGAAATGCGCATCTATTTCGTAAAAACTAAATTTCCGTACCTCTAGTAATAATCAATTTGTATTTATAGGTTAAAACAAAATACGATGTTATATCCGCTACAGCTATAATTCAAGCATACTAATTTTCAATATAAATGCAACAGATATAATTATATCTTTCATGGATAACCAATATCTATCATGGATATTCCTTTCTTGCGAAAGGCAAGCTCTCATAGCTATTTTAGCACATAAAATATTAGATATAAAATGGTCTCATATGATCTGCTACGGATAAAACCTGAAAATATTATATCTCCTTTTTTTATATCTGCGACAGATATATTTTTTTGAGTGTATGGAGGGGGCAGACGGTACACTCAATGCCGATCCTAGGAGTGGGACGACGAAGGACAACTATGATGCAGACGAATAACCCGAGCATTAACGTGTTGCAGTACAATCTGCACCATACGAGCCTCGGATGTAGTTTCGGTGCGGTTCATCAGGGAGGGGTCTCGCCATTAGTCTGATTCAGGAACCGTGGCAGCATGACGCGATCGTCAAAGGACTGAGTGTAAGTGATGCGAATGTGGTGTAGGACAAGAGTTCTACTCGCCCTAGAGCCTATGTCGTAGTTAGTCAACCTATTGATTTTCTGCCATTCAGAATTGACCAAAAGTGACCTATAGTGGCCATCGAAATCTGGACCAGTATAGCGATTTTAGTGTGGTTAGTTTTATTTTTTAGGTAAATTTGTTGGCTGTAATAATCATCTTGTTTCACTATTCTAGCTGGTCTAGCTTTGGATATATTGAGCTTTAAGTCGTGCAAGAAAATGATTTCTTTCAAAAATCTTCAAATGTCTGTGGCAGCTAAAGGGTTAAGAATAGGGAGTATGTTCCGTACAACTGTTTCACCATCTTTTCTTATTTCTAGAAAACTGAATTTATAAATTTTGCCAAACTTTGTTGCGCATTGTCACGAAACATTTAACCTGGTAAAATATTTGCATTATGTAATTGGATGACAAAGAAAAGATGTTGCATTGGGCGCACTATAAAAATTCTTTAAAGCGCTGTTTTCACGATGGATTTGTCGTCCAACTTTTGAGCATTCAAACAATTTGGACAACAAATCCATCGTGTAACCAGAAATTGGACAACAAGTTTGAAGTTGAACGAGCATTCAAACAAATCCACCATGTAAATAGAAGTTGAACAACTTGTTTGAGATGCATTGATTATAGTCCAATCGAAATATAAATATACTTTCTAATAATAAATAATTAATGCGCCTGATTACCAATATCTGTGTGCTATCATCCAATTCCGGCTTTCCGTTGACTTTTAGGGCACGTTGTATACTCATTCGGGCATGTCTCCTTCAATGTTTAAAATATTCACGAAAAAATAAAAGAGTAAGCAAATATATTTTTCCTGTACTAATACCTATTGCAAAAACTGATAATGTTTTACGACCAGTCCAACTTTCAAATACTGTTTACACTGCCAACAAGTTCGATAGGATTTATTTGAGAGAATATCGTACGTGTAAACAGCCTTCCAACTTGGATAAGTTTGAGGGAAAAGTTGGATGCAAACAAGTTTGAAGCCATCTAAACGCGCCTTAAGCACAATCACAGCGGCGACAATTTAAGCATTGTGCTGCTTTCCCCTCAATATTGAAACCGTCCAATATGTTTTAACCCTTCGCCGGGCGCACCCGGCCTTACAGGCCAGCAAAAAACATTTTTCTTTACTCCATGTTCGTATGGACACCCTTCACTTTGTCTTTACAAATACTCGTCTAACTTTTAGAAACACACACAGTGCTCATCTTCAGTCTGTCATTGACATCTAAACAGGTTAGTTGTAACGTGTCTGGCTTCACGGGCCGCCTGCGCCCTATTGCGTCAAGTGATTAAACATTTTTTTAAAGTATGTATTACAATAATACTAAACGTGCTTTGAATTGAGAATTTTGTTAGTGTCTTCAGGAATACGATATGTGTAGACCCTGGCCTATCAGGCAGGGTGCGACTGATTGTGTTCTTATTTCCATTTCCATGTCTTTTCAGATATATAACAACCCGATTTTATAGCGAGATGGCGAACAGACTCTATGATCTCACAAATCTTGAAGATGTGGCGGAAATAAGAAGCGTTTTGGAGGATGATGGTTCCGAAGATCCGTTTTTGTTTGAAGACTTGAGCTTTTCGGAGGAAAAATAGCCACAATATAATTACACACCTTCCTGGTGTGAAAGGTGATGCCAAAAAGGCTAATCGAAAAAAAGGCTTTTATTGGGTTACTATACTTGGCCGGAGCATACCATGCGAATAGTTAGAGCTTGGAGGAACTCTGCGGGACTGGGAGATGGTGTGGAGAAATTTGATTTTGTCATGAGCCCCAAACGTTTTAAGTTCCTCATATGATGCCTTCGGTTCGACGATATGACCACCCGAGCTCAGAGAAAAGCTATTGATAGACTCGCTCAAGTCGCGATCTGTTTGAAAAATTCGTTAAAAACAGCCAAAATAATTACATCCCGGGAGAAAATGTTACCATAGACGAGATGCTGCCAGGATTCCGTGGAAGGTGTACTTTTCGCCAGTAAATCCCTTCCAAACACAGCAAATATGGTATTAAGACCTTTGCCCTAGCCGGTGCTCGTGTGATGTATGATATATTTCTATAACATGGAAATTTATGTAGGCAAACAGCCGGAAGGACCATATCGTATTATTAACAAGCCCAGTGGCGTTAAAAGATTAGCCAAACCACATTTCGGGACAGGACATAATATAACAACTTCTAACTGGTAAACAGACTTACATGTTGTCGATTTTTAAGAACAAAAAAGCTTTTGTTTGTTGGTACAATTAAAAAGAATAAACTCCAGTTGCCACCTAACTTTCTGAACATGAACACTACAGGGAGGAATCAATACAGCAGCTTGTTTGGGTTCAATAGTGGCAGCACGTTTTCGCATATATTAAAAAAAATAAAAATTTGCTGCTTGTTTCTTCGCTCCATGGAAATGATACTTTGGATCCGAGTACAGGAGATGAAGCCCGAAATTATAACATTTTACAACAACACAAATTCTGCAGTAGACACAGCTGACCAAATGTCTTCTAGTTTCAGCGTATGCCGAAAAACGAGGCGCTGGACCTTGGTCGTGTTTTTTCCCTGTCTGAATGTTGCAGGCATAAACACTTAGGTCCTTTCCATTGGACTGCATGCTGCAGCCACTCAAACGAAGAGTATTTTTGAAAACTTTGTCGCTTGAACTTGTAGCTGGACAATTAGCACGGCGAAGTGAATACAAACGGAATCCGTTGTATTGAAGTTGCAATTTCGTTTGAAAAGGTTTTTGCCCGACGAGGAGCGTGAAAATTCTTACACTGTAGCCAACAAAAGGAGAAAGTGTGGAACTTGAATAAATGATTCGAATTTTAGAAGGATGACAAATTATTTGTTTATAGCTTTTCATGAGCCGATCTGCCTAGCTCATGCGAAAGCGCTCTGTCAAACATGCATTTCCACATCCAATCTTGGAACCTTAACATCTGCGTCTGGTCAGAATTACATAACTGATTTATCAGATTGCCTGCACTATTTTATTTATATATTATGTTTATAGAGCATGACTTTAATTTGTTTTCTTTTTGCTGGAAGTTAATTTACGAGTGTTTCTTTTATTTTTGTAAAGCTTGGATGCAATAGTTTTTTTGTTGTTGTAAGTTTTTTCATCGAAAGTCATTATTTTGTGATATTGTTTAATAAATTTTTATATTTATATACTTATACTTATATACTATATACTTATTTTATCTAGTTTTAATAGTTTCCTAACATTCAAGTAATCAATATAGGCGGATTTTTAAGATATAATGTACTTTCAAAAAAATCAAACACGGTCCGTTCTCGTCGATGGCTTTTATTAGAAGAACGAATAGAATCGTTACATAGAATATTGAACATTCTTACTGTACACAAACTAGTATTAGTATTAGCTATACTGACCGGTTTTACAAGAACGACAGTGTAGCGAAATAATTATTTGTACACTCTAATGTGTGTATTCTATATTTTCAGCTGCTACAACTCAGCCGTTCCTTAAAACAAATCGTCCTCGATTTAACAAACAAATAGCAATTGCAAAATTTAAAGTTATCCTTAAAATTACTTTAGAGAGCGATAGTATAATTTCGTAGACACGATTTTAATCTTTTACTTAAAAAATACCATCACAATACATGTTAAGTCCTTTACTATTCTAGACAGCGATGGTAATATCACAGAGACAGGATTATTTATTTTTCATTTAAAAATACATCGCTTTTGCAAACAAAATCATTTCAATTTCATTATTCACTTAATTAAGATAGCTAATAATTACAAATAGCATGAACAAGCATAAATTTATTATTAAATTATTTATTTACCCGCTGGCTATGACCAATATTTTCACTTGCTTTCTCCCTCATAAGTTCTAAATTTCTAGATTCCGGCTCAATCATATTTTCGTTTAAATATTCTCGAATTTTATCATTTATATCCCCTTTCTGTGCAACACCGAACAATAAAATACTTGGAGTGGCTCCTGTGCTCTTACTAATTGTATTGTTCAAAGCAAATTCGACTTTACTTAAATGCTTCGTCCAGTCTCCCGGGGTCATTTCGCTTTCTTTAGACAACATAGGAGTAAGTATTCTATTCATTCTCTCAACCTGACCGTTAGATTGTGGGGATTGAGTTGCTACTTTCACATGAATTAAGTCGCGTTCTTGACAAAAGGATTCAAATTCATCGGAAGTGAAGCAACTTCCTCTGTCTGACACTATTCTTTTTGGGGTACTGTAATTCATAAAGTATGATTGCAGGCATTGGATCACTTCGTGCGTACTGGTACTCTTAACCGGAAAGAGTTTGGTAAATTTGGTAAACCCGTCAACTATAAGAAAAATGTGTTTCTTTAAATTTCTGACACCCGAAGGCAGAGGACCGTAGTGGTCGATGTGTATGGTTTCGAAAGGCACATTACCTTTAGGTATGCTGTGTAATACGCCCTCCTTCTTACCAGAAGGTACAGCGAAACAAATGCATTTCAGACAATTTTTAACATAATCCTTTATTTTAGCTTTCATTGAAGGAAACCAGTAAGTCTTCTTCAAGTGATCGTACAACTTGTCAATGCCAATATGACATAACCCCTCGTGATGCGTTTGAATGACATTCCTTTCCATCTGCGATGGTACGTAAAATAAAACAGTATTGTTGGCTTTACGATATACTAAGCCATTAATCATTTCATAGAAACGATGTTGTTGTTTCTCTAACATTAGCGCGATATTTTCAATCTCCTTGTCCCTTTGTTGAGCAGCGGCTAAGGCATGCTCAAACGACTCAGGTTCTACTAACAAAATGTTGTGGCACCTGCTAAGGGCATCCACATGATGCATTCTACTAGAATCCCGGTGCTCAATAACATAGTCAAATTCTTGAAGCTCTAAAGCCCATCTCGATATCCTTGGGTTTAACAGTTTTTTATTCAAAGTAAGCGTCAATGACTTACAATCAGTGACTATTTTGAATTTAATTCCTGTCAAATAAATGCGGAATCGTCTAAGAGCATAAATAATGGCTAATGTCTCCAGCTCGTATGAATGGTATTTTGATTCTGCTGGAGTAGCTCTCTTTGAGAAAAAGAACACTGGGTGAAATTTATTATCAGTTTGTCGTTGCAGTAAAACTGCACCGAATCCCAAGCTACTCGCGTCGCAGTGAAGTTCAGTTTCAGCAGTGGGAGAATAAATACTAAGTAATGGAGCTTCAAGTAGTTTTTGTTTTAAAGTTTCAAAAACGTTTATCTCATCTACACCAAATTTGAATTCTACGCCTTGTCTTAGCTGGTCATATAATGGTTGGGCAATTAACGAGAAATTCCTAACAAATTTTCGAAAATAAGAGCAAAGACCGAGAAAAGAGTGTAACTCTTTTGTGTTCTTGGGGAATGGGTAATCCTTAACAGCACGTAAACCATCCAAGTTTGGGCCTATTCCATCAGCGTTCACTTCATAGCCTAAATAAGTAATTTTCTCCTGCATAAATAGGCATTTGTCGAACCTTAATTTCAAATGATGTTTACGTATACTATCTGCAACTTCTTCTAACACTACAAAATGCTCTTCTTTAGTCTCAGTGGCAACCAAAAGATCATCAATGTAGACTAACAGTTTACCAGAATTTATAAGCTCGCGAAATATATGATTGATATAACGCTGAAATACCGAAGGCGCATTTTTTAAGCCGAAAGGCATACGAAGGTATTCGAACTGTCCTAAAGGGGTCACGAAAGATGTGTATTTGACCGAATCGTCCGATACCCTGACGTGATGAAAACCACTCTTCAGGTCTAACAATGAAAAATATTTTTTACCTCGCAGCCGATCTAAATGGTCTTCTATAATTGGTATTGGGTAGTTATCCTTTTGCGTCATTTTATTTAGTTCCCGAAAGTCAACACAAAGCCTTAGCTCTCCATTCTTCTTCTTAGTGAGCACAATAGGGGAAGCATAAGGAGAATTACTTTCTCGAATTATTTTATGCTGCAGTAAATCATCCAAAATTTTCTGAAGTTCTAATTTATGAGCGTATGGTAAGCGTCTGGGAGTGCAATTGAAAATATTGTTCGGCTTTGACAAAGTAATTTTCATTTCGCATGAATCGTCACAATTAAGATAATCATCACCGGTGTCTGTATTTTCAATAATTTTATACACGCGATCCTTTTCACTCTGCCGTAAATTATCGTTTATATTTACTTTAAATTTATCACGGTCATCAATATCTATATTAAAAATAACCTCATCAAATTTGTCACTAACATATTCGGGATTTATTGAAACGGTTTCATTATGACTCTGATCAAAAACTAATTTCGCGTTCGTTTTCTGCAAGAAGTCTCTACCTAACACTACGGGGCTTGTCATTGAGCTATTGTGAACAACATACAAACTTAAATCTATCTTATTTCCATTAAAAGTAATAACACATTTTACCTTGCCTAGTATGTTAAGTCTACTATTATTGATTCCGGCATACTTCAGGTTATCGGATTTCGTTGACGTTGCATACGGAGGCACGAAACATTCCTTGATAAAGCTTATAGGACTTCCACTGTCCAACATAGTGTTCGCTTCAATCACGGCTGATACTTCTGGCGATGAGCTGTCAAATTCATAACTAAAACGATGGAAAAAATCATTAAAAACATCCTTTGACACTAAATGATTGTCGCTTAATGATTCGCTAAAGTCTCGATGATCGCTATCTGATGTCTCGGTCATAACCATAACAGCTGATAAAGATGATGACGTTGCTGTTGCCGCTCGAGATTGATGGCAATTTGCCGCAAAATGTCCATGGTTTCCACACTTGAAACAAGCTCCTTTCTTCTCGCGTCTGGCTTTCGGACAATTTGAATGCAAGTGACCAACCTCGTTGCAATTATAGCAGTTGACACTTTTTGAAACTTGTTTGGGTGGCTTCACTGGATGTTGTGCTCGAACATTCGTCGCAAAGTCGCCAGAATACGATTTATGTTTCTCGTACTTTTTCAACACGCACTTCATCTCACTCATGTTATTCGCAGTCATTAATAGTTGCTTATTCGTCATTGAATCTGGAATCCCCTTTATAATGTAGTACATCAGGTCTTCCTCGTCTATATCTGCGAGTGAGGCAATTTCTTGCATCGCTAGGACATACTGGTGAACATTCTCCTCTTTGCGTTTTCTTCGATTTCGGAGTGTCTCGTGTACATCCGCAGATGACACGCCATCATTAAACTCCTCCAACAACGATGTTTTCAGCCCAATCCATGTTGTACACCGCGAAGATCGCAGAAAAAGTTTCGCCGTCCCTTGCAAAAGCCGTTTCGAATAAACGAATGCACGCTGATCGTCCCATCCGTGAAATTGGACTGCTTCTTCGAACGTTTTCACCCACTGCTTCACAGAATAATTGTCATCCCCACTGAATGTAGGCAACGAATCTTCAAAGTCTTTGAAAGTAAATGCCGAACTACCGTTACCGGACATTCTACTCAAATTGGCAAGTTGCTCCTTAAGCCTCAAAATTTCTTCCTGCTTCCTGACCATCTCACGCAATTCATCAAGTTCCCGTTGCAGATCACTAGACTCCGGCTGGCGCCTTTCCGTTGCTACCGCATTGTCCTCCACAACGCTAATTTCATCCGGATCACTAATAGATTCGAGCAAATTTGTCGGAAAATACTGTTCCAGCTCCACCTCCGATAAAGTGCTTAAATGCTCTTGAAGACGTAATTTCAAAATGCACTTAATTCCGACCGTATCCAAATGAAATGCTTTTAATTTCTCCTTTAATAACGGCACCGTCGCCCTTTCGAGGAATCTTTCGGCACGTGCTTTTGCCATATTCCGATCCGAACAAAAATTACGTTTCCAATTATTCACCAAAATTTTCAAATAATGTCAGGAACACGTACAAATATTATTCAAAACCACCGAAATACTTTCAAAATTAACTATCGGGCCATAATCCCACTTCTGAAATCTATAGGCGGATTTTTAAGATATAATGTACTTTCAAAAAAATCAAACACGGTCCGTTCTCGTCGATGGCTTTTATTAGAAGAACGAATAGAATCGTTACATAGAATATTGAACATTCTTACTGTACACAAACTAGTATTAGTATTAGCTATACTGACCGGTTTTACAAGAACGACAGTGTAGCGAAATAATTATTTGTACACTCTAATGTGTGTATTCTATATTTTCAGCTGCTACATCAATATCCTGTTTTTAAATCTAAGTAAGTAAAGAAATTACCAAAAATTTGGGTGGCCTTTTAGGCCGGATGCGTTCGATTACGGTAGTCCTGGAAGTGCGCTCGACGGAGGGTTAAGCATTATGCTGGTATTTATTTTACAAGTCTTAACGTCACACTTAACGAGAATATTACTGAAACTCAATTGAAGTAATTGGACTTCTTTTCTCATTATCTTTCCCATTAAATGGTATCTGCATTGCATTGTCTTAACTTATTCTAAAACGTAGTCTCATATCCATCACTTTCAACCATTTCCTGATTGAAAAAAATCACCTTCAGCAATATTTTTACAACCATTCTTTCGATGAAGTCATACATGCTTCGTGTATACGCGAATGGTTGCAAAATACGGCGGAGAGTAACGTGCAACAATTGTATTGAGCCTAAACCAGTTCTAAATATCATACCTGGTCCAATTTCAAATCCGAGCCGGTTGAATCATCTTAACTCATGCTTGCTGCGCTGAGCTGCGATATTAAAACAATGCAAAATATGTACATAGAAGAAGCTATAAGGCAATTCGAAGATTCTTCAATAGCACTTGAAATCTAGAGATATTCTCGTATTTTTGAGTTGAGGTGATATTTAAATTGATATTTTCCCTCCTCTACTCACCGGAAGCCTATACATCTTCAGTCCACGAACGGATAGATGTGAATTTTCAACAAAAACAAAAGAAGGAGAGAGACTAAAGCATATTCGCAGCGGAAGAGGAAAAAAATAAAAAAAAAGTGATATTTCTTGCGTACACGACGTTTCCGTGAAGGATGAATGACTCAGAACCAGTTTCAGAACACTATAGCCATTGGCCATAGGAAAACTACCAACCTATATACACTTGTTAGATGTAGTACATTCATATTTATAAAGTGCAAAAACCTAAAGGAACGTATACGTACCGGAGGAGGCTTGGAAGATCAAGGTAGTGCAATGAAATTGTTGTTCCGCCGAACAGCAATTCATTTTCATTTCGAAGAGAACGATAGTGTTCCAGATTAGTCGGTGGGTTGTTAGCATACCTATGAGAATAAAGTGTGCAAACTTGTTGCTATATGCGATTGGGATTTGTACAGGGTGATATTATGTTGTGCTTTAAATATAAAAATGCGGTTTGAAAATTAATTATGAAAATTGCAATGAGGCACCTTTCCCATACAATATGGGTATCACATGAATGCGAAAATCGTTTTAAGCTTTTCGTTGTACATATTACCAAAATGTACGTGGGCTCAAGACCAAACTTCAACCACTAAACTTATCTGCTCTAACTTTTACACATATAATATCATTTGTTTAACTGAGACATGGCTGAATTCTTCTTTCTCTTCTGGGGAAATTCTCGAAGGATATACAGTTTTCCAGTGCGAAATTACGAAAATTATGGAACTTCTGCTGATGGAGGAGCTCTTATTGTTCATTCATCTCCAAAACAGATTCTGAATCTTTCGATTCAATCACAGTCGCGTTTCACACTTCGGGTTCCTCGTTACTTTTGATTTCTTGCATTGCAACTCCTCATTAGCTGAAAGAATCCTTTTTTCCTATTTTTCAAACATATGCAATATATCTCATCCTAACACTTCAATCGTTATTTGCGGCGATTTTACTAATTTACCTCATATTCAATGGGCCACTCATCAGGTCTTCCAACTTCTTCATCCTCCCCTTCATTACTACTGTCCCTATAGTCTCGTTTGGAGTTCTGTAATCTTTTACAGTTTAATATTACCCACAACATCATGGGTCGGATGCTTGATCTGATCTTTAGCAATTTGCCACCTTTTCGTTTGAATTTCCGAAAAGCCAATTTCGAAACTATTAATTCAAAATTAGAATCAATCAATTGGCACAACATTCTCTTAGATTTAGACTGTGAATCCGCTTTGGATAAATTCAACAGCTTGCTTAAAAATGTTGTTTTTGAATTCTAACCTTTGAGTAATTCTAAACCTCAGAAGGGTCCTGTTTGGTTTACGACCTTCATATACCGAATAATTCAAAGAAAGTATAAGATTCGCTTGAAATATAAGCGCTTCAAACGTCTTTCTGATCTCTCCGATTATCATAGGCGACTAGAGCTAGAACCAAGAGACTTATTAAAGTTGCGCGTGCTGCTTATGTCTGTAGCGTTGAAAATAGCGTATGTAGCAACGAGAATAAGCTCTTTTGGTCTTACGTGCCCAACATGCGATCTTCTACATCACATCCAACCAGTTTTACTTTGGGAGATATTAATGCTAGAGCTCCCCAAGAAATTTTTGATTTGTTTGCCCACTTTTTTGCTATAGCACTTTCAAACGATCTTCCTTATCAAGCAACATCATCGAAGAGCTTTCAGCTTCTACGACACCAGTAATAACTCGCACTTTAAGGCCAAGACAATTCAACTCGCCCGGATGGTATACCCAGTTCGTTTCTGAAAAATACCCACGGTGCATCTCTTCCTCTAGCAATACTCTTTAATAAGATCATTCAGGAAAGGGATTTCCCGTCTCAATGGAAGTCTTCCTTGGTTGTTCCTATACCCAAAAAGAGTGATACCAATGAAATATCTGATTATAGGCCTATTTCTCTTTTATCTGCCTGCTCTAACGTTCTGGAAAAGAGAGTCTATAATTACATATATGATAACTTTGGTCATCTTCTCTGCTTATGTCAACACGGATTCTGTCGTAAGATATCCACTGTCAATAACTTAGTTGAATTCACCGATTTCGTTGCTTGTGCTTTCAAGAATCACCTCGATGTGCATGTTACTTAACATAGATTTCGCAAAAGCATTTGATCAAGTGAATCCCGGAGTCTTAATGAACAAATTATATCGCATCGATTTCCCTCCATCTCTGATCGCATGGCCATTCTCCTGCCTTCGTGACCGTAAATCGTACGTGTCATTTAACAACAAACTTTCTCCGCCCTACTGGCCTTCATTTGGCGTGCCCCAAGAGTCAATCCTCGGCCCGCTTTTCTTCCTTTTCTCTATCAACGACCTTCCTTAATCACTACTTAACTCATTACTTAACGCACATGATTGCAAAAATGTTTCAACAATAACGAGCTGTGACGATTGCATCAGTCTCCAAGCTAACTTAGACCACATACTAATAACTTTTTTTAGTTTTTCTTATCTGTGCTTAGACGTTTTATTGGTTTGGTGTGAGCTTGTCTAACGAGTGGACGGAGCCAGATTGCGTGGACGACCGAGAGTTTGATGAGAGCCATCAGTGAGAGAGGACGCCAACCATAAGCTGGGCTTCCGAACCTGGAAGACAAGGTCGCCTAACCGCGACAATCGGAGGTCAACAATACAGGCGTCGGACTATCAGGCCATATAGAAGAAGAAGCCTGGGTAAACAATATGGCTATCACACGGTTTTTGGCTGAGGTGGTACCCATGATTGTTATTAAATGAATTAAACATTCACATTTTGTTCACTTATTGCCACCCTGTATTCCCATCTCTCACAAACACTTTCTGTGATGAATCCACTGTGCGAAATGAATATGATTCTGAACCACTTTTTCTTTCGTCAGAATCTGGTCTTTATTGACCATCTTCGTAAGCACATCATGCCTCTGCCGTTGGCGCGATATAAAGAAAATCTACTACTCTGCAATAGTAACGCATATGTGTCCCGTTTGTATATGTAGTCTTTTTCTGCTTTATGTCTATCTTTTTAACTTATATTTCGCTATAGATAGTTTTGTTGCTACAAACCGGAATCTCTTGTGTTTCAAACTCACCACAGAGATTTCTTGCTTTGGTGAATTTTAAGTTTGTATGAGTATTATTATAGAATATATATTAACTTTTTTTTTCTTATTTTATCAAGCTCTACCTACAGTCATGATGAAGTAATCGCTACAGTGGCAGTTATACACAAAGAAATTGGTCGAGAGGATACGTTACGATTCTTTTTTCTTTACTATAGATATAAGTGGACAGTCTATTATACATAGATTGCCGCTATAGAGCAGTTAGAAAAAAAAATTTGCTAATACCGTTAGAATATATTTGTGTATATTCTCTCATAACATGTTTATATGCGACAAGCACATGATCTCTTCGCGTGGTACATAAATAAGAAATAATGTTTTGATGTTTCGTTCTGAATTTCGATGCTACAAGCTACATGATGAAAATGAGAGTTGTTTGGTCTGGTTGACGCATAGTGCGAAAACTTGTTTGAAGAAGTAGAGGAAAGTGTATTTTTCAAAAATGTGTATGTGTGAAAATAACTACGATTTACTTTTTTTTTCTAGAAGATTTATCGGTTTAGCAAATGGATAGTGTTGTACGAAACACTAGAAAATCAATGCAATTTCAGGAAACAGCAATTTGACTAAATAATTTTGTAAAGGGACACCTAAGGGATGTGTCATCTCCGCAGCTGTTGGCCAGAAGTGTTCAATATAAATCATAGACAAAAAAAATTCAAACACTATTCACTATAAAGTAGAGCCCCGATAATCCGGACAAATAATAAACCGTTCGGCAGGAGTCCTTTTTTTGTTTCATTACATTTTGTTGTATAGTGTATAGAAGAAACCAAATGTACGATACATACATGTATTAGGTCGTAGTGCCGTATTTGGCACTAAAATGATGAATTATATCATGTAATCATAATTACATACATTTCTAAGCGTAGATACCAAATTGGAGATAATAAACCGACTTGAGGAAGGTGAAAGTGCTACCTACTAACTCGCAAGGATATATGGAGTAGGAACTTCAACGATTAGTGACATTAACGCAAAAAAGAACCAATTAAAACTTGCCTTAAAGATAGATTCTGAAGAAGGAACTCTAAAGCGAAAACTTCACGATCGGCGAATAATTCTATTTTGGAGAACGCGGATCTTTGATTTAGCCAGAAACGTAGGTTAGAAGAGACAATTTCAGGACCGTTAGTTTCCGAGAAGGTATACTTCAATTTAATGAAGAGCTACAGGATCCCAGTGACTTCAAAGCCAGTTCTGGTTGTAAAATTAATAAAGAAAGGATTAAGGCTATGGTGTGTGCAAATGTCAGTGGCGAGCACAAAGTTAAGCTTCTTGTCATTGGAAAGAGCAAAAGGCCGCGATGTTTCAAAAACATACAATTGTTACCGGTTTAGTATCACAGAGAAAAAAATCGTTATAAAATCAAAAATAATAGCTATGATTCAAACATTTTCAAATATGATTTGGCTCCATATACGTTTACGTTTAATTCAAAAATGTTTCATTTTGAATCAATAGTGGAAATATTAAAGTGGTTCTTGTACTTTTAAAATTGCTGCATGTCAAATCAAAATTGAATATCACTTTATTTTCGAAGTGATTTCACTTTAAATTTAAAAAAGTGAAAAAATATTTTTTCCCTTTTTTCTATTTTTTTTTTCTTTTAGTTTGATTTTTAATTTATTTTTTCATTTTTGCTTTTTTTTTCTATTTTTTTTTTAATTTTTTTCATTAATTTTTATTTTTACAATATTTTAAAAACTTTATTTTCTCACTTTGCTTCTACTGGGAATCGAACCGGGTACCTCTCGTTTCCTACACTTAAGCTATCAGAGATTACTAGCACTGAACAAAATAGTGGCGGGCTTATGTACATGTGACGGACACAGCCTTCAAAATGAAACAACTTTCAAACAAAGTTGAATGCATTTAAATCGATGTTTCAGTCAATTTTGAACAGATCATTAAAGTGAATCGTATTAAATTTAATATAAAAATATTTGTTTTTAAAATGATTTATGATGTGATCCAATTTTGTTTTTAATATGTTTCACTTCAAATTTAAGTGATGGTTTTTTTCTCTGTATACTTGACAGAAAAGTGCATGGATAAACTTTACAATTTTCCTTGATTGGTAGAAAAAGCAATTTGCATTCCTAGTGTCAAAAAGTTCCGCGAAGAAAAAGAGGCAAAGTGCGTTTGCTAATCGACAACGCGCCTACGCATCCGCCTGTGGAAGTCCTAAACAATATCCATTCAGATTTCGACGTGCAATTTCTGCCACCTAACGTGACAGCAAATTTGCAGCCGATGGACCAGGGATTTGTTGGAAAATGAAAAGACTGTATCGGAAGCAGCTTCTCCATTGTCGTTTCTATAAAAAAGCTTAATTCGAAAGACTCCATTTGCAAGCTGGCTGACGCGTGGAAAACCAACATTCAAAGAGCGTGGAGGAAGCCTGTTGGCCTGACGGTGAAATTTGTACTGAAGAAAGCGAAGACTGGAATGTCAGTGAAGTAGCGAACATCTGCAGACTGCAGTACAATTCTTGGACTCGATGATTGCAATGAAACTGATGCCAGTCAATGGTTGGCCGTTGATAATCATGACACTGAGTACCAGTGTGTTTGGTGGTTCGGTGGTTCATTGCAATTGGCTACGCTGACGACAAACTAAACAAATTATTTTTAACCCTAGAGAGATAATCTACGTCGAATCGACGTACAGAAATTTTTCTTTTTATTATATCTCATAAGTGAAGCTTAATAATTTGTTGGTTCCAAGATTTAACTCAACTCATGTCTGTAGGCGTAATTACGTGCCAAAATAATTAGCTTGGGTGCCACACAGCCTAAGATATTGGGGGGTCATAAGTCAAATATACGTCGAATCGACGTATGATTATCTTTAACGTCAGTAAAAACTGTAGAACAAATTCGTACTGAAAAATATTTTGTTTCCCCCGAATTGACATTTTTATAAATCTTCATAATGTGGATGTGTATTTACTTGGATATAACCACTAAAAGCCTGTTTCGATAAAGATATCCTTGATTTTAATCTATTGAAAGGACAGCCCACTTTCTACTAGAACCACTTTTTTTAAATTAATATTATATACACAAACAAATGATAATTTTGCAAAACCATGAGTTTAACAGATTAATATTAAATACAAATGATTATATATCTACCTTTTAACAACATGTTACTCTTAGCAAAGAAGTTATAAGGATGTTAACTAGCAACACGTCGAATCGACGTATGATTATCTTTTCAGGGGTAAAAAATATGATTATCTCTCTAGGGTTAATAGGGGCAAATTGAAGTCGATCGACATCGATTTTATGTCTTCGGCTTTTAAATCAGTTCCAGTGTGCACCGAGACAAGGCTTACTATACAGGGTGTCCGGAAACTGCCGCATTAACGCACCGGATTGTGATTCCTCGTGTGATTTCCAGCAAAAAAAGTTGTACGGAACATACCCCCTCAGCTTAACCCTTTAGCTGCCACAGGCATTTGAAGATTTTTGAAAAAATCAATTTCTTGTACGACTAAAAATTCAAGCTGATTATGATAGTATTAGCTCGAATTTGATATCTACGGACTGGTCCATTTTGTCACATCTATCGTTAAATGAAGCTGTTGATTACTTCTATGACTTCCTAAATAACTTAATAAGTAATTATGTTCCCAATGTAACTTTACGTAGTGATGAGTTTCCTACCTGGTTCTCGGCTGAACTGAAATGTTTAATTCGTTCTAAGAAAACTGCACATGCAATGTTCAAAGAATCTGGGAAAATTGATGATTATAAAGTTTTTTCGAATTATAGAGCGGAATGCAAAAATAAGTCGCGAATTGATTTCAAAATTCACGTAAGTAAAATTGAATCTCAAATACCTTATAACCTTAAATATTTTTGGAGATATGTGAATTCATTTCGAAATGAGCCCGGGTTGCCAAATTCAATGTATTGTGGTGATAATGTGAGTTCTAATGTCATTGATATTTCGAATATGTTTGCTGAACACTTCTCATCCGTTTACTGTTGTGACGGTAATATGTATGATCCTCCTTTGTCTGATTTTGCTTTAAATCTTTCAAATTTTTCTATTGATGCTGAATCTTTATTAAAAAAGCTATTGCACTTAGATGAGTCGAAAAGTCCTGGGCCGGATGGAATTCCTACATTATTTTTGAAAAAATGTGCGCATTATTTGATAAACCCGTTGTTAATTATTTTCAATAAATCATTATCGCAAGGAGATTTTCCGGATAAATGGAAATTGAGCTTTGTCATTCCAATTTTTAAAAAAGGTGAAAAAAGTGATATAAGGAACTATCGTCCTATTTGTATTCTTTCCAGTATTCCTAAAGTCTTTGAAAGTTTAGTAACAGATTTTCTCACTCTTCAAATTCGACCAATTATAATCAGCAATCAACATGGTTTCTGTAGTGGTAAATCAACAGTAACTAATTTACTATCTTATCATAATTATATAAACAACTCTTTTGAGAAATTCTTACAAGTACATTCTATATATACTGATTTTTCGAAAGCATTTGATGTGGTTAACTTTGATCTGTTAATGAAAAAACTAGCCAATATTGGCTTCCATGGTATGCTGTTGAAATGGTTAAATAATTATATTAGAGGTAGGAATTTAGTTGTGAATATTAACGGTGTGCATTCTCAACCTTTTAGTTCTACTTCAGGAGTTCCACAAGGCTCTCACATAGGACCGCTATTGTTTTTAATATTTATTAATGATATTAATCTAGTTTTCAAAGATGTTGAGTTCCTTCTCTTTGCTGATGATTGCAAAATATTCAAAGCAATTTCCACCCCGTCGGACTTAAAAATTATGCAATCTAATTTAAACAGCTTACACTTATATTGTGTTAATAATAGCTTAGTATTGAATGTTGATAAATGTCAATACATTATTTTCAATAGAACAAATTTGTAAGAAGCAAGCTCGAGTAGCATACTCTGTGCTATGGAGTCCATATTACAACTCACATTCTGTTATGGTTGAAAAGATACAGCAAAAGTTTTTAAGGTACGTTGCATATAAACTCTACATTAGTCGTGAGAATATTTGTTATTCCGATTTATTACGCATTATTAACTCAAATACCCTCGTTGAACGAAGATCAATCAGTAAATGATGCCATTTTTTTGTTTAATCTGTTACATAGTTATCTTGACGCACCAGATCTCTTAAGCGAAATTACTTTTAGAATACCCTCTAGAATAACGAGAAATACTGATATTTTTCATCTACCAACATACAGAACAAATTATTTGCAGTTTTCACCACTCGAAAGACTTAAAATGATTGGAAACAGAATTTCTTTGCATGTCGATTTGTTTAATACAAGCCTTTTCCAATTGAAGAACGTTGCTACTAATTATTTGTAAGGATTCATTTTCAGCTGTGTTTATTTATTCAGAATTTGACTAAGTAGAATTACATAATTTTAATATTTTTTAACTATTTTGTTTTTGTCAATGTTATATATATTTTTTTATTTGCATTACATACGTGAATAGTCTACCATTATGTATATTATTGTACTAAGGACTATTAGTCCGTTTAATTGAAGAAATAAATAAATAAATAAATAAATATCTCAAAAGCTAGACTAGGTGGAATAGCAAAATGAGATGATTTGTTACAGCCAACAAGTTTACCTAAAAAATAAAACTAGCACTAAAATCGGATAATAGGTTTGGTTTTTACAGGACTTCAAAGTCAATTTTTTGTGATTTTATCCAAAAACAATATATTTTTCCATCTCAGTTTTTGCCAACTTCTACCAAGGTGAGGTGCTTGTACGATTCTTTTAAAAATTGGCGCATAGTCTAACTATCATTTTTTAGCTTCGTTATTTCTAACAGTTTTAATGTGTTAAGTGCAAAAAACTAGGGTTAATTTTGGATCGATTTCGATATAATTCGAATCAATTTTACCAAATTGCAGATCCTTAGGGGCAGTTTTAATTGAATTGAAATCTAGCTAAAATTAACCCTAGTTTTCTGCACATAAGACATTAAAACTGTTAGAAATAACGAAGTCAGAATAAAAGGATGTAGGAAAGAAATAATCGTTGGACTATGCGCCAATTTTTAAATGCATCGTACAAACACCTCACCTTTGCAAAAATTCGAGAAAATTGAGATGGAAAAATAAATAAACTTTTTTGCTAGAAATCACATGAGGAATCACAATCCGGTGCGTTTATGCGGCAGTTTCCGGACACCCTGTATAAACCCACACAAAACTGTTCTTTTACAAGGAAATTCAACCATATTCAACCCATTCCTGGACAAATTGGCTGGGCCTATCCAGGCACAATGCCGCAGATCAATATATTATCAATCGTGAAACTATGGCCTTAAATACTCCGAAGCTCCGTCACCAATTCTTCATTAGATTCCTGGCCTACCTACATACTCGTATATGCATGAAATCTGATTAGATATAGTGTTAGTGCAGTTTCGTAAATTTGGAAAGTTATTCGGCCTTCACAACGATCGCCCTTCCCGGGTCGGATGGATAGAATAATTGTGAGACCGATCATCGATCCTACAACTAACACGTGGATTGCTGATGGTTGTAAGACCGATCACGGCATAGATGCAGCATCGGGTGCACCTTATACGAGGATGATGTCAATTGCAAAGTGGCTTTTGAACTACTGTTTTCCAACCGCAGAGACTTACGTAATTTAAATTTGTAAGATCCTAAGATCGGTTGTCGGTGTCAATTAATGAGCGCTATGTTTTCATTGATTCCTACATTATTCGCGAATGATTGCACAATGAACGATGTTCTGACGTTTAAAAGTCTGGTCTATGATCTTCATAATAAAAGAACTTCAGTGCAATATACATACTGTATAGATAACAGTACCCAACTTTAGGTTAAGTTCCATCTAGGAGTTTTATTTCTCAGATAAGGTCAGCAGAATACGCCCATTCAGAAACACAAACAGAAATGGTAAACAGTATGTTGAGGGTTGAAATTCCAAGAATATGAATGCGTGAAAAAAAAAGTAAAAACGAAAATACTTTGACCCATCTGGTCCCAACTAAGACATATGCCGCGAATTATCATCATGCGTCCGCAAGCATAGGATAGTTCATTGTTCTTCAGTAAAGGATCAAGTTGCGTCTCCTTATGACATTGTTTTTCATTTGTACTCTTTAACGATTTACGGTACCATTTTCCAACACTTTCATTGCATTTATTAGTTCACTTATCGCTGAAAACAATCACGTGACGATGATTTTGGTCACTGCACATTTGTATTATTATTATTGTATTATTATAATTCTATTATGAGTTTAATTTTTTTTATAATTTTTTGAGATTTTTATTTCTTCAATATTGATGACGAAGATAATCAGCAACAACATCAACAGCATATTTCGAAGATTACAAATTTATAGTCGAACCTTTTTCCCCAATCCTTATTTCATTTAATTCAAAATCGGAATTCAAAATTTTTTATAAAACAAATCCTGTACTTACCTCCACCTTCATCGCTGATTTTCTCATCATTCAAATCAATATCATCCGATTCATCACTATCCGTTGACGATAAGGACGTATCATTCGTACTAACACTTAAATTGAAATTATCCGTTGAACAACTTTTATCTTCACGCTTCGTATTCGTTGAGGTTTGAACTTGGGACTGTGAATGAACTTGTTGTTGTTGCTGAATTGACGAACCACTGCACAGATTATCAACTACGGCCGACACTGAGCATATGACACTGGTCAAATCGTGAAGTTCACGATTCGGTTCCGGCAGAAAACTGCTATTGGAGTTTTCAACAGGGGTTGGTGAAATCACTGTTGCATTTAACGATGATGCAGACTGGGTGGTAACAATAACACGATTTGGGATTTGTAAATTTTCGGTAACTAGTCGATTTGATGGACATGGTTGTAGAAATTCGTCGGCCGAAGCCGATGATGTTGAGCATATGGTTAAAGGAGACTCATGGACGGCTACGCCGATTAACGGTACGGAACCGGTGGTGGTTTCATAGATGATTGTATTATTATTATTATTGTTGTTATGATTCGATATTGTCGATAGCGGTGGATCGATTTTCATTAGCACGGAATGCGACGAATTGATATTAGTGGTGGACGATGATGGATGCACCAGCGGTGATGTGGTTATACTCGTAATAGATGATGAAGGAATTTCATTTATGATATTCATGATTTGTGAGTGTTGTTGATGATGATTCTGTAATTGGTTGTCATTGGGGGGCTGCGACAATGCTGTGGTTGTTGTGATAATCGACGACGTAGTAGTGTCAAGCAGTGCGGACGAATCGGCCAGAATACTGGAGTGATAGGTCGGATGGTGATGATTCAAATGATGGTCATGTTGTTGGTGATTTATGAAAAGAGGAACTAGTTCGGCACCGCTTTTGACATCTGTTAGAGTAATGTGATGGCAATTAGCTGACGTTGGCACCGTTGTAGACGAAAGAATCGACATCGAGCCTCCATGTATGCCACCGCCGCCACGTATACTGGTGGCAGGCGGTAGAGTGTTACTAACAATAATTTGTGACGGTTGTGAGTGTGATGCGACTAATTCGCCGTCATGAATTGCACTCGATGAGGATGCAATTGTAGCGACTGGCGTTGTGAAGTTTGATGTATTCGTATTAGTATTTGAAGATGCAGCAGCCATTTTGTTGGGCTTAGGTATTGTATCAGGTCACACCGTTTACAAGGATTTTTTTTACAATACAATTAAAGAAAGCCTATTTTTTATAGGCCTGACAGCACTCGAGTTGTTTTAGACGATTTTTAGTTTAAATCACTTTGCACAATGAAACATGTTATCTGTAAAGAAAGAGAAACAAAATAGCCTTTTTATATTTATATTAAAAATGTTTCCATTAAATAGAAATATGATAAAATAAAATCTCTTGAAAACGAAACTAGTATTTCTCTCAAGCTTGGTTACACAGAGTTTGGTGCAGTAGTATAGTAACAGTTTCTATTTTACATGTAATTTTCTGCAAGAGGTAATAATTTTGAAATTTTAGCTCTTTTAGTTTGGTTGGAAATCAGCCGAATTTATTCATGCGAAGGGGTGTGCTAATCTGATGACAAGCACTGTATTTATCCATAATTTAAGCTTAAAGTATACTTGTAGCATGGTTGTTTACACTGGCTATAGAATGCTTTAAGCTTATTTATTGGATAAAATGTATGAGTAACCTAAATCAATTTTTGGAATGTAGTAAAAAGTGTCAACATATTGAAGATCGATATACACCTTCACATGTGTACGACTCATTATGAAAAGCAAGCTACATAATAAGTAGATTTACGGAAATTTCGTTTTTACGAAATATGTGCGTATTTCGGCGAAAATTGCTCATTTTCCCGGATAGATGCGAAGTAATTTTTCTCCAAAAAATCAATTATGGAAGATAATTTTTCATCTCAGATTGTACATGTATTTTTTTTCAAAAGTTTCCTGTTACTGAGAATAGAGACATTTGCAAATTCATGGATTTCGCAGAACGACGAGCACAATTGCTTGCCAAATTTCGAGCAATTTGCTTAGTCGCAGGCATGTTGAATTACTCGAATGAACTTTCTTTTCGGCAAAGAGTAGGCGACGGAGCTTAACCTATGGATCACAGTTTTGAGACACCAAATCCGAGACCATACTTTGGGGCAACGACGCGACGTGTACTTTAGTTGTGACACCTTTTGCCCGATCTTATTCACTATCGCCCTATCCGCCATTCCCAAAGGGACTCTGTTCGCATCTTCACAGAGTTGTCAGAAAGGGTTTTCATTAATTTTTCTAATAGTGAGCTTTAATCGAATCTTTCGAGCACCTCCATGGATCGCATGCTGACGATTTCCGCTAGACATCTGACTTTGTGAGTTTAACTGCTTTGATATCTTTACTGTCCAATCAAATATCTTGGTAGACCATCTAAAACAGTTTTTGTATTATGTATAACTAATGGTCGTATCCGTCCCGTTTTTTGGCAGGACAGTCCTTCTTTTTCGACCATAACCTGCCGTCCTGCCAAAACCTCGAAAGTTCTGCCTTTGTCCGGCTTTGTCCTGTTTTTGAACAGTGTATTGGCATCTCACCAAATGACGAATAAATTTAATGAAAACTACACTTACACGCTATATCCAGCGATCGGTTATAATGGCGGAGTTTTCACGGCCAAGGAGACCGTATGTGTGCAATGATACTTTTTTTCGAATAGAATTCAAAATGCACAAAATCGCTCATCTGTAAAAAAGTCACAAGGATTCCTGTATTATATAGTACAATATAAATTAAAGTTTTAGTACATCACAAACCTGCTGATAACAGATAACTTGTTCTTAGTAAGTAAGTACATACAAATCTCTGTAAATCTTGGCCAGTTAGAATAAAGCTAGTAACCAGGTAACAGCTCTAGTTTCAATCTTCTAATACATGGCGCAGCCGAATAGTCGTTTTGGAGCCATGCGGTCCGAATAGTTATAGTCCATTTAAGCGATGGGAATTGGAAAAAGGATCACAATCAAGAATCCCCACACATCCTTCATCAAAAGAGGAAGAGGTCGACCACCAAAAACTCGTATCATATATGTGAGCAGGATGGACTTTTTGAGGAAAGTTGACGAATTGGATGTCGAAGGCAACATAGCGGACAACTGGAAGAGTTTTCGGGAAAATTTCGAAGTATTTGAAATAGCAGCCGAAATTTCAGAGAAGCCAGGTCAAGTACAGGTTGCTATATTTTTGAATGCCGCTGGTAAGGCAGCTATTGATTTATTTAAAACATTCGATTTAAATGCCGAGGACAAAAAAGATTTGTCCAAAGTTAAAAAAGCATTTGAGGATCATTGCATCCCAAAAAAGAATGTTGTGTTTGATTCTTTTCTTTTCCATACGCGAGATCAAAAACCCGGTGAGCCGTTCGAGTCGTATCTGGTGGACTTAAAAAAGTTGTTGAAAAATTGCGATTTTCAAGATGATCAACGAATGCTACGGGATCGGATCGTCATAGGCATCGAAAACAAGATCCTACAAAAAGAGCTTCTGAAGACAGATTCTTTAACCGCAGAAAAGGCTATCCAACTTTGCAAGCAGTTTGAAGCATCGAGAAAGCACATTAAGGAGATGAGGGCTAACGACGACGTCATAGATGAAATCAAATGCAAAGCAACATCAAGTAAGCAGCCGAAAGGTAAAAAATTGAATTTTAACAATAATCGGACCTTTGATTCGGGAAAAATTTCGTGCAAGTTTTGTGGTAGAAATCATGTTAAAAAGAGAGATAGTTGCCCTGCTTTTGGGAGCAAATGCTCGGCTTGTAATAAGTTAAATCATTGGGCTATTATGTGTAAAGATAATTTGAGAAAAGTGCATAATGTCGAAAGTTTTAAAAATAATTTTGATGATGATTTATATTTGGATTCAATTGATTTATGTGATATAGATAGAAGTGATCCATGGTATGAAAATGTAAAAATTCAATCCAATATGATTAATTTTAAATTAGACACGGGTGCGGACATTAACGTTATACCGGTAAAATATGTAGCGAATTTGAAGAATATAACAGTAAATAATGATACAACTAAATTGAAAGCATATAACGGAACTAATATAAACACGTTAGGTGTTGTTGAAGTAGAAGTTTTTCATAAAAATAATAAAAAGCACTTAAAATTTTTCGTTATTAAAAATGATCGCGCTGTTCCTATATTGGGTTTAAAGGCTTGCATCGATTTAAATTTGATTAAAAAAATTGATTTTGTGGAAATTAGTAAAGAAGAGCAATTACTTTCGCAGTATAAGGATGTTTTCGAAGGTTCAGGGTGTTTTCTAAAAAATTTTAAAATTAATTTAAAAAATGACGCAACTCCTATTTCGAGACCCGCTAGACGCATCCCACAAATGCTTAAAAAACCATTATATTCCGAATTAGAACGTCTGTGCAGTAAAGACATTATAGAGAAAGCAGATGAATCCTCAGAGTGGATATCGAATATAGTAATTGTCGAAAAACCAAATGGAAAAATTCGAATTTGTCTTGATCCGCAGGATCTCAACAAAAATATTAAGGAGGAGTTTTATGAAATTCCTTCCTTTGAGGATATCAAACCATTATTCTGTCATAAGACAGTATTTTCAGTATTTGACTGTAGAGAAGGGTTTTATCAAATTGAGCTGTGTGAAGATTCCAGAAAACTGTGTACATTCAGCACACCATTTGGTCTATTTAGGTTCAAAAAAATGCCTTTTGGTCTTAAAATTGCTCCGGAAGTGTTCCAAAAAGTGAATGAACAAAATTTTAAGGGTATTCCGAATATTGTCATTTATATAGATGACATTTGCGTTGCTGCTTCAAATGAAAAAGAGCATGACAAAACAGTCAACCTGTTAATGGAACGTGCCAGAAAACTTAATATAAAACTCAATAAAGATAAGTTACAATACCGAAAAGCTGAAATCGATTTTCTTGGGCATACCATTAATTCCGAGGGTATATCATGTGAGAAAACCCGAATGAAGGCAATCGAAAATCTTGAAAATCCCAAATCCAAAAAAGATTTACAAAAACTATTAGGGTTCATTAACTACCTCCGTTGTTATGTACCAAATCTTTCAGAACTATCAACTACACTAAGGGCTCTTCTAAAAAATAATACCTTGTTCAGATGGGGACAAACAGAAACTAAATGTTTAGACAAAATTAAAGCAGCTATTAAAAATTCACCTGTTTTAGCTCATTTTGATCCGAATGAATCAATATCACTGCAAGTTGATGCATCAAAAAACGGTTTAGGGGCATGTTTAATGCAAAAGGGGAGACCTGTTTGCTTCGCTTCACGTTCTCTTACGGAAACAGAGATTAATTATCCCCAAATCGATAAAGAGCTTCTTGCAGTTTTTATGGTTGTAATAAGTTTCATTATTACATTTATGGCCGAAATATTGAAATAATAACAGACCACAAACCTTTGCTAGGAATTATGTCAAAAAAATATTCAAGTATACCTTCTCCGAGACTTCAGCGACTCAAGTTGAAGTTAGAAAAGTATAATTTAAAGTTCACGCATCTCCAGGGAAAATTTATGTATTGTGCGGATCTTTTATCTAGAAATTTCAAGTTTGAAGAATCTAAATTAGAAGAAGTGGAAGGTTTAAAAGACATAGTTCATACTATTAGCATTAGTAATGAGAAAAAGGAACTTTAACAGAATGAAACGAAAAAAGACCCGATATTAGGCAGTCTTTATAAAATCATATACGAAGGATGGCCTGAAACCAAAAATTGTTTGCCAGAAAACTTGAAATGTTTTTGGAAACTTAAGAACGATCTTTATGTGGAGGACAATTTGATTTTTCTAAACAATCGAATTTTCGTTCCTAATGTTTTTCACAAAGAAGTATTAGAAAAATTACATTTACCGCACTTGGGAATAGAAAAAACTAAGAATCGAGCTAGATCATTAGTTTTTTGGCCATCTATAAACGATGATATAGAGCAAATGATTTATAAATGCAGTGTATGCGCGAAATATAAGCGATCTGAAATTAAAGAGCCTCTCTTAAATCACACAATCCCTGAATTTCCTTTTAGGAAGTTAGGTGCCGATATAATGGAGGTATCGGGTAAATCATATTTGGTTATTGGTGACTACTATTCCAAATATCTAGATATTATTCCTTTGAATAACAAAACTGCAAATACTGTTATAGACAAATTTAAAGTCCTTTTTTCTATTCATGGAATACCTCAGGAACTTGTTGCCGATAATATGCCGTTCAACTCCTATGCATTTAATGAATTTGCCAAATTGTGGGATTTTAAAATATCCAATAGCAGTCCCTTGTACCCAAAATCCAATGGATTTGCCGAAAAAATGGTTGGCATTGCAAAAAGCATTGTCATAAAATCTCATGAATCGAAAAATAATCTATGGTTAGCTTTACTCGAATATAGGAACACCCCGATTAAAAACTCTAAATTATCACCTGTTCAAATTTTAATGGGAAGAAGCACAAGGACACTCCTCCCATGCAAAGATGAATTTATGAAAAATAATACTATCAATAATGAAATATACCCAATTTTGCAACAAAATAATGAAAGAAACAAATTTCACTACGATAGAAACAGCAAATTTAAAAATGATTTTAGAAAGGGGGACGAAGTATGGATTAAACAAAAAAATATTTGGATACCAGCCGTAATAAAAAGTAAAGATAAAAATCCTCGATCGTACTGGATTGAATTTAGTGATGGTAAAGTTGTAAGGAGAAATTCAAGTTTTATTAGAAAAAAAAATAAACAAAAATAATGTAAAAAAAATGTATTTGAATTATGCACATAAATACAAAAGTAAATGAAGATTTATAGATTTAGTAATAAGTAAGACTGAAGCTAAATGAATTTATGAAACAATGTTCTGTTTAGTTACTTAATTGAAATTTTGAATTTTTATGTAAAAGAAAAATATTCATTTACTAAAAGGGGAGATGTATTATATAGTACAATATAAATTAAAGTTTTAGTACATCACAAACCTGCTGATAACAGATAACTTGTTCTTAGTAAGTAAGTACATACAAATCTCTGTAAATCTCGGCCAGTTAGAATAAAGCTAGTAACCAGGTAACAGCTCTAGTTTCAATCTTCTAATACAATTCCTGTCGTCCCATATTGCATTCACCTTTTCTCTAGCACTCCGATTTTGCTGCAAAGCTTTGCCTATGGCGAGGTTTTGTACCGGGTGGCAAGCGCGAAAGATCGAAAATTCATGCCGCACAATTATTTACCTTTTCTTTGTAGAAAATTTCACTTTTGTAGAAATCTAAACTCTTTGCATCAGATCAACTTCAATTCCTTGCTTTGTTGGTAAGATGGGGATCGCCAATTCCCCATTCCATGGGGAATATTTATCGGAATGCATCTTGCAGCATTGACCCTATATTTGAAATCACGCAATTGCTAAAATAAACCACACATGTTGTACCAAACACTCTTCTGTGAAGAGACCGTGCGAATTAAAGTTGATCTGCTGTGAAAAGTGGAAGGAAGCTGCCGACAACGACGCCAGTTTAGTGAGGAAAACGGCATAATAGTGTTTTAGTGCAAATAAAATGATGTAGTATGAATTTAGGATTTCTTACGACGTTTTAAAAACCGTTAGGTTGGCGTTTGTCCTGCATAAACTCAAGCAAAATGCGCTGCATCGGGAGTTGAAAGATTATTTTTATGTCGACGTCAAGGCTTTAGGGGATAACTTTTTAATACAAGCATAGCCTTGGGGGAAGGAAAATTAGGGTAAGAGATCAAGAGGGGGACAACACCAACATCCATGGTCACAGTGGGATTCGAACCCACGCTCCGGCAACTCAGAGATCGAATGACATATCTACCACTGAGCCACCGAATGCCCAAATGCTGCCGTTTCATCGACGTCATCCGTAAAAACGTTTTCAGAATTAGGTTGGTAATCTAAGGTTGTTTTCGTTCAAATGTTACACAAAGCCAGACTAGCGAAAAGATCCGGAGATTATTTCTGATCAACAAACTGGCAGTTAGGGAATCATAAATTGTAAGCAGTTTCCCTTGAAGGCAGGAAGACCCTGTTTAGGGCATGCAGGGCCTAAGGTTTATCACCAAGTAATTGTCAAGGAAGTGAGGACATTGAATAAAATTCTCCTCTGATCTACTGAACTACACTGAAACAAGCGTTTGAGTTCCACGCTTATTGCTGACAAATTCGAAAGGTATGCAAATAATACAGAGGCATTTGTGTTTCTGGTTGTCCTTCTTTGTGTCCTACTTTTTTACTAGCATTGTCCTGTCAAACGACGGTTTTTGATAAATTTGTCCTCCTTTTTACATTAAAAAATATACGAACGTTATGTATAACGATATCGAAGTTGGAATAAAATGATGGAAGACATGATTGTAAGACAATAGGCAAATTTTTAAAAGAATCATACTAGCACCTCACCTTAGTAGAAGCTGGAATAAATTGAGATGAAATTAGACCGAGGTTAATTTCGGGCGCGGCCGAAATTTGGAAACCATTCACTCTCCTCGGGCTAATAGTTTCTCGGGCGTACCTATGACTTGTGACTTGGTTGAAATTGGTGCACAAATAGATTTTAGATATTCAAACATACAAATAGCCTGCAACATAAATAAGCATGTGTGTAAAATAAAATAATGGAGCTAGAATAAAATCATGTATGATATATATGATCTTATGACTATGCGCCAATTTTTAAATGAATCGTACTATCGTACAAGGTGAGGTTCTTCGCAGAAGTTGGAGAAAACTGAGTCGAAAAAATTATTTGTTTTTTGGCTCAAATTACAAAAATTTTACTTTAAAGTTCTGTAAAAGAAAAACCTCTTATCCGATTTTAGTGCGTTTAGTTTTATTTTTTAAGATAAATTTGTTGGCAGTGATAATCATCTTATTTCGCTATTTTAGCTATAGTCTAGTTTTGGAGATATTGAGGTTTAAGTCGGGCAAGAAAATTATTTTTTCAAAAATCTTCAAATACCTGTGGCAGCTAAAGGGTTAAGAATTGGAGGTATGTTCCGTACAATTTTTTTTTCTGGAAATCACATGAGGAATCATATTCCGGTGCGTTTATTCGGTCGTTTCTGGACACATTATATACTTTTTATATAGCCGGATATGCTTCCTTCAATGCATTATTTTAGTTCGGTTAGTTTTATTTTTTAGGTCAATTTGTAGGTAGTGATAATCGTCCAATTCAATCCTGGGTGATTGCTATTCTTGCTAGTCTTGTTTTGAAGATATTAAAGTTTAAGTCGTGTAAGAAAATAATTTTTTTTTTCAAAAATCTTCAAATGAAGAGATCGAATGAGAAATCATTTTCCGGTGCTTTTAGGCGGTAGTTTCCGGGCACTACGAGTTCATGCTACCATTATACATAGAACAATTCCAAGGAAAACGTTTGTTTTTTAAGTTTGACCCCCCCGTAGCTTCCATTGGGCGGCAGGTAAATATGCGGTGTTTCGACATCCTATATGAATCTATAGAAGAAACACATTTATTGCAGACCACTTTCCCGCATACGTTACCGTTATAATTATATTCACGAAAGTATCAAAAAATGCCATCATTGTATGGTTTGACACCTCATAGCGCCCTTAGGAATGTACGTATCGATCTGACATTTTTATACCCTTCGCTCATAGAGTGGAAGAGTATATTTAACTTTGTAACGCATTGAAGGAAGTATCTCCGACCATATAAAAAGTATACATCATATATGATCAGCATGACTTGGGGAGCCGATTGGGCGATGTCCAATGAAAAAAAAAGGAAACGAAATATCTGAAAATAAAGGGGACAATTTGATTTTTTTATAGCTAGCAGTGGCGTAGGAAATTTAGTGTTTGGGGCTGGTGTGGTTTAATACTTTTAGGCTTTTTCATTGGTTTGAGTATTCAACCGCAATGCACTGGAATACACACTATTTAAAATTTTGTATTTCAACGAATTTATACCACGCAACGCTTTGCAATCCCATTTAAATGTATTTTTCACAATAGTGTAAAGTTTGATGCTGTTGAGATATGTACATCTATGCAACAGGAACGTTGGTGATTAATTAATTTTAAGCATCTATTAATTTTGAAATTTCATATTCATTGCCCCCATTTTTCCGACGCCCTACACGAAGTTACAGCATTAAGCTGCGCATGTGCATGATTTTGTTTACAATTAAATTTCCATATAAAATTCAAATGAGAAATGTCATCGAAGCTACAAAATCAAGTCACCATAGAAAATATTTTGGTCCCAAAAAAAAGTCGCATATCTAGTGTATTATGCGGTTATTTACATTTCCTTTTTAGATTTTCTTATTCATTGGCGATGTCCGTCTGTTGCGACGCTCGGCCAATTTAAAGGCTATGAAGCTGAAATTTTGCACAAATGCTTCTTTTTGCTGCAGGCAGTTTGTATGTTTGAATCGGTAAAATCGGACAATGGGCTGCCATACAAACCCAACTCCCCAAATTAGGTTCTTCTAAGAAAAACTTTTTTATTTTTGTACCAATTTCAACCAAATTTCAGACAAATGTATTTCTTTTGTTGACACAAAACATATCTAAGAATGGATCAAATCGGATAATGGGGTCATGGGGCTGCCATACCCACCGAACTCCCCAAATTAGGTTCTTCTAAGAAACACTTTTTTATTTGTGCACCAATTTCAACCAGATTTCACACGAATGTGTTTCTATTGATAGCACAAAAGATATGCAAGAATGGATCAAATCGGACCATGGGGTCAAGGGGCTGCCATACAAACCGAACCCCCCATTTTGGTTCTTCTAAGAACCATTTTTTGCACCAATTTCACAAAACCTTGAATTAATGTGTCTTTACCAAAGCAACAAAAAAGTTCAAAACGAATGGAATCGTACTGTGGGGTCATGCTCCCGCAACCCCAATAACATTTTCTGAGTAAATATTTTTATTTGCCCACTTATTTCAACCAAGCCCAAAATTTTTGTCAAGACGGAAGAAAAAAAATGAGGAGGGGGATTAAATACAAGTCATAGGTACACCCGAAAAAACTTGTAGCCCAAGGAGAGCGAAGAGTATCCAAATTTCGGCCGCGCCCGAAATTAGCCTCGGCTTCGGGGGTTGGCGAGCGTAGCGAGCAGGGGGCGAAGCCCCCTAGTTAATATTAGTTTTAGCGTTATAAACAAACTAAAAACTCACCATATTAAGTGAACATTGTCGTTAGTCATATTCCCCAAAAACGGTAATTTTAGATTTTTGGCATTTTATTTGGAGCTATAAGCTCCTGGGGGGTCCTTGTCATGGACGTCAGCATACTCATCGTTACACAGATATTTACGAAAAGCCCCGAAAATCCCGTTTGTTTTTAGTTTGGAGCCTCCGTAGCACCCTGAAGTGTGCACGTATTGATAAGGAATTTGGCCACTTTCTTCAAAACCCTATGGATTACGAATTCACCATCCAACATTTTTTAGCCACAGTTACCGTTATATAGATTTTACTGAAACCTTATTTTTACGATTGTTGTACGATTATGGCACCGTTAGAAGTGCTCAAATAAAAATCTACCTTTGACATTTAATTCACAAACCCCAAGAGCAATAAATTTGCCAAGCACCACTTTTTAGTATATGTTACCGTTATCGAGATATTAAAAAAAATGTTGACCTTCTGTAGCACCGCTAGCGGCACTCGTACAGATAGGAACTTTTGGGGTCTTGCTTAGAACCTCGAAAGGAAGGTTCATGCAAAAATCCAGCTTTCCTTTAATTTTTCTCAAGTGAAAAGCTTCAGAACGCTTCAGACCAATTTTACTAAAATGCCATCATCAAAATTTGGCGCCACAGATATTGAAATCTTCCCTGTGGCTTACTTTGTCTTCAATCTGAATGCGATGTCTGTCCATGAAATTTGTGACTTACGCAACTTTGTTTTGGAGCCCATTGCAATTTAGCTGCACGTTTTTTGTGGTACTGTCAGATTTATTGGTGGAGGAACTGAGAGTGTAGTGTTAGCCGGAGTGGTTGTGATTGTTGATGGGAGTCAAGATTCGATGAGGATTGTGTAAACTACAGAGGATGGGCTCGGCCTCTATTCCTACAAAGGCAGTAGCAGTATATGAGACGTTCCAATCAACTGTGCTGCTTATAGTCCAATAATATCGTATTTTCGTCAGGAAAAAATACAGAAGTTTATTTCTCAATTTTGTTATATGTATTTTGGGGCGCTGATTCCGAATATCAACTTTGCACCCTAAAAAACGTGCCGCAACCTTTAAAAAAGGGGGGAAAGGTGGGCATTTTTTCGTTTTTTTTTGCGATTATTTCAAAAACGGTAAGAGATACAGAAAAATGGTCTGAGGACGAAAAAAACTACATAAAATTATCTGTGCAATGATATATAACACATTAGAGTTTAATTGCATATTTCGGCGTTAGAATAGAACATAAATTAGAATATTTTCATTTTAGACCTTTTTTAAAAGCTCCATAACTTTTCAAAGAATGTTAGTTCAGCCGTAAAATTTTGTACAAGTGTTAACAGCAAGTTTAAGATAATTTTAACGTAAACGCTGAGTCGCTCCGATCAAGGACCCCCATTATCCCCCCATTTAAATTTGTCAAAACGGCATGTCCATAACTCCCCCTAAAATTGGAGCAGAGTGCTAAATTTTGGTTTGTTGCGATTGGAGGTCATAGTCACCCCACCTACCAAAAATCAGCTCATTTGGATAAAAACTAAGGGTACCTCCCATACAAAGTGACCCATGACAACTTTGTTCTACAGTTTATAAAATGAGTAGTACGTATTGTACGTAGAACAAACTCTTGATGGGTCACTTTGTATGGGAGATACCCTTAGTTTTTATCCGAATGAGCTGATTTTTGGTGGGTGGGGTGACTATGACCTCCAATCGCAACAAACCAAAATTTAGCACTCTGCTCCAATTTTGGGGGGAGTTATGGATATGCAGTTCTGAAAATTTAAATGGGGGGATAATGGAGGTCCTTGACCGGAGCGACTCAATGTTTACGTTAAAATTATCTTAAACTTGTTGTGAGTACTTATATAAAATTATACGGATGAACTGGCGTTCTTTCAAAAGTTATGGAGCTTTTAAAAAAGGTCTAAAATAAAAATAATCTAATTTATGTTCTATTCTAACGCCGAAATATTCAATTAAACTCTAATGTGTTATATATCATTGCAAAGATAATTTTATGTAGTTTTTTCGTCCTCAGACCATTTTTCTGTATCTCTTACCGTTTTTGAAATAATCGCACAAAACCGAAAAAATGCCCCCCTTTCCTCCCTTTTTTAAAGGTTGCGGCACTTTTTTTAGGGTGCAAAGTTCATAATCGGAATCAGCGCCACATAATACATAAAGAAAGAGTGAGAAGAAAACTTCTGTATTTTTTTCACGGATTGGTACTAAATCGACACGATATTACTGAACTATTAGTCCAGAGTAGTTTTTAAAATGTACGCAGCATGCAAGCCACGTGCAGTAAACCGAGGCTTGCACATTGCTGCAAATCCATGTGCCTGGATTTGATTCAATGCCGGCTGGCAGAAGTAGATATCGGAGCAGTTGGATAAAAACAAGGCATGAAATAGTAATTGACAGTTGTGTTTTCCTTTTCTTCTCTTGCGTGGAAGGGGTCGGAACATGTTGTCTACATCGTGAGGCGCACCGCCGCAGCTCGGACAAATGTTCTTCTTCTTCTTTTAGCGGTACAGGAAGGTGTAAACCGCTGTGTATCTATATGGATTCGATTTATAGTTCGTCGTCGTTTTCGTCCGAGATCTCCAGGGACAAAAACGTGGCAGCTGCAATGGGGTTTTCCCATAGTGAGAGGGGGGTAAGATTAGTGGGTGCAGATGCGGGAGAGGATTCTGTTCGTACCTAAGCTCGCAATAGACCCTTCCTTATAGTGTGAATCATTGCAATAGCGGCCCGGTATGATTCTTCGTCGAAAGGATCCCGTTTATAACCCTGGACCTCTCTCTCAAGGTCACGAAGGCCACGTTTGATGTTGCGTGGAGGGGGAATTCTGTCCATAAGGTCACGATTAGGATGATCCTCTCGATAGCAACCTACAAGATATTGTTTTGCAAGTATGTAGTCGATTGTGGTCACGTATTGGCATCAAATGTGTCTCCTGAAGGTGATCCTGGGCAGACATCAGAAGACACCCTGTGGTTGTGCGTAGAGCAGCATTTTGGCAGACTTGGATTTGGTTCCAGTTTGTGTTACAGAGACTTTGCGACTATCAGCTGCTGCTCGTCCCACCGCTTTATGTGGCAAGCCAAAAACTATAGACTACTAGATCACGCGGATAGCTGTACGAAAATTTTTCGTTCTGCGCATCTACGTCACAATAGACCTATAGTATAAGGGTAGTATACGAGAAATGTTAAGTTCACAAACAAATTTGTAAAGAAAAGTGTTATTGCTGTTTAGACGGCCGCAAATTTTGTATATTCTGGAGGTGAGGAGTTGTTAAGTTAAATTCCGAAGGGAAACCCTGGAAAAATGATTGTTCAGCCGTAATACAAATGATTTTGCTGCATGTAATTTTTTCGATTTTGTAGAAAAAAAAAAACAAATTCATCTACAAATTAAACAAAAAGAGCCCTCCCAAGAAACATTCCTTTATCCCTTGTTATACAGGGTGTCGAGAAAGTATCGGATAAACACAGTAGAAATTTTTCCTCATGTTTTTTGGTAACATTATGCAAATATTGCCAAAAAAACCTTAGTTTTATTAAGATATGATCCTAAGGCTGTGCGCCAATTTTTAAAATAATCTTACAAGCACCTACCTCACTTTGGTGTGCGTTCCGTACACCTTTTATTGGAAACAACATGGGAAATAAATTTATTGTTCGTTTGTTCGGCTGTTTGCGAACACCCTTTGTATAACATTCATTTTAAAGGAAAAAACATTCTTATATGTATCTGTTATACAGAATGTCCGGAAACTTCCGCATAAACGCACCGGATTGTGATTCCTCGTGTAATATCCAGCAAATAAGTTGTAAGGAATATACCCCCAATTCTTAACCCTTTAGCTGCTTTTACATACTTCTTTGTTATTAACGGGGACATAGTGCTCAATGCAAAAAAAATGGTCAACCCTCTCAAATAAATTGCTATTTTAAATTTATAATCTAATCAATTGGCTCAAAAAAGACCCAAACCCACACATTCAAAATAAAAATAAATGTTTGATGCCAAATTGTTAAAAAGTTACACTAAATTGCGTCATGGGTTAAGGGGGAAAGGGTAGCAAAGACGTAAAAATTCAGTTTTTTTTGCAAATATCTGGAAAACTGTGAGTCTGACCGAAAAACGTCTTGAGTTCGAAATTAAGTACATAAAATTATAGCACTATGAGTGTATACCATATACCCATATACAGACCTAAAATGCGCGTAGAACCGAAAATATTCAATTTTATTTTTTCAAGGGGGAAGGGGTAGATGGGTCGAATTCGCATACATATATAATATCTTATAAAGGCATCCAGCAGCTATTATTTGCTATAAATTTGTTTTTTTTTTTAAGTTTTTCGCGATATTCTATCAAAAGATATGACGGAATATTGCTTTGTAGGGGATGTAGGGGTGGGGGTAGTCAGACCTTCTCCACTTTCCACAACGTCAAGCATATGTCACAATTAGGCATTGATGAAAATTTCAGGTCGCAAGCGATATTCTGTCGATATCTCTCTAGTTCCTGTCAACCCCTTGTGGGGCATAGGGCATTAACCACGCCTACTCTCCACCTCGTTCTGTTTTGCGCCAACGGCGCTAGCTGCGACCATGTAAGATTTAGCGTTTTCGCTTCGCTAGTTACCGATCTTCTCCATGTGTTCCTTGGCCGCCCAACACGGCGTCTTGCTCCGGAGTCCTGTGGATTCCAGTTTAGAGCCTTTTTTGCGACGTTTTTGGGCCCTCTTCGGAAAGTGTGACCTATCCATTGCCACTTAAGTCTTTTGATCGAAGTGCCTATCCTTTCCTGGCCAGTTATAGTAAGGAGATCCTCGTTCGAAATGATCTCCGGCCAACGAATATTTAGGATGCGCCGTAGACACTGATTAACAAAAGTTTGCAACTTATCAGTGATCTCTTTAGTCACCTTCCAGGTTGAACAGCCATATAGCAGAATGGATTTCACATTAGAATTGAAGACACGTATTTTGGTGCGTCTGGAAATATTGTTGTTTAGCCAGAAAGGAGTCAAATTGAAGAAAGCCGCCCTAGCCTTGTTTACCCGTGATTTTACATCAGCATCCGCTCCACCATCTGCTGTAACTACACTTCCGAGATAGCAAAATTCATCAACTTTTTCGACTGTCTGTCCTGAAATACAAATTTCGCTTTGCCCACCTGGATATGTGCTCAAGAACTTAGTCTTGGCAGCATTGATTTTCAGCCCCGCATTACGACTCGCGCAATTTAGAGCTTCTGTCATTTGAGCGACATCATCCGTGTTTGTTGATAGAAGGCAAATGTCGTCAGCGTAGTCAAGATGTTGAAGGTGATCGAACAATTTCCATCTGATACCTTTGTTACGATGTAATTGGAGTGCGGAGCCGAGTACATCACTAATGGCAACAAGGAAGAGAATAGGTGACAAAATGCAGCCTTGCCTCACTCCACTGTGCACCTCAAAAGGATCTGAAAGCTTGCCCTTATGCAGGACGTGACATTGGGCTCCATTGTAGGATTCCTTGATGATGGAGATTATCTTATCTGGAATATTTCGTCTCCGTAAGGCATTCCAGATGTAGAGACGATCAACGCTGTCGAAGGCTTTCTCAAAATCGATGAACATGAGATGTAATGGGGATCTCCATTCCGCGGATTGCTCGATAATAATACGGAGGGTGTTAATGTGGTCGCTACAGGAAAACCCTTCGCGAAAGCCAGCTTGTTCATCATTCAATGTGTCATCGATTTTGTCCTTGATTCGTCCTAAAACAATCTTAGCCATCAGCTTGGAAACAGCAGGAAGTAGGCAGATCCCACGCCAATTATTGCAATTCTTCAGGTCACCTTTCTTCGGAATCTTAATAATTACGCCCTTTTTCCACTCACTGGGAAGAGTTTCGGTTTCCCAACACTCTTGGATTAAGGGAAGGAGAATATCCGCTGAAGCGATAATATCCGCTTTCAAGAATTCAGACGGAATTCCATCAATCCCAGGGGCTTTACCGGCGTCCATTGATTTAATAGCGTCTATTAGTTCCTTTTTGGATGGTGGACCAGAACTAATGCCGTCTATTCGAGGGACGTCTTCTGCTGGCAATGAAGATGCACTTGCAGGCCCGAAGGTGTTATTAAGGACCTCTAAAAAGTGTTCTCTCCATCTTTGCAGCTGTTGTTCTTCGGTAACGAGCAGAACACCTTCCTTATCTTTCACAGGATGTTCCGTTAGTAAAGATCTGCCAGTTAATGGCTTGACAAGCTTGAAGAGTGTTCCACTGTCACCGCGGATAGCCGCATCCTCTGCCTCCTTCGCAAGCGCGTTGATATTATTGCGCTTATCACGCCTAACACTCCTTTGAACGCCTTTTTGGAGCGAACGGTATTCAGCTCTGTATCTTTCCTTAGCTGAATCGTCAGCAGCTGAGTTGATCTGCTCTTTAACTCTCTTGCGTGCTGAGATAAGAGACCAAGTGGAGTCGCTAATAAATGGTCTCCTACCGCGATCCAATCGTCCTAAAATTTCTTCGCCACACGAAATAAATGAGTCCTTAGCGACTTTCCATCTATCGTCAATTGTCGGATTCTCATTTAGTGGTGGTGCATTAGCTTTTTCGCGCAAAGCGGTGGAGAACGCACGCTTGGTTGATGGAAGTTTGAGCTTCTGCACATTATATCTAGGGCAAATATTTGCACGGTTAGGACGCTGGATTGCTGCCGTTCGTAAGCGCATTTTTGCGATGACAAGATGGTGGTCACTGCCAATATCAGCACCACGTTTCGCCCTAACGTCTAAGACACAGTTTCTCCACGTTTTGGAAACAGCAATATGGTCAATCTGGTTCTCAGTTCTGCCATTCGGAGAGGTCCAGGTTGATAAGTGGCAATCTTTGTGTTTAAACAGAGTTCCACCAATGACGAGCTGACGAGAGTTACAAAACTCTATAAACATCTCGCCATTCTGGTTTCTGTCGCCTAACCCATGATTTCCCATAAGGTGTTCCAATCCTTGGTTATCTGACCCGACTTTAGCGTTGAGATCCCCCATTATGATTTTAATGTCACCTCTGGGAGCCCTATCAAAGGTGTCGCCAAGTCTTTGGTAGAAAACGTCTTTGTCAGCTTGATCAGCTGGTTCGGTCGGTGCGTAACACTGAATTATCGTGATATTTCGTACTCTGGATTTGAATCGGGCGGTGATAATACGGTCGGAAACTGGTTTCCAATCGATAAGGGATCGACGTGCATCCCTAGTCAAGAGGATTCCGACTCCTGCCTGCCGAGGAGCATTTTGGTCATCATTTCCAGAGTACAATAAAACAGTATTAGAGCTTGGTGATAGAGTCGCTCCTGATCCGAGCCATCTTGTTTCGCTCAGTCCTAATATAGCGATGTTATACGCGGTCATTTCCCGTTCGACTTCAGTAAGCCTCATGTTGTTACACTCGCCCCACATCGTTCGAACGTTCCAAAACCCAATCGTGGTCCGTTGTTTATAGCCAAAAGTCGTTGCCGGTGAGTCAGTCCGAGGTATCCGAGGCTCGATTAATGTTTCGAGTGTAAAGAAAGTTTCAAGTACGCAGGTTACAAGCCTACGTACCCTATCCCTCAAGTCGCCTTTTACGACAAGCCGGGAACGCTGTGGCATAATTCTTACCCCAAAGTCCACAGGGGTCAATTTTTTGTTAAGTTTCGTACATATCTGAACCCTTGAGCGCACACAACACAGTCGCTGCGCGCACAATTGTAGAGATATGTTCGAACCTCAGGAGAGTTTTATTCTCTCCTGTCCCTTTAGTCGCCTCTTACGACACGTCGGGAAAGACGGAGGCACTATTCTTGACCCGCGCCACAGGGCCGTCGTCGATATGGCCGAGTTAAACTATCCCAGAGGGGTCATTTGTATGGGAGGTAGGGGAACCCTTGGACCGATTAGGCCCATTTCTAATACTATCCAAGCTTTTACCAAAACATTCGTCTGACCAAAATTTAAAAAACGCTAACTTCATTATTTCGGGAGTTTCGTGCGAACTGACAGAGACACGCACCATTTATACCATTTTATGGGTATAGGGTATAAAAATATTTATCCTTTAGAACGTCATTATAACAGCTAATTGTAGTCTTCTTCACGTATGTTGAAAAGTTTGTACGAAAGTGTACTCTACAAGTGTCAAAAATTGGCTTGGAAGCTTAATGGTGCCAGTTCTAAGGCTATTTCCAAATATTTATATTGAGCAACCTTTAAACCCAATTTTTCGTACTTGTAAGACACGCTCTGGTACAACATTTTGGATATACATTCATATAACTGCACGTTTTAAGAGATAAATCTGTTTTTTCTATTTTAAGCGCAGTACAGACCTCGGGCGGAATGAAAATGAAATTTTTGTCCGCTGCGATTTTTTCAATGAAAAGCATTACTATCGTGGAACATGTCGGAAATGATGGGGAATTCCATAAGCTACAATCCGAATATGGTTCCAAAATTTTTCTCGGCCATTTGATGTATTGTTTTTCGATTCCCCGGTCATTTCACCGTGGAAAATATCTAATGACGGGGGGAATCGAAAAATAATACATAAAACGGCCGAGAAAAATTTTGGAACCATATTCGGATTGTAGCTTATGGAATTCCCCATCATTACCGACATGTTCCACGACAGTAAGCATGCATTTTCATTGAGAAAATCGCAGCGGACAAAAATTTCATTTTCATTCCGCCCGAGGTCTATTCAGGCCTTTCGATATAATTTAGAAGTGAAAAATGTAGAAATTGTTAGTTTTTTGGTTCACTTTGACTTTGACTTTTGATCGGATGGTAATAATTTTTTGGTGTCGAGCATAATTGGGCTTGGACTAGGCACCACACCAAATTTGATCTGCCTGGCTCAACTTAAAAAGAAGCTACAGGCATGCCTTTTTGAAAAATGGTAGGAGGAGTGAGGGGGATTGTCAATGGTCGGAGCCATTCAACTTTTGGTTCAAATCATATGCATTTTGTTAGCAATATGTGGACAAAATTTTATGACTCTAGGTCTGTTCTATCAAGAGTTACAGTGCGAAATGAACACTCAAATGTAAATTCACTATTATACTTTTTGGTCTAGCGTATAATTTTCTAAGGAAATATATAGAGTATTCTATATCATTACAAAGGTAATTTGATGTACATATTTCATTTCGTACTCAAGACGTTTTGCGGCCAGATACACAGTTTTCGAGATACAGTAGAGCGTCGATTATCCGAACTAATGTTGACAAGGGTGGTTCGGATAAACGAAAGTTCGGTTAATCGAGCTTCCATAGAAAAATTAGAAAATAGCCCAAATGTGAAATTACGCGACAAACTTAAAACATGTAAAACGGCTAGAACTGAATAAAAATTAAAAATTCGAGGTAATTGAGCCATGCAGATGAGAGCTTGCTTCCGTCAGACCCTTGATTTTTCATTTTATTCGCTGTCTTTCACAAGAAAAGAAGTTCAGTGCCCGGTTCGGTTAATCGAATGTTCGTATAATCGACGTTCGGATAATCGACGCTCTACTGTAGTTGTAAAAAACTGAATTTTCACCCCTTTGCGAATAAATCAGAATTTTGTATCTTTGGTCTAGTGTGACGTCACAGCACGATATCCGACTGTCAAATTCGTATCGGATGGAATAACATTCCTGCGCAATGCATGATCTAGTAGTCTTAGTCTATCGTTTTTGGTGGCAAGCATAGTCTTTTTATCTTTGCCCCAGGAGCTGCCGGCCAGTGCCTTTAGGACGTTGTTCCTACTCTGAGTTTTACCGACTAAGTCTGTTGGGTGGGTTCCCGAAAGCACGTGAGTGTAATGGAGCAGCAAGCAACCAGCACGTGCCGCTGCCTGCTCGTACTTGCGATCCTCAGGATCAGCTCCATCCCCTTGGCAAAACTGGTGGGACCACCATTATACCTATACATCATACATTCCAGGTTCGTAATATCACCGTATTTACGTTTAGCCCGAAACGCTGTAGTTGTGCATATTAGTGTTATTGGGCCTGTCTACACGCGAAACAAGAACAAGATGAAAACCGGATTTTTTTTAGAAGAGATCGGTGAGGAGCAAGGCAAGGAGAAATTCAATTTTCACATAAAAACCGGTTTTGTTCTCGCGATGTTGTTCCCGTGTAGCTACAGTTAGCAGTTTTACCGGTGCCAGATAGCGCTCGCGCGGAGGAACATGAATGAAGGCATTTGCCTCAAAATCAAAATCGCCACTTTCTATTGTTTCACTAGCGACCAATACAAATTGTTCAGATCTCCAAAGAACAAAAAATCCCCCCACATTTATCAACTTATTCTCTACGGGAAGGGGTAGTATTCCTATGAATAACATTATCGTACTTACCACTTTACAATAAATCCCGATAGCGCAAAGATAACAGCACACAAAACGCATTCACATGTTTTCTTCTTTTTGTTTTGACTCGTATTTTTCACAGCACGCACTTCCTGGTTCTAGCTTCTAGCACGACACGACGACAACGACGCTAGAGAACACGCGAAACGACCCGCGACTAGGCGAAACGAAGACGAGGCCAAGCACAACCGCGAGTACGATGCGAGTGAACTATTTGCAATGAACTTGAAATTGTGTGTGCAATTGGAGCGTTGCGCAGAATATCAAAACGCGACGACACGGCGAACAAATAGAATAGGAATAGACCACGGCGGGTGTAAAAATAGAAACAACAGACAGAGGCCCACGACGAATCGCGAGAACGCGAAAAAACTGCAAATAGCCGCCGCGTTATTGCCAATTGGTGGGCCCACCACAACCACAACATGCCCAACAGGCGTTTTTTCCTAAGTGCAACAACGGCGGCGACGACATTCAACTAGTGGAGCGAATACAGCACGCAACACAGCTCGTCTATCGTCCCGCAAGAACACAAATTCGTCGAATTCGCCTTGCTTGCTGCTTGAATCGTGAGAGCTTTCGTCGGGATATCACATGCAATTTGCGGATGAATGCCGGCAGCGATAACTTGCTTGCATGCAACTCGCAGGCAGTCGGAAAACGAACCAGGAACAAAATCGCAAGGGGTCGGCGATCGGGGGTGCAATGCGCGCCAACTATAAGCTCCCGACAATAATTTTATAATTGGGAGGCCGTGCAAAATGCAAACACCACTGAAACACAAAACACATGAAACGATAAAGACGTTGAGGCAGCGCGCCGCACGAGTGAGTGCACTTAACACATTGACATTGAAAAATCGGCCGTCGCGTTCACACAAAATGTGTAAAATAAAATTTGTGCGAATTTCCGTGAGAGTGCGAGAACGCGATTTTGAAATTGTTTTTTTTTTTGTGTACGGAAACCACTACAAGTTTACTGCGTTTTGCAGTCGTAATGTCGTTGTTGTTGTTATTGCTGTTGGCCGTGGAACTGTTTGGTCGCGAATCTGCACATTGAAGATTGATGATTTCGTGTGCCTTTGCAAGGGGTTCGGTTGCAAATTCGTAAGTGATCGGCGGTGCTTTGTTGTTGTTGTTCAGCCAAATCTGTAAACTGACGTTTTGTTGTTGTTGCGCTCTTACTGACTTTTTAGAATGCGTCCGTGAGGATTTTTCACGATACTAACGTTTGTCACAAGGAGCAAGGATCACTCAATACAAGAGACAGGACTTGCAGGTAATTCCCGCTAATATCCTCACTGCATCACTTGTTCACACTAAGTTACTGTTTAACGTCCACCAGTGCAACGACAACTAGTCTGCACCACCACCGCAGACCACTGGAATGCGGAAGCAAAAACCGCGATTTCGTAAGACCACAACCGGCAATGGGAATTCGGATGACACAATCCACTGAAACGGACACAGACCCCAAAAAAACGTTGCACCGCTGGACTTCTTTGCCGTGGAATTCACAAACTTGGTCCAATTCTCGTGTTCTGACTGCAATGGCAACTGCGTCGAGGTGAAGGTTCAATTAAGGCCGCGCCAGGCCATTTCCAATGCCAATCGTTCGCAAGTGTTGAACCAATCGATTCTTTGCGCGACTTCCCGAACGTGAAAATGAAATTAGCACACGGACAACGGAGCAACAGCGTGTCGCGACGCGGGACGGACCGGATTTCAATCGCGGAGCGCACTCCTTACCCAAGAGTAACACATGAACACACAACGTTCAATTCAATTCCTCATTTAGCACATTGACAAAATCTCAATTCTTCCAGATACACCGAGCGAAAATGTGTTGCAAAAATTATCTCGAAACCTACTTGGCGTCCGCGCGACTGCACCGGGAATCAGGCAGGGACAGGGTGAAACGTAAAACACAGTCAACGCGTCGTTACTCCCTCTGGTTTGTTGACGATTCGACGACGACGACACACGGGATAGATAGGGAAAAATCAAGACCGTGTTCCCGACTCCGAAATGTAGGTCTCTAGGCCACATTCGCCTCTCTTACGTGTGTTCGCCATTCAACCAACAACCACCATCGCACCTATATCTACAGGCGAACAACTCAAGCAAGAAACGAAGTGGGACGTCTACGGTCTGGGGAGCGATGGAGTGCGCCTTGTAAAAGAATTTCTAACCCAGACCCAGTCAATAGTAGCGGAGTAGTCATGGACACGGACACGCAAATTATAATATTGTGTGGTGAATTCACACAGATGATAAACGACTCGAAGAAGAACAAGGACAGACATCAAATGCTCGCAATAAGCAGTCGAAAAAGAGACTATTCGCCGTAGCTTTTGCACCCCAAGCATCGATATAGACCGCGCGAATCCCACAGTCCCGAACCAGATATGCTTGGCTTCTTGATCTCACATGCGGCACCACGACCAGACACAAAGGAGAAGGAAGTATTCTCGGGCAGAAATCATGAAACGACTGCGGACAATGCATGTTTATTCGCTGGGCGGTTTCTTATACAGAACTTATGCAGCCAATGGACTCGAGTCTAGAATTCAAGGTAAGTAGCTTTCGGACAATATTCCATTCTGTCTCACTACTTCTATTTTGCCTGCACTCTATCCACATCCACAGCTAGCAAGAAGCAATAGTCTGGTAGCGTCTAGCATTCACCAGTCAACCTTCAGACATACTACACACCACGATCGTGTTCTCAACACACCGGCGAATTGTTTGCATACATTTTTGCACACACATAAATAATCCTCTCTATCTGAATTTACACAACATTTACGCTCCGCAATTGAATCATATCTTTCAGATACTCGTAGGTATCTTGTACCATTTGTACCCCGCAAAAAGCTTCCGACGTGCTCGTCGTCCTCGTACAATAGTTGGTAAATACACAAGAAGCTCACAATACACATGAATTCGCATGCCCATAACATATTGCTTCGCCAGAATTCGCCATGCTCTTTGTGTATAGTGCACACAATGGACACAACTTGCTGCCTCTCTTTGACGGTTGTTTTGGTCTTTTTGTTGGTTCGCACAACACTATCTTCCTGTCTGTCGTGCTGCTTATAAGTGCCACTCTTGGGAGTACATACTATTATAATGGCAAGCAAATGTGTAGAGTAAGGCGGTGTAAAGTTTGTTTTTTTTTTTGGATTTCGTTAGAGGTAGGTAGATTTGAAAAGAAACTATAAATTCTCGGTGAAAGACGATTGGTTCGGCGAAGAATGCAACAATTCGCAAGATGCGAAAAATGAATCGTATCGCAACAATGCACTCAACGCAAATCCCGAGCCAAAAAGGGAAAGTATGACGAGCTTCGACGAATATTGAATAGTTTAATTAGACGAAAGAAACGTTAACATTTTGACCAGCAGTTGCAGCAAATTAACCAAGGAAGCGCACCGGACAAGCGTACAAACTAATAAGTTCAACAAATATTGGAAAGCAATCCAATGGGTCATTCGGTGGCTCAGTGGTAGAGATGGCACTCTATCTTTCGAGCTGCCGGAGCGTGGGTTCGAATCCCACTGTGACCATAGATGTTTGTGTTGTCCCCCTCTCGATCCATTACTATAATTTCCCCCCCGCCAAGGCTATGCTTGCATTAAAGGGTTATCCTCTAAAGCTTTAACATCGACATAAAAAAAAATGACAACATCATCAGCGGCAGCATCGACAGCATAAATAAACCAATGGGTCACATTTCCAATAGCTCATCAACGTTCAATCGAACACTCCCAACCAAGAAGCTCTGAAGAAGATGCCTGATTCCTACCATCAACAGTAGAGAAAGTGGACTTTGCCATGCAATCATTAAAACGTAATATCCAGCAGAACTACTGAAGAACGGTGGGGAAAGCCTATACACCCACTAATTGTAAGAAAATGGAATATATTCCCGAAAGATTGGCGCAAAACTATCATCTGAACAATCCATAAAAAGGGCGATAGGATCAGATGTGATAAATACAGGGGAATCTCATTAGTTTGTACGACCAGTTTTACGATTTCATCTAAAATTCTAAAAAGTAGAGTTAATCCGTAAGGTCTGGATAGACCTCGGGCGGAATGAAAATTAAATGTTTGTCCGCTGCGATTTTATCACTGAAAATGTATACTTACTGTCATGGAATATGCCGCAACTGCTGGGGAATCCCATAAGCTACAATCCGAGAACGGTTCCATAATTCTTCACGGCCATTTTATATATTACATATTTCAGTCACTTCATCGTGGAGAATATCTAATGACCGGGGAATAATACATAAAATAGTCGAAAAGAATAATGGAATCGTTCTCGGATTGTAGCTTATGGAATTCCCCAGCGTTTGCGGCGTATTCCACGACAGTAAGTATACATTTTCAGTGATAAAATCGCAGCGGACACAAATTTCATTTTCCTTCCGCCTGAGGTCTATCCAGACGTGTACACTGAAAAAATACCAGGACCAGGTCGCTCAACGACGAATAAAAGCTTTCTTCTTGTTTTGACCTAAATTTTTGAGGGGAGCGGGCGCGTTGACGACTGTCGTGCATTTTATGTTGATTATTTTATGATTAGAAAAAATGTCTTATCTTCTTCTGAATAATATAAAACGTGCGACGGGCCATGCCGAGTATCGAAACTCGTTTCTCTATGAATCTCTATATCACAGAGTGGCGACCGAACGATCACAGCCACAGAGCACGGAAAAGAGATAAGCTCCTTACGGCAAAGCTATTACTTTAAAAGTGCTGAGAATATGTACGAGTACATACACTGCCTGTCAAAACTATAGCCGCATAATAAAACAGACTGATCCTTTAAAATTGAAAGAGAGCACAGTTATTCCTCATACTATAAACATAAGGGATATTAAAAAGACAAATAAATTCACAAGGAGTTTCCTTGAATTGACATGTATATGTCTTTGCGGAGGCTTCCTGAGAAATACTGGATATCGTTCCGTGAAAAAATGTGACGATGTAACGTAACGAAAGCGTGAAACGCTTAAAATCAACCTTCCCGAGGTTCGATCTTCACCAAATTTGGTATACATTATCCTTTGACCGCCCTGACAAAGAATCGACGATCACAATTTTGATGAGTTGCGGGAATGGCGGTGAATTCGTCATTGAAGCGAACGTAAAGTCATCCTTCGATTGGTTCTCCTAGCTCTCCCCGTGAACCGATTTGGATGAAACTCGGATGAAAGTCAAGTGGTGCGATCCTTAATATTTTGGCGTTGGCACTTATTACGAGAAAGATGTCCTTAGACATAAAAGGTCCTTTTTTCTTTGGGAATGCATTATAGACGATATGGATACGATATGGATATCAAAATACAGTATTCGTTGAGACGAATCCTTTAAAATCACGACAAGCTCATTTTGAGTTTTCTCAAAAGGATATTACCACCAAAAAGGACATTTGTCTACCATAGGAAACAGAGTATGGGCATTATGGGTGTCGTTCGAAAGGCGATGTTTGGGGCACTGAATGTGATTGGTTTCAAAGGATTTTTTGGGCTTCTGGAGTGACAAGATAGTGGTAGAACCTCGTTAAAATGAGCGCACTTTTGAACATACATACAAAAAAGCATTGGAAAATAGATTTTTGTATGAGTATATAACCACCAAAATAAAAAAAAATGTTTTAGCAATTAAAAACAAATAAAGACAAAGAAAACTACCTGATATTTCTGTGAGCACTCGAGACATGGTCAAGTCCGTCGTCAATAGCTTCCAAAAAATGGCCTGGTGGTCATAATACTGTACATTCTAAAACGCGTGTTGATTTATTTTAAGGAATTTTAGTTTCGATTTATTCTATTTTATTTATGGTGTTAACGTTTTGATGCAATGTTAACTTTTTTTGTGACAATGTAGACATATACATGATCTAAGATTTTTCCCTAAGGGAAAACTTCTCGGAGTTTTTCAATCCGTTTTTTCTCTGTAAGGGAAATAAATTTCCCGTCTGCCATAACTATAGCCGCACTTGGAACTAGTATGTGAAAAACTGATCAAAAACCGGAAATTAATAAAGGGAAAAAATTGACTCCGAGGTATTATTTTGTTTATTTCTTAATAAATAATTATAACAGTTTTTGGGTTTTTTGCTTATTGACCTCTCAGAATCGATTACTTTTACATAGAAAACTCTTTGAAATGTTCTTTTTTTTATAGGTAATAATGTATGTATCTTAAAAATTCCCTGTTTAATTTTGATGAAGGAGGGGCTACCTCCGTAACATTTGTTACATTAAAACCTTCTTGAAATGCAATGATTGGTGGGAGATGATGCAATCTTTTGCTACAAATTCCGTTATGTGTCATGTCCTCTTCATTAAAACGAAAACAGTTTATGGTCAGGATATTCCAGAGAAATTTCCACTGTATTGGAGGGGCTTACAACAACTTTTAAACACATAAACAACCCTAATTAATACTATTAAGGAACTCTGACCGAAGTTTGTATTGAGATCTATGGAAATCCGGCAAGTGCTCATTAAAAGTATTAGCCAGGATAGTCTACCTACAAAACAGATGATTTCGTCACTTCCAGCATAGGAAAAATTTCTTGGGAATGTCCTGACGATAAACAGCTACCATTTTATACAGAAGATAGGACACATAACGGGTTTTGAAGCATGAGATTGCATCATCTCTCACCAGTCGTCGTGCTTAAAGTTGGTTCAAATGGTACAAATGTTAGGGAGGGAGCCTCCCATCTATCCAAATTAGACAGCAAAACTTGGAGAAAATTACGTACAATTTATAAAAAAAAAACCGATTTCGAAGAGTTTTTATGTAAAAGCAGTGGTGATCGATGCTTATGGGTTAATAAGCAAAAAACTCGAAAAACTGTTAAAATTATTTCGTGAAAAATAAACCAAACCAATCCCTTAGAGTCTAATATGTTCCAAAATGATCTCTCCCGTTATTATTTTCCTCAATTTCCGCTTTTTTATCAGTATTTCCCATACTTGTTCCAAGTGCGACTATAGTTATGACAGACGGGAATTTAGATTTTCCTTTACAGAGAAATAACGGTTTGAAATATATGGAAAATTCTTGTGAATTTATTTGTCTTTTTATTATCCCTTATGTTTATATTATGTGGAATAACTGTGACCGCTTTAAATTTTGAAGGATCACTCTGTTTTATGGTGCGGCTATAGTTATGACAGGCCGTGTATATCCAAATTTACCATTTCTTTGGCGTCTTTAAGCCGGTGTACGACAGTATCGATTCCAGTGTACTGAACAACATTTCGTTACATTTTTGTAAAGCAGCAAAGCTAGTGCGAATCATAAAGATGACGATGACTAATACGTCTATGTACTGGCGCTGATGCTCTTCAACCTTGATATGGAAAGCATCTGAACGCTACTCATCACGTCGAGACGACTAGTACCGTAGACGACATCAACATAATATCTCGTAGATTAGGTGATGCAGAAAATCTTATGTATTGAGAATCTAGAAAACTTTATCTACCTGTGTTGCAATTTGTCAAAGGACGCCAACCAAATAGGCGAGAAAAAGCGACGAATACAACTAGCAAACAAGACATATTATTATGTCCTCCCAATAATACAATCGAAGCTGGTGAGCAGAAACACGAAACTAGACGTATATACAACGATCATCCGACTTGTCCTATGCTATGCCTGCGAATCATTGACGCTAACCCAAGAATCTGGAAAATCGTATGGACACATTCAAACGAAAGGAATTTTCGGGGCCCGTCGCAAGCAAGATAAATGACGCAATTGGTAGGATGATTATGACAAGAATAAACGACTATTGCATGCCTTACTCATTTCAATCATGTCACGAGTAGATATGATCACCCAGGTTTATCCTAGTCCCTAATAATAATAAGCTATGGACCTAACCAATGCTAGCTATGTGAATATAGACTACGGGTGTTTTCCTTCAATTGACTATCGCGACCACGACTATGACTTATGTATTCCATTGTTATCTTACTTCCGCTCCCTGAAAACCATTCCAAACAAAACAGCGGGCCGATCACCACGCAGCCAATCAGCATGTGCATGTGCAACGATGATTTCTATATACAAACACGCTCGCCACTCAACCGAATGTATACAAACGAATACGACCATTGCGCGAATTTTATATACAACGTGCGTAGCACCCCATGCAGCCGCTTTCCGAAGCCTACGAACAAGTGGCTTGCACCACGGTCACCACTCAGCGAGGTCTTTTTCTCTGTACCATAACCCCTTGTGGGGCATGGTGCGTTCACTCAGCCGTTTATAGGCTACTTCGAGTCAACGTTACATTGCATATAAGGGTTCGGATTGTATATACTCGTAATGTTGCAAGCACTATATATTTCCTAGACCACGCCGAGATTCGATCTCCGGACCTCTAGATTACTAGCATCGTAGAGTGCGACTCAACCAAGTGAGCCACAGAGCGTGATCAGCGAGGTAGCATGTAAAACAATGAGCGCGATCGTTGTGACGATAATTTTATTCTACACATGCCACACGACCATCGCCTAAGAAGCTCAACGACTATCGTTTGGAGGAACACAGCTCCATGTAAAATATATGCGAGCAGCATTCAGTTCCAGCCGTCAGGCGATGGTCACTCGGCGATCATCGTATAAGTCGTGTATTGGAACACAAACCTTAAGGAGTGATCTCCTGGATCTGGCGATCGCTGGGCATTCACATAACAGATGGATGGAGTCTTAACTCTGTTCTGCGGAGATACTTAATATTGGAGTAGCTGAAGGAGCATACTAGCTCTTTGGGAAGAGTGGCTCAACCTGAGACACGATGACCGCTTACCAATCACGGCTCTAGCAGCTTATTTCACAGAAGGGCTCAGGACCGATGAATGGAGAGGATGAACCCAATCTTGTTAGTTCGTCCGCATATTCATTTCCCTTAACACCTCTGTGGCCCGGTACCCAAAAGATTGAAACAGAGTTACGGAAGGAGAGGTCCTGAAGGAGGTAAAAACACTCGCTGACCCACTTCAAGGCAAACTAATGCGAGGATAGCGCCTTGATTACAGCATGGCTCTCAGTGCAAATGGCGATATGTGTATCACAGAGACCCCGTCCCAGGATCTCTCTAGCAGAGATTCCAATGACATGGAAGATGCTGGAGCATATACCCATTGCAACCGAGATCCCATTATTAGGTCACCTACACCGTGATCGGTCTTAGAGCCATCCGTGAACCAAATGATGCTTCTAGGATCAATGCATAGGTTGCCATTAGCCTATTCCATCCGATCCGGGATGTAAAGGGTGAACTTCCTGACGAAGCGCAGTTCCGTGATCTTATAATCTGATACCAAGCAGTACAGCGACGTGCATTCATAATAAGCAATTCCAAACTGCTTGACTAGTAAAAACTCCGGATTCATTATCACCGACATCACCAAATATCATTTTTGACAACATTTTCTCCTCCTGACGATTTATTCCGAAAACCCCGCGAAGTATGTATGTACATGCAAAAACTAAAACGAACACCATGCCGCACATAATCGAACCAAACTTGTTTGCAGCATGTGTACGGACTTGGCGAATGTATCTATCATATCATAATTCATGTACACGTACATGATGCAGTGAGCAAAGGAACATGTTGATTCCAGATGCTTGAGTCGGTTCATATGATGGGCGAATATTTTTTGTTTGTTTTATGTGCGAATTTATATGAGCGCACTCAAGCAGAATTGGTGTTGATTGACTTACATGTTGCGTGTGGATTGAATATGGATAGTAGACGTTAAATGCATGTTGAGAGGAAAATATAAACTTCAGTTACATTTCCCAGAAGAAATCAGTTGACTACAGGTGACTTTTTGTGGAATTTAAAAAAATGTTCAACTTTGTGTGTTTTTTGGGAAAAGTTTGTAGTTTTCTCTTCAAATTATGTCGGAGTTGGGCTGTGCGGCAGATTTTTTAATAACATCGGAATTTTCGACCCTTTTATTCGCTAAGAAAGGAGGATCGTTCAACCTGGGTGGTCAAAATTTAAAATTCATTTTGAATGTAAACAAAAAAGCTTTACACGGAAATTTAATTTTGAAACATATGAAAAGTACATTTGGCTTACCGGAAGTTGTAAATTAAATAAATTATTTTGTTGGCCGTGTCTTTTGTTCGCGAACGAGAAATCTGTTTGGAATAAATCCGGACTTAGCATTTAAATATTTAACGGGTTCAGCTGTAAAGCACGCTAGTTCGGAAACACATCTTCAGTCGTTAATTAAGTTAGATTTCTTCGGATCGCAAAGAATAGAGCTTATGCTAAATTACCAGGCGGCATTATTGATTAGATTACATAACGAAAAAGTTGACCGTAATCGGAATATTTTGAAACGTTTAATCGATACAGTGATTCATCTCGCAGAGCAAGAGCTTCCTTTATCGGATTCTATGATATAAGTGCCAACCGTAAGGCAATAACTTCTCATATTTTCAAAGGATTTTAAATTATGTCGGTAATAAGCTTAATGCACAATGCTACGATGGCGCAGCAGTAATGAGTTATCAAATCCGCGGAGTTCAATCTCTAAATCGCGAAAGATATGAGCCCGCATTGATCGTTCCATGCTATGCTCATTCACTAAATTTGGTTTTGTCTAAAACGGTTGAATTGATTCCAGAAATTAAGCTTAAACGAGATAGCTACTTTTTTCAGTACATCCACTTAAAGGGCAGATCTTTTTTCATCTATAGTTAAGCGCCGATTACCACTTGTTTCCAAAACGCGTTGGCATTATCATTTTCGAATAATTAACGTTATATTTGAAGACTAGGATGATATTATAATAGTTTTTGATACGATTTTAAATAATTCCGAAAACTGGGATGGCAATTCCTTGACCTCTTCCGATACGTACACATCAAAATTTACAGAATTAGATTTTCATTTTTTCAGAAATATTCTCCAAAACCGATGTTTAATTTAATATAATTCAGAGTAAAGCTATAAATATTTCATATGCAAGCCAAACAATTATTGGATTTGAGAACTGGCTTGAAAAACACTTTTCTCGGAAGTTTGAAAATTTATGCATATTCGAAAGTAGCAGAAGAATATGAGCCACCGCCGAAATTCAAAAGGAACAATATTTCCAGTCACTGTGGCTTCTGCCGAGAGGTCGTTTTTAACTTTAAAACGTATCCATACATTTTTAAGAATCACCAATCCTAGGAAAGGTTTTCAGATCTTGTTTTGATTGCTGCCGAAAAGGATATTCTCATACAAATGCGAAGAGAATTTTTTTTTTTATAAAGTAATTAAAGCTTTTTTGGATAAAGAGAGGCGTGAAGAATAAGAAATGCTTTATTTTTGTTATTCCTGATTCCTTCTATAAGGCATAAAGCCGCTTGCTATAAACGCTTTTGCAACTGTGTTTATTGTATTATTCAGTTCATTTTTATTTATGTGAAATTGGCTTTGGAATGATCAACTGCTTGACTATGAGGAATTTTCACTGCACGTCACTGCAAGCAGATGAGAAGGCCAGGAATCTGTCTGTAGGATACGCATATGTCCCCGATCACTGATACAAGTAGCAAACGATAAATGGATTTTTTGGGCTGCAGTCTTCCGTATGAAAATGTGCAATGACGTAATACCCCATAGAGCGTCCATGGCTAGGATGGAGTTAGTACTAAAAGCACCAGTGACGCCGAGACAGGCAAATCGGTAGAGTTTATTACAAGTCTCGTTGGTGTTTCATTACGGTGTTTTGGGCCACGACACTCGCGAAGTCGTGCCATATAAATTTCGTCCTTGGAACAGTTTCTAAGTGGCTATTCCAGTTTAGCCTACCGTCGAGTGTGATGCTAAGGCATATAACCTCTTTGGACTAGGAAATAGGAACCCCTCGTAAGTAGATTGGTTCAAGTGTAGGGCAGAGTTTTCTTGTAAATGGCACTAGCACTGTTTTGTGTTACGGTGCACCATCTGTTGACTATTGTTAGGGCCGAGGTCATTAAATCAGTAATATTGGACTCGAATTTTCTCCTGATCACAATAGTGATATCGTCAGCGTATCGTAGAGCGAAGAAACCCTGCGCATCAAGTAGCGAGAGTAACTCATCTACCAACAGGGATCACAGTAAAGATGAGAGTACACCGCCTTGAGTGAAAGAATTGAATAGCCCACTTTACCTTGTCGAAGGATATACTCACTAACCGTCTAGAAGCCTCTCCTGTTTAACATGGTATGTGCACTAGTCAATTGTCTGCAGAGATAGATCCAGGGAAGCGCGTGTAAAGGAGAAGCTGAAGGGGCTCCTTGGGACCCGCTGTAAACGAATCGGCCGGGTTTTTGAGCAACCCAACTCCGTTATAGTTACTTTAGAGAGAACTTTATGAAGGCGAGCGCTCTCAGGCAATGACTAAATTGTGTCTCACTGCTTTCTCAAGCACTACCTTTCAGATTGCCTTATCAATGTATTATATTCTATTAGAGAGCGCCTGTAAGTCTCCCACTTACTACAGCGCTTGGCTGAGTTGAATAATCTCCTAACCTTGACCCGTTTTCGATCGGTTTCACCATTTCACCTTACGGGTAGAACCATAATTTGGAATGAAAGACCTCTCTTTGTAGGCGGAGGTGAGTATTTAGTTGATCCGCAGGGGGATTCAACGAGAAGTGGCAGAGTATCGGCACTGGAAGTGATCAGGTCTTTGAATAATTTCCAATTGATTCTTTTGGAACACGGGGATGCAGATTGAAGCATTGAGATCTCTGCAAGATTGAATCTGTTATGCATGTGATCTGACAAGCATTCCTCGCTTGATACATGTCAGTCAAAGAAGAACACCGAGATCGACCAGGGTATGGTCAAGAACCCCCTGCCGTGCCGCGGTGAGAAAGGTGGTGCACCCTTTGTCCAGGGACGAACACGTTTTTCGACTTAAAAAAGTCAAGACGCTTCTTACCTCGCATATTAACGTCCGTACTGGCACACAGTGTGGTGGGCATTTGGATCACTACTAATAACAAATGGTCGGTTGTTAGTCCTGCATAGACGATCAAGCTCGAGATCCTCTCAGGTGGAGTAGAGTCATCGTCAGCTGGAAAGTAGGTTGATGCAATGACTACTTCCGTACGTGGAGGATACGTTGATAAAGTTGGTTAGTGACGAAAAATTGGCATGATTGTCAATAACGAGCGCTACTCGAGGGTGGTCTACTAACCTGTCGTAAATCAACTTACCGTCATTAATATTTAGTCCACAAATGCGGTTCTAGTTAGGGCAAAACAAGAAATGTCAGAAACGAACCTCCAAAAAACACTTTTCTAATTCAAGATATTTAATTGACATTATTGCGGAGCCCGATTTTGCAAACGTCTCGCTGGAACTGATCCTTTTCCAGCTTGAACTCCATGTGATTTTACAAGCATATTGGTTTCTTCACAATATGATTGTGCTTCAAATCAGCAATCAACAGCCGCAGGTACCCCTCCTTTCCATTAAAAAAAAAAGACAATATATACTATACAGCGTTGGTCACTCAAGGATCTGGTCGCCAACAGAGTCGATCAACTGCTTGACTCCTAATCAACTAATGACTGGTAGGATGAGGAGAGGAACTAACACGGTAGAATCTGGTTGAAAAGCAAACACATCCAAAATCCTTCCAGCATGAATGATGAAGATGTACTCTGACCTATAAGACGCAAGTATTCATTCTTCTTTTAGCGGTGCAGAAAGGTGTGCACCGCTGTGCATCTATGTGGATTCGAGTTATGGTTCGTCGATGCTTTCGTCCGCGATGTCAAGGGACAAAAACATAGCTGCTGCGATAGGGTTTTCCCACAGTGAGATGGGGGTTAAGTCAGTGAGCGCAGCTGGGCATTGAAACAAGTGATCCACATCGTGTGGAGCGCGAGTGCAGTTTGGACAGATGTTTTGAATGTCCGGGTTTATGCGAGAAAGGTACGAATTGAGGCGCGAACAAAAGCCGTACCGAAGTTGAGCTAATGTCACTCTGGTGGCTCTCGGGAGCCTAATCTCCTCAGGCGAAATGGGTGGAGGGCGCACTGAGAGAACTCTATTCGCACCTAATCTCGCAATAGACCGACTCACTTCTGTAGTGTGAATCTCAGCGATGGCAGCTCGGTATTCATCGTCATCTTTTTCAGATGCACTAGCTTCGCTGGAATACCCAATTGCAGCATTATGTTGTACGGTCCGCTGCAAATATCTAGCATTAAACAAAAACTGAATTTGCTTCATCTTCCTATGGTATTCTACACTACATATACTTCCGCGTTTGAATTCTGACTAGCATATTGAAATGTCACACTCGCGTAACGTATCTTAGTGTGTATATATGTAAATACCATCTAAACCTATACCATTTTCTTCATCAGGTTTTTTTTACTTCCTCAATACAAAAATATTTTTTATGAGAGTGTTTATCATATCGAATTAATTCTTGCTTGGTCGCTCCACGCAGATTCCGCAAACCCATAACTTGGTTTCAGTTATGTATTCATATGTTAAATATGTAATTTCACTTTCATAGGCTTCTTCATGGCCTTCACCTCATTGCATATGCCGATTAACGTATTTATGTTTGTATATGGAGTTAGATCGTTGTCATTCAAAGAATTTTCTAATGTTACTGCCGTTTTGCATAAATTAGAGATTTGTGATTGAGAAATGTAACGCCTTCCGGTAAACAGGTACTTGTTGAACCGATAGTAGTCGAAAGGTTCTTTCTCTCGGATTCTTAAATACGTGTAAATTATACCCGTAAATAGGAAAATTATTATAGGATCCTGTTTCATGTTGTCAAGTAGTGAAACTGGAAACTATGTATGTATTTCAGTTTGCATTTTCTTCTTTCTTGCCCTTTCGGTTATTGGATGGTCAACAGACGAGGTGTCTCGGCTTTAGCCAACTTTTAACTGCAATACCATTCACACAAAATGACTAAAATTATTCTTGACCTCTCACACAATGTCTATTTGCTGAAATCCAGAAGATGAAAGTCCGTCCGATTTCGTGTTTCAGTGTCCGTGTTATTTTGTAAAGGGACAGGAAAGGAGCCAGGAATTATTCTCATTTTGGATTTGGTATATTTGTCGATGATTTGGCGAAAATGCGAGCCATCGCAGAGCAGATATTTGTAATGAAGCGCAACTTTACGCATTACTTAATTCTGCCCTTTAATAAGAGGAAATGATGACCACTGAACGGAGTTGTGTCGACGACAAGTTCACCATTGACCTCTACACTCGGCTTGAGAACAAAGCCCTTTCGGTGGCGCAGCATGCATAAGTCAAGGCAGATTCACGATTCCTAGCAAGTTCATTGCTTACGTTGGTATCACAAGGAGAATGCGTACATGTCAGAATGATGCGCTTTATATAATCCTGCAGCTTCCACAGATGAACACTTTTTGATTGCTTCAGTAGACTTCAACGAAACAGAACGTTGGAGATCTGAAATCTGCAGGTGACATCGATTTTGACGACCGGACGTAAACATAGAGCTTGTTAGGGAAAGTGTTGCAAAGGACGGCGAAACATAAATAAAACGACTTTGGGCACACGTGGCTCGATGAGCTAGTTTTTAAAGATTTCAATCCTGGCGCCTGGCATTCTTGAACCGTAGTCTCTCGGAAAATGATGACGCGATTGTCTCATCTAAAGGCTCTAGATGGTTTTTCATTGGGACAACCTGAAAGACAGGAGTATATCAACAAACCTTCGGGAGTTAAAAGAAAACATTTGAGCAGCCAACCCGTGATGCAAACAATTTTATTAGCTCCCCAGACATTACAATTGTCTTTGCCAGCCTAATTATTGAGACCTCCTGGGAAACACGTACTGGTCCTCCCTCTGACCACCTCCCAATCATAGTCAGAATTGACAAACCAGCTGACCTGACCAAGTCAGAGAAGCGAACGTTTGTCAATCATAAAAAAGCAGATTGGGAAGGTTTCAAAACACTCACGTCATCAAAGTTCTTCGCGCTTCCCCCTCCCACCAATATACATAAGGCCGAACGGAACATTAGGAGCGTCATTACCAAAGCTGCGGCACGGTTCATCCCTGCAGGGCGCATTTCAAAGGTTCGTCCAAATTTTCCAACAAGTGCCGCAAGGTTAGCCGATGAACGTGACAACATTAGGCGCGCTAATCCTGGTGACCCCAGGGGGGTCGGTGTCCTTGTGACACCAGCCAAGGAAGGCTGGATGTAGTCGGACAAAGATCTTTGGTGAGTTGCGACACCACGGACCTAGCAGCGCAAGGGGGCCCCTGGTACAGTTGATACGCCATGGCGAGGATCTGTACCAAGACCATTCGGGCGGTAACGTTCCCGTGCTCCTGAGCTATGTACGGGTGGCTCTTGGAGTGACTTACCTCCTCCCATGACTTACGGGAGGGAAGACACTAAAGGCCAAGCACGATTATGGTGTCCTCTGGTGGGGGAGTGCATCGTATGGAAATCGTGTGAGCTTCTGAGTTGACGGCTTCGCATGACCCGAGTCCTGAAGGGGCTAGTTAGGGAGAACGGCCTTGGTGGTAAATGCCTACGCGCCTATATCTAACTAGTTTGTGGATTGATGACCACACTGCCCGAGTCGCATTGCTAACTAGTAAATTGAGGGGGCCACCTGGATGTGAAAAGCACCGCTACGTGTCTACACAGGCTCGTAGTCACAGGCTCGTAGTCACAGGTCCAACGAGCCTGGGATGTGCATGTCTGAATTCGACGTGAGGCTTAACCAATAGGGGGCCGAAGGAGGTTCACACCTGCTATAGAGAAGTCTATAGCGAATAGTGAACTATGGGGATGGGAGTGCCCAGGGGACCATGGTCCTTACCCATCAAGGCGTTGGCTTCGTAGTGGCTGGAGGTTGTTACCCAAGTCATCCAGCTAGTGATGCAACCCCGGGGTTGGGTTCCTGATGGTGTGTGCATGCGCCGGATGGAGAAATCCCCATCTGACAATAAGACCTTGTCAGTAAAAAGCCGAAGGTCCAAACATTTAGCGGGACCGGGAGATAAAGGCCGAAAGGCTAGGTGCTCCCCTGACGGTATACCTTGTAGATGGTTTGCTTGACCCCAGAATTCGGGAGCTCAATATCCAAATACAGCGACAAGTTAAAGACTACAAGAAGGCCAAATGGAACGAGCACCTCAATGACTGTAACCAGCAAAGACGCTGGAAGCCCTCATCCACCCCACTCTCGTTTCACATGCGAAGCTAGAGCCCCATCAGCACGGATTCAGACGCATGCACAGTACGACCACCGCTCTGGACGCGATCACTACACGTGTAAGAGACGGACTAAACCAGCGTACACCATGCCATAGAACCATCATGGTGGCGATTGACCTATCAAATGCGTTTGATAAGGTCAATCACTCCATGCTTCTGGCAAACCTCCTCAACATGCATATTCCGACACAAGAGATAAGATGGATTGCCAACTGTCTAGCTGGAAGGCAATCCTTCACCGAGTTTCGAGGCAGTCATTCCAAACTCAGAAAGATCAAATTAGGTGTTCCACAGGGTGGGGTTCTCTCTCCCACCTTGTTTAACATCTACATGGCAGGTCTCCCAACACCTCCGGAAGGCATTGAAGTTATCTCATATGCCGATGACTGCAATGTACTTGCCACGGGAGCGGATAGGGAAGTCATGCGCGTAGATATCAATGGATATTTAGCGCGACTAGAAGCTTTCTTTCTTACCAGAAATTTAACCATCTCAGCGTCCAAATCATCTGCGCTGCGACCTACCTTACCACCTGGTCAGGTAATTTCGGTGGCCGGTTGGGGTACGTATTGGCAACAAACCAGTTCCTACTGTTGCAAATCCAAAAATTCTCGGGCTTCACTTCGAGAAAATGATGACTTCAGCTCATCACGCGGAAGCGGTATGTGAAAAGATGCGCAGTAGGAACAAAATTCTTAAAGCACTGGCTGGCAGCACCTGGGGCAAAGATAAAGAGACTATGCTAGCCACTTAAAAAGCGGTGGGTCGACAAGCGGCTAATTTTGCGGCGCCAGTTTGGTCGCAAGGTCTTTGTAACACAAACTGGAATAAAATCCAAGTCTACCAAAACTCTGCTCTACGTACAGCCACAGGGTGCCTTCTGATGTCTGCCCAGGACCACCTACATCAGGAGACACATTTGATGCCAATACGTGACCACAATCGACTACTCACAAAACAATATTTACATAGTAGGTTGTTATCGAGAGGATCATCCTAACCGTGACCTTATGGACAAAATTCCCCCTCCACGCAACATCAAACGTGGCCTTCGTGACCTTGAGAGAGAGGTCCAGGGTTACAAAAGGGATCCTTTCGATGAAGATTCATACCGGGCTGCCATTGCTATGATTCACACTGAGGAAGTGAGTCGATCTATTGCGAGTTTAGGTACGAACAGAGTCCTCTCAGCGCTCCCACCACCTATTTCGCCCGAGGAGATTAGGCTCCCGAGAGTCACCAGAGTGACTTTGGCCCAACTTCGGTCAGGCTTCTGCTCACGCCTCAATTCGTATCTATCTCGCATAGACAATAATATACAAAACATATGCCCAAATTGCGCTGGCACGCCACGCGATGTGGCCCATTTGTTTCAATGCTCAGCTGCACCCACTAATCTCACCCCCCGCTCACTATGGGAAAATCCCATTGCAGCTGCCACGTTTTTGTCCCTGGAGATTACGGACGAAAACGACGACGAACTATAAATCGAATCCATATAGATACACAGCGGTTCACACCTCTCTGTACCGCTAAAAGAAGAAGAAGAAGCAGCAATTATGGAAAATTACACTGGCTACACCTCAAAAAGTGATTAAAAAGTACAAAAAAACCTTGCCTGCGGACATGTTAACGGTGTTCCCTTGGCGTTCCCTACTCTTAATGTAGGCTCTAGGTGACCATAAAAGAAAGGGTCCCAAACGGAAATTATTAGATTAACAAACAAACAAGTCAGATAATCTGGCTCGAATGACGGATGCTTTGCATCGTGAAAGTCAAGGTGCTGCATTAAAAATTAATGCTGCTACCTGAGCTTGACTCCAGAAGGGATTTCTACCTATAGAAAAGTTGACAGTTTCACGTGCCGCAGAAACGTAGTAACAGCAGATGGTCGGGCTAGTGACGATGTAGAATCGCGTATAATAAATAAGGGTCAAGCGGTCTTTTCAGAAACACCAAACTCCGGATCTATGAAACCAATATAAAATCTGTGCTTTTATATGAGTGTTCCACGTGGAATGGAAGGTGACCAGTAATATTACTACGAATTCGGTGGTCTGAGGTCATATCTAACGACAACCTCCTCGAGATTACTGGCGACCATTTCCGATAGCATCCTCGCTGCCACACGGGAGTTGCACCCTTTTCGGGCAGACCACACGCGTTTTATCAATGAAATGGTTCCTCTCAATTCTCTTAATCCGCGCCGGCATCGAAACCAATCCATGTCCCGAAGTTTACATTTGCTCTGTATGCAACCGCGACGCGTCCGCGGAAATGCCAGGTCTTTAAAGTGTACCTGCTGCAGAGCATGGTGTCATTCTTACTGCTCAGGTCTTAAAAAAATGGGGCAATATGACGAGTTGTCTTATGTGGCTCCAGAGTGTCTGAACGCGGGTCGGCATCCAGCCACCTCAGGCCCCAGCTCACAAGCTAGCGTTTTACTACCGTCTCCGGCCATCCCTGGCCCTAGTTCTCGAGCCAATACTCCACCACCGCCACCCGCTGTCAACAATAGAGCTAGACATACTCGCTCCACTAACTAACACTAACACCCGCACCCCTGCAGCAGTTTACATCCCATATTGCAGTTTAACTGCAATGGCATCAGTCAGAAGATCGTTGAGATCGTCCATCTCATGAGTACACGCAGAATTATGATAGCGGCAATTCAGGAGACGAAGCTACAAACAACTACATCCATCGACATCCGCGGTAATTACATACTTTTGAGGCGCGATAGAGTTGGCAAGCACGGTCCTAATCCAAGAGGAGGGCTTGCATTCCTAATACACAGAACCGTGCAATTCAGTGTATTAGAACTACATTTCAATGACGGCACCGCGGAAATGCAAGCTGTTGCAGTTAAATCTGGCAAACATCTACATATATACCACCAGCATCCAGCTGTGGCTCTGGTTATAATTTCGATATTAGTCAACTCCTCACAAGACAGCATAGGATCCTACTTGGCGACCATTCTCTCCTGACATAACTATGGCGAGCGCCAGTTGGATAAGTGAAACCCACTGGAAAGCCACTATGACCCTTCCCTCCGATCACCTCCCTATTATCATGAATATTGATAAATGAGCCGAAATGACGAAGTCAGAACAGCGTACATTTATCAGTCAAAAAAGCAAATTGGGAGGGTTTTACTGCGTTCATTGCGACGCTACCTACTCCAACAAACGCTAGGGAAGCGGAAAGAATATAAGGAACGTCATGGTCAAAGCGGTAGCTCACTTCATTCCGGCGGAGCGTATCCCCAAAGTTCGGCCATATTTCGGCCATGTTGCCGCAAGGTTAGCCGACGAACAAGACAACTTTAGACACGCAAATCCGGCCGACCCCAGAATTCCGGAGCTTAACTCCAAAATTAATCGACAATTAAACACCTGCAATAAGGAGAAATAGAACGAGCGTTTCGAAAACTGCGACCTCTCAAAAGGTGTCAGCAAATTCTGGCCTACGGCCTTTCAATGTTTCTTCGCTCTGGGTGCTTCTGAGGTGTTACGCCTTGACGACCGCTGTACAGGCTGCTGATTTCGTCTACTAGGATCGACAAGGGCATCATTCCAGCTACCACGTAGGCCGCTTCATGTGGTGCGGTTCGCACAACACACTCCCAAAGCAAACCTACGATAGATCGCGTTACAGGCAAACCGTAATGCACTGGCCCAAACTGGTGAGGCATATAATGATGATTGATGTTACATCCTCGACAATAGCAGCCTCCTACTTGTTCTCGGGCCACCTATGTTTGGTATCATTCTTAATAGAGCCCCCGTGGCGGTCGCGGTCTTATCGCCCACGTACTTTAAGTGCTCTGCAAAAATCTTCCATAACCCCCAAATACCTAACGGCCCGCTTAGGGGTTATGTTATGACACACTCTCCGACTCTGAGGCAACACTTTTTCTGCGCTTGCTTATCAAGACTGCTTCAGTTTTCTGATTGGCGAGCTCTAATCCAACGGTTTCCAGCCACAGTATGATTATTGCAATCGCCTTGCTTGTGTACATTTCGACCAACTCCAACTCTTGCGACAGGTACAACATCTATGTCGTCACCAAAACCTACCACTGTCACTCCTTTCGGCATAGCGAGCTCCAAGATAGCATTGTACATGATATTCCACAAAACTGTACCAAGAACTGATTCCTGCAGTAACCACGTATTGCTTGATGCTTTACCATCCTCAAGCCTGGATGGTACCTTTAGAAGTTCTCTATAATCGGGGGTATGATGCCACTAATCGGTGTAAGGCTTTGTCTCGAAGGTTCTAATCCATGCTGAGGAAACAAAGTGGAGATAATATCTTTGAGCAGTGCCGGACATTTAAGTTGGGGAGCTCTCTGTCCAATTTTCTTCATGACCACCCTATACGCCGTTCCCCATGGATTTGTGCTCACAGAGCTGTTTAAAGCAGTATTGCTTGCATACTCTAGCAGAGTTGCGGCACACAGAGTGTATTACGAGCCGGTTTCGAACTAGTATTACATGGCGCGCTGCAATTCTCATCAGATGCCTCTACTTATGCAGCGCGTCATGTAATACCAGGAGAGGCAGTATTTTTTGCTCCTTTTAATTGCTATTTTTAGCTATTAAGGCTTTATCATCATAGACAGTCGTTGGAGATGGTACAGAGACTGGAAGATATGGAGTCCACCAATCATATACTTTGCAATGCTCGACGGCACCTAGTTGGCGCGTCCGGCCCCTGCTTCTTGGATATACTGTCACCCCATACCACTGGGCTGTTGAGATATTTCGTCAATACCAATTGATGCACTTTGTAACTCACCAAGCGAATTCAACCAGACTATTAAGTTGCTGAATATCCAAGAGACAGCAACCATAATAGAGGAAGATCGAGGTGACATCCGGTACGCCGCAAAGCCGAACACTAATCTATTTTTTCTAAATTAGTTCTCGGTCCATCCGTATTTATGGCTGCCATGGCGGTGGCCCCAAGGTTATAAAAGGGGGGATTACACGTACCCGAGCAACGCAGGGAGGCCCCTTGTATACAGGCCGAGCACGATTGCGGTGGTTCCTTGGTGGGGAGGGGTCACTATAAGTAAATCGTGTGAGCTTCGGAGCTGGCGGCTTCGTATAACCCGAGCCTCGAAGGGGCTAGTTAGGGAGAATGGCCTTGGTGGAAAATGCCTACGCGCATATATCTAACAATACTACCGTTAGCTCCGTTATCGTAAAGAGCATCCCTAAAATAAATCTTCTAGCCTTCATCACGTTGGTAGAAAGTCTTTTGTAGTAGTCGAGGCTCTGGCACAATAGATCTTATGGTCGGAGTGCCTATACCTTTGGGTTACTTATACTGATGTAATAATAATCCAAGAGATCGTCAATTAGTATGCTTGTAAATTCCCTTAGTTGCAACCAATTAGCTACAATTTTGTATTATTCTTCCTTTTTCTGGCTTCCTAATTGAAAATATTCTGCAACTCGAACTGAAAGTTTTAGTAGGATGGATTTGGATTGTACGTCATCGAATTTACGGCAAACACGAAAACTATTCAATATAAAATATATTTTATTTCTCTGACTTAGGACATGCACTAAATAATTTCAGCTTTTCTTTTCTCTAAAATAAAATATAAAAGTGTACAATATACTCTTAAACACATGCAAATGATGTATGTAATAGAACAAAGTTTTTAACAAAGTCAGTTCGCATTTAAATTAACAGCTGTTTCATCCATCCATCATCGGTTTGCCATCATAAACATTACTATAATGTCTGCGATGTTGAACAAAAAATGCTTAGTTGGCGCGTTGTTTAGCCATTTCGACCATTTGACGTGAAATGATCAGACGTTGAATTTGCGATGTACCCTCGTAGATTTGATAAATCTTAGCATCACGCATAAGCTTCTCCACTGGATAATCTGAATTGAAACCATTTCCACCAAAGATTTGAACAGCATCCGTAGCAATTTTGTTGGCCATATCGGCAGCATAGCATTTGGCAATCGAAGCGTAGTATGAGTTGCGACGTCCTGTATGAAATGGAGTGAAATACAAATTAGGCAAAGAAATCACACCATCATCAGCATACGTACCTTGATCGACTTCCCAGGCCGCCTTCCAGTAAGCCAAACGCGAAGTCTCTACACCAATTGCCATATCGGCCAACATGAATGAGACAGCTTGATGATTGACAATTGGAACTCCGAACGTTTTTCGTTCCAACGAATATTTCAATGCTTCATCCAAACATCGCTGAGCCAAACCGACAGCTCCAGCCGCTACTGGTGCACGTGTCTTATCGAATGTGCTCATGGCAATTTTGAAACCGGCTCCCTCGCCAATCAGTACATTCTCTTTTGGCACGCGGACATCTTCAAAGGTAATTCCTCGTGTGTCCGATGCACGTTGTCCCATATTCATTTCCTTGCGACCAGGAGTTACGCCTGGAAAATCACGTTCAACAATGAATCCGGTGAAAGCCTTGCTGGCTGGTGCTTTTGGATCAGGATTGGTACGTGCCAAAAGGAAATACCAGTTGGCCACACCACCGTTGGTAATCCACATCTTTTGTCCATTAATGATCCATTCGTCGCCCTTCTTCTCGGCACGTGTCTTAATACCGCTGACATCAGATCCGGCACCCGGCTCTGTCACGCAATAGGCTGCAACGAGCGGCTCCTCGAGCAAACGTCCCAAATACTTTTTCTTTTGTTCGGCATTACCGGCGAGAATGACTGGAGTTTGCTGAAATAAAAAGAAATTGATATGAGGTCAGTTCATCTGCCATATAAACATACTTATTTCGTACTTACTCCCAAACCACTTCCTTCCAGCGCAGTTTGAATGCCCGTACATCCGTAGGCAAGTTCTTCGGCAATGAGACAAGCCGTCAAATTATCCAAAGCCATGCCACCAACATCAGCCGGAATGCTGTGGTTGGTCAATCCCAGTTCCCATGCTTTCTTAATGATATCTCTGGGATACTCGCCAGTTTTGTCGTGGTGGGCGGCTACTGGAATTATTTCTTCGCGTGCGAATTTTTTAGCAGTTTCTTGTATTTCACGTTGTTCATCGCTCAGGCTGAACCATGGCGAACCGGGTGCGGCAGCTGATGCGAATTGTCTCAATGGATATGGACGGACAGAGGTGCGCAAAAACTGAAATGAAAAATGAAATTCAAATTCTATGACCTATAATTTCTTGAATTTCTATGTTTCTTGAATAGTTTTACTCCTCTCCAGAGTCGCTATTTTTCGCTCCGCCTTACTTTCATGGCGGCTAGTAGTTTAAACAAAATCAGTGTTAAACAGTGTTTTTTTTATGTGAGGTTTAATTAAGTTGTCTCCATAAGAAACGTTTTTTTAGAAGAATTAACTTTTTGGTTTGATGTTTCTATTTCAGTTGCATGCCCCCATTTTCCTACATATATCTTTGAGAATTCGATAGAGACAAACTCGTGTGAGTTTTGGTAAAGATGGGTCCATAAGAAGAACTTACCGAACTTCTACCGGTTCTTCTAAGGTTAACGCTTTCTCGAAATCAATAAATAAGAAGCTATGAAAAATTGCAAACTAGCCTTAGGATTAAATTTCCGTGCTGATTAAGTGTACTCCCAGGTGCCAGCATCCTCGGTTTCTGTAGGTATGAACAATATTTGGATCGTTTCCAAGGACAAATGCACTTTTACCTCGAAAGGATCTCTTTTACTAATTTGGCCCGCATCTCATCTCTATCCCCGTGACGATTACGATGCAATCGTCAGCATACTTAGATTTCATCTGGAGGTTCTGGAATTCCGGGTAAGTAGATGTTAAACAAGGTGGGAGAGAGTATCCCGCCCTGTGGAACACTTATTTTGATTTTCGTAAACTATGAACGCTTGTCTCGAAACTCGGTGAACAATTGCCGACCAGCTAGGTAGTTAGCAATCCAACGATCAGGAATGTGCATATTTAGCATATCAGCCAGCAACATTGAGTGATTGACTTATGAAATGTCCAATATAGTTTTTACGCGGGCCACATTGCTGTTTTGAAAGGCGATGGCGGACCAAACATTTTATAGGGAAGAAAACATTTGCTCATACATTTTTTCATTGTTTCTAACGTAGGGAAGAAGCATTTCTGAAAATGCAAAAATTCACCGCTACAAAAAAATAACAGGCGCGACAGTCCAGCATTGGACTAAGGCCGCAGGATGTGTTAGTGATATCCTATTTCCAAGATCTTATCTGCTTTTTGTTGAGGTAATGAGATCAGCATCACGCTCAGCAGCGCTACAAAGGAAGTTTTAAATTTGTATTTGTATCGCATGCTGAGCTAGCTTCTCCCCAGCATGGCTTCAGGAAGATGCATAGCACCACAACAGCCCTGGATATGATTACCCATCACATCCCCACAATGGCCTCAACCACAAACAGCTCTGTGACAGAACCGTCTTAGTGGCCCTTGACCTGTCGAAAGCCTTCGACACGGTCATTCACTCTGCGTTGTTGTCCGATCTCTTAAATATGCATATTCCTGCACAAGAGGTTAGGTGGATTGCCACCTATCTAGCTGGGAGGCAATCCTTCACAGAGTTTCGGGAGCAGGGAGTTCCACAGGGTAGCGTACTCTCTCCTACATTGTTTAACACCTGTCGAGCCTTCCAACACCACCGGAAGGTATCGAACTAACTTCCTATGCAGACGATCCCAAGATCATTCGTGTCTATCTGGATACCATGATGAAGTCGAAAGATCACGTCGAAGACGTAGTCGACAGAATGCACAGTAGAAACAACGTCCTAAAGGCACTAGCCGGGAGTCCTGGGGCAAGGACAAAGAAACTATGTTGGTCACCTACATAGCGATAGGTAGGGCAATCCCTAGCTATGCAGCACCGGTGTGGTCACAAACCGTTTGTGACACAAAATGGAATAAGATCCAGGCATGCCAGAACGCTGCTCTAAGTATCGCTACAGGTTGCCATCTCATGTCGTCCCAAGATAATCTTCATCAAGAAACCAGCATGTTATCAGTTCGTGATCACAATCTCCTCCTGTCTTTACATTATCCGGTCGGTTGCTATCGAGAGGATCACCCAAACCATCATCTCATGGACAATACTCCCCCTCCACGATATGTCAGTAATCAGAGATTTCCAGAGATACAAACGGGTACCTCCCGATATATTCGATAACGCAGCATACCATGCGGCCATCGCAGATATTCACACAACCGTTGTGAATCGGTCAATAGGCCGAATAGAGTCCTCTCAGTGCCACCCATATCGCCTGAGGAGACTAGGCTACCGAGAGCCACAAGAGTGACCTAAGCTGGGCTAGGGTCGGGTTTTTGTTCATGCCTCAATTCGTACCTATCTCGAGTATACATTCAGAACAGTTGTCCGAGCTGCGGTGGTGCGCCTCACGATGTGGACCACCTGTTTCGATGCCCCGCTGCATCTAACTTCACTCCGAGGGCATTATGGGACAACCCTATTGCAGCTGCTACGTTCTTGTCGCTTGAGACAATAGGAGAGAACGACGACGAAACTTAGAGCACATATACATACATGCACAATTTTGTCGTAAACACGAACACGAGCTTATTGCCTAGCAACACAATCGATTAGTAACAGCTACGACATGGCCCCTTACAATATGAGTGGCGCTCATATTGTAAGGGGCCAGCCAGGAGCGTTCCAGGTCGAGTTATTTTTTTTTTAATCATTGGGTTGAAGTAATAAAGCGGGCAGCATCATCTGGTCCATAATGTGGATGGCAGACGTTGGAAGTCGTCTGATATCGAATAGTAGTATCCTGGGAAGGGAAGCGCCTATTATTACGAAGACATATTGCGTAACCGAACCATCTGCCCATAGCGAGGAGACTTTTTTGTCCATTTGCGGAACTGCTGAAGGGGCTGTTATTTTGATTTCGCGGCACCAATCTTCATGCTTTCCCAGATTTATTTAGTTTCAATTTTTGAATAGCTTTCTAAAAGAAACTTTAAAAAATTATTTATGCAAAAAATATGTTAGAGCCTCGACAGCGATTTTCTAGAAAATATTTATATTGAGCCAATAATGCGATTGTTTTTCGCTTAAATAAGCCGAAGCCGGTTTCACTCGCGGGCCAGATAAAAACCTTTCGCGGGTTGGATTAGGCCTGTTCCAAAAACCGGGATCCCGGTAAAAAACCGGTGTTCACTTGGTACCGGACCCGATATTCTAAAGTACCGATATCCCGGTTTTTTTCGTACCGAGTTAAAAAGAACGATTCATTTCAACCATGAGCCGGTTTTTTCAGGTTTTTTGGTACCGGTTTGTAACCCGGTACTAAAAAAACCGGCTTATGGTTAAAAAAAGCCGTCGGTACTGAAAAAAACCTGAGTCGGTTTTTAACCCGGTACTCAAAAAAACCGGCTTATGGTTAAAAAAACCGTCGGTACTGAAAAAAAAACCTGAGTCAGGGAAACCGCTTGTGGTACCGGGTATTGAAAAAAACCGAAACCCGGTACTGAAATCTCGGTACCGAACAGGCCTAGGTTGGATTGTGGCCCGCGGGCCGTATGTTGGACAACGTTGCGCTAGAAAGATCTACGGCCACCATAATTGATCTGTCGTAAGGTTGTGGCTGGTTCAGCCCTCGGATGCAGTTCGGAATTACATCGGGGATGTCGTTCACCTTCCTGAAACCATGCTGGTGAGATCCTAGCTGAACATGTGTGACAAGAGTGGGGTGGATGAGGGCCTCCAGCGTCTTTGCGACTGGTGACAGTATCGTGATTGGTCGATAAAATTTGGCGAGATTCGCACTTTTTTTTAGATTTAAGGCCGGATACAATTCGTCCAATCTTTCAGATTTCCGGGGTGACAAGCGTACATATAGGCATGTTAAAGGCTGTTGTGATATAGTCCAGGGCGGAAAGGCCGAGATGTTTCAGAATGACCATCGAAATGCCATCAGCTCCCTTCTTAATGGCTGATTTAACTTGTTCCGTTGTGCAAATAGGGATTATGTCAGCATTTCGGCAGCATATTCTTTTTTTTAATTCTGCGCTTCAGCCTGTCAGGTGTTAAATAAATTGTCTATTGAACAGGCTGGCACATTGTTGAGGTTTTTCGATCTTCTGACTACCCGACAGTGAGCCATAATTTACTGACACCTTCATTAAGTTTGCAGTCATTGAGGTGCTTAATCCATTTTGACCTCTGTAGTCTCTAACTTGTCTTTAAATCTGATTGTTGAGATTCGGAATTCTTAGATCACCTAGATTGGTGCTTCTTATGCCGTCCCGTTTGTCAGCTAACCTAGCGGGACTAGTCGGAAAATTTGGTCGATCTTTCGGAATACGTCCTACAAGAATAAAACGTGCTTTGGTAATGAAGATCCTAATATTCCGTCGTACTTCACCGAGGTGTACGCAGTGAAACCATCCCAATCTGCTTTTTAATGATTGACGGACGTTCGCCGTTCTGAACTGGTCAGTTCAGCCGGTTTGATAATTCTTAATATAATGGGGACATGGTTTGAGTTGAGAGATTTACGTGTCTCCCAGCGGATTTCACTAATTAAACTAGCACTTACAACAGTTATGTCAGGAGAACTGCTGCAAGTGCATGTAACACAGAAGCCTGTGGCGTCAAGTGCTTCTGCAATAGCTATACCTCTGGTACCTTGTTGAATGTCAGAATGCCAGATTTCATGGTGGGCATTGAAATCTCCCAGATCGATCCTATTCTATCCGGTGAGTAGAGGACCAATATTGAAACGATAGTCTGAAGGGCAGCTGGATGTTGGTGGCTCATAAATATTATAAATTTCGATATTAGTATTCCCTGATGACAATGTGATGTTGTTGTCGTAACCACTAAAGAGATTTGTATTTCTCTTGAACCGAAGGGGGTTTTGGCAGCTCTTGGCCGTTGTAAGAACGAGGAGCTGCGAGACGATTTACACCGAAGAACCGGCTGCCATAGGAGCATTTTTATAGACAACGGAACGTGGGTCATCTCTACCACTGAGCCACCGAATGCCCGATGCCACTGAGACGGCTTGCATTTCCGCCGTATCGTCAGTAAAATCTACATCCAATACACGGTAGTGTACCGTCCTGTGTACTCCTCCGGAGTGCGGATCATTCCGGGGGTTGTCTCAGTCCCTTCGACGTATAACATCATTGCCATTGACGTTAAGACACGAATCCTGATTGAGTTTTGTCTCTTGGCTAATGAAATGGGTAATCTCACTTATCTTCGAGTAAATGCCGTTGTAGTTAAACTGCATGATAGACAAAAGTGTGAAAACTGCTGGCACAGGGGCAGGTGTTAAACTGGGACGAGCATTCCTCTCCACATTGTTGGGGGTAGAATTGCTTGTGGGTTGCGTCCGGGCAAAGCCTGCGACCGTCCCTCATTTCGACATCCCGGAGCAATGCAAGATGCATCATACTGTCCCATTCTGTTCAAAACTGAGCACCGAAAATTCACCCACTGTAGACAGCAGTTACCCATCAATGACCGGCCATTCCCGAAGATTTGTCGGTTATGTATAGACAGCAAGTCTATACATAGGGGCCTGCATTTGTTTCAACACCGGCGAGAGTTAAAGTATTGAGAGTAGCCGCGCCGCGATGTAATGCTCATAATATGACGAAAAACCGATATAACAGATCCACGCAAATACACACAGAAAAACACAACCTTCCTGCATCGAACTTCCAAGGCAATTGCTTCGGGCTCTTGCCAGGTGGGTGGCTCTTGATCGTTGTTGTGCAACGGTGTAGAGGTTCAAAGCTCAGCGAGGACCCTGCATTTTTCCAAGCTTAAAATTGTATATCATCGGTTAGCCAGATGCACAGCGACACAACTTTGCATATTAACTCAAGTGACGTATCCCGAACGGATACTTTGTCGAGCAATGGCTTTCGATACTTTCCCTACCAACAGCAGCCAAATTCCGTTAAACGAGTCGCTATGAGCAATCCGTATCAAGGCCCGTTTCGTTAATCTCTGGCTCATCAATGCGCATGCCCCTAGAGAAGTAAAAGAAGACACGATTAAGGACGATTTCTACCATCTAGAAACACTCTTCGACTCAATCCCATCAAACGACGTTTAGCTGCTGCTGGGAGACTTCTTCTTCTTTTAGCGGTGCAAAAAGGTGTAAAACCTCTGTGCATCTATGTGGGTACGAGTTATGGTTCGTCAATGTTTGTGTCCGTGAGGTCTAAGGACAGAAACATAGCTGCTGCAAAAGGGTTTTCCCACAGTGATATAGGGGTAAGATCAGTGGGCGCAGCGGGGCATTAAAACAAATGACCCACATCATGCGGAGTACCATCGCAGTTTGGACAGATGTTTTGGATGTCCGGGTTTATGCGGGAAAGGTGCGAATTAAGGCGTGAACAAAAGCCCGACCGAAGTTGAGCTAGTGTTACTCTGGTTGCTCTCGGGAGCCTAATCTCCTCAGGCGAAATAGGTGGTGGGCGCTCTGAGAGGACTCTATTCGCACCTAAGCTCGCAATAGACCGATTCACTTCTTTAGTGTGGATCGCTGCGATGGCGGCTCGGTATGTAACTTCATCGTTAGGGTCCCTTTTGTATCCCTGAACCTCTCTCTCAAGGTCTCGTAAACCACGCCTGGCATGTCGTGGTGGAGGAATTCGGTCCATGAGATGATTATTGGGATGATCCTCACGATAGCAACCAACAAGATACTGTTTTGAGAGTAGGAGATTGTGATCACGTATTGGCATCAATTTTGTCTCCTGATGTAAGTGATCCTGGGCATACATCAGAAGGCAACCTGTTGCGATGCGTAGAACGGCATTTTGGCAGACCTGAATTTTGAACCAGTTTGTGTCACATAAACTATGTGTCCAAACTGGGGCTGCATAATCAGCGGCCGCTCGACCCACCGCTTTATAAGTAGCATGCTAGCATGGTTTCTTTATCTTTGTCCCAGGTGCTACCAGCTAGAGCTTTTAGGATTTTATTCCTACTGCGCATTTTCACACAAACGGAATCTGCGTGATTCGCAGACGTCATCATGTTCTTTAGGTGAAGCCCGAGAATTTTGGGTTTTTTTACAGTGGGAATTGTTGCCAATACGCACATCAATCTCCCATCTAATGTCCTCCCACCAAGTGGTTAGAAAAGTCGCAGAAGATTTGGACGCAGAGATGGTGAGGTTTCGGCTTTGAAAAAATGCCTGTAATTGTCCTAGATAGCGATTAATTTGGAGGCGCATTTCATCCTTATCAATCCCTGTGGCGAGAACGGTGGAATCGTCAGCCTAGGAAATCACCTCGATTCCTTCAGGTGGTGTGGGAAGGCCGGACATGTGGATGTTAAACAGAGTGGGGGAGAGTACCCCTCCCTGTGGAACACCTAATTTGATTTTCCTAAGCTTAGAACGTTTTTAACGAAACTCAGTGAAGGAGTGCCGACCAGCTAGATAGTTGGCAATCCAACGAATCTCTTTGGCAGGAATATGCATTTTCAACAAGTTAGCGAGAAGCATTGAGTGATTGACCTAATAAAATGCATTTGATAGGTGAATTGCCACAAGAATAGTTCTGTGACATGGACGACGTTGATTTAGCCCATCACGAATGCGTGTAGTGATCGCATCGAGGGCAGTGGTGGTACTATGCATTTTCCTCAAGCCATGCTGGCGAGGTTCTAGCTTCGCATGTGCAACAAGAGTGGGATGAATAAGGGCCTCCAGCGTCTTTGCGACAGGAGACAGTATCGTAATAGTGCGGTAGGACTCACCGAGATTTGCGCTCTTCCCTGGCTTGAGACAGGGAACAATTCGATCTGTTTTCCAGATTTCAGGGATGGCAAGCATGGAGATCGACAAGTTAAAGTTAGCCGTGAGATACTCAATGGCTGGAAGGTCGAGATGCTTCAAGATGGCCATCGAAATGCCATCTGGTCCGAGAGCCTTGGAGTTTTTAGCATTCTCGATGACTTTTTTAACCTGGTCCGCGGTAAATGAATGGTATGGTGTCAACATTCCTGCTGCGAATCCGTCTTCTAATTTTGCGCTTAAGGCCACCAGACTTGGGATAATAATAACAATAAATTGTTGATTGAACAGGCTCACTGAAGAGGATCGCAGGTTTTTGTACTGCCAAACTCAATGGCGTTATTTCCATTTTCTTTCTTAGGGAAAGCTTTGGCAATGACGTTCCAAATATTTCTTTCGGCCTTATGTAAATTGGTAGGCGTTGGTAGCTCGATGAACTTCGCCGACGAGTATGCTTTGAAACCATCCCAATCAGCTTTCTTGTGATTGACAAACGTTCGCTTCTCAGACTTAGTCAGGTCTGCTGGTTTGTCAATTCTTATAACGATTGGGAGGTGATCAGATTTGAGGGAAGTACGTACTTCCCATCGAGTAGCAGCGAGTTAGGCTGGCACTTACAATGGTTATGTCAGGAGAAATACTGCAAGTGCCCATGACTCGAGTCGGCGAGTCTTCATTGAGTGAACAGAATTCTGAGCCGTCAAGTGATTCAGCGATAGTTATACCCCTGGCATTGTTGTTAAGGTCCGAATGCCAGAGCTCATGGTGCGCATTAAAGTCGCCAAGGATGACCCTGTGCTCTCCGGAAAGGAGAGGACCAATATCGAATTGATAGCCTGAAGGGCAACTAGATTGCGGTGGTACATATATACATTAAAAATGTCGATATTGGTACTCCCTGATGGAACTGAGATGGCTTGTATTTCTGCCGTACCGTCATCAACTACATCTATACACAGTAATGTACGGACTTGTGTATTAGGAAGGCAAGTCCACCCTCAGGGTGAGGATCATCCGTGGCGGCCGCTCTATCTTTGCGCAATATAACATACTCGCTATGAGACGAATTTGCATGGAGCCGCGTCTCCTGGATGGCGGCGATAAGAATTCTGTTGGAACTCAAGAACTATGTGATCTCAGGGATTTTACGGTGGATGCCATTACAGTTAAACTGTAATATGGATAGTGCAATGAGGCGTAAGACTGGATCTGGCATTCCTTATCGCATTGTTGGGCGGTGTAGGGTGGCAGTGGAGAAGGACAACAACCTGCCACGACATACGCCAAGGAATGCAGACCCTGTCTACGTAACCCCGAATACCTGGAGTGAACCCATTCCACACAACAAATGCACTGCACTGATCTAGCATTCGAACCGATTCGTTGGTTGCAGACACTACAAATCCATACCCTTGGGCCTGGATTTGTTTCAACACCGGCGCGAATTAGTAAGATTGAGAGCAGCCGCGCCAAGATGTAATGCTCCCAACATGACGAAAAAACACATTATATCGTACCTACACATATACACAACCTTCCTGCATCGAACCTTCAAGGCTCTTGCCAGGCAGGCATATTGGCAGCTTTTGGAAGTTTTGTATAAAACGGGTGTGGTCCGGCCCGGAGAGGCAGTTGCTAGGACCACCACAAGTTAAATTTGACTAGTTTGTTTCATAGTCTGATTGGAAAATCTAAGTTGTCGTATCAGGCGTTTTTTGTTTGGTATTATTCTTTTCATAGAAATGGGGAATCTTGAATCCAAACTTATCAGCCACAATGGGTAGTAAACTTATTTTTTCTATGTCCATACCATGAACGCGGCAACCCGTGGGGCTGAAGTTTTATGACGTTAGATGATGTGGAAATGTATTGTACCATTCATCAGTTAGCAGTTAGCACAGATGTTTTGGAAGTTTGGTCATACACGATTAGAATAGGTTTTTGTGGATTGAGCAAACGTCTACCTAAAGTTGGGCAAATGCCGTTCTGGTGGTTGGTTTTGGGAGCCTAATCTGCTCAGGATACGTTGACATTAGAAAGTCCAAAATTTTAGACTCTTTCTCACTGTACTATACGTTGTTGCGTACACATTATCTAGATTTGATAAGAACTACCTACAGTTTACATGTAGATACGCATGCCGCAACAATTTACATATGGATTTATGCGACATAATCTTGCTGCCACTACTCATAACTCAAACGGCACAATTATAAATGCACTTCTCGACACTCATTACGCCAGGGGGGCAATTAAATCTTGTCTACGTCCGAGTGCATTATGCCGTAATACCGAGTTCACTTGGGTCATTTACGCGGCTAGGGTTCTGCTGATAATTCCCTATCGACATTGCAACTATCTAGCCAATATTTACGTATTTTTAATCACAGCTAATCGAAATGAGAATGATCACAAAACTGATTACGAGTCAGCACTTTCATGGACTTTGGCAATCGCGCTAAGAGCAAAGTCCACGTTTCGTGCCCTACTAAAAAGTGAACTCCTCAAACATTGCGAGACGAAACCGTAACACAAAAACTTTTATTCCATTGACTGAAGTTACCTGATTTACGAGAGCCATTTTCTCCAACTTATTTAATACTAGTCAAATTAGAAGAAATGATAAGTGCCGGTGGCTAATTTGCGAAAACTAAACAAATGCAAACTGAACAAAAGTTGAAGACGTACTGCACTCTGACAGAATACGTCCGATCAGCAGACACCTCCTGCTTTCACTTGACAATTCACACAATTTTACTGTTGTGAACACACGCAAACGTAATTTCGTTCGTTTTATACCAGTCAACATGAAATAAGCTCGGCGGGGAAATCAACCATAGACGAGTTTCAAGTGAATTACACCAATGGTTGAAGTATCTGGTTTGCGGTATCTAAGCCAAGAAAATCACCTTTGGTGCGCAACTATTTTTTTGAGCAACTAACCGAATGTATAAGGTGGGTTTCTCTGTGATGGATTTTCAAATTAAAATAAAACACGGAGAAATGTATCCAAATTTGCATTCATTGGAAAGAAGAGGCTTTGCCATTTATATTTGATCATATTTTTTAGCGAGCGCCCGCCAGGGCTGTCGCAAATTTGTCACATTTTCTTACTGGCTGTTTTTTTTTACGGAAACGTATCAATTTCTGGTTTTAGAGTTCTGAAGAAACTCTGTTTTAACTGTGTTAACATTTTATCTTACATTTACACGAAAAATAACTCATCGGGTGAAATCAGACGAACGAGTTGGCAAGCCCAGCCAGCATTTAACACATTTCTAATCTTTATTTCATGCACCACGCGTCAGTTCAGATACCTTATTCATTTATCACGTTTTCATACAAGCAGTATATGACGATGTCCCCCTATTTCATATATATACGCCTTATTACGGATAAAAATTATAAAATCGTTATTCGTAAAAATTATGTAATAGTTCAATATAGTATTTCCCAATTGAAAACATCCTTATCCCAAATGAAAAAATCCTTATCCTAAATGAAAAAATCCATATCCCAAATGAAAAAATCCTTATCTCAAATGAAAAAATCCGTATCCCAAATGAAAAAATCCATTTCCCAAATGAAAAAATCCTTATCCCAAATGAAAAAATCCGTATCTCAAATGAAAAAATCCATATCCCAAATGAAAAAATCCTTATCCCAAATGAAAAAACCCGTATCTCAAAAGAAAAAATCCTTATCCCAAATGAAAAATCCTTGTGTGCGAATTAAAATAAAATGAATTTAGAGGTGTTTTGAGTTGTTTCTTGCATCAAATTATGAGGTGTGGTTGATGTTATTGAGGAAATGTGTAGGATCGGCAATTGGCGTAGTTGGACATTTATGAAATTGTATGCTCGTACGTGAAGTTCCTTGTGACTTTTAATCTTAATCACATACGCATACCGATCGTCATGAAATTCGGTAGAGATGCTGTATCGAAAAGTTCTGTGGACAGAGGGCTCCGTCAACTAGGCATCACTTTGAAGAAGGCCTCAGTGGAAATGGACAGGATGAACTCAGAGCAGGCCATTGAAAATCGGCGACAGTTTGCTCTCGATTTTAACTCGTGGGTCCCTGAAAACAGGGAGCGACTAATTTTCATTGACGAGTCTGGTTTTAATCTTCATCTCTGTCGATCGAAGGCGCGATCCAAAAGGGGAACACGGGCCATAACCACTGTGCCCACAATTCGAGGGCGAAATATAACACTCATATTGGCTTTAAATAGCCAGGGTGTTGTCCATTCAAAAATAATAGAGGCTGGAACTTGCAACGGCCCAAAGTTTTGCGAGTTCCTGGAGGAATTAGCCACAAAGCTGCCGGATTCATTGCGGGACGTGTATCTCGTTTTGGATAATGCTAGGATCCACAAGACAAGAGAGGTGTTGAATGAGGCCGAGAGGCACTCATTCACACTTAAGTTCCTACCACCGTATTCGCCGACGCTAAATCCGGCGGAACATGCGTTCTCTAAAATCAAGTATTCAGCAAGAGCGCTTCTTGAAGAGCGTCGCCAATCAATGGTCGACGTTATTCGCGAGGCGGTGTCGACAATCACAGCTACCGACTCAACTAACTACGTCATGGACATGCTATTGAAGCTGCCAACGGCAATTGAAGGACAGCCATTGCATTAATTTCATTTCTAATTTCTAATTCCAATATGTAAAATCATAAGATTTAAGTTAATTTTAAGTAATTTAATTTTATTCATTATTGAAAATAAATACATTTTTAAACTTCTGAAAAAAATAATTTTTCTTAGAAATCTTCGGACCCATTTATAGAATGAAAGGCGTTAGTTTTAACCCGTTGCCAAACAGAGTATAAAAACGAGTCACGATCACAGGTACGTCTGTCAGAGGCGTATAGCGGAAAATCTAAATATTTCAGATATTTGTACAGCTGATAGTTGTCTTAAGAAATTAAACCGTTTTGATGTAACGTACGCGTATACTGGACGTGCCTGTGACGCAACGGGTTAATTAAACGGCTTTAGCCGCGTTCATTCAGCCGTTGAGTGAACGCTTCAATGCATAAATTTCGGAGTATATATATAATGCTGCAAGCACTATATATTTTCTATGCGCACATGTACGGAAATGTTTGGACAACGTCGAGATTCGATCTCTGGACCTCTAGATTACTATTACCACTATTACCATTCTATGTTTTTACACCAAATTTCATGTTCATTCTTTGGTATAGTTATTAAGTTATTCGAATTAATACAATTTTCTGGCCTCTTCTTATGTAATTTTCTAAAAAGACTCATCATAATTTTCAAATCTGCAGACCTGGGCTACACACGCATAAATAAAAATTTGAATTTAAGTAAAAACTAAAAAAGTCGACTTCGACTTCAAATCTTCGGGGCACCCTGTTAAATTTGACCTACCAACTTCTAAGTATGTCGCGCCAAAGACTGTTACAACTCTACACATCTCTACCGAATTTCATGACGATCGGTATGCGTATGTGATTAAGATTAAAAGTCACAAGGAACTTTACGTACGAGCATACAATTTCATAAATGTCCAACTGCGCCAATTGCATTAGCCAACCCCACGAAGCCGATCCTACACATTTCCTCAATAACATCAACCACACCTCATAATTTGATGCAAGAAAAAACTCAAAACACCTCTAAATTCATTTTATTTTAATTCGCACACAAAGATTTTTCATTTGGGATAAGGATTTTTTTCTTTTGTGATACGGGTTTTTTCATTTGGGATACGGATTTTTTCATTTGGGATAAGGATTTTTTCATTTGGGATATGGATTTTTTCATTTGAGATAAGGATTTTTTCATTTGGGAAATGGATTTTTTCATTTGGGATACGGATTTTTTCATTTGAGATAAGGATTTTTTCATTTGGGATATGGATTTTTTCATTTGGGATAAGGATTTTTTCATTTGGGATAAGGATGTTTTCAATTGGGAAATACTATATCATATACAGGGTGGCCCATTTAAAGTGAACTAGTGTAAACCATGCATCACTTTTTTTTTAATATTTTTTTTTCTGAAATTTGGTAAGAATTAACTAGACAAATAGGAGATAATATTTACACTACTTTTCAGGATTCCAAAGATATCGACGGATTATCGAAGTAGTACGAAGCTGATTGTGAAATTGCTGTGGCCAACTTCCAGGTTGACGGTTATCTCTGACCACCCTGCGCACTGACCGGAAAAATAAAGAGGATCCGATGACCTTTTCGGCAATTTTATGGTGAGTTTAGCGCCACCTCGGTCGTTCCGCCACACCAAAGGATTGCAGAGATATCGACGGATTTCCGAAAGAATACATTCATGAATGAAACGATTGGTCAATCGTATATGATAGGAAACAGGGACGTAGCAAGGGGAGGGGCCCATGGGGTCCTAATAAATACGGAGAAATTTGGACCCCTCCCGAAACAAAATCCTGGCTACGTCCCTGCAGGGGAGGGGGGGGGGGGAAATAATCGAAAATTTTTCGTAATAATATGGAATTTTGAATAATGCACGTTTTTTAATTCAACTATTTTGACCAGACTGTGCGGCATCATTACAATGACAATCGATTGAATTGAATTTTTTGTTTAAAGTCGTAATATAGTCATAGTACCGAGAATCATACTAATTGATGCACTATTTTCGATTTATTAGTTTAGTTAGTTTAGTGGAGTCGCTAGAAGAGACCCTGAGAGCGCTACTTGTACTTTGTGTAGAAAATGAATACTAACCCAGAAAAGACTTCTTTTTGCTATTTATTGGAAATATTTGTAAATTTTCTTCAGAGCTTGGTTCTTTCAATTTGGCATTGACGAATGCGAAAATTTTGCAAGCAAGCAAGCCTTGTATTTCCTTCTCTATTCCATGGATAAAAAATACAAACACAATCGACGATTTATTTTTTTTTATTCTGAAGAAAACCCTACTTAATGGGCATTATTAGCAGTAATTCCATAGCTGAGGCGTTTAGAGTTTCGCAACATACTTCAAATCAAACTGTATAAAATGTTTGGAAAGCTATTACAGAATACTTGGTGTCGAAAATTAATACTTATAGCTAATTTTCTTTATTTACCTACATCTAATGATTTTCAACATTAATATGTATACATGAGCTTTGAGCTTTTTGCTTCGTGGGTCCTGAGTGTTCTTCAATCTTTATCACAGGCTGAATTCAATGCCAGGGAGCATAGGTAAAATTTGAAGGCTATCCGAAGTTTTTTATTTTTTTACAGCTTATCACACTACCAAAACAATCAATGCAATTTTTTCATAAAGTCAATATTTTTTTATTGCAGCATATAAAAGTGATTAAAATCAAAATTAAAAACGACGTGATTTGCCTTATATAGAATGGTGTGTATGTACAATTCGTTTGAGCATAATACCATTCGATAAAATTTGCATATCTTGCTATATCGTTTATTTTTTTGTGTAAATTATCACGCCAAATTAAAATGTTTGATGTTGAAATTGACTTGGAACTTTAAAGTTTATTTCTTTATTCGACCTCAAATAGCGAAATCGCTTCAAAAGTATATTTATGTATTAACATTTTAGGGAAATCTCAAAATTTATTTTTCTTTGAAAGTTCTGACAAATCAATAGCAATACTTGGAGGTAAATCTGCAAGTTTGAAAAAGTATATGTATGTTTAGACAATGGCTGGAAAGGTATCAGTATATCAAAGAAGTATCAAAATAAAAAAAAAAAATTTCCCTTCTCTCGGACATAAAGTTTAGCTGTTATTGTGCTAGAAAATCTCCTTGAAATTTGACGGTTTTAATTTTCGAGCAAATCAGTTTCTTTAATTTAAGGGATAATTCTGCATCGATTGATTTGAAGATTTAAATTTTTAGTTTATTCAGAATTAAAAAAAAAATAGAAAACTATCTTTTTCAGTTAGTTTAAAAATACTTTCAATTAATTCGAAAATACATAATACGCCAGGAAATTTGAACAAAAATTTGGCCAAACTTCGGAAAAATTAAGGGAAAGCTGGATTTTTGCATGAGCCTTCCTTTCGAAGTCCTAAACAAGTCCCTAAAAGTCCCCGTCCCTACGAGTGCCGCTAGCGGTGCTACAGAGGGTCAAAGACCCTCGAAAACAGGTTTCTCTGAATATTTCGATAACGGTAGCATATACAAAAAAGTGGTGTATGGCAAATTTAAAGCTCTTGTGAATTCTCAATAAACGATGCAAAGACCGAATACTTTCGGGCACTCCTAACGGCGCCAAGAGGTCTAACGGTATTTTTAGCAAGGTTTCATTAAAATCTCTATAACGGTAACTCGTACTAAAAACTTTTGTATGGAAAATTTGTAGCCTATGGGGTTTTGAAGAAAGTGGCCAAATTTCATATTAATATGTATAGCCTTAAGGGCGCTATGGGGGTTCCAACCTTAAAAAAACGTGTTTTTTGAGGTTTTTCGTAAATGGTGCTAAGACGAGGGAGTGCGCTCTAAGGTGTTCTAGGAGAAATTTGTAGCTTCTGTGGCTGTTAGTAAGACGCCAAAAGTCCCCAAAGATGGGAGCCCCCCTAACGAAGTTATGAGGGCCCAAACATTCAATTAAGCAGTTTTTGGGGAATATCTCTATAACGGCAACGTGCACCGAAAGCTGTTATAAGGCAAATATGTAGCTTATATAACGCTTAATTAAATATCTGAATTTTAGATTGATGCGTGCAATACAAAGGGCGCTATGAGGGTATGAACCGTACAATAATGGTATTTTTTCATTATTTTCGTGGATTTCTTCATAACGGGACCGCATTCGGTTGGGAAGCCTGTAACAATTTGTTGCTTCTATAACGTCAACTTAAAATGCCAAAACAAGTTATTTATGCGGGCACCCCTAAGGAAGCTATGAGGGGTCAAAACTAAACAACTAACTAAACAAAAAAACCGTTTCTCGGATTTTTTGATAACGGGAACCTCTAGAGGGAACCCATCTGGAATAAATTTGTAGCTCCTGTTGCTGTTACTAAGATGCCAAAAGTCCCCAAAGATGGAAGCCCCTCTAACGAAGTTATGAGGGTCTAAACATTCATTTAAGCAGTTTTTGGGGAATATCTTTATAACGGTAACGTGCACCGAAAACTGTCATACGGCAAATTTGTAGCTTGTATACCGCTTGATTAAATGTCTGAATTTCGGATTGATGCGTGAAATGCTAAGGGCGCTATGAGGGTCCGAACCGTACAATAACGGTATTTTTCGTTATTTTCGTGAATTTCTTCATAACGGGAGCGCATTCGGGAAGGAAGCCTGTAAATATTTGTTGCTTCTGTAACTTCAAATTCAAACGCCAAAACAACTCATCTATGCGAACACCCCCAAGGAAGATATTAGGGGTCAAAATTAAACAAAAAACCGTTTCTCGGAAATTTTTTGATAACGGGAACCTCTAGAGGGAACCCATCTGAGGACAATTTGTAGCTCGTATGTCTGTTAGTGTGACATCAAAAGTCCCCAACGATGAAAGCCCCCCTAGGGAAGTTATGAGGGTCCAAACATCAAAATAAGCAGTTTTTAGTGAATGTCTCTATAACGGTAATGTGCACCGAAAACTGTTATATGGCGAATTTGAAGTTTTTACAACGCCTAACTTAATGTTCAAATTTCAGATCGATACGTGCAGTACTAAGGGCGCTACGAGGTTCCAAAACTTGCAAATTCGGCATTTTTGGTTATATTCGTGAAAATCTCCTTAACGGTAACGTATACCGGAAGCAGTCTGTAAAAATTTGTTGTTTGTATGTTTCAAATAAAATGCTCCATCGATTTGTATGCACCTGGAGCCACCATACGGGCATTATAACGTTTTAATAAACTAATTTTTAAAGAAGGTATGTGTAGTGTATGTCTTTACGTACGTCCATATGGGCTTAAAAATTAGTTAATTTATACGTTATAATGCACGTATGAAGGCTCCAGGAGCATACAAATCGGTGGAGCCTCTAATTTGGAACCATAGAAACAACAAATTTTTACAGACTGCTTCCGGTATACGTTACCGTTAAGGAGATTTTCACGAAAATAACCAAAAATGCCGAATTTGCTAGTTTTGGAACCTCGTAGCTCCCTTAGTACTGCACGTATCGATCTGAAATTTGAACACTAAGTTAGGCGTTGTAAAAACTTCAAATTCGCCATATAACAGTTTTCGGTGCACATTACCGTTATAGAGATATTCACTAAAAACTGCTTATTTGGATGTTTGGACCCTCATAACTTCCCTAGAGGGGCTCCCATCGTTAGGGACTTTTGATGTCACACTAACAGACACACGAGCTACAAATTGTCCTCAGATGGGTTCCCTCTAGAGGTTCCCGTTATCAAAAAATTTCCGAGAAACGGTTTTTTGTTTAATTTTGACCCCTAATATCTTCCTTGGGGGTGTTCGCATAGATGAGTTGTTTTGGCGTTTGAATTTGAAGTTACAGAAGCAACAAATATTTACAGGCTTCCTTCCCGAATGCGCTCCCGTTATGAAGAAATTCACGAAAATAACGAAAAATACCGTTATTGTACGGTTCGGACCCTCATAGCGCCCTTAGCATTTCACGCATCAATCCGAAATTCAGACATTTAATCAAGCGGTATACAAGCTACAAATTTGCCGTATGACAGTTTTCGGTGCACGTTACCGTTACAAAGATATTCCCCAAAAACTGCTTAAATGAATGTTTGGACACTCATAACTTCGTTAGAGGGGCTTCCATCTTTGGGGACTTTTGGCATCTTAGTAACAGCAACAGGAGCTACAAATTTATTCCAGATGGGTTCCCTCTAGAGGTTCCCGTTATCAAAAAAAATCCGAGAAACGGTTTTTTTGTTTAGTTAGTTGTTTAGTTTTGACCCCTCATAGCTTCCTTAGGGGTGCCCGCATAAATAACTTGTTTTGGCATTTTAAGTTGACGTTATAGAAGCAACAAATTGTTACAGGCTTCCCAACCGAATGCGGTCCCGTTATGAAGAAATCCACGAAAATAATGAAAAAATACCATTATTGTACGGTTCATACCCTCATAGCGCCCTTTGTATTGCACGCATCAATCTGAAATTCAGATATTTAATTAAGCGTTATATAAGCTACACATTTGCCTTATAACAGCTTTCGGTGCACGTTGCCGTTATAGAGATATTCCCCAAAAACTGCTTAATTGAATGTTTGGGCCCTCATAACTTCGTTAGGGGGGCTCCCATCTTTGGGGACTTTTGGCGTCTTACTAACAGCCACAGAAGCTACAAATTTCTCCTAGAACACCTTAGAGCGCACTCCCTCGTCTTAGCACCATTTACGAAAAACCTCAAAAAACACGTTTTTTTAAGGTTGGAACCCCCATAGCGCCCTTAAGGCTATACATATTAATATGAAATTTGGCCACTTTCTTCAAAACCCCATAGGCTACAAATTTTCCATACAAAAGTTTTTAGTACGAGTTAACCGTTATAGAGATTTTAATGAAACCTTGCTAAAAATACCGTTAGACCTCTTGGCGCCGTTAGGAGTGCCCGAAAGTATTCGGTCTTTGCATCGTTTATTGAGAATTCACAAGAGCTTTAAATTTGCCATACACCACTTTTTTGTATATGCTACCGTTATCGAAATATTCAGAGAAACCTGTTTTCGAGGGTCTTTGACCCTCTGTAGCACCGCTAGCGGCACTCGTAGGGACGGGGACTTTTAGGGACTTGTTTAGGACCTCGAAAGGAAGGCTCATGCAAAAATCCAGCTTTCCCTTAATTTTTCCGAAGTGAAATGCCAATTTTCCTGGGGTATAAGTGCACAGACTGTTCGTTAACATTGGCTTGTAATCTTCATAAACCCTAAGAAACATTTTATCTTAATTTCTATAGCTTATTAATATTTCAGATTATTTTTTTATGTTTTCCCTTATATTCGCCCCAAATTTGCAGCCTCGTCCTTAAATCTTCCGTCCTAAGCTCCAGCTTACTGGCCAATCCGAAAAGACGCTATTTGAATCTTAGGGAACACTTTACATTCGGGGCTCTTGACAAAATTTGGAAATAATTTTTCCTTCATTTTGAATTTAACGCCGCTTAAAAGAAAAGCAGACACCAAGAAATTTGGTACCTCGGAAATATTTGGACCCCGCCCGAAACAAAATCCTGGCTACGTCCCTGCGCCTTGCCATTCCGCTGCAGCCACAATGGAGATTTTAACGGGCGTTTTCGGCGAAAGAGTCATTTCCAAAGGATCTGCAATTAACTAAATCTCCAGACTTAACTCCACTAGATTTTTTTCTGTGGGGATACCTTAAGAAGAGGGTCTACAATAATAAACCAAGGACAATCCGGGAATAGAAGCAAAATCTTGTAGCGGAGATCCGAGGTTTGCAGCCAGAAATATTGCGAAAGGTAATGGAACATACCGTAGAACGATCCCGTCTTTGCGAAGCCGCCCGGGCGGTCATTTAAAAGATATAATTTGTGGAACATAGTGTAAACATATCTCCCAAGTGTCTATTTTTTCATGTGAAAATTTAAAAAAAATCGGTTCAGATATAAAAAAGTTATTCATGGTTTACACTAGTTCACTTTTAATGGGCCACCCTGTATACCCCAAAAGGCAAATATTGGGGGGGGGGGGAGGTTAACATGGTGGCAGACACGCTCCAAAATCTGAAATTTGTATGAAAAATGGGAAGTGCTTCTACAAAAATAATGCATTGAGCACGTAGTCTATCTTTACATTGTAATAATCAGAAACAAAACCATGATGCACAAGTTGTTCCGTTAATTTACATCAAGGTGAAATTTCCTGGAAAAGGGAAAGACATAACAACAATTGAAAGTATAATTGATGATCTCGTAATTGCATTAGCATCCGTTTACACTGAAGAGAACAAGAAAGTAACGTCAAGCATGCCAAAAACATTTGCAGTCTCAGTTGCAAGAAAGAAGATTCGAGCAATTTTTGCCTATAGCATGGACATAGAGGAAGGATCTTTCAATAAATTGAAAACCTCAGTATTACTGAAGTCTGTTGCCAGTCTAAAACAAAAACAGATACCTGTTTGTTTTTAAACCAGCAATCAATTGATTGTCATTTCCTTAGTATTTCATTCCATGTATTTTTCTTGGAATTCCCGGCTATAGCGTTTTCTAGGTTATAACGCTTTTTTGGCTTGGACCTCAGAAGAGCGTTATAACGAAGTTTTACTGTATACGTCGCATCAGTTCAAGGATTTTGCAAGAAATTGGAATTTCCAGCACCGAATCTCTTCGCCACATTATGCCCGATCGAACGGCTTCGCAGAGCGGAACGTTCAAACAGCTAAAAGCTTGCTGAAAAAGTGTTACATACTTGGATAAAACAGATATCTATCTATCTGAGAGAAAAGCAGAATGCAATCAATCGAAAACACGCTTAAGTCAACTCTTTTCAAATATGATTTTGACGTTACAGTGTTTCTACTAAAATTAAGAACGTCGTACTAAAAATTACTTTGCTAAGAGTTGTTTTGAATTTTTGACTTGTTTTTTTATTGGCGTTCTTGTTGTAACGTTTATTAAATTATTGATTTTATCATTTTTTTTCGTGAAAAATCTCACACAGCTCTCTATAGATGTTGGTGACACTAAATTTACCTAACGCTCTGAAATGCATAAAACATTACCTGCCTACAGTGGGATTCAACCCCGGGGTCATTTGATTTGAAGACGAAATCATTTAATTTTAAGAATGTTTGTTCTTAATAATTACATTCAATACAGCAATTTACTCCGTCTTAACTCTGGGTGTCCTTAAAGCAAGAACATTTTATGTTTAAATAAAAATACTCAAATTAAAGCGAAACTGTTGTTTTAAGATTGTTTAGTGTTAAATGTGAACGTTATACTATTAAGAACAAACATTCTTGATTACAGAACCTGCATTTTTTCTCAGTGAGCGTTATTGATGCTGCGAAATACAGACCGCAATGAAGTGATCAAGTCGCCAGCTCAACGTTTATTCAGTCGGTCAACCAGATAAACTATACCAATTCCTAAGAAGAAGTTCCACCCGAAAATAGTCGAAAATGTGACGGATGAGCTGACTCATTTGCGTAAAATCCAAAAACATTATTTTGATAAAGTTTCAAAGCAGATGGAGCCTCTAAGAAGCGGAGAACGAGTTCGAAAGCAAACCGACCACAGAAACTGGATCACTGGGACATTAGTCGACCAATCACCGAATCCAAGGTCAGTTATAGTTCAAACCGACGGAGGGAAAGTATTTCGTAGGAAATAGCCATTTGCATCGTACGAAGGCTACAATTTGTCATCCAGCTAATATTTGGCCAAGCCAAAGCAATTAAATTGGAACGAATGCCCAAACAGTTGAAAAATCGGATGCCTCTAGTAGAACTAAGCCAAGAAAATCTATAGTCGAACCAGCAACCAGTGGAAGTGATCAATCGCCGCCACGAGTCGAGAAGCCAACAATCCCAGTAGAAGTCGTACCATACACCAATCAATTGCTTCTTTTTGGATGTACTTTACTTTGGATTACCTGAAAAAAAAAATACAAAAAAAAAACATGAAATACTTAAAAAAAACAATCGTCACAGGGGGCGTGAGTTCGACAAACACCAAAAACTGAATTCGTTCACGGTGAGTGTCGAACCCATGACCCTCTGCAAAGGAGGTGCGCGCACTAACCATTACACTAGCTAGACTACTCTAAATTTGGCCTAACAATATTTTCGCGACCAACGATTTCAACTCCTAAGAAAATCTTGATGTTGAAAAAATGTAGGGCTTAGGGCATCTCCCCTAAAATAAAGCTGCGACGCCACACGTTTCGACCTCTGACGATACGTCCCTATAGCGATCGGGCCTACGTACTGAAACCATACCAGCTTCATTGCAAAGAGTCGCTACAACACTCATAGGTTTCATTCAAACGACGCGAAAACGGTCCGCAAGCTCGAGAGATACAAATGCATCGGCTTATATGGGAAGCTCACGATAAGTTAGAGCCGTGATGCTGTCAAAACACGGCTCGCGAGACGTTTTTTTTTCGCATCATGCACCATGATTCGCAAATTCACGGCATCATGGCTCTCGCTTATCGTGAGCTTCCCATATCAGCCAATGCATTTGTATGTCTCGAGCTTGCGAGCCATTTTCGCGTCGTTTGAATGAAGCGTTAGGAGACATTCAAACGACGCGAAAACGGCTCGCCAGCTGGAGACATGCATTGGCTTATATGGGAAGCCCACGGCGAGCGAGAGCAAGCGAGAACCATGCCACTGTCAAAACACGGCTCGTGAGCCGTGAATTTGCTGGTTGTGGTGCACGATATCACCGCCGTCTATATATTAAGGCCGCAATGTAGACTCGTAAACGTCAAATCCGCAGATTAAATTGCATTGCATTGTTGTTGCTTCTCATGACATTGTTGTTGTTTGCCCGTGTCCGACGAACAATTTAAGCAGGATCCATGCCTTCATCGTACAGCTGAGTTGCGGCCGTGATATATATAGATGGCGTTGACGATATGTGAAAACACGTTTCGCTAGTTGTGTTTTGACAGCGGCACAGCTCTCGCTCGTCGTGAGCTTCTCATATAAGCCAATGCATTCGTATGGCTGTAGCTTGCGAGCCGTTTTCGCGCCGTTTGAATGAAGCCTTAGACGCAAGGCGTTAAAGAAATACATACATGCCAATCACCGTTCTATACCTTGTTTTTATTATTGACGGCAAACCAACACGCCTCATCAATATTTTCCTCCATCAATGAAATGCAGTACCTACTCTGGCTGGTGCAGTGGTTAGTGCGCGCACCTTCGAGCCACAGGGTCATGGGTTCTTCTTCTTCTTCTTGTAGCGGTGCAGAAAGGTGTGTAACCTCTGTGCATCTATGTGGGTACGATTTATGGTTCGTCAATGTTTGTGTCCGTGAGGTCTAAGGACAAAAGGGTCATGGGTTCGAGACTCACCGTGAACGAATTCAGTTTATGTTGTTTTTCGAACTCACGACCCATGTGACGAACTATGATCTCACTCAGATGTTAAACGAGTATCCATTTAGGGATAAATAACACTGCTGTGCACAACAACAGCCCGTTGATCTCAACACCTCAGCAAAAAAAGTAATTAATATCTTGAAAATTGGATATCACTAACAACACACCTGCGGCCTTAGTGAGGGAGTAACTAAATATGTAAATAAATAAATAAAAATAAAAATGCATTTCTCCTCCTCCTATAACAAACGAATCGTTTAAATTTATTTTATATACAAATGAAAACACTTGCTAAAAATTATACATTATGTACTTTTTATTGTAAAAAATGCCATTTATCTCCTGGTTTTTAATTAATTTCTCCTTGTTTCACCTTATCAACCAACCGTCTAGAAATAATCAGTCTTTGAATTTGACTTGTTCCTTCGTAAATTTGGAAAATCTTTGCATCACGCATCAGCTTTTCCACGGGATATTCGGAATTGTAACCGTTTCCACCGAAAATTTGAACTGCATCCAAGGCCGCTTTCATGGCATTGTCTGCAACATAACACTTTGCAATCGATGAATAATAACTGCTTCGGGGATCTAAAAATATTGACAATATTCTAAAATAAATTTAAAATTGAATGCATTATAATAAGTACGTACTTTGATCAAATTCCCACGCAGCTTTTTGGTATATCAGACGACTTGTCTCCACGGCGATTGCCATATCGGCAAGCATAAACTGAATTGCTTGATGCTCGGCGATAGGAACACCGAACGTTTTACGTTCCAGACTGTATTTCAATGATTCATCCAAACATCGTCGGGCCAACCCACATGCTCCGCCACCCAAACCAGGTCGAGACATATCAAAAGCACCCATGGTCAGCTTGAAACCGGCACCCTCGCCCATTATGACATTTTCCTTTGGCACTCTCACATCCTCGAATGTGATACCTCGGGTGTCAGAAGCACGCTGTCCCATGTTCCATTCTTTTCTACCCATTACAATGCCAGGTGTGTCTGCTTCTACCAGGAATCCTGTAAATGCTTTGCTAGCCGGCGCCTTAGGATCGGGATTGGTTCGGGCCAACACATAGTACCAATTTGCCACCGAAGCATTAGAAATCCACATTTTCTGACCGTTAATGATATATTCGTCGCCTTTCTTTACGGCTTTTGTTTTGATACCGTTCACGTCGGATCCAGCTATCGGTTCCGTACAGCAAAAGGCTGCCAGCAATGGCTCATCTAGCATTCGACCCAGAAATCGTTTCTTTTGTTCGGCATTGGCGCCCAATATAACAGGCATTTGCTGTAGGGGAAAGCACATATTAATAATATACTCATAAGTACATGATATGGAAAAACATATATTATATTCTCTCACCGCAACAGATGAAACTACCATAGGTATCAGAATGCCAGTACATCCATAGCCGATTTCCTCGGCAATTATTGTTGACATAAAGCAGTTTAATCCTAAACCGCCGATTTCTGTTGGAATGTGACAGTTCATTAGACCAGTTTCCCATGCCTTTTTAACAACAGGCCATGGGAACTCTCCTGTTTTGTCATAATGGGCTGCAACTGGAATTATTGTATCGCGAGTAAATTTACGGGCTACATCTTGGATCTCCTTTTGTTCATTGGTTAGAGCGAAACTGATGCCACGAGTGGATGTTTTTGTTATTGTATTGCTCCTTTGGTATGCTGCTGTTAATAGCTAGAAGTAGAAGAAATAATTGAATTATACCGGGTGGGGCAAAGTTAATCACTCTATTTGAACAAGTTATAATTTTTACAATTGGGTCGTAGGTAAATGATATTTGATATTTGTGAACTAGACAGCTGCAGAATACAGACAGGCAAGCAATGGAGCAAGCATCTTTTACTGCACGTAAAAAATCTAAAGCGGTTAATAAATATGTCCATAACAGAAAATATTTTTTTAGTCGGAAAAGTTCTTTAATAACAAAATTAGAGATTAGTACAGAATATCCTAAAATTTATTCAAGAACAATTGTTCTGTATAGGATAGCCCAGGAAACATTTTGTACTAGTCATGGCCGCGATGAAAGCATTTTTTTAATACCCCCATAATTTATTCCTATTCCTGAGGTGCGATATTGATGCTAAGGCTCCATCAAAAGAGATTTTACATCCCTGGCCACGACCTCATAGTGCGACGCAGCGACTCTGTGTAGATTCTGCCCGTCCCATCGGCAATGACATGTTTCTTGTAGTTGTCGATGCGTATAGCACCAGGCCGGAAGTTAACAGGATGCTGAGTACAACAACTGAGAAAACTGTAGAGGATATGGAAGATATCTTCTCGACTTTTGGACCCTGCAGAACGATCGTTTCGGGCAACGGCCCCCAGTTCTCATCAGGAACATTCAAAATGTTCTGCAGAAAGTAGGCCATCGAGCACATCACATCAGCATCCTATTGCCCACAGTCAAATGGTCGCGCAGAAAAGTTTGTGTACATTCTGAAGAGAGGTTTGCTGAAAGTGGGGAAGGATGGAAACGTGGACGAGAAATTAAAAACGCTGCTCTACAATTATCGTCGTACGCCATCCTATGCACTGGGTGGAATTTCACCCTTCGAACTGATGACATCAAGAAAAACGCCTAGTCGCCTGGATTTGCTGGCTAAACCATTCACCTTAAAAAAATACCTGGGATCCACAGAAAGAATGGCCCGTGACTTTAACCGGAGACACGGTTCTCGAGTTCAACTTTCGAGCTGAACGACCCCATCTACTTTCAGCAAACCCATGGCAATTCTTGGCGTGGCAACCTGCCACAGTGAAGGAGCGGTTAGGAAACGCTCTTTAAAAAATCCTTGCTGGTGACCGAGAGCTCAGAGTGTATCCGAATCAAATGCCTCACCGGAGCACCGATTGTCATTATGAACCAAACAACTCACCTACCCCGACAACGAGCCAAATGCAACACGTTAACAATTTCTTTCATTATGAACCAGACAACTGGTCTCCTTCGACAGCAACTGGCCCCAATGAAGGAACTCGCGATGGATCGACTAACTAATTACAACGACACGCCTACTGGTAATGAAGAGGAGTTAGAGAACAGTAATGCAGCGGTGCCGACGACGAACGATAATGCAGAAAGATCAACTGAAGGAGTTAGTGGGCCCCCTTCTAGATCGACGGCCGGAAGGCCCCCAAATATTTGACCGAACACTACGTGATGTAATCATTGATTCTCTCCCATGTCTCGATCTTGGATGGGAGGAGTGCTGTGATATCAACCAATAAACCCTTATAGAATATACTTGAGACTCGACAGTTAAGGTCCATCTAGATTAGTCGCCAAATGGCGTCACGTGCAACCAAATGGCTGTTGTCATTCCATCCAAAGTGATCGCCAGTTTTGATATTCAATATGGCAACTCAACCGCTTGTCAAATTAGTTCGTTCTTTTGTGTGAAATTTAATAATTCTTGAGTGGCCGTGTAATAATTCAAACGCGCAGAGTCCGATTCTGAAAATTAAATTTAAAAAAATTACCAAAATAAAATTTTGATTATGTCATTTTCTGTCTCCATTTGGTTGCTAGTGGAGATGCTAAGTAGCAGCCAAATGGCTGTTCGTGATGCCAGTTTTTGGACGCGCGGCCATTTGGCGACTAATCTAGATGGACCTTTAAAATGTACTAGTCAGTTGTAGGTTAAGAATTGAGGATTAAAAGACTCGTGTAAATAGGTTTCTTAGTACTATATTTACTTTAATTAGATCCCTTAGATACTAATAAGTTAATTTCCGAAAAGTATCTGAAATTTAAAGTAACTTATTAAGGAAAAAGGACACAAATACATAGATGGGTGCCCTCTCAGGCCGAGTGCGCCCGATCTTGTTTTGATTTGAGGTGCGCCCGACGGAGGGTTAACTTTATAAGTGAGAGGGTTACAGTAGTTATACAGTAGAACCCCGATAATCCGGACCTCGAAAATCCGACCATCGAGTTGAAATTTTGTACACGTGCATATTTCTGTTGTAGGCTGGTTTGTGTGTTTGAATCGCTGAAATCGGATCATGGGGTCATGGGACTGTCGTAAAAACCGAACTCCCCAATTTGGTTCTTCTAAGATGGCCCGAAATCACAGGGGCCCCTAAAGCCGAAAATATAATGCTTTTTTCGTTGATCCTGTCTTGATACATTCTCTTTTATTAATCCACAAGAAAAAACGCAATTCAGTCGTAGAATCTAAGATAGACACTAGACACAACACATTTCGAAACTATACTATTTTTGTATACGGAGAAGGTTGAAGCTGAATACCGGAAAGCCGCAACTTTACAGTTCCAACAAATTACAAGCAAATCGTCTCCCAAGCTTGTTGAGTGGGGATTTGTGCGTGAATATCAGTTTTTTCCGTGTTTTGGTCACAACGTCATAAGAATATTGAAGACAAGCTGAACTTTTAAACTTGCCCCTCTTGAAGGTTCTTGCGTAAAATTGATCGATTGTTATCTAAAAGATCGTTCAATAAGAACCCAGAAAGTTTTTTGTTTTAACAAACAAATATTTGCCTATAAAGCATTTTGTCCAGATAATTAATCCGCAGATTCCTCTGCATGACTCATTTTTATTTAAGGGAGCACACCACGAATTTTATTTCAGTCAATTTAAGTAACCTTGGGCATGGATGATACGCCAACGAGTGGTAGCAACGCCGTCTAGATATTAAGGCCGCAATGTAGAATCTTAGACGTCAAAATCAGCTTATAATTTTAGGTTATGTTCGCCAATGTTGCACTGTCTTGTTTTTGCTTTTATTACGTCACTACTTGTTTTTGTTGTTTGTTCGTGTAAATAAAAAATTTAAGAGCTAAGCAATAACGTCATTGTACAGCTGAGTTGCGGCTATGATATTTCTAGATGGCGTTGGTGGTAGTTGTGACCATAGGGTCGTCAGAGCTCTATATGTGAGTTACCACATGTAATTTTTTAGCAACTTCAATTGAATTTAGGCTATGTACATAGAAGTTATCCCGTAAAATTAATAAAATATCAATTTGTATCTCCAAAAATTAAAACTTTTGGAACATGTTGATAAAGCATGATGTCGCTGCTATTGCTTGTGTGTGGAGCTTTAAATGTGGTTTATGTAATTATTTCCTGCAGAGGCGGCCCATAAGGGCCAACAGGGGCGGCATATAAGGGCCCGGATAGTCCGCGTAGGGGGGGGGGTGGTGTACGAGATTTAGGGGCCCAAAAGCCATAAGAAAGATTTCTTGAACCATAAACAAATCGCGGCTATGAAAAACAATTTTCCAGAAATTTGGAATTTTTTTTTTCGTAGACAAGAAGAGATACCCTTTCCGAAATCTAAACAAATCCTTAATTTATTGTGCCTTTTTGGCCATCTCTATCTCATCTAAATAGTCGGAATAGCCTATACGTTCATAAAATTGAATTTTTTCCTAAAACTTTTGAAAATTAATCAGACAAATCGCAGGGCGTTCCGTGTAAAAACTATCTTGCGGAAGCCTCAACTTGTTCCAGAAAGTCGGCGGGAGGGTCCTGAGTCAAGTTGTTCCGCCATTGATTTCCTGATTAAAAAATCATGGAACACATGGAATTTGGAAAGAGTTATGTTACTGTTAGGCTAGGTATATTATCATCTTAAAATGTTCATCTTAGTGGCACAGTAACTGATTTTAGGTGTTTTTGAGCGACAGTTTACTACGTGAAAGTGACCATGATTATCGCCCCCTTTATGGAAAATAGTCCTATGACTTATTGTACATCACAGTTTTTTTGATTTTGGAAGCCGAATATTTTAATAGGAGTCGTATTTACTTAAACTTATTACGATCTCGATGCTACAACAAACTATTTTGTTTGTTTTGATTGTGTGTTCTGGATCAAGAAAAACAATTCCTTTCCAAATTTAGTTGGACGTTCAATGTTTTATTCGTCAGAATTACTTTACTTCTTGTAGTATTTGATTAACTTTTTGTAAAGATACGATATTGTCAATATCTGCCGCAATAAGCGTCGATAATAGGAACGCATCTTTTTTTCGTTAGAGTACTAAGGTTTTTGTCAGTTATCCTTGAGGCCATTATAAAGACTTTCTCGTGCGTCAGGCTAGTTTTCCATTATTTTTAACGTATTCTAAATTATATGTAATGATTAGCAGATTTGTTCCGCTCATAAGTGATTTATTTATAACTTAATTGATGGTAATTTGTACTTATCAAACCATTTTTTTTTTCTGGTTGGACCGGGGCTGTGAAATCTTCGAAAGAAAGAAGCGAGCCCTTTACATGCGGTTGCTTCCCAGCAGGATTCGCCCAACTTGGACCCTTCGTACTAAAACACAGCCCATGGTCGCGCACGAACTGGTGGGCGGACCACGCGGTACGGGCACTCAGGCCACTAATTCGACCCATTGTACCCTTTCGTTGCGCTTATAGGCGCTGTTTTGTCTGCGATTGATGCAGTATTTGGTAAAGCGTATAGCACATTCGCAAGAGGTATAATGAGAACGCCTCGCTCTCGTCGATGAAGTAATCGCCAAGATACCTCATCCTTGACTTTGAAAAGGCAGGGCAGCTGCATATGAAATGCAATGCTGTTTCTTCCTCTTCCTCACACTGGCCACATATAGCTGATAGTACTACCTTCATTTTGTGGAGGTGGTAATTCAGAGAACAATCACCTATCACTAGATCTGTGAGGGTCTTTATGTCGCCTTTCCTAAGGTTCAGCAGTAAGAACGCCACGTGTCGCGTGGGTGTAGCAATGAAGGCTTTAGTCTGTCGGCAGGAATATATTTTCTCCCAGATTCCGGCATGGATCGCAGTCGACTCCCTTTTTAAGGTAAGCTTGATCACGGATGATGGTATGCCAAAGTCTGGCTCCGGACCTAGCATGTGTGAGCTAGAGCGTCGTCGGGCGAGTTCATCTGCCATCTCGTTCCCAGTGATGTTTGAGTGTCCGGGCACCCACACCAACTGTAGCCCGTTTAGTCTCCACAGCCTTAGAAGCGCTTGATAATATGATGGAAGTATACATCCAGTGTACCCGTTGTGGTGAAAGTACCCAAGACTTGCCAATTGCACTTCTGCAGCACCAAAGCAGCCTGCAGGTTTTATGGCATTGTTCTTGAATATGGAGTTTCCACGTAAGTTTGGGGTCCAAGCGCACGCCTTGATATTTGACTGTAGGAGATAGATGAAGTTCGACACCGTGTAGCCTGGGTATAAGGTGAAGTTTCCCCAATTTCAGTTTTCGGGTAAAGATAACCAAGACAATCTTCTCTGCATTTACTGATAGCCCATTTTGCTTACTCCATCTGTCGATTAGCCGTAGTGTCAATTGCATTCGATCGCAGATCGTGTCCACAAATTTGCCTTTGACTATTACAGCAAGGTCGTCTGCATAAACAAACACTCTGTTATTATCTAAAGTTCGGAGTAGAGTGCCACATCAGAGGAGAGAGAATCCCGCGCTGAGGGCACCCTCTGGTATACCCTGCTTCGCTGGGTTTTGATCTAACTGTTATAAGGATATTCCTTGAAGTGAGCATGTTACCCATCCACCCTATCAGTACAGGGTCGATTCCATGCTTGTTTGCCGCATTACAGATGCTGGTAAATGGGGCGTTATCGAACGCCCCTTGAATGTCGTTGAATGCACCCAGTGCAAACTCTTTCTGAGACAAGCTCTTCTCGAGCTAACTGACGAGTTCATGAAGGGCAGTTTCTGTCGATTTACCTTCCTGGTAAGCATGTTGCCTGTTATTCAGCGGCCGTCTGGGTAGGCATACATCCTTAATATACCTGTCTACCAGTCTTTCGAGCCCCTTTAGGAGAAATGATGTCAGACTGATAAGCCGAAAACTTTTAGCTTCAGCGTAGGAGGGTTTACCCGCTTAGGGATGAACACCACCTTCACGTTCCGCCAGGTTGTTGGAATATAGACATATACTAGGCATGTCCTACATATATTTCCCGCTTTGAGGAGAGCAGGAAAAATCCCGTCAGGCTCTGACGATTTGTAGCTACGAATTTAGTGCCCACTTAACTCGTTCTAACGTAACTATTCTGCAGACCAGAGAACAGTCTCTTGGGTGGGGTGTTAATGGTCTCCCTTAGAGTTTCGCCCTGTCTGCTGCCTGGAAAGTGCACGTCAAGTAGAAGATTGATGGTTTCTTCTTCACTCTCCGTGAACGGTCCGGTCCGTTCTTCACCGAAACGTCTCCACACAGAGAGAAATGATTCGTCGATTACAGGAAAAATATTTGTTAATAATATCAAAAGTCTTCGTTAATTTCCAGTCATAGGTGTATTTTAATTGAAACTACCAAACCAGTTTGTTTAAATATGCAAAACGCATTTTGAAACATCATATAAAGTTTGTGTTAACCTGAACTAAAAGTTCAAATGATATTGACATAATCAATTTGCTATTTGAACAAATTATGTACTAAATATTTTGTTACGGCAATTAATTTCCATTGGTGGTAACAACCAAAACTTTGTATGGATAACCCAATTAGTTTCAATTAATCTTTTTTGTTAATTATACCAATATTTTGGCTGTCAGTACCAAATTTCAATTGAGATTATTTAGAATTATTTAATTAATTATACTAAACTGTTTTGTAGTTTTATACAAACGTGACTTGTAGTATCAACCAAAACATTGTACCATAGGCCCAGTTTGTTTTAATGCCCCAGTTTCTCTCAGTTTTGCTAATACAGTTGTTATCAATCACAACTTTCAATAAACAATCTATTGAAATTTGGGACCAACAGTATTAGCAAAACTGAAAACTTTTTTTATTAAATCGAGTTCATAATTCACATCATACATTGAATATCTTAATAAAAAAAAACAACCATTTATTTTCACATTATGTATTTTGTTTATTTTTATTTTTTGCTTATATTCCGTGCGTATACATATAACTTTTTATTATTATTATTACACAAACTTATAATGAAGAACACAGTGAAGTCAAGCCTCTGTTTGTATTGTCTCTTCTTATGATGCCTTAGCTTAGTTTTTTCTGTAAGAAGAAGAATATGTAAAATAATAAAAATATACCAAAGAACTAAATCAATTTGATTTTGCAAAACTTTGAGTAAGATGCTAAAAATTCGATAGGGCAACTTATATTTATGTAAAATACTATATATATTTTGAACTTACAATTGGGGCAGCATTGAATTTCCATGTAAAGCTACAGCTATTGTCTGCGTCATTCAGCTCTTAGCCAAATCCGTAATCCCAGCAAATGCAAATGTTGATTTGTAAGAAGACCGACAAGTATTTTTCTGCTGCCGTGACCGGCCAAAGGGCTTGGAAACATTAATGAACAAAAACAACATATTTCAGAAATTATCTAAATATTGTATGTATTAGAATTACCTTTTTAAAACGCCATTCGAACAACGGGCCGGAAATTTGATAATTGAAATCACTTTTCTCACAGAACACCGAAAACAAACTAGACCATACACCAAAGAATGACAACTTGCGAATTCTGTTTCTGCTTTTAGATAGTTCTAAATAAATGAATCGCTAGATTGTGTAAAGTTTTGTTTGTTATAAAATTATACCGTTAAAATTGGAAGAAATTTCGTATTTTCAACAAAAGATATAGTTATGGACGTTCTTGTTTATACTCGCATAAATAAGCTACCTGTTCGACGACAAAAGCTTTTGCTGATATTACTAAACCCTATGTCAACTGAAAAATTACTCAGCGTTCTTTTTTCGTTGATTTTTCATTTGAACAAAAGATTTGTTACCTCCAACAAATGTTACAATTTGATTGTCAGTATCATTCGTGCATTTTACTGCAGCGAAAATGTTTGGTTATTTTAACTAGAAAATTAGTTCGTTCTAAAAAAATATTTAGTCTTAACAAAATTTGCTTTGTCATATCAAACAATCGTTCCATTTACTAGTGCAAATTTTTTTGACGGTTTAAAAAAAGAATTGCTAACAAAACCTGCATCTACTAAACATAATTTGTTGGTACTGCAAATTTATTTCTCTCTGTGCATGATGATCTTTTTGCGGATCTTATGTCCTTTTTGATGGTTCTTTGGGCCTGTTGGTAATTTGTCCAGTCCTCGGACAAATTTGTCTTCAGAGCCCTATTAAGGAGTTTCCTTGTAGCCCTCTTCTTCTGCGCCAAGTCCGGATTCCACCAAGGTGTACTTTCCATCTTTGGTAGGCGCATTGGGCAGTTTTGGTCGTAGGCGTCTACTATCCGATTGGTTAACAAAAGTGTCGCCTCCTCAGCCGCCTGAACAGATTTGATTCGGCGGCTTGGTGACGGTAAGCTACTCTGCAAAATTATCTTTATATTGCGATCAGCTGGTTCTGCGGGGATTTTGAAAAGGTTCCCTAGGTTCAGTCCGAAGTCAATGCGACGATGGTCCGATAGTGTGATGCCCCTGGAGACCTCCCATTTGCTAACCAGGTTCGTCAGACCTTTAGAAGCTAATGTGATATCAATCACTTCTCTCCTTGCAGTTGTGACAAATGTAGGTTCGTTGCCCTTGTTGAGAATTTCGAAATCAGTCGTAACTAGATACTCGGCGAGTTCGGATCCTCCTGAATTGATGTTGGTACTACCTCAACCTACATGATATGCGTTGGCATGGCACCCGATTATACCTATGCCCTTTTGTTTGGCGTAGTCTACCGCTTTCATGAAGCTCACTGTTGGAACTTCTGTGCTGTCATATGGAAAGTATGCCGAAATCACAAGGATTTCTTTCATAGTTCCCTGACCATGTACGACTACTTTAATCACAGTGGTGTCACCATCACTTAGATCGTTCATCAGTGATGCCTTTAGGTCACGGTTGACCGCAATGCCAGAGCGAGGTTTATCGTCCCAGCGGCATAGAATAATTCAGCATGCCGGAAATTAAGACCTATAATTTTTTGCCAGTGGCATCAATCCAAGGTTCTTGGATTAGGCAAAGTAATGTCTTGCAAGCATTGATCCGATTTATGATGAGTGCAGTGGTCGTTATACAATGTTGCAAATTTAATTGAGAGAGGGAACATGGATAATTGGCCATTATTATGTTTCCCTGTTCGCGCCTCCCTTCAGATTATTTGGATCTGGGACCTTCATGGTCAATAACATTAGTTGCACACAAAAACAAATTAAAAAATTTATCCATTCGGACAATCACACCCTGCACTTGAAAAAATTGACAATGCATATATAGGAAGGATCTGAGGAAATAGGCCGGAGCCATTTAATTTTTCGGACTCATTGTATGTTGTATCCGTATTGTTAGAACGACTATCCATTTCGAATACTATTATATGTACATTGAATGCAAAGAAAATTAAGCTTAGTGGTTTGAGTGGTGTACTTATTTTTTCTCCATATGTGTACATGCGTAAATTTAGCTGCGATGTATAAAGCTGGCTAGTAATCTTGAAAATGATAAGCACTTTTACGTTATTTTCCTATTTTATTGGGCTTTTGGGATATTTTGTAAATTGTTTTCCAACATCAATATACATAACAGACTTTGAAATAGGTACAATTTAAGTAGCATATGGTCCCACAGCATTAACTATCCATAAACAACCAATAGGCGCAATTAAAAAAACAATCACATATCAGTACATTACATACATTATGTACATACTAAGACCCAAGAAAAACATTTCTACACAAATTACGGAATTGATTTCAAAGGTCACATACCTTTTTGAACAACATGTTTATCTCAATTCAGTGACGGAAAAAAACGACACTCAGTAGACTTTATATCAGAATAAAAACCACAAATAAATAATTATTGTAGTGTATACATTTATAGTCAAAGCAAAATCTTTCGCTGCACCGTGAATTTATTATCACATGTGTTGAGTTCCACAAGCACTAGCCGAATGTCATTGTCATTCATTTGTGCTCTCTGGGTCTGGATTTTTGTTATTCTGTAATGTAAAGTATCTGTCAAAAAGAGAGAAAGAAGCACGCACTCGGCACTCGATCGTCAATAGTAAAAAATGCTGGGTGGACTTTGTTTAGACTTCAGATACATACGTACCTACCTACGCTTGCTGTGGCATACGGAAAGCTCAAAAGCCCTGATAAGTTAATATGGGCGATTTTCACAAAGTCCCGGAAAAACAGCTGAATTAACACATAATGGGCGGGTTTCATTTCAGGTACATCTTATCTAATGGTTAGTCTTATCGTATAGAGAAGACACACACAATTTTCAGAAAGCTTTTCAATTATATTGAATTGAATTGTTGTTTATTTTGCATACTTCTGCTATCTTTTGCTTATTTACGCCGTTGTATGAAATTTCGCAATAAATTTTTCAATCAGAGATGATAGCGTAACCAAGCAAAATATAACATCACTATGCAAAATACACAAAAAATTAATTCAATATAATGGAAAAGCTATATGAAAAGTGTGTGTGTCTTCTCTATGCGATAAGACTAGCCAGCCGACAGGTACTATACTTACGGACAAAAGTATCGACTCAGCCTATAATCGCGTGTATTTGTACGTGTTTTTTGAAAAGTACGGTAGTTACCCATAAAAATCGTATATTAGTCAAAAGACCTCAGCTGGTACCATTTTAACCAATATTTGGTGAGTATTTTTAAAATGATTGCTCTTTGAACGAAATCGTAGGGAAAATGGGAAATTATGAAAATGGTTTGTGGTTAGGTTTTTCGTAAATGAAACAAAAACTGTTGGAAAATAACTTAAGTATTTATTATTTTAGTATTTGGTATTGCCTCCTCTTGCTCTAATGACGATTCTTCATTGATCTCATCAAGTTGTTGATGGTATATTGAGGAATACCGTTCCGCTCCTCTAATAGGGCTGCCTTCAATTCTTTAGTGGACGAAGGAACTGGATTTCTGGCTCAGACTCGTCTCTTGAGCTCGTCCCATAAGTGTTCAATAAGATTGATGTCTGGACTGCGTGCAGGCCAGTTAAGTGTCGACATTTTGGCTTCATTCAGGAACTGCCGAGTGAGACGCGATGCGTGACACCGGGCATTGTCGTACATCAAAGTGAAGATCAATAAATGCTGCATAGAGAATGTCGTTTACATATCGATCAGCTGTCAACCCTCCTCCTCGGCCTCCTCCGGGCACGAATACGAGCTCCGTTTTTCACTCTAAGGAAATGCCAGCCCATCCCATACAGGAAACGCCGCCGTATGCAACCTTTCAGTGAAACAGCACTGCGTAAATCGCTCACCCGGACGCCTGTAGACTGCATCTTCTGTCACTGCCATGCAAACACATTCTCGACTCGTCAGTGAACAATACTGAGCTCCATTCCGTAACGCTCCAATTCCGTTGACCTCGAGCAAATAAGAGGCGCGCTTGTCGGTGTCCTGTAGCCAATTTGGGGCCCGTGGTAGGCCGTCTTGGAGTGATATTCGCTTCCCTTAATCGTCTCCTCACTTTCCGGGCACTGACGGCTACTCCACAAACCCGTCTCAGGTTCTGCTGCGCAGCAACACCCGTGAGGAACCGCTTCCATTCCAGTCTCTTCAAATCTCCTGCTAACTCTCGACACATCAGACTGACTCATTCCAATGTAATATGTACATACTAATTTTGGCTGTTGGTTAACTTTGTGCAAATACACTTGCCAGCCAAAATATTAAATAGATATCCAGTACATAATAGAACAGCACAACTTGCGTACATTTTTGACATTTGAGTTCTATAGTATAGTATATAGAGCAACTCATATTCAACTTCTTGTTCGAATTTCTATTGAAGTTGTGCTGTTATATCCTGTAATGCAGGGTTGTCATACTGAAAGCCTGGCCAAGGCCTAATACCACTGTCTTCAAGTGTAAGCGGGCCGCATCAATTTAATCACAGAATATTACCTTTAAAATGTGACTATAAATTAGTGCGCGCACCTTCGGTGCATAGGGTTTTGGGTTCGAGACTCACCGTGAACGAACTCAGTTTATGGTGTTTTTCGAACTCACTACCCACGTGGCGGACTGTGATCTCAGATGTTAAACAAGTATGTACCCATTTATGGGGATAAATATCACTGCTGAGCGTGTTTTGATCTCAACACCTCAACAAAAAAGCAGTTAAGATCTTGGAAATTATGGATGTCACTAACACATCCGCGGCCTTAAGGTACGTTGTCCTCGACGCGGCTGCAGCGACTCCAGCGGCTCTAGAGCAAGTTCCCTACCCCAAGTAGCCGTCGCCCGAAGCCCCACAAAGAAGCAAGTGCACCACGTTCACCATTCGTGCATGCATTATGTACAACAAGAGTCCCGCGACTGCTTTCTATATACAGACAGATTCGTGTATCAGCCGAATCAGTACGACTATTGTGCGAAACAACTACCCTACCCCAAGCAGCCGTCGCCCGAAGCCTACAAACAAGCAAGTGCACCACGTTCACTATTCGTGCATGCATTATGTACAACAAGAGCCGCGCCACTGCTCTTTATATATTCGTATATCGGCCGAACGAATACGACCGTTGTGCGAAACAACTACCCTACTCCAAGCAGCCGTCGCCCGAAGCCTACAAACAAGCGAGTGCACCACGTTCACCACTCATGCGAGCATTATAGTGTTGCCAATTTAGCCGTTTTCCGGCCAAATTTAGCCGGAAATCGTGCTGTTTAGCCGGAAGAAATTTTTAATTCCGGCCGGCCGGATTTTTAGCCGGAATTGATTATCTTCGGCCGCTTTTTCGGCTAAAATTATTTTATGATTTTTATATGAAAAACTGGAACTTCGCATGAAAGGATCACTACGAATGTCACAAAAAATATGTGAAAATGGATGGAAACAAACGATGGGGTTATTGGGCTGTCATACAAACCTAACCCCCCAAATTAGGTTCTTCTAAGAATTTTTTTTTTCACCGATGTGAACCAAACTTCATGAAAACATATTACTAATGATCCCCTAAAACATACGTAAAAACAAGAGGAGTCCAATAATGGGGCTGCCATACAAACCCAAACCATCAAATTTGGTTTTTCTAAGAAAAACTTTTTTATTTGGACACCAATTTACACCAAACCTCATGAAAATGTATTTCTATTGATGTTACAAAACAAATGTAAAAATGAATGACATCGAACCATGGGGTCATGGGGCTGCCATACAAACCCCCCCCCCCCCCCCCCCCCCAATTAAGTTCATCAAAGAAAAAAAATCTTTTATTTGTTCACCAATTTCAACCAAACTTCATACAAATTTATTTCTATGGATGGCAAAACACAAACGTAAATATTAATGGAATGGTTCCATGGGATCAAGGGGCTGCCGTAGAAACCCTCCCCCGCATGTTGATTCTTCTAAGAAACATTTTTTCCTACACTAATTCCACCAAACCTTTTATTAATGTGTCGTTATCGGAACAAGAAAAAATGTAAAAACAAGTGGAATTTTACTAAAGGATCATATCCGCCGTTGTCTAAGAGAATTTAGCCTCGGTCTCGTTTTTTTATTTTGAAACTAGAATAAATTTGTCGATATTCACAACCAAAATAATTAATCGCCGTGAAATTATTTCTACATACACTTATTGTCGTGTATGTATGTCCACCAAGGGGAAAACTTGCATTTATGTCTCCTGGGAAAAATGTGCCGTGGAGACTTGCCTTTTTTCAACAAATTTAGGATATTGGGTTTCACGTAAACTGACGATTAGTATCTAAGCATGTAATTTACTAACCACCAATATGCTGAATAATTTGCAAAATTGAAGACACTTTCTTAAATAAAATTCTTTGCTGAGCAAGTCTTGGAGCGTGCACAAAAGCTAAGTGCTGAAGAAGGGGGTAAGTTACCCCTGAAATATATAAACACTTAAATTTAATTGTTGTAGTTTACTGGGCAAACTAGGCTTGACTCACGCTAATCCGGACCACTAAATGTTTCCACTGTGTATTCTATAGTCCGGATTTCGGCAGCAATTCTGACTCTGTAATCCGGATATTTGAGATTTTCAGGGTGAAATGGTAGATTTGATCTCGTACTTTATTACGGGACGGTTTGGCAAATGACACAATGCTGACTAATTTCAAAGAAATAATACATTTATCGCCTTTTGCTCCTCTTGTTTATTTAAAAAAAAAGTGATTGCGCAAATCCGGATGTTCCGATAGTCCGGATTACCCATTGCAATAATTGATCCGGATTATAGAGTCAAGACTGAACTTGCACAACGTCAGATGATTCATAGAACCTACGCATTTAAAATCTATACCATTTCCCACCCAAGCTCATAATTTTAGAACTTCAATTTCGTGCCTTTGGAGCATCAAATTTGTAATTGCGGATCATCAACAATGTCCTTGCCCATAGTTACGCATTGGACGTTCTTTTTAAGAATTTTATGTTCCACAATTTCGAACCTAATGTGGTTATGAACTTGATCGAGAAATTGTACCTGTACAACAATTTTTACTAGTTAAGCTATCTAACTCCAAAACAAAGTAAATTTTGTTTTTAATGGCAGCGATTGGAGCATATATGTAATAAAAATAAAAAATCAGTCTAAAGCATAGTTTACGGGTAGTACTCCAGAAAAGAAATAAATTTATTAAAATCAGTTTTTCACTATATTTTTTCGCAATGTGATTTTTTGTATGATTTAGCCGGTTTTTTGGCCGTTTTTCTGACTGAAATCGATTTAGCCGGATTTTTAGCCGTTTTTGAAAAAAATATAGCCGGTTTTCCGGCTAAATTTAGCCGTTTTCTAAATTTCCAGTTGGCAACACTGATCAACAAGAGCCGCGCGGTTCATTCTTTGTGGAGCTATGCCAAGCGATTATCAACTAAAAACGAGTTTTTGTATGCAATGGCCAATGGACGAGCTGCAGTCGCTAGAGCCGCTGGGGCCGTGCCGAGGAAAACGTACCTTTAGTCCAATATTGGACTGTCGCGCCTGGTATTTTTTATAAATCTGAGTCAGTAAGTTCGTCGGGATTATGTCCTTTAGAAATTCCCTCTTAAAGACGTTGGATCATTATCGACTGCTCATTATTTGTGAATTAATTTCCGCCAAATTTTGGACAGCTGGATCAGAACATTGTAGCATCGCGGTCGTCCAAAAATATCAAGGTAGCCAAAACCAACCTTGGAAGCGAAAATTGTTAGTCTGACATACATTAAGTTCGGACAGAAAGTTAGCTAAAAATAGACAAAAATTTACTTTGTGATGTGGTGTAAAAGAAACGCAGGCACCAGCAACGCCTAATAACGTAATAGGCGAAAATTGTGTATTTGGGCTGAATTGAATTGAAAATTACGAAATTTCACATTTAAGTGATTTCGCCACCAAAATTTTGGGTCTCTTGAGCTTGGCCTTCAAACAAATATTGTTGTGTGTCCAGGATACGTCAATCACAAATAGTGTTTCTATACTTTGTACCAGATGGCGCTAGTGCCGCTTGCGAGAAATAGGGTGACATATTAGACATCAACCACAACCTTTCGGAAGTTTCCGGAAAGTGGATCACCAATGTTCCCGGAACAGTGGAAACGAGTATATAAGGGTGTCGAGTGTCGACTAGCGTCGACGAGTCAGTCTAGTTTTAGCCGTGAATAATGTCGAGTCTTTAACTAGTGAAGAATTTAGTAAAATGTTAAACCGTGTATATCCGTGTGGTTGTAATAAATAGTGTTATAGTAGCGCGAGTGTTATTTATTATTGTGTACGCGAAAATCTATCAAACCCACTGGAACGTCTAGAAAAGACGAGAAATATATAACAAAATCAATCCAAGATGTTCTTGGCCAATAACCTGATGATGCGAACGTGAATTATAGAGCAACCGTGGCAGATAACTATCACATTTGGCAAAGCCTGCAAACATGTTCTAGACCGAATGGATGGTGGATTATTAGCTTGGTTAAAATATTAAGAACACCATCATTTATTGGGTTGTGACTTTCCGTGAGACTGTGTTTTTTATTCTTTTTTGTGTATGCAATTCACTTCAAATTAAAAACAAAAAATATTTAACAGCAGAATTCATAAGCCTCACTTAAGGAATGAATAAGGATTCCATCAAGGAATAAGTATAAGGAAATGCTTATTCGCTTAAAACGTCACTTATAAAAGCATCGCCATGCCACATTCAATAAAATAATTTAACTCAGGTGCCCAATTATGGTAACTAATAAATAAAATATAAAAAACTATCTAGTAGTAGTAAAATTCAAATTTATTCTTTAAGTATGAACGACTATAAATCGCAAAATTAATAAGGGTTTTCTTAAGAATAAGTGAGGACTATTAATTCTACTCTATGGCAGCCCCATGACCCTATAGTGGGTTTTGCATTTGTTTTTACATATTTTTTATTGTGGTTTTAATAAAGACACATACTTAAGGTTTCCATGAGAAAAAAATTCTTATACGGATCAAATTGGGAGTTTGGAATTGAAAGGCTATTCCATTGTCCATCCTAATATCCTTTTTCTCTGGTTTCATAACTCCAAATTTCAGAGAAAAAAATAAAAAAAATTATGCATGGTTTACATTGAATCACTTGAAATGGCCCACTCTATAAAAGTAACCCATGAACAAATATCCCGTTGTTTAATCCTGGATCAGGTAGACATGCGTGGACATGTCATATCAAAGGGGACGTTGAGTGCACTACGGCCCGGTTTCTCATAATTATTATCTAATGGTCAGTCTCATCGTATAGAGCAGACGCACACAATTTTAAGAAAGCTTGCCATTATATTGAATTGAATTTTTGTTTATTTCGCGTAGTTATGCTATATTTTCCTTATTTACGCCATTGTATGAAATTGCGCAATGATTTTTTCAATCTCAGATGCAGTGGCGGAACAACTTCACTCGGGGCCCTCCCGCCAACTTCTTGTGTGGGCCCCCCTACACTGAGAAAAAAGCAGAGTGCAATCAATCAAAAACACTTTTGACGGTCGATTATACACTTTTCAGTCATCAGTCACAGTCATTTCCCATACAAGTTTACAGACTGTTAATTGATTGACAATCTATCAATTTGTATGGGAAATGACTGTGACTGATGACTAAAACATGATTCTGATGTTACAGTGTTTCTACTTAAATTAAGAACGTCGTACTTAAAATAACTTTGCTAAGAGCTACTTTGACTCTTTGCATTCTTATACATATTGAGAATAGCGTTCTTCCAATTAATGATATGATCAATGGATTTTTTTGTTTTAAATAAAAACGCTCCCACAGCGCAGCATTGACCTCCATAGGTGTTGGTGATATTTAAGCATAGTAAATTACCTGCGCCTACAATGGTATTCTATCCCGCTAACCTATGATTTGACGACGAGCGCCCTATCTACCCTAATGCCTCTTACACACAATGACACAATCTTGACTTGCGAGAGGACTCCCTCCATTTTTTAGCTATATGTCCGATTTTGCAAGAAATTACAATGAAATGACTTTGTATAATTTTTCAATTCCTCTGCAGACGAGTTTTCAATCTCATGCATTTTTTTCATTTTTATGTTAACTTGATTGTTTATATTATCAAAATTGTTGAAATAAATGAATTATCTATCTATCTATCTATCACAATGACACAATCAATACGAATCCTTTTTTTATTTTCGTTTTGTCAAAATCGAGGAAAATGTATGTCGAAGAATCCAAAAAAATGGATTCGGACGGCCTAAGTTTGTAACTTGCTAGACAATTGAAAAAAGCGACACGTTATTAGAGAGTTTTAGCTTATCGTTTGAAATCAAACGACATAATTTGACATTCCATATAAAAATTTGCTTGCTTACCGTATACGAAACAATATATCTTAATTTTGCATGTCCCAAGTAGGCATGGGTGTATTTCCGTATATTTAATGCTCTGGAAACAGTCGAAATTGGCGAAATAATTTGTCGTGTTTTACACCTATGCCTACTTAGGACATGCAAAATTAAGATACATACATATATTATTTCGTATACGCGAATTTTTATATGGAATGTCAAATTGTGTCGTTTTATTTATCTATTGTGCTCTAATTTAAATCGTTCAATTTTAAGAACGTTTGTACTTTGTATATTTGTACATTAAATTCAATACAGCAATCTTGGCAAGACTCCTTTCAAACCAAATGTGGCGTCTGCACCACAGCCCTAATAACCCTGTATACACCGCAAGCAAGATAAAATATTTTAGTCTTCAACGACATATAAACGCCATACTAGTTGAACTAGTTTGAACTAGTTTAAACCACTTTCAAGCTACATATTTTTTTGCGTTTGACAGGTCATGACAAAGTGGATTCGAATTAGTACAAAAGTTAAGAAAAGGTATACTATCACCAAAATTGTTTTAAGATAGTTTATTTGCAGAGGGACCTAAAGAAGCTTTTCGCCCAAATGGTACTTGGCAACGAAAAGGGTTGGTCGGATTACAAACCACGGCAACAGTTACAGCAAATAGCGCAGCCATTACAGGAGCAATATTTTTTTAAATTAGAGGATTCGGATTGTCTTATGAAATTTCAAAGATTTTAGGACAATATTAAATTTGTTTATCTAAGGTACCTGGTGAAAGAAGAACAATAGATTCGTTTTGACTTCGAAAAGTGTATATCTATTCTTCTCTACAAAAAACATCTATGTCGGAGTGTTGTTTTTCACAGTCATACTGTTTTTCTAGTTCGAGAAATCATTCATGTGGCCTTTGGGCCCCTTAATCTCGTGGGTACCCCCGCTACGCGGGACCTGTGGGCCCTTATGCGCCGCCCCTGGTATCACTAAATTTTGCTAAAACGCGCTATTTCTTAGTATTTAGATGATTTAATATTTTAAGAGACATATTGGGTACGAAATGTCATTAATATTTCCGCACACAATTTATGCCCTATTTGCATGGGAAAGTGCCGACGCCATTGGTGTGTGGTTGATGGTATGTGTGAAATGGAGAGTGTGTTTTAAAACCTTAGAAAAAATTCCCCTTCAGGGTCATTCCTAACATGTTCCTCTTCATAGGACCGGGCAGGGCCGGATTTCTCATAGGGGCAACCCGGTAACTGCTCGGAGTTGCAAAATTTTGTGAAAGATGTATTTTGAAAACTCAAGAAGTTCTTTATAATTTAATTTACTTATCCTGCTAGACGCATTCACCCGGAACGGCCTACTAGCGTTTCGGGTAATTTGGTTAAACTTAAAATAAAAGGCATCTTCGTTACGCATTGGCTTCACTTTAAACAAACTATGTACAGTAGAGCGTCGACTATCCGAACTAATGTCGACAAGGGTGGTTCGGATAAACGAAAGTTCGGTTAATCGAAATTCCATAGACAAATTAGAAAATAGCCCAAATATGAAATTAAGCGGCAAACTGAAAACATTTAAAACGACAAAAACTGAACAAAAATAAAAAAATCAAGGTAATTAAGCGATGCAGATTGATTGCTTCCTTCGAACACTTGATTTTTCATTTAATTCGATGTCTGTCATATGAAAAAAAGTTGATTGCCTGGTTCGGTTAATCGAATGTTCGGATAATCGACGCTCTACTGTATATGCTATTTCCCCGCATATATGCCTCAGATGATAGAGTAACTAAGCAAAATATGGCATAACTATGCAAAATAAGCAAAAATTCAATTCAATATAATGGAAAAGCTTTCTGAAAATTATGTGCGTCTTCTGTATACGATAAGACTAATCATTGGATAAAAGTTATGAGAAACCGGACCTATATATTTTACATTTTGTTTCCTGTTTCAAGAACCCTTAACGGAGTAAAGCGCGCTTAAATGAAAAACTCTCGTGTTTGCTGTAATTTATCATCGAACCTTTCTAAAGCCATAAAACATCTTCTATTTTTTTTTTTAAATGCTTAAATTATTGTACTAGAGGGCATACGCATGCAAAAAAAAATACACACATACAAAAAATATAATCTACTTGTGTTAAAATTAGAAAATTAAATGCTTTACGTCAGAACTCTTTTTTTTCTATAAATTCTTGTATAGTTGTATTATTTACATATAAAATACATTTAAGCTTTTTATATACGATACAAAGTTCATATTAAAAAAAAATTTGTATTTCGAAAACCATTCATTAATCTTCACTTGAAAAATGTTCGTATTCTAAAGAGATACTCATTTGTTGTAGTGTGTGCTTTGATTATGAATGAGGGTGGGATTTTTATTTGTTATAAAAACAATCATTTTGCCAAATTATATTACAATTTACAATGTCTGTTTACAAAAAAAAGTCAAATAAAATCTTATTTAGTCAGAAAAATTTCATTCAAAAAATTAAAAATTTCTTCAATAAATAAATAAAATCGTTCATTTTAACCTAGTCAGAAGCGCACCTATTGGTGTATCGTTTCCAGCCAGTCAACTAAGTGTATATCATAGCGTTAACGTTTATTATAAATATGTACTCAAAATTATACTTCTCGAATGCATCAAACTTTGTCGTCTCCTGAAAAATCTCTTTTTGGACTGTTTTCTGCGATGATTGATTCAATTGTTTTGTAGTTTGTGGATATGCAAGGAGTAAAAAAAATGTGAATGTTTTGACGAAACATAATAGTTTATCGATTGACAGGGCCATATGGGTGTAACCAGTATTTCGATCAGGGGCAGTCCCTACATTTTTCCAACATCGTAATTGTAGCCGGGATCAAGGGTAAGATTTGCCGTCAGATCAAATTGTCATTTTAAAAACTATTACTAGAAGACTTGTTAAATTTTTTTAGCAATCCAGAACGTTTTTTTCATCTTTTAACAATAAATGTAATCTGCTTGTTTTCAGCTTTTTAATCCTGATTACATCATAACCTTCGTTACTAAATTTATCATTTTCAGACGGAAAAGTTTAACGGAATTTATTTTATTAGCTTTTCAAAATGGACTTCAACATTGCAGACAGTGATATAGTCGGGGGAGGTGTCCTGGGGGTCCGGACCCCTCGCTAAATATTTTCAGTGTACTGTATAATTCCAGTTTAGAATTAAAACTGTAATGCGAGTAGAGCATAGTAAGGTATTTTTAGGAGGTGAACATTTTCATCAAAAGAACTTATAGTTCTTACCAAAATCCCATTTTGCTACATTAAACAGAATAAAAACTGCAAAAGAGTAAACGAAAGAAACACAATGCATTTTAAATGGTTAACGTAATGTTAGCAGCATGATGCTGGTGTTCGTCAATAACAGCAAAATGACGTCACCCATTTAAAATTCATTATGCTGCTTTCGTTCTCTGTTTTGCTGCCTTTATTCTACTTCAAGCATTACTTGTCTTTAAATGGTAGTACACTAAATTCGGTTATTTTTCGAAAAATCTTAACAATTTTAAAACTTGAATAACAAAGATTTGATTGCCATAAAAAAACTCCATAGATAGGCCAATCAAACAAGACATTATAAAGAACATCGAAGGGGGTGACGATTTTTTTCTTCGGTATTTTGTCAGGAGTAGTTAGGAGGTAAAGGTACTAATTTTACTCGTAGCTGAGGGGTGCGCTAACGCGGGGAGAAGGGGTTAAAGGTGCAATTTTGTGCAATTTTTGGTGTTTTGGGCTATATCTCGAAAACAGTGAGTCGCACAGAAAAAAGTTGTGAGTAAGCATTAAAGCTTTCTAAATATCCTATTTATTTGCCCAGACTTACATATGCAAAACTCCTAACGGTTCTTCCGATATTGTTCAATAAAAGTATAAAAATTTTTTTTTGCATTCTATTGACTCTGGTGTCTCTCCGATTTGTTTTTCAAAAAACTTTTGTAGGGTAAAGTTAGTAAGTGGTAAATTTTCTTTAATTTGATATACTTCTTCTTGGCTTGCCTCCTATCATTCGAGAGTTAAGAGAGTCTCAACGAAGTAATATTCTATACTCATCAGAATGAAGACAAACATTGTGAAAAAACGGCAGGGGGGGACGGTTTTTTAATTCATGGATCCATAATGGGCGGCTCGGAGTAAGACATACTACAAGCTCGCGGTCATGAGGTGTGCGCTAACGTGGGGAGGGGGGCTAAAGGATTCATTTTGCAGGTTGTCGACTTAATCTTGGAAATATCTCGGAAGCGGTGAGTCGTCCTGAGAGTATTTGTATGGCAGTACTAAAGCCCATTAAATTTCCAAAAACTTATTTGAAAACACAAATGCCGTATTCCTAACGGTTCCCCCGATACAGGTGATTGAAATCCGAAAATTGTTAAAAAATCGTTATTTTGATTATTTTTTTGGCTCTGGTGTCTCTCGCGATTGTTTTTCGGAAAACTGTTTCACGACCAATTTGTACGATGTAATGGCTCTCATTTAATATACGCCCCGTTGTCCGGTCTTCAATCAGTCAAAAGCTTAGGAGTTAAAACCGAGCTTCCGAATTAAATTTTCTTTATTTTCAAGGATAAAGACAAACATTGTGAAAAAACGGCAGGGGGGATGGTTTTTTATTTCATGGATCCATAATGTGCGGTTCGGAGTAAGACATACTACAAGCTCGCGGTCATGAGGTGTGCGCTAACGTGGGGAGGGGGGGCTAAAGGATTCATTTTTGCAGGGTTTCGACTTAATCTCGGAAATATCTCGGAAGTGGTGAGTCCTCCTGAGAGTATTTGTATGGTAGTATTAAAGCCCATTAAATTTCCAAAAACGTATTTCAACATACGTATGTCGGATTCCTAACGGTTTCCCCGATATAGCCTATTCAAAACCGAAAATTGTTGAAAAATTCGTTTTTTCCACATTTGTTTGGTTCTGGTGCCTCCCGGGATCGTTTTTCAGTAAAACGTTGCAAGACAATTTTGTGCAGTGTCCAATTTGATGTCATTTGATATACCTTCTGTTGCCTGGTCTTGACGCAGTCAAAAGTTCAACAGCTTAAACCAAACTTCCAAATTTAATTTTTCCCATTTATAAGTATAAGTATATATAGCTAATTTATCAGAAATTTCACATAGAAAACATCCACACACCAGTGCCGGATTAAGCGAACGCGGGGCCCGTGGCAAATGTTGAGTGCGGGGCCCATGGAACCAGTTAAAACATTTCCTATCTATTCGCAAAAATGATCAACTTTCGCTGAAATTCATAATATGAAATTTTCGTACCTCTAATGACAATGCGTTAGGAACGCCGATCGTTACTACTGAAAGCCAAATACATATTGCCAAGACGCACTGAGACAGATTCACCACGATCAGTGGTTCAGATTCACATTCCAGCGGGACAAAAATCAAAGGAGTAAGTAAGAGATTACTGAAGATTTTGATAGGCAATACATTTTCACATATCAATAGAATAAAGAAATAACAATTATATCCTATATGCACAGTGGCGTAGCTCTCAAAGCATTACGAAAAAAGGGGCCAAGATTATCTGTTTTGAAAATGATTCAAAATTCTTTCACAATTTTTTTTTTTCAATATTCCAAGAAGGTAAGTTTATCAAAAATGTTTATATGAATTAGTAAAACCGAATTTCTGTAGACAAATTATATTTATTTGACAAAGAAGAATTTATTTTAGAAGTCCCTTTTTGAACAACATCGAAAAATGTAAAATTTCGACATATTCCGAAAAAGGCCCATAATAAAAATACTCATATAGGGCATACTGGAATGCCAAATTTGCGTAAACACCCTTTATATTTATTCGGTTTTACTAATTGAAATAAAACAATAATTGGAAATATACACACTTAAATGAAAAACAAAATTTTTGTGAAACAATTTTGAATCAACAGGTAATTATGCCCCCATTTTCATAACGTTTAACTGTGAGTGACAGATATAATTGTTATTTTTCAATTCTATGGAAGTGTGCAAATATACACTGCCTGTCATAATTATAGCCGCACCATAAGACAGACTGATCCTTGGAAATTTCAGCAGAGAGAGCAGAGTTATTCCACATACTATAAACAAAAGGGACATTAAAAAGACAAATAATTTTTAAAAAAGTTTCCTTTTATTTCAAACCGTTATTTTTCTATAATGGAAAAACTGAATTTTCGGTCCGTCACAACTATAGCCGCCAGTGGCGCAACCAGGAATTTGCCCTGGAGGGGGCTACCACCATCAATATTACTAGACATATGAATTTGATTTCGCAAGTTGGGTGATGGTGCTATGTGATTTCGAGAATTCACGCTATACAAGGTTTAAGCTCCCATTGCAGCCTACCTTATTTTCGAAGTATTTTTTTCGTAGCTTAGCGTCGTGGGAACACTCGTAATCAGCACGTCATTAATCATTTACATACAACCCAATCGGAGCAAAGCTTGTAATTGCCCGGTATACTAGAGAGAAAAGAATTTTAGGCACCAACACAATCTGTACCGAATTTCGGATAAGAACAAGAATTATATATTTTATTTGGAAAATCTGCAACCAAATTCATCGCTTCATATTTCATTTTGAAATGTCTTCTTTCCTAATTTCTGGGTCTGGGAGGGGCTTTAGCCCCCTTAGCCCCTCCCGTGGTTGCGCCACTGATAGCCGCACTTGGAACTATTTTGGCAAAAACAGATTAAAAAGCCGAGATTGTGGATACTAATAACGTTGGAGACCCTTTTCGTTTTAAATAGACCCTGAGGGATTGTTTTGTTTATTTTTCACGAAATAAGTTTACCAGTTTTTTCGGGTTTTTTGCTTATTAACCTCTTAGCATCGATAACCGCTGCTTTTACATAGAAAACTCTTTGAATTCGAGCTTTTCTTTATAAGTTTTACGTATAATAATGTTTCTCAAAAATTTCCTGCCTAATTTGAATCAATGGAAGACTCCCTCCCTAACATTTGTAACATTGGCACCAACTTAAAGTATTACGACTGGTGAGAGCTAATGCAATATCTTGCATCAAAATCCGTTATGTATCCTATCTTCTGTATAAAATGGAAGCAAAATGAAATTGTTCCTATGCTGGAAGTGACGAAATCAACAGTGTCATAAGTAAACTAACCTGGCCAATACTTTTAATGAGCACTTCTCGGATTTTCATAGATCTCAATACAAATTTTGGACAGAGTTACTTAACAGTGTTAACCAGGGTTGTTTATGTATGTATTTAAAATTTGATGTAACCACCTCTAATATAGTACAAATTTACCAGGAATATCCTGACTAAAAACTGTTTTCGTTTGAATACAGAAGGCATGTGTCATGTCTTCGACACATAACGGATTTCGTAACAAGAGATTGCATCATCTCTCACCAGTTATTACACTTCAAGAAGGTTCAAATGTAACAGATGTTACGGAGGTGGCCCCTCCTTCATCAAAAGTAGACACAAAACTTTTAAGAAACATTATTACGAAAATTCATAAAAGATACAATTTCATAGAGTTTTTATGCAATAAAAAACGTTTATTGAAACTGGGAGGTTTATAAGCAAAAACCACAAAAAAAAGTTATAGTTATTTATTGAGGAATAAGCAAAATAATTTATCAGAGTCAATTAAAAAAAAAAATTCCCGTTATTCATTTCCGCCTTTTAACCATTTTTCAATTTTCATGCAATATAAAAATAAATAACAGGCGCGACAATCCAGCATTGGACTAAGGCCGCAGGATGTGTTAGTGACATCCTATTTCCAAGATCTTATCTGCTTTTTGTTGAGGTAATGAGATCAGCATCACGCTCAGCAGTGTTATTTATCCCCATAAATGGGTACTCGTTTAACATCTGAGTGAGATCATAGTCCGTCACAAGCTCGTGAGTTCGAAAAACACCATGATCCACGGTGAGATTCGAACTCATGACCCTGTGCACCGAAGGTGCGCGCACTAACCGCTAGACCAGCCAGACTATGCAATATAAACCTTGCTATAATTTTGGAACACCCTCGCCTATATTGTTCAACGATAAAGTGTTTTAAGTTCTAACAATTTAAGAGGAACTGCTTTTTAGAATTTCGTTGGAATCTTGGTTGTTATAATTTTTTTTTATAAATTTTAAATGAATTTAAAACATCTTATTTTTGTTTGAAAAAAAAAAACGCGGGGCCCCTTAAAGCGCGGGGCCCGTGGCATTTGCCACCTTCTGCCACGTGGTTAATCCGGCACTGCCACACACCATAATTGGTATACGTGTATCTATAGATTGGCTATATGCATGTACGCTGTGTTGATGTTTTCTATTTGAAATTTCTGATTTTTAAATTAGCTGTATCTGGATAACTGTTAGGAATTCGACCTATGCATGTCAGATGAACTTTATAGGAAATTGTGTAAGCTTTCATTCTTGCTCAGACATTTTTTTTGTAGAGTTCGCGGTTTCGGAGATTTAGCGGGCATAGAGCTGATAAGCACAAGAATGGGATATTTGAACCCGCTCTCCCAACGTTAGCGCACTCCCCATGACTGCGTGCTTTTAGTATGTTTTCCTCGTAACCACCCCTTATAAATTCATGAAATAAAAAACCGTCACCCCCTCCCGATTTTCCACAATGTTGGTCTTTATACTTATAAATGGGAAAAATTAAATTTGGAAGTTTGGTTTAAGCTGTTGAACTTTTGACTGATTCAAGACCAGGCAACAGAAGGTATATCAAATGACATCAAATTGGACACTGCACAAAATTGTCTTGCAACGTTTTACTGAAAAACGATCCCGGGAGGCACCAGAACCAAACAAATGTGGAAAAAAACGAATTTTTCGACAATTTTCGGTTTTAAATAGGCTATATCGGGGAAACCGTTAGGAATCCGACAAACGTATGTTGAAATAAGTTTTTGGAAATTTAATGGGCTTTAATACTACCATACAAATACTCTCAGGAGGACTCACCGCTTCTGAGATATTTCCGAGATTAAGTCAAAACCCTGCAAAAATGAATCCTTTAGCCCCCCCTCCCCACGTTAGCGCACACCTCATGACCGCGAGCTTGTATGTCTTACTCCGAACCGCCCATTATGGATCCATGAAATAAAAAACCGTCCCCCCTGCCGTTTTTTCACAATGTTTGTCTTTATCCTTGAAAATAGAGAAAATTGAATTCGGAAGCTCGGTTTTAACTCCTATGCTTTTGACTGATTGAAGACCGGACAATGGGGAGTATAGCAAATGAGAGCCAATTAAACATCGTACAAATTGGTCGTGAAACAGTTTTCCGAAAAGCAATCGCAGGAGACACCAGAGCCAAAAAAATTAAAAAAAAAACGATTTTTTAACAATTTTCGGATTCAATAACCTGTATTGGGGGAACCGTTAGGAATTCGGCATTTGTATGTTCAAATAAGTTTTTGGGAATTTAATGGGCTTTAATACTGCCATACAAATACTCTCAGGACGACTCACCGCTTCCGAGGTATTTCCAAGATTAAGTCGACAGCCTGCAAAAATGAATCCTTTAGGCCCCCCTCCCCACGTTAGCGCACACCTCATGACCGCGAGCTTGTATGTAGTATGTCTTACTCCGAACCACCTATTATGGATCCATGAAATAAAAAACCGTCCCCCCTCCCGTTTTTTCACAATGGTTGTCTTCATTCTGATGAGTATAGAATATTACTTCGTTGAGACTCTTTTAACTCTCGAATGATAGGAGACAAGCCAAGAAGAGGTATATCAAATTAAGGAAAATTTAACACTTACTAACTTTGCCATACAAAAGTTTTTTGAAAAACAAATCGGAGAGACACCAGAGTCAATAGAATGCAAAAAAAAATTTTTTTTACTTTTATTGATCAATATCGGAAGAACCGTTAGGAGTTTTGCATATGTACGTATGGGCAAATAAATCGGATATTTAGAAAGCTTTAAGGCTTACTCACAACTTTTTTCTGTGCGACTCACCGTTTTCGAGATATAGCCCAAAACACCAAAAATTGCACAAAATTGCACCTATAACCCCCCTTCCCCGCGTTAGCGCACCCCTCCCTCAGCGCCGAGTAAAATTAGTACCTTTACCTCCTAACTACTCCTGACAAAATACCGAAGAAAAAAATCGTCACCCCCTTCGATGTTCTCTACACCCCCTTTTTAGGCTTTCATTGCTTGGTCTAAGATGTAAGCATTTATTTTATGGTTGTTTGCTACTCTTTACGATAATATCCGATTAGTTCTCCCGATGTATTCACTGGATGGATGGTTGTGGGTTGTCAAATTGGGCGTTGTTTATTTTCATATGGAACCCGCCGAGTAAGAAATCGAGACGGTGTGCGTTGAGACCCCTCATCGTTAATAATTTACGCTCTACAAAGCAAAAATCTTCGATATCCCAACTGAGTGTGTTTTATGATTCGCTTTTCTACCTTAAAGTAGGTACTAACATCGTCAATTCACGTGAAATCCATGCAAATACTGTCAAAATTTTGATGATCGTGAAATCGAATTCGCTTGGTGGTACTCACTTCACATGAAAGTCTCCACACCGGTTTTTGACATTTCGCCAGCGAAAATAATGCAGTTGCACTTTATTTCACAATGAAAAGATGTCATCGACAATCAATCATAGAACGCGAGTGAACATTTATCTTACATTGAGTGAATGAAAAGCAAGTCTCCACGGCACCGTTTCCACGGGAGACATATATGCACGTTTTTCGCTCGGTGAACTCAGTACATACCTTTACCAACTGAAATAAAAATGTTTAAACCAAAGAATAAAACGACTAGCTCCACTACTCTATTTTGGAGACATCGAAGCCCGTCTGTTTAGTGTCATGATACAATACTCAAATTCGTATGAGATTTTTTGAAAAACGCTCCCCGCTCCACGACTTGACTCCAAACTTTTGTCGCCTTTAGTCGCTATGGTGATGCCTTTTCAGTTGTATTCTAAATAAACTCACCACCATATTTATTCATTTTCTGAATATTGTCAAATTCTGTTGGATCATTTCAATCTGGAATCAGTGAAATTGGTTCACTTGATCGAAGATGTAACAAGAGAGTCGCTACTCCCTCGCCAATACATATAAACCAATAAAATGGTACACATCTGGGGGTGCATGATCTTGTCTTGAGTCTCCTAGAATGGGAACTTGGTCCTTGGTTAGATCTCAAAGTAAAAGATGTGACGAAATAATGGGTCGAGTTACCACCTCGATGGACAATGGTAACTTGATGATTAGTGATGACGCCCTGAACTGAAATCAAGCATAGAATGGTGAATATCTTAGATTTAGATTGTGTGTGTGGGGGGTTGAACCCGAAGGAGGATTCGCAGCACTGAAGCCAGTGGGCTTATTGTACTATTGTACCTGTGGGCAGGACTATGCCTGAAGATCATCAAGGTTGATTGTGCTAAGAAATGAGTCGAGGTTGCTAATTGACATAGAAGCTATGTCGTCCGTGTCTGGATAGGTCACTCCGAATTGTATCCAGCGGCGTCGGGCCAGAGCATCACATTCGCAGAGAACGTGGAATGAGCTCTCGTCATCTTCTTCGCAGAATCGACAGTTCGCGTCCTGCAAGAGCCTCATTGTGCGCAGATGTGATCTCAGGCAGGAGTGGCCTCTGAGAATCCCACATATGGTGCGTACTTTATTTCTGCTTAGCTGAAGCAGCTCAGCCGCTCTTTTATGGGAGTATCCTGCTATGAACATTTTGGATTGCCTGAGCCCGGGTAGTTTGTCCCAGTGCTCAGAAGCCTTAAGTCGTTCTTGGTCTTTGATTAATCTTTTTACTGCACTCAGCGAAAAACCATCATTTCAAATCAAATACGAATTACTTTTAATCAAAAATACTACGAAAATAGAGTTTTTTTTACAAAATAATACAAAATAGCTTTGATTCAAATTGTTTCATTTTGATTCATTATATTTTCACATTTGACAAGAACCATTCGTTCGTTGTGCAAAATGTAACCAAATATTTTTGTTTCAAAATGTTTCATTTTTGATTTTATAATGACTTTGCAATGTATTACAATCAAAGGAACACATTTTATTTTCAAAGTAGAAAACAGTATAAGTTAAATTGTTTCGCAATAAAAACAAAAGTTCTGATTTCACTTGAGTTGAATTCGCTCCATCACTAAGTCTGGTTGGTCTAGTAGGTAGGGCGTCCGTCTACAAATCATAGATTCTCGGTATCGAATCCCACTGTAGGTAGGTAATTTATTATGCATTTTAGAGCGTAAAGATAGGTCAATGCTAGTTATAAACTCATTTATGAGTTGTATGTTTTTCCCTGTTAAAAAGGTGATTATACGTTTTTATTAGTAAACGTGTTTGAAGAAAAAACGAAACCATTTTAAAAGAAATTCTACCCTTTTTGAAACAAATTATTTATTGAAAGTATTATAAAGGTTTTTGAATTTATTCTTGTCCCATTTATTTTTCATGGCAATGAAATAAAGTGAAACGTATGAATCAATGAAAAACATGAATGGCGCCAAATCATATATGAAAATATTTGATTCATTAACGTTTTTATAGATATGCTACCAAAGGGTTCTGGTCCGTAGAAGTGGGTAGCTGCGGCCATGGGTGCCTATTCGCTCCCTGTGGTGCCTGTATGACCTGGGACCCAGAAGAGGATTAATATGTTATTTGCTCCTAGTTTGTTCAGATCATTCAGGCAACACTGAACGAGTCTTGACGTGATGGTGTGCTTAGTGAGTGTCTTAATAGCCACTTTGCTGTCTGAGAAGATTGCTATTCTTTTGTTAACGTAGTTAGCACGTAAACAGGGATCAGCGCATATGGAATACTGTGGTGTGGTGCCCCACAGGTATGGATATCCTATGCGCTGGGCCTGAATTTTCGGTTGTTTTAGAGCCATCAGTAAACCATTTTATGGTCTGTGGGTACAGCCTAGCGAAATTAGAATGCCACTTCTCTCTGCTCCATATTTCGGCCTGAAAAATGCGGCCTCATGAGATCTCCTTTGGAAGGTGGTCGGAGGGCATATTCGCGACAGTGATGTTGTTTAAAGATTTTAGCTACCCCTTGCCAATGCTAGTTTTGCTTCGGTTTCGAGGTGTATGTCGACAGGATGTAGGTGAAGTAACACCTCTAGAGCACTGCTAGGGCAGGATCGCAATAGACCGGTGGTAATGAGACATGCTAGTCTCTATACCTTGCCTAACACAGATTTTCCCTCCGTAGTCCGGGATGCGTATTTAGGAACCCTAGTTCAGTTCGTCCCCAGGCAGGTGACGAAATCGATTAGCTTTTCTAGTGGCTAAGTACCAAAAAACCCTCACCCGCATAGGGTTTCGAGTACATTTTGCGTTGAAAACAGCCAAAAACACTCGTTCAACTCGTCCCCACACAAGGGGACGAAATCGATTAGCTTTTCTAGTGCCGATAGTGGCAAAAACCCTATTCGATTTCGTCTCCTGAAAGTGGACGAACTCGCATAGGGTTTCGAGTACATTTTGCGTTGAAAACATCCAAAAACCCTTGTTCAACTCGTCCCCACACAAAGGGACGAAATCGGTTAGCTTTTCCATTGCGTAAGCCGCCCAAAACCCTAGCTTTATTCGTCTCTTTTTCTGTGGATGAGCACGCATAGGGGTTTCTAGTACATTTTTCACATAAAACATCAATATAAACTTTGCGAGTAACTAGAGAGTTCCAAATCCTTGCTTATTTTGTCTCCTATATAATGAAGTTCTCACGGTTTTGGAAAGGATTTCCTGATGAAAACATGGTTATTCGAAAGTGTTTCTTTATACAGATTTGATTCTGCTTGGCAAAGCTGTAAGTGTTTATATGAATTCATACTTTAGGACAAATTTAGTTGAACTGAACTAGGGTTCCTAAATAAGCGTCCGGGCTCTCTTCCACCAGACCACAGCACCGTAGTCTAGAGTTGGTCTAACTATTGCTCTGTAGATCCAGAGCATAATGGATGGTTTCATACCCCAGGTTTTTCCTACATTTTTTTTTTGCATATCCAAGGGGCTTGGTGGCTATATCAGCAGCCGCTTCGACATGCTTTTGCAGTAGAGTTTACTGTCGAAGATTACCCCGAGATATTTCACTTGATTCCCAATCGGTAGTTGGATGTTGTACATTATCGGACGCCTTACTTCAGCCAGATTTGTGTTCCTGAAGAAAGGTATGATGGGCGTCTTGGATGGATTAGCTCGGACCCCATTCCCATCACATCATTCTTTAACTATTTTTAATGCTGGTTCGAGTAAGTCAGGTAATGTTTCCTCAAACAAACCCTTTACCACTATAACTACATCGTCGGCATATCTCTGCACGGAGAAGCCACTAGATGTGAGCTTCCACAAAAGTTCGTCAGCACCACAGGAGGGGCGAAAGTACACCCCCTTGTGGGCAGCTTCTAGTAACCTCAGCACGGAGAGTCAGCTCGTTTATGTGGCAGACGACTTTTCTTGAGGAGAGCATGCTACTAATTCATCCTATAGTCGTATTTCCTACCATTTTACTTCTCAGCGCTCTTTCAATTGCATCAAAGGCAGTATTGTCGAATGCCCCTTCAATATCCAAGAAAGCAGATAGCGTGGTATACTGCCTTTTGTGTAGCGGGTTACTAATCAGCGTGGTTTTTCTGATGTTTTCCATTGATTTGAGCATGAATGAAGTAAGACTGATTGGTCTGTAAGATTTGGGATCGTCCTTGGGCCGGTTCCCCATTTTAGGAATGAAGACTACTTTCGCAAATCTCCATGAGCGCGGTATGTAGCCCAGCGCAAAACTGCTTCTGAAAATACTCAAGAGATATGGAGTTATGGGAGCTCCAGACCCTTTTGAAGGAGAGCCGGACAAATCTCGTCGGTGCTTGTGGATTTAAAAGGCTCGAACGAGCCTATAGCCCATTTTATTTTATCTTGTGTAAATATTAGTCTAGCTATTCTGCAGTCTGAAGAATTAGCTCTGTGCAGACTGTCCTCATTTGAAGGCCAATCGCTCCTCAGTATTTGGCATCTCGGAAAGTGGGTGCTAAGGAGTAACTCGCCCGTTGTCAAGGCATCAGTCGTGTGGCGCCCATCAGGGTGCTTTAAGGTACTGAGGTGTTCAGTGTCCTTTTTAGCCATAACTCGATGAATTCTTGCAGCTGTGTTAGTGCATTCGACACCTTCACAGAATTTGACTGAAATGGTGACTATCTTGCAAGGGATCTAACTATATTGTTAATTGCAGGTAACTATGTCAGTGGCTATTATTCATTCAGAAAAAAATATCTAGCCATAAGCGAAGTAGATTTCCCTGTTCCGCGTGATGGACATCAAAATATTTATGTCAACTAATGACTGCAATAAAATTTCTGATTTTGAGTTCGACCCTTGGACCCCTTCCGAAAATCCTAGCTTCGTCCCTGATTGCGGACAGCAAAGAGTTATAAACGGTATTTTTTTAACCCAAAAGTCATGAAATGATGAAACAATTAAAAAATGGTTTTGAAAGTTTTTTGGCGGTTTAATATTTTTCTGCTATGATCAGTAGAAGTTGGTTCGACAAGAGGATCACAAACATTGGTGGTTGGAATCCTCACAAACTCAATTAATGACACTCAAATCACACGTGTGTATCCCAGTTTCGGATACGAATATCTGAAACTGCAGTCACAGCATCATTGTGCGGATGACAGTTTCCCTGTTCCAGAATATCCGAGTCTCCGAAAGTGAAATCTGTCTAAGATAGCGTATTCAGACCAGGCGGCAACCACCTCCGCAGTTGCTTACTTGTAGTCCGGAAATTTTCGTGAAATGCTAGGTGATGTACTGCGATCATTGACCAGGAGGTGGGGGAGGCAAGCGGCCCTTCCTGCCATGGACAGCGCTACAGCTTGTCAGGCTTGATGAATTCTTTTTTACCAAAATATTCACCACATCAATCATCTTCATCATCATCAAATGTACTACATAAGGCTATTAAACTCTTGGGCCAGTACAATAACGAGAAAGATATAATGCAACAAATGGCGATTTTTTCCTATGAAAGACTTAAGCGAGTAAACCGACTTAAGAATGCAGTCTATAGTCGTACAAAATTTGCTTCTTTCCGTGTTGGAATTTTTATGAAATTTGGTACGCATGATCGTCTGATGGTCATATAAAAAATCCGAGACCGCCGTTTAGACCGGTGACTGGAATAACGGTAAATTAATGTTCAAATTCAACGATATGATACCTTCCCATTGGGTCTTTCCGTGGAGGATTTTGTTAGATATTCAGGTTAGCTAGTAAAATAGAAGTCGCAAATTATAGTGTTATATGTCCTTTTTGCTCCGAAAAGCCATATACACGCCATGGAAACACATGTTAAGCTCTGAGAAGTTTGCCATTAGACCTATAGAGGATTGAAGGTGATATCAATTCCTTTTATAGTTGATAAAGTTTTCTTTGGCGGAAACCTTTCCAACTTGTTCTTTTTTTAAAGGGATTTTAATATTTAGTAAAACGACTTCCAATTAGGTACTGGTAAAGACAACGAAAGTGAAGTATTTAATGAACATAATATCTTGAAAAGTTGTTTAGACAGGAGGTTTTCAAATGAGGGGTATATTTCTTTCAGGCATTACCAATTTTATTTTTGTATTCGTTATCGTTACCATAAATATTTCAATCACAAATTAAAATTAAAATAAGAATAACACTGCAACTTCTGCCAACACGGTACCTATTTGTAACAATCTATTTTTGAGTCAGACTAAAATTAAAAAGTCTATATGCCATATTAAGATGTTTACTAATTTATTGACATCATTCGTTTTAAGGAGGTGTGATACAAACAGTTTATTTTAGTCACCATTTATTTTGGAAGTCTATGACATTGCATGATACGATCGTAAACAAACTTGCCAGTGATAAAAACCGTACGGTGCTCATTTCCCTCAAGAATGAAAGGAAAATCAGAGCACCCGCATGACACGGCACCTGCATACTTTGCCATAGGCCATACCGCATCAATCAAGGAAGCGAAGCGCAATCCGCAGTGCCAATAATATTCGGAAATTGTCGATGATTCAAAAAAAAAAAGAAAATGTCTTTATGTCGTCATTGCTGGCTTGTCTTTTGTATCGCATTATGCGGCGCGCGGCGACTCTGATCGCATTATCTTAGCCGCCTTGTCCAATTTTCCTCAGATTTGCTAGTTTCAAAACGGGACCAATATCCAACATTGCGAACTGCGGCGCGTATCGGGGGAGAGGAAAATAGAATTTCGCACAATCCGCGCGAGACACGAAAACGCGGTCGTCAAAAAGCTGAATTTCCCCGAGAAAATACAGAAAATTCGACCTCAAAAAACTTTCTCAATCTCGTTGAATTTTCCACGGAAGATCTAGTGCTCGATCTGAAGTGAATTGGGGTGGGTTGTTGCGTGCGACAACTTCGGTGCTTATTCATTCCGCGGCCTGGTGTTTGAAGGACTTCTCTTAGTTCGTGCGATCCTTATCGAATTTTAATATTTGCGAAATCTTCTAACAGGTAGGTGACACTTTTCCCTACTTTATTAGAATTTGTATATCCTTGAAGGTGGTTTTTATCCTAAAGTGCAATTTATACCCGATTTTGCGATTTTCTTCTCATTTGGAAATGAGTGTGTTACATAACATAGAAAATAGGTGGATCACTTTCTATTTTCGCTATTCTTATATCCGCGATAGTTTGAAGGAAATGTGATTGAAATTCATTTGATCAAGAAGTACATATAAATAAAATACATTTTTAAAAAGTGAAAAGTGCAAAGATACTGAAAATTGTTAACGCACATAAGTACCGTGTCTGATGATCGCCAAAGAATTCGAAATATTTGATTCCTTGTTTTTATTTTTAGAAAGCTACTTCAGTGATTCTCTGCGTTGAAATAAAAATTTAGTGAAATGTTCGTTGGGAAAGTCTCTATCTGGTAATGTGGTGTGGGATGTAGTGATATACATATAGCTTTTCACGATCAATGAGGTATAATATTACCTAGTGCGAGTGCATTTCAGAAACAGTGAAGCGAGTGAATAAAGTCATAGTAATGACTTAAATATCAATTTATCTATAATTGTTTTAATACTTTAATTGTTTAGATTTTTCGACAAACTCTGGAAACGATCACTTGAACTTTTTTTATTCGAATCGAAGCCCCCGCCGGTATTTAAAGTATTGAGCCTTTGCAAAGATTTAACTCTAAAGATGCTACAGATTCGATTTAGAAGAAAAGAGGGTATTTTAACAAACACGAAGAAAAAAAAAATGAAAAGTGACAGTGTTATCCAATATTAAATTTTATCAGATTACACATCCGCACCCTGGCTGACTGCAACCTGGAATGATGTGTGCCTGTCGGCAGAAACTTTTGACCAACAACAAGCCGACGCAGCCGGATACCTGGGAACCATTTGGGGTTCTGTTGTAATGGACCTTTAGTTCCGTGGAAATCAAACAAGAGTACCGAAACAAGAATATGTGTAAATAAAGTAGTATGGTCCCTCCAACAGGAGCATTTCCTTTCAAGAGCTCAAAGCTTCATAGGTCTCTCCTAAGTCTTTCCAGTTCTATAGTAGCTGAAATGGACAAATTCAGCAAATTGTCCCCATGGACTTCGTGGAGTACAAATCAAACAAACTTGGCGCTGCAAAGTAAAAAGGTGAGGAATATATGTATAACAGCCAAGGAGAAACAATGCGGGAGAACAAATAAAAAGAAGGAAGAAATATAAGGAAAACGGCCTAAATGCGGAGTCTAGCTTCCTGGAAGAAGGTAGAGCCGAAAAAAAGGGCTCATAGAGGAGAAAGTTAAACGTACGACTTAGTAAGAGCTGATATCAAGATCTGACGAAATGATTATATCTCAGCCCGAAAAAATGGCTACGCGGAAATTCTTGCAAAAGTGGAATCTGAACCAGGACTAAAAGAGACGGGGGGCAATAGGGCAGGCTAAACCGATCGATTTAAATACAAATTTTTCTTGTTTGTGTTTTTTTTTAGCCAAACATTAAACAAAGAAAATTTCTATTCAAACGACCTATACGGAGAACTATCTATTCAACTAAAAATTCGGGGAGGGGGAAACCTGGTGGAAAAATAAAAATCCATCATAACATAACCCAGCTTGTTGGGAATCAACACAACGGGCGTTAAAAATTTTCGTCAGGAAACCAGTCTAGAGGTCCTCGATCTTGACGAAGTTATAACATCTGTGCAGCATTCCGACCGAAGGCGAACTGGAACTAGACTGGAGGTTGACACGATGAAGTTACTAAAGTTGCACTCAGATCTCAGCCATAAACATTCTTAGTTATGAAGCCAACAAGGTTCTAGCAAGGGGCGAACGAATTATAGGTAGGATAAACTGTCGCTTAAGACTCTCTTGGTCCTAAAGATAGGTTGTTTAACTTTTGGGCTAGCCGCGATCTACGGTAGATGCAATTGAGTTGGATACCAATTTGACAAGGAAATCACTTCAAATCAAAAGGGGCTTTAGCGAGGATTATGCCTAATATAGGTGGCCCCATATTCTGAAAGATATTGAAAATGGGTTAAACGCTGTGAGGTGAACCATTTTTTCACTGGCATCGTTTCAAGCTGAATGACTCCGCAGAGTGTCCTAGCTTCAAGAAAGTCGCACAAGAGTCGAAACATACTTTAATTTTTGGCTGCCCTAAAATTGCCCAATGGCGCACGCAACTGAATGTCAAATTAGAAAAAAATTAAGTCCACGAAATGTTGTCAACCGTATGCTGTAAACATAGATAGATCAAATCTGTCAACATATTTGGAAGGCAGTAAGTGAGTTGGTCCGCAGCAATTACAAAGAACTTGAAGGAGAAGCTATAAGGAGGTAGGCAGAAGGACTATTTAGCCAAAGCCACCACTGCGAAGTAATACCGAGAAGCGAAGGAGGTACTGTTGTTAGTCGATAAAAGTCAAAACTGCATTCGGAGGATATTTCGAAGTTTTCCCCACCTCGTTAAAAAAATGACCTAAGTCAAAGGGGTAGCATAACGTGGGCACTGCTCAGGAGAAAAATTGCGATATTTATCATCATCATCAGTCATCACTGAGGACTATTAGCCCGACATTAAGCTGTGGTCGTTTGTAGCGTTGACCTATAACTACCACAGTTTAGATAACCCAGCAACTGGTGGGTATCATCTCCTAAATACTCAGGCAAACACAACTTTCCAACCTGATTTCGTCCCAGGATCATTTACATCAGGAAGCCATCATGTTGCCGGTACGCGATCATAATTCCCTCCTTCACTCCAATGTCTTCATCTTCTCTGTTCCGTAACACCTTGTGGGGCATGGTGCGTTCACTCAGCCGTTTGCAGGCTACTTCCAGTCAACGTTATACATTGCATATAATTTCGGCGTGTATACAATATTGCAAACATTTTATACTCATATTTCCTGGACCACGCCGAGATTCGAGCTTTGGACCTCTAGATTACTAGCATCGTAGAGTGCGACTCAACCAAGTGAGCCACAGAGCGTGACTTCAATGTCTGGTAGGTTGCTATTCCGGGAAGACCAACCGAACCACTCTCTCATAGACAGAACTCGATCTCAACGACATGACATGTCGGACGTGGTTTCAGATACTTAGAGGAAGAAGATCAGGGATACAACCGCATCGAACCTTCAGGGCTACTGCCGGGGCTCTTGCCAGGAAGGCATATTGGCAGCTTTTAGCCGTTTTGAAATGACAAAACGGGTGTGGTCCGCCCCGTAGAGGCAGTTGCCGTAAGACCACTACAAGAAGAAGAAGAAGGGATACAACCGGAATTCTCCTGGCCACTAGAATGACACTTGTCCAACTTAGGTGAGGCTATTGTTCACGTATCAATTCCTACCTATCTCGAATAGACCCGGGACATCAGAACTTTTTTCCGGACTGCTGTGGTGCACATATTGCAGCTGCTTGTCGTTCTTGTCGTTCTTGTCGCTTGAGGAGATAACTGACGAGAACGACGACAAAACTTGAAGCACATCCGCAGCCATACACAGCAGTTCACGCCTTTCTGCACGGCTACACGAACAACCTCTCAAATACTCCCGGCGATCTTTCCATCGTCCACGCAATCTACTTCCCAAAATCTTAGATAAGATCTGATAATTCATTCCTGTGTATCCCTATATTTTTCTACAATAGTTTCGTGTTAACCAATAACCTCCTCTGAGACCCCTTATGTTCCTTCCAGAGCTTATATGGGAGACTTTTTTTAATGTTACTGCCTTTGGGTGATGCGACACGGTGAGTAAACAGTACTCGCGTAACACGTATGGTACTGCCGCTTAACGAAACATGGAGTAATGGGGATGAGCTTAGGACCCTATGATCACCATGTGCGAAAACGAGAGGAGAAGATAAAAGTTGTCTGTGTTACATCCTTCTTCGCACACGAAAAGATACAATTTCTTTTTCGTGCATTTGTCGTTCTTTTGGAATATCCCCTTGGTCATGGCTAAAGGTGTTTCGCGCATGTATGCATGAATCTGAACGTAATGTACGCTTGCAATGCGGATATTAGTCTAAGAAAATTGAACCAAAATATTTCTTAGACTATATGTGTTGTAGGTTTCGTATAAATTGTTGAATCGGGGTCGTGGCTTGCACCACAGTGCATAAAGTGGACTATGGGTAGTTGTGGATGCATGGTGCGGAAGTGAACTCGAGAAAAAGTGTTTTGCGCATGATGTGATGCGTGCTTGATGCTTGAAATAGATTAGACGCGTCAGCAGAAGCATCGGCATCGCGAAACGTCAAGCCCAATGCATTTTACATTGCTGACAAAAATGTGCAATGCATTCAGCATATTTGTCAGCTATGAAATTCTGCCGATGCTGCTGCTGACGCGTGTAATCTATTTGAACTATGATGGTTGAAATAGATTACACGCGTCAGCAGCAGCATCGGCAGAATTTCATAGCTGACAAATACGCTGAATGCCAAGTCTTCTGCTCAACATTTTTGTCAGCAATATAAAATGCATTGGGCTTGAGGTTTCACGATGCCGATGCTTCTGCTGACGCGTGTAATCTATTTCAACTATTAGAGTTGGTTGTGTGTGGATTGTTGTTGGTAGGTTTTCTGAGATGATGGGCGCTCGTACAATAGACGGTAATTTGCTTCGTCGTGACTTGCGCAACAGCAGTGGACTATACGTAGTTTAGGGCGTGGGCGAAAGAGAAAATTTACATCCTCAAGTGTATTCCGCGTGCACGTCTCATTCCGGAACCAAAATCATTCTTCACTCACGTAGTTTTTCGTTTCCTTTTATGCTCTCTTTTCTGAGGTTACTGGTTACTGAAAACTTCTTCTGGCCTGTAGGCTTTCCCAATGGGCGTCGTCAGAGTGGTGAAATTTTAGTCGCGGCGTTTAAAATATGTCAGTTCGAGGAGAAACTTCCGCTCCTAGAGTTGAGAGGTTGAAATTAACACTCTGCAGCAGAGAAAACAACATAACGTAGTCCCATTCAACTTGCAAAAAAAAGGTATTGCAGGAATGGACTAGCTGAGTTGAAACGGGCCCAATTAGTGGAGACGGTGCCATTTTCAAAGCATAGGCAAGTCCGAGCTTCCAATTTATTAACTCCGACTGCATGGTTTCCAAGGCCAGTGATAACCGCGCCGCGCCGTAGGCCTTGCGATACGTGTTTTGGCAACGTCATCTAGATAAGGCCGCAATGTAGACTCTTATACGTCAAACTAAGAGTCGAAATTGCATTGCATTGTTCTCGTTTTTAATGACGTCATATGCTTGTTGTTGTTGTTTGTTCGTGTACAAATTTAAGAGCTAAACTATGACGGCATTGTACCGCTGAGTTGCGGCTATGATATATCTTGATGGCGTTGGTTTTGGTTAGGATTTCAGTTATAGGAGGGTTTCTTTGCATAGATGTTCAGTTTTCGTAACATACTCGTAGAATCAATAACCTTAGATAAAAGGAAACGATTCTACTATTAACAGTCATCAGGCCAGATAAGCTACACATGAGAGCTCTCAAAGCCGCCACTATTGGATTCGCACGTCACTAGCTAAACTATGATTAATCGAAGGAGATACGTCAATGAGTGGCCTGGGAGATGCTGTCCCAGTCATTGATTGTCAAATCTGTGTCCCCATATTAGGTTTAGCAATCTGAGACGCTAAAATTTTCAAAACAGAACTTAGGCGCAGAAGTGATCAAATGTCGTAAGACTTAGCCGTTAATAGTTTTACCAATTAGCGGAATCGATTGTGACTCAAATATTTTCTACAAAAATCATAAAGGACCTTCAATGTAGAACGATTCGACCACATTTCTCAAATAAAGGGACGCATTTCGGACTTTCTGTTGAAAAATGGATTTTACTTACGAGTAAACAAAACAATTGAATTACAGAGCGCTAGGCTGGTAAGTAGCCATTAACATAGGATGTGAAAGGTTTGGTTGTCAGACTCTGCAGGGGTCGTAAGGGCCTAGGGAGTTTTGAGATTCTAACTGATGTCCTGATTTATTGAATTGCAATGTTTGAGCTGATGAGATATGTTATTTATAATAAAGAAAAACTTAGACAAGAGACGCTTAGCTTAGACGCCGCCTTAGCTTGTTACCATCAACCCATGTCCATATAGGAAAACCCCATTTAAACTAAGTTTGATTACAACGGTTGCTATAATGCTATTACAATAAAATATTCTGAGTAACTGCCTCTACATATGACATATTTATAGAACATAATTTGAGTTATCTACTTCCACACTGAAACACCAAAATGATAAAGCAAAACAAATATTTCGAAAACACGCAAATACATATATGTACTCCTAGTGTATACCACAACACAAAATAGATTTTCCCTCTGACTTTTCCGACGCATTTGTGCGGCTCCCACTATAGGTTCCCCGCATCGAAATGTTTCCACCAACCAAACCAAAATTTTCCTGGGCGTCAGTCTCACTTTCATGTTGGCTATTTCTTTTAAATTAAAATATTTCAGTTTAGTAAACGCGGTTTGACTTTCGCAGTAAGCGTCTTGCTTGCTATTCAGAGAGAAGATCACCATGCAGGTGCCTTCGTTGTATTTAATTCTAAATCTATTTTAAGATTATGTTATGCGAACTTTTCTTTTATTTTTCAAAAAAGAAAAAAACAAAATGTACATTTCTTCTGAGTATTATGGGCGTTCTAGAACTATAGTGCCAAACTGCATGAGGCACTTTAAAACACACCGCGGCCGGCATACATTGAGTGAAAGAGGTCACAAGAATTAGGGGCATTTTCTGTTTTGCAATGAGCCCGATGTAAATAATTTTAGCGCTGGTGATTTACGTTACTTTATTTTCGCTAATTTCATTATTTTTGCTTTTGTTATTTGCATTTGCGCAATTGGGTCAGACTAAATTTAATGAGATTCTTGTATGTATATTATGCGGAAACGTTACTGCTGGTCATTTTAGTTTTCTGATTGGTACCTCGGATTTTAAGTGAATGGTATGGGATTGTAAAATGTTGCTGTCCCTACAAGAAAAATCGATAATGTTTTTTTTTTAGGTTTACCTAGATTCCAAATTAATTTTTTATTTTACCGGGTGACACACGCAAACTTGACGATTTAAAACGTCGTAAAAAACTGAAATTTATGCTCGTCAATGCCACTGAAACAATCTCCACTGAGGATTTTAGATGACAGTCCTGAGAAAAATACCATGCCAACGAAATTTTTGCAGTCCAGTTTCGTAATTTGTCCTAAAGTCTTTTCAGAAGAACCACTTCAATTTCAATTCTGTACCGACTGCCATCTAGGTAGCATAGTGGTGCAATTAGCATTCTATTCCTTGTTTGAAACAGTTAAAAAAAAAACAGGACTGACTTTAATTTCTGTAGGTCTTTACGCATTTAAGAAAATAAACCGCGCACGTTGAAGGTGTCATTCCTACGAAGACTTCGGGCGAATTGAGGAAAATGGAGACGGAGAAATATTTTTTTTATGGTGAAATCTCGAAAATTTGTTTCTGAAGCTATTTGGATGTGAGTGGGTCGTGAGTTTGAAAAACACCATAAACTGAATTCGTTCACGGTGAGATTCGAACCCACGACCCTGTGACACCTTCGGCGCACTAACCACAACACCAGCCAGACTACAAATAAGTATAAAACTAGAATACGGAAATACCCTTCATGGCGTTCAAGTCACTGCTGAAGTTCATGACGTTTTCCAAAGAGATCCGTTGCACAGTTCTGTAATCCCTAGGCTCCATTCAACTGGTGCAACTCCTGAAATTCTTTCTCAATCAAGACTATATATATATTTTATTTATAAACGTACCTTAAAGAAACCCTTAAGGTTTGTGTTCGTAGAGACGACTCATTGGATGATCGCTCAGCGACCGTAGTTTAACATCCAATTCCGAGCCCTATTTACATATTTTTTGAATGTCGCGACATTCCTTGTATCAACTATGGCCTAAAGGTACATATCGGTATAGAAAATATAAGCATAAACTGCTAGAAACCGATAGTTTAAGTGCGATCGCTGAGCGATCATCCTATGAGTCGTCTCTACGAACACAAACCTTTACTACTCGAGGCGACCTCAGTCAAGGAAATATTTAAGAGCACCTTAAGTCACAGAATGAAATGCCATTTTCAGTAACTTTTTATAATAATACAATAAATAATTTATTTTTACAAGTATTTTAGTGCAAACATTAACTATTTGGGGAAAGTTTATTGGTGCTCTTTTAACGGAAGATAAATAATTTGAAAATCGTTGTCCGTAAAATTAAAATGCGTCCTTGACTTAAGGCGACCTTAACCGAGTTCCTTTACTTTTTCGAACTTATGAAAATTTCTTGAAATCAAGTGAACTTCGATGTGAAGCAAAAGGAAGCATTGCATTTTCCACAGTCACTTTCACTTGAACTAGCCCGCTACCTACTTTGAACTCTTATAATTTCACTTCACTACACAGTTTTTTTTTATTAAAATTGGGAAAATACCACTTTTATGTAAATTTATTATGTCTCATAAAAGAGTTTGGCATATAACTTGTCAAATTAGTATTTTTTTTACCCGTCACTGTGAATATATATCAACTTTGTCATGAAGTTTGCAAAGCACAGAAGGAAGCACCTCCGACTATATAAAGTATATATATTATTGATTAGTGTGACGAGAGAAATCGATTGAAAGTCCGTCTGTCTTGCTGTATGTCTGTCTGTCTGTTGCAATGCAAACTAGTCCCTCAGTTTTGAAGCTATCGGGCTGAAATTTTTTATAGAAGTTTCTTTTTAGTGTATGCTGTATATATGTCGGAACGAATAGAATCGGGTCATGGGGCTACCATACAAACCAACCTCTGATAATTGAATTCTAAGAAAAACTTTTTTCTGTATGTACCAATCTTAACCAAACTTCACCCAAGTGTGTTCTTAGTAAAGCATCAAAGCCGATGGAATCGAAACATTACGTCATAGGGTTGTCATACAAATCAGCCCCTGGAAATTAGGTTCTTCTAAAGGCGGCCCCGACCGACCGGAGTATTGCAAATACCGCACAAAAGATTGATACGAAAAAACCGTGCAGCAGCAGTGTGGTTGGGCGACTCCAAGGTATCATTCTTGGAGCCGGTCTTTTGTGCGGTGTGTGCCACACTCCGGTCGGTCTGGGACGCCTTAAGAAGAACCTTTTTCTTTATGATCCAATCTTAATCAAACTTCACACAAATGTGTTCTTAGTAAAGCCTCAAAACATATCTAGGAACAGATGAAATCGGAGCACTAGAACTTAGGGCTTCATACAAACCAACCTGAACATATTAGGTTCTTGTAAGAAAAACTTTTTTCTGTTTGAATCTTAACCAAAAATCATGAAGTCTGTTCCTTGATTAGCCTCAACGCATTCAGGAACAGATACTTTTTTAATTAATACTGAATCAACATGGCATTCCCTGACTTAAGGTCGCCTTGATTTAAAATCATTGAGATACGATTTTGAGTATGCGTATACAAATTTTCAGTTTTTTCCTGTTAGATCAGTGGTTCCCAACCCACAAATGTCTGCGGACTACTTGTCCTGAAAATGAAACACTACGGACCACCATATTAAGGTTAATTTTTTTCTAGAATTAAGCATAGATTTTCCCAAATTACAACTTATACGAATTCACATTTTTTACACTTTTAAGAATAGAGTGGAAAATCCTTGATAAAAACGTACATTTTACATACAATTTTGTTGTGTTTGATTTGTACCGCAAAGGTATAAAAAGCAATGTAGCCTGAACATGACAGAGGTGCTCTATGCGGTGAATAAGCTCTTAATGATCGAGAGACCCATATTCACGAGAAAGTAACAAGGACAGTTAGTCAGTTTTGGGGCTGGGCATTATGCAACCTAAGGCCTTAGTATTCTTTAAGTCTGCGATTGGTTAGATTATGTTTTTTTAGGTTCATGGGTTCGCAGCACTGAGTCCATGGCAGTATTTCGCTGTACTCTTGAATCGTGATTATAAGGGAAGAACTGCCCCTGCCAATTTAGGTCGATCATAATTAAAAAGCAATGCAGTCGTCTGGCCGTAGTCGAAGTCAATGTCAATAAGCCTTGCTGGAGCCTTAACCAGCCTAGTTGGTTAGTTGCCTGTAATATCGATATAATTAGGAACCCCAAAGAGGCGTTACTTTGTTTTTTGTTTTAATTGTAAACCGCCCTCCCATTTCATTGGTTGATTTGTTAAACGTCGTTGAACTTCGTTTTCCGAGTGTAACTTTGATTCGCAGGAAAATATAACATTTTTCTAAATAGCCTCCGTGGACCACTTACAAGCCTCTCACGAACCACTATCGGTCCGCGGATCACATGTTGGGAAACAGTGTGTTAGATGATCACTAATATTTTGTTTTCAAATTGTTTAAATTTTAACAAAAATATTTGTAAAATTTGGCTTAACAAGTATTGGAAAAGGAATTGCATTCCTTGACTTAAGGTCGCCTTGAGTTGAAACTTGCTAAAGGTACGTTTATAAATACGGGCCAAAGTCCTACTACGTCGGTATTGAAACTGCAGCCCCTTGTGTATTAAGGTGCAGTATAGCTACTATCAGACATGTATGGTAAAAATGTCCATGATAACGACAAGAATAGAAGAAGAAGAATAGGAACAACAAAATTCTTCGGATGTACTCCATTTTTCCGGGATTCCGTTAGTAGAAGTACTGGACACACCAAAACATAATTTCGCGGTTGTATAACAAATCGTCTCCTATGATACACTTTGAGCTTCCTCAGACGCGCCCAGAATGTCTGATACCAAAAAACCCGCGGAACTTCAGATTACTTAACCCCCAACGCCAGCCAGCACCCAGGAACAGGGTACTTTGGAAAATTCCAGGACAGGACACCAGAGGAAGTGTGGAAGTGGAAGAATTGGAAAAGGCCGGGCATTGTACAAACATTTCCCAATTATATGAACTTTGCTTGCATAGAAACCAATCGGTTTATCAACAATCCTGAGGATATTTCACCATTCCTCACATCAGGCGTCACCTATTTGGTACCCAAAAAGGCTGCGGTTGGAAAGCTTGCTGACACAAACGTCCATGGGAATGACGTGTTTGGCGAACCTCAACAAATACCTCACAACCGTTATTAGACACAGGATCTACCTCCACCTCGAGGGGATGCAAAGTGCAATTCATGATCGACTCGGTAGTGACCAAAGCCATCTTAATACAAGCCTGGAAGCAGAACACGGTCATATACTTAAACGTCAAATTATAGGCTTGAGCAGATGGAAAATTTACATTGCGGTAAAGGCAAATCGGGTTGGGTCGCGGCAAACTTTACACGAAAAGTATTGGTTCCCGGTCGATTTTCGTCGCGAGAAGTGCAATGTGTTGTGAATTGAAGTGTGTAAAATGCAGTGAAAGAAAAAAATCCCGACAAAAAGTGAATTTTCCACGTGTTTTTGCGATTTTTATCAGAGCAGACACGGTTTTTTTACGGGTTGGATACGATATCCCCAGTCACAAAATCCCCAAACCAAAATCCCCAAATCAAAATCCCCATAATCAAAATCCCCGAAATCAAAATCCCCGAAATCAAAATCCCCGAAATCAAAATCCCCGAAATCAAAATACCCAAAACCAAAATCCCCAAACGAAGTTCCCCATTTGAGGTGTGATCTTAGAACGCGCGCGCGTTCTTAGATCACACCTCAAATGGGGAATCTAGACTTTCTTTAGGCTATTGAAGGTGGTAAATGATAGATGTTAAATGGCAGATGATAAATGGTAGATGGTAAATGGTAGGTGGTTAATGGTAGACGGATGGTAGCTTTTAAATGGTTGATGACAGATGGTAAATGGTAGATTGTAAATTGCAATTTTGGTGGGTGGTAAATAGCAAATAGTAGATGGTAAATGGTAGATAATCAATGGTAGGTGCTTTAGACTATTGTAATTAAATAGTCCTACTATGCAATAAAAAAATCACCGTCGTGGACTGATATATATGCTAATCAACGGCAAACTCTTTGAAGTAGCACAGAACAACAGCAGATAATGTGCAGGCGATTAAATATGCAATCGGTTCCAACAATAAGCCAACCAAGTTTTCCGCGAATATTCGTTCGGATGAGGACTTGTCTCGACGATGTTAAAGAAAACCCAATATGTTTAGAACGATATATGCAATGGACTCGAATATTTTGTTTGTGCTAATCAAAAAATAAGTTAGTATCGATTTACGTCCCTCCTAGTGCCATTTACCATCTACCATTTAACACCTTCCATCTACCATCAACAATTTACAGTCTTTCATCCATCAACCATTTACCATCTACCAGCCATCTACCATTTTTTACTACCATCCATCTACCATTTACCATCATATTTCGGGTGTTTGGGGATTTTATGATTGGGGATTTTGTGTATGGGTATTATGATTATGGGGATTTTGTATATGGGTATTATGATTATGGGGATTTTTCTACGTTTGGGGATTTCGTATGGTTCCCTTTTTTTACATGCGATGTGCTTATGTTAGTGCATTGTGCAATGTATATACGACATACATATGTTCATAGGCTTGATTTGTGTGCATGTATTGCTGCTTCCCGGCTTTCTAATTAAGGTGGCTTTGGTAGTGACACTAGCTACACATCTTTATTGTAGATTCTGCCCTCTCTTTTCAAAATTTTCAAAATTTCAGTCGTGACTTTCGGGTGGACTTTGGATTAAACAAATGTCGAATTCGCGTCATCCGCAAAGTCGTCTGGATTTGTGGTTCGGTGTAAGAAACACTAGACCACATCATTTCTGGCTGTCCTGCAATGGCACCGACGAAGTATGCGGATAGACACAATGCGGTATACATAGTATTCCATAAACGCATATAAGCACGAGTTGATCACTGAGACGAAACCAGTGCATCCCGCAAGCAGTGCTCGATAGCACTTGCGTTTGCTTCACGTTGTACTGTACTGAGATTTCTGAAGAAATCATCTTTAGCAAGTACAAGTAGTTACCGTAAACGTGCGCATTACTGCGGAAAGTACCCGTCAGCCTCCATACTCCATGACTGAATAAGGGTGAAACGTCAGCCCAATATGTCTGAGCTTAGCAATTTGTCGCTTGCATCCGTTGTAGATTAGATCCGATTATTAAAGCCGAGATCAAAGTAACTGGAAAAAAATAAAATAGAAAAATAAGCACAAGGAAAATATTAAAAAAAAAAACAAATACGTGGACTAAATTTGCTACTTGTCTATCATGCTGACCTTCTTCTTTCATGTTTTTGTTTCAAAAACCAAGAAAAAGCTGTATTTAAAGCACTTGCCACCTTAATTACAAACCTTGTCTGCCGAAAACTAAAACGACAGTTTTCGACAGCTGTATGATGACATGCTCAACAGAATTAAAGAAAAACATCTTGATAAGTTTAAGGATAAGGATAAGTAGAAACATATTTTTATATTTTTGTTTTTGAGATCCATCATGTTCAGAAGTCATCGCCCCCGGAAGGAAACAACCATCATTATAATTTCTAATATGTTCAAAAAATGGCAAAACTATATAATGAAGTCAGAAGCTTTTCCATACCGTCATTAATACCCACACAAGTTCGATGTTCAAGCATCCGGTTCTCCATACAAACACTATGTGCTAAAAATAATTATAAATGTATTTATATTTGTCTTTAAAATATTGTTTCCGAAACGCCTGAAAAGCATCCACAAAAATCATTTTATCACCGTCACGCTACATCCCATTTAGACAGAATAAAGTTTACATTCCCGCATCGCATCGACAATAAGAAATTTGCAAAATAGCGAAAATAGCTTTTCGTACTCATGTGTTCAAGTAAAATGAGCCTCATTATTCTTTAGTTTTGTTGTGCACTTGAAAATGCGAAATTAGGAAATTTTGTAAATTTCAATTACTAGACACCGTATGTACTCGTATACTGAATGAAATTTGAAACCACTTTTGACCCTCGAGTTGGCTTCTTGCCAAAATGTATGCCCAATGAATTTGCACTCCGTCAAAATTCACATTGGCTATTATCAATATATTCTGAAAATGTTCCCCAATTATGTTAGTTGTGTGAGTTTGGTGTTATGCGGATTCAGTACACACATGTTTGTTCTACACGGGATCGTAGCCTATTGTTTTGATTGTATTCTTAATATGTGAACAAGAATTTTGAAGGTTTATGTGTTTAATTTATACACATGCCTACAGCACACATACTGATGTATGCTTTCGATTTTTCTCCGCGGTATTTTTATTTTTCTGACATTGAAAATATTATCTAAATATTGTGTAATACGTATTAAGATTTAAATACGCTTTGATTAATGAATGACCGATGGAACAATTTGGGTATTTATCGTTATATTTTTAGATAAAAACAAAACACAAAATGTCGAGCCGTCGTATGCCCAGAAGAACTCGCGTCTATGATGCCAACTACAATATTGGTCAGAGTTATTACAAGCCCACTCTGGACAATTTGGATCGCAAATATTATGGAAGGTAAGCTGGTATTTTTATTAAATTGATGCTAAAATTATCTGTGAAGTTAAGTGTGTATAACGGTATTCTGATGCAACAATGTATTTATTCATGTCAATATGTAAATATTTTACCCAAATTTGTATTTGTTGTGTTTTAATGTAGAATGTAAAATAGTTATATAAATTCAATATTTTATTATACCTTGTAATTAGTCTAAAGATGATATTTCTGATATTTATAAATTGTTGACTGAACTAGAAATTCAATTGCTCATTTAATTTCACTGAGATTGTCCGCTCCATATTAAATTTAAAACTTTTTGATTTTGGGTTTCTTTTTTGAGCTAGAAAATTTGAAATTAAACATAGTGCAGTACAATTAGTAAAAAAGAGACTAAACCCAAACACCTAAAAAGGGTAAAATTTTGATGCGAAATTGTTTGATGCAGTAACCAGTTACACTAATTTGGGTGTTGGGTTAGGGACATTTTGTAGCCAGCCAAACTATATGAGTTTTCCAGGCATTTGCCTAAAACTGAATCTCTACCTATTTTCTCTATGTACCGTAACCCCTTGTGGGCATGGTGCGTCCACTCAGCCGTTTATAGACTAGAGAGAGTCAACGTTACATTGCCTTTAATTTCGGAGTGCGTATAATGTTGCGAGCACTATATATTTCCTATCCGCATATGTACGGAAATTTTGGAAACACCGACATTCGATCTCCGGGCCTCTAGAAGCATCTTAAAGTGCGACTCAACCAAGTGAGCCATCGTCTTCAAGCTCCGTTTCCACTTTCAACATTGAACTGATTGCGTCAAGTATTCAGAAGAGATGAATGCTTCATTCTATCCACATCTGTTCACTATTTATCGTTAGATGTGTGTCGCGGCTTTGTTCAGGACAGATTAATGATCAATTCTTTCGTTAATAGTATGAATAGATGGTGAGTTGTTGGCATATTCAACATATGCAATCGCGTTCAAGAATTAATACCTTTCTTAAATAGCGCAGACCTCCCAAGTTTCAATTATCAAAATGACGAAGACGAACGAAAATTGAGTGTCTAGACAGGCCCATTCTCCATCGAAAGTAGCAATGGATCTTCCATCGCCACAAAATATATAATTTTCGCTATGTGTGTGTGTTGTCTCGTGTGAACCGCGAGATTGTCATTTCAGATTGCGCGATAAATTGCATAGTGTATGTGCTGTATGGGCGTCAGATCGATTGGTCAATCGATCGGATATGTACTATATGGGCACTCTTAAGCCTAAGGTCTAAGAACATTTAAAGCGTTGGATTTCATGAGCCACTTTGCAAATACAAATCACACCCCGAAATAAATTCTTGGGTTCGCCCCTGGTAGGTAGTGGTTGGATGCAATGGCCGATTATATTCTGCTTGGCCTTTTTTTGAAAAAAGAAGGACAATAACTCATACCACATAAGCAGGGACACAGTCAGGGAAAGAGTCCATGGACTACGGTCCTCTCCCCAAATGTGATGAGATAACATGAACACTGTAATAATGGACACTTATTTAAACATTAAATTAGCTACGCACTTTTTTCAGGCTTCCTGTCAGGAAATCGTACAAACATTCACCCAAATACACATCATCTTGAAATTAAATCCATTTTTTCGAAATGGAGTAACGCTATTTATGCCGTAGTTTGTTTGCTTATCCATGGGGCCCGGACCCCCTCTCTCCATTGTGATTTTTTTTTAAATCCTCGATTCGTTATTTTTTTAACGCCAAAGAAATACGTCCTTTTTAAAAGGATGCAAATGATCTGAAAGTATTTTTTTTTTCAAAAAATTAAATAAATTTGAAAGTTTCCGATACCATAATGTTATGATAGCTTCTAAAAAGTGTACATGAGTTAGAAATTAGGAGTGGGTCTATTTGAGTCACCCCGCAGTTTACGTAACATTTTTTTGCCCTTTCAGTCAAAAGTAGCCTCTTCGCTTTGCAGCTAATTTTCTTTAGATCCATAATATGCAAACGTTGTTTCTTTGTCAGTGCTCAATTTTCATCAATTTCCAGAACCCCAGAGAACAATACTGAGGTAACCGACGTTGAGACCCCATCTTGCTGAAACTATTGGTTTTCAAGATCCTTAAATTATTAGGACAGCTAATCTGCTTAAAACCTTCAGTTCGACCGCGCCGTGTGGTATATTGGAATATATTTATTATATTATTTATTTTCAAAATAAAAAAAATTCCGTATGACCCGATAGATTTGGTAAGAAATATAGGATTTTGTAAAAACGGGATTATGAACGGGCGGGAATTTGTTTTTCGGGATTATTTAGGCATCCCAGAAATATAGTACAACAGTTTTCCACTATAGCAACAGCAAAATACTGATTTACAATAATGTCTTTGTCAAAATTTCTGAAATCGAATTTTGTACACCTCCCGGAATAAGCTCCTGACTACGTGTCTGCCATAGAAGCAACGCTAAACAGCCAATTGGCTCACAGACCTGGCGATAATATTATTCAAGGTTCACAATTTTTTTTACTCATTTTTGTTTTGTAAAAAAAGCCATCAAGGTAATGGCAGTAGGCAAAGTTTGATTTGCATGGACGATCTGTCGATTGAAATGGCAATTCGCTCCGAAGCGATATTTCGAGTGTTTAGCATTCGGCCACTTTGCGAGGGACTACAGTAGTCAGCACGAGAGGTCGAATATGTGCTCCAAGTGAGGTGAGAATGGCCACAAAGCGGCATCATGCGATAGGGAGCCCAGCTGCATATTGTGCAAGAAAGCACCTAGGGACACCTATAATCATCGGACAGTAGGGGTCAAGTGTCTAATTTATCGGGAGGCTATAAAACCAAACCTTGAATGAGATTTTGTTAGCTGAATTCAGTATCTGTTCACACAGACTGTGAAAGAGAAAGATATCGACGTTGCAATTTATCTGCGACCAATACAAGAATCTACGAAGCTCGGTTTGGGTCGCAGATAAAGACAACATTGTAGAAATCTGGACCTGTGGACGTTATGTGTTATCCTTACTGTAATGTAATTATATCAAAGAAGATATGGCCCACGCACATTGCTGCACCTGCGGAAATGTAGATAGAGAGAAACCCTGATTCACTTTCTGTGTGAATGTCCTGGTATTGCAAGGACGCTCGGTAGGGCTTTTCTGGGAGGCTTGGACTTGGAGGATGCAGCAAATGTCAAATTAGGAGTGCTGCTGTACTACCGAAATAATACTGGCTTGTTCAAGGCACCTCCCCAATCCTAAATTCATCACCTAACATATACATTAGTTCAACTTCACGGAGTTTGTGGTTTCAAAACGGTGCTAATTGGGCTTTTGGCTCTACCTAAGCTATACCACTTTTACCTACCCTACCTACCTAGCTTTCCTTGCTGTAACGCATAGCGTCCACAGGTCACCAGGATTAAGTGGTTACAGCGAAAATCAACGGCATACACGTGTAAGGCTGTTACGCTCCGCCACGAAACAAATTTTGAGAGCTTCCTGATGGAACACACAAAAACTTGTGCCCTTTCCAAAAGCCTGCCTGACTCTGCGGGTCAAATGTTTGAACTAATAATATAAAACCGATTGTCAGACGTTGTGGCAGAACAGGCGCGCTTATCAGTCCGTCAGGATGGTTTTAGACGAGCGCGGACTACTATAGACCCAATCACGATGGTTACAGCATTAGCGACGGACTCATTACGGAAGGGTACATGCTGTGCTGTAGTGACGGTAGACCCAATTAATTCCTCGAACTGGTGGTACACAAATGGCGTTCTAGAAAATATGAATGAACCCGAATACCTCGCCACGATAATTAGTAGCTACCTCTCACACCGCTTTTCAAGTTATGCCACTGGGGAGGGACACAAGGAATACATGGCGACAGTGCCGCAGGGATCTGATTTTGCGCCACTTTTGTGGAATATTATGTATGCACTATGCTTCCCTGGGGATCACTATGCCGCCGGGAGTGACGGTAATTGGTTTTACTGATGAGATAGCAGTTGTCGTAAGGGATCTGGAGCTGCGATTACAACCATTATCTGTGGCTGGAAACCGTTGGACTGGAGTTCGCCGAGCAAAAAAAAAAAAACTGAAGTGGTCCTAATTAGCAAGTGCAGAAAAAAAACTGTTCTCTTCCGGGGTTGTAGAGTGTGCTTCTAAGCAAGCCGTTCCGTTATTTAAACACGTTTCCGTTTATTAATTCCTTTATTTGAGTATACTATTTCTACCTGAAGACAACCAGGGGAAATATACATATAACAATATCCCTGGTACTCGAATTACATATACTTATATCTATGATGACGGGCTAGGAAAAACCCTTCGGCTCATGATAATAAAAAATCAACGAAATCGTTTATTGCTGCTGCTCGTAAACATCCGTATTGATCCTTCCGAGAGGTTGGGACGATCGTTTCGATCGTATACCATAACTGGTACTTGGGGCTATGATTGACTCACGACTATGCTTTGGAAACTCTAACAAGAATGATGCCGAACATAGGTGAACATAGGAGGCTGCTATTGTGAAGGGTGGTAACATCAATTATTATAATATATGCCTCATAAGTTTGGGATAGTGCACTATGGTTGCACCTGTGCGCACCGAACCAAATCAAATGAAGCCGACTATGGGGTAGCAGGAATGATGCCCTTGCAGATCGTGGTGGATGAGATCAGCAGGCTGCGCGGTCGCTAAAGCGTAACACCGGAGATGACAGTTCCGATGGGAAGTGGCCTATACTGGCCGGTGGACACATACCCTTATCCTAGATATACCCATCTGGGTTGACCGAAAACACGGGCATGTGAAGTTTTACATGACCCAGTTCTTAACGGCCCACGAAGAGTACCGACAATATTTGCATCGGTTTAAGCTAGACGAGTCGTCAGAATGCAAGGGAATTGCGCATGATGCGAAACATGTCTTCTTATATTGTCCAGATTTTGAGATATCCTCAGTCAATTAGAAGCGGAACTGGGAGAAAACATAAGCCTCGAGAACCTAGTGCCTCTGATTCAGTGCCTCGGAATCAGTAAGCAGGGCAATTTGTGCTGTTCACATGGAGCTACACAGGGATGAGCGTAAACGCAATTATGCTCGCCGTGTTGATTAGCTGAACCAGGTCCTGTGAAGTAATGCTGAAAATGCAGGCTGTCACGATGACAAAAAAAAAATGTTTTGGTTTAGTCGGTAAGAATCCGACATAACAGCTGCTGGTCTCTGCTATACACGACACGTGCAGAATCTATGCAAGATTCCCCATCTGTTTACAAAAAAAACATACTCCGCTGGAGACAGCTGCGTTCTCTTCCGCAGATCAATGTTGGGAGTTAGTTTTTTCTTTACTTACTTAGCATTGTGGGAAGTTTGACATCAAAATTTAGCTTGAATCTAACCGTATCCGCGCTTTATTAAAAATGCAATAATCTTCTATTTAATTCTTAAAACTCTACGGGCATTGTTTTACAATATTTTAGTTAATTATCGTCTATTTTAAATTGTACTTCCTATTGTGATAAATTAAAAGAATTTCGTTATTTTTTCCAGTTTCCTACCGATGCATATAAGCCCGCAGGCCTTTGTGGATCACGCCAAGAAGCCATGGCACGGCAATAATTCCCCTTTCACTAAACTCACCCCGACGAATTCAAAATTATATAATCTATTTATATAATTTTTTTGATTCGCGACTATTATATCCCAAAGAAAATGTAGATTACATTATTTTTAGAGAACCTATATATTTTGTAAATTGCATTTTACATATTTCCGGGTACAAAACGATTTTTTTAAGTTTTTTCTTTTTATTTCATATATCTTTTATCGAAATATGTTGATCCAATAAAATATTTGATTTTCTTCCTAAAAAAGAGAAAAGAAATTGCTTTTTTTTTGTTTTTGATTGTTGCTTTGTTAGTTTCCGCGGAAATGAGTGCTAATTTTGTTTAGTTGAGCCCCGTTAGTGTACCTACACCCCTCGTCCCATTTTACTTTCGGCCGAACCATATAGAAATTACAATTTTCTTATCAGGTAATCATTTTGTATGTATAGAGTAAATAACTTTTCAACTTCTTGGTTTCCAAAAAGGCTTACAAGCGGGCTTATCATCTAATGTCATTAAAATAAATTATTTATGCTAAATATGTACACAGCTAAGCAACACACATGGCTTAACAAAGTTAGTTCTATCAGCATTTTTAAGGATAGTATGTTCTGTGCAGTCTGGTACCAAATTCATCATTACCATGTCACCCTGGTAAAAATTTATTCGTTTAAAGGTCTTTTTGAAAACAATAAAAGCGAAAATCGCCTTTGAACTCACGTAGTTGAATAGAGTAAATTTTGACCTAGGAGACTTTTTGCCAGGTGGACTTCGACCGGCTGTTTTCTTGCAAGGCGGTTTTCAATTAATGGAATTCGTACCAGTCGCACTTACGTATTTTTTAAATAATAACGTTTCAGAATTATTATTTTGGAAATTAATTACTATTCAGATATTCGAGCTGATTAAGATTGAGGCTTTACAGAAATGACGATAGAATTGATTTTATGAGTGAACCTTTGAACAACACCATGACACTGTTTTCTTTTAAACTAACATATATCAAATTATGAATAAGCTATCATTTACGGTTACGTATGGAGGATAACAATTTTGTTTATTCAAAATTCCAGATCAGATCCAGCTCCATCTGCTGGACCACGAGTTAATTTCGATCTGGATACAAAAATTGAGGATGACCTGAATGCTGCCCGAAGCCGTGCTGCCCGGGCGATTACCGAGGAAACTGTTTTTGATTCACGCGGTATGAGATCCCGTAAAGGCGCCCCAATTAGCTCAGTTTTTGATGACGATATTGATGATGATGTAAGTAGAGCTACTGTGACATACTCTAACGACCAAAAATTTAACTACTAGGTTAGATTTATAAGGCATCATGAATGGATCTTTGAAAAAAAAAATCGTTTATTTAAAATTTTAGGTAAAAATGTCACTAACCCGTATCAAGGCAGCGAAAAAACAAATTGCCGCTACTCTCAATGATTTTGATGCTGAGGATGGATTGTCATCGATTCGCAGCCGCAAAACATTTGATATGGATGGTGAGGAGGAATTCAAACCAAAATCAAGAATTCGACGGCTATTAGATGGTGACGAGGAAACTGATACCAGCAGCAAGTTTAGATCACGCAGACTTCTCGATGCCGATGCCGAAGATGATTTTGGAAGCAAATTCAAGTCACGTGCTATTAAGGTTGGTATCTTATTATTATATTCAAACAATTTGACTGTATTAATATCATGTATGTTACCGACTGTTTTTCTTTAAAAATGAGGTGACATGGTGTATTTATCTGGGATGAAAAGAAGTTGTGTATTTGTAGATAACTCTTTCAACAAGAATTCATTTATATGCCGCTCTTGCTCATATTCGAAGATTCAATGTTGAAATTGAACGTAGCAATGTGTTTCGCGAAATAGGCGTTTGGTTCTCTGATCCACTGCCATTGAAAGGCTCTACTCCAACTTTTTTCTTTCTTTTATTTTCCTCCCCCAGTCGTGTTCATGTATTGTCCGTCGCCTAATTTCATATTTGGTAATATTTTATGTTTACATTAAAACAATTGTGCAGACCAGAGGTACCATCTTGCTTGCGGCTGATGTTTCGCCATGGTTGCAGGTCAGAGTAGGATAAGGATGAAATGGAATCACGCAATTATGATATTCATCGCTTGGTTCTACTAGGAGATAATGCAAAAGAACCACAACACCTTATCCTTCCTTAACAAAAGAGCGAATAGGGCCTGACGTTGTTGGGGCAATTCAGCAACCAGAGTCGTCCAATCTGCCAGATGACGGGTCTTCTCCGCCTGGCGATCGTGATGCTGAAACAATAGTTACAAATAGCTATACCACATAGTCAATTTTTGACGATTCAAATTTCAAATGGTTCACTGTCGTTGACAGTTATTTCCACTCACACTCTCGAGCTCTCGAGCACCGCCATATTGATAGACAGGCCGGACTGTCGAAATTCGATTTCGAAAATTTGGTACCTTAGCGCCTGTGGTAGTTGCTATTGCTGTAAATGCGGTTCCATAGCCACATGACAGCTCATTTTATCAGCTGATAATCCGGCCTGTCCATGGAATAGACAGCTAAACGGAAAGGTAAATCAGCTGTCATCCCATACAAACTGCATGGTCCGATTTTAAAAAGCGGTGTTCCCTATCTGTCAAGTGTTATTGTGAAGTTTTTACGAAGTAAGTGGCGGGAAAGATTGTTGCTGGAGGAAGTCAGGAAGTGTATCTATAAAATGTAATAGTCATATCGCAGTTTCAGTGCGACACAAAAGTAAAAAAGACGAATGTTCCCTACCTGTCAGATCCAGTCTGATATGAAAAATGGACCCATTAGTCGTTTCTACGGGCCTTTCCTTTAGTTTTTTATTCAATGGGCCTGTCTATCAAGATGGCGGCTCGAGTCGTCCATAGCTACGGAAGTGACCGTTGAGAAAGTTCAAATATGTTAGGTAGATTTCCATTAATATTAACACAAATTATGAATGCAATCGAATTCTAGAGTAATGTGAATAATTTCCCCTGAAAGTTCTGTCACAACTATAACTGTATCTAAACTGACAGCTAAATGGAGGCTCGTCAAAAAACAGGAGTCGCGAACCGCCATTTGGCAGCTCCTTAGCATCTACACTAACTACCAAATGGGTGCTGATAATAACATAACCAAACTTTTATTTTGGAGTTTTTATTATTAATCGAATAAACAAAATCGGATTCTGCGCGTTTAAATTATTACTCGCCCATTCAAGAATTATTTAATTTCACACAAAAAAAAAAAGAACAAAAGTTGCAAAATTGTCACTTTGAATTCGACAAGCGGTTGTCAAAGCGTCAGCCAACATATGATTCAGTTGCCACATTGAATATTAAAACTGGACGGCCAACCAAATGGCAGTCAGTTTGGATGCAATTAAAACTGCACCAACGAATTCAGTATATGGTGTTTTTTCGAGCTCACGACCCATGTGACGGACTATGATCTCATTTAGATGTTAAATGAGTACACATTTATGGGGATAAATAACACTGCTGAGCGTGCTGTTGATCTCAACACATCAACAAAAAAGCAGTTAAGATCTTGGAAATTGGATACCACTAATACATGTGCGGTCTTAGTCCAATGTTGGACTATCGCGCCAGTTATTCATTTAAGAGCTTTTGCATGCAGAGCCCACGATCGCATAGTGAAGGCGATCGGAATAGTGACTCCGAATTCTCCATTATCACTGAGGAGCAGATTGTCTGGGTAATTAACAGCTTCCCCCCCCCCCCACATAAATCTTCAGTACCAGATGGCATACTATCGTTTATTTCAGAAAACGCAATTTGAAAATTGGAGACCTGCTTTAGTGCCTAAATAACACTGGCTTTTTCAAAACACCTCACCATTTCAAAATAACCCTCATTATAATTAAGTTAATCTTCACGGAATTTTGTGGTTCCAAAACGGCGCCTTATGTGCTAATTGGGCTTGTTGTTCGTTCAGGCTAAGGTACAACTTTTACCAATCAACCATAGATTTTCGAGTTTCAGGAGTAACAGGATAGCGGTAGATCTTTGTTGAAAACAAAATAAATATCCTTTGCAAGCCACAGCCTAACTTAATTTTTACAAAATTTAGAGTAGTAGTTTTATGTACTGTTTACAGAACACTAGCCAAACGAAGCAGGATACAGCCGGATTTTTTTTCGGGTATGTTATTCTTTTTCACCCTGAAAGTAATACATAGTCCATAAGGGTATAAAAATACAGGCTTTATTAAGGGGAATTGTCTACAATGCTAATTTTAATAATAAATTCTAGTGAGGATAAAGAAAACTGCGAACACCATCTACGCCCTTTGCTTGATAGCCTATAGTTCTCTAAAAATTTAGAGTAGTATACTGGGAATCTGTCAGTTATCAAGAGACGCGAGAGCGTCTCGCCCGCCAAAGGAAAAAGAAAAACGAAAGCGAACAAGTCTATGATTACCGGAGACAACTTGCTTTTTTGTTTGACCAGGCTACAGCCTTCCAGGCAACAGCCCCCAAAAAATTTTTTTTACCAAAATATTCCACATATCCTGTTCTAGTGCCTTTCGAAATAAAATCTTCGATCGGCAAAATAACGGGTAAGATATATGCAATAAACGGTGAAATTTTCACCCTCACAGACTTAAGCGAGTAACCCAATTTCAGAATGAAGTCTTCAGTTGCAGAAAGACTTGCTTCTACTGTCTCTCTTCGTGATGGGATTTTTATGAAATTTGGAACGAATGATCCTCTGGTGGTCCTTCTAAAGAATCAATGTCTTCCATTTAGATAAGTGGATGGAATAACGGTAAATTAATAGGTAAAGTTAACAAAAGATTTCCAACAATTGCGTCTATCGGCTCATCGCATTGACCATTTTTTAAAACACACTGCGGCATTGGGACATTTGGATATTGGGACACCGGGAGACTGGGAGACTAGGATCTTGGAGTAGTGGGATATTAGGAAATTGGGACATTAGGGTCTTGGGACATTAGGACATTGGGGCATTAGGCACAATGGGGAAACAGGGACGTGGGGACATCCGCATATTGGGGCATTGGGACATCGGGGTATTGGGGCATTGGGACATCAGGATGTTTGGACAATGGGACATTGGGACATTGGGATATTGGGACATTAGGACACTGGGAGACTGGGACATTAGGACACTGGGATATTAGGACATTGGGACATTATGACCTTGGGACAATCGGACATTGGGACATTGGGACACTGGTACATAGGGGCATTGGACCACTGAGACATCGGAATGTTGTGTCATTGGGACATCGGGATATTCGCACATAGGGGCACTTGGATATAAGAACATGTGAACATTAGGGTCTTGGGTCATTAGGACATTGGGATATTAGGACATCAATACATTAGGACATTGGGACATTAGGTACACTGGCGAAACTGGGACGTGGGAACATTGGGGCACTGGGACATCGGGATATTAGAACATTGGGACATTGTAACATTGGGATATTGGCACATTGGGATATTGGAACATTGGGATACTGGAACGTTAGGGCACTGAGATACAGGGACATTGGGGCACTGGGATATTAGGACATCAGGCTATTGGGACCTTGGGACACTTGGTATAGTGCGACATTGGGACACTGACCACTGGTACATTAGGACATTGGGCCATTGGGATATTATCACATTAGGATACTGGGACATTTGGGACATTGGGGTACTGGGATATTAGGAAATTGGGGCATTAGGACCTTGGGACATTAGGACAGTTAGACATTGGGATATTAGGACATTAGGTGGGAGACTGTGACATTGGGATATTCCGATACTGGGACATTGGGACACTAGGGTAGTGGGAAATTCGGACATTAAACCATTGGGGCTCTGTGATATTTGCACATTGGGACAATAGGACCTAAATTGGGACACTGGGACATCAGGATATTGGGACATTGGCACATTAGGATATTAGGACATTGGACACTGGGATATTAGAACATTGGGATATGAGGACACTGTGACAGTGGACCTTAGGGCATTAGGGCATTAGGACATTGGAACATTGGGACACTGTGACATTGCGACAATGTGACATTGGGACACTGGGTCAGGGGGGCATTAAGACAGATCAGTAACAGAACGTTAACAAAGCGTTGGCAAGGCAACAACAGAGCGTTAGCAGATCGTTAACAGAGTGTTAACAGAAAATTAACAGAGCCTTAACAGAACGTTAACAGAACGTAAATCGAGTAATAAAAGAAAGGTAACAGAGCGTTAGCCGAATGATTAAAGAGAATTAAGAGAACATTAACAGAACGTTAACAGAGCATTAACGAAAAGATAATAGAGTGTTAAGAGAACGTTAATAGAGCATTAACAGAGTTAACAAAAAATTAACAGATTACTAATCGAATGTTAGCAGAGCCATAACACAAATCTATTTTGCACAAAATACATATTAATAAACTATACCCATTTCATCCCAAAATTATTTTTAAAAAAGCTCAGAAACAGCCATTTGTGGCGTATTTGCAATTGCGTTTGCAGTATCTATTTATTTTAAAGAAGACTCTGTGAATATAACTTATGATTATGATATTAAATTTATGGAATATGCTGAACAAAAACCTATTGAAACTTTTCCCAAAACAAAAATTTTAGTTGGCTATTTAAGTATGCAAAAATATATGATATCTGACCAAAAACAACAAAGTTGTAAAAGTTACCCCGCCAAAGAAAAATTCATCTGCCGCAAAAAGAATACATATCACTCCAATCCGCTGCTCATATCTAATTTTGTTTGCTGGATGTACTTTTGTTTTAGGTGTAAATGCTGGAGAAGTTTAAATGTACAGGACTACTTCTTAAAGTAATTTGGAGGGAGCCGTCAAAGTGGCACTGAATAAAATGTTAAAGCTCCCACCAAATTACTTTAAGAAGTACTCCTGTACATTTAAACTTCTCCAGCATTTACACCTAAAACAAAAGTACATCCAGCAAACAAAATTAGATATGAGCAGCGGATTGGAGTGATATGTATTCTTTTTGCGGCAGATGAATTTTTCTTTGGCGGGGTAACTTTTACAACTTTGTTGTTTTTGGTCAGATGTTCTTTACGGCCGAATGCTGACAATTATTATCAAAACTCAATATTGGTTAAGAATAGAATAAATGGAGGAATAACGAAGATTAAAAGTCAAACATAGTCCGGTATGAAGATCTATATATAAAAATATATTTCAAGTGGAAATGTACCATTGGTTAAGCTTTTTATACCCTATACCCATAAGATGGTATAGATTGTTTTTGTTACGACGATTTATGTAACACCTCAAAGGAGCCACCGGAGGTATGGCAAAGTATATATATAAATGATCAGGGTCGGTCCCTGATTCGAATAAGCCATGTCCGTCTGTCTGTCTGTCTGTCCGTCCGTCCGTGTGTCTGTCAGTTCGCATGATAACTCCCGAAATAATGGACCTAGCGTTTTGAAATTTCGGTCAGATGATGGCTTTGATAAAAGCTTGGATGGTATTGAAAATGGGCCAAATCGGACCAAGGATTCCCCTACCTCCCATACAATTGACCCCTCCTTGATAGTGTAATACGGCCATATTTTTCGACAGTATGTCGCTAAGGACCTGAAATTTTCATCAATGCCTAATTGTGACATATGCTTGAAGTTAGTGGAAAGTGGAGAAGGTCTGACTTCCCCTACCCCTACATCCCCTACACAGCAATATTCCGACATATCTTTTGATAGAATGTCCCGAAAAACTTGAAATTTATCGCAAATGATAGCTGCTGGATGCCGTTATAAGAAATTAATGATGTGCGAGATTCAGCCCATCTACCCCTCCCCCTTAAAAAAAAATTAAATTGAATATTTTCGGTTTTACGCGCATTCTAAGTCTGTACATGGGTATATGGTATACACTCATCGTGCTATTCGCACGATTAGAACTCGGTCTCGTTATTACTTTGTGTTTTACACTAAAAAATTGTTGACTGAAATTATTCTGTGCAATGTCCTTTGACAACTGGTCTTCGAAATAAATAATTAGAGTTGTTCCTTTATTATTTATAATTTTTTTCAAAGCTATGCCTATGACAAGACATACATAGATGTGTGCAGTGCATCAACTGATTATGCAACGGACTTGAAGTGCCGATCCCTAGAGGCACCTTTGGAGTTATTGAGTAAAAAACAACCTTAGACTCATTCTATGAAATACTACAAACAATAGCGTGTATGATGGGGAAAATACTAAATCTTTTTTCTGTGATTTGAACTTTTGAACCTAGCCAATGCAATCCTTCTCTGCTATATGCAATTAATATTCAGCCCCTATACACTCTGTTTACTGTAACTAATCACAAATAATAATTTACCGTCTACCATTTTCTTTTACAATAATAATATCAATAGCAGCTTTTTACATCAAAATATTTGCTTTTACAGGTCATGTAATTCTTTTATGCCAATCTTCAGTCGTATTGTTTACGTATCAAATTGCGACAACAAAATTACAATTCTTAAATAATGCTATTTCGATCGAAGTTCATCCTTGCCCCTCCTATTTCAAGGAACAGTGTTCTTAATGAATTAAAAATTTCAGCTTTTACTTATGACTAGACAGGATCATCTCATCATTACACAATATTGTAAGATTTCAATTATCTTCTTTCCCCAGCATATGTTTTGTATGATATGTATATTGTTCCTCAGCATCAATTGCTTACTTTTTAGTTGAAAACACGTCTACAAGAGATTGATTTAAAAAATTCATTTATCGGTGATTTACCGATTAGTTGTTATTTAGATTAAATCGGTGTAGCAAAATCTCATTCTAAAGCACCTTTACATTGTCACACACTAGTTTATTCTGTTTGTATGTATTTACCAACTAATCTATTTACCTATGTTGAGTAGATTTCTGTAATTTGAAAAATGTGTACCTAAATCCTTTACCTACACCATACAAAAAACAATATTCCACATGGGCACACTGACACCTGCTATACCCGAACAAAATATTTTAAAGTATCCAATTTATACCCTATATGTTTGTAAATTAAATGTTACTTACTATTTTTTTCAAATATGCTCAGTAATTATTATTTTTTCTTACATATTCCAGGCCAACTCTGACGTTAGTGCCAACACATCTTCAATTTCCTCCAGTTTCAAGCGTGTTGCCATCTCCGATGCAACGGAATCAGTAAATTCGGCTGCTTCGATGCGCGCTCAAGCCTCAAAAGCACGATTGGCCGACATTGAGTCCGAAATGAGCGAAAGATCGGAAAGAATGATTGAACGTGAAAAACGTGCCGCCAATCTGAAGAAATTCTTGGCCGAAACTGAAATGGAAGCCATCACAGGTTAAGCCTTAACGGATAATAATAATTATATTAAAGCATTGCTAATTAGTTAGGTCGTCGTATTCGAAAAAAACACGTAATTTAAATTGCCCATTGCATCGGCTATTTTACGTATTTTTAAATAACAAATCAGGAAATAAATTTCAGAAAGAGAACCCAAAAAAGTAGTTCTTAAGAAGTGGTTACCTTACAACACGGGCAATATAAAATATATGTACTCGTAAAATATAATAATTAGTTAAAAACAAAACAAGAAAAGAATTAAAAGAAAATTTACTATGCGTATCTCACTGAACGTACATTTTAAGTTGTGTGTAAATATTGTTTAATAAAGAAACGAACCAATGACGAACAATGTGGGAGTATATCAAAACTTTACTCCATTGGATTGACAATATCTACAATCCAAATAGTTTGTAATAAATCATATTCTTCATCTATATTGTTGTAATCATCCGTAATGAAATTTATAAACATTTATGTTTAGTTAAGGTAGTTCAATTCAATGCATTCATATTTAATGTTCAATTTTTTACAGAAATGTATATGAACAGTAACTGTTGATAAATAAAAAGTTTTCTCTTGGGTGTTAGTAATATGTTTTCACTGTGCCATTTCAGTAAAGGGAGTAAAGATCGTCGATGCTTCTTCCTAAAGGTACACGTAAAAAAAAAAAATTGTAAATAAAACAAGTCTCCGGTAAGAGGTAAGATGCCAAATTCATGCATTCAGGTTACTCGTACATATTTATCCATAATTTAAGCTTAAAGCATTCCTACTTGTAGCATGGTCGTTTACACTGTCTATAAAATGCTTTAAGCTTATTTATTGGATAAAATGTATGAGTAACCAGTCCTAAGTGTGTACCTATAGGGACCGGATCGTTCCGTAAAATAACTTGATGCATAAATTCAGGTATTGTGCTAGGCATCCCCTTGGTTATACTCATAAATGATAAAGGAACAACTCTAATCCCGCGTTAGTTATTCCCAAACCCAGTTGACAAAGTAAATATTGGAAAGGATAATTGAATTACCATTTTATTTAGCATGAAAACCAAGTTATAAATAACCAGTGGTACATTTCCTTTTGATATACTTTTTACATTTTTATATAAATCTTCACACCAGCATTGTTTGACTTATGATCCTCGTTACTGATCCATTTATTCTATTCATAGCAAATTTTGTGTTTTGATAATAATTGTGAGCCTTAAGAAGGAAAGTCATTTCGTCCTTACTAACAAAACGGACTGATATACTTCTTTACTTTACTTTGATACCCATATATATGTATGTATTACATTATCTTGAATTGCTTGTTGTAACCTTATAAAACTATTATTATAATTTCGAAGAAATTTGGTATCAGACGAAGAGTGCCAATGTTGCTAAAAAATATTTTTTTTTTCAAAATTGGATTATAGTTATGTTACGGCTTTTGAAGGACGAAATTTGTCCGGAACTTTTCGCAGCATCCCCTTTCGTTCGGCACACATCTTGATCATTTAACCTCTCTGTCAAAAATATCCTTTTTGGCCTGAAGGATCCCTCGGAAAGGATTCAAGATACTTCTATTAGTATTGTGGGGAAGTCCTTTCAGAAAATCTTGAAATTTTATACACTACATTTTCAAGGCCGCTATTACACAGTCATATATTGGTAATATATATTATAATAGATATTATCATATCCCTAAGCCTACTTGATTTCGCTTCCTGCACGTCTAAAAATTTATACTGAATGAATCGAGTAGGCTTAGGCATATGACATACATATTATAATATAAATATGACTGTGTAATGGAGCCCCAAGACGAAAAAAGGACATTTCGTCCTGATAGATTTAAGCAACACTATTCAGGAGTATTTTACTATATTTGTTACAGCCAAAAGAAAAATGCTACTTTGACTTTCCTATCCCAGTCACTGATAAAAACTCTGGTGTCCGATCAAAAATCATGCACGAAATTTGGTGAAGATCGCATCACGGAAAAATTATGACAGTCAAAAATATTAGGGTTGTTGAAGCTAAAAAGTGACACTAATTTGTAAGTCACTTTGTTATTCACAAATATCTGCAAAACTATGAATCTGGTCACAAAAAAAAAATAAACCTCATAACATTTCCTTTGCAATGATATCAAGTGTCTCCAAAATAAAATTAAGGTTTTAAGAAAAAATCCCAACTTCAACTTAGTCGATTTGATTGCGTTTGGGATTTAATCGATTTTATTGATTTTCGGACATGAGTTTAAGCTGTACAAGTGGCGTGTCATGCATCAGATCTACCCAATTTGATAAAAGAAATCAATTCTTATCAAAGGAGCTCATGATTTTCATCCTAGTTAATATGGCTCTGACCATGTCCATTTCATATTCAATCTTTTTAATTTCACTCAGGGACGTTAGGCTCTTAAATCTCGATTTCCCAGCCAGGGACGTTAGGGCTCTTAAATCTATCAAGGAAAAAAGTGCTACTGCAGTGGAATTCACAAAACCAAAATTTTTCTTCTGCCAAGCTGACGACTAGACCTGTTCCTAACACCGGTACACCGGTTTAAAACCGGTATTTAATCAACACTGGTACCAATATTTTTTCAACACAGTTTTTTCAGGTTTTGTAGCATTTGTTCAGTACCGTCTTTTCAGTTTTTTTCAGAACCTGTTCAGTACCGGTCTTTTTCAGTTTTTTTTAGCATCTGTTCAGTACCAGTTTTTTCAGTGAGTGTTATTTTGAAAAATTTTAGCACGTTTTTCGGGGTTTTTCCTGATTTAAGCCACGATTTGTTTTTCATCTGTTTGAAAACTTCATTCATTCGGAAAGGCACCCCGATTTCCTCAGGGAAATACTCGTCGAATCGGCGGAACAGAAACACTAAGGTAATTTCGGGACCCTGATTCTAAATTTGTGGTAAAAAAACAAGGAAACATTTTTTGTGGTTGCCCGTTCCAGAATGGTACCCCTGTTTTCCCGGGGCAATACTCCTCCAATCGGCGTGGCAGAAACACTAAGGTAATTTTGGGTTGCTAAGTCGAAATTTGAGGTCAAATACAAGAAATAATTGGGGGTTGCCCGCCCCATAAAGGTATCTCCTGTTTGAAAAAAATGGTATTGAAAAAAACCTGCAGGAATCGGTGCACCGGGTGTGGTACCGAGTGTTGAAGAAAACCGGTATGAAATCTGAGTACCGAACAGGCCTTGACGAATGACTATTTTATTAGGGTAGAGCTGTTCTGCCATCGTAACCAAAAGATATTTCACCAAGACAATGTGTCATCTCAACCCTACACGATTCAAGTTTAACTGAAGTTAGACTTGGTTTTCCTTCTTCTACATTTCCGTAATTTGAATTAATAATATTGAATTACTCCGGGTTCGATCGCATTAATTCGTTCAATTGGCTGATTTCAGATTGTAAGACGAAACCGGACGGGTAAACTTGCAAGACAAGAGAGCTTTTGTAGTGGCCAGCAGACAAGCATTGTGCATTTCACATTGTAAGAACGAGACTTACGAAAGAAAAAAATCGTGACACGATTATTTTTATTTCATAAGAAACGTACGATCGATAAGACGATTGCATCTACCGATAGTTCAGGCGTCCTGCGACGAGAATTAGCGCGTGTTTTACTTGCATTTTAATCTTGTCGACTCGTCATTTCATTGTACACTAACTTTGGAGCGTGCATGGCAACATTTATACATGCTTGCTGTGTGATTATTGTTCGCCGGTCCGTGTTTTGATCGGATAGTGTGAAATGATCATACGATGGTTCTTGTCTTGCAAGTTTACCCGTCCGGTTACTTCTTACAATGTGAATTCACCCATTGGCTGATTTCAGATTATAAGACGAAACCGGACGGGTAAACTTGCAAGACAAGAGAGCTTTTGTAGTGGCCAGCGGACAAGCATTGTTCATTTCAAATTGTAAGAACGAGTCTTACGAAAGAAAAAAATCGTGACACGATTGTTTTTCTTTCGTAGGAATCGTACGATCGATAAGACGATTGCATCTACCAATAGTTCAGGCGTTCTGCAAAGACAATTAGCGCGTGTTTTACTTGCATTTTAATCTTGTCGACTCGTCACTTCATTGTACACTAACTTTGGAGCGTGCATGGCAACATTTATACATACTTGCTGTGTGATTATTGTTCGCCGGTCCGTGTTTTGATCGGATAGTGTGAAATGATCATACGATGGTTCTTATCGTCCAAGTTTACCCGTCCGGTCGTTTTCTTACAATTTGAATGAAGCCATTGGCCGCTGGTTTGACACGTCTGTCTCTTCTCTTAATAGTTTTTGCAATGAGCATGTCATGTGCACTTATCTGTCATGAATCGTTTGCAAATTTTATTAATTTTGCCAAAAAATGCGTGATCTTAAGCGTGATTAGCATTTATCCGTTTCCAAATGCATAGAAAATCGCAACGAGTTTAAGATTCCAGGGAGCCCACTGATTCAAAAACAACAAAAATTAGCCTTACTTTATTTTTTTTTTTCTATTTGGAGGCTTGAGTTGGGATATTTTGAATGGACTACTCGTATGCTATACTTATTGACAACTTGTACGTACATTCGAGAATCATCGCAGCTAATCAGAACACGAATATACCATTTTCCGAAGTTAACATTTTTATATATAGAAGGATACATACAACATGGTCGGACTCGGAGATGCTTCCTTCAATGCGCTACAAACTTTATGATATGACAAAGTAAATATACTCTTACATTTCTAAAGTGAAGGGCATAAAAACTCTAATGCGAGAAGCGGCTATTTAACTTCATTTGGCTAATCCGGCCCTGACTAAAGCTTTTTTCAGGTTTTTTTCTTGTAAATACATAAAGTATGTACCAATAAATACACATGTGTAGGGTAGTTTCAGATTGTAAGACGAAACCGGACGGGAAAACTTGCACGACAAGAACCATCGTTCTTACAATGTGAAATGCACAATGCTTGTCTGCTGGCCGTTTATTAGCACAAAGAAACGGACGGCGAGAGCTTTTGTAGTGGCCAGCAGACAAGCATTGTGCATTTCACATTGTAATGTAAGAACGATGGTTATGGACCGGGTTTCTGATAGCTCTTATTCAGTACCTCTCGGCTGATTAGTCTTATCGCGTAGAGAAGACACACACCATATTTAGAAAGCTTTTCCATTGTATTGAATGGAATTTTTGTTTATTTTGCATAGCTACGCCATATTTAGCTTGTTTAAGTCATCATCTTAGATTGAGAAAATCATTGCGCGCTTTCATCCAACAGCGTAAATAAGCAAAAGATAATATGTACATAACTATGCAAAATTAACAAAAAATCAATTCAATATAATGGAGAAGCTTTTCGAATATTGTGTGTGTCTTCTCTGGGCGATAAGACTAACCATTCTATAAGATCTACGAGAGAATGGGCCATGGTCTTGCAAGTTTACCCGTCCGATTTCGTCTTACAATCTGAAACCACCCTGTGCTGTAGGTACTCACAGAAGAAGAGCTTTCTCAAAAACAAAGCTTTTTCATTTAAATTTTTGAGTTTATTTTATTATAGCCAAAGAAAACTAATCCACTTCGACCGACAAAAATCATGTATCATGTATCTATGAGTTTTTGCAGCGTTATGGGGAACAAAAGACCAGACTAATCGGTGGTCCGGAACATGAAAAAATTGATTTTTTGAGATTTTTTTATGTTTTTTTTTGAAAACCGCCGAAAGATACATAAAAATAGTCTGAGAACGAAAAAAACATACGATTTCCTTTGCAATGATATAACAATACCTTAGACGTTTTATTGGAAAATTAGGCATTAGACTGATATATAATTGGAAAATTAGCTCGCTCTATTTCCCTCCACATTCTGACTAGCTTGGGACACTCTTTCTCTTTACCAGTGCTGCCAGATAGGCTGCAACCCTTCCTCCAAATAAAACTAGAGTTCCCCTTAAATTGGAAAAAAGAAAAAAATTATCAAAAAGGCTCCACGCTGGGCACCAATTGTGAGGTATGGACGAGGAAACGAAGCCTAATGGCACCGCGAGGATTAATAACACAGTTATCGAGACGACTTGTCGGAGCGACGAAAGGTGCTCGCTGTAGCTCTAAGTCGGGCTAATCGTAATGGAAATTTGACATCTGTAGTCAACCACCATTCAAAAAGAAAAAAAAATCAGGTTGAGGTTAGCTCATAGCCTTATTGTTCCTAAAATACGTCGAGGGAAAAAGGACTCTTATTCAGTGTAGATGGACTCAGAACTTTTCCACGGTGCTTATCACCTATCAATTTGCATGATAGGGTGTTTTTTATAATTCCTACAGTAGGTGATATCTCCAGGCATTGCCCCTCTAATATTTACCACTTTCACGAAAATAATTCCGCTCAACATCCGCACGTCATTTGATTTCTTTAATGAAAAAATTATACCCAAATTTAAATTTACTTATTAGTAATCGAAGAAACGCGTACCGGCCACATATAAGAGAAGGTGTTGGAACAACCAATATGTATGTGTACTACATCTCTCACCGATATCGATCAGAAGAGTAAAGTAAATAATTTTAATTTTTGGTCGCAACCGCCAATTTAAATTTAATTTAAATAGTCAAAGCGATTATCACAGACACAAATTTTGAAGGAACTCGCTGATTTGTGTTAGCAAACGAACCCCCAAATTCCCCCGAAGCTTCTTTATGTTTCCTCTAAAATTTCCCCTAAAAATGTTATCCTCTTAAAATTCTCCCTAAGATTAAATTAATTAAATTAAACGTTACAGTGCGAAATGTTAATCTCCAGAAATCTAAATTCCACATAATACTTTTTGGTCTAGGGTAGGTATAATTTAACACATTTAAGTACATATAGTAAATCATTGCAAAAAAATCATGTAGTTTATTTCGTATTTAGGACATTTTGCTATCAGACGAATCGATTTGCAGATATTTGCGAAAAAAAAAAAATTAGAAATTAGAAATTCACTTTGTCATTTTTTATATACATACATGTAAAAAATACTTTGTTGTTAATATTTTTTAAGTAAGCTAAGTTTGCTTTGCATAGAATAAGTGAAATTATAATTTGATGTCAAAATGGAAAATTCATTAAATTAATAGAGGCCAGATGAGGAACCCCAAGTAACAATTTCATCCCTATAATACTTCGTAAAATACTCTCTTCTAACAATAATAGGGGCACTTTACAGGGTATAACCACTGAATACTAGTCCAATGATGGCATTTGGCGCCGTTTTTTAATCCAATAGAACCTTATTGTAGCACTAAATTATGCTTCAAAAAAGGCGTACGTCATTTGCTTTATATCATCATTTTCTGTCATTGAACGAATTTGCAAAAAAAAAATAGAAAAACAAAATTTCCGCAGCTAGCATCGAACCAATGTCTGTTGATTGCCCGTCCTACACGCTACCACTCAGCTAACCGTCATTGTTCGGAAAAACTACAAATGGTTGTTGCTACTATAAAAATGCTTGATAATTCTTTGTCGACTCTTTTGCACTGCACCCTATCATACATTTATCAATAAAAAAGAGTGAATTTCTGCGCAGAGATCACCTTAATTAGTTTCGAAGATAACAATGAGTACATACGTGTGGGTTTCATGCAAGATTCCAAGGATTACTAATGCAGAAACTGTGTATTTTAGAAAACTTCATAAGTGTCAATTCATTAAAAAATCACAAATTCCATCCTTCTATAAAACTACGGTGAACAATTTATTGGATGACCATACGAATGTCACATTATAAAAATGACACCGACTGTGCTATAGAAGAATATATGCATGTGTGTGAGTTAACTTAGAGAGACTATTGCATGTGTGTGGTGTATCATCCAATAAACACAAGAGTGGAGTATTTAAAGGAGTACGTTTTTAGATTAACGTTTAGAGACAGTTTTATCGAAGTTTTATACCATTATCTTTAAATTTATTCCATAATGATGATATAAGCTTTCCGGAAAATACTTTAAGGATGTTTTATCGGATCAAAATATTACTTTAAGCGATATCACACGATACATGAATTTCGTGGTACTATAATGATTGCTACAGGGTGAAGTGCTTCTTTAAAGCAAACGAATTGTTGCTGGGGAATTAAATATCGTTTTTGTTAAAGGTAATTTTTATACCCTTCGCCCATATAAAAAATATACATACATATATGATCAGCATGCTTGGGGAGTCGATTGGGCGATGTCAGTTTGTCTGTCTGTTGCGACGCGTTTTACTCGGCCAATTTAAAAGCTATGAAGCTGAAATTTTGCACAAATGCTTCTTTTCGCTACAGGCAGTTTGTATGTTTGAATCGGTAAAATTGGGCAATGCGGTCATGGGGCTGCCATACAAACCTAACCCCCCAAATTAAGTTCTTCTAAGAGGCACCATAGACCCTCCGATCGATCGGCCAGATTTTTTGATTGCGAGATAAATCGGAAAGTGTATGGGACCATCGGATTCAATTTTTTGATTTGACATGTGGAACGTATTGCCAATGCAATTTTCCGTACAAGCTGTCATGACAATCATGTGTTCACTGTTGCTGATTTTTGGACATAAACCTGTGGTCGTTCTTCATGCTGTGGTTGTGGCGGTCATTCTCCAACAAAGTAGCAATGGATGTCCATCTTCCATCGCCAAAAATGGTATAATTTTCGCTATTTTGTGCTGTGTCTTGTGAACCGTGAGACTGTCTATTTCAGATTGCCCGATTATTGCTGTACGGGCGGCCAATCGATTGTGGGCAATCGCTTGCCCGATCGATCAGCCGAGAAATCGTCAGGTTTGTGGCGCCCTTGAGAAAAACTTTTGTTTGTGCACCAATTTCAACCAAATTTTACACAAATGTGTTTCTATTGATGACACAAAACATATGTAAAAATGGATCAAATTGGACCATGGGGTCATGGGGCTGCCGAACCCCCTAAATTAGGTTCTTCTAAGAAAAACTTTTTTATTTGTGCACCAATTTCATCCAAATTTCACACGAATGTGTTTCTATTGATGACACACATTATATGTAAGAATGGATCAAATCGAAAAATGAAATAATGGGGCTGCCATACAAAACTAACCACCCAAATTAAAGGGTGCAAATTTCGGCTGCGCCCGGCCTCGTTATTAAATAAGTTTTATATTATAACAAGCTGTGAGAGCGAGCGTTCACTTTTCAATTCTTGAAACTTACAGATATATTTTGAGTCAAAAGTCGTATTTCAAAGTGTGCCTTCACTTTTGATTCACACTGTATAAGATTATTGTAAATAAACTCTTGTTAAAGATTTCATAAACTATCGATGTTCACGATATGGCCATGGCCATATCGTGAATATTATAAAAACGATTTTAAATGTTCTTCATCTGGCCTCTATTAAATTAATGAATTTTCCATTTTGACATCAAAGTATAATTTCACACAAAGCAAACTTAGCTTACTTAAAAAATATTAACAACAAAGTATTTTTAACATACATATGTATGTATGTATGTATTTCAAATTGTTATTTGCATATATACACATATGGACAAACAAATAAGCACACCCCTCATGTACGTTTTTATGGCAAAGTTTGCCCTTTTTAAAATTGAATTACTCCAAATAGATAGTCATTACAACAATTAGGATACAACAATGCCAACGGAACCGAAAAACTAAATGGCACCCTCCTATTTTCTTAGTCCCTCCCGATATTAACTTTGAAGTGGGTTTTCAGCTTGGTCAAAATAATAAGTACACCATCGTTTTTTTTATCTTTTGACAACAAGTTGTTATTTTCCGTAAGGATTTGTTTTTTTTATTAATTTGTGTATGCAAGAAGCGTTAAATTAAAAACAAACAAAAATAAATAAGGGGGGCGAAAAACGCATGGTAGGTACGAAAAAAGAAGTTTAAGTTCGAAACTTTGAAATAGCGGAAAAATTATTCTCTCAATAACGAAATAAACCAGCTAAACATTGTATTTACTGTGTAATTCATTAAAAAGTAAATATAAGCAGTCTCAAATACAGTTAAGTCTATGTAAGGGCCTTTAGGACAACTGTCGGTCTCATTATCACTATGGCGAGAAAAGTTCTCTTGGTGATTTTCGCGGCAAATATTTAAAATATAGAATCTCTTTGAAAAGTTAATCGAAGAATACAAGAAGTAAAGCAGTTTTGACAAAAAGTTTGGAAGTTCTCATGGCGACGTCAAAAAGTGTTGACGGGTCAAGAAAATTTGGGAGGGATAGTTTTTCTTGTTTCAGACCGAGCAATGAAAATTCACAGAATATTCTGTTTTATTTATGAGATCGTAATAAATTTGATTGGAAACTACTCTTATCGTAATATTCTTCAATCAGGAAAAAAAATAATATAATATATGCTACATCTACTGGCTATTTCCCATGGAGTCGAAAAAACGTGGTCTATGGTTTAATTTTCATAGTTTGGTTTCAAATATACCTAATAACCGTTACAATGAGACAATTTCCATATAAGAAATGCTATTTTAGAGTCCTAGAATATTTCACTGATGAACACACACACTTTAAATGGGGATTTCAGCAGGATATTAACCCTAACCGTACCTCACAAACTGGTCAAGGATCCGCTTCAACCAAGTCGGGTGGCTTTTCACGTTGTTACTAGAGTTAAATTGAATCTGGAATGTTTAGGGGGAGTTGAATCAATGAAACAGAAACACAGTTTTCACAAAACGGTCCAATTACGGAATTGCCTGGAAGTAACTGGATATATGGATGTATGGGAACATACCATAAGAATTATCTCCAAAAGGCCAACAAAAACCTTTTTTTCTTTCAAAATAATGGACCATTTACTTTTAAATAATAAAATAAAATAAATTCTTGTCGAATCAGAACTTAATATTTTAATTAAAACAAGTTTTAATCAAATTAACTGACATGTACTTGTTATTTTGTCCAGCCTATTTTAGTCAGTTCGTACTTTTTCAAGGTAAATGAAAGCTGTTATTTATTATAATATGCTAATTTACATATTATTTCATTCCTCACCAATTAAGTATTTAAATCTTTCCATATGAGTTTATTTCCTAAAATAACTACTTGGCTACAGGGTGATAAGAAAAATTCGTATGGGTGTACTTATTTCTTTGGCCATATGTGTATGTGCATTAAGAACATTTCGAGTTACGTAAAATTTTGACGATACGTAGGTATCATATAGAAAGACGTGTCAAACTCGCGGCCCGCGGGCCGCATGCGGCCCTCCTCGCAGTTCTGTGCGGCCCGCGGCCATGTCGAAGCAGCACAATCTGTATCAATACAAAAATGGTGAAATTGGAAAGGTGAACAAATTAAGAAATTGAACTCAAGTCTACAAATATAACTAAAACTCGTAAGTGACTTATGCAAGATTATTTTAGGTTTTTTTTCTCTAAATACGAGCAAAAATTTCAGTCTGGTTATTTGATTTTATAAGACAGCTCATCTTTTTTGTACAGGACGATACTAAGTCTTTTCATGAAACTGTTCTGCCCCGAAATGCAGTTAATAAAAAATTGGTTGGCTTTACCAAACATGAGATTTATTTGGAAAAATTACAAAGCTTTAAAAACTACGGAAATTTTGGAATTGGTGGCTAAATGACCTGGATGTGAAATTCCAACATAACAATTTGAGCCCAAGTGCCTGCTTTTTAGACATATATATGCATGAGTTTGTTTAAAACCATATCACAAACAACTTTTTCTCTTTTTGCTACCTTTCTGCTGAAATTAATTTATTCTGACTATTTTGCCTCCCAATGTTATTTTAAGCGACCTCGGATGACTGGTGCTAAACATTTTCTATCATCTTCAAAATTTGGCGCAAATCATGTAATTTACTTGAAGATCAATCATATTTTCACGTTTTTGCTCCTTGCCTTAATTTTTTAATGATCTTGAAGTACATTTTTGAAAGGACGAAGTTCTCACGGATAATGCCGAAGTCTCTATAGTGATCTAGACTCTCTGCTATATTTTAAAAGTAATATTCTGTAATCAACTTTCGTAATACGATTACATAAAAGTTTTGGAAATTTTCCTCCTGCGGCCCCCCTAAACCTGAGAAAAATCTTATTTGGCCAGCGCCAGGTTTTGAGTTTGACACCCCTGATAGACCTTTGAAACTAATTGTTTACGTAAGTCGAGGAGTGACTGCATTGATGATTGTTTGATTGTCTTTAAAGGGATGCCTAGGGCAATACATAAGTTTTTGTATCGTGAAGTGCTGATCCCTAGGGGGACTTTGGAGTTATTCTTATCACGAATAACGGAATAACATGCCACAAATAACGAGACGCTTCCGCTAGTGGTGGTTAATAATATTTTAAAACAAAACAAAAGCACCCCAAAAAGTATTCCAATTCCTTCTTACGTGCCAGGCCAAACACCTGAAATTCTCAGCAATAAAATCGCACGTAAGACAAAACAGGTGTATCGAAGCGACACTCTTGAAGGTGATGAACGAAGTTGCGGCTAACGAAATAATTTGCAATTGACGGTCAACTTTTGGGGATTTCTTTGGATCCATGCCAAAAGATTAATAAATTGTCTTGATAGTCAATAAATCATTCTGAATAGAATTAATTTCAGTGTGGATTAATTTTTCGTTTTTCTTTTTGAATTCGGAATGCATTGTTTTCGATGTTACGTTGATAGATAGGGTAGTGTCCTTATTACACGTAAAAATGGCAAAATTGTGCATAGAATTATTTTTAGAATTAGCCAAATGATATGAATTGATGAATATGTCGAGTCGGTGTTATTTTTGTCTTTTGTATGTAAATCGGCCTGCAAAATCACAGTTTTGTTGTAATAAATGATTTCATTTGTCGGGAAAAAACAATGCAATTCAATAATTTACATCTAGGTTGAGGACGGATTACTCATGTTTATAATATTCACTTCTCACACAAGAATTTGACGTTGCGTAATCGTAGGTAGGGTAGAGTGAGTTCTATTTGGGAATTCAAGACCATGTTTATCCATAATTATGTGTGTTGTAAACATTATTTACGTAGTTCTATTTTAAAGTTCAAGTTCAAGTTATAGTTCCAACATTCAAAATGGAAATTACCAAAATATAATTATAAAAGCCATTGTAACAAAACAACCCCCAACTTCATTAACGAAGAATGCGTGAAAATTTGAGACATTTAAGTTAGAAGCACACATGCGTGCGTACTTTTAGTAAATTTAAGTTACGTGCCAAGTTGATTTGAACATACGGAAAGCTCGCTAACCGTTCTTTTTATTTCAATCCTATATGTAAAAACAAAAATAGTCGCTCAAATTGAGACATGAACGAAGCATAATACGTACATCAGCCAATAAGGCAATTGCTTTCATAAAACTGTGTAAAGCACAATTTCAACTCATGTAAATGTCTCTCAACAGATTAAACAAACGGCAAGTAGGTACATAAAATTATTAAAATTTTGACAAATGGTTTTTTAATTTCTTTCCTCAAAAATTTCTAGTTTTTTTTTAAGTAATTTGTGCAATGTTAAGGTCAAATTAATGCGAATTGGTATACGTATTGTATATCTATGTATATGTACATATTGGATCAATGACAGAAAAAAATAACAAAGTAAGAAAGTTAGCTATTTGTCTGACAGCTCTCTTCTCTGTAACAAAATTATTTTATGTTTTCTTCGGACATGCATTTTTGCTTTACGATTTAAATTGACGTACAAGTTTCTATTTCTAAGTGAAAACACGTTTGCATTGGAAATTGATAGTATTTTTGACGTTATATTCTGTATTTTTCATGGGCACAATGTTCGAAGGCTGATTGCCAGAAAGACAGCCTGTCGGTAATCTCGTGACGTCTTTCTATTGTGTTTTTTTTATATTTTAAGCAGAATAAGTATTTTTTGGGAATATCTTAAGACATAAAAAATATTTTATTATTATTATATATTTATTTATTATTTTAAATTATTATAATCACTACTAGTCAAACTAAGTTAAACTCTTTCGATAGTTTCAGGTGTGTTTTGGAACATCAGACATTGTTTATGTTTTCGAAAATATCGATAGTTGTTAATAAGTTAAGTTAATTTAAAACTAATCAAAATGTTTCTTTTCTTTAAACAATGTCCAGAGTAAAAAAAAACAAGTTTAAAAAAAAACATGAAACCGAGGCTAATTTCGGGCGAGGGCCAAATTTGGAAATTGGCCGTCATTGTTTGGCTTATACCCTCATAGCCCCCTTAGGTCAAGCTGACCAGAAGTAGGTAGGTATAGCATTTTGCTGTGCAATACAGCATTTTGCTGTACAATACAGCATTTTGACCTGTTGTTCCGTATTGGGAAATGTATAGCAAAATGCATTCGCCATGACACACAATGAAACCGGATTCAATCCATAATAAGCTCCTCGGTGAGGCCTGTGATCACTCTTGTCTACTTATGGTGTCAAGTTTGACTCATGTATGATCGATATTTAGCGAGATGATCGCAATTTTATGTTTGGCAATCGTTCATTCGGCATACTTGTAGAGCTACTTGGCGCCCAACTTTGCTGCAAATTACACGGTCCTTTCTAGGGAAGTTACGGCTGCCTAAATCGCAAATCTATTCGAAAAGTGTCCATAACTTGGAAACTCCTGAGCGGAATTAGGAAATTTGGAAAACTTGTAGAGCACCGCACTGTACATATTTGGTGAACATTGAAAGGCTCTAGCTTCCAAGATTCAAAAGTTGCAGACGTCGAAAGATGAGATTTTAATTTTTTTTTTATCAGAACATGATGGAAAATCAGCCACTGTACTCCATCCGATTCCTCTATCTACGTCTATAGGTAAAAGCATACTACTCTGCCCAGTTGCGTAGATAGCTTTTCGGGGAGGAGGGGGATCATTTTGAAAAATTATTTACACTTTTACGGTTATCAAATCTTTAATTTCAGAAAAAAATTTTTCTGCATTTATTACACTTCAACTTATATCAGTTATTTTTTTATCAAAGTTTGATGCAAAATACATAAATAGCAATTTTGCCATATGGAAAAAGCTTATTCCTGAAAATTTTTCCGCGATAATTTGGGCTTTTTTACTAGGGTGAGTGAATCAACAGTAGTCCAATTTTCGTACGAATTTTCCACGGCCGGATTTCCCATATGGGAAACCTGGGCTACTGCCCGGGGCGGCAGAATTTGAGGGGCGGCAAATTCTTAAATTTTTTCATTGGTCTAAAATTATGGGAAAAATGGATTTTGAAAATTTAAACATAATTGCAGAAAATAGTTTGCTTTTTTAATTTATTCTAGTTAGATGTACAAATTCGTCTTAATTCAGTTAAATCGCAACCTCAACTCAAATTATATTGTGATTCCGCCTCCAAAAATTAGGACTACTATAAAGTTTCGCTTGAAGCATACACTCATTCACTCTGAATGGCGTGGCGGCCTTTAGTTCAGGAGTATATTTAGAGTAGGAGTATAAATCATCTTTTGATTCAAATTAAACATTATGCCTGATGCCACATTAAATTATATAAGTACGCTAGTACTTGACTGCCAGTTTTCAAGCCTCTAAAATTGCCCCAGACTTGAAGAAAAAAAAACGAAAAATATTTTTGGCGATATCGATCCTTTGGAAAGTTCAAAACGCCCCAAGCAAGTAACTCATCTAACCACACATTTTCGTGTGTTCAATTACTTCTTAAATTTGTCCCCACATCAAATTCGCTGGGAAGCAAGGATTTGGTTTCGGGAGAGGTCCAAGTCTCGATATTAGAAATGCGGCATTGGCTATCAAATTTTTGAGTTTCTCTCTGATTTAACTAAATTTTTAAGATTTTTTACGCTTAAATTTTCGGATTTGCAATTTTTTTTCAGAGAAAAACGGGAAATTTAAAATAGTTGAAATCAGGAAAATCTATAACTCTGTAGGCACCGAATGATTTTTGCTGAATACCATCAGTAAATGCTTCCCCAATTCGTTCTCGTTATCTTTATCACCAAAAACAAATTAGGTCAAGGTGTGTTCAAAATTTACCGTTAGGTTTCTTAATTTTGGGTTTTTGCTGTATGACATTTTCTGGTTAAATATTATTATTAAATATATATTGCTAATATAGGAAATTTCATTTGTTGGGGTAATTCGCACATTATTTCCAAAACGATCGAAAGAAAAAATTTCGAAAACATGAACGCATTTATAAAAAGGTGAAAAACCGAATGTAATAAGAATTGTACGTATGTAATTGTAATTGTATGTTATCATTGGAGTTTCAATCATTCCTAAGACAATTTTGGGAGGTGCACGGAACACCTGGATTCCCCCCCCCCCCTGGGAAGCAACATAAAAAATTTTCCAGCAAAAAAAATACGCTTACTGGAAAAAAATATTAAATTTTCAATTTTTCACATACGCCCGCTAACGTTTTGCCTACATTTCCTTTTGGAGCTGACAACTGCTACCCTTAAGCTTATCTGGTGGCGGAGGGCGGCAAATTCGTTACTGCCCAGGGGCGCCATAGAGGCTAAATCCGGTCCTGGAATTTTCGTAACTGTAATTAGGGTATCAGAGCTTTATATTGGGTTAGATCAGGAGTTCCTAAACTTTTGGGAGTCACAGAACACCTAGCATCGCTTCTGGCCGGAGCAGCCAAAAACAGGGATTAAAGAAAGACTAATAAAGAGCTCGTTGGGAATGCCCAGTATATGTGGATAAAGTACAGCTTTTGTGTTTTTAAATCCAAATTTTCCGACAACACAGAAATTCCTGAGTAGATGTTTCCACAATTTTCAAACTTGTAGGCAACCGTAGCAGCTATATATATTTAGCAGCTATATACAGTATGTCCCAAACCCCAACGATAATTCGGTAACCGGTGTGTTCGGTATGAGAAAAATATTTTTTAAAAATTAGTCTCGATTTTTTGCATGTTTTTGTAATGAAAGAAAAATAAAAAATACAGACCTTACTGTCTTTTTTGTCCACTGTAACTGCAAATCTTAATATTTCTAAAATTGTCTTTTGTCGCTGCAACAGCAACAAAATGCTCTACACTACACACTAACCCAAAAAATAACTGTTTAAGTTCAAATAACTGTACTGTAAAAAAAATTACTCAAAAATTGCAACACTAAAAATATCAAAAGACCTCTGGAGGCTTATAAAGTTCAATTTTCAACGGGAATGGACGGTATTTGACTCATTATTAACTTTACAGACCTCCAGAGTTTTTTTGATAATTTGAATGTTGCAATTTTTGGGTTAAAAATGACATGGTTTCAGGTTTTTTCAAAAATATATTCAGACTCCATATCTTCCAATTTTGGAAATTTTTACAAAAAATTTTCTCGAAAGATTTTGTTAAAAGAAGAATCCTGGTTATAGTTTTGTGAGTTCTTCCTAATATAGGTATAATAAAATTGCGAACAACTAGAGAAGTCAAGACTGCCCTGCTATATACGAAATAATCTTTTGTCAAATTTTAACTTAAAACAAAGAGAAAAAATAGAGAACGCTCAAAAATTGGTAGCAGTTTTGCAGCATTTTCTCTTCATTGACATTAGCTTTCCACTTAAGTACTGTATATTTCCCCATTGAAAATTGCGCTTCTGTGGAAGAGCAAAATAGTATATTAACGTAAGTCCTGTGCTATAGTGTTTCTGTTGTATCTAAATGCTTCTATTATACAATTAAAATGTGAGGAAGTGCCAAATTTTCTATTGCAGTTCTGAAAATGCTTTCACGTTCTTATGAAACACTACACACATTGAATAATTCCACCAAAAACTTTACTTTCGCTACCTAAAGTCATAATAAAAAATGTGTGACCAAAGGGGGGGATTGATCCCCTTAATCCCCCCCTTATCTACGCCACTGACTCTGCCAGGGATCTTTAGATAAATTTTTCTCAGTGGTCAGGATTATTTTTTTCAGCATATGATGAGGAATTAAAGATATAGTCACCACCATCTTGTTTCTATACTTTTCTACCAAACAAAAATTATCTTCAGTTGTCTCTGTTGACGAGATAGAAAAATAGGCTGTCGCTTCAACGTGGCACCAGTGCCGGATTAAGCCAGCGCGGGGCCTGTGGCAAATGATAAGTGTGGGGCTCCAGTGACATGTTTGAAACATTGGAACCTAGGTTACCCCAACTAATAGTTTTCGTAACTCATCCAAATGTTCTGAAATCCTATCTATATTTACTAGAAAGGGGAGGTTGATAGGAGTTTATTGAAAGTGACAAAGACAATTTAAATTTATTAAACTCTAATAATATTATTATTATAATACATTTGCGTATTTTTGAAAACTATAAACTACAAACTAAACTATTTTCGTACATCTTACGAGGAAAGCATTTACACAGTCAATCTGAATAATAAAGAACTCATCTAATAGAAATTATCAAATTTTCAACTATTTGTATAAAAAAAAAACAAACCAAAAAAACTCTTCGTGTTTTTTTTATGGGCGAATTTAGAAATAAAGAGTTCTTAAATTTCTAAGTAAGTTTCAATATGCATTGTTGTCAAGTCTTTTAAGTGTTCTTATGCCATTGAGTTTCATAACACATTCTTAACTCGCTTCAAAGTTACGAAAAAATGTTCTCCGCTGCCGTTGGTAACCATCTTCTTCTTCTTCTTTATGGCACGATAGCCCGACGTCGGGCCTTGGCCGCCTGGATTGAAGACCTTCAATTGTCGCGGTCACGCGACCTTGTTTTCCAGTTCCGAAAGCCTAGCATCTGGTGGGCGTCCTCACATACAGAATGCTCCCATCGGGCTCTCGGTCGTCCACGCAATCTGGCTCCGTCACCTCGTTGCGCGTTCATCACCTTTTTGGGCATGCGATCGTCGTTCATCCTTTGTACATGTCCCGCCCATTGCAGTCGCTGCAATTTCACGATCTTCGACACCTGTAGCTCATCATACAGCTGATACAACTCAAGGTTGTACCGGATGCGCCACTCACCTCGTTCACGAACGGCCCCGAAAATTCTTCGGAGAACCTTTCGCTCGAATGTGTCCAACAGGTGTTCAGAGTTTTGGGTTAGGGTCCATGCCTCGCAGCCATAGCATAGCACAGGTCGGATTATGGTTTTATATACGTGGAGCTTCGTCTTCCTGTGCACCAGCTTCGAATTCATAATTTGGAGGACCGCAATAACACTTATTAGCTAGTTGTATCCGTCGCTGTATCTCATCTGTTTCGTTGGCGTCCTTTGACAAATTGCAACCCAGGTAGATGAAGTTGTCTACATACCCTATATTGAGGTCCCCCACTGTGATGCTCGTCGAATTTACTGGCGTTCTAGTTTTTGATTGCATCATGACCTTGGTTTTAGATTCGTTGATATGTAGTCCAACTTCTTTGGCGGCGTTATTGAGATTATGCAGGAGGATTTCTGCATCACCCAATCTTCGAGACATGATGTTGATGTCGTCGGCGTAGGCTACTAGTTGAGTCGACTTAATGAGTAGCGTTCCGCTGCTGCGTCCTTAACAAGGGTCTCCCCACCATGCTTCAGCAGTTCAGCTGGAATCTCGTCAGCGCCCGGGGCTTTATTATGTTCTAGTGATTGCATGACGAGATCAACTTCTTCTATTGTTGGGGGATGAACGGGAGGGCCTGTTTCAACCGTCAGCTCCAGCGCTTCTTGTGTGGGGTTGTTCGGTTGAACATTAAGCAGCTCTTTAAAATGTGAGGCCCATCGTTTATCAACGCTATCGGTGTTGCTAATTATATTGCCATCCTTATCCTTACAGAGGCTGGTCCTGGGTTGGTAACCATCAGGCAAGGTAAATCCGTCAGGCTATATCTGGGAAATTTTACGTTATAAATTTGTAAAATTGGAGCTCCAGTGCAACGGGTTTTTGTTGTTAATATCGGCAGCCACATCTGCTTTAAGCAGCTCAGGAAACTGCACTAGTTCATTTCCCTAAAAGGCTCAACAAACAATTTGCTGACGGTTATTTGAGGTACATTTGTTTAAGACGGCCCTTCGTAAAATTGATTTGTCCCGAAGTTGCTGACTTTGCCTGATAGTTTTCTTGCACGGCTGCATTATATTTAAATGCATTTATTTAAAAAGAAGGCCAAGCTTTAAAGACACAGCAATTCTATATTTGATGAGGAGATAACATGGATGTGAACTATCTTAAACATAGCAATTTTAGCATATTACCCGATTTTTCGCCTTTCAGCCTAAAAAGCTTCACTAGTCCATGCCTTTGTTTTAGACCACATTACAAGCAAATTTTTGTCCATTTTAGCCACTTTTCTGTCCAAACTTAATTTATGTCAAGTCAACCTAAAAATTTTGGCTCCCAAGGTTGATTTGGATTACCTCGGTGTTTCTGGATGACCGATGTTATAATGCTCTGACTAGCTATACAAAATTTTGCGGAAATTAATTCACAAATACACTTACGGTCAAAAGTATCGACTCAACCTAATAGCGCGTGTATTTGTACGTGTTTTTTGGAAAGTATGATAGTTATTCATCAAAGTCGTATGTCGTTTAAAAGTTCGAAACCTTAGCTACCTGTTGGTACCCTTTTTATCAACATTTGCTTTGCACTTTTTAAATTATTGCCACTTGTAACAAAAAACCCAGAAAAATTGAAGTTTCAGGTAAAGGTCAGGTCAGGTAAACTACCCCTATAAAAGCGCCCGTAATCGGTTTCTCATTATCAGTTGCATCAGGAAAGTTAGGTAACTTACATCTGAAGTAATTTCAGTCACTGTTTGGTCATCAATGGATACGACGCCAGAACAGGCGGCACAAGTTGTAGCCCTATTGTCGGAATCATAGTCATAGAACCGTCGCTCGCCGTCTTGGAATGAGTCAGTCTGCTGTCTCGAGAGTTAGCAGGAGATTTCGAGAGACTGGTAGCTTTAATTCGAGACCAAGAACGGGCCGCCCTCGATCCACTTCAGAGAGAGACGACCGTTTCATTGTAACAAGTACGTTACGAAATCGTTTCCTCACGGGTGTTGCTGCGCAGCGGAACCTGAGGCGTGTTCGCGGAGTGGCTGTCAGTGACCGCACGGTAAGGAGACGATTAGGGGAAGCGAATATCACTCCAAGACGGCCTGCCAGGGGCCCCAAATTGACTGCACGACACCGACAAGCGCGCCTCTTATTTGCTCGTAATCATCTTACTTGGAGCGATACGGAATGGAGCTCAGTATTGTTCACTGACGAGTCGAGAATGTGTCTGCATGGCAGTGACAGAAGATGTCGAGTCTACAGGCGTCCAACTGAGCGATTTGCGCAGTGCTGTTTCACTGAAACGGTTGCATACGGCGGCGGTTCCTGTATGATGTGGGCTGGCATTTCATTGGAGTAAAAAACGGATCTCGTATTCGTACCCGCAGGAGGCCGAGGAGGAGGGCTGACAGCTGAGCGATACGTTACCGATGTTCTCCGTGTCCACGTTGTGCCCTATGCAGCATTTATTGGCGAGAACTTTACTTTGATGCACGACAATGCCCGGTGTCATGCGTCGCGCCTCACTCGGCAGTTCTTGAATGAAGCCAATATGTCGTCACTTAACTGACCTGCGCGCAGTCCCGACATCAATCCCATTGAACACTTATGGGACGATCTCAAGAGAAGAGTCCGAGCCAGAAATCCAGTCCCTTCGTCCACTGAAGAATTGAAGGCAGCCCTATTAGAGGAGTGGAACGGTATTCCTCAAGATACCATCAGCAACTTGAGCAAATCAATGCAAAATCGACTGGAAGCTGTCATTAGAGCAAGAGGAGGAAATACCAAATACTAACATAATAAATACTTAACTTATTTTCCAACAGTTTTTGTTTTATTTGCAAAAAACCTAACCAAAATCCGTTTTCATATTTGCTCATTTTCGCTACGTTTTCGTTCAAAGAGCATCAATTTTAAAAGTGCTCACCAAATATTGGTTAAAATGGTACCAACATAAAGCTGAGGCCTTAAGCTTTTCAATGACATACGATTTTTATGGATAACTGCTATACTTTTCGAAAAACACGTACAAATACACGCGCTTTTAGGTTGAGTCGATACTTTTGACCGTAAGTGTAGTTGTTGATAGGTTAGCCAAATTTTGGGGTTTGAACTTCTTGTCTACATTTTCTAGATATGTTTGAACAACATTTTCAATTAAAAAAGTATTTTTAAATAATATAATCCCGAGGTCAGTGACTCAGATTTATACTCATAATTTAAGTAGTATTCTGTGATAAAATTTAAAAAATTGCATATTTTAGAAAATCTTGTTCTTGTTGTACTTGTTGTATATTCACAGGGCTACAGTCTCGTAGAGAGCATCTCGGGATTTGTCCTCTTTTTTCATTGATAGAGTCTGTCCTGAAGGTGTGCATAGGCCATCACTTGCTTCGATCAGTGCAGTAGAAAAAAAGATACAGCGAAAATGTGAAAAAAACGCATAGAGTTTCTCGCTTAAGTCTTTTCATATGTTTTAAAGGAAGTTTAAAGGAAAAATGTCTAGAAAAGAATCGTATAGTTTCGTGACTTGGCAGAACTGTTTAGAACAATCCTTTGTTTATGTTCTCCAAAGTTTACAGTTTGGAAGGCATTTGGAAAATCGATTTTTCAAGGAATTCTGATTTAATTTTAACCTGGATACAAGGGCAGTCTTGGGTCTGCAGTAACGGGGATCGTATCTTGACCCTTTTGTGTTGATAGGGGATAGAGATAGGGTAAAGGTTTAGACACAAGCTAGGCCTAAGGTTAAAGTCAAAATAAAGTTTAGGGTAACGGATACGGTTAAAGTTATTGTTAGGTCGCAGTTAACGTTATTATTAGGGTTAAATGTAAGGATAGGGTTTGCTTAAAGGTTGAGTTTGACATTTAGGCTTAGACCAAGGTGAAGGACAAAGTTAGGGTTAACATTAAGTTTAATGTGTGATGTGATTTATTGATATATTAAGTCGATTTTGTAAATCGAAAACTGAAAAAAATATGATATCTCACAAAAACAACTGTGTTATAAAAGGTTTCCGCCATAGAAAAAATCGTCAGGCGCAAAAAAGATTGATATAAATACAATCCCGCCAAAATACTCGCATCTTGTCTCAATGATACGCATATTCAAAAGTGATTTCGGCGCGGTAGACACCGCCGAATTTGCCACTTCGTGTGGTGTGTGTTGTGTGAACCGCGTACCGCTCCTGCGCTGGTTTGGTGGAGCAAATTTTTTCAACGCTATTTGGCGGAAAGGTTCTAAAATGCATTTTTATTTTCTACAAGGGTGGAAGCTTCAAAATGAAATCTGATCAAGAAAAGAACAAAGCAGCAAATAGTACCCCGGCAATAAGCGTTGGAAAAAAATTTGCCCCCCCCCCCCAAACCAGCCCAAGAGCAGTACGTGGTTCGCACAACACACACCACACGAATTGACAAATTCGGCGTGTAAAAAAGCTTAATTGGGAAATCCTCCTGTGGACCACATTTTGTTGATATTGTTACGAAATGTATCCAAGAACTAAATCTGTATACAGGGTGTCCGGAAACTGCCACATAACCGCACCGGATTGTGATTCCTCATGTGATTTCAAGCAAAAAAGTTGTACGGAACATACCCCCTTAGCTTAACCTTTTTTGAAAAAATCATTTTCTTGTAGGACTAAAACTTCAATATCTCAAAAGCTAGACTAGCTGGAATAGCACAATAATTACAGCCAACAAATTTACCTAAAAAATGAAACTAACGCCACTAAAATTGGATGGATTAGAGGCTTGGTTTTCACAGAACTTCAAAGTCAAATTTTTGTGATTTGACCCAATAACAATCTATTTTTCCATTTCAATTTTCTCCAACTTCTGCTAAGGTGATATGCCCGTATGATTCTTTTGAAAACTGGCGCATAGTCTAACGATCATTTCTTTCTTACATCATTTTATTCTAGCTTTGTTATTTCTAACAGTTTTATTGCCTTAAGTGCAAAAAACTAGGGTTAATTTTAGCTCAATTTCGACATACTTTGAATAGATTTTAAATACAAATGCAAATTTATTTTTCAAAGGGAGGCACATCTGGTTTTACAATTAACTTATTTTAGATACCGACAAATGCCATAACTCTATGTATTATTTAATTTTGCAAGCAATTCAAATATTAATATGTATTGTACTTTAAGGAAAAACTATATAATAATAGATTTTACCAATTGCAGGTCTTTAGGAGAAGTGTGAATTGAATTGTATTGAATTCGAGCTAAAATTAACCCGAGTTTTCTACACTTACCGTATGAAAACTGTTAGAAATAATGGAGCTACAAAAAAATGATGTAAGAAAGAAATGATCGTTAGACTATAATCCAATTTTTAAAAGAATCGTACAAGCACCTCTCCTTGGCAGAATTTGGAAAAATTTGAGATGAAAAAATAGATTGTTTTTGGGTCAAATCACACAAATTTGATTTTGAAGCTCTGTAAAAACTAAACATCTTATCGGCTTTTAGTGTAGTTCGTTTTTATTTATAGGTAAGTGTGTTGTCTGTAATAATCATTTTGTGGCAGCTAAAGGGTTAAGCTAAGGAGGTATGTTCGTGCAACTTTTTTGCTGGAAATCATATGAAAATTCACAATCCGGTGCGTTTATGCGGCAGTTTCTGGACACCCTGTATATGTTGTTTAATAAATATGTGTGAGCTGGAAGATCAATGCCCTTCATCCCCCTACCAAGCTTCTTTATTAATCGAAGTTATCAGTTGAAGCTATACAGTTCATGCTAATCGCATATAAAATATTTTTATAACCTAACAATATAAAGATAATCCGAAAAAGGTGTAAATATCATCCAGATATATGATTAAAACTATATACTTTTTTTATTTAAATTTAAAAAATGGCATTCATTTATATCTGAAGGATAATGTATGCCTGCAGAACACCCCTTGTGGGACATGGGTTAGTTCACTCAGCCGTTTATAGGCTATATTAAGTCAATGTTTCATTGCCATTATAATATTGCCGCACTATACATTTCCTATCCGCACATGTACAGAAAATTTTGACCTCGCCGAGATTCGATCTCCGCACCTCTAGATCACTAGAGGTACTCTAGAGTACAGATGCTCACTCAACCAAGTGAGCCACAGCGACGCACGAAATCCACCTTACCAAATGAAATGAAATTTTCTAGAAATGTACAATTTTAGGATAAACTTTACCTCACTTTCGTATAAAAAATTTCTATCAGTTCAATATTATTAAACAAATGCTGGATTGGTATGCAAAGTTGTAATTTATAGTATAAAATCAATAACACGTTCTGATAAAAGATTCATATAAATGCTGCATAATTTTCATTAGTATTTTAGGTTTAATTTTGTAACAACTTCGTATAATTTTTATAACAACATCTCAAATTCAATATTTCAATACAAATTTCGGATAAATTTAATAAAAATTCATATAAACATAGTTTATACATCGCTGTTTACTTAGAGAAAGCATAGTAGCACAATCCATGCGTTAGTCCAGAGTGGCCATCAGAAAATAAAAATGGCACCGTTTTCACACTATTGCAGTTCATAGTATGCGTGAAAATTTTATTCAAACGCCATTTTTTTTGTGTACAATTGAGAATATAAAGTCCGCGTAATATTTATTACTCTCTTAAAATGCCAACGTGATATTTAACCCTTCTGTTGGCGTATAGATCCAGACAGACCATTGGTACTATATCTTGATGAAAAATATCGTTCAACAATATTTTCCACCCCTTTCCATATATATTTCAAAGGAACCGACGGCCACAAATGCGATCAAACGTTCGGCGAAATGTAAACTATGTCTAAAGAAACGAAAAAACGGCGCATCATCGTAAGACATAATATGTAAACTGTTTCAAGATCCAAAATTAGACCTCTTCAAAAATTAAGATTGATTTCACAGAAAATTCAGCTACACCTTAGGCATAATAGCTCGTAGGCGACGACAGAAGGGTTAATAATTGCATCGACAATATTTTGACGTTTGAATTATTTCGTGGAGTGTAGTGTAATAAATTTGGAGTCAAACACATATGGGTTGTGTGATCACATAGCCATTCTGGACTACCGCATGGCATGGGTTACTATGCTTTTTCTAAGGCTGTTTATTACAATTCATACTAAAAAATGTATGCATGGGCTTTATACATTCAGTTGGTATAAAAAATACACCAGAATTTTTAACCGTGCACCTATGGGGACTTTTGGCATTTTGTTTGCAGCCACAGAAGCTACAAATTGGTTATAGACGATTTTACAGTACACAGATATTCACCAAACCCAAAAATTACCTTTTTTTTAAGTTTAAGCCCACGTAGCACCCTTAAGGGTGTACGTATTGATGAGAAATTTGGCTACTTTCTTCAAAATCATACACCACTTTTAAGTACATATTACCGTTATCCAGATATTAAAAAAAAACAGTTTTGGAGGGTCTAGCATTGCTAGCGGCACTCGTACTGGCGGCGACTTTTGGGGTCTTGTTTAGGACCTCAAAAGGAAGGATCATGCAAAAGTCCCCTTTTTTCCGGATTGAAATGCTAAATTTCGTGGGGTAAATCCTACCCTTCCTCTAAACGTTTCTAATGCACCTGCCATAATCTATTACAAATTGGCAAAAATTGACTGCAATAACAGTTAACAAAAAAATTACTATACCGAAAAAGTTATTCACATCATTTCGAAATTATTTTTAGAGCCTTTGGAAGAATTATTTTTACTACATCCTCCTGTAATATCAAATTTGTTTACAAGACTGAACTTATCTAATGAATAGCTGCTGTACAATATACTGGCGAGTTTGGGTCGACTATGGCACGAATGGATATTCCAAAGGTTGAGGGGGCGTAACATGAGTGATAAAATATATGAAGATTTTCGATTTTTATAATGTTTAAATAGCAACGATTTTTTCTCATTTTCTTCTTTCCTGAGGTGTATAGTGGTTTCACCGATTCACAATTTATTCTCCATTATAGCAACAGTCATGGGAAGAGTTCGAAGGAAGCATGCCAAATAATTTTTTTCTCAATAAAGTAAAATTATTTAGAAAATCGCTGTAAAAGGTTATCACCAAATTATATATTTTTTTGCGATTATAAATAATAAAAGGGTTTTTTTAACTTTTAAAAATTTACCACTTTCTACCACTGTTCTCAAAAGGCAAATCTACCACAATCTTCAACAAATAAGTCGAAACAAAAACACTGCTCCTCGCTCTTACCGATTACCGAGGTTTTTCCTATAATATAAGAATCTGCAAGATCCAATCAGTTAAGGGTCGATTCTCACACAACAGTAAAAGTCACAGCTCCAGGCTGATGTCTAAGAGCCAAGCGCAACCCTAAACGTAAGATTGATTAGTAAGAGATGGTATTTCGAATAATTAAAAGTTTTTGAGAATAATCGATATATACTATTCCAATCCCTTGGCACAATGAATGTGTGAAATTCTCCGAATTGCAACAAATTTATGAACGATCCAATCTTATTTGTTAATCACATTCTGAATTAATATCTTCTGGTACAAAATGCAACATCCATACAGATGATCATAATTGTCTAGTCGTACCGTTTCGGTTGTCTAAAACTTAAAGATACCATTTGAATAGGTTGGCGGAACAATAAAGAACAATGCTCCAATTTATATAATGAATGCTCTTTGGTCCTAATTTTAACAGACACTGACGCCAGCCAAATTCAATTTGTTTTTAGAGTTCATGTTGTGGGTCTATTGCTTGCAATTTTTTGTACTATGTAATTGAAGTAGATGTATGTAATATTTCGATCTTATCTCTTATGCACTTTTTCAGTAATTCTTATCAATTTATTGCGCAGTTCATTTATTTATTTTGATTCGCTAATTAGATTTTGTGTCGTCTGTTATGCCAAAACTTTTATTTTCAAAAGGATTGTGTGCGCTATTGAGCGTTCTAAATTTCAAGCTATTTTTATTGTTTCTGTTACTTGAACTCGATCAGCCGTAAACAATCAGATCGCACATCATCGAGTTACATAAAGCTATATAACTTGCGATCTATTAAATTGAAAATAGATTTTGTCGATTCTAACTAGATCACCCACATAATGTCAGGCCTCTCATGGGCCATGGCCAGAGTCCTTAATTTGTAATTAGACTGGCGGCATACGGATGGCATGAAATTAATGAAATAGAATTTAAGTTTAGGTGAATAAAGTGTAGTAGTAAAGTATGTGAACGGACTAGTATGAATTTTCGGCGATCATTGTATAGTCAACATGAGTGCAATCATACCCCCTAGTAACTATAGGACTAGGGGGTATGATTACACATGTTGTCATTTACAAAACGTAAAAAATAGATCAAAACATTTTTTTTTTATTTGAATCGAAGATTTCTTAAATTTACATGATATCATGCTGCTATGAAAGCCTTAAAATTGATATTAGGTGGTTCGAATCAAAAGATGATTTGCTCACTACTTGGCTAAAACTGCATAAACAACAACAATTTACATTCGAATCGACCAGTTTAGCCAATAATTAAGAGCAAAGCATTTTTTTATATATAATGGTCTGGCTGGTCTAGCGGTTAGTGCGCGCACCTTCGGTGCACAGGCTCATGAGTTCGAATCTCACCGTGTTCCATGGTGTTTTTCGAACTCACGAGCTTGTGACGGACTATGATCTCACTCAGATGTTAAACGAGTACCCATTTATGGGGATAAATAACACTGCTGAGCGTGATGCTGATCTCATTACCTCAACAAAAAGCAGATAAGATCTTGGAAATAGGATGTCACTAACACATCCTGCGGCCTTAGTCCAATGCTGGATTGTCGCGCCTGTTATTTATTTATTATTTTTTTATTCATACGGCATAATGGCACTTGTACCTGTCAAGCATATTTTGACGTTTTTTTTTGAATACGCACTCGCTAATGCATAATGTTTCATTGATTTTTTTTTTCTACAGCTGACTGTTTTATTTTTCTTTAAAATTCCGAAGATATTTTTTCAAATACATTTTTTAAACAATTTGGACACGTGTTTCTCGAAATTCACTGCCATCTAAAAGAATATTTATTTATTTTATTACATCTATTTAAAATATTTTATGTATTTATTATAAATATTTTCATACATACAACTACACAGTATGGTATTACACACGCGTTTTTGTGCCTATGAACTTGTATAGCATCTGCAAATATATAAGTATCTACCACGAAAACAAATCTCAGAAAAAATACTTTTCGAAATAACGAAAAAAAAACCAAAACCGAAGTTCATTTGTCGTTGCTTGGCTGCCAATCATATAAAAACAATGAGACAAAACATCTGTCTAATTGTTAAAAATAAATGTTAAATACAAAGCCACTAAAAATCGGCGCATTAATGCTCGCTGCCGTTCATGTCATTTCACACTATTTCCTCAGTGATTCGAGAGGGTGGATATTATTATGTTGAGAGCTCAGATATGCAAATAACGGATACAGTTTGTGACAGTAGAATTCGGCCAATGCAGAATATTTTTTCAATTACAGTAAAACTTTGTTATAACGCTCTTCTGGGGTCTGAGCCAAAAAAGCGCTATAACCGGGAAAACGCTATAGCCGGGAAGACCAAGAAATATACTTCATAAACGCATACACCTTTTAGGTGCCAAAATTTATTATTCGATTAATACACGGAATGAAATATGTAGTAAGGAAATGGCAATCATTTTAATGGTTAAAAAAAAAACAGATATTTGTTTTTGATTTAGACTGGCAACAGACTTCAGTAATGCTGAGGTTTTCAATTTATTGAAAGATTCTTCCTCTATGTCCATGCTATATGCAAAAATTGCTCGAATCTTCTTTATTGCAACTAAGACTACAAATGTTTTTGGCATGCTTGACGCCTCTTTCTTTTTCTCTTCGGTGTCGACGGATGCTAATGCAATTACGAGATCTTCAATTATACTTTCAATCGTTGTTATGTCTTTCCCTTTTCCAGGAAATTTGTCCTTGATGTGAATTAACGGAACAACTTGTGAATCATGGTTTTGCTTGTGATTATTACAATGTAAATACAGACTACGTGCTCAATGAACTTGTCATTATAAATTGTTTTGAGAAAATGAGACTGGGAAAAGAGCGTTATAACCGGGAAATAGTAACGTTATAACGAATCGAAATTCCCTGTAATAAATGCTAATGGGCCCGGGACCGAGAAAAAAGAGCGTTATAGCCAGTGCCGGATTAAGCAAGCGCGGGCCCGTGGCAAATTTTAAGCGCGGGGCCTATGGAGCTTCGAATAACCAAACTAATAAACGAGTTTATGCGTCAGTTTTTAGAGGCTTTTCCTCTCTCATTTTCATACCTCTCAGTGGCGTACCTCTCAAGCATTATGAAAAATGGGGAAAAATAATCTATTTTGAAAATCATTCAAAATTGTTTCATAAAAATGTTTTTCATTGACATGTGTAAGTTGGGCAAGATTTCTTTTTATTTTAATCAGTAAAAACAAATTTTCTGTAGTCAAATTATATTTATTCGACAAAGAATTTATTTTAGAAGTCCTCTTTTGGACGACATTTGAAATTTAAAAAAATCGTCATTTTCCGAAAGAAATATTTCATTTTATAAGTGTTGCCTATTAATATAGACTTCGATTGAATTGTCCATTTTCAGGTTTACTCAGATTTATATAAGGTTGCAGCCAAATATTAAGCTAAAAAAATTCGTAAATCGCGTTACGTTAACACCTTCTATTTTTAATATGTGCGTTTTTTGGTTATCCCATGAACGAAAAAAAATGCAAAGGGGGACTAAGCGCAGTCGGGACAATTTTTTCAAAAAGGTGTATATATTAAACAGAAAGGGACACTGGGTTTCACTAATACAAAAATTTGAACAGTGATAACCAAAATTATTCGGTAAAATGTAAGTAAGTGTAAGTACACGGTCAAAGTCGCCGTTGCATTGGGTGCGAACCCGGTCCAGAAACTTAGAAGTTCACTTGCAGGTTTTCAGAATTTCGGAGTATTTATATTTGTGGTTATTCTACGAAAATATGCTTAGAAACACAAATTACACAAAGCATTGTTAAACGAAAATCTTAAACATTGGCTGCGTTTAACGAACGAAATTCACCGGAAAAACACTGGAAGTTCTATAAGAATTATCCGCCACCAACACCAACCTCTTTCTCCGCTGAAAAGTCCTCATGCGCAATGAGTATCTAATTAGATGAGCACTTTCCTGCTACATTTTTCGTTCGCTGAATGCACTCATTGATTTCATTTCGGAAGAATACTACATTTTTGTAAGTACATAATCAGAATCTTCTGCGGACCAGGTCTGAGACTCTCACGGACCACATTCGTTCCGCGGACCACCTGCGCTAGAATGTGAATCTGAAACACTATGGACGTAGATATACGGGAATGCCATCATATAAAACCGAAACTGGCCTTCCTTGGCATCTTGGTTGTTATAAGTTTTGCTTGAGAAAAACGCGGGGCCCCTTAAACCGCGGGGCCCGTGGCATTTGCCACCTTCTGCCACGTGGTTAATCCGTCACTGGTTATAGCCGGGAAAGCGTTATAGCCGGGAGCGTTATAACGAAGTTTTACATAGGGAAATTTGATTTATTAAGTGTTATAACCTGTACAGACTATAATAATAATGATCATTTATTTATCACAACATATGAGACCACCTTGAGAAGTACCCCTAAATACCTGTCTTGTAACTGTCGTTGATCCTATCTCATCATCTAGGCTGTGTGAAGTTAGCCAGTCATTTTTTTGAAATTAGGTCCTTTTGCTCGGTGAACCGTTTGTTCTACAGCGGCTACGTTTGTTCTTGATTGTTCGCCAATTAATATGGTTTGTTCTTCTCTGATTATTTAATTATAGCAACTTTAAAATTGTGAGTGTGAACTTAGCCAGTCATTTTTAAATATGGGTCGGAAAGGTATAGGTTTGGTATCAATCGAAAGCCAGACGTTTGTTCATTTTGTAGGGCGTTTGTTCATCCTGGAAACGGAAGGATACAGGAATTATTAAGGAAAAAGAGATTAGTTGTGACGTCATCTTCACTCAACCAACGCCATCTACTCAGCTCAGCTGTACCGGCAACCCGTGTCCCGCGAACAATTTATGCAAGATCCACACCATCATCGTACAGCTGAGCTGAGTAGATGGCGTTGGTTGAGTGAAGATGACGTCACAACTAATCTCTTTTTCCTTAATAATTCCTGTATCCTTCCGTTTCCAGGATGAACAAACGCCCTACAAAATGAACAAACGTCTGGCTTTCGATTGATACCAAACCTATACCTTTCCGACCCATATTTAAAAATGACTGGCTAAGTTCACACTCACAATTTTAAAGTTGCTATAATTAAATAATTAGAGAAGAACAAACGATATTAATTGGCGAACAATCAAGAGCAAACGTAGCCGCTGTAGAACAAACGGTTCACCGAGCAAAAGGACCTAATTTCAAAAAAATGATTGGCTAACTTCACACAGCCCCAGCATGTCCTGTCCAAAGGCAAATTAAATCCGCTGAAATGAAATTCGTGCTAAAGCTCTTCCAAAGATACTTTTCGTACGGAAAACGGCTACTATATTATCTGCACTCACCAATAAATTGGCAGGCATTTGTTTTTTGATTTCTTGAGTCTTAGCTAAAAAAAACATTCTGACTTACGCTTTATTAAACGATCTTAGTAACCGTGGTTAGCCATTTCGGTCAATAGATCAATAGATATCACTTTCTTAGAATTGTCAGCATATTTTGGTTGATGATGTAGCAATCACTTCAAGATTCAAATACTCGAACATAATTGGATAAGATAGGCTGAATATTACGCAAGAAGCTTCAAGAGAGGCACTCCTCCTAGCAAATTGAATTATGTATTTCTTTTCAATATTCTTATGAGAAAAAAACCCAGAAGAAATTGATATTCAGCAGATAAATCTACAGGGTATCCGGAAACTGCCGTAAAAACGCACCAGATTGTGATTCCTCATATGATTTCCAGCAAAAAAGTTGTACGGAACATACCCCCTTGGCTTAACCCTTTAGCAGTCACATGCATTTGAATATTTTTGAAAAAATCATTTTCTTGCACGACTTAAAGCTCAATGGCCCGTATGAATAAAAAGTAGTAAATTACACTTTACTACTTTTTTTGAAGTAAACATAGATTTCTAGTATTGTTGCTATGAGTAAAATGACGTTTACTGCACTACAACTTTCGAACATACTACAAAGGGGAAACATTAGTAGATTTCATATGAATAAAAGTAGCTTTACTACAGTTTTCATGTAGGTAACAATTTGCAAACTACAAATATGTAGGTAGATTTGTAGTAATCAAACAAGGCAAAAAAAAATTCTTTAAAAATGTTTTTAAACATAAGTGAACCGTTGATGGTAGGTGTTAAATGGTAGATGGTAAATGGCACTAGGCGGGACGTAAATCGATACTAACTTATTTTTTGATTAGCACAAACAAAATATTCGAGTCCATTGCATATATCCTTCTAAACATAATAGGTTTTCTTTAACATCGTCGAGACAAGTCCTCATCCGAACGATTATGCGCGGAAAACTTGGTTGGCTTATTGTTGGAACGGATTGCATATTTAATCGCCTGCACATTATCTGCTGTTGTTCTGTGTTACTTCAAAGAGTATATCAGTCCACGACGGTGATTTTTTTATTGCATAGTAGGACTATTCAATTACAATAGTCTAAAGCACCTACCATTTATTATCTACCATTTACCATCTACTATTTGCTATTTACCACCCACCATTTGCAATTTACAATCTACCATTTACCATCTGTCATCAACCATTTACAAGCCATCCGTCTACCATTAACCACCTACCATTTACCATTTATCATCTGCCATTTAACATCTATCATTTACCATCTACAATAGCCTAAAGAAAGTCTCCCTTCCCCATTTGAGGTGTTATCTTAGAACGCGCGCGCGTTCTTAGATCACACCTCAAATGGGGAATGAGGAATTTCGTTTGGGGATTTTGGTTTTGGGTATTTTGATTTCGGGGATTTTGATTTCGGGGATTTTGATTTCGGGGATTTTGATTATGGAGATTTTAATTTGGGGAATTTGGTTTGGGGATTTTGTGACTGGGGATATCGTATCCAACCCGATAAATTCCACTGAAGTACGTCGTACGTGAATTCACCCATTCATAGACCAAAAGTACACAAATACGTAAATAACAGATACAATACATAACTTTTCCTACCGTTACAGGTAGATGGTATAAGTGACGACTCGAAAATGGAATCACAACGAGACATACATACATACATACGCCAACATGCCACCGGATTTAGCCGACGCGGGCCTCAATCAAATACATTTAAGTTTTCATTTGATATCGATCTATGTATGTATGATCACTCAATTTTCGAAGCGTTTTCAAAAGTCGTCCAAAATTGATTGAGGCCCGCGTCGGCTAAATCATCGGTGGCACGTTGGTGTATGTCTCGTTGTGATTCCATTTTCGAGTCGTCACTTATCCGATCCTGTTACGGGGAGTTGCAATAAGGTAAGGGATCAATGCATAATCAGGAGCGACTCGTGGAGTATCATTCGCCGCCGCCACCATCGGTAATTTGCAGTGGCCCTGTGTGTTTCCGTCCTCCCAGAACTGTATTTTTCTCTGTTCTTCCGTTTTGCAAAAAATCAGTATACCATCCACCTTAAACGGAAGGAAAACTTATGCCTAATTATGACACATGTGGCAGCGCCTACTTTTTGAATTGTAGCAGATGCTTCTATTGCATTTTCGAAGTAGTAGTTTCAGTATTTCCGAAAAAAAATTATTATTCATACGAATACATGTAGTATCTACTTTTAAGTAGTTTCTACAAATTTAAAAATTTACTACTTTTTATTCATACGGGCCATTATCTCTAAAGCTAGACCAACTAGAATAGTGAAACAAAATGATCATTACAGCGAACAAATTTACCTGTCAAATAAAACTAACCACAATGAAATCCGATAAGAGATTTGGTTTTTACAGAGCTTCAAAGTCAAATTTGTGTGAATTGACCCAAAAACAATCTATTTTTTATATGCAACTTTTCATCTCAATTTTCTCCAACTTCTGCCAAGGAGAGGTGCGCTTGTACGATTCTTTTAAAATTGGCGCATAGTCTCACGATCATATCTTTCTTACATAATTCTATTCTAGCTCCATTATTTGCAACAGTTTTTATACATTAAGTGTAGAAAACTGGGGTTAATGTTAGCTCGAATTCAATACAATTCAATTCACAGTGCTCCTAAAGATCTGCAATTGATAAAATCTATTCAAAGTATGTCGAAATTGAGCCAAAATTAACCCTAGTTTTTTGCACTTGCGGCATTAAAACTGTTAGAATTAACGTAGCTAGAATAAAATGATGTAAGAAAGAAATGATCGTTAGACTATGTGGCAAGTTTTAAAAGAACCGTACCGTACCTCAACTTGGCAGAAGTTGGAGAAAATGGACATGGAAATACATATTGTTTTTGGGTTAAATCACAAAAATTTGACTTTCAAATCCTGTAAAAACCAAACCTCTTATCCGATTTGAGTGCCGTTAGTTTTATTTTTTAGGTAGATTTGTTGGTTGTAATAATCATCTCATTTTGGCATTCTAGCTAGTCTAGCTTTTGAGATATATAAGTTTTAGTCGTACAAGAAAATTATTTTTTCAAAAATCTTCAAATGCCTGTGGCACCTAAAGGGTTAAGCTAAGGGTGTATGTTCGGTACAATCTTTTGCTGGAAATCACATGAGGAATTAGAATCCGGTGCGTTTTTGCGGCAGTTTCCTAACACCCTGTATATTCAACAAGCTTGAAAGATGCTGACCAAAAAGTTGAGTCTCTTCGGCATAAGCAATGTTCAATACTACGAGATGCAAGCTTCTGCGTACAAAAAATTGAATGTTTTATCACTATCATAGACTCTGCAGTGGACAGCTGCAGATGCAGACTTATAAAAATGAATGTTTGTGAAAGGCCAGTCACCCAAGGATCTATCAAACAAAATTTCTTTATGTATTCTAATTTGGGGGCCCATGTTACGCTGAGCACATGGAACACCGTGTGTTATGCCACTGCGTCTGTCACTACACTTGTCATGTGAATCGTACATATGATCCGAGAGGAACACTATTATGAACACAAGAACACAAGAAACACATCATAATTTTAATAGGGCATTAAATATGTTGGAACATTACGGTATCAGCTCTGGCAGTGGCGTAGATAGCTTTTCGGAGAGGAGGGGAATCATTTTGCAAGATTACGTATACTATTACGGTTATCAAATGTTGAGTTTAAAAATTACAATTTCTGTATTTATTACACTTCAATTTAGCAGTTTTTTGAGCAACTTTTGGTGCGAAATAGAGAGCGATTTTGCCATACGAAAAAAAAATTAATCCGGTAAAAAAGCCAAAATTATCGATGCAATATTTTCATTGCATCGATAATTTTGGCTTTTTTACTATGGTGAGTGAATCCACATTCCAATTTTCGTACAAATGTTCGCTACTGATTGGAGTATCAGATCTTTATATTGGGTTAGGTCAGCGATTCCCAAATATTTCGGAGTCACGGAACACCTATCATCGCCGCTTTTCTGGCCTGAACACATCAAAACAATCATATAGGTATATGTCCAGAAAAGGGAAATTGTGAAGACGAGAGCTCATTGCCCAGTATATATGGATAAAGTGCAGCTTTTGTGTTTTTAAATCGAAATTTTCCGATAACTCAGAATTTCGTGAGTAGACATTTTTAAAATTTTCAAACTTGTAGGAAAACGTAGCAGCTATATATAATTGCTATAAAGGGGAAATTGTGAAGACGAGAGCTCATTGGGAATGCCCAGTATATATGGATAAAGTGCAGCTTTTGTGTCTTTAAATCGAAATTTTCCGATAACTCAGAAATTCGTGAGTAGACATTTTTTAAATTTTCAAACTTGTAGGACAACGTAGCAGCTATATATAATTGCTATAAATTTCAAAGCCCTATTTATCAGCCAATTGTGAGTAGAACTTAAAATTTGGTCTGTTAAACATGCGTTTGAGAAAGAAAATCGTAGAAAAGTTTTGATTAATACAAATTCAAACATCTAATTTATTTGCGTCTTAATTTAAATTTCAAATCCTCGTCAAAAACATTATGGACATGCTTTATTTTCAAGTGCACACTACTTAATTTCATATATGTAGTCGAAAGTTGGAAAAGAAAACCGGTCGAGTCTCTGATGCTGGTCAAATAATTTACAAATACGTTACTTACAAAAAAATTTTCATATGTTGTCAAAATCTCTTTCTACTTTTTCCTATTTTTGGATATCTTCCTGAAACCCCTAAGAGATTTTCACGGAACCCTAGGGTACCGCGGAACTCTGTTTGTTTGTTTGTTAATTTATTTTCGAATTACTTCCTGCATAAGACTTATCCTTTAATTTTAGAATTTTCTACAATTTTTTATAGAAGATTTAGTTAAAAAAAAAAATCCTGGTTATAGCTTTGAAAGTTCTTGCTATTAAATTCAATAAAACTGCGAGTAACAAGAGAAAGTCAAGACTTGCTTTTCCCTGCTATATACGATAAAACCTTTCTTCAAATTTGAACTTAAAAAAAAAATTGTTGATAAACTCAAACAATAAAGGATGCTCAAATATTGGAAGCATTTTTGCAGCGTTTTCTCTTCATTCGCATTAGCTTTCCACTCTCCTGATGAAATCTTTATAATGTATTTACTGAATATATCCCCATTGGAAATTGCGCTTCAGTGGAAGAGCACTCCGTGTTCCACATTGTTTTTAAATATTTGAACCGAACATTACGATTTTCCATCAACACATTTTCAAATAGTGCTTAGATTTTTCTAGCAGCACTTCCAGATTACTTCAGTAGGGCTTGCCTGTGCGAAACTCCAGATCCAATGTCAAAAAGTAGATGAACGTAAATCCCTGTGTTGTAGTGTTTCTATTCTATCGATACGCTTCTATTTTTTCAACTATAGCGACCCCCGACGATTGCATCAGTCTTCAAGCTGACTTACACGGTTTATCGGATTGGAGTCAACTTAATGATTTGTACCTAAATATATCGAAATGCGTAGCAATGACTTATTCGTTGAAGGTATGCCCCATTACATTTCCTTATAATCTGGATTCGGTCCAACTTCAGAGCGTTTCTACATTTAATGATCTTGGGATTGAATTTGACTCGAAACTCCGCTTCATGGATCACTACTCCGACATCATTAAACGTGCTTCCAAACTTGCTGGGTTTACCTTAAGATGTTCCCATGAATTTAAAACCTTAGGTTCCAGTGTCAGTTTATATGTTTCGTTAGTGGATAGCATCTTAGAATATGCCTCAATCGTCTGATAACAGCACGAAAGATTTAGAATCAGTACAAAGAAAATTATCCCGCCAATTACCGCATTCAGTACCGCGTCCCAGCTTACAACACGCGATCTATAGTTTTTGACCCACCTCCAACTAAGATGTCGGTATATTTTAATTCCCCTTTGATCAGGCTTATGCACGAATATGATAAGCTGGAGCTTGGTCCTCTCCCTCCTTCATTCACTACTTTTAAACAAACTTTAATTCATAAAGTATCTCTTTTGAATCCAGAAGTTCGATTTGCTATTTAAATTTTAACTGTTTGCATAGTATACGTTTGGGTCGTGCTCTGTGGCCGTGATCGTTCGGTCGCCACTCTGTGAAATAAACACTCATAGAGAAACGAGTTTCCAAACTCGGCACGACTCGTCGCAAGTTTATTATTCAGTAGAAGATGATAAGAAATATTCTTATCGTAGAATAATAAACTAACAATGCGACTAGGAAGTGGTATGGCTGACAACCTTATCACACTCCGAATTCAATTGTCTTTGTAACGTTGATGACTACACACTGTGGTCATCAACGCACCATGCTCCACTAGGAGTTACGGTAATAGAGAGAGAGATAGTATACATTATTTATTTATAGATCTTACTCTTTACTTATTTTTTCCGCACCTTATTCTCTTTTTACTAATTATATTTTTACTATTATTGTTTTTTCTCTTTTTAATATTATAGCTAATTTGTTTACTAGCTTTGAATTTATAGTTTTGTTCTTTACTGTATTATTGGGAATGTATCCTGTTCAGTGAATTGTGAATAAATAATAATAATAATAATTAAACAATTATTAATTTGAGGAACTGCTAAATTTTCAGTTTTGAAAATTTCACGTTTATGTGAAACACTACACACGTTGAATTATTCCAGCAAAAAAGTTGCTATGTTTTACATATACATTCACATACCTAATGTAATAATAGAAAATGTGTGACCGAAGGGGGCATTGATCCCCTTGACCCCCCCCCCTTATCTACGCCACTGAGCTCTCGTAAGAAGAATTACTTCCACCACCATATAACGGACAATCTCGGAAACACTAAAGTTCTCCTTGTCAGAACCGGAAGCAGAACAAGTCAAGGACGTATGTAAATACTAAAAAAAAAATTAAAATTCATACCTAAAGTTGATTTCACTGTAATTAAATACGGTAACGTTTATAAAATTAGAATTACTAAGAGGCTTCACCCCCTACTACTACATACTCGGTACGCTCGTCAACCACCCCCCCGCCCCTACACCGGCCCCTTCAAATTTCCGCTTCATAAAATACAACATCGGCAACGGAGTAGGGTTCTGGAATTCCGATCAACAAAGCCTCCATGTTTTCTTCGTTGTGATTTCTTATGGTTAGGGGCCGAAGCTTGAAAACGATTAGGAAACAATAATTTAGCGAGTAGCTTCGCAACCTTTCGGTATTGGTATTATTTGGTAATGCCGTGTGCAATTTTTGATACAAATGACCGTTTATCTGAAGATGGACCGCGTAGTGTATGGAGGCTCTATAATCTACATTGGATTCTGCTAAAGGTTAAAGCAAACAGAGAATTTTAATTGATGAGTATGTATATAACAATTTGTCAATTTGTATAGGAAACCACATTGGTTGATGGCTGCAATGTGTGAGAATCCATCTTTACTCCTGTTTACGAATCGCCACTCCTTGCATTCTTTAGAAAAGAGTACACTTCACAACAAATCAATATGTACCTATTTTCAAATAAACTTTTTTTTTTAATGTTTGCTATGTCTTTGTAACGATATGCTGTTTTGTACTATACTGCACATACTTCATGGTCGCGATTATAAATTCACACTGTTGTAGTGCAAGTACTTTTGTCTTTTACTTTTAAGAATATTAGATGTACTGTGTATAATTACATATACCTTCTACAAACACAGGGAAGTTGTACGTATAATTAAAATAAGAAATAGAGACAATAAGTAGCATTAGTATTGTTATATGCTAGATTTTGTCCCTCACACATCCGTTTTACGAGCAAGCATCGTCACATTTCATCCATATGTGCGAGTCGACCAAAACGAATTACATACGTTTGCGCTGTTAAAAAAAAACACATGCATACATACTTTTCAGTGTATTTAGTCAAATTTGAATTTTACTTAAACCTAATCAACTATTAAAAATTACTGAGGTTAGTCTCCTCGATCAGTCCTGAGCGTTAAGATCACAGTTTCATCGATAAGGTAGGACCAAACGGATGGTTCTTTCAAATATTAATTTTTTTTGCTAACAAATTGCACGGTATATTCGGATTTGTGTGCTTACTTTATAGTTTAGAATAGAAAAAAAAAATGTTTTAATTAGTTGAATGATATGTTGTGACAGAGCATGCAATTTATTTTAATTTTTTGTTTTTTTGTTCAAGAATCAAATTAAGTTTGTGTCCGGAATTTATTAATTTTATGCGGTTTCAGTGAAAATATAATTTTTTTTATTTTAAACAGTGAGTGATTGATTGATTGCTTTTTAATGACAAAAACTTTTAAGCTTATCGATACAAAGAGTCTACTAAAATATATCACTTGGAAAACGTATTTCCTTCACAACACTGCAACACCTTAGCACATAGTTATTACTCGTCTCGTCTAAATGGATATTACATAACAGTTCCGTAAAAAAAAATTTTAAGTGGCAGATCCGTCGACGGCCGAAGTATGTTGTGCATTAGATTACATATTTAAGTTTCAAAATTGGGTTTCATAACAACTTTGATCCAATTATTCGAAAAAAGAAAAAGATATATTTTGCTATGTGACCCCGTAATCTCCCTCGATAATGAAAAAAAAAATTTACTAAGTGTCCTCACCAAATCTTCCATAATGAAAACAAATCGAAAAAAAATTGTGAAGAGAACAGCCTAAGTGATATCAGGACAGGAAAATACAAATAAATTTTGTTTAGATAATCAAAAATAAATTTATTGATTGACTATGCTGCTCCAAAAAAAAGTGAAAAGTGAAGACTTACGAATTTTCGGCTGAATTCTTAAGTCATCATTATGACAATAACCCGAAATTAATATTTCTGAGCATACTCGAGTGAAAAGTGAATTATGTAATTATATAGTAAATTAAATACTTATAAAACCAACTGAAAAGTTCACAAAAATCAAACAGTTAATTTTTTTCTTGATGATTGAAGTATATTATTTTAAAATTAGAAAAAGAAAATTGTTTTGCCAATTCTAATGTTTCCTTGTGTTATCGGCTCCTTTGCATCGACCAAGTTCAGTTTTATGTTGAAAGACTTGTATTTCCTTATTGTCGATGATCGACAATAATGAAATACAAGTCTTTCAACTTAAAACCCAATTCTAATGGCCAAGAGTGCTTCCTTGTATGATGAATTGACCACCAATGCTTTTGCATTAAGTTGAAATTTGAGTATTTCCTAGTATGTAGTTCCTTTTTATTAAGCATACATGTATTTAATGAATTAGTAGTGCTGTGGTCTCTGGAGAAAACTAGACAATGATTTATGATATCGAAAAGAGTGTTTATGGCTAGGATCAAACCATATTTGAAGGGGTAAATTAGTCCCTTCGATACAAGAATCCAATTAGCGGTAAATCAGCACCTGCACACTTCCTTCACACAGACGGGGTACCCTTCAATGTCTCACTTGCACCTCGCTATTCATCACTTGAATTTGTTGGAAATCAGGGGTGGAACACCGGGGCCGAGAACTACATACTTTAGAGTTTAGACGAGGCAGATATTCGATTCTGCGCAAAAATTGGGTTCATCTTATTCCTGAGAGTTGGATGGTTTGAGATAAGCTTTAGTAAGTAGTGGAAGGGTGTCCAACTTGATTTTTGGGAGAGCCCCATCGCTTTTTGGAAAAACGAGGGAGGCCAATTCAGAGAACCCTTGCAACGCAAAGAATGGTAGCCGATTTAAAAGAATAGAGAACTTGACTTTTGAGCAGCTGCTTCCAATAGCCGCACTCGCGGTCGGCTAATTTATTGGAAAATGCATTGTCACATCCATAGAAGCAATTTATCGCCGCGTCTTGGTCGGTATACCATACCTATGCAGGTGTATACCCAGGGCCGGATTTACCCTCTATTGCGCCCTTGGGCAGTATATACTAAAATGCCGCCCTCTGGTTGAGAATTCTCATGAAGGGCTGAAGACGGGTGTATGTAAAATTCGGGATACCTACATAATCCCGAAAAACAAAAGCCCGCCCGTTTAGAATCCCGCTTTTTACAAAAAAACCCCGATTAACATAATCCCGCCACTTTAAAATCCCGCCATTATAAAATCCCGTCATTACAAAATCCCGCCATATCAAAATCCCGCCAGATAAAAACCCCGCCGTTTTAGAATCCCGCCAGTGGATAGTGAAATAATCCCGCCAAAATACCGCCAAAAATTATTTTTATTATAGTTAAGTAATGTGAAAACCAGCAATTAATGCGATACTTTCTCTTAACATAAATCCGTCGGAATATTTGACAAAGATGACAATTTAGCCCCTACAGAACAAGACCAGCTTTTTTTTAAATTAAGTCACACGATTCGTGGGTCTCCGAGAATTAAGTGTCCCCAAGCGAGGGGACCATTTATTTTAACGGTAAATGTGGTGGCGCTTTTTAATATCCCGTCATAGAAGTTAAGAATTCTTTCATAAATCGCGCGTGCGATTTTTGAAAGAATACTTACCTTCTATGACGAGATATTAAAAAGCTGTATTTTGAATTAGCGGGTTATTGAAATGGCGGGATATTAAATTGGCGGGATTTTGATTATACGGGATTTCAATTGAGCGGGATTTTAAACGGGCGGGATATTGAAATGGCGGGATATTGAAATGGCGGGATACTGAAATGGCGGGATAATGAATGTCGGGATTTTGAAAAACGGGAATATGATATAGGCGGGATATCGTAGCCAACCCGTAAAATTAATTCGAAAAATGCAGTATCATAGGACTCTCCAAGTTCCATCGTCGCACAGATTTTATAGAAAATGTGCTTTAGGAGGATTTGACGATTGAATTCAGATGATCGTTGAAACATATTAAACTGGTACAACAAAAATGACGAAAATAAAGTTAATTTTTGCTACTTTTTTGTAACGGACCGATTTCTTTTGAATTAACGAAATTTCGTAAAAAGGAAACACGCAATCCAAAATTATATATCTATATCGGAACAGCTGAGCCGAAAAAATAGCGGATGTGGGGAAACGCAGCAAACTTCGTTTTTTTTTCCCGAAAAGAAATTTGTAATTTTATCATGCGTACCAGGTTGAAAGGTAATCCCAAAGAAACGGACTGGAAATGGAAAACCGGCCTCGGAAATAGGCCGCCCTTCCTAGTTTGCCGCCCCGGGCAGCTGCCTAGGTTGCCCATATGGGAAATCCGACCCTGTGTATGAACAGCATCTTCAAGTATTTTCGGGGCGTGGTTCAATAAAATGTTGCGGGGCTCTTTTAAGGGTAAAATTCTATTTCCTCAATGATTTTTGTCTGGAATTTTTTCTTTAATTCTATGCGGCTTCTTGTAAAAAATTGTTGCATTTATTCGAATATTATTCAGCTGTAATATTTTTTGGAGGCGTTAACCGTAAGAATCAAAGCAATTTTGAGTCCGTTTACACAAGTGGTTCTTAACCGTTCATACATGAGGGTTAGCTTGATAAAACTCGCTGATTGTCGCGGACCACCTTATTTAGGAGAGCCATACAAATCATAAAGTTTTGTACCGAATATCACTTGTTGGGTAATCGTATATTTCAATGATTAGGAAAAAAATTTGAGCGCTACGATTCGCAATCATTGAATGTCCGTCGCCGGATGTTTTCACAATGACCGCTTTGCAAATACAGAGTGCATAATGATTTGTGGATGATGCCCGACAAGGTCCCCAAAGACGTCCAAATCGAAACAGTCTTTTTGCACACTAGGGCAGCATAAACACAAACTGAGTTAATTTATATTCAGTGGCGCAACCAGGATCGTGTCTTGGAAGGGGACCATCAATATTAGGGCTGCTGTCATAAGTTGGGCGATAGTGATATTATCCAGTAATTACACTTTGTCGTTTTTTCACGAACTTGGTGGACCTCATAAATGCCAAAGCGAAAGCGTGTGTATCGAAAGTATTTATACTATGCGTTACAAGCAATTCTGTGATCGTCGCTGAATAATGCTGTAGTTTCGGCTTAGACTTCAGTTTGCGGTCTTGACCTTCTACTATTTTGTCGATGCCGAAAGAGTGAAACCACCTCAAAACGTTTTACGAGTAAGGTTAAGAGTTGGAGCGGAGTATTCAAATAAATGACCCACCATTATGAATGGACGCTACAATACAAGAAAAATATATACCTTAGGTACCTACACACAAAAACTGGACAACAGTTGGGCTATTATCGTCTAATAGTTCCAGGGAAGATAGAGTTCTTCTCAGTTCAAATAGACAATGCAATCACGCAAAGAGCCAATTTATTTCTCGGATTTGAATTGCTGCGATGGTGGCTCGTCATGTTACGATAAAAGACCGACCAATACCATGTTTGTGTTCAGTTTTTTTTAGAAAAGATTTGAACAAAAATTTGGTTTAGCTTTTAGCATATTTGCATAAAATTTAAGACACTGTAATACTATTTTAGAAGCTTTACGCTTCTCTTCCACAATTTCAAATGCAATAAAAAATTTAAGTGGATATACCTCACACATCTTTCAGAATTAATATATTTAGAGCTCGGTGAAAATTTTGTCCGAAGCTAGTCAAATCCTGGATACAGAAATAAGTTCTAGCAAAGCTCTTATTGAAGCCTGTAACAATGACATGAGAAAAAAAGTTGCTTTGCAATAAAATTATTATTTTCGTTTACTGAATGGTGGTCCAAATCAGAAAATACTTAAAATATTCTCGTTAAGTCCTTTGATATGAGTTCCACTTCTGGGACATCCTATTGTGTTTACCCTAATTTTTTCAGTGATGTTGGTGCAAAGAGCCAAATGTTTTGCATATTCGCACCAAATTTCAAGGCGATCGGATGAGTCCCTCACGAAATATTCACTAAAGCCATAGACAAAAATAGATTTGATAAAGATTTTGAACCCCAGAAATAAGAAAATCATTTTGGATGAAGTTTTATATGTTATCAGGGTGTCCGGAAACTACCGCATAAACGCACCGGATTGTGATTCCTCATACGATTTCCAGCAAAAAAGTTGTACGAACATACCCCCTTAGCTTAACCCTTTAGCTGCCACAGGCATTTCAAGATTTTTGAAAAAATCATTTTCTTGCACGACTTAAAGCTCAATATCTTTAAAGTTAGACCACCTAGAATAGTTGTACGAACATACCCCCTTAGCTTAACCCTTTAGCTGCCACAGGCATTTCAAGATTTTTGAAAAAATCATTTTCTTGCACGACTTAAAGCTCAATATCTTTAAAGTTAGACCACCTAGAATAGCAACATAAGATTATTATTACAGCCAACAAATTTACCTATAAAACAAAACTAACCACACTAAAATCCCATAGAAGGTTTTGGTTTTTACAGAGTTTCAAAGTCAAATTTGTGTGATTTGACCCAAAAACAATCTATTTTTTCATCTCAATTTATTCCAATTTCTGCCAAGGAGAGGTGCTTGTACGATTCTTTTAAAAATTGGCGCATAGTCTTACGATCATATCTTTCTTGCATCATTTTAATATAGCTCCATTATTTCTAACAGTTTAATTTTTTACACTTAACGTATGTATGTGTAAAAAATTAGGGTTAATTTTAGCTCGAGTTCAATACAATTCAATTCACACTGCTCCTAAAGATCTGCAATTGGTAAAAACTATTCAAATGTATGTATGTATGTCGAAATCGAGCCAAAATTAACCCTAGTTTTTTGCACTTCAGGCATTCAAAATTGTTAGAAATAACGAAGCAAGAATAAAATGATGTAAGAAAGAAATAATCGTTAGGCTATGCGCCATTTTTTTTTTAATCGTACAAGCACCTTTCCTTGGCAGAAGTTGGAGAAAATTGAGATGGAAAAACATATTGGGGTCAAATCACAAAAAATTGATTTTGAAGTTCTGGAAAAACCAAACCTCTTATCCCATTTTAGTACCGTTAGTTTTATTTTGTAGGTAAATTTGTTGGCTGTAATAATCATCTTATTTTGCTATTCTAGCTAGTCTAGCTTTTGAGATATTGAAGTTTTAGTCGTGCAAGAAATTGATTTTTTCAAAAATCTTCAAATGCCTGTGGCAGCTAAGGAGGTATGTTCCGTACAACTTTTTCTGAAAATCACATGAGGAATCACAATCCGGTGCGTTTATGCGGCAGTTTCCGGACACCCTGTATAGTCATATATTTTTATACAGGGTGTCTGGAAACTACCGCATAAACACACCTTATAATGATTCCTCATGTGATTTCCAGCAAAAAGTTTTGTTGGACATACCCCGAATTCTTAACCCTTTAACTGCCGCAGGCTTTAGAAGATTTAAAAAAATCAAGACTTTAATATCTTCAAAACCAGAACAGCTAGAATAGCGCAATTAAGGCAATATCATTCATAGACAATAAGGGCTCCATGACACAGTCATATTTATAGTCATATTTCTAGTCATATAATTAAGCCTACTCGATTCATTCGGTTAATTTTTTGCACGTGCACTAAACGAAATCTAGTAGGCTTGAGGATATGATAATATCTATTATAATATATATTACCAATATATGACTGTGTAATAGCGCCCTAAGTTTTCTTAAAAATTCAAATTAACCATTAAAACTATTAGAAATAAAAGAGCTAATAAAATTATGTATGATCGTGAGACTATGCGCCAATTCTTAAAACATTCGTAAAACCACCTTACCTTGGTAGAAGTTGGAGAAAATTGAGATTGAATAATTATTTTGTTTTTGGGTCAAATCTCAAAAAATTTACATTGAAGATGTGTAAAACCGAAACTACTATTCGATTTTAGTGCGGTTATGATAAATATTTTATTTCGCTATTCTAGCTGAGCTGGTTTTGGAGGTATTAAAGTTCAAGGCATGTAAGAAAATTATTTTTTTTTTAAATTTTAAAATGCCTCCGGCAGTTAAAGTGTTAAGAATTCGGGGCATGTCCAGTATAATTTTGTTCCCGGAAATCACATGAGGAATCATTATGCGGGCCGTTTATGCGGTAGATTCCGGACTCACTGTGTAAAGTATCTCTATAGGATTTGTTTTGGATTTACCTCTTTTTTAAAACCGTATTATTTGCTATCCAAATTTCCCATACATCACCGTGGCTCCCTTTTGAATTTCTGGTCGTTGTTGCACTAGTGCGCCTACAATTGTTAATGCTGCAGCAAACAGATCATGCTTACATATAAACTAAATTTTAATACAAATTCAATTCCTTATCAATTATTTTTTCTCCTTAAATACTCAAGAGTATTTTTCAGCATAATTCGCTACAATACCATGTTTATCACCACATTACCCTAATCATTTTATCATATCGGAATTTTTATTTTTTTATATATTTGGCACAAGCTGAGTGGTCATTCATAAAATGCTTAAGATACTTGTAACTAAAAGAAAACATTGACCTCCATCATTAGCACTCTCTACTCTATCTTCAGTTTGTTATCTTTCGTACATTATACATACAACATACATATTCGTCGACCAGTTGGACTACATTTCTTTTTCAGTTTTCTAATTCAGCTATGAATTTATTTATAAAAAAAATATAAAATATATTCGGATAGCCACTCAGAGTTTTTGAGACGAATACGTACGTACGTACTATGCTATCTGCAATGTGAACCGCTTCGCAGTGTGTTCCAATAGCCGTGATCGTCTAGTGGTTAGGACCCTACGTTGTGGCCGTAGTAACCCAGGTTCGAATCCTGGTCACGGCAGTGAAAAAAGTTCACTGTCACGGAGGAACCGATTTTTTTAGGTATTGTACTTTGGCAGAATTTAAGTGTAGATATGCAAAAAATGGTAAAAATGAAAATTAGATATTTTAATTAGAAAATATTTTTTTTAATAAAAATAAATAAATTAGAGATATCCCAATTCGCGATTGAAACAAAAAAAAAATTTTGTCTTACGCTATACTCACACTACCTAGCAGGCAGTAGGCAGCTAAGTATTTTCTGGATTTGTTAATCCGGAAACATGTTCACAGCATCGGGAAAGGCTCATTTTCTCTAAGTAGTAAGTTCAATTTGGGTAACAACCAGTTAATTTCCATATTTCAATCCGCTTATATTTTACAATCAAGAAAGATTTACTAATAAGAAAACAAAATCTTAAAACATATGTTACATACCTGAAATCTCAGTTAATATGTATTTATTGAAAATCTCATATGTAGTGTATAAAATACGCTAAACAGTGCCAGCTGATTATGGATGTACATACATATGTATGTAACCCAATGTAGCAGTGTAGAGAGAGCCTTTTATTATGTAGTAAATTTGAAGTTAAAAATTTTCTTCCAAGCATAATTAAATCTCAAGACTAATGCTTGTAACTAAATCTAATCATTGATTTAGGTTGAGGAGGTTCGATAGATAGATACATGGCATGGCCACATTTGCTATTTGCACGATGGCAAAGTGTGTTCCAATAGCCGTGATCGTCTAGTGGTTAGGACCCTACGTTGTGGCCGTAGTAACCCAGGTTCGAATCCTGGTCACGGCAGTGATCATCACTGTCACGGAGGAACCATTTTTTTGTTTGTGAGTAATTTGAAGATTTTTAAATACGAGCGCCAAAGATTTCATGACTTTACGATAGACAAAACAATCATTAAATTTAGATACATATTTGTATCTGTGAATAGACAAATTTATTATACTATGTGCCCACCATCAATAATAATGCAATAACATGGTAATTTGTACATGCTTAGGCTAAATCCAAATAACAGCTCAAATAATAATTTAAATGGACCGTGATCATTTGCAGATAATTGATTTATCTATGCCATTTGCATGCTAGAGCGATATACATAGTTTTAAAGTTTTTTTTGCATCGCACGCTATACGCTGGCATGGGAATTGTTTGTTAATTTGATTTGTCTCGTATCAATTTACAAAAGTTTCTTGAAAAAGTTTTATTCTGTTTTTTTTTCTTGCTAAACCATTTACTACCAAATAATTATTTTCGAGTTTTTTGTTTACCAAATACTCATTATGAATTCGATATGCCTCTATTTGCAGCCTTTTAAATAAATAATCCTATACAAAATGGCAGAAGAAGAGGATCCATGGGCTTTCGATGATGCTGGTGATGCTGGCGGTGATGCTGCAGCTCCTGCTGCCGGTGGAGATTCGGCACCACCACCAGCCGCTGGAGGTGATGCAGCTGCTGCACCAGTTGAGGGAGGCGGTGCTGAAGGGGAAGCACCTGCCGAAGAAGGCGCGCCTGATTCACGACCACCTGCTGAAGATGACGGATACAGAAAACCAGTGCAGTTGTACAGACACTGGGTGAGGTAAGTGCGGTTCAAGAAAATTATAATTTAATTTAGATAAAGGCCAAATAGATCAAACCAAATAGAAAAGAGATGTAATGCTGTATTTTTTAACTTATTTTTTGCAGGCCGAAATTCCTTGAATACAGGTACATGAGCAACTATCGAACAAATTATTACGATGACGTCATCGACTTTTTGGACAAACGTCAAAGTGGTGTAAAGCGTGAAATTCCGCGACCTCAAACATGGGCTGAGCGTGTGCTGCGGACAAACAACAGGTAAAAATCCCTTTACTCGTTCCAATATAATACTCATCCAAGGTATGTCATGTGAAAACATGTTGACAACTCCGAACAATTAATTTTTAAAACCTTTTGAAAACGTACAAGAAAATTACATACATGTCAATGAACTACATTGTGTTGTAATCAGTGTTGTGAACGTAATACGTAGGTATTATGTTAATTATGTAAATATCGAAATCGTAAACAAACTAAATTGCAACAAGATTATCGAAAATTATAGATATAGTCTAGTACAGATAGCTCGAAACCCAAACGTCCTAAAAAAAGGGATTTTTGATGCCAAATTGTTGAATACACTGCTGAATATACGCAGTAAAAAGTTACACTAATTTGCGCCATCTGGAAAACTATGAGTCTGAGCTTGAAATGTCCCGAGGACGAAACAAGCTACATAAAATTATGTAGTAATGATATATAACACTCTAGAAATTTTTGAAGAAATTTATACCTTAGACCCAAACGTATTATAGTGAATTTACATTTCGCACTGTAACTCTTGATATAATAGACCTACCATTATAAGATCTTGTCCATATATTGATAACAAAATTTATTTGATTTGTACCAAAAATTGGAGTGCTCCGACCATTGACGCTCCCCCCTCACTTCTCCTAACATTTTTCAAAAAGGCATGCCTTTAGCTTCTTTTTGAATTGAGCCAGGCAGATCAAATTTGGTGGGGTGCCTAGTCTAAGCTCCATTATGCTCCTTACCAAAACTTATTACCATCCGATCAAAATTAAGGGTACCCCCCAAACAAAGTGAACGAAAATTCTAACAAATTTCACAAAAATTTGTGAAAATTGTTAGAAATTTGGGTCACTTTGTATGGGAGTACCCTTAGTTTTGATCGGATGGTAATAATTTTTGTTGGGGAGCATAATGGAGCTTACACTACGCAGCCCACTAAATTTGATCTGCCTGGCTCAATTTGAAAAGAAGCTGCAGTCATGCCTTTTTGAAAAATGTGAGGAGGAGTGAGGGGGGGGCGTCAATGGTGAAAGCATTCCAATTTTTGGTAGAAATTAAATAAATTTTGTAAGCAATATATGGACAAGATCATATGACCGAAGGTCTATTCTATCAAGAGTTACAGTGCGAAATGTAAAACTCAAAAAATGTAAATTCACTATGATACTTTTGGGTCTAGGGTATAATTTTCTGAGAAAATGTCTAGTGTTACATATCATTACAAAGGTAATTTTATGTAGTTTGTTTTGTTCTTAGCACATTTTAAGGTCAGACTCATAGTCTTCCAGATATTTGCAAGAAACTGAATTTTCACCCCTTTGTTACCACCCCTCCCCCCTTAACCCATGGCGCAAATTAGTGTAACTTTTTACTGCGTATATCAGGCAGTGTATTCAACAATTTTGCATCAAAAATTTCTTTTTTTTTTATGTTTAGGTTTGGGGCTATTTTGAACCAATTGTACTGGACTAATAAACATAAAGCGAATCACATATCAATATGTCTAAGTAATACGTAATGTTAGAACATTTTACCATAATCCAATTATATTTTTAAATTCACCTGACGTTGATGTCTTTATGCAACACTTTCTGCTTTCAATCACAAAGATTTTAGTTACGCTAATTATACCTACATGTTTGCGCAACAAAATAAAAAACAAAAACCAAATTTTCACAGGACTTATGAAGAACAAGCTGTCGCTGAACATGATCGCTTCTCGGTCAGGGCCCTAGCACTGGACTCAAGAAGATTGCCATTCACTTATCAACGCAGTGCTACGCAAAAGTCACTGAGCCGCTCAAAGTCAATGGTGGCCGTGAGACGTTCAGTAATTTTTGGCATCAATTCTTAGATCTTCACTAAGACGTTACGTAAATAAGCAAGAAAATTAAAAAGAAAAATGCTAAGTAAAATAAGAAAATTCTCTCTGACGATGAAAAGTGTCCTATGCGAGGTATTTAAATATTTTAATGATGTGTTTCGCTTTTTTTTTTTGAATCTCCTAAATGGCCCAGGCGACAATGTACCAAGCATAACGATGAACTTATGTTCGGCCTGTTGATTTTCCGAATTTATTTATTTTCTTTTATTTGATAATTTTGATGAATCGCTTTTGCTTTCTGGCTTATATGCTTCTACTAACAGTTTATAATTTGAAATATTCATAGAGAAATTGCTGGGGCGCTTACGAGTGTTTGGGTATTTGACAATGAAAGTGAAAGTATTTAAAAATATGAAATTTTATTCACATAATTCTTTACATAAAGTTTACAACTAAGATAAAATATTAATAACAATTGGTGTAAAAATAAACTTATGAGCTCCTAGTTCTACTAATGCAGGAATTTTATCAGTTTTTTTGCTAAAAATCTTTACTATAACGAATATTGTATTGTAGGCAGGGACATAATAGCAGAAGAAAATATCTGTAAAGTGTTAAAGTTGTGTGAGTGTCTTCCTGTACATGAGCAAAACAATTGGAATCACTGTCCTCATATAATGTGCATTAAAAAACTCTTACGAATATTGTAAGTATGTACATCAATAATAAACAGAAGAATATACCTGTATAAAATTTTATATTTGTGTAAATGTTTTCCCATATATGTATGTATGAGCAAAACAATTAAAATCATTGTCCTCGTGACCTCGTGTGCAATAGAAAAACTCACCCAATTACATTTTCTTTTGACAAAAAATTTTTTTTTTTTATTTCAGCCCCAGGAGTCTCCAAACTCCCCGCCCTAAAGATGACCACACCTTAATTCAAGTGATTGCCGCTAGCATTAGACCATATAACTATCACTCTAAGGCGTATAATAATCTTAAATATTCCAGCGTAATATAAATTGCAATTGCACAACAATAAAATGTGTTTTCAAAATAAAAACTTATTGGAATAAATTCGGAATTTATATTTTCTTCTACTCTAACACGTCCAGTATAAGATAAACCTCAAACTAACCCAACTTTATTATTGATGTATACTCGTCTATCATTTAAAAATTGTTACAAAATGAAATGTGTAAAACAAAAACATTATTGTTTTTATTTCTTAAATTTTAATTCTATAGTCCCGAATGATTAGGTTCATGCGTTCTCCCAATTATGTGAAATATATAAATTAATTGATTTATTTTAATAATAAAATTATTTATAAAACAATATTTTATAAACTTTTCATTTTCTTGAAAACTCATTACATAAATCGATGATTTACATTTGAGTAATTTACCAGTAGTAGTCTGGCTGGTCTAGCGGTTAGTGCGCTTACCTTCCGTGCACAGGCTCATGAGTTCGAATCTCACCGTGTTCCATGGTGTTTTTCGAACTCACGAGCTTGTGACAGACTATGATCTCACTCAGATGTTAAACGAGTACCCATTTATGGGGATAAATAACACTGCTGAGCGTGATGCTGATCTCATTACCTCATCAAAAAGCAGATAAGATCTTGGAAATAGGATGTCACTAACACATCCTGCGGCCTTAGTCCAATGTTGGATTGTCGCGCCTGTTATTTATTTTTATAATTTACCAAAAATGTAAAGTATTCTGTAGAAGTGTGTCATTATTTCGATAAAACAAATTATATCTGTGGGGTCTAACTCGGCAGTTAGAATGCAAATATAGAAACTCACAAAATCAACGGGAATTCGGGAATATGGTAGCATCGTTTATACATTTTCGATTACTCAAGTTTAAGATACGAATTTTAATTCATGCATTTTAGATATCTCGTACTTGGACCGCTAATTTTTTTTTTGTAAATTTTGAACTACACGTGAAAATGTTCTTCTAAATTTTCTGTAGCTACTAATATGTCGTCAATATATACTATTACAGGAATACCCCGATTTGCGTCAGGGTTACGTTCCAGAAAAAAGCGACTTAAGTCGAAACGACTTAAATCGAATCAAATTTAGGTATGAGTGAAAAAAATGTGGTAACGAGAAAGTGAAACGTAGAGTACAGACAAAATTAATTTTTTGACTCAGAAAACCGATCAGTGGAGGTGGAAAGTGATGATTTTCAACCAGAATTAGACAACAAAATACGGATATAACGTTGTATGCTCCTCCACAAAGCAAGAATTTAGATTCTTCGTTCTAACATGGAATAAAATCAGGACGTTATTGATCCTTCCTTTGGTATTGAGCGTCGAATAAGGCAAATAATTTCCATCATCTTTGAGATATCGATTGGTAATTTGGCAAGTACAAGTCACCTGATTGATATATTTCCAGACCGATACATAAGATTTTCGCGTTTCCACTAAAATCAGTGCCCGCTCTAGCACTTACGCCGCCCGGGCAAGACGGCAAAATGCCGCCCCTTATATTTTAGATTTTTTTTGCTTCTTGGGATACACTGATTTCAGTATATGGACAGGATGTTTATTTTACATATTTTAAATTTGGATCCCACCCAGAAATTAGTACTCCGTTCCAAAGATTCAATACAAAAATAAAGAGAAGACCATAAAAACAGCCAGATTTCAACTCAGCGACACTTTCTTTATGGTCATCGTGTGCTAATTGATACAATTTTGAGTTATTCTGTAAGAAATAACGGAAGGGATTAAAACATAAAAATCCTTATGAATAAATTGAGAGATCGTGGTGATGGAATCGTTAAGAACTGCGCCAGAAAGATTTAACACAAGAAACATAATTACGCTAATGCCGCTTTTTTTTCTTTTTATCAGATTGTAACACATTTATTTTACTACGCGAAATTAGTTAATTTGTCGTTAGTGGACAAATATTCTGCTACTGCAATACTGGAATAATCCTGAAGGTTGCCAATCTCAGCAGGACCTGAGTAAACCAACCTTATTAGTGATTTCTGTTCACTTGTTAAGTTCAGGCTCTAGCTTCTAGCTTAAGGTTAATATACAAGAACACAGTGCCTTCCTTCGGGTGCTTTGATTGCTTTACAAAAGCTGAAATGCCAAATATGGAATTTTTATATAAATTCGAATAAACTATTTTTTTTATTTTTTTTCAACCGCAAACGTTTGGTGCACATTTTTAAAGAAAACGATGCAATCTTAGCAATATTGTTGCGAACTGTTTTAGGAATAGTTCACTAACAAAAACATGTTTTACGTTTACGTTGATGTCAGTTTTCTCCGTTGGACTGTATAGAGTTGCTGTCCTTTCTCAGTAACAATTATTGATTCAGCTTCAATTTCGTTACCATTAATTTATAAGTGTTTTATTTTTTACCGAACATGAATTCCAGCTTTTTTGTAGGCTCCTTTCTATAAAGTTCTAGCCGAAATGCCGCCCCAAAAATTGTTTGCGGTTGACACCTTTACTCAAGAGTGTGAAAACTATAGCTGCTTGTAGTTTACAGATAAGATAATTCATATATAAATCATCCACATTTCATATATGATAACAAAACTATATAATTTACGATTGATCTACCGGTTGAGTAGCGTTTCCACAATGAAAAGTAGTCCTTTTTCTTGTAACAACTTCATGCGTACACTCTCCGAATAATGACTCTATCTATCGAAAGGTCGGTTGTAATGTAATAAATTTTTTCCAAAAGGATGTGATTGTTTTACCAAGATATTTTCTATAATGCCAAATCCCATTCCCATTTTCGATTTTCTAAAAAACCAAAAAAAAATCACGAAACGACGTAAGTGCGAAGCAAAATTGTCGTAAATCGAGTTGTAAGGTGGGAATTATTCAACGACTTAAGTGCGAAACGACTTAAATCGAAGCGACTTAAATCGGGGTATCCCTGTACTTTGTTTTGTATTACCATATCTGCAAATACTTTATTCACAAAGCGCTGAAATACTGATGGAGCGTTTTTACGCCCGAATGGCGTACGCAAAAACTCAAATTGGCCTAACGGTGTTATAAAAGAGGTGAACTTAATAGGGTCATGATGCATAAAAACATGGAAAAACCCATTTTTTAGATCCAGTTTCGTATAAAATTTCTTGTTTGCTACTCTGTCCAGTAAGTCGTCGATTAAAGGTATAGTTATCTTGTGCTGTCATTTTGTTTAATGTCCTATAGTCGACACACATTCTTAGATCACCTTTCTTTTTTCGTACTAAAACAATGGGAGAAACGAATTCTGACTCACTCGGTCTAATGCAATTTTTTGCGAGATCTATGTATCGACTTCTGCAACTCATTTTTTTCCGTAAATGACAAACGCCTTGGAGGACAGACAATCAACTTCATTTCACTTTTAATTTTGAGTTCACACGGTCGTTTTGCTTTGAGATAAAATTCTTCGAATATGTTATTTAACTTTTCCTTATCTGAATAGTATACAGGGTGTCCGGAAACTGCCGCATAAACGCACCGGATTATGATTCCTCAGTTGATTTCCAGCAAAAAATGAAAATATTCTAATTTATGTTCTAGTCTAACGCCGAAATATTCAATTAAACTCTAATGTGTTATATTTCATTGCAAAGGTAATTTTATGTAGTTTTTTTCGTCCTCAGACGATTTTTCTGTATCTCTTACCGTTTTTGAAATAATCACAACACACAAAAACACGAAAAAAGTTCCACTTTCCCCTCTTTTTTTAAGGTTGCGGACCCCCGATCGGTTGGGACTTTCTATGCCATCATCTCGGGACCCTCCCCAACCATAATCAAAAAAAATTTCCGATGTAGGATTTTTGCCGTTCGATGTATTTTGGTCCAATTTTCTTAGACTATTATATGGAATGAGCGAGTCGCTTTCGTGCGGCAGTCGTGCAGTCGTACCTTTATATTACAAAATAGAACTTACAGGCTACTACTATACTCTATCATGTACATGTATACTACATACTAGAAAATTATTTTGATAGTTTGGGTTGACGCTGGTCGTAAATATTAATTGTGAAATTATTGTGGTGCCTTACCTAACTTTTGCGCAATGTAAATAATTATAAATTATAAAGAAGGAGTAGGTGTGAAGTGAGAACTTAGCGGGACAGTCGCGTTCTTTTAAAAGGCCCAGGTTCCGAAGACGGCTCTTTTTGCCACTCCGGAGACTCCTGTCTTATCGTCGACGCCGTCTTGTATATCTAACTCAGCAGCCATGGCTAACGGTGGCTTATTCAGACAGGACAAACTTTGCAGAGAACAGATTATTTTAGCCCTGCCTTTGGCAGTCTAGTAATTTACATTGGCAGTGCAGTTACCTGCATTTCGCGTCAACAAGGTCATTTATACATGAAAGATGCTGTATTATCTACTGTTCCCATTCACCTATGTTTCTATAATCCAATCTTTTGTTTCTACTGTACGGACAACATCCCTTCGAGAAAGAGGTAATTTTTCCTGGGCCTGGTAGAAATTCGTCATTGATTTTTTCTCCACAGTGTAATAAGACCTGGTGAAGAAGATCTTTCGGAGGCCAATATCGGACACGGCGGCGGCATACGATCGTCGGCAGCTCGGTACGGGAATGGGGGCAGGTTCTTGCCATTCCGACGTTGGCCTTCGAAATATCTTCTTCACCAGGTCTTATTACATTTAATGGCGCCCCACGTTGGGCGCCATTAAATGTAATAAGACATGGTGAAGAAGATCTTTCGGAGGCCAACATCGGACACGGCGGCGGCATACGATCATCGGCAGATCGGTACGGGAATGGGGGCAGGTTCTTGCCAGTCCGATGTCTCCAATCTGTTACAGTTTTAAAAAAACGTATGCCATCTAGAACACGAATATGAGGAGCTAAAAATCGAGGAAAGAAAAAAAATACGAAAAAAAAGAAGCACCATCGAAGAATGCACCAAATCCGGATGTTCGGATTCTGGCCTTGTCCTCCCGCAACCTACAGATCTTCGGTCCACTGTTGGGAAGATCTCCCTGAAAGAGAAAAGGAAACGCCGACTCGGGTGCGTCTACATATCAGTCCTGTAAAGTAACGTTCTCTCAAGGAAAAGATTCAGCTTTACTTGAATTTTATTTTTCGCACGCAATTAAAAATAGACAAAAAAATAAAACGTTTTCCTGTTTTAATGGACTCGGCTCGGGCTTACATTCATGCCATAAGGGACTCAGAATAAATTAAAGTGACACAGTTTATACAATAAATAATATAAAATTGTACTCACCCACGTTGCAACTGGAACGGCCGTTTCGTGCGACGAGGCTAGATAAAGTTGATTATGTATGTAACAAAACAAAAGTAGATTGCATAGATGTGACCGAGACAACAGAAAAATCGAATTCTTACACCCACAAATGAGATCAATTGACGGTAGAAAATTATTACGTTTTAAAAGAATGCAAAACTGATGCTAGACGAAAAAAATTAAATACCCGAGCACTCTATATAATACAATCAAATTCGCTTAAATGATGAAACGATGTCGATACACTGAGGACAAAGAAACGCAACCTGCATACAAATAGCACTCCGCAAGGCAGCTCGAAGACAAAAGAACGCCACGTTCAAATTTGTAGCGCTCCACAAGGCCACTTGAGCACCAAAAGAACACAACCTTTCAAATTTGTAGCGCTCCGCAAGGCCACTCGAGCACAAAGCCAAAATCGCATCACAAAGGGCGGAAAACGAAACTGGCCGCTTTCAGAGCACGGGCGATGATACAATCGCTCGCTGGTAAGATCCACCAAATCCACCAAAAATCAAGTCGCACGCATGGCACTTTCAATTTTTGCACAATAGCTAGCCCGTAACCAACTGATCCTTCGACGGGCGCACAAAAAAATTTGAGCCGCGCCACAAAGCAATTTAAAGGGGCGCAATTTTCGGCACTAAAAGATGCGGCTCCGTTCGCCGTTTCAAGAGCACGGTCAATGATGCAAAAATGGGGCTACAAACACCAGCTTGACTGCTTCGTCGAATCACTTCCAAATTCTGCCGCCTCAACGAAAAAAACTCAAAGGGGTGGAAAATTGTAGCGAACTCGCACTCCGCCGGATCGACAAAAATTGATTATTTTTCGGCACTCCACCAAACAATCGATGCCTTTATCGTGGTTGCTTTACTAGCACACAAGCAGGCAGTGGCGGCTCGCCCATATGTGCACATGTGCACGTGCACCCCCTGATAAAACAACCATATCTACAAATAATGTGTTAAATATCTTCGCTAAATAAAATACTTCAGAAAACAGCAGAAACCGCCCGACGCAACATACTCTAAGCGTACGTACGAGTACATCATGTACGATTATACCCAAGCCACGCATTGAATCTATAGCGCGTCCAGGGACAAACATCTAGCACCCACGGTGGTGGTACAGTCATATGAACTGGTGCACTCGCTCCAAAATCAGATGCGTGACGGGTTCCCGGGGCGAAGGGCTAGTGCAAAATTTACACTAGCATTTGTGCACAAATAGGTTGTGCACAGCACATCACTTAGTTGATATGATATGCATTTCGGGTGAGTATTTTCAATGATAGAATATAAAAAATTAGTAGAGATTTTACGTTTAACTTTAGAAATTGTTTGACAAGAACTTTTCTAAGGACAAACAATTAAAGCTAGATGTTCTGGGGGTTGCATTGTCTGAACTTTGCGATGGAAAAGCAATTTGTGGAAAAATTCAATGCCAATTAAATGATAAAAAATAAATTTTGGTGTGCTTCGTAAAATTTTATTTTCTTGACTGTTATGTGAAAATCGAAGTAATTATTTAGTTATAAAATCTATGGACTATACTTTGACATTAAAATAAAAAAATTTTAATTCAAAGTGGTCTTAGGTAAACGTCAAAATACATTTTGAGGGGTTGATGTCGTATGTATTTAGTTTTCTGTTTTGTGAACCCCCAGTATTTTTGTATACGAGCCGCCACTGCAAGCAGGATATATTTTTTTAAGGAGCACAAAAAACTTATATCGCGAGCAAAGAACTTTAATCTTTTAAAAATACTTTTCAATTATATTTAGCGATTAAAGAAGATATTAATATAGCACTCTAGTACAAAAAGAGTTAATATGTACTACTCCCGACGGACGAACTGTGTCCGCGCTTGGCGACAACCAAAAATCAACTCCTCGACCAAAAATTGCTGTCCCCTTCAAAAGGAAAAAAATACCGCTTCAAAAATTGAAGGTTAAAAAACTGCAAAATCGGATGATAAAACCGTATCCTCTTATGTAAAAAGGAAAGTTCATTGCCTTCAAAAAACCAAAAAGAATCATATAAAAAAAAATATTCCCACCCACAAATGTGGAAATTCCCACACTACGAATCAAATTCCCACACCCAATCTATAATTTGCTTACACGCATTGCATTTCGTATATTGCATTGCAGTACAGCAGCGACACACCCTTTTCTGCACTTTCTCATTCCATATTCTCTCTTCTAGCATCATATGGATGGATCATATGATTCTCGAGTGATAAGATCAAATATACAGTATACCAGTATACGTATTGAAAACTATACAGCTGATCAGATCTGAATACTAGATAAGAGAATGGCTGAATTCAGATTGTAAGACGAAACCGGACGGGTAAACTTGCAAGACAAGAGAGCTTTTGTAGTGGCCAGCAGACAAGCATTGTCCATTTCACATTGCAAGAACGCGTCTTACGAAAGAAAAAATCGTGACACGATTGTTTTTCTTTCGTAAGATCTTTCGTACGATCGATAAGACGATTGCATCTACCAATAGTTCAGGCGTTTTGCAAAGACAATTAGCGCGTGTTTTACTTGCATTTTATTCTTGTCGACTCGTCATTTCATTGTACACTAACTTTGGAGCGTGCATGGCAATATTTATACAATTGCTGTGTGATTATTGTTCGCCGGTCCGTGTTTTGATCGGATAGTGTGAAATGATCATACGATGGTTCTTATCGTCCAAGTTTACCCGTCCGGTCGTTTTCTTACAATTTGAATGAAGCCAATGTGGCAAGAGACTCTGCAGAAAGCTTTTGCAGCGGCTTGGCTGCAAATCTACACAATAGAAATTGGTGTCAGTTGCAATTGTGCCGTCGGCAACGACACAATAGCAGAAACACCAATGCAATGTATGTAATATACAGAAAGGTACTGTGAAATATTACAACAGATAAAACAAATTTCTCTCATCAAATGAAACTTCGACCCTGAGGCGGGGTTTTCATTATCCCTGAGTGATATCAAAGCATCATAAGCCACATCTGCACGATGGGCAGATACTTTAACATTATTTTCCGCCGTATACGTTTTCCTACATGAGGTATACCGTTACCTCATTCAATTTACTCAAAAATTGTTTGTTGTTGTGAGGCCTGCTTTCCTCAAGTGCATCGCGGCACATGAAACAAACGCCTGGCGGTCAAAACTCCGACATTTCGTAAGAAACAATGCAATAACTTCGAAAAAACACTTGAATAAATTTCTCCACTGGGGAGTCATACGTCATATTAAGTCATCGTTTCCCTTACTCTCTCACTTGCTTGAAGCTAGCTTCCATTTCCTTATGCCATGCATACATAGATTTGATATGAAATTTCTTCAAAAATCTGATTTTCAGGTTGCATTCAAATTAAAGATGATTTTGTTAGCTTTAAAAATGCAGCATACGACTTTCTTGTAGGAAGCACCTTTTAGAAATTACAAACCAAAATATGAAAAAAGTCCGTAAATTCTGAGGTTTTTGAGAGTAACGGGGTTAGCACAGGTTTTTCGAAGTTGCAAATTTGGTGGTATACTATGTACTATCCTAGATTAGATTAGATTATTTGCGACCTAAAATCATTTGATGACTGGCCAATAATTCGAGAAGCTTCGAATGTTTTATTATATTTTTGTCCAAAAGGACAAATAAGATGTCTTGATTCTGAGTCTTAGTTACGATTAAGCCGCAAGTGCATTTAAAAAAAATGAAAATGAAAACACTCCACCTCCTATTAATAATTCTTTATTTTTCTGTCTTGTCTGTTATTTAACCGAAACAAATTCAATTAGTTGTTGGTAAAGAAATAACACGGTAAGTATTCAATATTCTCAACTCTGTTTCAATTCAGTATCATCTGACAATAATGCATTTGAATAAATATAGTTTAAATATATGGATGGAAATTATACATAATTAGATTCACATTACATGCAATACATATAGTATTTATGCTGACATTTTTCCACTTTGTATAAATGTAACAAATCCATTATTCTTACGTTTAAGAGACTTTTGAAGATATAAGTTAGGATTAATATACTCATTGCTTTCTATATTAATGTTTATAATAGCAGAGAAAACTTTTCATGTTAAGTAACAGTTTTGTTGAACTTGTGTCTTGTCTGTGTGTGATGTAATTTCATTTATAATTTGTTTATTTGTGGGGAAAAACTTTGGTGAGAGTAGAGTAGTTGTGATGCAAAGAATAAATGAAGAGACACCTTTGTCATGGTTTTTTTTTCATCACGGAAGGATCTTATAAGATATTTATTACATATTTATTTTGTTAAGATTATTTTTAAACGTTTATCATGTTTTTGGAAAATGTATAAAAACGTGTTCCGTTAGAAGATCTGTTGATTGCTAGAATACATTTTTATAGGCATGTTTTGATTATATTTATTTTTTGTTTTAACTATTTATTATAGAAGTCCAGCAACTGTCTTAACCAGGAAGAGAAAGATGTGTTCAAATATTATGAAGAATATAATAATCCTAAAAATAGTTGCTTACACTTAACCATTTTATGTTTTCAAATTTTTAATTTTTCTTTAAGTTTAAGTTCAATTTGTTTTTGTTTCAATTAAGAGGAGAGACACAATAATAGAGTTGCAAAAAAAAACTTCATACAGGGCTTACAATTACGTATTAAATTTTGTTCACATAATAATATTTAAGTTAATTACAGGGGAAAAATATCGTTTTTAAATTGAATTAAATAAGTAGAATCTTAAGAGCATCTAGTTATATACTTACGTTTTTTCTTCTTTGTTTAATTTTAGTCGTCAAGTTGTCTTAATTCATATAAGCGTATTTTTATAAGTTTTAAGAATAAGAGAATAAGTTATCAATATATGTATATTACTAAATTTTTATTCACGATTAACTAATTCTTAACGATCGTAATTATTTAGAACGTAGGCGAAGTATATTTATTAGTATGTATGTTTTGAAATGTACATAATTGTATTTTTTTTATTAATTGCAAATTTCCATCCATTTACCTCTGCACTAGAACAAATCGGAATGTTTTTTTTTTTCAGTTGAAAATGTAATTCGGGCAATCTCCAAGTTTAGTTTACGGATATCGGGTGGATTGAAATTATGTTAAATTAATTCGAAGCAATAGCAAAACACGAGTACTAAATTCGCTTCTTGATATGGCGAGGAGGTGACTGCACTTTTCAACCGATATGACACCAGAAACATCTAACATCTTAGTAATTTTATCAGTCAGTACTTTAGGTCTCTATCTTAAATAAAAGTGAAAACGATTTTTTTTTGGGAATTTATAAAAAAAAACTTTAACATATTCAAAACAATGATCTGATTTCTCAAAGTCGTGATTAGTTGCATTTTATAGTTAAACGCCAGTTAATTTTTTTACTACAATTTGACCGCTTTTGTTCGAATATTGTGATGGTAACTAATTGGCAAATAACTGAACGGAAGTGAGGTATTTATTAAGCTATCGGTCGTGAGTTGTGGCACCGATATATTCATCATTCGGATTTCAAATATGCAATTAATAAAATCTCTATTTTTTGTCTTTGTCGTGTCATGTTAACTTGAATATAATATTTACGAATTGATCAGCTAATCATTTCTATTTTTGTGTAGATAGTATAGTCAAAGGAATCAAGAAGATACATTTTCACCAAATTTATTATTATTCATCCGAGATATTTACACGTAACATCTATTGAAGTTTTTGAAAAAAAAAAACAATTTTTTTTTTATTATTTTGTTCACTTAATAGAAATGTCATATTGTATGTAGAGCGAAAGTGTTTATAAGGTATACTTTTTTCAGGTAGTACAATGTGATTCGTGTTCATGCAAATAATTGACTTCAATGTTCAAAAAATAATTCCAATTAATTTTCATATGTAGTCGGATTGGATTTGATAAGTTTGAATTTGAATAGAAGCAGTAATCAGGAGCCGCTGGTTTTAGTGAAAAAAAAAACAAGAGAATAGGATGCATGCAGGGATCTCACTTTCCTGTTCACATCCAGTGCCCGCCCTAACACTTAAGCCGCCCCGGGCAGGAGGACAAATTGCCGCACTTAGGTATAACTAGCACATAATTGAGCGAATAGTCCCACTTTGATTTGACTATAGTTTTGTGTAGCCTCTTAGTCCTGCTTTATTTTTCGAAATCTAGCTAGCATCACAGACGTAAAATTAACGCAGCTCTTACTTATTTTTTTTTTTTCGAATTCTAAATGCAGCACCTCGTATCAATAGTGAAGAATCCACTTCAAAGCCTCACAGGGAATGTGCATCTTCAAAACACAACTTTAACCTTAACAAACACGTTTTCACCCTTATTCTTTATTTTAATTCGCCCGTAGACCTTTCCACTAAATCGAAGATGATACATATTGATCTTTTTTTATATTTTATATATTTTTTATTTGAGTGCTAGCCAAAAAGCCGCCCCTAAAATCTGGCGCCCTTCTTGCCACCCAACCTTCACTTCATTCGGTACTGAATGAAGTGAAGGCCAAATTGTTTTGTATCGAATTTTAGTTCTTTTCTTTTTATATTTCGTTTATTATGGCGGTATTTATTTAAGATTCGTTTTTCATCTGTTTAAAGATTTCACTCATTCATCCAAAGAGGGTCTGATTTTCTAACTGAAATACTCGTCTAATCGAAGTAGTAACACTAAGGTAAGCTAACAATTAATATCGTTGCTTTGGAATTTTACGCCAAAACAAAAAAACAATTTTTGGGGTGTCTGCCCGAAAAGTATACCCTCCGTTTTTACGAGAAATTTTCGTTCCATCGGCGCGCCAAGGAACATTGAGATAAAATCCAAATTTGAGATTTTAAAATACTCGTAGATTCATTCTAGGGCTGGCAACCCCAAACAAATTTCCTTGTTTTTATACCCTTCGCTCATAGAGGGAAAGGGTATATTAACTTTGTCTTGAAGTTGGTAACGCATTGAAGGAAGCACCTCCGACCATATAAAAAGTATACATATATGATCAGCAGGACTTGGGGAATTGATTGGGCGATGTCCGTCTGTCTGTCTGTCTGTCCGTCTGTTGCGACACGTTTTACTCGGCCAATTTAAAAGCTATAGAGCTGAAATTTGGCAGAAATGCTTCTTTTTGCTGCAGGCAGTTTGTATGTTTGAACCGGTAAAATCGGACAATGGGGTCATGGGGCTGCCATACAAACCTAACCCCCCAAATCAAGTTCTTCTAAGAAAAACTTTGTGCACCAATTTCAACCAAATTTCACACAAATGTGTTTCTATTGAAAAATTGTTTACACCAACTTTACAAAACCTTGAATTAATGCTTCTTTATCAAAGCAACAAAAAAGCTCAAAACAAATGGTATCGTACTATGGGGCCATGCTTCCGCATCCCCCAATAAAATTTTCTGAGTAAATATTTTTATTTGCCCACTTATTCCATCCAAACCCCACACAAATATTGTTTTGTCGACGCAACTCAATGACAACAATAATAAAAATTGGAAATATTCCCAGCAGAATCCAAAAAACAAAAAAAGAATAAAAAATAAAATATCCACAGCAGAAACTAGAAAGATTGGAGAAAAGAAAAAAGCAAAAACATTGACAACTCTGTCCCTTCAAGCCCACCACCAACTGAAGTAGTAATACTTAGGCAAATCGTCAGAGTTAATACTCTTGGCTGGTGTACTATCCAAGCTGTAAATAACCAACCAGCCCTTGGAGGCTGGTAAAGCCCTGGCAACAGATGGCATCACTCCCTGCAGAACTTTTGGAATGAATTGATATCCCCGTTACATCTTATATTCATTGACTTCGAGAAGATGTTTGACAGCGTTGACCGGGCTTATATCTGGACAACCTTACGTGAGGTGAGGCGTACCAGAAAAGCTTATTACCATCATAAAGGAGTGCTGTAGCTGAGCGCAATGTCATGTCTTGCAGAAGGACGAATTGTCCTTGGAGTTAGACAAGGCTGTAACTCTCTCTTCATTACCTTAACTCCTAGTGGAGCATGGTGCGTTGATGACTACCGTGTGTAGGCATCAACGTTACAAAGACAACAGAATTCGGAGTGTGATACGGTTGTCAGCCATACCACTTCCTAGTCGCATTATTAGTTTATTATTCTACGATAAGAATATTTTTTATCATCTTCTTCTGAATAACAAACTTGCGACGAGTCGCAACGAGTTTGGGAACTCGTTTCTCTATGAGTGTCTATTTCACAGAGTGGCGACCGAGCCATCACGGCCACAGAGCACGGACTGCACTTAGCACAACTGCCTATCATAATTCACTTGGACTTGTTAAAGTGCAAAGGTTGGCTTCCCGTCTGATTGCAGGAAAATTTTCGAGCAACATTTTCATTCGGACTAGATATGGTTTTGGGAATGCTGCCACTGGACATGTAAGCTGCTGACAGCTTACACGGCCTTGCGGCTCGTTAAACTGTGCTGTGGCGAGCGCTGGATTATGGTCACTCAACGATACTTCATAACTTCAGCCTGCTACTGACAGCTGACTATACTGTTCCCAAATACTTTTTTGGTAGGAACTATTGTTCCTTAATCCCGCCTAGGGAACGGTGGTGCAACGAAATTACCGAGGCCATCGGGTACGTTTCCATCTACACTGATGGTTCAAAGACGGGCGAAGGAGTCGGCATTGGTATTTACTCGGAGGAACTCGACATCAGTTTGTCTTTTCGCCTCCCTAATTTCGGTAGCATTCTCCAAGCATAGGTCACTGCAATTTCGGAAGCGCTACTATGGTTAGGTAGACACGTTGTCACTGGTAAGGATGTCATACACTGAAAGTCAAGCTGCAATTCGATCACTTAAATCATCATTTACAACTTCTAGAACTATTGAAAGGTGCCGCTGTGCACTCAGAGAAATGGGTCGTTTCTTCAACATTACACATTACACTATGCTGGATACCGGGTCACAGTCAGATTCGCAGGAAATTGCTGCGCAGACGACTTGGCCCGGAATGCGTTAGCAAGTATTGTTAAAGGCGACTGTGTATCGATAATGGAAACCGCTTCTGAATGTAGGACCAACGCGAGATGTGCTTTGTGCTACGACGAGGATGATATGGCCCATACTAGACATATACCGTTCCGCCATACTATACCGTCGCTGGACAGAAAATCTATACGCGATACAGTGGGACAATGCCCTTTTGGGGAGTACGCCAGGAGACTCCGAGTTCCTCACAACGACTTCTGCAGAAGTTGCGATGGCGGTCCAGCATACTAATCCATACATGAGTGCGGGACGTACAACCGTTTTGTACAACTTGCCCTTCAGCTTCAGTGGCATTTTCTTATTGCAGAAAACCCAACCTTTGTGCGATGTTTGATGTTATCACCGCATGTAGCTCCGTTGTTCACCATCGAGCCAAGGTACTTGAACTTTGTACAAGACTTAAGTTTTACCTAACCTAACCTAAGGAATACCAAACCCTGAATATTCGAGGGCAATGAAAAATCCATGCTTTTATAGGGGTGTTCCACATAAAAGGTGACCAGTATTATTACAACCAAACTGCAAACTTTCGAGAATCGTACGAATTCGCTGTCCTGAAATAATACCCAACAACGACCTCACGCAATTACTGGCTAAAATAGGATAGGCACTGAGTTCAAAAGGCGGAGCATTACAGAACAGGCTCTCGATGGGAACCCGCAGGGAAACCAAGCAAGTTGTTGTGTGGGTCGACCCAGAAATACATGGAGAAGGTCTGTTGAGGTAGACGGAAAATCTATGCGCAAATCGTGGGACCAGCTAACGGTGATAGCTGCTGATAGGGAGAGGGAGAGAAGAGCGTATAGTCAATAACCTATGCCCCACAATCTAAAAGATTACAGCAATTTTGCAAAACAAAAACATTGCGGCTACAATCATAAAAACAGATCAATGTCATATTTGATGAGGATGAATTTTTGTTCCAGAAAAACCTGCACAAGTATCCTATTTTCTGCTTCTTTGTTTCTATGTCCCACATTCGACATTTACGTTTGCACTTTAGTTACTTATCGAACTAAAGTTGGGATGGAAACGCATGTTTTATAGCGATTATTATGCACTTATCTGTTCAAATTTACAAACTTCATGGTCTTCAAAATTAATGTGTACTACATTATTATACTTTTTCATTATTAAATATTTTTTATTGTAGTAATCTATTATTTAAGATAATGTTGCTTTTGGGCTTTTTTTTTTGTTTGTTGTAAAAATTTTAATCTACTTCTTCGTTTTGAACATTATTTTGTTATTCGTAACGTTAATTTTTCACTTTTTTTTATTAATTCTTTCATTAATCATTGCAATTTGAATTTAATATTTTCTTTTATGTCACTTTTGTAATTAATCCTCTTTCTTCATTTTGTGTATATGTACATATTATATGCACTTACCTAGGATTACATTATTTTTAAGATTTTTCGTTTACACCGATTTTATATTATTATTTTATTCACTTGATTTTCTTTGACTTTCATCATTTGATTCTTCAGTTATTTTTGTGTATTCTGTGTTTTGTTGCAGTGTTGGTTTGAACAAGATTTTTTTACGTGTATAATTGTTAATGTTTATGGACTATAAATATGTATATACGTGTATCGGGTTTTAAAAAAAGGATTATAGCTAATTACATGTTATACTATACTGTATTATAGTCTAGGCTTATGTTAAGGTTACATTGGGATTTTGAACCTTTTGTAACTATACATAATTCAGAATTATATACTAAACGACTACAATTATTATTTGACTACGGCAAGCACTATGCGAATCCGCGGAGGCAGCGAATAATCATAATTACCTCGACCTATAGTCAGATATGAGACGGGACTAATTATTTTATAATGTGATGTCAACAATGATTTAATTTAATTTTAAAAGAAAAATATGTTTATATTTGAAAATAAGATAAAACTAAAAAATATTAATTTGGAACTTTTAATTGCAGATAATCACTCTTAACACAAGTCTGAAAATTCAGAAAAAAAATATAATAAATATAAAATGTGTTTGCATCTGTCAAGAGGGCCCACGTTCAGGACCCTTGGGCCGATCTTTTGTTTTTAACCCTTAAGGTACATTTTCCTCGAAACGCCCCCAGCGACTCTAGCGACAGCGACTCGCTCATTCCATATAAAATCTAAGCTTTCTATCATTCTTAAAACGAGTTTTTATATGGAATGAGCGAGTCGCTAGAGCCGCTGGGGTCGTGCCTAGGTAAAGGTACGTTGTCCTCGACACGACTGCATCGGCTCTAGCGACAGCGACTCGCTCATTTCATGTAAAAACTCGTTGTTAGAATGAGAGAAAAGTTAGTTTTTATATAAAATGAGCGAGTCGCCTTGGCTAGAGCCGATGCAGTCGGGTCGAGGACAACGTACCTTAAATGTACGTTAAGTTCACAAAGAAGATTATCGTCGATTGAATCGCGCGACTCGTGTTGTAAATAAGGTCCGCATGAGTGGTGAACGTGGTGCACTCGCTTGTTTGTAGGTCTCGACGGCTGCATGGGGTAGGGAAATGGCTTCGCACAATGGTCGCACTCATTCGGCCGATACATGAATGATCCTGCATATAGAAAGCAGTCCCGCGACTCCTGTTGTAAATAATGTTCGCATGAGTGGTGAACGTGGTGCACTCGCTTGTTTGTAGGCTTTGGGCGACGGCTGCTTGGGGTAGGGAAGTTGCAGTGTACATAAGCCACGATCGCTGCGTTCACATCGAGGAAACACCACTAGACACGAAAGACAAAGTTGCGATTCGTAAATATTGGTCGTTTGATGCCCAAACGACCAGGGTCGCATTGATGACTAATAACGTAATATGATGTCAAAATGAGCAACGATATATCAGTCCGGCGAGTATTACCCAGCAAGAATAGAAATGCGAATGCATAAACGCGAAAGGACTTGGAAATACGGAAGGCTCAATCAAGCAAGTCGGGAGAGCGGTACAGAAGGTGTGAGCCGCTGTGCATCTGTATGGATTTGATTTATGCTTCGTCATCGTTCTCCTCCGTGGTCTCCAGTGACAGAAACGTGGCTGCTGCGATAGGGTTTTCCCACAGTGATAAAGAGGTAAGATCAGTGGGCGCAGCTGGGCATTGAAACAAATGGCCAACATTATGAGGCTCGCCAGCGAAATTTGGGCAGATGTTTTGTATGCTCGGGTTTACACGAGATAGATATGAACTAAAGCGTGAACAGAAGCCTGACCGAAGTTGTTCTAAAGTCATTATGATGACTCTCGGGAGCCTCATCTGGTGGGTGCGCTGAGAGGACTCTGTTTGTACTCAAGCTCGCAAATAACCGACTCACTTCATCGATGTGAATCATTCCAATGGTGCGGCGGCCCGGTATGCTTCTTCATGAAAAGATTTCGTTTGTATCCCTGAACCGCACCCTCAAGATCTCGTAGACCACGTTTAATATGACGTAGCGGAGGAACTCGGTCCATAAGACCACAGCACCATGGTTAGAATGATCCTCTCAATAGCAACCAACAAGATACTGTTTAGAAAGTAGGCGATTGTGGTAACGTATTAGCATCAAATGTGTCTCCTTATGTAAGTGATCCTGGGCACCCTGTGGCTGTGCATAGAGCAGCATTTTGCAAACTTAGATTTTACTCCAGTTTGTGTTACATAAACTATGCGACCACCGGTTTATAAGTGGCTAGCATGGTTTCTTTATCTTTGCCCCAGGCGCAACCGACCAGTGTTTTAAGAATTTTATTCCTACTGCGCATCTTTTCGCATACTTCTACAGCGTAATGAAGTCTTCTCCAGGTGAAGTAGGAACAGGTTTGTTGCCAATACATACCTCAAACGGCCACTGATAATCTTCTGACCAGGTGGTGAGAAAAGTCGCAGACTTCACGCTGAGATTTCTGCTTTGGAGTAAAGCTTGCAATCGTGCTACATAACGATTAATGAGGGGGCACATATCGCGCTTGCACCGAATTTACTTCACTGCTTCATTTGCACTGTTATTTGCTGTGTGCCGCATGGGAGTCTGTGTCCCTGTGACACAGAACATTCTGGACACAAATTTTTGGTGAGTTGCAATACCACGTACCCGAGCAGCGCAGGGAGGCCCCTTGTATGGTTGATGCGCCATGGCGTGGATCGGTACAAAGAAAATTCGGGCGATGACATTCCCGTGCTCCCGAGCCATGTTGGGTGGCTCGCGGCATGGCTGCCTTCTTCCCTATTCCTTCGGAAAGGCGGTCATACAAGTCGAAAACGACGCAGTGTTTCCTCGTAGGGGCGGAATCCATCATAAGCGATCGTGTAGAGCTTCGGAGCCGGCGGCTTCGCATACCCCAATCCACGAAGGGGCTAGCTAGGGAGAATAGCCTTGGTGGAAAATGCCTACTCGCCTATATATAACTTGTTTGTGGATTGATGACCACACGGCCTGAGTCAAATTGCTGCCTAGTAAGCGAAAGGGGCCGCCCGGAGGCGAACGGTAGCGCTACGAGTTTGCTTTACGCAGACAACTAGTAAGCAGGCAAAACGATCCTGCGGCTGGCGAGCCGAATTCGTTAGGTCTTCCGAAAGGAGCCAAAGAATGATCACACCTGCTATTAAGAAATCTTTAGCGAATAGTGTACCTCCGGGGTGTGTGGTGTGCGCCCAAGGAATCATGGTCTCTGCCCATCAAGGTGTTGGCATCGAGGTGGACGGTGGTGCTCGACAAGTCGACTTCAACCTGAGGTGAAGTTCCAAAGGGAGCCATCCCTGCGGTCAAACTCCATTCCGACTTTAAGTCGGATAAAACCGGCCATCCCGCAAGGTAGGGAGGTATGGCCCATGGCTTAGATGCCGAGAGATTCAGTCATCGAGGAACGTGGGGAAGTGAAAGTACCAACACTAAGAGTTTCCAAAACTCACCCTCCACTACTGGACATCACATGGATAAATTTAGTCTTGCATCGCTTGAGACCGCACTCCGTAACAATAACTATGTTTTCGGTGCAAACAACAAAAACCCTAAAACAAAACAGAAAGTTGTGCAACGAAATGAAAGTATGTATGTACTTTCAAAATATTAGTATGTATTGCTGCATTAAAAGAAAAGTATTTGCAAGAAATGGTAGAAAATAAAAAAATACACATTACTGAAAAACAGAAATAAGATTTATTACCATTCATGACGTAAGTATTACTTGTCATCGAAAGCTGAAAGGGAAATTAACCAAAGATAATTTTGTTTCAATTATACACTTAAATTATCTCTTAACTTCTATTGATTTATTGAACGATTCGAAAAAGATATATTGTTGAAGAGTTTAACACTAAACAAAAATCATGTTAATATTACACTGATTACAAAACAACGAAATTATGTATATCTATAAGTGTAAATCATAGCACATTACAATTAAATACAAAAGAGGAAAACATAATATATTTAGAAAATAATAATATTATAGTAGTGACAGATCTCATAAGTTATTATCGAAGAAAAACATCCAACTTGATCGGACTGTAACACAACACTTGACAACTATTAATGATCACTGATTAAATACATCGTGTGGGGAAAATAAGAATCTTCTAGAAACAAACATATTTTCCCAGCAAATCTCGACTTAATTAAGATTTAATATTAGCACAAAGTTGACATCTGTCTTGATTCACATAATATGATAATGGATTAAAAAAGTTTTTACGTGTGTTCTATACATGCAGGTCTAACCTGGTTTATGTATTTGCACTATATTACTAAAGGATTTCACTTCGATACTTGTTTGATAATATAATTCCATCAATACGCATTTTTATACATACATTTAAATAATATCCTTAAATATTTTAAACGCGACGCTTATTTTTACAAAATAAAAACACACGCTCTTCTTTTTTATCTGTTTTGCTTGTTTTATCATTTTCAATATAAATAAATATTTAAAACGAAATATATGTGCACGTGAGAAATAATTATGAAATAAATAAACAAAACAAAAACTGATATATTGGAAATATTACAGAAAAGGAAGAGAAAAGTAAACTATACATTTACTACGTAGAGTAAACACTGTATAAAATAATTAGCTTGTTGTATATGTATATATAATATATAGGAAGAGGAAATTTTTCTTTTTTTTCTTGTTTTGTGTTTTTATTATAATTAACGTTTGTTTTTTTTATTATTTATAAGTATATAAGTTGTGAGATTATTCACTGCGCCTGCGGATCACATTGTAATAGCCGCACAATCGACGGATCGCTCTTAGCACCTTCAATAAATTCCTCTAGACTCAATTTGCCATCTTTATTACGATCCATTTGTCGGAAGATTTTATCTGTTCGTTTTTCGGGTGTACTTTCGTCTTCTGGCATTTTCATTACGGTTCCGACCATTTTGTATATTGCCTGCAAATATTGCCAATTTAGATTATTAGATTTGTAATTTGTGTCTTATTTCAATGAATTCTTTTCCAGATTATTTGTTTTGATCATGCGATATGACCATAAAAAATGTAAGTTGAAGAACTGTTTTAGCATAACTCTTTGTTTAATTCAGACAAAGCCAAATAAATGAAACAAAAAAAGATTTATCTCAATAACCCTGAGTTGTATAATTGATTTGTACTCGTATTATTAGTTATTAAGATGAGTTCTCTCAACTTAGTTTTTACACTTACCGTTACAATTTCTAACATTTCCTGTCGTGATATATAACCATTGCCGTCTAGGTCATACATTGAGAATGCCCACTTTAATTTTTGTTCCAATTTTCCTCGCGAGGTAACACTCAAAGCACACAGAAATTCTCGGAAGTCAATTGTACCGTCTCCATTTGCATCGAATGTCCGGAATACGTGTTCAGCAAACTGAAAAGTAAGCAATTGAAATTTTTAAAATATGCGATGAGGATGTCAAATTCTGGTCAAATTCGTGCGATGAGGCGATCAAGAGTCCTGATCGTTTATATGCGAAGTGTGGAAAATGTGACTGACCTCTGGTTTATTTTACATTATGAGAAGAAACCTACGGCGCAAAACCATGTAGATCCGCGCCGGCGGGAGGAGGCAAGTGAGCTACCGGTCGATAATGTAGGAAAAGATACAGGCGGGAGCAAATCCTTACAAAAGGAACTCACAAATTCAAAGCTGTCTGCAACAACAACTTATGTCTGTCGTTGCAAATAGTTCTCTGACGAAAAAAAGCCAGCAGTCGAAGGAGACATGCTTCCCGAGTTAAACTAGCCGATGAATTTAATGAACTTCAATGGCTCCCTAAAAGAAGGCTTGCACATCACATACATGGAAGTAAGCAGCCACTTAATGTAAAACACTGCCACACGATGAAAAATAGGTATTTTGGAACGACGTTCACACCCTACTTCAAACTATTCCAGATACCGAATTGGTGTTCTCAAGAGGAGATCTAAATGGCCATGTCATAGCACAATAGGCCCATTGGCTTCAGTGCTGCGAACCACTTCGGGTTCACGCCCCTATACAATCTGCAAACGTCGGTAAATCAAATCGCGATTACGTGGACTGCCATGTTGGAAAGGTTGTCCTTCTACGGTCAGAAACGACGAAGCTATTCTGACTATGTGCTGATCGCACGTTTTGGTCATCATAAAAAATGGTTTGTGAAAACCCACAAACAACTGATCACCTACAGTAGTGGACACGGAGATTTGAGAAACGAAACGCAGATCGATTACTACCTGTTTTTGAGACTGCAAGGTGATCTTGATTACATCTATGTTTAGTCAACACCGATTGCTCCTGTCAGAATTTATTTTGAAAATAGGAGAAGCAAGAAATAGAAGAATTTCCAAGCCAGTCGAAAAAAATCAAGTGGCATAATCTCACAAACGAAAACATTGAACCTGTTGATAAAATGACGGAGTGGTTTCAAAATAATACCAACTGTACCGAGCACAATCCAACACAAATGTGGAATAATTTCGCTTAAATATCAGAAGGTGAGCCGGAAAAGGCACTTGGAGTTTCAAAAGATCCACTCCCCACGAAGAAAGACGACATGTGAGTCAAGCAGTGAAGTCGAACAGATTCTACTTCGCGGAAATTACATACAATGCCGGAAGAAGGTAAACCGCTTGGTAGCTCAAGCAAAAGCGAAGACAGCTGAGACTGCGACTGAAACACCGTCATTGCGCGAGAACGCCTAAGCACGACACCAGAATATTTAGGGTCGCCGCCCGAAGGAGAAGGAACGCTAGAAAAATAGAGGTGCCAAAGTACGTGGAGGAGTCGCAGGAATGCTGCTGGTTCACGATACGGCAATTTTTAGAAGGATGCGAGAGTATTTTGACGAACTTCTAAATGAAGAATTCCCATACGAGCAGCTTTTCAAGATGCTTAGCCGAATAACACAAATATTGAAGATTTCTCAGAGGAAGAGGTGATAGAGTAGATGAAACGTGGAAAGGCAGTTGGACCGGACAAAATAGCTGCGGAATTTTGGCTTTAAATGGTCTTAGTTGGCTTACAGTTCTCTTCAACAAAATCAAAGGTGGGCAACCGATGTCTGTGTATATGTATGGATTCGATATACAGTAAAACTTCCCTATAACGGACACTTACGGGGAATAAAATTTTGTCCGTTATAGAGAAGTGTCCGCTATTAAGAGAGAATGGTACCATGATGAAGAAAAAAACAGCAAAGGAAATTTCAGATTTATCACAGGTTTATTTAGAATGTGCCTTCTCTCTAAGAAGTGGACCGGAAATGGGGATGTTCGCAGCCCTCGCACGACAAAACCATTCGAAAACGGCTTTGTCTATTGTCAAGTCAGCCGTTTTTGGAAAGGCTCTCCGGCTTCCATCGTTCCCATGTTTATCGTATTCTTTCAAGAAGTATAAAATTTCGCTTACTAGCGTTTTTCTTATATGAAATCTCGTAGCTAACGCCCGAAAACTTAATTTATCGCGCTCCTTACGCTGAATAATTTCAACTTTTTCTTAAGGTGTTAAACGCACTCGCGACATAATTCACAGATAACACATTTGACACTTGTTAACAATAGACACGAAGCCAAAAAAAGATATGAGTACGAGCAAGGTAAACATTCAGCATGTGCAGCAGGACTATTCTAAGCAAAGCGAGAAGGGCGAAATAGCAAAAAAAAAAGAAATCCAAAAGAATCGCACAAACGACCAGAGTGGAAGTGAAATAGACAATTACTAAAAAGACGGAAACAAACAAGTACATACTAAAAAGGGGAAAGCTGACTAGCGAAAGTTTTTTTTTGTTGAACAAATTTTATTTTTGTATGTAGTGTCCGCTATAGAGAGAATATGCAGCAAGGGAAAATCAACGAAAAGGTTGTCCGCGTCCGTTATTGAGAGTGTCCGCTTTATAGAAGTATTCAATGTCAAGAAACACAAGGAACGTTGCCGGGGAATCAAAATTTGTCCGTTATAGTGAAATGTCCGCTATTGGGATGTGTCCGTTAAGGGAAGTTTCACTGTATATGTTTTTTCGTCATATTGGGAGCATCACATCTCGGCGCGGCTGGTCTCAATTCTTCTTTTTCGCGCCGGCATTGAAGCAAATCCAGGCCCAGTTAGGGTATGGATGTGTAGTGTCTGCAACTGACGTATCGGTTCAAATGCCAGGTCACTTCAGTGTAGTTGCTGTTCGGAGTGGATGCATTTCAGATGCTCCGGTTTGAGAAGGATGGGTCATTACATTAAAGGTACATTTATTGCACCAGGCTGTAAGTTTGCTGGGCAGCCTCGGGTAATACCAGGCCCCTCCCCACCACCAATGCCCCCTACTCCCCCCAATAATGATGCCTTGAATGTCGGACACAGTTTAACTCTTGCCCTTCCGCCAGAAACTTTTACAACGGTGTCCATACTGCAGTTCAACTGCAATAGCATCCTAGGGAAAATTTCCGAAATCACAAGCTTCTTGAGAAAGTACACAATTCTGATTGCTGCCATCCAAGAGACGAAGCTCCACGCGAATTCACCATTCAACGCTGAAGGTGAATATATCATCATACGCAAGGACAGAGAAGGCGCCACGAATGATTCTCACCCTGGAGGTGGACTTGCCTTCCTAATACACAAATCCGTACATTACAGTGTATTAGATGTAGTTTCAGACGGCACGGCGGGGTTGCTAGCCACCTCAGTTTCATCAGGGACTACCAATATTGAAATTGTTAATATCTACGACGGCCTAGAAATATCTCTTCTGTTCGTCGATGATATAGTTCATCCAATTAACGAAAAGCTCAAAGATCCATGTATATGGTATTGCCATGTTCAAAGGCGTCCGTCTAGGATCACCGTAACGAAAAAGTAACAACAACGTATTGGTCTCGGCGACGAGACGATCCAAGATAGAGAAATAGACTGAGACATTACCGCCAGAACGAGCGATGTCCCTACACCGCAGGCCGACGAGACGCGACGCCATGGAGCGGTATAAAAATAACGAAACAAGGCAGAAGATCGGGGCTCTGACAATACTACGCCTATAGTACAATAAGCCCATTGGCTTCAGTGCTGCGAAGTGCGAACCCCTTACTACGCCTGATATAGGAGGTCAGAGATCAACCAAGAGACTTTTATTTTCCATAGCTTTGTTTCTATTGTATGTTGGAATATGTGCTAGTGTTAGGTACGTTGTGGGTTGCAACTTTTTTTTATGGGTACAGATGGGGTATCTTGCATAGATACTGCGTGTCGTATAGCAAAGACCACCCGCATGCAGTGTCGTCGGATTCTTACCGACTAAACCTAACGCCCCTTTCGTCACCGCTTGACACTAAGGGACCACCCTTCAGTATTACTTCACAGGGCCACAGCTAATCAGCCATCAGCACGGGTAGCAGACTTGCGTCTTCTGTAGCTCGATGTGAACGGCACAAATTGCGTTGCTTACCGAGTCCCAGTTATTTGCACTGGCCCAAACTGGCGAGGCATAAATGATTGATGTTACCACCCTCGGCAATAGCAGCATCCTACTTGCTCTACTACTAATAAATCTTGTAATAAATCTTATACGCGTGCGACAGCTACGACAGCTATGTCGTCAACAAAACCTTCCACTGTCACTCCTTTCGGCACACTGATCTCCAACATAGCATTGTACATACATGATATTCTACAAAAGTGGGCCAAGAACAGATCTCTGCGGTACCCCTGCAATGACCACGCATTCCTTTTTCCACTCGCTAGTGTCATAACTTAAGACGCGAACGTGAGAGGTAGCTCTTAAGTATCTTTTACAGAGCGGCGTGAATACACGACCAGTTCGTTGAGCATAATGCGTTTTTAACGTCAAGAGTCACAACAGCATAACAGGTACTTTTATGTAGTGATTCCGTCGCTATTGTAGTGGTTACCTTAGTTATTGCGTCCACCGTCGACTGCGCTTGTCTAAAACCGTTTTGGCGGTCTGATAAACGTCCCTGTTGTTCCAATGACAACCGGATATGTGTAATTCGTTTGAACACTTTTCCTGTTTTGTCAAGTAAGCAAACAGGACGACAAGAGTTAGGCTCACCAACAGGCTTATTTGGTTTTGGAATAAACACCAATTTTTGTCCTCTCCATGATTGCCGAAAAGTCCGCTCTTCTGGACAAGTTCCAAAGATGTCGATGAACTTTCCGAGCACCGTCAGGATTGCTGCCTTCAACGCTCTATTAGAGACGCGATCAGGACCTGGTGTGTAACATCCTCAAGCATAGATACTGCCTTTAAAAGCTCAGACTCTGTAATCGGGGGTGTGATACCACTAATCGGTGTACGGCTTTAACTCACAGGTTCCAATCCATATTGAGGAAACAAAGTGGAGATGCAGATAATATCTGTGAGCAGTGTCAGACAACTAGTTTTGAAACACTCGCGTAGCCTGCTACTTGCCATCTCGACGGTGTACCAGTAGTTTTCTCTCCGATTTGTGATCAAACTCTTCCTTGGCATGGAGGCGTCGCATGCTATTGATAGTTGATCGGTCATTTGCAAGGGCTTCTGTTCCGCTGATCCGGTAACTGTACCTACATCAGACAGGGTTTTTATGAACGACGCCTCATCGAAGCGTCTCGTAAACCATCGCACAATTGGCGCTGATGTTATACCTCCATGTGATCTATCCGCTATCGAGAATAGAATTCCCTGATGGCCGCTGTGTGTATAATGCTTAGCTTGCCGCTCCATAGCTATAACCATAGATGATTGACTCGTATTTCCTCTTATAAAGATGTTAACGTTCCCCGAGTTCATTAGAACAATGTCAAGCCAAGAGAAAGCATCCAGGATCACCCGTCCGGGCTTATTTGTTTCGCGGCTGACCCATTCCCGAGCCCATGAATTGAAGTATCTCGCTATTTTCACGGAGGTGTGAGATTCGCGTCGTGCACAAGTGCGTCGAGAAAACCCTCGAACTCTTTGTCGTTCCACCGTGGCCTAGCGTAGCAACTATACACTTATATCGTACGCCGCTGGATTTGAGTATGAACACTCCATTTAACCCTCCCGATGTACCCTGTTGGAACCCATAACATCCACAAGTCCAAATTGCTACTTCGTTGTTCTTATCTGCCATCTAAACCGAGCTACGCAGGTTTCTATATTGGTCACCAATAATTGCAACGTCGATTCGCTTCTCTTTCACCGACTATGATAGCAGATCTTGTGCTACCTGGCAGTGATTCAGATTCAGCTGCAAGAATCTCATTTGAGGATTAATTTTATTGCCTCCTGATACACTGGACACATTACGCATCTAGTTTGGTGATTATAGTTGGCCCTAGCTGCCTGCTTGCACAGATTGAATTGGGCTCATTGTCGCAGGATGCCGCTTCGTGGCCATGGCCATCCTCTCCACACTTGAAGCACATATTTGACATATCGTGCTGATTATTGCAGTTTTTCACAAAGTGGCCAAATGCTAAGCACTTATCTCTTCGTAGACAATTGTCATTTTAACCTATAAATCGTCCATCCCACCTTGACTTTGCCTACTTCCATCACCTTGTTGGATACGTTTGTAGGCAAACTTTGGGTTTGTCGATCTGGCTCTCAGGAGCCTAGTCTCATCAGAAAGGAATAAGACAGAAGTTTAATGCTAACTAATCGCATTATTATCTGTTTCATGGCCCGGTACTCCGTTCTGCCGAGGTATCAAACTTATCGGAAGGCACCCATTTATATCACTGCACTGAGTCCACGTGTGTCATATCGGCAAGGTTGAGTTTTGTCCATGAGATGATGGTTTCGCTTGTCCCATCGCTAACAACCGACCAGACATTCTTGCGAATGGAGACAATAAATTGTGAATGCGTATTGACAACATAACAGTTTCCTGAAGGTAAATGTCAGGAATGGCATCAGGAGATGGAATTGTATATTTATCCTGTCCTTTGGAGCCACCGACTAGTGCATTGTTCCTACTACGCATTTTATATGTTACGATTTCGGCGGGTCCTTTTTCAACATGGTATCCAAATGGACCCGACCAACGATCTTAAAATCGTGATAAATGTTATCGCATCCAGGACTAAGAAGCAAGCTGAGCATGAGCTGTGTGAATAGATGCCTTAAAAGTCTTGGTAATAAAATTGAGATTGAACGATAATCAATTTTGTGAGCTGAAGCAATTAATTTCAAATGCATTGAATTGGTATAAAATATGAATGGATGTGTCAAATGAAAAAGCAACAACAACGGATTGGTCTCGGCGATGACACGATCCAAGATAGAGCTGCCTGTAGAAATATGCTGAGATATTATCGCCAAAACGGGCGATGTGCCTACACTGCAGGTCGAGCAACGCGAAACCATGGAGCGGTATAAAGAACGAGGCAAGGAAGAAGAAGAAAAAGGTATAAAATATGAAAGTACATAAAATTCCTCTTATAGATCTACTTACTTTACTTGCATCACCATATGGGAAAAAATTTCCATAAATTTTTTTGAATTCTTCTACGGACAGATGACCACTAGGGCAATCCTTTAGGAAGCCTTTGTACCATTCTTGTATTTCAGCATCTAAAATAAGAAAAAACACAAAATGTATTCCCTTTTCTTTGAATACTAATAGAATAGAACAATTATGCCGAACCTGTGAATTCTGTGTTTTGTTTCAAGTCCTCAAGAACTTCGGGCTTAAGTTTACTATTTTGTTTACCCATTTTGATTTTATCTAACGATGTAAATCTGTTACGTTGAAAATTGTTGCTTCAACTGGACCAAGTATACTGTGCGTGCGAAGCACCTAGGAAATATTTTTTTAAATTTACGCGTAATGTATACAACACCAGCGACGCAATTTCACAACGAAACACGAGGTATTATATGGTCTTGAAGAGGCGGTGCTTTCTATTTCACTTGCACAGTGCAGCACAACCTTTTCAGGTGGCGCGCACGTGTATTGTTGTGGCTCTATGGCCCTCGTTCAAATTGTGTTATCGTTTTGCTAGTATGAAATACCAGATTTTTTGTTTGTCTATTTTGTTTATATATTTCTATTCAAATTAAGCGTTTTGGTTGATTGGATGGCACATCAGTTTCATTCGTCTGTTGTGTTGGATTTCTTTCCTGGATAGTGTTCAAGTAGCTTCAAATATTAGCACCTTTCTGTGAATTAGAAATAATATGTAAGTAATTATTTTAATATAAATTTATATATGTCAGCCATTCATTCTATCAACACCCCGCCATTGAAAAGATTCGCATCATCATTGAGCTGTCAAAACGGAGTTCCGAACGAAGCAGCGAAAAGGAGCAGTTTCAACGTGCACGTGCAAACGAAATATTTCCCAGACAGAATTAAAAATAGTAGCAGTTGTATTTTTTTATATTTTTCATTTTATATTTAGATTCATCATAATTCATATTTACTTTCCCCATAGTTTAAGTGATTCATAGACTTATTGGAATATGGTTTTTCTTTTTATTCGCGTCCCTGTGGACTTGTGAGTGTTTGTGTGATGTTTCTTTTTTCTATGCGGCTTCTCACTTATGTTACATAAAAAATCTGTTTGGTTTGTTATGTTATATAATTAATCTTTACTTTTCGCTAATTTTTAATTATCATAATTACTATTTTATTTCGAGAATCATCATAATTAACTTATATTCATTTGGTATATTTTTCTCTTTCTTATTTCGGTTTTGTTTTTAATTGTTGATTTTCTTTTTTAATTTTCTTGTTTATTTTTATTTCGTTTTATTCCAATTTCATTATTTCTTTATTTTCTATTGTTAAGAATTCTTACGAATATGGTCCTAGTGTGCGACAACATGAGATGATTGATTTAAAAAATACATTTCTACTTGCATGTGCGTCAGATAACAATATCTTCAAAAAGGAGTATCAGAGTTATAAGATGAAGGTAGTGATATTAAGGAAAGTTATGAGGCGCATACGTATTCTAGGTATATTTCAAAACTGATTTGTCTAACATTAGAAAATATAGAAATAACATAATAATGCATAATAGAATGAACTTAAAATAAAACACAATTTAAAGACAGCCGTGCCTTTCATAGGACCCAGAATGTACGAGTATTTATTCATTTTTTCATGTCCTACCGAAACGTCACATGCATCAATATTCCTGATTTAAATTGTTAGGAGTAATTGTGTTTCGTAATAAAAAAAATATACGAAAATTTCTTGCATATTTTCTAAGCAAAAAAAAATTACCAAATCGTTTAAATAAATATTTTTCTTATTTTTACATAAATTCCATTCAACTGAAAGTCGAAATTCAATATTGGACAATGGCAAAAATAATTATTCTCTGTGAGCTCTTTGTTCAAACGTTTCTAGGGATTTTTATTGCATTCGTTTGAAATGCAACGCAAGGATAGCGTTCAGAGGTATAATACAATGAACGCATTCTCTAGTTAAATTGTATTGGGAAATGTATGAAAAAAAATGTTTTTACGTATTTTTCGTTTCGTTCATATGTGAATATCGAAATATAAAGGTATGGAAAATGTTGAAAATTAAAACAGGTATTCAATATTTTTGGTATGCCCGCTTTGTCAGAAAATTCTTTGTAGTTGTGTTGGCTCAGGTAAACCACATCGAGTAGATATTTTGGATGTTTGTGTATAAAATAAATAAATAACCGGCGCGAAAATCCAGCATTGGACTGAGGCCGCAGGATGTGTTAGTGTAAGCTGACTAGAAGTACAGCATTTTGCTGTACAGTACAGCATTTTGAACTGTCGTACAGCATTGGGAAAAGTACAGCATTCCCCATTCCACACAATAAAACCTAATTCACTACGTAATAAGCTTCTCGATGAAGCCTGTGATCAGTCATGTCTGCTTTTAAGGTGTAAAGTATAATAATTTTAAAATATTTCAATAAATTCAATGAAGTGCATCCGCGTTCCGGTAAATTAAATTTTACTCGTGCCAGCCATAATCTTCATGCGTTTGTCATCCATTTCCCCGCAAAACTATGTATCCTTGCGGCCGCAAGCAAAAAGTAACCATCAACATTGATCCCTCTACCCTGTGCGATCGATATTTAGCGCGATAATCGCACTTTTGTGTTTGCCAGTCTTTAATTTTCGATAACTCGGAAGCCCTTCCCGTTGTCTCTGAAAAATTTGCTTTGGCGCTCATTTTTATTCCAAATTTTACGGTTCACCTGTCCGCGTTCGGAATCTACAGCTGCCTAAATCGCTCTTCTGTGTTTTTTAATCGAAAATTGTCCATAACTTGGAAATTCTTGAGCGGAACTTTGAAATTTGGTAAACTTGTAGGGCATGGCACTGCCCATATTTGATGAATATTTCAAGATGCCAAGGTTCAGTTACAACCGTGAAAAGATAATAATTTAATTTATTTTCCCTATGACAAAACGATAGAAAAATCAGCCACTGTACTCCATCCGATTCCTTTATTAACCTCTATAGGGAAATGCATACTAAAGGAAGGACGTGGCATTGGTTTTAGATAAAGCTTTTTCCCACATTTCCTTAGAATTAATTTAAAACGGCGTTCAGAGCCTAGAAAATCATGGCACCAACAATGGCGAAATGCAACTCTGCTCCAGAAATATTGCAACCAGGTTTAGATAAGATTTAGACATTTGGCTCGTACTTAGGCTTACTTAAATTTTGTGCCTCGCCGTTCGCTCCGCTCAGAGCTTGCATTGTCTGTTGTGCATTAGAGCATTCGCCAACATTTTTGCGACGCATTGCTGTTGCGAAATAGGATAAGGCGAAGCGCAGCGAGCGATGAGCCAATGTAAGGCAATTCGTAAGATTTAGTTATCTGGCTCGTCCATACATTTACTCAGATCCTGTGGCTCGCCCTCGGTTTCGCTCAGAACTGACTCTGTCTGTCGTGCTTTTCATAATGCGTTAACATTCTTGCGACCAGCGCTGGTAGGAAGTGGATAATGCGAGGTGCGATCGCAGCGAGCAAATAGAAGGCAATTGGTAAGACTTAGTCCTTTGGCTTGTCATTAGGATTACTCAGATCCTATAGCTCGGCCATCGCTCCGATCAGACCTCGCTATCTGTCATCTTTTCAGAATTCGCCAAAATTTTTGATAGGTAGCGCTGCTGGGATATAGGATAAGGTGAGCGGTGAACCTATGGAAGGCAATTCGTATAGGATTTAGACCTCCGGCTTGTCCATACGTACACTCAGATCCTGTACCTCGCCCTACGCTGCGCTCAGGCCTCTCTCTATCTGTCGCACATCTGAAACATTTTTGCGACGTAGACCACAGACCTGGAAATATAGCTGAGGATTGGCTTGAAAACTCAATTTTCGCAAGTATGTGTACAGCATTGGGCCTTTGGGAGTCTGGTCAGCTTATGTTAGTGACATCCTATTTTCAAGATCTTATCTGCTTTTTTTGTTGAGGTAATGAGATCAGATCACGCTCAGCAGTGTTATTTATCCCCATAAATGTGTACTCGATTAACATTTGAGTGAGATCATAGTCCGTCACAAGCTCGTGAGTTCGAAAAACACCATGGTTCACGGTGAGATTCGAACTCATGACCCTGTGCACCGAAGGTGCGCGCGCTAACTGCTAGACCAGCCAGATTATGATGTTTGTGTATGGCCCAGTCTAATTCTAGCATCTTCCGTAGATCCTTGGTTCCTTTTTTCCAAGACCTCTGAGATAGTCAGCCCAGAGTGCCTTTCGGTTTTATGACAGTGGAGATAACGGAAGTATCTCCAAGAAGCAGACGCCTCAAACGAGCTACCGCCGGACATTTCGATGATATTACGTGAGCTCCGTATCCTCCAGGTATAACCGGCAGACCGTATCAGCGGATAGGCCCATTGTGTTAGGGTGCCATAATCAGTGGCTTGACCATTTTTTATGTCAAAGGGCATATCCGATTTTTGGCTTGTCGAAACCCTGGAAGAGTATTTCATTGCTGTAGTCTTTCGTGTCTGCTTATTCCCTCACCAACGACTTCTTAGTCGCCTAACTTAACACTGTAAGGATTAGGTGCCAGAAAGTCTATTGACGAGCCGTGTCTAAAAAGTTCAACTTCCTGATCATGCCAGAATTTTTCAGGCCGAAATGCATCGCCATGTGCTCAGACAGTCATGCTGCTATCATGGCACTGCCATCAGTGAAGATGACTTCCAAGGTTGTTGTATACCCTGTCAAAGAATCCCCCAACATTAGGTACCTTCCTGAGTATATTCAGAAGCAGCTTTGCGCTGGGCTACATCCCGCGCTCATTGAGACTTGTGAGAGTAGTCTTCATTCCTAAAATGGGAAACCGGCCCAAGTAGGATCCCCAATCATACAGACCAATCCGTCTTACTTCATTCATGCTCAATTCTATGGAAAAAAAATTATTAGTGAGCATAACAGAAAAACCACGCTGATTTGATTAGTAACCCGCTACACAAAAGGCAGTTTGCTTATCACCCAGGTAAATCTACAGAATCCGCACTCCACAGCCTTGCAGGAGAGATCGAAAGTACCTTTGAGGCCAAAAATACCGCGCTTGCTGCTTTCGTGGATATTGAAGGGGCATTCGACAATGCTGCCCTTGATGATGGTAGGAAATACGACTAAAGAATGGATTAGCAGATTCCTTTCCTCCAGAAAAGTCGTCTCCCTAATTAATCCTTCCCCATCCTTTTCCTTCTGTTTTCGCATAATATTTGATATTGACAAATTCTGTGGCGTCGATAAAACAATATTTGTGTGAGGTTTGGTTGGAATAAGTGGTAAAATAAAAAAAAATATCTCAGAATACTTTATTGCGGGGATGCGGGAGCATGGCCCCATAGTACGATTCCATTTGTTTTACTTTTTTTTTTGTTTTGATAAAGACGCATTGAGGTTTTTTTTAAATTGGTGTAGAAAAAATGTTTCTTAGAAGATCCAAAATGGGGAGGTTGGGCTTGTATTTATGGCATCAATTGAAGTGCACTTTTACGAGTTTTTGTTGAAAGTGGTGCACAAATAAAAAGTTGTTCGTAGAAGAACTCAATTTAGGGGGTTGGCTTTGTATGATAGCCCCATGACCCCATCGTCCGATTCCATTCATTTTTACACATGTTTTGTGGCATCAAATGAAATGCACTTTTATGAGGTTTGATTGAAATTGGTGGACAAATAAAAATGTTTTTCTTAGAAAAACTCAATTTGGGGGCTGGGTTTGTATGACAGCCCCATGACCCCGCAGTCTGATTCCATTTATTCTTACATATATTTTGTGGCATCAATAGAAACACATTTGTGTGAAATTTAGTTCAAATTGGTGAACAAATGAAAAAGTTTTTCTTAGAAGAACCTAATTTGGGGGGTTAGGTTTGTATGGCAGCCCCATGACCCCATGGTCCGATTTGATCCATTCTTACATATGTTTTGTGTTATCAATAGAAACACATTTGTGTGAAATTTCGTTGAAATTAGTGAACACATGAAAAAGTTTTTCTTAGAAAAACCAAATTGGGGGGTTAGGTTTGTATGGCAGCCCCATGACCCCACGGTCCGATTTTAGCGATTCAAACATACAAACTGCCTGCAATGAAAAGAAACATGTGTGCAAAATTTCAGCTCGAAAGCTTTTAAATTGGCCGAGTAAAACGCGTAGCAACAGACGGACAGACGGACAGACGGACAGACGGACAGACAGACAGACGGACATCGCCCAATCGACTCAGCTCGTCATGCTGATCATATATATACATATTTTATATGGTCGGAGATGCTTCCTTCAATGCGTTACAAACTTCATGACAAAGTTAATATACCCTTTACTCTACGAGTGAAGGGTATAAAAAAATCGTAGGTAAAACCTGGAGTATGATACCCTTCATTATGCTCTGGGCCTACTCTAGACTACGGTGCTGTGGTCTGGTGGAAGAGAGTCCTTACTACGGAGTGTAAGTCCGTGTTAGGGAAGGTACAGAGACTAGCATGTCTCATTACCACCGGTGCACTCTGATCTTGCCCTAGCAGCGCTCTACAGATGTTACTTCACCTACACCCAGTTGACAAACACCTCGAAACCGAGGCAAAACTAGCACTGGCACGAGTCATCGCGAGCGATGCCAATCTGGAGCTTACTAAGGTTTACTGACGGTTCTAAAACACCCGAAAGTTCAGGAGCAGGTGTGATTGGCCCAGCACACAGGATATCTATACCTATGGGGCATTACACCACCGTAATTTAGGCAGAAGTGCACGCAATTGCAACCTGCGCCGATCTCTGTTTACGTGCAAACTATGTAAATAAACGAATAGAGATCTTCTCAAACAACCAAGCGGCTATTAAATCACTCACTAATTATACCGATGGCAACCCACTTCTGCGGACCAGAATCCTTTAGTAGCCTCTCTACATATATAGTAAAAAGACTAATCAAAGACCAGGGACGACTTAAAGCATCTGATCACTGGGACAAACTACCCGGGCTCACGCAATCCAAACTGTTCTTAGCCGGATACTCCCATAAAAGAGCGGTTGAACTGATTCAGATACAATTTGGAGTGGCCTATCCAAACATGGGCGACATAGCTTCGACGTCAATTAGCAACCTTAGCTCATTTGTTACCACGATGAACCTTGATCGTCAGACATAGTCCTGCCCACATGTGACCAGGGCGATAATACAATAGGCTTCAGTGCCGCGAACCCCCTTCGAGTCTACGGCCCCCACAATCTAAACTAATCTCTTATCTACTAAAGTAGCATAAACCTTTGTACAGGTAGATGGGCAGTGGCTTTCGGTGTGTAGCAACACCACGGACCTATGCTGCACAGGGTGCAGTATAGTTGATACGCCATGGTGTGGATCTGTACAAAGATCTCCGAGCGTTGACGCTCTCGGTGCACGTGACTCGTGTATGACCGACTTCATCCTAAGGGTAGTCAGTCGTTATGAAACCGAGCATGTCTCACAGTGATTCCCTGGCGGGGGAATCACTTGGTTAGCCGGCGTGTAACGCATTGAAAGCCCCGGCTTCGCATAACCCTGACTTTGAAGGGGCTAGGTTAGGGAGAAAAGCGAAAGCGCCTTTACCTAGCTGGTTTTTCCACACGGCCATCAAACCACCAAAGTATGACCAAATTGCTAACTAGTAAACGGAATATCCGGAAACGTGTCGGTTAGTTATTCGGCGAGCAGTAAACGGTCAAGTGAACATGCAGGTCGGAATTCAGCGCTATACTTAGCCAATAGGGGGACCACACCTGCTATTGAGAAATCAATAAATAGTGTGCCTCGGAAATGGGTGATCCCAGGAGATCTTATCAAGGTGTTGGACTCGAGGTCATTGTAGGTTAATGCATAAGTCAACTAGTTAAGCATGCAGTGGCGTAACGTTTCCCAAATGTATTGTGTTCAAAATTGGAATGGGAGTTCCTTATCTTCAACTTTTTAACCAGAAAATATTGACAGAACCCACCAATAGCAGCAAAGCGTAACAAAAATTTTCTGTTTGTACAACATGCTTCATTTTTTTTTAAGTTTTTTTAATTGCAATTGAAGTTTCAAAAATTTTACGGGAATCTTAGTAATATATTGATTGCTCTGATGATTTTTTTATCGCAAGATTAAGCTTGTGTGGCTCCACGATCTGCTGTTGAATACTACGAATATTAAGATTCTTCTTCGTACACAAAATTAGTATTTTCGAATGTTGTGTCTCCATCTTAGAATTTGCAGCTGGGGGTTTTGGAGCCCCTCTAGCTTGGTGCCCCTCTAGCTTGGGGGCCCGTGTTCCACTGAAAACTTGGAACACCGTACGTTACGCCACTGGAGAGGGCCTTCTCTTGAGGAATAAATGCTCATTCGACCTCGTAACAAATAAAACAAAAATAACTGGCGCGACTGTCAAACTTTGGACCAAATCCACAGATGTGTTAGTGAGATCAAAGATAGTCCGTCGCATGGGTCATGTGTTCGAAAAACACCATAAACTGAATTCGCTCACGGTGAGACTCGAACCCACGACCCTGTGCACCGAAGGTGAGCGCAGTGATGCTGATGCCACTGCATCACTGCGCAGACTAAGTAACTACGACTTCGCAACAGTTGTCCCTATTTTAAATTTAATGTAAAAGCTTTGATTTTGGTTGTATGGACCTTTAGCTTAATTTAGTACTCTTCCGTCTTAAGATCCAGAGCCATTCCACTCAAGTTCCATCTATTATCTCGTGCAAGAGTAGACAAATATCGTCTAGTCAGAATAATCCACATGTGTTAGTTGAGATTCCAGAGAAAGACGTCGAAGAAAATGTTAAAAAAAAAATACCAAATCATAAGCAGAATTGTATGCGCCTTCAACTAGTATAAATCAAATGTTTCACTATTCAGTACATTACCTATAGAGGTGTTCAAGTCCTACCATAACGAGATTAATTTTTATCTAAATATAATGATGTGCATAAGAATGATTCACATGTTAATAAATTTCAGTATTTTATATTCCCTAGACATTTTCTTCATTTTCTAATTGATTACTTCTCATTATTCTCAGGTGTATTCAATTTTTTTGTTGATTTAAATTGGTAAAATTTGACTCTCCATTCAAAAGCTCACATACTAAGTTTTGTGTGTATTTTATGTTATTCTACACATATTTTAATTTATACATTTTTAGGGTAAGAGAAGGAGGCGATATATGTATATATATATTTTTTTTGTAAAAATGTAAATGAGATATATCAGCAGCAGCATCAGATGAAAATCACGTTTCAAGCTTGGAACACTCGACTCGTCGTGCAGACATCATGAAACATTATAAAAATAGGCACATACTCATACATAGTATATATTCTGAAGGATGAGATGTGTGTGAAACTTATATTTTCAGTCTCATAGCGTAAACAGAAAAGGATACAGAAGATATGTATGGATTTTTCTAATTATGATTCATTGTGGTCGACGACGTCTCCAATTCAGATTGTACACATACATATAACACTATTCATGTCGAGAGCATAAAAGCTTCATGTGGACGCAAATAAAATGTTTAAATGTTTAAAAGTAGACCTACAATAGATTTTTAAGCATTTTTGAATACTATGGAAATTTCCAAAGTATTATATTAATTATATTCGGAAGAGAGTTTCGTATTTTCGGTATTTCAATGAAGTTAACTGAAAATAATAGGACACACAAAATTTGTTGTTATTTGATTGCATTTGATTGCTGTTTTGTTTCATTATCTTGGTCTTGCTTTTTAGAATGAGATAAAATTGAATACACTGAAACGAACACTTCAAAATGAGTTGTCGTAAGGAAACACAAAAAACAGTGGCGTGGTAACGAACGACAAATATGTTCCAAAATACACACGCACACCCACTAGGTATGATTATCTCTTTTCATTTTGTTCACTTTGTGTTATTTTCATTTTGCTATTCTTTATGCTTAAGTATGAATATATTAATAATAAATTGATTTTTAAAAAAATATTAATTAGATTCGTATATGATTCATTGAATATTTACAGCATTGTTGAACTAAGTTGAATTTTTCTTTACTTATCATCTAGTTTTATGTATTTTTTGCATGGTTCTTTCATATTAGATAAATTGTTTCACTTACAGCTAATTTTTCTTTTTAATTTTATTTCCCGTTTCACTTGCTTTTTTTTTGTATTTTTCTTTTCTTTTATTTTTTCTTTATTTTGTGCCGTTATCTATATTAATTTATTTTAAATGGCAGAAGTTTCATGTAAGTACATTATTTTAAGTTCCATCTATATAGTTACATCCCACGGTTGTTGCCCCCGACAAATACTTTGTTCATTGCAAAATGCATTTACCAATCTTTTCTGTTTAAATATGGTGTTTACGAGATTACTAAGCACCACAAATTACATCTTCATTTTCTTTCTCATGTGTTTACTCGTATATGCTATCCGCAATTGCATCAAAACTGCGATTGTGTGAAAATTCATAGCCTTTAGACGAATATAATTATACGAGGTACTAATATATATATTATATAAAAAGCAATCAATTTACTAGGATAAAATGTTCCAATTGTATTAAGGATAGAGGTGTAAATATCATAAATTTCAATACATTGTACATAATGAGAAAAGAATGTTTCAATTTAGATACGAATTAAAAAAAAGTTGTTCATAAGACAAGCATTCATAATGTTCACCTTGACTTTCATTTTCTTAATACGCACGTACTCTGCTTTTAGCAAATATATTCCACTTTTTTTATCGTTTCGTTTTTTACGTGCTTTTATATATATATAATTATTTATATATATAGAAAAACAAAAAAGGATCTAATTAATTTCGCATGTTGTTGCATTTCATTTAGTTTTTTTTTTCTCTCTAGATTTATGGTGCGAGCATTTTAGATAGTTCTTCATCTTGCAGGCATCCATTCAAGAATTCCTCTTGTGTTAATTGCCCGTCATTATTTTCATCCATTTTTGCAAAAATGTTCTTGGCGCGCTCCTCAGCAGAATCGGCTGGACGATTCGATGAACAAGCTCCCAGCATATCGTAAATAGCCTGAAATTAAAACGGGAATAATACAGTTTTTAGTGGATTCAATTTGCATTTTATGAATAGCGCTTGCAAAAACGTAGGGATAAAAGCATGGACGTTGTTAATTTGACTTAATTGTAAGAGAGTGTCAGGATAGGCAATAATAACTGCATAGTCGAGGATACACAATAAAATGAAAATTGGAAATCTTAAAGGATGGTGGTAATAAAATAGTTTACATTCATTGTTATTATCATGATGCTTTCGAAGGCTATATTATAATTTAAACATTCTAGGGAAGGGGCAATATCACAACAGCGAGTTGTTTTTTGGTGAAAACCCGGAAAAATTTAGCTGGAACCTCGAAAAACAATAGTAAATGCTATATTAAGTCATTTCTCAGGGTTTTTTTCTCTTTCTTTTTCAAATATGAAATACTTTTGGCGTAACTACTTTTTCGCTTACCCTGTGTTGTATTGTTTCAACCATTTTTTTAAATAATTTATTTCTTATTTAGTTACCTCATAACTTTATAACACATCAATCTAAAATGAAGAAGATTATTATCTTCCATAACTTTTTGGCGAAAAATTAACAATTCGGATATTCGCGAAAATGAGTAATTTTCGCCTAAATTCGCATCTATTTCGTAAAATCGAAATTTCCGTACCTCTAATAACAATGTGTTAGGAACGCCGATTGGTATTACTGAAGGCCAAATGCATATCGCCAAGATGCACTGAGACAGATACACAACGCAGAGTGGTTGAGATTCACATTCTAGCGGGACAAAAATCAAAAGAGTAAAGACGTGTTGAGACTAGATGGCAACCTACCATATATTTGCTGCCATATGATTGCCATACCCGTGTGAACACTCTCCATATGCTCTGCCATACGAAAAAAAAAATCGTATCGTACATGTTACCATACAGTGTGAACATCTGTTCCCAGATATCTGGCAGCTGGCACCACTCTGCCATATGATTTCATATGGGGTTGGATACGATATCCCCAGTCACAAAATCCCCAAACCAAAATCCCCAAATCAAAATCCCCATAATCAATATCCCCGAAATCAAAATCCCCGAAATCAAAATCCCCCAAATCAAAATCCCCCAAATCAAAATACCCCAAATCAAAATCCCCAAACGAAATTCCCCATTCCCCATTCCCCATTCCCCATTTGAGGTGTGATCTAAGAACGCGCACGCGTTCTAAGATCACACCTCAAATGGGGAATGGAGACATTCTTTAGACTATTGTAGATGGTAAATGATAGATGTTAAATGGCAGATGATAAATGGTAGATGGTAAATGGTAGGTGGTTAATAATAGACGGATGGTAGCTTGTAAATGGTTGATGACAGATGGTAAATGGTAGATTGTAAATTGCAAATGGTGGGTGGTAAATAGCAAATAGTAGATGGTAAATGGTAGATAATAAATGGTAGGTGCTTTAGACTATTGTAATTGAATAGTCCTACTATGCAATAAAAAAATTACCGTCGTGGACTGATATATATGCTAATCAACGGCAAACTCTTTGAAGTAACACAGAACAACAGCAGATAATGTGCAGGCGATTAAATATGCAATCGGTTCCAACAATAAACCAACCAAGTTTTCCGCGTTCGGATGAGGACTTGTCTCGACGATGTTAAAAAAAAGCTAATGTGTTTAGAACGAAATATGCAATGGGCTCGAATATTTTGTTTGTGCTAATCAAAAAATAAGTAAGTATCGATTTACGTCCCTCCTAGTGCCATTTACCATCTACCATTTAACACCTTCCATCTACCATCAACCATCAACAATTTACAGTCTTTCATCCATCAACCATTTACCATCTACCAGCCATCTACCATTTTTTACTACCATCCATCTACCATTTACCATCATGTTTCGGGTGTTTGGGGATTTTATGAATGGGGATTTTGTATATGGGTATTATGATTATGGGGATTTTGTATATGGGTATTATGATTATGGGGATTTTGAATATGGGGATTTTGATTTTGGGGATTTTTCTACGTTTCGGGATTTTGTGATTGGGGATTTCGTATGGTTCCCTTTCATATGATAAGCATGTCCGCATCATATGAAAAGCATCTGGCATTTGTTTTTGACATTTTTATGTCTTGACTCTGGCACATAAATCGAAAATAAAAATAAAAAATTAAAAAATTTAAAAAAATAAAAAAATAAAAAAAATAAAAAAAAAATAAAAAAAAAATAAAAAAAAATAAAAAAAAAAACAAAAAAAAAATATAAAAAAAAAACAAAAAAAAATTAAAGAAAAAAAATTTCTTTGGCGAACGATACGCTCTCGCGTCTCTTGATCACTAGTATATCCATTTTGACATTTTTATGTCTTGGCTCTGCCACATAAATCGAAAAGCGTCACGAAAATTGCAACGAAAAAGCGTTACGTTTTTGGCATTACAGGTACCCTGTGAGTTTTGGGTGCCATTCAAGGTTCAACGGAAGTTGGGCTAGGTGGTACCCTGTGAGTGTTGGGTGTCATTCAAGGTTCAACAGAGGTTGGGCTTGGGTTCAATTTATGTTCAACTTGAGTTCAACTTCTGTTCAACTTGGGTTCAACTTGAATTCAACTCGAATTCAACGCGAATTCAACTCGAATTTAACTTCAATTCAACTTTCGTTCAACTTTTGTTGAACGAACCAAAAAGTGTAACTTTCAACTTAGGATGTATAAATCATTTCGAGGTTGCATCAGTACTGTACATTAGCATTTGTTGAAAATATGAAAATGTCCCACTGAGTTGCGGACTTGTACGCAAGCTGTTTTTTTTTCGTGGGTTTATCACATTTTCGTATATTTGTATATATGTATTGTCTTAATCTCTACTACGCATTGCACGCAAAATGGCTGACGAAGGTAAGATCACTTTTTCAAGTTTCAATTTTTATACCCTTAGCTCATAGAGTGAAAGGGTATATTAACTTTGTCATGAAGTTTGTAACACATTAAAGGAAGCATCTCCGACCATGTAAAAAGTATACATATATCAGCATGACGAGATGAGTCGATTGGACGATGTCCGTCTGTTGCAGCGCGTTTTTCTCGGCCGCTATAAAAGCCACGGAGCTGAATTGTGCACACGTGCTTATTATTCTTGCAGGCTGTTTGTATGTTTGAATCACCGAAATTAGATTGCCATACAAACCTAGCCCCATAATTTAAGTTCGTCCAAGAAAAACTTTTTTATTTTTTAACCAAATTTCACACAAATGTTTTTCTATTGATGACACAAAACATATGTAAGAATGGGTCAAATCGGACCATTGGGTCATGGGGCTGCCATACAAACCCAACCCCCCATTTTGGTTAATTTTTTACATAAATTTCACAAAGCGTAAGGGGGAAGATAAAGGTTAAAAGGCTCCTGCTAATTCCTATATCTTCTTCAGTTGTGGGATAACTGCGGACCCCTAGCTATGCAGGAGGAGTTTCATAGGGTAATCGGCTTCGGCCAATTCCTATGTATCTCTACGGGGCGCACTTACCCGAGTAACCGCTGCGCCTGAGTGCTGTATTAACATCTGCAGCGTCTCAGGTTACTTAACGTGATAGGTGACAGAAAACATGCCCATGATGGCCTTTACTCAACGATTAAACCCTATCATGGTTTAGCGATGTGCCGACAACTTATCCTAAGAAAAACTTCAAGTCAAGAAACCTGAAACAAAAGCCTCGGATTGGACGGATACAAAACAACAACGACCCCGCAAACGAACCTGATTACTCTTTCCGATCCTGGAATGTACGCTCCCTGAATAGACCGGGGCCTTAAGGGCCCTCCTGGATCAGGTAGAACAATACAAGCTGAGCATAGTTGCAATCCAGGAAACTAAATGGCTCAAAAGCGAGATTAACGACCTCAATTCGCACACTGTTTTTACGAGTGGTAAAGAGGAGGGCAACAAGGAGTTTGGAGTAGCTTTCATCGTGAATAAAAAGCTCAAGGACCACGTTATTGGCTTCAAACCCATCAACGAGCGGCTATGTGCGATCCGCATTAAGGCCCGTTTCGCTAATCTCTGGCTCATTAATGCGCATGCCCCTACAGAAGTAAAAGAAGACGCGATTAAGGACGAGCTCTACAACGACCTAGAAACACTCTTCGACTCACGTCAAGCTGCTGCTAGGATACTTTAACGCCAAAGTTGGAAACGAAAGCTGGCATAGGGGAACGATTGGAACTACTCCATGACGAAAATAACAACAACGGTCAGCGACTTATCGACTTCGCGAGCTGCAGAAACCTGGTCATAAGCTCTACATGCTTCCCTCATCGACGAATCCATAAGCAGACCTGGAAGTCTCCATATATGAATACACCGTGAACCAGATCGACCACGTACTGATCAGCAAGAGATGGGCTTCTAATGTCTTAGATGTTCGATCCTATCGAGGAGCCAACTGCGACTCCGATCACTATTTGGTGAAGACGACCTACAGGTGCAGAATCTCTTCGGTGCACCTAACGAGAATCAACCCTGCCAAGATCTTCGAGGTTGACAATTTGATTGATGATACCACGGCGACTGCGTATACTACAGCACTTCAGGAAAAACTGTCGCCCTTGCTTGATAACATCAATAATTTAGGCATCCATGAGTTCTGGGAGGAGCTCAAAGACAGCATCAAAGGAGTCGCAGAAGAGGCCGTGGGCTATAAAGGCCGGCGCAGACGAGCAGACTGGTTCGACGACGAATGCAGGGCCTCGATTGAGGCGAAAAATGAAGCCTATCGCCAATACACACAACGCGCATCCCGAGCAAAGAAAGAAAGATACAACGAACTTCGGCGAGTATCTAATAGGTTAATTAGACGTAAGAAACGCAAACATTTTGACGAGCAGTTACAGCAAATAAACCAAAGATTAGCCAGTAAGAACACTAGACAGGCGTACAAACTTATAAATAATGTCAAGAACGGATATCAACCCAGGACAAGCCTATGTAAGGACAAGGATGGTAACATCATCAGCGACATCGAAAGCGTCAACAAACGATGGGCCACGCATTTTGAAGAGCTCCTTAATGCATCATCGACATCCCCCGCGGAGCCAGCTCTTGAGTAGAGATGAGCATCGAAAGAAAAACATCGATGGTTACCATCGAAAAAACATCGAGACGAAACCATCGATGGTAAGAAAACATCGAACCAAGACCATCGATGTTTTTGTTTTTTGAGTACTCAAAAAAATTAATCGCTCGTAATATAAAAAATTTAGCTGATTGAATAGATATATGATTTGGTTTATGGTTTTTATTCATTGCCTCCTCCACCCACCAGAATTTAACTCTTCTCCTTTCGTTTTTTTGCATAATACGCATTCGTATCGTACCCACAACCCACCGCATAGAGCAGACATGTCAAACTCGCGGCCCGCGGCCAGGTCGAAGAGCTTAATTGAAAAAATGTGTGGCAGCACAAATTCGAGCTGTTGTACTCATTTCAACAATTTATTAAAACTCGTCAAGAAGTCGGTGGATTATGCACGCTTAAAAAAATCGCCGGCGGTTATTTGAATTACATTTGCTTAAGGCATCCTTTTTTTTGAAGAAAACATTAAGCCTTTTCATGAAATTGTTTTGTCCCGAAATTCGGTCCAAATTTTTTTAGCCGAACTTGCTAGCTATCTGCCACGTTGCACTACAACTCGCGTTCGCATCCATCAGGTTATTGGACAAGAACATCTAGAGCTGAGATTTATTTGAGGGACAAAGTTCTCACGCTCCGAATTCGTGTATTAGGTGAGGAAATCACCTGCACGTGAAATGTTGTAAATATGGCCATTTCAGCCCAAGTACAGATTTTTTCCCTTTATCTTATTAAGCTTTACTGGTACATGCGCTTGCTTCACACCTCATCACAGAACCAATTTTGGTCTATGTTTAGCCTTTCTTTCTGACCGGACTTGATTTAACTCGACTAAGAATTTTCGCTTGTTTTGGGCTACCTGCATGGGTGTTTATGACCGGTTCTACAATGTTTGGATCAGCTGTCCAAAATCTGACGGAAATTAATGCACAAATAATGTTGGCGTTGGAACTTCTTATCTAAGGTTCTCAGTTTAACCAAAGAACATTTTCAATAGATGTTTCTATAGGACGGAATCTCTAGGAAGCTACAGACTTAGATTAATAATAATTAAATCTTAAAGGAAACATTCTGGGATTGAATTACAAAAATACATAGGTTTCAATCTGCTGCCCGCTTAAACCTTAGGGCACTAGTATTTGGCCCAGGCCAGGCTTTCAGTTTGACACCCCTGGCATAGAGCAACCAGCGGTACCGCACGGGAATCTGGCCGTGTGACGACGACTTGGAAAGGTTCGCAACGGAATTGCAGTTGGCCCGCTGTTCGACTTATACGGATATACTACGGCCGTCCGTCTTACATTTATCTTGACGAGTGGGCAGTGGTCGGTGCATTAACATGTGGGACCATGCTCCCCCATCCGCAAAAACTCTTAGCCCGAGGAGAGCGAAGGATATCCACATTTCGGTCGCGTCCGAAATTAGCCTCGGTCTCGTACTTAGCTAATTTTACAATTTATTTAGATTGCAAGCGAAGAAAGGCGGTCGAAAACCGAGAAAAGTGGAGAAAGAATGGGATGACTCCGATGCGAATCTACTGATTCACTCTGTTGAACGAGCGCCACATCTTTGGGATCCATCAAGCGAATATTATAAGAATACTCGGAAACTAAAGTCGACATTCAAAGATATTGGCATCAATTTAAACAGATCGGCTGTCGACTGGAAAGCCAAATGGGAAAACCTTGCTTTTCTCATTTGTGTGTTTTGTTTTGTTATCAAATGTGAGACAAGGTTCAAAAGATAGTCGAAGTCAATCGGTGACATACGAACGAAATTCTGGTATGCCACATCGTCTTCTGCTCTTAATTTGAGAAATCTATTTCCTCGCCCAGATTCACTTTCTTTTGACTTTATTTGGCTGCTTCTTTCTTCTTTTCTCTCTTAATTTTAATATCACGATCGCGGCAATGCAGCGGCAATGACTGCTTGCATCGACATCTTGGTAACGAAACTGCCATATGTGGCAGTCAGTGTGAACACCCTGCCATACGTATGGCAGCAAATATATGGTAGGTTGCCATATAGTCTGAACACGCCTTAAGTATGCGATTACTAAAGATTTTGATGGGTAATATGAATACAATATAGGAATAACAATTACATCCCTCATGCGCAGTGGCGTAGCTCTCAAAGCATTATGAAAATGGGGGCAATATTATCTATACTAAAAATGGGTCAAAATTGTTTCGTAAAAATGTTTTTCATTGACGTGTAAGTGTCGCCTATTAATAAATACAGCTTTCGATTGAATTGTCACTTTTCAGATTTACTTAGGTTCATAAAAAGTTACAACCAAACATCTAGCTAAAAGAACTTTTAATCGAAGTTAACTTCCAGACCAGAAGACACCTATTCCCCTCCCCCCAATTTGGTTCTACTAAAAAACGTTTTTATTTATGCACCAATTTCAACCAAACCTCACAGAAATGTGTTTCTTTTCATGCCACAAAACATGTCGAAATGGATGAAATCGGACACTGGGGTTATGGGGCTGCCATACAAACCCAACCCTCAATACACCCGAGGGCATTCAAGTCGGATGGTTGGTATTTAGTTATTGTAGCATCCTGCAAGCGGAAATCTCGGCGATCATGCAAGCCCTAATCGAGGGATATCACTATAATACACTGACAGCGAGGCTTCAATTCGATCACTCGAATCAATTTTGGCTTCATTAAAAACTGGCGGTTTTGCACAGGGCTAGACTAACACATGCGCGATGGTTAGTATAATTTGGCCATGGCTTGACACGCATCGATCAAACATTTTATTATTATTTTTATTATTATTTCTTTATTGCAGCTAATTCATATGTGTTATAATAATTTAAACATTTTTCTTAATATATTAGCTCGCATTCGCATAAGTTTTACCTTGAGCGCGAATGCGGTGACAGCCTTAGTTCAGTAGGCATTTTATGTAATTCACGAAATTAATACAGTTTCATCAATATTAAATCTTTTGGTTAGAAAGTATGAAAACAATGAAAATAAAAAATTAAATAGTTAAAAAAAATTTAAATTAGTAATTGTTGAGTAATGAAGGAAAAAAATTAAAAATAGTAGATATGATTGTGGGAAATTCAGTTTGTTAAAAAGTTCTGAAGAAAATGTGGATTATTAAATGTAAATTCTTTTAGTTTTAGCTTATAAGTAGCCTGGTTCAAGCTTTGCTTTAATTCAATTGGCAAGTTATTATAAATTCTTGGGCCCAATATATTTAGATGTCTCATGGTTAAAGTTTTCTTGCAGCGTACAGTAACGATAGGCCTTGCTAGTTGTCGTCTTGTCTGGTAGCCAGTTACATGCAAATTAAACTGTCCTCTTTTTATGTACATAAATTTCATTGCGGAGAATAAAAATAATTGGCGTATGTTCATAACATTAAAAATGCGAAAAGCTTCCGTCGTGGAGGCAAATTTAGATTTTTTTAAGCATATTTTAATTATACCATTCTGTAGATTTTGCAGAGGTCCAATATAAGTTGTGAGCGCTGCTCCCCAAATTTCAATCCCGTATTGCAGTGTCGTCTGTGCCATTGAGAAGTAGACCATTCTTATTGTATGTACGTCAACATTATATCTTAGCAGGACAAACACATACATTGTCCTTCTAAGCTTTTCAAGAACCATATCAATATGCTTTTTCCAATTAAGGCTATTATCTATAATGACACCGAGGTATTTTATTTCATTTAGCTCTTTGAGAGTTCTATTATTAATCGATATTGAAACGGTCAAATCATCTGGTATAATTGTATTTTTAAATTTTAGGAAGTGGGTTTTTTCTAGGTTAAGGGCAAGTTTATTAGCATTTAACAATGCATACACTTCATTACAACCAATCGTTACTTTTTGCATTAAATTGTTCCAGCTTTTGTCTTTGAAGATTAGTGCGGTATCGTCAGCATACGCGGTGATGAATCCTTCAAAGTTCATATTATTGGCTTAAATTTTGCACAGATCGTTCACATATATGTTGAACAAGACCGGACCTAAAACGGTGCCCTGAGGAACTCCGCAAGTAACTTTCACGTCACTGCTGAAAGCTTCACCAATTTTGACTTTTTGAAATCTACCTTTGATGTATGATTGTAAAAGTTCATATTCGTTCCCACTAATCCCTAGTTGTCTTAGTTTGCTTAACAGTATGTCATGGTTTACCGTATCAAAAGCTTTTTTCAGGTCTAGGAAAACAGCTATGACATTTTCATTTTTATCGATCGCACTATTAATGATACTGGTTACCTCGTATATTGCATCGCTAGTGCTTTTGCCCTCACGGAAACCATATTGATTCTGTGCTAATAAATGGTTTGCATTAAGGAACTTGGTCAATCTTGACTTAATGCACTTCTCAAAGACTTTAGCTATATTGGAGATTAGTGAAATTGGTCTATAATTGCTAACATTTCTCTTGTCGTGATTCTTATATACTGGAATTATTAGCGCTGTTTTAAACTTTTCTGGGAAAGTTCCGGTTTTCAGGCAATTGTTAAAGATATTAACTAGGGGGACGGTGATATGAGGTACCATGATTTTCAATAGATTAGGAGAAATTAAGTCTTCCCCAGGTGCTTTGTTGTTACAGAGACTATTTATGTGCAATTGTACTTCGGCTATATTAATTGGTTGAAATTTTAGAGAAGAAGATACATATTCAGACGAGTTTTGCATAGGGCTTGTATGAGGAATGGAATTTGAGATTTGCTCTCCAATATTCAAATAAAAATTGTTGAACTCGTTTGCAATATCTTGTTTGTCTCTCAGCGTTTCATTATTGGGCAGCTTAATTTCAGCTATCTCCGTATTTGGATTCCTGCATTGAGAAGTTATTTCCCTAACTATTTTCCATATTTTTTTGGGGTCTGCTTTATGTTTAGAAATTTCCCTCGTGTAATACCTAGACTTCGCTTTTTTAATAATCAAGTTCAGGGTATTTCTGTAGGCTTTGAATTTATTTAAAAGAGTTGTGTTAAATGGTTGTTTTTTCAACTGGTGAGCAAGTTTATTTTTCTTTCTTATAGACATCATAATGCCTTTAGAGCACCACATCTTTAAAGGAGTTTTTTGTTTATTTTTGGGTACATCAGTAAACACTGTGACTCTATTTAATAGTTGGGAAATTTTGTCTGTGAGGATGTTTGTACATTCATTCGGATCTGAATACTGGTTCAATATATTCCAATCTTGCTGTTCTAAAAGTAAGCTAAACAAATTATAATCTATTTTCTTAGTAACTTGTTATTAAGCTTGGTTTTGCATCATAATCTGCTGACCACACCCTCGTACTTAGTCACTTCAGAATGCAGAGAATGTTTTTTTTTTATCTACCACCTTAAAATCGGTACGTTTTGCCTTGTAAGCGCCAACATTTTCAAAATTAAGTCATTAAGTTTTCTTATTTAGTTCCACTCAAAAGTAACTTAAATTGCCTTTTGCGGAAAAGGCTATAGAGAGTTTTAGCAAGTCGTAAAACGGTTGTGGTGTACGTATTGAAACAGGTGATGATAAAGTTATGAATTGTCATTGCATCGAGTTCTTCTGGCGTAAATTGAGCAGAACACATCTTTCACGGTATCCTAGGATACGCCGACAAAGAAATATTTGACGTTTTTAGTATTTTTACGGCTTGCTAAAACTCTCTAATGTTTGTGTTGTTATGAGATCAAAATTGACGCATTTTGAATTAGTATTCATTGCATCCCCATTTTTAGGCATTACCATATGTGGTCATCCAACTGTTATAGCACCGAGCACCTTGCCGACCCGCTCACCCGACCTTCCGAATTGTGTTTCTCTCATACTGAACAAAAAACATATTCTGGATTGGGCATGTCGTGGCCTGAATTCTTCTTCTTCTTTATGGCACGATAGCCCGACGTCGGGCCTTGGCCGCCTGGATTGAAAACCTCCAATTGTCGCGGTCACGCGACCTTGTCCTCCAATTCCGAAAGCCTAGCATCTGGTGGGCGTCCTCACATACAGAATGCTCCCATCGGGCTCTCGGTCGTCCACGCAATCTGGCTCCGTCCACTCGTTGCGCGTTCATCACCTTTTTGGGCATGCGATCGTCGTTCATCCTTTGTACATGACCCGCCCATTGCAATCGCTGGAATTTCACGATCTTCGACACCTGTAGCTCATCATACAGCTGATACAACTCAAGGTTGTACCGGATGCGCCATTCACCACGTTCACGAACGGCCCCGAAGATTCTTCGGAGAACCTTTCGCTCGAATGTGTCCAACAGGTGTTCAGAGTTTTGGGTTAGGGTCCATGCCTCGCAGCCATAGCACAGCACAGGTCGGATGATGGTTTTATACACGTGGAGCTTCGTGTTCCTGTGCACCAGCTTCGAATTCATAATTTGGAGGACCGCAAAGTAACACTTATTAGCTAGTTGTATCCGTCGCTTTATCTCATCTGTTTCGTTGGCGTCTTTTGACAAATTGCAACCCAGGTAAGTGAAGTTGTCTACATATTCTATATTGAGGTCCCCAACTGTGATGCTTGAATTTACTGGCGTTCTAGTTTTTGATTGCATCATGACCTTTAGACTCGTTGATATGTAGCCCAACTTCTTTGGCGGCGTTATTGAGATTATGCAGAAGGCTTTCTGCATCACCCAATCTTCGAGACATGATGTTGATGTCGTCGGCGTAGGCTACTAGTTGAGTCGATTTAATGAATAGCGTTCCGCTGCTGTCCAAATTCATGGCTCGAATCACATACTCCAGAGCCAGGTTGAAGAGCGTCGGCGCCAGCCCGTCGCCTTGCTTGAGTCCAGTACGAGTTTCAAATAGGTCCGTGAGTCTGTTCTGAACTCTGACCTGCGAGACGGTATTAGTCATCGTCATCCTTATGAGTCGCACTAGCTTAGCCGGTATTCCAAAATGCAGCAAAATGTTGTACAGTACGCTTCCATCGATACTGTCGTATGCCTGCTTGAAGTCAACAAATATTTGTTATACGTCGATGTTGTATTCCCAGCACTTCTGGAGTAAAAGCTTCACTGTAAAAAGCTGATCTGTTGTCGAACGACCAGGTCTAAAGCCGCCTTGGTACTCGCCAATGATTTCTTCTGCGTACGGATTAATTCTATTTTCTAGAATTTTAGATAAAATCTTATAAGTCGTACAAACTAATGAGATGCCTCTGTAGTTCTCACATTTTAACTTATCCCCTTTTTTGTGTATTGGGCAAATTATACTTTTGCGCCAATCTTCCGGGATTATTTCGTCGTTCCATATTTTAACGATAAGTGTGTGTATAGCCTTAACAAGGCTCTCCCCACCATGCTTCAGCAGTTCAGCTGGAATCTCGGCAGCGCCCGGGGCTTTATTATGTTTTAGTGCTTGCATGGCGAGATCAACTTCTTCTACTGTTGGGGGTTGAACGGGAGGGCCTGTTTCAGCCATCAGCTCCGGAGCTTCTTGTGTGGGGTTGTTCGGTTGAACATTGAGGAGCTCTTCAAAATGTGAGGCCCAGCGTTTATCAACGCTATCGATGTCGCTAATGATATTGCCATCCTTATCCTTACAGGGCTGGTCCTGGGTTGGTATCCACTTTTAATTGAATTAATCAGCTTGTACGCTTCTCTACTGTTCCTACTAACTAGTCTTTGGTTTATTTGCATCAACTGCTCGTCAAGATGCTTACGTTTCTTACGCCTAATTAACCTATTCGAAAATCGTCGAAGCTCGTCATATTTTGTTTTTTTGGCTCTAGTTGCGCGTTCAGTCCATTGGCGATATGCCTCGTTTTTAGCATCTACCGCGTTTTGACATTCTTCATCAAACCAATCATTTCGGGCTCGCCGGGCTTTGTATCCCACAACCTCCTCTGCGACCCCTTTGATGGTGTCTTTGAGTGTATCCCAGATCTCAAGGGCGCCTTTGTTGCTGATGTTATTTAGCAAGGGCGTCAGCTTCTCCTCAACGGCAGTCGTATAAGTGACCACCGTGGCATCATCCAACAGTTTGTCAACCGCAAAAATTTTTGCCGGGTTGAACCTCGAGTAATGCACCGAAGAAATTCTGCACCTATAAGTCGCCTTCACCATATAGTGGTCAGAGTCAATATTTGCTCCACGATAGGACCGAACATCCATTATGTTCGATGCCCATCTCTTGCAGACAAGGACGTGGTCAATTTGGTTGACGGTATGTTGATCTGGAGATCTCCAGGTCTGCCTGTGAATGCGACGATGCGGAAAACAGGTAGAGCTAATGACCATATTTCCGCTGGTCGCGAAGTCTATTAGTCGTTGGCCATTGTCGTTACAGTCTTCATGGAGGCTGTACCCTCCAGTAATCCCCCTATGCCAACTTTCGTTTCCGACTTTGGAGTTAAAATCCCCTAGCAGCAATTTGACATCATTTGATTGAAGTGAATCGAAGAGATTTTCTAGGCGGTGATAGAACTCGTCTTTAACCGCGTCTTCACTGACTTCGGTGGGGGCATGCGCGTTTATGAGCCAGAGATTGAAGAACCGGGTTTTAATGCGAATCGCACACAGCCGCTCGTTTATGGGTTTGAAGTCGATAACATGCGGCTTAAGTTGATTGTTTACAATGAACGCCACTCCAAACTCCCTGTGGCCCGAAGGTTTTCCACTTGTGAAAATTGTGTACGAATTTCGGTCATCAATCTCGCTACTAAGCCATTTAGTTTCCTGGAGTGCAACAATGCTCAGCTTATATTTTTCGACCTGATCCAAGAGGGCCCTTAAGGCCCCTGGCCTATTCAGGGAGCGCACATTCCAGGTTCCGAAAGAGTAATCAGTTGTTCGTTTGCGATGTCGTCGTTGGGTTGTATCCGTCCAATCCGAGGCTTTCATTCCAGGTTTCTTGACGTAGAATTTTTTTCCAAGGATGGGTTGTCGGCCCATCGCTTAACCATGATAGTATTCGTAAAACGAAAGAGGTCTATCATGGAGGCCTCGGGGGTGCTGCTTCGGTGATTGACTGTTCGGTTTTTGTCACCCTATTACCTTTAGTAACCTGAGACGCTGAAGTTGTAAATACAGCACTCAGGCGCAGCGGTTACTCGGATAATGCGGGAAAGTAACGCCCCGTAGAGAAACATAGGAATTAGCAGGAGCCGTTCTCCCTATGAAGCTCCTCCTGCATAGCTAAGGGTCCGCAGTTATGCCACAACTGAAGAGGATATAGGAATCGGCCGGAGCCTTTCAACCTTTATCCTCCCCCCTACGGAGGAATTGAATTGGCCTGAATTGACTATCAAAAATCTTTTAAACTGTTTGAAGGTGTTAAGACATTTCAGTCATGTTTCTTTCATATCCGCCAAAGACAATTCTGGGGTTGCCCTGTACCGGGTTGATTTTAAACGGATGGACTAGCAACCCAATCATAATTCAGCGCGATCTATTGGCACTTTATTGTTATAAAACCGTAAGCCACCAAGAAAAACTATGACTTCACGGAATTATTTTTAATCCAACCAACCTTAGATTAATCAGTAAATCTCGAAATGGTTTTTCGTTTAAAACCATTTCAAAAAAATAAAAAAAAACATAACGGATACGTTTCTCTTGATAGTATCACATCACAATGGATCAATTTTCGATCTAAGTGCGCTAAATTACAATCTAGCGTGTACACAAATCTGAAATTTGACATTTGAGCATCATCAGGATTCTTTGCCTGAAATCAAATTTCTACGAAACTTGATGTATTAGTTGATTAAGGATATGAGAAGCGAAACAGGATTCTTTCGGTTATGGTTATTTCGCTCGAAAAAATAAAGTTTCCCGCGATGCCATCTTGAGATCTGTGGCAACAGACTACAAATCATATAGAAAAATCGTAGACGCTCCAGTAAAATTAAAGTAATTTCCATTTTTCCTTTCAACCTCTCCATGACTATATGCACTCGTACACACATATCCATAGATCCCAACGAAGTCAAGGGAAGTAGGACATAATTCCGACGTTCGTACGTACGTTCATCTTATCATTTTGCTTACTCAAGCGAAAAGAAGGTTAATTGAATTTCGGGATAGGGGAGCATAAATAATATATCCCCAGGAATATCCATCCAAGTTTGACCTCGCTTGATTGCAACGATGTTGTCGGAACAAAATAATGCCAAGGAGATGTCTTGTGGAGGTGCTCGCTTTCTTTTTTACTATAGCACAACAAGTATAATTCGTATAAGAAATTATTGATTTCTCAAATTCTACGAGTATATGTATTATATTTCTCATTTTCAATATATGTATGTATACTAGTTGCACAAAAAGATTTTCAAAGTAGATGAGTACGTTGAAATATCCATTGAATATAATAATTTAGATCCAAATTGAATTTCCTGTCTACATAGATAGAATGTATTGAAAAGTATCGATAGCATTTTTATTATAGTCTAAGAAAAATGACATATTTGGTCGGCAAAAATTCTACAACAGATTTTTTTTTGATTATGGTTGGGGATGGTCCCCAGATTATGGCATTAAAAGTTCCAACCAACCAAAAGGGGGAAGGGGGGCTTTTTTCGTTTTTTTTTGCGATTATTTAAAAAAAAAACGTTAAGAGATACAGAAAAATGGTCTGAGGACGAAAAAAACTAGATAAAATTATCTTTGTAATGATATATAACACATTAGAGTTTAATTGAATATTTCGGCGTTAGAAAATAAATTAGAATATTTTCATTTTAGACCTTTTTTAAAAGCGCCATAACTTTTGAAAGAATGCTAGTACAGCCGTAAAATTTTGTATAAGTATTCACAATAAGATCAAGATCATTTTAAGGTAAACATAGAGTCGCTCCGGTCAAGGACCCCCATTTATATTTGTCAAAATGGCATGTCCATAACTCCCCCCAAAATTGGAGCAGAGGGTCAAATTTTGGTTCGTTTGGTTCAAAAATAAACAAAAATTCCATTCAATACAATGGAAAGCTTTCTGAATATTGTTTGTGTCTTCTCTATGCGACTTACCAGCTGACAGGTACTGAATAAGAGCTATCGCAGTAACCCGGCCATTAAATAAAGCGCGTATTTTTTTGTGAAAAGGGTGCAGGTTTGGGTAAATAAGCGCAAAGAAACGATTCGGGTTAAAAGCTGTTTACATCTAAAGCACCAACCATTAACTTAGTAAGGGGAAAAGTTTCAAAATTGTGATAAACCAATAACCACCCAGCAAAATTTCCGTAAGCTATATGAAGAAGTAAGACTTAGAAAAGGCTTACTTAGTGCTGAACTGTAAGCATTCAGTAAGCTGAAATAGCTTTGCGTGATTAAATCTTATTCATAGCATTATATAAGACATACTTCTTAGCAAAATGTAAGGCAAAATTTCAAACTCAATTTGCACTCACTATTTGAAAGCTCCCAGTTGCCCTATAGCTTATAATATTAATGAAAAAAAAGTTATTTATAAGGTTTATAATATACTTTATGGTAAGGCATTTATTATATTCTTATAAAAGCCTTATTATTACGTATATAAATGTCATGTCGAACAGGTGACATAAGGCAGTTTGCAAATATTTTTTTATAATATATTATTTATTTATTTATTTAAACCTTTTATTAATGGATATATTTTAGTTGCAAAATGCCTTAGACAATGCTTGAGATAATACTTAAATAATAATTATTGTTAATGCCTTATCAAAGCATTTATTATATTCTTACAAAGGTCTTACTAGAAAGTATACAAAAGCATTACTAATAAATCACAAATAAGTCCTACAATCAGGTACCTGTATGGGTGTCCCGCAGTTGGTTAGTCATAGACCTATGGTAGACTCTACAGGATGTTTTAGGAAAAATGCCGTCAAAATTATTTCTCTAGCGTTTATCGTTAAGGAGTAATCGCTTTTTTTGTGATTCTTGTAAAAAACACGACTTTTTTCGAAAACCTCCTATTTTCTAGCTTCCTGTTTACCCAAATCAATGTTTTTCATGTTCTTCTGAAGTACAAACAAATTCCAATAAAGGGACATATCGAACGTTTCAAGGGGTTACGTATCTTTCAAGATACGACTTTTTGAATTTTAGGAAAATTTCAATTTCAACTTTTAATGTCAATATTACACACGAACTTCAAAGTAGATGAGTACGTTGAAATATCCATTGAATATAATAATTTAGATCCAAATTGAATTTCCTGTCTACATAGATAGAATGTATTGAAAAGTATCGATAGCATTTTTATTATAGTCTAAGAAAAATGACATATTTGGTCGGCAAAAATCCTACAACAGATTTTTTTTTTGATTATGGTTGGGGATGGTCCCCAGATTATGGCATTAAAAGTTCCAACCAACCAAAAGGGGGAAGGGGGGCTTATTTCGTTTTTTTTTTGCGATTATTTAAAAAAAACGTTAAGAGATACAGAAAAATGGTCTGAGGACGAAAAAAACTAGATAAAATTATCTTTGTAATGATATATAACACATTAGAGTTTAATTGAATATTTCGGCGTTAGAAAATAAATTAGAATATTTTCATTTTAGACCTTTTTTAAAAGCGCCATAACTTTTGAAAGAATGCTAGTACAGCCGTAAAATTTTGTATAAGTATTCACAATAAGATCAAGATCATTTTAAGGTAAACATAGAGTCGCTCCGGTCAAGGACCCCCATTTATATTTGTCAAAATGGCATGTCCATAACTCCCCCTAAAATTGGAGCAGAGGGTCAAATTTTGGTTCGTTTTGTTCAAAAATAAACAAAAATTCCATTCAATACAATGGAAAGCTTTCTGAATATTGTTTGTGTCTTCTCTATGCGACTTACCAGCTGACAGGTACTGAATAAGAGCTATCGCAGTAACCCGGCCATTAAATAAAGCGCGTATTTTTTGTGAAAAGGGTGCAGGTTTGGGTAAATAAGCGCAAAGAAACGATTCGGGTTAAAAGCTGTTTACATCTAAAGCACCAACTATTAACTTAGTAAGGGGAAAAGTTTCTAAATTGTGATAAACCAATAACCACCCAGCAAAATTTCCGTAAGGTATATGAAGAAATAAGACTTAGAAAAGGCTTACTTAATGCTGAACTGTAAGCATTCAGTAAGCTGAAATAGCTTTGCGTGATTGGATCTTATTCATAGCATTATATAAGACATACTTCTTAGCAAAATGTAAGGCAAAATTTCAAACTCAATTTGCACTCACTATTTGAAAGCTCCCAGTTGCCCTATGGCTTATAATATTAATGAAAAAAAAGTTATTTATAAGGTTTATAATATACTTTATGGTAAGGCATTTATTATATTCTTATAAAAGCCTTATTATTACGTATATAAATGTCATGTCGAACAGGTGACATAAGGCAGTTTGCAAATATTTTTTTATAATATATTATTTATTTATTTATTTTAACCTTTTATTAATGGATATATTTTAGTTGCAAAATGCCTTAGATAATGCTTGAGATAATACTTAAATAATAATTATTGTTAATGCCTTATCAAAGCATTTATTATATTCTTAAAAAGGTCTTACTAGAAAGCAATTACTAATAAATCACAAATAAGTCCTACAATCAGGTATATACAGGGTGTCCCGCAGCTGGTTAGCCATAGACCTATGGTAGACTCTACAGGATGTTTTAGGAAAAATGCCGTCAAAATTATTTCTCTAGCATTTATCGTTAAGGAGTAATTTTTTGTCATTCTTGTAAAAAACACGACTTTTTTCGAAAACCTCCTATTTTCTAGCTTCCTGTTTACCCAAATCAATGTTTTCATATTCTTCTGAAGTACAAACAATTTCCAATAAAGGGACATATCGAACGTTTCAAGGGGTTACGTATCTTTCAAGATACGACTTTTTGAATTTTGGGAAAATGGCAATTTCAACTTTTAATGTCAATATTACACACGAATTTCATAACGGTACATTGTAGTGGCAAATCTGCAAAGTTAACAAAAGTTGGTCCATTATCTTAGCTTTCCAGCGGCATATCAGAATAAAGCACAGAGTCATCTAGTTTGTAAATAATACGTGTTTGATTTCTACAAAGGGTCACCGTGGACATATTTTAGAATTTTATATTTAAACTATAGTATTCATTGAAGTCATATAAAAATAAATTTATACAAAAATATACACTTACGGCCTATGGTTTTTTCCCTTTTACACATATTATTTACAAGCTGGATGACTCTGCTCTTTATTCTTATATGCCATTCGAAAGCTGGGGAAATGGGCCAACTTTCGTGAGCTTTGCAGATTTGCCACTTCAATGTACCGTTACGAAATTCGGGTTTAATTTTGACATTAAAAGTTGAAATTGGAATTTATGCAAAATTCAAAACATCGTATCTCGGAAGATACGAAACTCTTCGAATCGTTCGATATGTCCTTTTATTGGAAATTTTATGTACTTTAAGAAGAATATGTAGTCTGACTGGTCTAGCGGTTAGTGCGCGCACCTTCGTCGCACAGGCTCATGAGTTCGAATCTCACCGTGTTCCATGGTGTTTTTCGAACTCACGAGCTTGTGACGGACTATGATCTCACTCAGATGTTAAACGAGTACCCATTTATGGGGATAAATAACACTGCTGAGCGTGATGCTGATCTCATTACCTCAACAAAAAGCAGATAATATCTTGGAAATAGCTGCGGGACACCCTGGATACAAGATTTAGAAGCTTCAGAGCTTCAAACCTTACCGCCAATGACATGCCCCATGTTAAGGTTAGCCTTTTAATAAGGATTTCCTCTTGTAAAAGACTAAGACTTTTTTGAATAATCTCTTATTGAGTAAGTCTTATTCTGTTCGAATATAAGACTTACATAAAACTTTCCGATTTTGCTGGGCAGTAAATTAACATGGCCAACACAAGCAACAAGTGAGCTTGGCGGTCGGTTTATCGGGACATAAACCACCCGTTGCATCTAGCCAATGTTTCTGGTACATATTAGCTAATGTTGTACTAAACTTATTCGTGATAGAGCGCCTCTGGTTGTCACATCTGTAACAATTCTTCCGGGTTAACTTTGGTTAGAGTGGGTAGCCCCGATAAATCACTGGGTCTTTCTAGGTTATATTGTAATTGTAATCCCATGTAGTTACACTAAACTAACCTAGACCGCAGTACAAACAAACATGCCTAATGTTATGTTGAGATACAACTATAGTAAGTATATGGCTTTCAAAAATTAAAATATTCGCAATTAAAGTAAAAATTGAAGACTTTCAAAAAGATAGAATTAATTGGAAATATTAAAGTTCACATAAGCCCACATGTATAATTTAAACATTTTCCTAAGTCAATCATTATTTGCTGCAATCTATTTTATTTGCATACAATTTGTTTGACGTTCGTCCCAGTCAAATCTTAGCCTCAGCATGTTTGAATATGATTATATTTGCATTAGCGTCTGTTACAGTTGAAACCCTTGCAGGCACATGAATACGTAAATACCTACACCATGTACCATACATACGACCACACAAAGGCACATACTAGGATTCTGAAAATAGAGTTCATCCTTTTAAGACGGAGATATATGTAAAGTTAATACATATTATATTCAAAACGGACAAGGAACATGAAACACGCTGCGGTTAGGAGCTTATTAGATCCGGGTTTTCTTAATGTTTTTCCAGGATAAAAGCCTTGCACGCTTTCTACATGTGAAATTTATGGATTAGATCTGGCGCATAGGGATATACTCTACGGAATTTGTATGGCATATTAGATATACTTGGTAAATACCACTTTGAAGACAAGTAATTTAACTTTGGTTGATTTTATACATACATATATGGACTGCTTTAAAGATTGTGTGGTAGAACTTTTGAATTTCATTTAGATAGACTAGACCAGTGGTTCCCAACTCGCAAATGACAACGGGCCCCTTGCTTGAACATGAATCACAACGGACCACAATATTTTTAATGAATGGAATTTCGCAATTTTCATTTTACAAAGTTTTAGATTTTGTATTATTTTATTTTATTATTTTTCAACGACAACAAAGTGGACAACTTATGGCAAAAATTGTTGGAAACATTACATTCCTCCTTTGTGACCGCCTCCTTGTATTTATTTCAGTATACGCTCAACTTTGAGGCCATATACAAAATACCCTTTCGCAAAATCTTTATGTAAATTTGACAGATTTTCAATCCTTAGTTTATTTAGAATGGAAAAACATCAATTTTAATTATTTTTGTAAGGAAATTGATTTAAAAATCAAAATTTCTCAATTTAATATTATTTGGCCGGAAATATAAAACAATAAATTTAGAAATGAAATAAATAAAAACTAAATGTTGATATAATTTCAAAATCAGAATCAGAAAATAGATGTTATAAACTTAATAGAAAGTTGGGTTTAATGAATCAGAAGCTCTTTTATATAGCATTTCCAGGTCAAGTAAATAACTCTCCGAGACAAATAGATAAATTTCCGAATCAACAAAATACATTTCCGGATCAAAAAAATAAATTTCCGAATCAACAAAACACGATTCCGGATCAAATAAATAAATTTCCGGACGAAATAAATAAACTTCTAAATGAAAAAAAATAAATAACCAACACAAAAAAATAAAATTCCAAATCAAATAAATAAATGTCCAAATCAGGAAAATAAATTTAGAAATCAAATAAATAAATTTCCAAATCGAATAAATTTATTTACATGCCAAAAAAGTAAATCAAATAAATACATTTCCAAATCAAATAAATAAATTTTCAAAGGTTAATAATATTCTTTTAACAAGAAAAATTAAATAATATTAAATATATGACACCCTAAGATATAATATTAACGGCCGGTTGGAAGTGGAAGTCTATGAAATTTTAAAGGAAAAAATCGCTTGTGTAGCGCGCAAAAAAAACAGAATACCCCAATTTTGCTGGTCCCAAGTAGGCGTAAGTTTTTTTTCACGTACGTTAAACAGCGGAGACTGTTGATTAAAGTTGAAATGTGTACGATAGTACGACATGCTAAAACTCTCTATTAGTAAAGGTACACGACATCAGCTGAACACTACAATTTGTATAGTTCAAAAGAATCCTGTCTGAAGCGGATCACCGTTACCAAAAGCTGTGTCAATGTGTCTGCTTAGGGTGCAGACTCCCCCGCATTTTCCCCTGATTATTTGCTCGGGTTTATTCCCCTGGAATACCACCCTCCCTCCTCCTTGGAATTCTTCACCCATTGCGATAGAAATATTTTTTAAGAAACGGAATCTAATTGATCATGACAATAGAAAGCTAAACGTTCCCTTGTAAAAAAAATAAAAACACCTCTAATTTGGAACTTTTATTCAAATTCAATCGAGACCTAATAATTTTAACTTTTAAGTACCGACACTGGGTCTTACAGACTCGAAGACACTGCCAATATATAGATTCTGTTATGTTCCCGAACCACCATTATTCTGAGATCACCTGTATCTTCGATTTTAATGTAAAATAACAATTTTAGAAAGCTCAGCTGGTGTGACTTGAGTGTTGAGGAAGTTATGGTAGATTAGAGATGGCAAATAACGTCTAAGAAAACAATTTATATCGTCCTATTCCAAGCGTGTGTAGTACAATTGACAATTATATACGTCATTTTGAATAAACAAAATGTTATTCAGATTGAAATAATTAATCAATTATTTTTTCAATGCTCAACGAAATTCATATAAAAGCACATTATTTACTATATTAAAGTATGTACTATCTTTTTAAATCGTTTCCTTCATACGAAGCATTGTTTATTTGATTTGTGAAATATGTTTTTTGATGGAAAAAATCATTTTTTTTTATTTGTGAATTTATTTTTCTGTTTTGGACAATTTGTTATTTGAATTGTACATTTATTTTTCTGATTTGGACATTTATTTTTTTGTTTTGGAAATTTATTTTTATGATTTGTTTATTATTTTTTTTCATTTAGGAATTCATTTTTTTGTTTCGGACATTTATCTATTTGATCTGCAAACGTGTTTTGTTGATTCGGAAATTTACCTATTTGTTTCGGACATTTATCTATTTGACTCGGAAAGTTATTTACTTGACCTGAAAATGCTATATATAAGAGGCACAGTGATCAATTTTGGGATCCCAACACGGGTTTTCTTTCACTTCGCCTACTCCAGTTTTTGGAGTATATTTTAGAATTATTAACAATAAATTTAGGAATTTATTCTCCCCGACTTATCTTGAATAATTCTAATTCTATGTACACTGTAAAAACAAGGTTGAATTTTACATCGAAAATTCGTGGGATTTTACACCTTTTTTCTCGCAAAATTACAGTAAACGTTTATTTTTCAACCAAATTTCTAGTAAACCCACAAAATAGTGTAATATTACACAGATTTTTTAATATTTGTCTATTTTGGTGTAATTTTACACCACATTTGGTATGAAGATGTGCCATTACTTTATTTTTGTGTAATTTTCATGTAATATTGCGATTTTGGTGTGAAAATTACACCTACATTTGTGTAAAACTGAGTGTCCTACAATACTTTTGTGAATTATTGCATTTTCCTGTATCTCTCAAGTGGCTTGTTCTGTGTGCAGCTAGTCTGTTCCGTCCGAAGTGCGTTCGTGTGAGCATCATATTATTGTTGTTGTTATAGCGTTTTTTGATGTTGAACCGAAGGGGGTGTGCCAGCTCTTGGCCGTTGGAATAACGACTAGCTCCAGGACGATTAAAATCGAAGAACCGGCTGCCGTAAATATTATTAATTAATTACATAAACCCAGATGTAAATTTACATTTTCGCCGGTGTAAATTTACATTTGTTCCAGTGCAAATTTGCTAATTTTTGATTTAAATTTACATAATTCTAATAGTAAGTTTACTTATTTATGTAAGTAATTTTGTAGTAAATATTTACACCGTAAAGTGTAAAATTACTCTCGCTCATATCATGGTGTAAATTTACTACTATAATAGAAGGAAAAAAAGTTTCCTCCTATTATTGGAGTAATTTTTTTTAGAGTGTATTCTATAAGTAGTCTGGCTGGTCTAGCGGTTAGTGCGCGCACCTTCGGTGCACAGGGTCATGAGTTCGAATCTCACCGTGGATCATGGTGATTTTCGAACTCACGAGTTTGTGACGGACTATGATCTCACTCAGATGTTAAACGAGTACCCATTTATGGGGATAAATAAATGCTGAGCGTGATGTTCGATTGTCGCGCCTGTTATTTATTTATTTTTATGTATGATGTCAGGTTTTGAAATTGAGTTCCTTAGAGGCGATTTTTATGAGTTCGAAAGGCGATCTTTCTAAAATGAGGAAGAATTTTGAGCTATTTTCCTGATTTGTCCTATTTTTGTTTTAGTAAATATTTTCTCCATAATTTTTGAAAAAATTGGTGCCACATTTCAAAAAGAAACATATTTGCTATGGCCTAGTTGTGTGGACACAGATTTATCGTAAATACTGGAATTCTAAAAGTTACGCGCCAATTTACAAAAATCCAACTTGTCCTGCTTACTTCGACTAGCTCCAAGGTACCAGGCAAATACATCGGCACCGTAAGTGCTGTACGAAAAATCAGCTCAAAATAATAAAAAGTGTCAAGAAAAACGGGATAAATGTTATGATGCGTAGTCGATTCGACGAAGGATGGCCTTCCAGGGTTAAATGTTAATGCCAGACATTTATCATTCCAATAAAAAAAAAAATGACTAAAAGTTAATATTTTGTGTTTTTTTTTTAATTTTAAGGTTTATTATTCTTAAAAAAACACCATCTACTATTAACATATAGGCTCTGTCGAAACACGCACAAAAAATTTCGGCCGAATCACGAGCAACAGTTCATTCGAACCACGTTCAAAAGATCAACGAACCGTCATGGTAAGCGGATTGATTTCACTGAACCACGAAAATGACGATGAAATTCATTTACCCTGTTTTTCTTTTGGGTGGTACGCCAAGTTGGGTCGACTTTAGAAAAGCTTAAAACCTACAATGGAACATATCATCGGGTAACTTAGTACCGACTTTTGTCCATTTTTAATGACCACTCTTATACCTACGACAAAATGTAAATGAATGAAGAGTAAAGGTCAAGGTGAAGTTCAAGTTACTACAATAACGTAGCAGTATTCTAGTTACTTCGGTAACGTAGTACCTACCAGGACAGGCACACCTAACTTTGGAAATTTAGATTGAGACCATCGAGCTTTATGCAACTTAACTTAAGTCTGCACAAATCACAAACGGTTGAAAATTAATTTTTTGCAAATATCTTGAAAACTATCAGTCTGAGCGCAAAATGTCTGTCGTGAGGACGAAACAAACTACACAAAACTACCTTTGTAATGATATATAATACTCCAGACATTTCCTCAGAAATTACACTCTAGACCCAAAAGTATTACAGTGAATTTACATTTTTTGAGTTTTACATTTCGCACTGTAACTCTTGATAGAATAGATCTAGAGTCATAAGATCTTTACCATATACGTGTATTGCTAACAAAATTTATTTGATTTGTACCAAAATTGAAGTGGTCCAGTCATTGACCCCCCATACAAAGTAAAACAAAAATCTAGCAAATTTCACATTTTTTCACTTCAAAATTGTATATAAAATAGAGGTCAAAAATTTATCTATTAGAACGTTATTATAACAGTTAAGTGTAGTCTCCTGAACGTATGTTCAAAAATTTGTACCAAAGCGTACGCTACAAGTATCAACAAATTGGTTTTGTAGTAGGTCAGTGGTGGCAGTTCTCAGGCTATTTGGGAAAGTATCAAGTTACGTGTACTAGCTACTTTCAAACCCGATTATTCGTACTTGTAAGACACGCTCAGGTACAATTTTTTGGATATACATTCAGAAGACTACAATTAACTGATATAATGACATTCTAAGAAATCATTATATCCTTCGCTCATAGAGTGAAAGGGTATATTAACTTTGTCATGAAAATTGTAACGCATTGGAGGAAGCATCTGCGACCATATAAAAAGTATACACACATAATATGATCAGCATGACTTGGGGAGTCGATTAGGCAATGTCAGTCTGTCCGTCTGTTGCGACGCGTTTTACTCGGCCAATTTAAAAGCTATAAAGCTATAATTTTGCAGAAATGTTTGAATCGGTAAAATCAGAAAATGGGGTCATGGGGCTGCCATACAAACTGAACCCCCCAAATTAGGTTCCTCTAAGAAATTTCTTTTATTTGTGCACCAATTTTAACCAAATTTCACACAAATGTGTTTCTATTAATGACACAGAACATTCGATACCTTAGAGCACAATAGTGCTAAGTTCATTTTCCAACATTTGGAGAAAACGCGAAAATAAAGTTTCAAGATGGGAACATCTTATAGTCTAAGAAAAATGGCATATTTGGTCGGCAAAAATCCTACATCGGAAATTTTTTTGGATTATGGTTGGGAATGGTCCCCAGATTATGGCATTAAAAGTCCCAACCGATCGGGGGTCCGCAACCATAAAAAAGGGGGGAAAAGGGGGCATTTTTTCGGTTTTCTGCGATTATTTAAAAAAACGGTAAGAGATACAGAAAAATGGTCTGAGGACGAAAAAACTACATAAAATTGTCTTTGCAATGATATATAACACATTAGAGTTTAATTGAATATTTCGGCGTTAGAATAGTACATAAATTAGAATATTTTCATTTTAGGCCTTTTTTAAAAGCTCCATAACTTTTGAACGAACGCTAGTTCAGCCGTAAAATTGTATAAATATTCACAACAAGGTTAAGATAATTTTAACGTAAACATTGAGTCGCTCCGGTCAAGGACCTCCATTATCCCCCCATTTAAATTTTTCAAAACGGCATATCCATAACTCCCCCCAAAATTGGAGCAGAGTGCTAAATTTTGGTTTGTTGCGATTGGAGGTCATAGTCACCCCACCCACAAAAAATCAGCTCATTCGGATAAAAACTAAGGGTATCTCCCATACAAAGTGACCCATCAGGAGTTTGTTCTACGTACTACTCATTTTATAAACTGTAGAACAAAGTTGTCATGGGTCACTTTGTATGGGAGGTACCCTTATGTCCTTTTGTGGAGAAAATAGAGAATCCAATTTAAAGCATTTGATGTAAGGGCTTACATTGACCACCAGTGATCATACGAACCTTTGTATCGGAGGTAGACGATCCTTCAGTCAGTTTTTACCGATTTCAATACCATTCAAAGAAAGAATATGCCAATGCAAAGACTTTCCAAACAATTCATCCCAATATCCTGTGATCCAGCAGCCAAGCCCGGCTTATTCGAATCAGGAAGCAACCCTGGCTAATCCTTTTTATGTTTCATAATGGTAAACATTCGTTTTATGGAAGTTACTACCACAAATTTAACTTTCTAATTGTTCCGAGTATGGACTTAGCACAAAATAGCGCTATAACTGGACTTAGCACTTTTGTCCAAAAAAATTTCGATCAACCTAGGACATAGCGTTTCTTGTAAATGTTAATTTCCTTCGATTTAGCTGGGTATGTGTTGTTTCAAGATTAACTATTGTGCTTTAAGGTATCGTATGTAAGAATAGATCGAGTCGGACCATGGGGTCATGAGCCTGCCATACAAACCCAACCTCCAAATTAGGTTCTTCTAAGAAAAACTTTTTTATTTGTGCACCAATTTCAACCAATGTTCAAACAAATGTGTTTCTATTGATGGCACACAACGTATGCAAGAACGGATCAAATCGGACCATGGGGTCATGGGGCTGTCATACAAACCCAACCTCCAAAATTAGGTTCTAAGAAAAACTTTTTTATTTGTACACCAATTTCAATGAAATTTCACGAAAATGTATTTCTATTGATGACACAAAACATATGCAAGAATGGATCAAATCAGACCGTGGGGTCATGGGGCTGCCATACAAGCCTAACCCCCCAAATTAGGTTCTTCTAAGAAAAAGTTTTTTATGTGTGCACCTATTTCAACCAATCTTCATACAAATGTGTTTCTATTGATGACACAAAACATATGTATGAATGGATCAAATCGGACCATGGGATCATGGGACTGCCATACAAACCCAACCCCCTATTTTGGTTCTTCTAAGAAACATTTTTACACCAGTTTCACAAAACCTTAAATCAATGTGTCTTTATGAAGGCAACAAGAAAGCTGAAAACAAATGGTATCTACAATGGGGCTATGCTCCCGCATCCCCCAAGAACATTTTCTGAGTAAAAATTTTTTTAATTGCTCCCTTATTCCAACCAAACCCCACATAAATATTGTTTTGCCGGCGCAACGGAACTTTTGTGAAGACGGAACGAAAAGAATGGGAGGGGGGGGGAATTAAATACAAGTCGTAGGTACGCCCGAAAAAACTTTTAGCCCGAAGAGAGCGAAGGGTAATCCAAATTTCGGCCGCGCTCGAAATTAGCCTCGGTCTCGTTTTAATTTTCTCTCTAAAATGCTTGCTTATTTTGTAAAGACACCCACTCCAAAAATTAAATCTGCATAAGCAAAACTTCTTAAAACATTATCCTTGGCAAAAAAAAAACAATTACCAATTTGCAACTAGCCAACAATGCGTAACGGTTTTAGGATCGAAATTCATACAAACAGTGAAGATTTTCATACAAAATGTACTCAGATACAAAACCTTTGCCGCCTACAATCGTTTTAAAAATCTGCCGCTGGATGAGGGTTAAACGATTGATTTGATTTCCAGTTTTCAATAATATTAGATCGTTTTGACAAGTAGGAAAAACCGTTGTGGTGACAAGATTTATATCTTTTATATAGGTAGTGAATTATTTTGTATCAAATAAGAAGAATGTGGATAGTGTGAACCCTCTTCTAGAAATATATTGGTTGACATTTCAGAGTACAAAATATATTTTGGAATGTACTAACCTGAACAATTTTGGTCATTTCTTGAATGTCTATCACTCCGTTACCATCTACGTCGTACATTCTAAACGCCCATTTAAGTTTTTCTTCTGGTGAACCGCTAGATGTGACATCGATTGCCAAAAGGAATTCCTGAAACAAAATGAAAATCGAAATTTAATAATAAGAAAATATTGTAATGCAGTATTATTAGGTATTTATTTAGTATCAATTTAAATAAACGAAAATTTTTCAAATTGTGGATTGAATTTTGAAATCAGCCACGACCCAGACTCAATTATGATGCCGAAATCTTCATACAGCATGCATTTTAAAGCTTTTAAATTTAGATAGGATAGGAGTTCTGAGCTACTGAATTTTTCGTACTAGCTATTTCTTTTATGTACGCTATAAATCAATCTAACTATGTATTCCTTAATATAATACAAGTTGCATAATGGGATTGCTCCATACATCAGATTAAATAACACGTTAATTAAGTTCCCAAAGAGTCCTTCAACTTCAACTGCAAACTATGTATAGTAGTATGGTTGGTACTAAAAACCTTATTTTACATAAATTCACACTGAACATTGTAATTTTCTACAAATTCATGATGCCATGAATTACGTGTGGGCAAAACTAATTACAAGACATAATTACTATACCATCTCTCGGCAACTATGTCGTCCTGGCCCCTTAGTTTTAATATATTCAGACTTCCGACCCGTTTTCGTATAATAAACGATTAAAATTCAATTCCAGTTATCACATTTTCAGGTTGAAAATTATTGCTGTTTCCGAGAATCTATCCTTAATGTCGGATACTATAGAAAACTTATTATACTTTACTACTACATATAACGCTATGCTAACCTTCATCATCATCTCACAATGGGTGGTCCGCAAGGCTAACTCTATATGCCGGCATATAACTACATCCTGCATGCGATACAATAACGGTTTTTCCTATCAACAGGACGGATGTTTACAAAATCGATGCTTTATTAGAGAGAGACCCCTATTGTGTCGGTTTTGTATGTGTCCAACAGTAGTCGCCAACTTAATTGATTTTTCTCTGATGAATTGATTCAATTAATTGAAATAAATGCTAAACGTTTAGTTAAATCATGCCAACCATTCGTTTCGTTGAGCTGGAAAGGTGTATTTTTTTTCAATCGTTGAATATATTTCAAAGGCGCGTCAGTAACGAAGGTGCGGTGGTTGGTTTTATCCTTTTCGGAAACATCAATTAGTTTTAGACGGTTAGAGATCGCGGCGTCAATGCAGACAGATTGCAGGATATTAATTTTCAGATTTCTATTTGTTGTAATCATTTAAGAATTTGACTTAGATTTTCTTTAATTAGTGGTAATAGGTTATAGAATGTCTTCATGATTTTCTTATTAATAATTACACTATTACATGAATTTGGTTGATTCTTTCTGATTATAATATACTTCTCGCAATCCATATACACATAATGTATATCGATAAATGTATCGATTCGCTTTAAATTTTCCCGATTCCAACCCCAGATTCTCCTTTCCCACAAAAATATATTGAACTGCCAGGAAAGAAACAAATTGCACAAAGTAACTCAACATGGGTCTACCCACAGAATCAGAAGTATACAGAACGTTCAGCTCCATACATCGAAGTGTCCTAAGTAAAATTTCCACCTGGACGCACGGTGCGTCCATAAGAGAAAATATTTAGATGCCTTAAGCGAAGAGAACGTTCCTTCTCAATGTAGATACACTTTTGCTTGTTACTCTTCTTTTCATGCGCTACTTCGATAGATATTGTGTGAACGAAAAAAACTTATGCGTGTACATGAATGTGAATGCGATAGAGATAGCGCGACGACGACGGCCGCGTAAAGATATTCGTAGTGTGTAATTAGCGATGGATAAGGATAGATTGGCGGGTGCGGGTGTATGAATTGGCGAGGACGTTGCGTGATGTGTTGATATATGGTGCGGCGATAGTGCCGCGGTGACGGAACATTGACGGGCTCATGAACTCGCATGCATACATTTCAGATACATATGACCAATATCTACGGCGCGGCGCGCGGCGACGAAGGGGTTAGGATGCTACAATATTGTGTTTGCAGCTAAAAATGAATTGGGATCAATAATAGAATGATTTGTATACGATATTTTACATTAGATTTTACAAAAATAAATAAAGTAAGAAAAAAAGATCTACAAAAAATGAAAATCAAATTTATGGAAATTGCAATTGGCACATATGTGACTTTAGCAGCGTATACAAGTGATTGATTTTTTCAACAGGTTTTCAGAAATTTTTTGGTGATTTTGGTCTTAAAAATTTACATAGGTTAGTATAATGTATAAATAAATTGTTGTGTCTACAAGAGATATGTTTTCACGTCTATCCAGTTTTCCAATTTTTCAACGTTTATACTTTTTAACAACCACGGGCTATATAAAGAGTTTTGATTATGATACATACATATGTATGCATGTACATATGTTTCCTGGTTTGATTGCAGTTGCGAAAAATGAGCATTAACCATTAAATGAAGAGCTTTATCTTCTATTCAATTACCGCGTGGTTTGAAAAACATCCTTCTCAATTTATAATTTACGCATACGCCACTTTACAAAGTACATATGTATGTACTAACGTCCTTGGAGGAAAAGACTGGATAGCCGAGAAACTTTTTAGCAAACTTTGCAGTTTTCCTTATATAATTGCCGTATTTACTGACTGGAATAGGAAATTCCCAAACGAAACATTATTTACTTTTCATTACATATTTTGAAATATTTGTCCGGTTTTTATAAATTCCAATGAACTAGATTAGCATACAACAGTAATAATACAGGAATAATAATCTGAACTGTGAACAAATGTCGACCAAAATTGTTTAGACTATGGACTATGGGAATCAGAATAAAAATTTGTAACGAAATAGAAATATGTGCATACATATCTCCCTTAGTTTACAACGGATCGAAACCAAACTTCGACCATACGTTATTTAAGATGTCTACAACAAGTTGAAGAAAGACTAAGATAGCTATTACAGAACAAACAATAGATTAGTTATTGTGTGAATTTTTCCAAAACAAGATCGGTTACCACTATGTGAAACACTCTGTTTATGAGTGCGATTAGTGGATGCGATGGGTGGAAAACAGATTGAGTAGAGATTTCATATTTCATATTTCGTTAGCCTCCCTCTTCTTGAACAGCATAGCCGAAAAATCAAGGGTAATTAATTATGTAGAATAAAATTTTCCAAAATCTTTACAAAATCATAGTCTGTCTGTTGGGCTACACCTGCCCTAATTCCGTCGAAGACGATCCCAAGCCCGTTAAAGGAAGAGGGGGGTTTTGATGCTTCTGACTATAAAATAAACTATTTAAAAGCGTGTAGGAGGCTACGTTTAATTAAGTAATATCTGCAAATTTAGTTAAGCTGAAATATCAAATACAATTTTAAACTCCCAATGCCTCAAACACGCAACCGGACCAGATTAAGTCGGTAAAAATGTGAAACCCTTCCATGCATATTGCATGGAAGGGTTTCACATTTTTATTTATTTATTTATATTTCAATTATAAAATGTGAATACTTATACATTTAATACCAATTCAAATTATTATTTTGATCAATCCGTATAAGAAAGTATACAATAAATGTAAATATTTTCTCAGAAATTTGCGCCTTATGGCGCTAATCAATCGCAAAAGAAATGCACATATTAATTAATATTATAATGCACAATGGTAAATACGTCAATTATTATAAGGAAAAAATGTAATTTTCAGGTCAGTTTCATAACTCTCCGTGATGGAAAGCTAGTTGACTTACATAATAAATAAAAACCATTTCCGGATAAAATAAATAAATATCCACAACAAGAAAATAATTTTCTGAATTAAATTGATAATTTTCATTGCATATGAACTTGGAGTGTACATAGTGTTGCAAGTACTACTGTTAGAGTTTATTGTGTAAAATCGTAGTTCTCACACAGCCACGATTAAAAATAGAAAGTAAAATATTTATGTACAGGGTGGCCCATTTAAAGTGAACCAGTGTAAACCATGAATAACTTTTTATTTCTGAACCGATTTTTGTGATATTTCCACACAATAAAATAGACACTTGGGAGATATGTTTACACTATATATCAAAAAATATATCCATCCAATGGCTGCCCCGGGCGACTTCGCAAAGAGGGGATAATTTTACGGTATCTTCCATTACCTTTCGCAATATTTATGGCTGCAAACCTCAGATCTCCACAACAATATTTTGCTTGAATTCCTGAATTATCCCTGGTTTATTATTGTAGACTCTCTCCTTAAGGTATCCCCACAGAAAAAAATCTAGTGGAGTTAAGTCTGAAGATCTAGCCGGCTAGTTAATTGCAGATCCTTTCGAAATGACTCATTCGCCAAAAACGTCTATTAAAATCTCCATTGTGGCCGCTGGAACTCAGTGGCATACGCTTCTAGTAATCAGGAAGTTGTAAGTGAATTATGTCGCGTAAGAAAACATGTGGCATTCATATAAGATACGTTGTAATGTTCGTGATTTCCCCAATCGGAAATGACTTTCTTCGGGTTGATGTTGCATCTGATTCGACGCTGGGTTCCACCCATTTATTGATTTCGTCCGTCCTCGAACTTCGTTTTCGGGCTCGTCGAGGACTATTAACGGTTCCTTGTTCCTAAGAATAGCGAAAAATTTTGCAAATCGTTCGTCGAAATTTGCGCTGTGTATCTAATTATTATTTTCCGTGTAAATTGGTACTATTCGAACTCGTTGCTGAACCGTATATCTCTCCATGTTGTTTTCTTGCAATACTAATGCATTTGGATCCTATCCATTTTATTTCATCAATGTAATTTTATAAAAATTTGACAAATTTAAGTAACGATTCACTCATTCATGCATTTTTAGGGTTTTTTAGATTTTTTTCAAAAAACCCTTATAAAATCGATTTTGTCCGTCCGTCCGTCCGTCCGTCCGTCTGTTCACTGAATAACTCGCGAACGGCTGAACCGATTGTCATGAAATTCGGTATGAATGTGTAGAATGGTTACAGTCTTTGGCACAAATACATTAGAAGTTGGTAGGAAGAAAATAACAGGGTGTCCCGAACGTTTGAAAAAAGTCGACTTTTTTAGTTTTTATCGGAGATTAACGTATGGGTATTAAAATCAAAGATCTAGACGAGTACATTTCATATCAGTTACAATTTTCTAGTTTCAAGTAACGGTAAAAAAGTTATTGGCGTTTAAAGTTAAACTTCCTTTTCGAGCTCCGTTTTTCTAAACCGTTATAGGGATCGATATAAAACTTTGCACAAAGATTGGTCAGTATGGCCTTATATACGTTAAATATTAAGACTGTTGACTTTTGCTAAGGAAAAGTAAATAACAGTAAATTTGTAAAATTCAAATTTGTTCGTGTGTAGGCCCCTCTTAGGTTTCCAAATATGAAAATTCTGCTAAGGGTTTTTAGAAAATTACACAGGAAATATGTCTACGAATTTTCATTCATTCGAATAACTTTATCCAAACCGAAAATATAGCCAAGTAAGTATTTAGTAAGGGCCTTTTACAATACAAGGGAAGCCTCTTAAGCATTTCTTCAATATATGTATATCTTTTAACTTGATGAAACAATGTACATGAAATTTGGTGGAAATGCATAGAACGGTGTGTTTGCCACAAATATTTTTGAAGTGAGTAGGACCAAGTTAACAGGGTGTCCCGGAAAAGCTGCAAAAGTATAGTTGTTCAATACTCATAGGAAAGCTTGCGTGGGCTCTAATGTCAGGGGACACAATGGAATCATTTCATATAAGTTGTTTTTTCTTGATTTAAAAAACAGTAACAGTAGATTTACAGCTAATAATTCAGTTCATATATAATGCCAAGCCTTCCTTACGTTTGCCCGAGTTTGTTTTTGCTCAAAGGCCATCAGAAATCTGAAATCGAAAAAATCCTGTAGATTTGCCTTGGAGTACTTTTATACAGACTGGGTAAATAGTAAATCTATTTTGGTCTAATTAAAGGTGGCTAGCGCCTTTCATTCTGGAACGCGTTTATTTAGACCAATCCAAAAATAGATTTACAGGAAGCATTTCATTAATGTTGTGCACAATTCTTATATATTGCTCATAAAATATAGGTACAAAAAATATGAATCAAAATTCTAAAAAACCCTCGTATTGCGGGCGCAGCCCTCTGTACGCCGGTATTTTTTATTATTATTGTGTCGTTACCTGACGCATTTTTACGGACTAATTTCTAAATAAATTGCTTAATAATAGTAATTATTAAACAGTCATTATCTTTTAAACATTGAGTTAAGGAATCGTTAGCAATATTCCATTTTATCTCTCCGCATAAGTACTTTTTGTGAATGAAAATGTTCAAAAATAAACTCCTTTATAAAACCCAGCTAAATCAACCCTTCCTCAGCGCCTATCTACTTGAAAAGTATTGTAAACATATCTTCCATGTGTCTAGTTTATTCTTACGAAATTTCAGAAAAAAATATTAAAAAATAAAAAAGTTATGCATGGTTTACACTAGTTCACTTTAAATGGGCCACCCTGTATGTATTACACGTCAGTCAGGAAATATATCCGTTCAATAAAAGAATGTACATATATTTAGAATAAATTGAGCTGATTCTGTAATTAAAAACAAAAACTACAAATATTTTGTACTTTAAAATATTAAATTTCTCATGTAACAACTAAAAAACTTTTTAAACCTCCTTTGACCTCCGCGGCAATCGAAATAAATAAATTAGTTTAAATTGCATCAGCTATTTTATTTTCCGTGCTTGATTACAAAATGTTATTTTTCTGTTTGCATGTTTATTCTATGTCTTTATTTGGTTAAGATGGTTTCATTTGTTCCGGAAATGATTTTTTATATTCATATTAATTCATTCATATTTGGTTGTCTGAGACATTTACCTATATGCTTAGGAAGGTTATGGACTTGACCGGGAAATTCTATTAATAAAAGATTGATGAAAAACAAACTAAACAAATTGTTCAATCAGTTCAAACATAGATATGGAGAAATTAAGGGGTAACAGATGTGCATTGCCTCATTGCCGGAGATCAAAACGCGAAAACCCAAATATAAGAATGTTTAAATTCCCTGAATGCGATACTCCGCTATTCAAGGAGTGGGAAATAAAGTGTAAATTTGATGAAGAATTCGTCGCAAATTCCTCGCAATTGTACATTTGCGACAAGCATTTCTCGGCTGACTTAATCGGGAAAAGGTATTTAAAACGGGGATCCATTCCGAACCGCTGTCTTCAAGCCGGCGAAGAGGTTCATTCGAATTTGGAGTCAGATTGTGACGACTTTGATTTCACCGTTTTGAAATCACCACCACGGAAACGGCCAAGGTCTGAATCTCCAGGCTCAGTCTGCAATCACTGCGAAACAAACTTGAAAAATTTACTATTTTACAAAAAAAAAGTTTCATCCATAAAGAAGAGGCTCAATCGCAAAACGACCAAAATATGTAATTTGCAAAAAAGGAATGCAGCTTTGCGAAGAACAACCGTGGATAACCATTACATATATACCACATATTTCTATAAATTTATTAGTTTTTGTAGAATATAAGCAAATGTACATATGTATATAACATACCTATAAAAAATTAATTAGAGCAAAATATTTGTTATTGAAAATACAGGAGAGACTCGCTAGTTTGAACCTTCTATAATTTGAACATCCAATAATTTGAACGCTCATCTAGCAACATTACGTCTCTTATAGTTTAAACTTTTCAACGAAATAACTCCCTCTATAATTTGAACAAGCTTTTATTTGTGTTTTTCTAACATATAACTCGGGGAATCACTTGATTAGCAATAAAGTAGAACTATCCGAACAGGTAATGATTCTGTAATCATATGAATGACATTTCGTTTAAACATACGAAACGGTTTACACGTTACTACATTTGCGTTGTTTAGCCGTGTCTTAAATTTTTTATTCAAATTTGTAATAGCCCGTAGTGTTTATGTGTTAAAATGAATATTCATAGAAAGTGTCATAAATTTCGAACATTTCATTTCTAACATGGATCTCAAACAAATAAATAAATAAATTTTGCGTAACTTTTTTCGAAAATGTGTAAAACCTTTTAAGTAAATGTGAATTATTTATTCATTTTTGTTTCAATTTGAATCCTATTTTTTATTTTTTTATACTAATATGTAAATAAATACATAAAACCAAATTATGTATGCAAGTTCTTTCATTAACAAAGCTCCCCCACCAATTTGAAACCCTCGATCATTTGAACTCACTTGGTTTTAATTAGTTCAAACTATCGAGTCCCTCCTGTTATATGTTTTTTTGTTAAAACCACATAAATGTAAAAAAAAATAATTTCTTCAGTCCCTAAATTTTCAGTGTTTTTTTTATGATATAATGATCGTAAGTTTTTTTTTAAACAACCACTTGAATACGCTTAGAAAACCTACAGTTTTTAAAATATCGCATTACTATCCCACTGCGGCACTTCTAGCTGAACAACAGAATCTTTTGGACAAATTTGCCGTCCATTCATTATTTTTTCCCAATTCAAGTATGTACTACAGATGCAAACATAACTTACGCATCTTAACTATCCTTCGCCGCCGCGCGTCGTGCCGGAGATATAAGTCATATGTATGTATCTGAATGGGAATTCACACATTTAATTTCATGCACCCATCAATGTTCCGTCACCGCGGCACTATCGCCGCACCATATATCAACACATCACGCAACGTCCTCGCCAATTCATACACCCGCACCCGCCAATCTATCCTTATCCATCGCTAATTACACACTACGAATATCTTTACGCGGCCGTCGTCGTCGCGCTATCTCTATCGCATTCACATTCATGTACACGCATAAGTTTTTTTCGTTCACACAATATCTATCGAAGTAGCGCATGAAAAGAAGAGTAACAAGCAAAAGTGTATCTACATTGAGAAGGAACGTTCTCTTCGCTTAAGGCATCTAAATATTTTCTCTTATGGACGCACCGTGCGTCCAGGTCGAAATTTTACTTAGGACACTTCGATGTATGGAGCTGAACGTTCTGTATACTTCTGATTCTGTGGTCTACCGCAATCAAACGACACAAAACCAAAGGAAGGAAGCAAATACAAAGAAGCATTTTTAGGATATTTTCCTGCGAACAAATTGTCGGTCAATCTGGTGACAATCAATACACATTGTACGTCATTCAATTTTTTTTAGAAAAGTTTAAAAGAAATAAGAAGAAGTCAATAAATAATAATGGACAAAACATGAAAGTGACATTCCACAAAGAAAGTATGTGCGTATAGCTATTTTGTGCAAAAGAGACATTATCCATTTTTCCAAGGCCTAAACACAAAATACCTAACACATCATTTGAAAGCCCTAAACAGCCCATGACAGATGAACTAGACTCGATAAGAACGCGCCCTTATACGGATAAGTATAACAAGTGAATGTGTTCATGAAAAGCGTAAATCAGTCGAGTAATCCTAGTAAAGTCTACAATTTGGGATTTGCAGTAGATTTGTTGATTAGGGGGTGAAAATTCCATTTCACATAGCAGGAAAATAACTTGGAAATATTGAATGGATTTTCAAAGAAGTCAAGAATGGAGTTTCAGTCAAGTCTTTAGTGTGTGTGTGTGTTTTTTTTTCGTAAATCGTAGTGATTTGATATTCATCTTAAGGTCGAATGAGTTCACCAAACAACAAATCAATAAATTCAAACGTTCATACAGCATCGGCAAGGTGGAGCAATTTTAAAAATCTACCGCTTTCTACCACTATTTTCGAGGTGAACCTACCACGGTTTCCAAAGGTCCCCAAAAAGGGCATCCTAGAATATAATTCTAGTGAAGGAGCAAGGGCGTACATGGCAACTGGCATGGTAGCGGATTTAGTAGCCTGAGTAGGCTGGAGCATAGGATGATGAGCAGATGTGGACCAACTTTCCCAGACAGACGAATCATGTGGCCCTTGGATGAAGAACATTGACGCAGCTTACTTCACAGTTCAAATTATTATTAGAGGTTTTCTAACGTGTATCCTCTTGAATTCTCTGATGCTGAAGATTGGATTGGTCGGCTATTCCAGCTTATATAATTAATTTTGACCTGTTTCTGTGGCACTATTTGAAGAGTAAGATACGCAGCAACGACGCTTATTTTCTTGAGGCTAATATTCGCTGAAGATAGTCGGAATTTCAGCAAAAGTGTTTGAAATAGAGCTTTTCAGATAATAATTTTTCCAAAATGTTATAACATATTACAATTATAATCGAATTAACAAAATAAAGTGAGAAAATGACTATTCATTCCGAATAGTGTCTTGAAGTGCGTTGTCTTGAAGTACGTTGGAAAGCTCGTAGCTAATTGCTCACACGTATTTATGAACGAGCGGAAATTTGGAAATTATTGAAAGTAAATAATGGAATTCTGTCCCTAGTCCGTATTCATTTTCACTCGATCAAGAGTGTTTAGCATCGGATGTGGGTTTTTCGCACAACTTGGTTTGTAGGGTTCGAGTTGAAAAATGAGAGAGTACCAATGTATGTACATAATATGTACACACTAAAAAATCAGGCGGTGCGAATCAAAATTTATCCAAATGGGGTTTTTTTTAAGATATGGGGTAAACTACAATTATTTAACTCTGTCCACAAGTATAATATTTTTTATCCACTCAAAATAAAATTAATTTGGATAAATAATTAATTTTATCCGAATTATATCAGTTTTTGTTTATATGGTGTTAAAATTTACATGAAATGGTTTTAATTCCACACGATGTGCCGGATAATATATGGTATAAATTACAAATATCTTCTTCTTCCTTGCCTCGTTCTATATACCGCTCCATGGTTTCGCGTTGCTCGACCTGCAGTGTAGGCAATTACAAACATCGTCAGTCTTCAAATCATAGGATCCCCGGATCGAATCAAACTGGAGGTAGGTAATTTATTATCCAGTTTAGAGCGTAAAGAGGTAAATGAAATGTCGCCAACACAGAGAGGTCAATGCTAGTTATCCAAAACTCATTTATGAGTTATATGTTCTTTCCCTGTGAAAATTATGTTTTTTTTTATCCCAAAAATATCGAGAATAACTCCTTTTGGTGTGTTTGGAAGTACTCTTTTGTGTTCATTCATTTGGATAACAAAAATATTTTATCCAAACGGAGGGACCATTTTGGAGTTAAATTCACAGCCGATTTTTTGTGTATGTGACATTCAAAAGCAAAACATAGCTTATACTCCAATCAATAGAGACGAAATAATAGGGGTTAGCGTGCAAGAATTGGGGACTTCTGTGCTCCCGCCGCTATCTTCAAAAAACCATCTAAAATCGGCCCTTTCATCAGTTTTTGGCCTGTAACTTCTTTACAGTCCATTTGAGCACAAATTCTGCCGAGACAATTTCGTAGAGTACAAAATTTTCCTACAAGCTTAATCTAAGATGTTGTACTCTACAATCAAAATTAACAGAGTTATAGCGCCAAGAAAATGGAGAAAATATTAAAAATCATGGCAATTTCAAATTCACAAAAACGCATTGTATACCAATAACTCATAGCCTCCTCTGCATTTTAGTATAGAGTTCTCGAAGTATGTTTTGAAATTTGTTAGTAATGATTTTTGGAATTTTCAGCATATTCTTTGCGCTATAACTCTGCCAATTTTGATTGTAGAGTAAAACTTGTCAGATGAAATTTATATGAAATTCTACAGACGATCTGTCTCGGCACATTTCGTGCTCAAATGGACTGGGAAGGAGTTATAGACCGCAAACTGATAAAAGAGCCGATTTTAGATGGTTTTTCCAAGATAGCGGCGGGAGCACAGGGGGGAAAGTGACGCAAAGTTGGATTTTAACTTACCCCACCTGTCTTTATAACATATCAAAAATTTGATAAGTCCCCAATTTTTGAAAGGTAAAATCTCCCCGTTGATTGGAGTATTAGCTATATCTTAACTTTTAAAAATGATGGCCATCAATTTAGGTGCCACTAGTCACACAAAAGTTACAGTGCATAAAGTTGATTTTAATTACCAGAAAAAAATTTGGAAGTTTCGTGCTATTACTGCGGCTACCTTCCATTTTACAGAAGAGCAGTGTACAGTTTTGGAGGAGCTGAATATGGTTTTATGAAAAGATGTTGTTTTACCAAAATAAAGTTGACTAAAAAAATTTATCGTAAAATTATTTATCCAAGGGAACCCTTAAGCTGTGGCTACCTTTCCATGGTTGACTTGCTAATTGTTTAAAATGAGTTTCAAACTAAACACATTTTTCAGGAGGCGTCAGACCCCTTTGCACGAGCTGGAAAAGGTTGGGAACCACTGCTCTATGCGAAGACCAGGACGCCAAAAAACGTGCTATAGTGTTTTCGTTGTCGTTCATGTGAGCAAATTGACGGGTATTCGTATTTCGCTTGCAAATATGTATGTGGTATAGTACAGGGCCCAGCGACGATCCTTGCGGACCACCAGTTGGCAACGCGAAGGACTTGGAATTGGATGCAATAATTTTGACTTAGAGGAACCGCTTTTGTAAGAAATCATCTATTAATTTAATAAGATAAAGAGAGAACCCATAACTACACTTTTCCCTAATCAGACCGCTATGCCAGACACTGACACACGTCTTTTCTATGCCAAGTGTTATCATTCCAATAGAGCTATGAAAATCAAAATTGGTTTGCGATTTGGATACAGGTACTGTGATGCCTTCTGAAACCGTTTGGTTGAAAAAATTGCCGTACGTTACTAAGCAAGCTTATGAGTCTGTACTACTGGGTTATGATCTGAGTTAATTTTATCAGGTCTTGGAATGCAGATGACGTTCACACTTTTCAAAGCTTTAGGAAAGTTACACATGTGCTATACATTTGTCTATTTCACAGAGTGGCGACCGAACGATCACGGCACAGAAAGATGTGAGGCGCTGTATGGATTCGATTTATGGTTCGTCATCGTTCTCGTCCGTGGTCTCAAGGAACAGGAAGATGGCTGCTGCGATAGAGTTTCCCACAGTGATAGAGAGTTAAGATCAGTGGGCGCAGCTGGGTATTGAAACGAATGACCCACATCATGAGGCACACCAGCGCAATTTGGGCATATGCTTTGTATGCTCGGGTCTATACGAGATAGATACGAATTAAGGTGTGAGAAGAAGCCTGACCGAAGTTGGCCTAAAGTCACTCTGGTGGCTCTCGGGAGTCTAAACTCCTCAGGTGAAATAGGTGGTGGGAGCGCTGGGAGGACTCTATTCGTACCTAAACCCGCAATAGACCCACTCACTTCGTCAGTCTGAATCATTGCAATGGCGGTATAATTTTTTATCTAAAGAATCCTGATTGTATCCCTGAACCTCGCTCTCAAGGTCTCGTCGACCACGTTCGATGTGGCGTGGCTGAGGAATTCGGTCCATAAGATCACGATTAGGATGACCCTCTCGATAGCAACCAACAAGATACTGTTTTGAAAGTAGTCGATTGTGGTCACGTTTTGGCATCAAATGTGTCTCCTGATTGAGGTTATCTTATGGGCATCCTGTGGCTGTGCGTAGAGCAGAATTTTGGCAGACTTGTCTTTTATTCCAGTTTGTGTTACATAAACTATGTGGCCAAATTGGAGCGGCAAAATCCATCGCTGCTCGACCCACCGCTTTGTAACTAGCTAGCATGGTTTCTTTATCTTTGCCCCAGGTGCTACTGGCCAGTGCTTTAAAAATTTCGTTCATACTGCGCATCTTTTCAGAAACCGCTGCAGCGTGATGAATTGAAGTCATCATTTTCTTTAGGTGAAGCCCGAGAATCCGGAACTGGTTTCTTGCCAATACGTACCTCAACCGGCCACCGACAATCTCCTGACCAGGTTATGTAAAACGTCGCAGAAGACTTTGACGCAGAGATGGAGAAATTTCTGCTCTTGAAAAAGCTTGTAATCGTGCAAGATATCGATTAATGAGGAGGGGCATATCATTCCTATCCGCTCCCGTTGCGAGTACCATACAGTCGTCAGCCTAAAATCACTTCACTGACGACCTGCCATATTGATATTTTACAGGGTGGGAGAGAGTACCCCGCCCAGTGGAACACCCAACTTGATTTTCCTGAGCTTTGAACGTTTGCCCCTAAACTAAATAAAGGATTGCCTACCAGCTAGACAGTTAGAATAGAAGAATAGAGTGACTGACCTTATCAAACGCATTTGGTAGGTACATTGCCATGAAGATGTTTCTATAGCACTGTGTACGTTGATTTAGCCCATATCTGACGCGTGTAGTGAACGCGTCTAGGGCAGTGGTCGTACTATGCATCTTTCTGACGCCATGCTGATGAGATTCTAGCTTAGCATGAGCTACAAGAGTAGGGTGGATAAGGCCTCCAGCGTCTTTGCGACAGGTGGCAGTATGGTTCTCGGTCTATAAGACGTACCGAGTTTAGCGCTGTTCCCTGGTTTGATGCATCCTATTTTCCAAATATCAGGGATGGCAAGCGTGGAGATCGATGGCTGTAAGGTACTCAATAGCTGGAAGGTCGAGATGTTTTATCATAGCCATCGAAATGCCATCAGGTCCGAGGGACTTGGAGTTTTTAGCATTCTCGATGACTTTCTTATCCTGGTCCGCAGTGTGCAATGGCACGGCATCAACAATTTGGCTGCAAATCCGTCTCCTAATTTTGCACATGAGACCATCAGACTTGGAATTGCCTATTGAACTTGCTTGCGCAGTGAAGAGGATTGCTGGTTTCTTTCTGGCCGAAGGATATGGCTATATTGCGCTTATCTTTTGTGGGGTTGGAAAGGGCACGGAAAGTAGACCACAACTTGCTGGCACCTTCATTAAGGTTACAGTTATTGAGGTGCTCGTTCCATTTCGCTTTTCCGGTAGTCTTTAACTTGTCGCCTAATTTCGGTGTTAAGATCTTGAATTCTGGGGTAACCAGGGTGATGTAATCACGTTCATCGGCTATCCTTGCGCCACTTGTAGGGAAGGGGATACGTCTGCAAGAATGAATGACAATGACGTTCCAGATATTCCGTTCGGCCATTTGAGGGAGCTCGATGAATTAAGTCGAGGTAAATGTTTTAAAACCTTCCCAACCGTCTTTTTTTGTGATTGACAAACGTTCGCTTCGCTGACTTGGTCAGGTCAGCTGGTTTGTCAATTCTGACAATGATTGGGAGGTGATCGGAGGGGAGACCTATACTTGTCTCCCAAGAAGTTTCACTAATGAGGCTGGCACTAACAATTGTTATATCTGGGAAGCTAATACAATTGTTAGCGTCGCGAGGCGGTGAGTCTTCATTGAGAGTACAGAACTCCGACGCGTTAAGAAACTCGGCCATAGCTATACCTCTGGCATCGTTGTGAAGCGCACAATGCCAGAGTTCATGGTAGGCATTGAAGTCACCAAGAATGATCCTATGCTCCCCGGTTAGAAGAGGGCCAATACCCAAATGATAGCCAGATAAACAGCTGGAGCAAGGTGGTATGTAAATTTTAAGACTTCGATTTTGGTGCTCCCTGATGAAACTGAGATGGCTTGCAACTCCACCGTACCGTCAGCAACTACATTTACTAAACTGTAATGTACGGACTTTTCTATTAGGAACGCAATTCCACCTCCAGGGTGAAAATCATTCCTGACGCCTTCTCTGTCCTTCCGTAGAATAATACATATTCACCTTCGACGCTATGAGGCGAGTTCGCGAGGAGCGTGGAGAATTCTGTACTTACTCAGGAAGTGTGTGATATCGGAAACTTTTCCAAAAATGTCGTTGCACTTGAATTGCAACATAGACACCGGTGTAAAAATTGCTGGCGGAGGGGCAGCAGTCAAACTTTGTCTGGTATTTAAGATCACATTTGGAACATTACGCTATCAGCTTCGCAAGAAGAATTTTCTTGTTCTTGTTATCGACACTAGCGACACTTATCTTACCGTCCGCCATATAGCGGACATATAGCGGAAAATATCGGAAACACAAAAGTTCCCCCCATTAAAGCGGATAGCAGAACATGCCTCACATTTTTGTGGGAGTAGAGAGCAAGGATGGTGAGGAGGGGCCTGGTGTTATCCGAGGTTCCCCGCAAGGGGGTCTGGATCATTGTGACATCAGTCAAAAAGGCTGTGTAGTGGGACAGAGATATTTGGTGAGTTGTGACACCACGTACATCAACAGAGCAGGAAGGCCCCTGGTATGGTTGATACGCCATGGCGTGAATCTGTACAAAGACCATTCGGCCGATAACGTTCCCGAGCACCCAAGTTATGTACGGGTAGCTTTTGGCATGACCGAGCTCCGAGGCCGAGCACGATAAACGGTGTTCCCTGATGGCGGGTTCACCATACGTGTGAGTTGCGGAGCTGGCGGCTTCGCATAACCCGAGCCTCGAAGGGGCTAGTTAGGGAGAACGGCCTTGGTGGAAGATGCCTACGCGCCTATATCTAACTAGTTTGTGGATTGATGACCACACGGTCCGAATCGCATTGCTGACTAGTATACTACAGGGGCCGCCCGGATGTGAAAAGTAAACAGGTCCAACGAGCCTGGGATGTGCACATCTGAATTCTTACGTGAGGCTTAACCAATAGGGGGCCGAAGGAGGATCACACCTGCTATAGAGAAGTCTTTAAGGAATAGTGTACCTCGGGGATGGGTGTGCCCAGGGGACCATAGTCCTTGCCCATTAAGGTGTTGGCCTCGAGGTTGCTGTAGGTTGTTACCCGAGTCATCGAGCTGGTGATGCAACCCCGGGGTTGGGTTTCTGAATGTGAGTGCATTCACCCGATTGAGAAATCCCCATCTGACAATAAGACCATGTCAGTAAAACGCGGAAGGTCCAAACCGCCCGAATGACCGGGAGATAAAGGCCGAAAGGCTCGGTGCTCCCCTGCACCTAAACCTGAGCATCTAAAATGAAACCCACTCCGAACAGGAACTACACTGAAGACATTTGAACCGATATGTCGACACTACAGATCCACTACTTACTGGGCCAGGATCTGTTTTAATACGCGTATTAGTAGTATTGAGAGCACCGAGATGTAATGCTCCCAATTATAAGAAAAAAACAGATAAATTAAATCCATACATATACACATATGTATACACAACCTTCCTTCATCGAGACCTTCGAGGCTCTTGCCAGAGAGGCGTTTTGGTAACACTTGGCCGTTTGCAGAGCAAACGGGTGTGGTCCGCCCTGGAGAGGCTTAAAATTGCCCTGAAGCAATGGTCGCCAGTGTAGGACCACACTTCCTAACAACTTCAACTTCACTGAAGTATCGCATTATATACAAATACATAAATCCAAAATAAAGGTACGTTGTCCTCGACGCGGCCGCACGACAGCGACTCGCTCATTTCATAAAAAAACTCGTTTTTCTCTCATTTTAAAAACTAGTTTTTATATGGAATGTGCGAGTCGCTGTAGTGCAGTCGTGTCGGGGAAAATGTACCTTAAGACCGATAAACTTGTTTTGCTAACAAGCTGGGAAATGATAATCTTCATTAGCATGTAAATGGAACCTCGCATGATATGCGAATTGATCAATAGAACTGCAAATTGCTACTAGTCCCCCACTTGTTGCTACCGCAGTCTTTGAATTTCCGGACCTAAAACACACATTTCGCCCGTAATAAAACATTTCCATTTCCAAACTAGACGTGAAATCCGAATATTAAGGAACCCTTTTTGAGCGCTTCAACAAGTGTCATCATAAAAAAAACTTAGTACGCACAAAGTTGAGCGAATATGTCGACGAAGTTTTTATTACATGCCATACAATGTCCTATTCCGCCATACACTTTTCATTCTGTATTCGTCTAGTAAAATAAGTTGAAAATGAACGAATGAAAAAAAGAAAAAATGTAAAGTGAGTGCCTAATGGCAAAACTTACGAATCGACAAAACTATGCCATTTTGAAATGAAATGTCCCAGTCTGCGGGTTTAATATCGCCCGACGGATCTTCTGTTCTAAGCGAGTATAAGCGTGTATAAAATCTCGAGCTAGCATACGAGAACATATAAAATGTAACGTCGTACAAAAAAAAGTAGGACAATATGTAAAAAGTTATCCTTGAATGGTTACACGACCTCAGGCAATCTCTACTATTTTATACATACGTATGTTGGATAAGCCTTTTGAATCTGTTGCTTGTGAAATATTCAAAAGATCTTTTGTCGTGATATAAATATTGTATGCTCAAAGATTTATTAGCGTTTTTGTTGTTTAAATTTGCATAAATGTATGTAGGTACCTACATATTTTCTTCAGGACAAAAAAAACGAGCAATGCATGTGTCGGGATAGTAAAAGGCGTTACTTAAATGTCACCTTATTTATTTATGTTGTTGGCCACTGCCAGCGGGACATATAACTACATTGGAATACTATCGCCATACCATTTTCAAATTATGGGAAATTTATTGCATCGTATCCTTGTTTATGGAACTTATAAAATTTGCTATTTAGAAACAGTAAAAATTATATTTAAGCATGCATTAAAAGGAAAAGAAGTAGTACATTTCCTTATGTTCCAATTGCATGAACTTAACAACTTTTTTGAATGGTATGTCCTTTTTCCAGTGATAATGAATTGGATAGCCAGTAAGTATAAAGTTAATAGAGTAGTAATTTTAATTTAATTTAATGTTCCGAGTTTGCTCGTAGTGACAAATGTTTCCGAAGGTAGAATAAGGGTTCTCGTTTTCGAGGGGTATTTAATCCGCACAGGCTGCGACTGCGGCTGCTACTGCCTTATACATTCGTCACATAAACGCCCTGGCGAGGTTATTTTTATTTAATAACCTCAAATATTAGTTTGTACTAGTTATTGTATGAATTATTTAATTGAATAAATAATGGGGTAAAAGTACCCACAGTAGTTAAAGCTGCACAAGAAAAAACTTTATTAAACCTAAGAAAGTTGACAATTTAGCCGCGATTAGTCAACCATTTTAAAATTTCCTCTGACGTGGTCAATAACCACAACATTCCAACTACATTACAGATTTAAGAAAACAATCCAAAACTTGAAGAAAATACTCGAACAAAATATTTCTATATCCCGTTTTCAGGAAACATCACATCCATCATATCCTTCAATTAAATAGTACATATATGTATACAAGCACTAACCCATACTTCGTGAGTATTATTTCCATTTATGGACCATAAGTGACAGATGCTCTAAAACTTTTGGTATGTGCATCATGCCATAGTTCATAGTAGACCATCAGCTGCTAGTAATGGACTATGTAAGGATTCTCCAAAAGTCAAATAACGACGGCGACATACCATTTTATCTACGTATAAAGTTTGATACTTTTCAACATGTTGTCATTGTTATTATGTCATCTCTGCAAACGTATTTTATTTCGCTACGTTATGTCAACATGACGATATGTGTACAGATAAAAAGGTTTAGTGGTGCATCCTGGACGAAGGACTGTACTGTAATGTATGTGGACTGTAAAAATGGATCGTTAACACTGCAGCCTTCATTTGAAATGGCTCATTGGCTTGTTGGAGATGTATACAGAAAAGTACTACACCTATGAGTGTATTTTTCTAGTTGTCTACTTGTCATATTTCAACATAAATGTCGACCACTCTTAAATACAATAAGACAAACACATTGTATAACATACGAGAAGGTAGGAACTCTGGGAATGTGTTTGTTAGCTTCTAGCCTAACCATAAGTAAGCTCCTGTATTGACTCTCGACAGAGTTGTATGTACATATAGTGCAACTACTTTTCACATACTTGAGAGTGATAGTTGTGCTGGATTTAGCTTTTCAAGAAATAAAAAATTTAACTCCTAGAAGATTTAGTGTAGAAAATTATAAGGGATAACTTAGGGTCTATGCTGCGTTATACTGATCCATTGCTTTTAAATGTAGCGAATGAAGAACCAAATTTTAATAGATTCTCTCTCATATAGGTACTAACGGTCGTGGAAAGTGAGGCATGAGAATGTATAGTTAGGGGGATCGAAATCGAAACCCCAAATAACATAATCCACTTGCCTTTCGCACATCACATGAAGAGAACACCCCCTAAAATAAATACCCATAGTCATAATTTCCAAATATAACCATATTCACAATCCCCAAATTACTTAAACATAAAATCCACATAGACATATTTCACATATACCTACTCCTACCCTACAAGTCAACTTCACCCACTTTCTGGTTCTTCCCAGGCCTACTGGGGAATAGTGCATTAAATGCGTTTTTTTCTCCTCTTTTCCCTTTTCGCGTATTCCCCTTTCGCCCACCTTTCGCCTATATAAGATAAATTGGGTATACAGCTTCCATATTTACACAATAATTAAATTTCAGAAAAAAAGGAGCTTGACAGAGTGCAATCATTGTAGGAGTATTTCCTGCTTCAAAATGGCACCGTAACGCAGGACACGCGTCCTTAGTAGAGCATATATTCCAATAAATTACGGGAATTAGAAAGTGCAACAAGTCGTTGGAGCCCCAAGGTAAATGCCCGCCCAAGGCAATTTTTTGTATAGTAAATATCAACAAAACTGTTTGGGAACCCGCTTAGGATTCGATGTGCGGGGAAATAAATAATGTGATCTATCTTCGAACTATCTATTGAAATGACCTTCACACATGACCTGATGCAGTCCAATCGTGAGTATTCTCTCATAAAATTTATCCGAACCGTTGTCATTTATTTGTTGTAACCACAGTATTAAAATTTCAGTCTTTTTATTTAATAACCTCAAATATTAGTTTGTACTAGTTATTGTATGAATTATTTAATTGAATAAATAATGGGGTAAAAGTACCCACAGTAGTTAAAGCTGCACAAGAAAAAACTTTATTAAACCTAAGAAAGTTGACAATTTAGCCGCGATTAGTCAACCATTTTAAAATTTCCTCTGACGTGGTCAATAACCACAACATTCCAACTACATTACAGATTTAAGAAAACAATCCAAAACTTGAAGAAAATACTCGAACAAAATATTTCTATATCCCGTTTTCAGGAAACATCACATCCATCATATCCTTCAATTAAATAGTACATATATGTATACAAGCACTAACCCATACTTCGTGAGTATTATTTCCATTTATGGACCATAAGTGACAGATGCTCTAAAACTTTTGGTATGTGCATCATGCCATAGTTCATAGTAGACCATCAGCTGCTAGTAATGGACTATGTAAGGATTCTCCAAAAGTCAAATAACGACGGCGACATACCATTTTATCTACGTATAAAGTTTGATACTTTTCAACATGTTGTCATTGTTATTATGTCATCTCTGCAAACGTATTTTATTTCGCTACGTTATGTCAACATGACGATATGTGTACAGATAAAAAGGTTTAGTGGTGCATCCTGGACGAAGGACTGTACTGTAATGTATGTGGACTGTAAAAATGGATCGTTAACACTGCAGCCTTCATTTGAAATGGCTCATTGGCTTGTTGGAGATGTATACAGAAAAGTACTACACCTATGAGTGTATTTTTCTAGTTGTCTACTTGTCATATTTCAACATAAATGTCGACCACTCTTAAATACAATAAGACAAACACATTGTATAACATACGAGAAGGTAGGAACTCTGGGAATGTGTTTGTTAGCTTCTAGCCTAACCATAAGTAAGCTCCTGTATTGACTCTCGACAGAGTTGTATGTACATATAGTGCAACTACTTTTCACATACTTGAGAGTGATAGTTGTGCTGGATTTAGCTTTTCAAGAAATAAAAAATTTAACTCCTAGAAGATTTAGTGTAGAAAATTATAAGGGATAACTTAGGGTCTATGCTGCGTTATACTGATCCATTGCTTTTAAATGTAGCGAATGAAGAACCAAATTTTAATAGATTCTCTCTCATATAGGTACTAACGGTCGTGGAAAGTGAGGCATGAGAATGTATAGTTAGGGGGATCGAAATCGAAACCCCAAATAACATAATCCACTTGCCTTTCGCACATCACATGAAGAGAACACCCCCTAAAATAAATACCCATAGTCATAATTTCCAAATATAACCATATTCACAATCCCCAAATTACTTAAACATAAAATCCACATAGACATATTTCACATATACCTACTCCTACCCTACAAGTCAACTTCACCCACTTTCTGGTTCTTCCCAGGCCTACTGGGGAATAGTGCATTAAATGCGTTTTTTTCTCCTCTTTTCCCTTTTCGCGTATTCCCCTTTCGCCCACCTTTCGCCTATATAAGATAAATTGGGTATACAGCTTCCATATTTACACAATAATTAAATTTCAGAAAAAAAGGAGCTTGACAGAGTGCAATCATTGTAGGAGTATTTCCTGCTTCAAAATGGCACCGTAACGCAGGACACGCGTCCTTAGTAGAGCATATATTCCAATAAATTACGGGAATTAGAAAGTGCAACAAGTCGTTGGAGCCCCAAGGTAAATGCCCGCCCAAGGCAATTTTTTGTATAGTAAATATCAACAAAACTGTTTGGGAACCCGCTTAGGATTCGATGTGCGGGGAAATAAATAATGTGATCTATCTTCGAACTATCTATTGAAATGACCTTCACACATGACCTGATGCAGTCCAATCGTGAGTATTCTCTCATAAAATTTATCCGAACCGTTGTCATTTATTTGTTGTAACCACAGTATTAAAATTTCAGTCTTTTTATTTAATAACCTCAAATATTAGTTTGTACTAGTTATTGTATGAATTATTTAATTGAATAAATAATGGGGTAAAAGTACCCACAGTAGTTAAAGCTGCACAAGAAAAAACTTTATTAAACCTAAGAAAGTTGACAATTTAGCCGCGATTAGTCAACCATTTTAAAATTTCCTCTGACGTGGTCAATAACCACAACATTCCAACTACATTACAGATTTAAGAAAACAATCCAAAACTTGAAGAAAATACTCGAACAAAATATTTCTATATCCCGTTTTCAGGAAACATCACATCCATCATATCCTTCAATTAAATAGTACATATATGTATACAAGCACTAACCCATACTTCGTGAGTATTATTTCCATTTATGGACCATAAGTGACAGATGCTCTAAAACTTTTGGTATGTGCATCATGCCATAGTTCATAGTAGACCATCAGCTGCTAGTAATGGACTATGTAAGGATTCTCCAAAAGTCAAATGACGACGGCGACATACCATTTTATCTACGTATAAAGTTTGATACTTTTCAACATGTTGTCATTGTTATTATGTCATCTCTGCAAACGTATTTTATTTCGCTACGTTATGTCAACATGACGATATGTGTACAGATAAAAAGGTTTAGTGGTGCATCCTGGACGAAGGACTGTACTGTAATGTATGTGGACTGTAAAAATGGATCGTTAACACTGCAGCCTTCATTTGAAATGGCTCATTGGCTTGTTGGAGATGTATACAGAAAAGTACTACACCTATGAGTGTATTTTTCTAGTTGTCTACTTGTCATATTTCAACATAAATGTCGACCACTCTTAAATACAATAAGACAAACACATTGTATAACATACGAGAAGGTAGGAACTCTGGGAATGTGTTTGTTAGCTTCTAGCCTAACCATAAGTAAGCTCCTGTATTGACTCTCGACAGAGTTGTATGTACATATAGTGCAACTACTTTTCACATACTTGAGAGTGATAGTTGTGCTGGATTTAGCTTTTCAAGAAATAAAAAATTTAACTCCTAGAAGATTTAGTGTAGAAAATTATAAGGGATAACTTAGGGTCTATGCTGCGTTATACTGATCCATTGCTTTTAAATGTAGCGAATGAAGAACCAAATTTTAATAGATTCTCTCTCATATAGGTACTAACGGTCGTGGAAAGTGAGGCATGAGAATGTATAGTTAGGGGGATCGAAATCGAAACCCCAAATAACATAATCCACTTGCCTTTCGCACATCACATGAAGAGAACACCCCCTAAAATAAATACCCATAGTCATAATTTCCAAATATAACCATATTCACAATCCCCAAATTACTTAAACATAAAATCCACATAGACATATTTCACATATACCTACTCCTACCCTACAAGTCAACTTCACCCACTTTCTGGTTCTTCCCAGGCCTACTGGGGAATAGTGCATTAAATGCGTTTTTTTCTCCTCTTTTCCCTTTTCGCGTATTCCCCTTTCGCCCACCTTTCGCCTATATAAGATAAATTGGGTATACAGCTTCCATATTTACACAATAATTAAATTTCAGAAAAAAAGGAGCTTGACAGAGTGCAATCATTGTAGGAGTATTTCCTGCTTCAAAATGGCACCGTAACGCAGGACACGCGTCCTTAGTAGAGCATATATTCCAATAAATTACGGGAATTAGAAAGTGCAACAAGTCGTTGGAGCCCCAAGGTAAATGCCCGCCCAAGGCAATTTTTTGTATAGTAAATATCAACAAAACTGTTTGGGAACCCGCTTAGGATTCGATGTGCGGGGAAATAAATAATGTGATCTATCTTCGAACTATCTATTGAAATGACCTTCACACATGACCTGATGCAGTCCAATCGTGAGTATTCTCTCATAAAATTTATCCGAACCGTTGTCATTTATTTGTTGTAACCACAGTATTAAAATTTCAGTCTTTTTCCCATGAACCTCAACCTTATGACATCTAATAATACAAATTCACTTAGCTATTTATACCCCAGGAAATTGAAACAAAAATTTGGGTAAGCTTTGGAAAAATTAAAGGAATATGTGTAATAAATTTGTAGTCGATTTTGATTCGCGCACTTCTAACGGTGCTAGGAGGTCAAATTGTATTGTTAACAAGGTTTCATTAGAATCTTAATATCGGTAACTCTGGCTAACAAAAAATGTGTATGGTGAATTCGTAGCCCATACGGCAGTGAAGAAACTGGCCAAATTTCTTATCAATACGTGCACCCTTAAGGGCTCAAACCTAAGGAAAACAGGAATTTTTGGACTTTGGGGTTCTGGGCTAAAATTTCCCATACACTACTTTTCAGCACATATTACTCTTATCTAGCTAGATATGCAGAAAACCCTGTTTTTGACCGTCTGTAGCACAGATGGGGCCTATTGCCCTGATAACTGGTTTGTTCTGAGCAAACCGCAATCACTGGTAGTCACATTAGCTTTTTGAAAGGACCATCTACATTTGAGAAAGAAAATCTACAACAGCGGCATTGAAATTGAGGATCTTTCAATGTCCCACTTTGAAAACTTTTGGCATTCACAAGCTCAGTGGTCAAAAAAGAAACGGTATCTAAATGTCGTGACTTGGATTCAATATGCCGCTGTTGTGTTGTCCTTATAAATAAACTGCTCCTACGGCAGTCTGAGAAAAAAAAACGTATCTAAATTTGAGTCGCTCCTAGTACCACAACGACTTCTGCGACTAGCTGCAACTTTTCCAGTTGACTATAAATTACTTTGATTTATTAAACTAAATAATTTTTCTTATAATGCGCCATTGTTCCTGTATCGGCATTAAATTGAATCGTTTGTGAAATTGAGCAATAAAGACCAATTTGAAAAGGGAGGTCCGTTAGATTAATCTGGAAAATGATTTGGAAATTTTTCAATTTGGCATGGAAATTCTCAAATTTAACATGGAAATTCGCCAATCAGATATTAAAATTCATCAATTTGAAATGGAAATTCGAAAGTATGATTTGAAAATTCGTCAACATTATTTTTAATTTCGTCAACATAATTTGAAAATTCGACAATTTGTAACGGAAATAATAAAACAGATTTTCAAATTCACCTCTTTGTAATAGTAGTGCGTCAACAAGAAATTCGAAATCTATCAACTTAACACTTTCCCGGACACAACGTCTATAGACGTCCAATTTTGAGCATTTGACCATACAAATCGTGTCAAATTTTGGCGTTGTGTCCGGCAATGAGTTAAAATGGAAAGTTTGATATTGAAATTCGGTAATTTCTAATAAAAATTCGTCAACATGATTTTGAAAGTCGTCAATTTGACGTGGATATTAGAAAATATGTAATGCAAATTCGTCAACATTCAATTTATAAATTCAATCTAAATTCGTCGATTTGAAATTTTGAAATCCGTCAATTTGACATGGAATTTCGTCAATTCAAATTGGAAATGTGTCAACATCATTTTGAAAATCCTCAATTTGATCTGAAAAATCGTAAATGAAAAATGGAAGGTCGTCAACATAACTTTGAAAATCTTAAAATTCATGTGGAAATTCGTACATATTAATTGTAATTTTTGCAACATGGTTTGGAAATTCGTCAATTTGGTATCTGTTTGTGTCAATATTTTTAAAACTTAAAACATCACTTTTAACATTAATGTAAGGCGGTTTTAATTCTTTTACTTCTGATCCTGGTCTTAATTACGCTGTTGTGCTTTACAGCTTTAGTCTAGATTACATTACTATGACCATCATCTTATGGTCGCCAATATTCGATTACATTCTAACAATAAAAGACCCAGGCGCAGCAAATTCAACACTCACCGACTTGATATGCTGTACAACAATGCAATGGCCATATCGCGCAGCATCACCAGAGATAACTAGTCGCCCAGACGCAGACCGGGATGCAAAAAAATGCGATTGTTACCAGCGCAGTCACCGTCCTTGGCTCCAATCTCGGACCCCGAATGAAGCATTTGATGTCCAACGCTACATGGCAGCACACATTGAGCGGAAAAAAGCTAAAGGCTCGTTTTTCTGCAGCAACCGATGATAATTGAGAGAACATCGAAGCTCTCGGCAGATAGCTCGCGGTGTTCAAAAATAAAGATAGTATGCAAATTCTCTCTTAGCCACTGCTGAAGAAGCCGCAAGATAAAACAACTTAAGTGCGGTATACAGTGTCATAAAAGATGTTACAGGTGGTCGTGACTCTTATCAACATTCTGTAATGAAAGAACACTTTGCCGAAATCAAACAATGCAGCTAACCAAAGCATGGATATACGGTCTACACCTCCGACAAGGGATGAGAAAGAAAGGCCGCCGGTCTTGATGGTATCCCTGTCGAACTATATCAAACAGCACCCGGCATAATTGTCAAGTGGTTGTATTTCTACTTATTGACAGAGCGTGGAGTACTGAAACCCCTCCCACGGAATGGAAGAAGGGATTAATCATCCATCTTCCTAAGAAAGGCAGCCTAACTGACTGTAATAATTGGAGGGGCATTTGATTGCTCCCTGCTGGTGCTAAAATTATAGCAAAAATCATCCTGTAATGACTTAGGGACATACTTCTTCTTCTTTTCTTTTCTGTACCGTAACCCCTTGTGGGGCATGGTGCGTTCCCTCAGCCGTTTATAGGTTATTTCGAGTCAAGGTTTACATTGCATATAGAGGAGTGTATAATGTTGAAAGCACTATATATTTCCTGAATCACGACGAGATTCGATCTCCGGACCGCTAGATTACTAGCTTCGTAGAGTGCGACTCCACCATGTGAGACACAGAGCGTGACAGGGACATGGAGCCACCGAAATAATTATAAGTTCACCCATAAAAAGCATCAAAAATCAATAAAAACAAATTAAATATTAAATCGATCGACTACAAATTATTTATTTGGGAAATAATACTTCTCATAGGTTATAAGATTTAAAAAAAATGTACATCCAGTTAAAGAAAATAGAAAACTTCTTAAATTTTAGTGCGAAATAATTATAAATTCATTTCGAAATATTGTTAGTTTAATTATTGTTTTAGCTTATAATTTAAAAAATGGAACGATTTGATATAAATTAATATCCTGTCGGTCCTCCATTGTTTCTAATTACCTGGAAAACTCATCTTGGGACTGAATTTTCCAGGTTTTCCAGGATATTTTGGTCAATTTCTTCCCAAGCTTGGCGGATCGCTCCTTTGAGTTCCGATACGGTCTGATATTGTTTTCGATGGGCGAAAACCTTCCTAACAAGTGTTCCCCATAAATTTTCAATAGGGTTGAGGTCGGGGATACGAGCTGGCCAATCTAAAACTGTAATGGAACCATTCTGTTGTCGTTGGCGCCCGATGGAAACTGACATTATCCTGTTGGAAAATAAATTCCGGTTCAATAATTGACTCGGCATGGTCAATGAGCTATGTCTCTAATATCTCCACATAATCACTCACGGTCACGGTTTAACCCAGACCAAAGGTAATTTCCCTGCAAATGAAAATGCACCCCAAATCATCACAGAGCCACCACCAAAGTCTGGGCTCATGGCAACTTCTTTTTCCTCGTCCTAAATGGTGCCTATAATATTGAACACCATCGGGCCATCCAGATTAAACTTCTGTTCGTCACTGAAAATAACGCTTTTCCACTTTTCGCCGAAATCCAGATGTTGTTGGCCCTATTGAAGACGCCTCGCCTTATGATATTGGGTCAAAGGTGTTTTTTTTTTGCCTTTGATGAATTTGAGGTCTTTGTTGGAGTGTAGAATCTGCTGGCAAGTTTTTTCTGCAATTTTGCGGTTTGAAAGGCCGCAATCCTTAAACGTTATTTTTGCACCTTGTTCTTCGACTGTAGGGGAAACACCATACGTGGCATGTTGCCACAACAAAAAAAAAACAAACTGAAACAACCAGTAATTAAAAAAATGTCTTCGTTTAGATGTTACCAGACTATTTCTTACAAAAAAAAAACACGAAAAAAAATACTTCCGGTGCGAGAAATTGAAAAATAACGGACGTGAACTTATAAATATTTCGCAACACTTAACGCACAATTCGGACACTATTGAGTCTTCAGTGAAACTGACGGTAATGATTTCTCCATAGTAACATTTTGTAAACAACATAATTAAAATCCTTTTTGAATTTTTAACGGTCCAGGAATTATTAAAAGCGAAAAATGGTAGAATTTGTGTGTGAACTTATATTTATTTCGGTGGCTGTACTTAGGAAGTACAATCGATGAAGAGCAAGCTGGATTTTCCTGTGTCGATCACATCAATACCTTGCGGATCATCATCGAGCAATGCACTGAGTTTAGCTCCCTGCTGCACTTGCTTTTCATAGATTTTTAAAAGGCTTTCGATAGTGTGAACCGGAATCCAATAAGGGTTGCCTTGTCTGAGGAAATGGAGGCCACCAAAGTTGGGCTAAGGAACAACACTAATAAAACCAAGTTACTTAACCCAGCTATATGTACATAGGTAGAGGAAGCCCAACAACGATTACCATCCATATTAATGGAATTATAGTTTGTGAAAATGCTAGTACGGAGCAGGATATCGTTCTTCGTATCAACCAGGCAAATGGCGCGTATAATATCCTGTTCAAATTCTGTCAATGCAGTTATCTCAGCACCAAAACCAAACTGGGCATGTTCCACTCATTGGTGCATTAAGTGCTTTTATATGAGCGCAGTACATGGAAAGGTACTTCAAATGCATCTCGGTATCATATGCACGACGAGTGTCCCATAGAAAAAAGCTATTATTAGGGCAACCTATGTCGGTGCAAAGTGTCACGGACACGAAGGTAAGATTTCGGCGGACTTGGAAACTCGCAGCGGGGTAAATGCAGGGTTGCATTCTCTCACCGATCCTATTTTTATTAGTGATTAGTGATTTGCTCCAAGTGGTTTTCCCACCCCGCAGGGGGGTCTGGGTCCCTGTGACACAGCGAATGGCTCTGTAGTCGAACAGAGATTTTTGGTGAGTTGCGACACCACGTACTTGACCAGCGCAGGGAGGCCCCTGGTAAGCTTCATACGCGATGGCGTGGATCTGTACAAAGATCATTCGGGCGATAACGTTCCCGAGCTCGTTAGTTATGTACGGGTAGTTCTTGTCATGACTGACCTCCTCCCATAGTTTACGGTAGTGGGATGTGCACATCTGAATTTCTATGTGAGGCTTAACCAATAGGGGGCCGAAGGAGGATCACACCTGCTAAAGAGAAGGCTTTAGCGAATAGTGTACCTCGGGGATGGGTATGCCCAGGGGACCATGGTCCTTGCCCATCAAGGTGTTGGCCTCGTGGTGGCTGGAGGTTGTTGCATAAGACATCGAGCTGGTGATGCAACCCCGAAGTCGGGTTTCTGAAGGTGAGTGCATTCACTGGATGCAGAAATTCCCATCGGACAATAAGACCTTGTCAGTAGAACGCTGAATGTCCAAACCGCCCGAAGGACCGGGAGATAAAGCCGAAAGGCTATATGTGCTCCCCTGTATACCCGTATATGGTAAACTTTTGTGTGGTTTGCCCAAGGATCACTAGCGCATTTGGACTCGAAAATTGTCCTCATGTCTTTAATTAATTTTTTACAAGTTATAAAAAATGGTGCATAAAACTATCTCCATATATTGATCTCATCACATACCAGCATACCACCAATCCCATTCAACATTATGAACTACATGTATTCGGTCTTTACAGAACTGCAATGAAGTCACCTCGCAATCGATATTCTGATAGAGGATGACGACACACACAGCATGAGAGTTTTCACTATGCAGTTCGTCGCTAGGCATGCACTCGTCGCACCATATGAATGATAAAATTCGCATTTACCATAGCGGTTAGATGAATTTTAATATAGGAAGTATTGCGACATGGAACACATTCACCGGAGGAAATAAAATACAGACGATATCTATCACGTCTCACACTGACTAACTGCAGGATTCCGGAAAAGGATGCCGTCGTATACGAGCTACACGATGCTCTTATGAGAAATTGCACATAAATATCTTGCAGTGGGCTTTTCAATTTACTTGTTCCATATGGGAACATGGCTAAATGTTCGGGCTTCTGAACAAAACAGCACATTGTGGTTGGGAATTACTAAGGAGTATTATTTGGGTAAAAGAAATACGTAGAATTTTGAATTTGAAAATTAATTTTATGGTAAGTTAGTTTTTGGAAATTATTTTTCATTGGTTTGAAACCTAAGAAGGATGTTTGACTATTTGTCAGCAACGAATATATTTCGTTCGACTCTATCACAACGGTTTCTAGCTGGAACTTGATTTTGAATTGGGAATATGAGTAACGTAATTGAAAGATATAATCCTATACTTTAAATGCCTACTGCAGTGAATGTTATATTTTGAAAACGTTTCTCATTCAGTAAACAATTTTAAACGAAACCTTCATTAATATTTACGCAATGAAATATGAAAACAACTCAACCAATGAAGAATATCCTGAAAATTCCATAACTACTATAATAGCTTCTACTACTCTATTACTCGCAATTATTATACGATTTAGTCGCGTGTAATAGGTATCTAGTGACAGAACAAGGCCAGTACCTAGCCTGATAGCAAACCGAGTCGGTTATTACGAATTCCAATTAAAATTTTCATTAATAAATTTATCTTTTGGAATATTCCTTTCAGTATATGAACATCAACATCCTTGTCTATACCTAGACAAAACAATACAAGAAGCATTTAATGCAAATTATCATTCTCCCGTTTCATACTCTCGTTCATATACCCTCATCCCTCACTGAAAAGCATTTAATAACTGATAAATGTATAATAGTGTGCCAGTAAAATCCTAACCTACTGGAAGTAACAATAAATTCCAATACATGAAATCCTGACCTGAGAATAGGATATTCTGTCCTTAGTACGAGTAACAGCTGCACGAGTGCTATAGAGTGGTTCTAGTATTATGCAGTTTCTCGAGTCAATAAAACTAAAGCCTGAGGACACGTGTATGCATAATAACTTGGAAAGGAACATCGTTTCAAGTATAGGCAAATATAATTTACTGCGCTCTTATGTGAATGTCAATACTACAGAGTGTTTGATATGCGTATGTAATTAGTCGGATATAAATCTTAAATGGATAGGTAAGAGTACATATTTACCATTTCCTAGACTGGAAGGGTTTATTATACGAGTATTCATAGTTTATATATGCACAGTTGCAGTGATTTGCGTAATGAGCTCTTGTAATACACTTTGTAATGAGACCATTATACGTCAGACCAGGGACGTAGCCACGGGAGGGGTCCAGGGTGTCCCGGTGTTATTTCCACAGGCTATAAGACATCAGCGATTCGCCATTTATAATAAAAAAATGTATTTTTCAGAATATACTTACACGAAAACACAGAATTCACATACAGACCTGATATAATTGTGGTATCAACCATGGGCGTAGCCAGGATTTCGGTCAGGGGGGGGGGCAAGCCCGAACATTTTTCAACATCAAGATTTTCTTCGGAGTTCAAATCGATGGTCGCGAAAATATTCATTGCACAGGGTTCGAGACTCGCCATGAACGAATTCAGTTTATGGTATTTTTCGAACTCACGCTTCTTGTGACGAGCTATGAGCTCACTCATATGTTAAACGAGTACCAATTTATGGGGATAAATAACATTGCTGAGCGTGCTGTTGATCCCAACACCTCAGCAAAAAAGCAGTTAAGATCTTGGGAATTAGATGTCACTAACACATCTGCGGCCTCACTCCAATGTTGGACTGTCGCGCGTGTTTTTGTTTTTTAATTATAGAGCTGATTTCTAGGAAAGGACAGTCGAGAATGATTTTCCACACCATTCAACGAAAAATGTCACCTGAACATTTTACTGGTGATTCTGATTACATTCAACTGGCCTCCGTTTCTGCTTTTTGGACCGTAGCTCGTGCCGAAACATACCGAGAAGCCTCTTAAATCACATCCACATTATCCATAAGAAACATTATCCGACAGTCGGCAGGAAACAATTAGGGATACATGCTTTCCTCTTCCTTAAAATAGGAGCCCAAGCTCTTAAGCTGCTTTTCCTCTTCCAAATAGGAGCCTAAGCGCTTCAGATGCTCCTCTATCCTCTTTATTCAACTCTTTGGCTGCTGAACCCAGCTGCTCCTCTACCCCCTACAATAACAGCGAGAGTCCTAGCTAATCCTCCCCAGAACAAAATCCCACAGTAAAGTTTATAACGAAGTTGGGCAGGACTCCATCCTATTTCCGATGGTAGTTTTCGCTCATTCGACTTTATTTGCCGGGAAGCGTGGTGGAACTTGTATAGTGAAGTTTCGACATTTAAGTACTCTCGCACAAAATCAACAATCGGAGCGTTATAGCTCTGGATCTCTAGAAGGAAACGTCGGCGACTACACAAGGTAGGCGTCAAGGCATCAAGAAAAAAGATATATGAATGCTAGGTATGTACATTAAGCAATAAGGGAACAGTTAAACATTACCTTCTTGAATGACTAACTATAAGTGTGAGGACTATGAATTCCGCCCTGAGTCTCACAGATTGGAAAATTCTGTGACTGAGAAACTCGAATACTAAACATGTTCGCAGAGCTTTGATATTTGAAACCAAAAAATCGCCGAGCGCCATTCTATTGATTTCAGGTTTCTAGCTTTTCTGGGATCCGTGGAAAACTGAAAAGCATTCACTTGGTGATTGTAATGTAACCCGTATCCAAAGGCATTTGACTGCTCACGATTGATACTAGACATAGGATTGAACTACTGCTGCTTATAGACACTCACACATTAATCCACATCACTTCAGATTTATTATCAACAGTGCCATATCTTTCAGCCTTACTGCGATTATCTTCTTCGCCATTTATTCTGCTCTTTTATTAAATAACACGCAACAAAATCTTCCAACACATTTTCCTGATTGTATACAGTTTTTTCCCTATACCAACCTATTCTACATAATAACTAAGCCAAGCCAACACATTTAGATGTCCTTGTTGTGCCTTGCTAACCGGAAGGTAACATCAGCAAATTTCATTTGTCGGTATGCAAATATGTACGGGTAAAAGTTTTTGCTATGCACGATTACTCGGAGCATTCGAAGCAGAAGAAATGTTCTTCAAGTCCTACTTGTATTTACGAGGTGTGAGCACAATGTGTTATTATATAGTTTGCTGGGATTTGCATATTTATTGTAATTTTGTGCAAGCCTTCTTCGCACTTCAACCCGAAACATTCGTTTAGTAGTGCAACATGAATATGGAAATTTAATTGCCCTGATTCTTGACATCGACCGAACTGGATAGTGAATAATTCTGGGAAATTTATGAACTTGGTAATCTGGTAGTATGCCAAGTGAAGAATTGCATATTGAAAGAATATTAGCAAATAATGTGCATATACATAACAGGTAGTTTAGAATGGTTCATATTCGTACGATTTAAAACTGATTTTCAGATATCAAAGGATCGACAATCTTCTCTTCTCTTTGATCGCGTAGCGATGGCTTGTAGAGCGTGTTTTTTTAAGAATTATAGAACTTCAAATTGAAAAAAAGACACATACATATTACCTTTTAGTCAATTTTGAGGGTTTTTTAGAAATTTTTTTTTTCAAAAAACCCTTATGAAATCAATTTTGTCTGTCCGTCTGTTCACTAAATAACTCGCGAACGGCTCAACCGATTGTCATGAAATTTGGTAGGAATGTGTAGAATGGTTATAGTCTTTGGCACATATACCTTAGAAGTTGGTAGGAAGAAGATAACAGGGTGTCCCGAACGTTTGAAAAAACTCGACTTTTTTAGTTTTTATCGGAGATTGACATATGGGTATTTAAATCAAAGAACTAAACGAGTACATCTCACATCAGTTAACATTTTCCAGTTTCAAGTAACGGTAAAAAAGTTATTGGCGTTCAAAGTTAAACTTCCTTTTCGACCTGCGTTTTTCTAAGCCGTTATAGCGATCGATATGAAACTTTGCACAAAGATTGGTCAGTATGGCTTTATATACGTTAAATATTAAGACTGTTGACTTTTGCTAAGGAAAAGTAAATAACAGTAAATTTGTAAAATTTGAATTTGATCGTGTGTAGCCCCTTTTAGGTTTCCAAATATGAAAATTCTGCTAGGGATTTTTAGAAAATTACATAGGGAGTATGTCTACGAATTTTCATTCGAATATCTGTATCCAAACCGGAAATATAGCCAAGTTAGTATTTAGTAAGGGCCTTTCACAATGCAAGGGAAGCCTCTTAACCCTCAAACCCGCAACTCTTAATGGCAAGAAATATTTATACAATAATTTTGTATTTAGTATAAGTATGTTCTCGTAAATGATATTCTTAAATCAAATTTATGATTTTTGTCGATGATTAGTTTAGAAATGGAAAATAAGAATACCCGCCTGGAGGCGGGTATACGGGTTTACCATGTAAAAAAAAATCCATTTGCTCGAACAAAAAGAGATTTAATTATAGTGTGTTTTAATTTAAATTTTTGGTGTTATATTCGATTTTTATATTTGTTAGAGTATTAGAACTCATAGACAATGTCAGCTGTCAACCTGAGGTGAATATTATATAGGGCATCCTTAATAAATAATAGAATAAAATAAACTTATACGTACTTATGTATTTCAATTTCAGCCGGTAATTCAATTGCGGTCTAGTAATTGTTGAAGCAATTCTGGATTTTGAACATTACAAATGCATAGTCCATTTCCGCCAATCAACAGTCTTTTGATTTGTTTCTTTTTTTTTATGCAAATAACAAACTTTCCTTCGACCCCAACATTCCATACATTAGCATAAATAAACGCCTGTTAACGTACTGGATACCTTTCTATTCGCAAAATTTTACCATATCCTAGTCCGTTTGCTAGAATACCTTCAACGAATTGATAATACCACATTTAAATCCACCTTGGAGTCTCCAAAAATGGCGAAGCCAATGGGTACCTAAATTTCAGGGCCCAAAGCAAAAACAATTCGGAAGCACTGTGGATTAAATATGTGCGAGATGAAAAGGCAAAACTAGCTCGTATATCTCGGCGATGACACAACCCACTAGCTACATGCACAGTGGAGCCGAGTAAGTTTCGCCAAAATCAGGGGACGCGCCAACACGAGCAACGCGACAGCGTGGACTGTATAGTCTTCAGAAGATCGCGCTAATTTTATGCATTGGATTGTACTAAAAAAACATAGAAACTTATTCACATGTTTAATTGTTTGCAGAACAAAGCTTTAATGCCTAACATTCTATAAAATAGATCCGGATGAATTAGAATCTGGCTGAAGGTCATTACGGACAAAGGTGATAGTTGCCTCTCAAGCGTCCAGGGTCAAAAAGACCCTGTCGGCAAAGTAGAGGTTTGGGGAAAACAAACGATTCACTATATGTTAAATGCATTTTTATTAATTTTGATTTAAGTACAGTATTTAGATTAGATTATTTTCTTACGTATTGGAACAATTAGCAAACAGCCCCATAATTCCAAGGGGGACTCTATTGCAGCCATTGAATGGTTTGGGGGTTTCAAGTACACAATACATTAATTACTAAGTCTAAAACTGCTTTTAACCTAAAAGCAAACTAAATGCCATCATCAAGTTATTACAGTACCCCTTTTTGTTTATCAAAATACTTGAGCATTTTATATGGGATATATTCAATGAAAAATTCCTTAAACCCGTATACCCGCCTAGAGGCGGGTATTGGTTTTTTGTTAACTAACACCTCCAAATTTTAAATTTTTCAAAAATTAATAAATAATCGCATAAACAACCTTTTTACCCATGCTCTCTAAAATTCCGGGTATTATTTATCGATTTTAAATACTCTTTTTTCACTTTTGACTTACGCAATTTTCAGAAAGTAATTTTGGTCTTGATTTTCACACTTCTTCTCCTATGATTGCTAAAAACTGACGCACTATTAGCTGGGTACAATGAAAACTTACAAAAATGGGTTTGTTATTTAGTACTGGAACGAGATAACTTAATATATTTACACAAAATGCATAGAATAACTCACTGATGAGGATTTTGTGATACCCGCCTCAGGGCGGGCTTACGGGTTAGAGGGTTAAGCATTTCTTCAATGCATATCTTTTAACTTGATGAAACAATGAACATGAAATTTGGTGGATATGCATAGAATGGTAATAGTGTTTGCCACAAATATTTTTGAAGTCTGTAGGACCAAGTTAACAGGGTGTCCCTGAATAGCTGCAAAAGTATACTTGTTCAATACTCATAGGAAAGCTTGCATGGGCTCTTATGTCAGGGGACACAATGGAATCATTTCATATAAGTTGCTTTTCCTTGATTAAAAAAAGAGTAACAGTAGTTGTACAGCCAATAATTCAGTTCATATATAAAGCCAAGCCGGCCTTACGTTTGCCTGAGTTTCTTTTTGCTCAAATGCCATCAGAAATCTTAAATCGAAAAATGCCTGTAGATTTGCCTTAGAGTACCTACTTTTATACAAACTGGGTAAATAGTAAATCTACTTTTGGATTGGTGTAATTAAAGGTGGAACAGAATGAAAGGCCCTAGCCTTTCATTCTGGAACGCGTTTATTTAGACCAATCCAAAAATAGATTTACAGGAAGCATTCCATTAATGCTGTGCACAATTCTTATCTATTGCTTATAAAATATATGTACAAAAAACATTCACTATGCATCAAAATTCTAAAAAACCCTCGTATTGCGGGAATGATAAATGTCATATATTTAACATTTGAAAGTGATTTCAGGCATATGGCCACCGCGGCTGTTCTTAACGAAGCGCATTCTTGATGTCCAATTCTAGACGAGTTTTTCGAGTACTTCTGGCCGTATGTCACCAATAACGCGAACAATGTTGGCCTCCAAGGCGTCAATAGTTGCTGGTTTATCAAAATAAACCTGTGATTTAACGTAACCCCACAGGAAATAATCGAGAGGTGTTAATTCACACGACCTTGAAGGCAAATTGACAGGCCCATTTCTTGAAATGAACTAATCACCAAATTTTGATTTTAATAATGGTTGATTTTTTTGATAGTTTCTTCGACGTGTTGGTGTTATTGCATCATTTAGAGCAGTGGTTCTTAACCTTTTGCATATGAGGAACCACTTGATCAAACTCGTTAGTTGTTGCGGACCACCAAATTGCAATTGTGATAAGAACGATTCAAATCATGAAATCTTGTACCGAAGACTACTTCTTGCGGTGACCGTACTGCACCTTGGAAATATCAATAGGGAAACTAATAGAATTCATTCAATTTCCCTTTGGAACACAACTTATTGTTGTCTTGTCAGTTGACGTTTTCGATTAGAAAAATGTGGAAATAACGCCAAACGGATATTGTTGCTTATAAGAACATCATCCAGAAAAAGTCGACTGAATCTTGTAAAGGACTCTGGGTGTGATTTTGCTAATTCTGAACGAATTTCAAAACCCACATTAATTTTCGTAAAGGGTGTTGCCCAATATTTCGGTTTGTTTCATCCAGAGATGACTCATAATTTTTAAATCCAGTGTTGTTTATCAGATTATAAAGCCCTTCCTTACAGTTCTTACTGGAAGAACAACAATTTTTACATTAACTCCTATAAATATGGCATTGCTGGTTCATGTTGTACCAACAGAAACCTATGTATTTAGAAGTGCCACCGAAGATCAATAATAGCTTAATTATCTTAATTCAGCAATGTAAATTACCATTATTGTCTGGCCGGAAAATAATAGGTTTTCAAAATATTCATCGCCTTAAACACCTGAACTGTTAACCTACAATTATGACAACCCTCAAGTCTATAAAGACACGTAGCTACTGCACATAAAGTGAACATTCCTATCAAGCTCTCGGCCGTCCTCGTTTTCCTGCACATCGCAATCATCTTGCGTTCTTCACCTAAAAAAGAAGCATATAAAACAAATTTTGACGGTATTTCATTTCATCGTAATAAGCTACCCTCACATTTCTTTTTGCGACCAATACAATACATTACACTTAATATCTTACACAGTGCACAGCGTTTAATTTCTCAATGAAAACAATCTGTCCTGCTCAGCCAAAACGGACTCCCGTCCGCTTCCAACATTCAAGTTCCTATTAGAAAGTTAAGATTGAACTGCGTGAAATTCGAGAATTGTCGTATCGGATTTTGAGGGAACCACAGCAAAGGCTGCGCGGACCACCTAGGGTCGCCTCAGGGACCACCAGTGGTCCGCGGACCACCGGTTAAGAACCGTTGATTTAGAGAGTACGTGGTACGAAATCTCTGCACAATTCGACGGATGGCTTGCTCAGATGGACGATTATGTATACCATAAAAAGTCGTCTATAAGTTGCGCGAATCGACGACTGATTTTCGAAGTAAATTTTAATAATTTGGAAGCGTTCTTCAAGCGTGAGTCTAAACATTATGATTTGTCAGAGTATACTGAAATAAATAAAAAAAAAAAAATTTGATTCGAATGTAATATTTTGTGTTTTTTTTTTAATGTGAAGTTCTATCATTCTTAAAAAACACCCTTTAGATATTATGTACATATGTATGTAGTATATTACGCGATTCTTTGAGAAACAGTGTTTTTAATGTATTTCAAGATCTTCTGAATTTTACATTACCATCGATTATTCTGGAGTTTTGCCATTCACTATTAAACTTCTCTTTGTCATGCTAGTAATCAAGCCATTTACCATTGACTTTAAGCATTTCTACTTCTTTTTAATTGTGTCAAGTGAACCGTATACGAGTACAAGTGGGTTCTGGAGAGCCAAAAATAAGACAAAATTCACAATATAAAATTTTTTCGTATTACTGGATTTTAAGTTTCAAGTATTGAAATACAACAGAAGATATCCTCACTAATGAGCGAAATAAATGGAGAAACACAAAAAAGTATGTACGTTGAACATGCACATTTGTTCAATTGATACTTTACGTGGAATGAGATCTGAATAATAATTGGACGTCTCTGGAATGTATTCGTATTTAAGAGGTTTTTTTTTGTTCAAGGAGATTTATGACATCTCATAATCTCTATGGTAATATTTTTACGTTTCGGCTTTTTCTGGATTATTTGAAAAACGATTTTCGTATTGTCGAAAATTGCTCATAGAATTGATCATTTGCATTTTGACTGCGTAGAGATCGAAGTTAATAAGTGCAATTTTTGCAAAAATGGTTTAATCGAATCAATTAGTTCACTTTTATGTTCGACCCGTTCAAAGAACAATCATGAGATGAGGGACTAACTAGCCTGTGAAAAACAACACACGACCCGTAAACTCAGAAGAAAATAGTCACTTACATTTGCAGTGAAACATATTAAAAACAAAATTGGAATATATCAATAAATCATTTTAAAAACATATAGTTTTATATTAAATTTAATAGGATTCCACTTTAATGATCTGTTCAAAACTAACTGAAACATCGATTTGAATACATTCAATTTTATTTTAAAGTTGTTTCATTTTGAAGGCTGTGTCCGTCACAAGTACATAAGCCCGCCGCTATTTTGTTCAGTGCTAGTAATCTCAGATAGCTTAGGTGTAGGAAGTAGGACTAAGAAACGATAGGTACCCGGTTCGATTCCCAGTAGAAGCAATGTGAAAAATAAAGTTTTTAAAAATGGAAGTAGAAATTTACTTTTTCAATCTTACTTTAAAAACATTTTAAATTTAAAGTGAAATCACTTTTAAAATAAAGTGAAATCACTTTGAAAATAAAGTGATACTCGTATTCCCTTTTAATTAGACATGCAGAAATTTTATAAGTACAAGAATCAATTTAATATTTCCACTATTGATTCAAAATGAAACATTTTTTAATTAAACCTAAACGTATATGGAGCCAAATCATATTTGAACATTTTTGAATCATAGCTCACTCAGAAAATTTTCAATGGGAAATCCCATTAAACCAATCATTTTGTCCTATTATTTTTAGTCAATAGGAAAAATCTGATTACTTTAAAAATATAGGAACCATTACTTTCACTCGATAAATATCCGTTTGTTTTAATAGTTGACTCCTTTCAAAACAAACACATGGTCTAGTTATTTTCCAATAGGATATATCTTATTGAATTAATAGGATCAATGTAATAAAAAACGAGACCGAGTTCTAATCGTGCGAATAGCACGATGAGTGTATACCCTATACCCATGTACAGACTTAGAATGCGCGTAAAACCGAAAATATTCAATTTAATTTTTATTAAGGGGGGAGGGGTAGATGGGCTGAATTTCGCACATCATTAATTTCTTATAACGGCAGCAGCTATCATTTGCGATAAATTTCAAGTTTTTCGGGACATTCTATCAAAAGATATGTCGGAATATTGCTTTGTAGGGGATGTAGGGGTAGGGGAAGTCAGACCTTCTCCACTTTCCACTAACTTCAAGCATATGTCACAATTAGGCATTGATGAAAATTTCAGGTCCTTAGCGACATACTGTCGAAAAATATGGCCGTATTACACTATCAAGGAGGGGTCATTTGTATGGGAGGTAGGGGAATCCTTGGTCCGATTTGGCCCATTTTCAATACCATCCAAGCTTTTATCAAAGCCATCATCTGACCGAAATTTCAAAACGCTAGGTCCATTATTTCAGGAGTTATCGTGCGAACTGACAGACACACGGACGGACAGACAGACAGACAGACAGACGGACATGGCTTATTCGAATCAGGGACCGACCCTGATCATTTATATATATACTTTGCCATAACTCCGGTGGCTCCTTTGAGGTGTTACATAAATCGTCGTAACAAAAACAATATACCCTATACCATCTTATGGGTATAGGGTATAAAAATCGTTTCACTCGTAATCTGATCGAACTATATTTCCATTCCCATATTATTATACATACCTTTAACGCTACGTCATAGTGATTTTTTTTTTAAGAATCACGATATTTGGCCAGGCCGAGTATTGAACATCCGATTTGCTAGTACTCTTTAAAACTTACCAAGTCACGGGTAGAGGCAACCGAACGATCTCGGCTACGGAGAATGATGTTGGTTTTCTTGCCAAATACATCTATATGCTTGAAATTCAATTAAAAGGCCTATCTCATAAACGCAATAGGACGTTATATAAAACAAATGGGATCCATCCTATTATTGGTTAATCATATCAGATCTTGTTAATTTAATGGGACAAACTGATTAAAATGTAATCTGATGTCCCATTGGATTTACGGGACACATTTCATGCGATACAAAATATCTCAATAGGATTCGTCCAGTTATATTAATTATTGCATCTGTTTACTTTTGTGAAGAAATCTGGTAAATTGTCGTCCAATTAAAATAATGGTACAAAAACTTTAAAGTTTACGGGGCCCATTTTTCTGGGTGTTTTATTTTTGATTTTATAACGATTTTTTTCTGAGTGTAAGAAATATAATATCTCTTAGGATATTACCAAATTAAACCGATTTGGAGAAGGTTGCACTGCTTATGAATTCTCTAGAGCAGTGGTTCCCAACTCAGAAACGCCTGCGGACCACTTAGCCTGAAAATGTACGGACCACCATACAATAATAATGAAAGAAATTAAGGGCACGATTTTTTTGTCGAGGTGTTGTATTCGAAAGCTCACGCTCTGTCTTCCATCACAAATTGCCCTTATTAATTTTTGTTTGTCATTTCCTACTTAAAAATAAAGTGGAAAACCACTGATAATTCAAAATTCTTCGCATAAGACATACATACGTCATCTTGGTGCTTTGGTCTGAGGAAAATGATTTTTTTTTTAATTTGGTTTGGCTTCCATCTTTTCGAAGGTGCAACCGATTGTCATTGGGATTGAATTTTATTTAAGGAAGCCCTAAATGCCCTCGAAAAGTTCGCCTTTGATAGAAAATTGTTTTACAGGCTCATACAGTTTACTGAAGAAACATCCTCAAATGCTTCCTATTTAGGCCAGCCAATAAACCGAAAAATAAGGTGTTAGGTCTCAAAAAATTGCTCGGCTCTGGTTTTTTGGGATATTGTTAGGATAGATACCAGAAGTGTACCACCAAGTTTGCAACTTCGAAAAACCTGTGCTAACCCCATGACCCTCAAAAAACCTCAAAATTTTCGGACTTTTTTCATATTTTTGTTTGTAATTTCTAAAAGGTGCTTCCTACAAGTAAAGTGTCCACTGCACTGTTAAAGCTAAGAAAATCTTCTTTAATTTGAGTGTAACCCCAGCTTTGTAGGCGCAAAGGATCCCAAGATACAGCACTTTAAACATTGTTTTTAGAAAACAAGTTCGAAATTGTAATTTCAGTCATGTTCCGAGCTGAATATCGGCTTAAATGCGCATTTTACAGAGAAAGTCATGTGACATGAAGTTATAAACCAGTTCCTTAGCTGTATATATGTCGGAACGAATGGAATCAGACCATGGGGTCATAGGGCTGGTTAAGCCTAAAAAAATATCTAGGAACGGATGAAATCATACAAACCAACCTCTGGAAATTAGGTTCTTCTAAGAAAAACTTCTTTCTTTGTGGACCAATCTTAACCACCCTTCCCCCAAATGTGTTTTTTAGTAAAGTTTCAAAACATATCTAGAAACGGATGAAATCGGAACACTAGGTCATAGGGCTGTCATACAAACCAAACCCTGATAATCAGGTTCTTCTAAGAAAAACTTTTTTCTTTATAAACCAATCTTAACCAAACCCCACCCAAATGTGTTCCTAGTGAAGCCTCAAAACATATCTAGGAATGGATGGAATCCGAACATTACGTCATAGGGCTGTCATACAAACTTCCTGAAATACAATTTCGGACTTTTTTACAAAAAAATCACATTTCTTAAAGTGCTGTATCTTGGGATCCTTTGCACCTACAAAGCTGGAGTTACACTCAAATTAAAGAAGATTTTCTTAGCTTTAAAAGTGCAGTGGACGACTTACTTGTAGGAAGCACCTTTTAGAAATTATGTACAAACAAAAATATGAAAAAAGTCCGAAAATTTTAAGGTTTCTTGAGGGTTACGGGTTAGCACAGGTTTTTCGAAGTTGCAAACTTAGTGGTACACTTGTGGTATCTATCCTAACAATATCCCAAAAAACCAGACCCGAGCAATTTTTTGCGACCTAAAATCGGTAATTGACTGACCTAATTGTATTAATGTGGAGATAGTAAGGTGGAAACTGTCGTACACTGATATTTGGCCCCGCAATCCTTGATTTAACCATCCGGAATCTAATAGAATCTAATCTTTCTGTAATCTAAATGTTTTCCGGCTGAATTGTTGGTGTGAGTTTCTTTTGTCCATATTTAATGTACGTGATTTTAAAAGAGAAAAATCTTAAGTAAAATCAAAACAATTTTAGTTCAAATTATTCAGGTCAAATTTTTGCATAAAATTTTGCAAATGTGAGGGTTCCTCGAAGTCTTCAAAAAAGATTAAGTTGTCAATGAATAATTTGCAGTTTATTTTGAGGAATAGGGCCCCTGTAGTAACATATCCCATTGAATAGCATCAAATTGGCCGCGATATTTGATAAGGTTTCATTGCTTAGCCTATCGGACATTTCCTGGTATGATACAAATTATTGTCTAGACTCTTCAACGAGCCAGCAGCGGTATCCTGCAGCTCTAAACTGAATGGTTGGACTAGGTTTGTTCTCCCCGTTAACCCTTCGTCCTCTACATTTAAGAGATGTAGCATGTCTGGGTAAGCAAACAAAAGATCGATGAAGTCATGTACTCCTTAAAAGAAATCTTTTGTTATTTATTTTTTTAAATTTATTATCAAACGGACATATGTCCTTGGAAAAAAACGTTATTCAGTCAAAGGACAAAAAATGTTCCTCGCTATGGACATATGAGGCGGCTCCGCAATCTGGGGAGACAAGGATGCTATTAAATGATGGCTTACGACTTCCATAGTTATGAGCTGTCACACGATTGCCAAATCGCGGTGATACCCACTTTGGGCGACAAACTATTCATGTCAATCTGGGGGGCAAAACACTTCTTCCATACCGCTCCCCGGTATTAACATCTTCAGCGTAGTAGATAAAACCTCTAACGGCTAAGTCAAATCATTTGATGCGACATTTCGAAGAAACACCGCTGCGCCTGAGTGCTGTATTAACATCTTCAGCGTGTCAGGGTACTTAACGTGATAAGTGACAGAAAACGTTTAAATCAACCAATAAAGCAGCATTTTTGAGGCATCCCCATGATAGCCTTCTTTCAGCGGTTAAACTGTATTATGGTTTAGCGATGTGCTGACAACTCATCCTAATAAAAAATCTTCGTCAGACCAATTTTTTGCTGTTTATTGATCAAACGCTACCAATATACAGTAGAAGAATCTATATCACCTTCCGGGAAACGAAAATTCCAATCTCCCCATCACCGCTAGCTCTTACCTCTGGTTTTTAACTTAAAAAAAAAACGCTGAACTTTCTCAAGATCCGCCACTCGGAACTCACGTTTCATGATTATTTTTGTAAAAAAAAAAAACAAAACCCGCCCTTACATCTCACGCAATGAGCATTATGGCTCTCTTCATAAAAAAATTTATGGATTTTGTCTTCATGGATTTTGACTTTGTGGATTTTGTCTTTATGGACTATGCCTTTTGGATTTTGACTTGTGGATTTTGACCTTTTGGATTTTGTATAGAACCCGGTCAAAAAATCCCATGTCCACGTCAAAGAGACGCGTTCGGCTTTTTTTCTTTAACCTTTATTAAAGCAAATATTAATCAAATGAAAACAAAAAATTGGGGTTCCTGTGTGCTCAAATGGGACAAAACGACGAAAAATAAATTTAATGTGTTAAGTTGTGGTATTAACAGTAATAATTTTGGAATTTAAACTTAAAGAAAAATAAATAAATAACCGGCACGACAGTCGAACATTGGAGCCCGCAGATGTGTTAGTAACATCCAATTTCCAAGATCTTAACTGCTTTTTTGTTGAGGTGTTGAGATCAACAGCACGTTCAGCAGTGTTATTTATCCTCATAAATGGGTTCTTGTTTAACATCTTAAAGTACGTGTTCGTAGAGACAATTCATGTGATGATCGCTCAGCGATCGTAATTTTGCATCCAATTTCGAGCCATTTTTGCATATTTTTGAATGGTGCTACATACTTTCCTAGTATCGATTATGAACTAGAGGAACATGTCTGTAGAACAAATTAATGCATAAAGTGTGCTCAAAACCGGGAGTTTTACTTCGATTGCTGAGCGATCATCACATGAATCGTCTCTATGAACACAAACCTTTAGTGAGATCATAGTCCGTCACATGGGTCGTGAGGTCGAAAAACGAAAAAGCGAAAACCATCATGGTGAAGTAGCAAGATCTCCAAGCTAAGTGTTGGGTGCAGGAGAAGCTTTAATAAGGCGAAATCTTCGAGGATGGAGTCAGACTAGTTATACTGGAGCAACTTGTTGATATTCACGTACGAACTATCATCTCACTACATCTCCTTCCAACGGCTCAACATGCTTACTGGAAGGGATACAGCTCAGTGCTCGTTAGTCAGTTACATCGAAAAATCTCTTAATCAAAAGGAATAGACAATGACTGTGTTCTTAGACATTGAAGGTGCTTTTAATAATATCAGACCCAGGGTCACTTTGTATGGGAAGTACCCTGATTTTTAGTGGGTGGTGTGATGGTCTCCTCCAATGGCATTAAACCAAAATTTAGCTTTTTGCTCCAATTTTCGGGGGAGTTATGGATATGCCGTTTTGCGAAATTCAAATGGGGAGACCAGGGGGTCCTTGATCGGAGCGACTTAATTTTCACCAAAAATCATTTCCAACATAATGTGAATAATCACACGAAATTTCACGGCTGAACTTGCATTTTTTAAGGAGTTATGGAGCTTTTAAAAAAGGTCCAAAATGAAAATACCTACACCCAGAGAAAAACATCCCATAACCTGTTAATGGGACTCCTATTAACTTTTCGCCTCGGCTATTTTAAACAAGTTAATAGTTTTATCCTATTAGTTTAATGAGATTATAAACCATTGAATTTCTAATAGGACGTACATTTTAGACTAATGGGATTATCTAATAAGATTGATTCAGATTTACATTGTTAGTTGCCATTATTTTAAAACGTATGCTTATGCATTATGATTAGAGCTACGGATAATTCGCAAAAAAATGAAATTTCTCATAAAAAATTTCTGAATATTGGAAATTTTGCAAAAATTCAATTCAAATGCAAAAATCAATCTGAGATGGAATTTATTTTCTCTTATCAGTCTTAACTGATTTTTTGAAAGAAAATTAACTTTTTCGTGGAAAAAGTACAAATGGTTGGATTTCGCATTTATTTTTTAAAACAGCAATTTTCGCTGAAATTCGCAACTATTTCGTAAATTTGAAATAGGTACGAATTCGGGACTTAATTATGATTTTCATATTCATACTCCCGTGTATTTATATACAATTTTATATGTACAGTGATGGAAAAAATATGTCCTGTTATTGAGGTAACGGTATTTTCAAAGGGACATCCTATAAAATTTATAGGAAATAACTATTGTCCCAATAAGAAAAAAATATTGTTTTAATAGGATGCCCCATTATTAATATAGGATAAACTATAATTTCAATGGGAAAATCATAATAATTTAATGGGATGTCCTTTTATTGAGGCAATAGGATAACATGATTGCATTAATAGGATATCGTATAACATTAATAGTATAATATCACAATGATTTAATAGTTCGATCTAATTATTTTAATGATGTTCCATCCCATTGAATTAATGGTATCCTATTAACCTAATAATGGGATTTTCCCATTGACTAAATCTAATGGGATAAAATGGCCAATTCCTATTGGTTTAATGGGATTTTTTTTCTCAGTGTACTCTAATTTATTTTTCGGTCTAGCGCCAAAGTTTTCCACAAGACTTGCATGTAGTTTTTTTCGTTCTCAGACCATTTTTCTGTATCTTTTGCGGTTTTTGAAATAATCGCTAAAAACTCAAAAAATATCCCCCTTTCCCCCTTTATTCAAGGTTGCGGACCTGCAATCAGGTCAGGACTTTTTTTCCCATAACCAGGTGGTCATCCCTAACTATCCTGATGCAAAAATCCAAAGATGTTTGATTTTTGCCGCTCGATGACCATATTTTGGGTTATTTTCCTTCGGCTACGGGCTACCAAGCACAAGAACATCAGTATTGTATTGCATGTGCTATTGTTTAAATGCAGCATGCTTTATTTTTTATAAGTGTGGGAAAATTACGCTTTCAGATAACGACACGTACGCGCTAGATGTGGTTTACATTTGCCTTGACCTTCTTCTATGCATAATTCCAATTTAAAAATCGATGGTATAAAAAAACACCTTATTTATTTATTTATTTATAAATTCGGATGTTTTACAGAGCTTATACGCTCCAATTACAAAACAAAACAATAATGCTAAGAATTAAAAAAAAAAAAAACAAAGTTGAGTAAGGTAAAATTAATTATCAATTATTAAAGTTTTTAAAATGAAATGAAATTATAAACCAGAGACCCTTCCGAAAATAACGCTCCTTAGGTCTGATTTGAAAATATCAAGAGACGTGGGAAAAGAACCGAGTTGTAGGATGGTGTGATTTCGGGGTAAACGAAGCAGGGGCGAGTGATAGTATAGCTCTGTGCGGGCGAAAGGAATATCGAATAATGACGATAGCCTCGTTAATCTATTTGGAACGCGAATAGTAAATTCGTTGTGCAAAGGAAGCGACGGGGAGCTGTTGCAAATATTAAATAGGAAACACTCATCCAGATATAATCTTCGTCTCTCCAGGGGTTGCACACAAAGGAATTCAAGACGATTATCATAAGGGCAAAGAGAGAATACGAGTGAACTTCCGCTGTACCGACTCAATGAGAACAGTAAGTAGTTGAAGTGCGGAGACCAAACGGGGGAGCAGTATTCTAGGATACTTCGAGACAGAGAATTGAAGAGAGTAATCTCTCTCGATCTCTCGATTACCGTAACTCCTAGTGGAGCATGGTGCGTTGATGACTACCGTGTGTAGTCATCACGTTACAAAGACAAATTGAATTCGGAGTGTGATACGGTTGTCAGCCATACCACTTCCTAGTCGCATTGGTAGTTTATTATTCTACGATAAGAATATTTCTTATCATATTCTTCTGAATAATAAACTTGCGACGAGTCGTGCCGAGTTTGGAAACTCGTTTCTCTATGAGTGTCTATTTCACAGAGTGGCGACCGAACGATCACGCCCACAGAGCACGACGAAGAGAGTAATACAAGTTGAAATATTACTAAATGCTTGAGAGGAGCGAAGAACAAAACCTGCCGTTCTCGAAGCTCTATTACATATGTCAATTATATGAAGGTTAAATTTCAACTTACTATCAAATAAAACCCCCATATCCGTAAAGCGATCGACTTTCACTAGAGGAGTAGCATTTATGCAATATTCATACGATAAAGGGGATTGTTTAAGCGAGAAGGTCATAGAATGGCATTTTTGGACATTCAGACTTATTGAGTTTCTTCGACACCAATTTTCTAAGGCCACAAGGTGACCTTGGAGGATATGGCAGTCATCGACCGACTTGATAATCCTGTAAAGCTTTAAGTCGTCAGCGTAAAGTATACATATATGAAATCGCGATGGATACCCAAACCAAAAGAATCATAAAAATCCCTAAATTGGCGTTGTGTGTCCTTTTATAAACGTAATCGTATGCAAATTTTATACACTGAAAAATTTTTTTTTCCTAAAAACAAGAAAAAAATACAACAAAAAATAGCTAAGGAATAATTGTATGTATTTTCTTGTTTCAGGAAAAGCCTTTGCTTAAGCATTATTTTAAGCAAAGACTTTTCTTGAAACAAGAAATTACATCTTAAATTAGGAAAAATTATTCCTTGACTGTTTTTTGTTGTATTTTTTTCTTCTTTTTAGCAAATGATTTTTTTTTTCAGTGTAACAAAATCCAAGATCATATTTCCCATATCTCTATCTTCAATTAAACCTCTACGTAGGATCGCCATGATTTTAATTTTAGCATTTTTTCAATACTCTGGGATCTTGAAAAAGATCGATTTTTTATCATTTTGCCAGACACTTAACTCTTTGCCATTTTAATTGCACAATAATATCCCTTCATCTTAAAATTGTCCCATATTCCATATACACAATGGACATATTTATTTATATATTAAGACACCTAGCACAATGCAAATACATAATACATCAGGTAAGACCTCACAATAATACCAACGCCATTCGTGCAAACATAATAAATTTCATTGCGTAATATTACCTAATTATCGTTAACCATTTCTTTAATTTCAAAGGATATTCGTTCCGCACGCAACAATATAGTGGTTCATAAGAATACAAATGGTGCTGCCGGCCATGATTGCAAGTCATTACAGCAAGGACCAAAATAAGGCCGAACGCGGTGACATCAGTGTATATGCCGCCTGTAATCATGTGTTCCTAAGGTTGCAAAAGAAGGCAAAATATACCTATGCTGGTGTAGTTTGATGGCCTACGACGATACGTATGGGAGTTTAGTGTGTATAAGGAACTTATTAATCTTCAATGTCACATTGTAATTTGCGATTTGTGCCATGATTTGGTACGCGCAATATGAAGTTCGCAATGCCGCAATATGGTTCTCACACACAAGGTGTTATTTTCAAGTTTTAGGAGGCGGTCGCAACGCAATTCAGGCCAAGTGTATGGTATGAAGGATAATTATGTATTTTAAGGGGGCGGTTTTATGAATTGTGTTAGCACGAATTGATGCAGAGGTAGGTACATATGAAAAGGGTTTCGTTAGAGGTCAAAACTTGAGTGCAAGTTGGTATGACGGAAAAAGGAAGTTTTCATAAGGATTACAAATTGTCACATGATTGAATGAATAGGGAATATTGGAAGCAATCCCTCAGTAGGTAATTTGCAGACTCCCATTCAGCTCATTTGTGTATTTTTGTAAATTAATGCGATAATGCATCGCGGTGGCCTTCGCAGTTAATGTTGACTTCAGAAAATAAACTCGCCATGCGCCATCTTTATGAGCCTGAACTCTTGCAGTCGAAATTGGTTTTTATTTTATTTTAGGTAGGTAAAATTATCAAGTTCAAAAATCTAATCTGATGAATTGTCTCAAAAATATCCTCAGAAATACGCTTATCTCTTAAAATAATCTTTAACATATCCGTGCACCAAAGAAGAAAAATGTTCACTCCACTTTGACGACGAGGACTACGAAAATTTCAACATTAATTATAGGACTAAATCGATTGAGGCTACTGCTATTCACACAATATGTGTTTTGGTACACACACAATATTGGTATTGTATGACTAAACCCATGGCTGACCTTCCAATAAACGTCATCAACACCATTATCATGGTGGTGTTCCGATGGAATAATTGAATTTGGTTGTGGCTTATGTTGATGTGATGCCGCGTTCATGTAGAGTAAACAATGCAGACATTAACACATCTTCATGATCAACCCACGAGGAGGTGCCATGTCGTGTCATCTAAAACCATACTCTGACACAAATCGTCCATGGACGTCTATACGGGATGGTAAAATGTCCATTATCGACGGCTCTAACTAAATTAAGCCTTTTCGAGAGACGAGCGCTGGGATCGTTATCCATGTACAGGACCGAGAAAAGAGGACTCCTCTCCTTGTTATATATTGCGCGCACAGAGTTCATTAGAAAGTTCAAATGAATTTAAGCAAGCCTACGGAGGAATCTATAGGCAGATAATAAGTGCGGACATTGTCACCCAAGAGATTATTATTTGTTGTTTATTGAACCTGAATGACGACAGGACATTATTTGAAGTGCAATCATGAAGTGTCTTGATGAAGTACACGAGTCTAGACATTGAATATAATGTTAAGTATGATAAATGTGAAGATTTGTTATTAATGGATTTATTAGACTGCTTCTGCTACCAAATTGTAGCAGTGGACGAACTTTAAATCTGAATTTACGGAGATCATCACGAATATACTCAGAGAGGCGTCATACACTGCCTAGCGATCGAGGTCGGATAGGCCCTCTCCGCCTACCTTCCGGGACTTTTTTTTAAGGGTGGGGAATTTTCCTGGATGCTGTGTGCGTTGTTACGATCGCAGACAGTTATATCGGATTTTTACCAACTAAACCTAAATACCTCTTCCATCACCGTTACACCCCGTGGGACCACCTTTCGGTATTACTTCGCGGGACCGGTACTGGCGACTCAGCCATCAGCATGACTTCCGGACTTCCGTCTGCGCTCCTCTCTCTGCAGCTCCATATGGATGCACAAACTACCCTGCTCACTGCATTTCAGTTGCGTAGTGACTGTAGGATGAGAGCCACTATATTAGACGGGCTTATGTTGTCTCCCAGTGCCGCCTCCAGTTTCCAAAATTACGTGCCTCGCATCCTCGGCGACTCTCTTGCACCTTGGACACTCTGGCGAGTCGTCCAGTTTGAAAGGCGTCTTCCCATCGGACATGCTACCTCCTCATCGACTCAGTTCGTTCTATCTCTCTCTGCCTCGGCTGCCTTTCCGGAGTTACACCATGACGACCGCTATATAGAGTCTCCCTATTTCATCTACCAGGATTTCCAAAGGCATCATCCCATTCCCAGCTACGACATAGGCGGCTTCATGTGATGTAGTTCGGTACGCACAACACACCCTGAAAGCACACCTGCGATAGACAGCGTTTAAGGGTTTTAAGTTACAGGCAAATTTTAGTGCTTCAGCCCAAACTAGCGAGGCATTTAAGATAATGGATGTTACCACTCTGTTGGCTCGTCGGTCGAGAGGTAGGACAGGAGAACCAGCAGATGAGTGTATGCTCTTCTGTCCGTAACTGTACTGACCTTGGCAGTGCGACCTTTACCCCCTCATGGTGGCGAGCGGAAGCAGATTTATGACATTTGGGGAGCTGTTAACCCTTCACATTTCCACAGGGCGCGTACAGATCTGCGGCGTACTTTGGGAATGTGAGGGTTAATGCTATACTATAACAAATAGATGTCATAAGTGCTGACTAAATTTCGTCGGGCGAGAGCGGTATCTCCTTATAAACGTACCCTGACTCCAAGGTGGAACAGCATACGCCGAGCTATGCATGGCCAAGAGGGTGCTTGGTCACTAGTAAGCGAACTCTGAAGACCAGTCGACCTTCAGTTTTAATCTAGACGTCCGGTGGAAACCGGGTGAAGTCGTCGGTGACTGTTTTTTCCGGACACTCGTGAGATCCCTATTAATAATTTTAACAAAAAAACAGATATTCCATCAGATAGTAGAAGACAGTCTCCATCCATTTCGTCGTATGACTGCAGCAGCCATGACGACGCACGCCGTACGGAAACCTATTGTACTGACTCGGGTGTCTATGGTGGGGACTCTGACATTTCAAAGGTCTCCACTGTCCGTGCAGCAGTGGATCGCATGGACTTCCACAAAGACTCAAACTTCCTGCGTTTTTCCTCTGCGCAAAATCGCTGATATAGAAAGGCCATTGCCGAAAGTGCCACCAAAGAACAGGCTGTAGAGTCAGCCTTGGCTGGCAAGGTCCCTTCGCCCCTACGCAAAAAAGAAAGTTCGGATGATGTTAACGCCAGTAACGGCTAGCATTTCGCAGGTACTCCTGGTGTATCATAGTTGAGGACGCGATGCAAGAGGTAACTCTTAATTATCGCGGCTAAGTATTCCGGCACTGATTCTAAAGCGGCATGAATGCACTCCCATTTCGCAGAGTTAAGGTCACCACGGCGCTACGCGTACTCTTACGAAGTGACTCCGTCGCCAATGTAGTTACCATCGTGACTGTGTCTATCGTTGATCGTGCCCGTCTAAAACCATCGTGATGGTCTGATAAGCCCTTCTGTTCTTCAATTATATACTATTCTTTCGAACATTTTCCCCGTAGTGTCGAGTAGGCAAATGAGACGGTAGGAGTTAGACTCCCCATCCGACTTACTTGGCTTTGGAATGAGCACTAGTTTTATCATCTGAAAGGTGCGTCCTTGCAGGCAAGTCTCAAAGACAGCAATCCACTTTCCGGGAATCGCCTGAGCGAAACCTTTAGCGCCCTATTAGGAACACCATCCGGGCCGGGGGCTTTGCCATACTCTAATCTAGATGCAGCCTTCAGAAGTTCAGGATCCGTAATCGTAGGTATACACTGCCTCCAATCGGAGTCGGTCTTTGTCTCGCGGGCTCTAATTCGTCTTACCTTCCGGGGCTTAACATCAGCTTTCGTGATTCTAGCACGCTGGCAGCAAACAACCGTCACAGTGACAGTAAATCATACTCCCCTTAGAGGGAACATGAGAGAGCCATCGTGTCTAAGAAAAAACAATTGCAAATTGCTCAGTCTTTTCCAGAGTTGATGCGCTCTAACTCTTTTTTGAATATCCCTGCGATGTAGAGCTCGCTGTGGATCAACTTAATAATGTACTGACTTCCGCCTACGAAGAGCTACCTTCATTCCTACTTACAGGTCGGCTCGTAAGGTCCCCTGGGGAAATGGTGAACTCGATCCAAAACGGACCCTGGTCAGGAGATTATTCAACTCAGCCAAGCACTGTGCTCAGTGGGAGAAATACACGCGCACTGTAACTAAAAGCAAGTGGTCGGAGAAATAGTGTAAAGCAATGCATAAATTGCCTGAGGCCGCTCGCTTTATCCAAAAGTAATTCCAACGGAATTGGGTTGCCCAAATACTAGGACGGTTCGTTCACACTGGGTTCCAAAGAGATCTTCCAACTTCAACTGAACACACACTTCCCTGAATCGGTTTCATCAGGTAATCGCCTGGTGGACATAGCTATCAGGTTATACAGGAGAACCTACTAGACGATTAGTGAGTCTCTCTGGGGTTATCTTCCAGAAGCACATAGAAAAATGGGTTATCTAATTATTTGATCCAGTTAGGACAATCCAGGCCGCAAGGACTAATGGAGTGTTTCCTACTCTCCTTCAGAACTGCCTGGATCCTGCTATATCTCACTTCTCCGTTTAGAGGTAACTATTATTTCTGTTATATCCCACTTGCTTGGAGGACTTACCAAAGTTCTACAGGCCGATCAGCTCCTTTCTACTCAAAGCGATGGAACGTATAGTTGACCTACATATTACAGTGTTGATGGTAAGAAACAAATCTTTGCATACCTTTAACTTTGCTAAGGGCAAGTCGTCGATAACGGTGCTTCACAGCCTCGTAAGCCCCATGAGCTACGCTGTCTATTGTGGTCAGAGGCAAATTCGAGTCCGTCATTGCTGATTTTATGACCTCGGCCCTAACCGTAGTCCATAGATGGTGTACCGTAACAGGGCTTAGTATTAGCCCACACGAAACAGTTCTAGTTCTCCTGCCATTCACAAAAAAAAATCAATCCTACGCTTGAACCAATCTACTTAAAATAAATAATAGGCGCGACAATCCAACATTGGACTAAGGCCGCAGGATGTGTTAGTGACATCCTATTTCCAAGATCTTATCTGCTTTTTTGTTGAGGTAATGAGATCAGCATCACGTACCAATCTACTTAAGGGGGCTCCTATTTCCTACTCCAAATAGGTTGAATGCCTTGGCGTCACACTCAACGGTAGATTTTTAAAATAAACGTGTAGTAGGCTCCAACGATTTGCTGTTTGGGCATATCTGATGCTTTTAGTACCATCTCCCTCTGCACATTGCACATACGAAAAAAATGGAGCCCTAAGCGGTTGCAATGCTTTTTTTTTCAATATTTTTCAATATTCAATAAGATTTATTCCTCCTCATTAAATAATACAATAATACAAGAAAAATGATCATGAATATACAATAAAAAAATAATACAATAAAAATAAATAAAAAAAGAAAAAAAAACTAAATACAAAATTAAATAATCGGAGAAATAAATAAAATACATTCTATAATTTAATAAAAATTAGTTTCGAATGTATTGTTAAGTAAAAATACGAAAAAGAGAAAAGTTGTTGGTAAAAATAAAGTCAGTATAATACATAATAAAACAAAAAAATAAAATAAGATAAAATAAGATAAAATAATACAACTTAAAAAAGGCAGTTAGGAAGCAAAAAGAATAAAGTTGGTAGTAAAAAATAAAAAAAAACCCGTAAAGTAAGGATTATAAAGAACAAAAACATACTAAACTATTCAAATCGTAAAGATATCAACATGATCATAATTTAAGAGCCATGATTTTAATTCAGAAAGGAATTTGGGTAATATTCGAATGCCTCTAATAGTAGGTGGCAGCTTATTAAATAGCCGAGGTGCGGAGCATGTGAAAAATTTCAGATAGCAAACTTTGTAATGGCGCGGTACATTAACTTGGAAAGACTGACGTAGACTATAAATACTTGAGGTGCGTATATCAAGGTAATCAAGGTAATGCTTATATCGCATACCGTCTTTCCGGCCGAGATTCATACCACTGAAATCAGTAGCAGGAAGATTCTGGGACGGGGTCTCCGTGATGCACTGACAGTCAGGTTCCAATCCAATTTGCATCGAAATTGGTCAGCGATGGCCTTCCCCTCCTTCTCTATCCTTAACTCTGTATCAATATAATGGGTATCTGGTCACAGAGTTGTTGAGAATTAAAATGCGGACGAACTAACAAGAGTGGGTTCATCCTGTCTATTTGTCGGTGCTGAGCCACACATTGAAATAAGCTGGAAAGCTGCAAGAGGCGTGATTGGTGACTGGTCGTAGTGCCTAAGACTGAGCTACTGAAAGGACCACACTGGTCTACGAACTGCCAAGGAGCTAGTGTTTTCCTTCAACTATTCATATATTAAGTATCTGTGGAAAACAGAGATAAGACTGCTTGTAGGCTTCTTTTTGGAGAATGCTGGATTCCGGTACTATCTCAATAAAATTGGACTATCAAGGGAATCCATGTAACCGCCTTTGTTTGGTGAAAGACGAGACCTCCATTCATCTGCTATGTGAGTGCCCGGTGATCAGCTGGTCTAGGAGATCACTTCTTGGACGTAGCCCACTAAGCTCTGCGATGATTACGAGCTCCCCTTTGAAAGCAAGACCTTCTAAATTAAAGGACTACAGCGCAATAATATGTGACCGGGAAAGTTAAAAGGGGGCTATCTGATAAAAACAAACAAGCGAGTAAATGGCCGATAAAGAAATCAAGTCGTGTTATTGTGTTTTATTCATTTGTCGTGATCTGATTTCTATGAAACTTGGTATCTATATACTTTCGATGATCCTGACTTGGATAATGTTACCGGAAATGCAATTAGCGGGTAATATAACAGTAAATCCAGTGGCGTAACGTACGGTGTTCCATGTGTTCGGTCGAACACGGGCCCCCAACCATTAGGGGCCCCCTAACGAAGTGAAGAGGAGTTGGAAATTTTGGATTGTGATTTGAAAAAAAAAATTGGTTAGACTTCTGGGTCATTGCAACATTGAAGCTAGATTTAAAGCGGATAAACAAGTATAAGGAGTGCTCTTGAGCTATGTAAACGTTTTTCTTTGTTTCGAAGTAGTTTGAAGCGAAAATTTCAAGGAACATGTTATTGTTGCGCTTAAGAGCTGCATTCTTGTTACCATGGATGGACATAGGTTTGCGAGGCCCATATCTATTTCTCGCATTCGTCCTGTTTTTGACAGGATCTGTCACCTGTTAACCTGTCATCCTGCTATAACTCCGAATGCTTTGCTTTTATCCTGATTTGTTCTCCTTGAAGGTATATACTACCCTTCAGGGAGCCTGGTGCGGGGACCCCGTTTAGGACATACAGATGCTGAAGTTTTGGATAGCGACTACCAAATACATATAGAAATACGTACTAGCTTCGATTAATTGTTACAGATCGTGTCGGAGCTAGGAATGCATCACAATACATAGTAGGGATTACAAAACGCATATGAAGGGTGTAAATGGGCTTATTATCGCAACAATTTTCTTAGAGTTTTATTTATTATCGCACACAGTGAATTATTGTACACTTGATCAACAGCTAGTGGCTAACTGAACTGAATTTTCGCTGAAAGCCTTTAAATCGCTGCAATAGAAATAGGATTCACCCATATTAGCAAAAACAAATTACTTCACCCATTAACAGCTGTGGCACTAAAAAAAATTCCAATGAACAGAAAAAAATCCTCCCGGCTCAAAACGCGATTTCAACCAAAATCCCAAACCAAATCTATATGTATAAATCAGAATCCATTTTTTTATATTCGTTCTGTCAAAATCATTTTCAGTGCATTTCCTTGGATTATGTTATGGTTGAGCGAAAATCCAAAAAAAGGTTTTCGGATTCTCCGTGTGTTTGTGTGGCCTAAGTCGTAGAAGCTGGACGATAGTGTGAACAGGATCCGAGATTTCAAAATAAACCTAAATTTCGTTGTGAAGTGTAAATCGCGTTTTACCAGAACCTGATAGCCGTCTACAAACAAATCATTGATTTGAATTAAATAAATTCATTTCAGCCCGTTTGATTGAAGCGTGAGGTTTTAGTATATCCTGTCGCAAGTGTGAATTCCTTATAAACATAGCCCTGGATTTACTTGTAGTTTCAATTTTTTCCAAATCGGACAAAGAAGTGGTTTCGACAATTTTGTTTAATTATGAATTACTAGGAGGCTTCGCCCCCTGCTCGCTACGCTCACCAACCCACCGTTCGCGCTCTGCGCGCATGAAGCACTGACTGACTGCTTATCGACAGCTTGTACGTACATTCGGGAATCATCGTAGCCAATCAGAACACGAATAAAAAATTACATTTTCCGAAGTTAACATTTTTATAGATAGAAGGATTACAGTGTAAGGGCCCCCATTTCCATCTCGCACACAAGATATTTTAGAAACGTTACGCCACTGAGTAAATCCAAATGTAAATCAATTTAAATTAATTTTTCGACAAGTTCGAGCATATCTTCATCACTTTCTTTTGATATATATTTTTTTGATTGTTGATATGCAGGATCCATTGGTGACCACAAAAATGTTTCAGAGATTGCAATGTTGGCCAGTGACTGGAATAACAGTAAATCATTCTGTAAAGATAACGATGCAATTCCTTTCAATTGCTTGCCTTGATTCTCTTCGTGTGCTAATTTTAATAAAGCATAAGTAGCTATTTATCATCAGGACACTTAATATCTAAAAGTGCATACTTATTCCAGGGAATACCCGTAAGGACAAAAGGTCCTTTTTTGCTAAAGAATCCAATATGAGGAATATGGATATGAAAATACAACACTTGGTACGACAAGTGCCTCGAAATACTAATTCTACATTTCTGAAATCTTCGGAAAGGATCTTCCCTATTGAAAAGGACATTTTTGGAAATTTGGTTGTGGATAGGCAAGATGGGTTTCAATCGATAGGGACGGATAAGAAGAAGTCATTGAAATGGGTTTGAATATTTTTTCGTATTTGGGGACACCAGAGTATCGCTTTATTATAGTTCGAATCAAGAATATTTTATTCGTATTATGTACCCTTTGTTGTAGATTCCGATCTCTATGATATTTACGTCTACTACCGGTACAGCAAGTATTGTCGGCTATATCTGATTTTAGAGCTGACTAGCATAAGTCAGGATCTTCCTTTTCCCCACTGTGAAAATAACCTTATCACGAGGGTATCATATACTCAGAAAAATATCCATGCATTATATTTTATTAAATAAAAGTATACAATTCTGTCTGATTGTGACTCGAGGCAATAGACTTTTTAAGACAATGATGAAAGTGTCTTTGATATTGTGAATTGAATAGATATTTAATTATAGTCGTTTCTTTCTTGGACAGACAGGATCATTGAACAAGTAAAACGCAAACGGATCAAAATTTCCCCCTTCAGTAACAGCTGACTATTGTGTCATCAGTCCCCAACGCGATATTCTGAATTGGAACTTGCATTTGATATTATGCGCCGGCGAGATTTAAATTAAAGGAAAATGTCTCAGGAAATTTTAAAATGATCGACTCTAATGATGATTATAAGCCAAATAAACTGAAAAACAAAATGACATACAGGAAATTTTAGGGAAATTGTTTGCGGAGCCAACTGGGGATGGCATTGGCAGATGATCAATTTTCCAGACTGTCGTTTTGTATGGGATTTTCAGTAAATATGGAAATGATCCACAAAGTCGAAACGCACTTATGACAATAAGCGTGTTTTTTTGCCATCGCGGTTAACGCGTGACTCAAAAGAAAAATATCGCGGGTAACTTTGCTCAAACAACTGACAACTGTTCTACATTTTTGTCTCCCTCTCATCGGCTTATTTTTTTAGATTTGGTGGATTTCGTCACAGAAGACAATGGGTACATTACGCTTTCAGGTCCCCAAGGGAAATTTTTGATGTTTCCGATATTTTCCGCCATAAAGCGGACACATAGCTTTATGGCGGACGGTGTCGCTAGTGTCGATAAGAAGAACAAGAAAAATTTCCCTTGAGGATCTAAAAGCGTAATATACCTAATTTTTTTTAAAGGTACTCAAACTTACAAAAAAGGAAATTGCCGTTTTTTTTTCTATGCACTAGCCATCTACATTTAATTCTCCTAAACTCTATCCCGCGCAGGGTAGTGGCACGTGTGAAGATTAACTGGGTAGGTGTATTTTTTTTTCTATGGAAATCGTTACTCAAAACTACTCGGGATGATCAAGAAAACGTAACTGATGGTATTTTTCAACGAACCAACGTTGGAAGTTTTTAGTCAAAAAATGAAACATTTTTTTATGGGATGTAAGCTTATACTTCCACGTTATGTGGGACTTTCAAACTAAAGGTTGCCCTTAAAACATCTACAGTACAGCCACGTTGTGTCGGCATAGAACTCGAAAAAATTACCGCCAGTCCTAAACTGGGATTTTTCAATAAGGATCCCTTTTAGCATTTCTTCTTACTATTAAGAAAAAATCCGAGGAAAGAGAATAACATTTTCAATTGAATTAAAAACTAAAACTATTTTTTTTCAAATTCTACTGAACGGAATAATATAGTAGTTACTAGGTGATTGCAGATTGTAAAGTTTGGTGGAGAATTTTTTTTTGTTTTTTATGTTTTTGGGGTGTTGAGCTCGAATCGGGAGCTCCTCACCAAAATTTCGTTGCGGCACAGGGTCAAAACCGCGAAAAAAGAATTTTCCCGTTTTTTGTTTATAACTCCGAAAGTGTACATTTCTCCGAAAACCTGTCCATCAAAATATTAGAGAAAACATAATTGCGGGTCCAACTCCATATTAATCATTAAAATGTGTTAAGCGGTATTGCTACAATTGATAGTAATTTTTTGTGGTTTTTTGCAATTTTGACCCTCTTTTGCAACGAAATTTTGGTGCGAAGTTACGGATTCAGGTTCAGCACCCCAAAATACATAATGTACAAGAAAAATGCATTTTTAAAATAGTTTCAGAATTAGGGGCCAAATAACGGGAAAACAGCAAAAATTATAGGATTTTTCGCGATTTTGACCCTGTTCCACAATTGAATATTAGTGGGAAGCTCCGGATTCGTGCTCAGCACCCCAAAAAATATAAGAAATAAAAAAAAATTGTCTCCACGACATTTTCTAATCTGATGTATGTACTAGGTTTACCCGTTAGTAACTACACTATAACTATTATTATCCAGTAAAGGTATTGTTCGGTGGAGACAGATAAATTTGTATAAAAATAAGCCACCTGCATTGTATAGCAAAAAAGGCATTTTTAGAGTTCCCCGAATATTTCTATTAAAATCAAAAATTGTACAATGCGCATTTTTTTGCATTATGTTATGTGTACTGTCCAATTATACAAGCCAAAGCAGACACCCTGTCTGTGGCGGTTTTCACACTGTGTGACCGGTTTACCGCCATTGCCACCGTCACTGGCATTCGAAAATTAGAGACATAAACACTGGGCAACGCTGTGGGCACATGTGACTCATAGACAGTGAAAGAGAGGCACGTTGAGACACCCTGGATGGCGAAGATCGTGCATAAAGAAATTACTGTATTGTATACTTCAAATGCCATAAGCCGGTTTCGATCACTGAGATAGACATCGAGAATGAAATAAATTAGACGTCGTCTTTGATCTTCATTTTTATCTCCTGCAAAAAATTAGGGTAAATTGGACATCGTGCTTTTACTTTTGAGGACATTTTCACCCAATATTTTTCAAAACGCAAAATGGATGATAGAAGTTTTAGCTACTATACATTCTAAAAAGTTAAGAAATGCGTTTCAGATTAGTATTTTTGTCAAATTATGGCTTTGTAAATACAAACATGGTTATTATGAGAAACTCTGAAATTAATCTTTTTTACGCGTAAGAATGAGATGTATTAACGGATTCGAATGTCCTCGACGTCTCCTTTGATATGATATCGCACATGCCGGTTCCGCGTTAAGGATATTTTTGTGTCCCTTTTGGTCCTTTTTCAAATCAAAATTATAAAACAAAAAAATTGCCTTTGATGATTTTTTCTATTGAAAATTCTAAATGAATTCCACTATTTAAAATTCTGTATAAAAGTATACTTTCTATAATTTGCTAATAAATAATAACGGTAAAATATTGAGGTTATATGTATCATTACTTACATTATATACAATAATGCCTACATCTCATAAAATTTCGAACCTTATAAATCTTAAATTTACTAAAAACTTTGTATTCGATACTACATTTTTTGTTTTCATACCGCTCCCTACCTCAACTCATGTATACTTATATGATTTGCGGTATTGATTTTTACTTCTAACTTAGTGAGTGAGACGTGTAGAAAATTTGGGTAAATTTGCTTTAGCGGTTGAAAAGATATTCATAAATACACAAAATTCCAATTTCACATTGGATTTATGATGATTTGAGCGCGAACTTCAATATCGATTATCGGACGCATTTTTGAAGTTTTGGCAACTGCGGTTTTCACCATCGGAAAGAGCATATTGTTTTCTGTGGAAATCACTAAAAAAGTGAAAATCGAAATTTTTACACGATAGCCCCTTTTTAACTTTCCCGGTCACATATACCTTTTAGGTACCAGTGCCAATCGCATTGGTTAAGTGCTGGCCAGATAGTCACTGAATAAACGAATAGTTAATTTTTAACATAATCCTTGTCTCCTCAAAGTACTTGTATAGATCTATGCAATTTCGCGACGATGCTAACAGTTGTCTTGTTGTTACTATTTGGCGCGTGAAGTTCACACGCCCCAACACCTACTGCTGGGGGCTGGGGCTAATATCAATAAAAGTTAATAAAGACAGGGTCTTACAACGACCAAAATTACCTTAGTGAATCCTAACACAATACGATTACGAGCTTCTTCAAGGAATTGCTTTTAGATTAATGTAGGTCATTAAAATGTAACAGGAGGTATATACACCAAAAGACGCTAACTTCGTTTTATGTTCCTTGTCACGTCAATTGTCATATATCCTGTCCAACGCTGCCAGCTGTACATATAAATCACCCAACGACACTTACTTAAACACAATTCCATCAAATTCAAATTCATCACTCACCAATAAATTCCTTCTCATTAATATTCCATTAGTGAAAGTAATCAAAAGTGGAATAAATATCTGCGTGTATGTACAGTACACCCCACGTATTCCACGTTGTTGTCTCTTCGACTTTTTACAGCGTGCCCATAGCAATTCCTTTCGTCGTATAAATGTAATGCAAATTTCCATCAAAAACTTCAAAAAGGGCCATCGTGTATCTTGCTTTCAATTTACCTCTGAAATTTACTATTTGTGGGCCTGTGTGTTTGAGAGCTTGAGCTATGTGTACAAGTATTTTCTTCTGTATTATTCAGTCCAACTTCCTCGTTTATAACAAGGAGATCACGTTACGAAACTGCCAGCCAAAAAATAATTCTTTGCCATTTATAGCAGTGCACGTAGATTTTATTACGCTCAATTCCATACTAATTTTCTATCTTATCACGTCTTCTAGAAGTCATATAAAAACCACCATCGTCAATTTTGGCAGGTAATAGGAAATAATTGAGAGGGTTAAGGAACCGTGATGGTGGTATTGTGAGGGTGCTGGCGAAACGTGTTTATAGCAGTTTGAAAACGTGAAAGACGCGATTGAAGGGGGATTGGAAAAGAAAAGATTTCGTAGAACCAGTGTTGTGTGGTAATCAGTTGAGCAAAATATTAAATTGGTAAACTGAATCAGTGTTTAATGGCCAGATGGACATAGTATTTCTATGAAAAGTTGTTTCGATAGTAAAATTTTGCTAGATCAACTTGAAACAATGAAACTTAATTTCAAAATGATTTTGATAATTTATTTGAACATACCTTAGAGAAAGCATAGCAACCCATTCCATGCGTTAGTCCAGAGTGGCTATGTGATCACACAACCCATATGTGTTTGACTCCAAATTTATTACACTACACTCCACGAAATAATTCAAACGTCAAAATATTGTCGAAGCAATTATAAACCCTTCCGTTTCCGCCTACGAGCTATTATGCCTGAGGTGTAGTTGAATCTTCTGTGAAATCAATCTTATTTTTTGATGAGGTCTAATTTTAGTTCTAGACACAGTTTACATATACCTACTATGCCTTACGATGATATGCCCGTTTTCTTTCGTTTCTTTAGACATAGTTTATATTTCGCCGAACGTTTGATCGCATTTGTGGCTGTCAGTCCCTTTGAAATATATGGAAAGGGGTGGAAAATATTGTTGAACGATATATTTCACCAAAATATAGTACCAATGGTACTATACGCCAACAGAAGGGTTAATTATCACGTCGGCATTTTAAGAGAGTAATAAATATTATGCGGATTTTATATTCTTAATTGTAAACAAAAAATTTACATCTGAATAAAATTTTCACAACTGCAATTTTGTGAAAACGGTGCCATTTTTATTTTCTGATGCGCACTCTGGACTAACGCATGCACATGGGTTGCTATGCTTTCTCTAAGGAACACACAAAAACTATAAATTAAACTTCTAGCCCAAAAACAAGGAAAAACTATTTTTTTAAATAAATCTTTGGTCGATTTTTTCCTTATTTTATTTTTTAACTTCATACTTCTTTTTTAATACCTACACACACCGCAATTCCTCTTATAAAATACATAATTCAAGAAATTGGAATTCTAAAGAATGAAGAAATGTGTGTATGAACATACAAAAAGCAATTAATTCTTTGATTTATATTCGACTTTTAAATGGTGATGATGTGTTTGAATTCCAATGGGAAATTATTCTAACGTATAAATTGATAGCATAAGGATGAATTTATTCCTTAAGCATATCATAAAGTGATTGATGAAAATACGTAAACGTCAATCATAATAAATCAACTATAGCTAATTTTATTCCATAATAATCTCGTCGACTCGCCTTTATTGGGGGATGCGATTTCATTTTGTCCTAAGACTTTTGAAAAATCATCAGACAAATCGCCGCCGCAATTCCCAAATCATTACTGAAAAATTTCTTGCGGGAAATAGCCTTATCTAAGTTCTAGCGAATTACATTTTACATAAGCCTTTGTCGGAATGGAAGGGATCAACTAATTTCACCACAAAATCATATTGATGTGCTGAAGACTGAATTTCAGCAATATACCAAACGACAATCTCCAATTTGACTGCAGTTTGAACTATCGTGAGGAAGTTTATCTCTTAAATCCCCCCTTTTGCAGGGACGTAACCAGGATTTGATTTCGGGATATTAGACATTTTGGAAGGGGCATTATTTGAAAAAATCGTCTCATCGTTTTCTAATTATTATTTATTCTAATCGTGCAGCACCAGATTTTAGAGTCTCATCTTGGTTCATCTGGGACTATTTGACTGACTTAAATTTTAGCCCAATTGGGCAGCCTGAAAGAGCATAGTATTGTGATTTGGCGTTATTCTGGACTCAAAGCTCAACTGGAAGCTGAACATTGAGGAGCGCGTTAAAAAAACTGTATTGCTTTTTACGCGCAAGACAGTATTTAGCAAGAAATGGGGTCTCAAGCCAAACATGGTACTCTGTGTGTACAAGGCGGTGGTGGTACGACCCATCCTAACATATGGGTCAGTCGTCTGGTGGCCAGCGCTCCGTAAAGGATTGTAGCCTTTACGGAGCGCTGGTAGAGTGCAGAGATCGGCTTGCCTTAGCATCACAGGGATCTTTTTATCAACCAAATGGCATCATGTAGTGCTGTCAGCCTCAAAGCGTTAAGCTGCTGGAGTGCTAGGCCATACGGCCACATTATATTCTAAACCAGCTCCTTCAAGACGTACACAACGCTGTAACGGATCTCAAGGTGCCCAAACTAATATTTGGGAAGAACTTTGATGTCAAATTCCCAACTAGAGGTGAGTGGAAAGAGAGTGAGGTGGTCAAGGATTTTGACATCACATTCTTCACCGATGGGTAAATGGATTGTGGCGTGGGTGCTGGCTGGAATCTTCTGCAGACCACTAAGTATATCTGAATATTACCCTCTTCCTGATTATGCCAGCATTTTCCAAGCAGAAATGCTTGCAATCATGAATGTCTGTCATGCTCTCAGGGACATACAAAACAACCGGAATATCGCCATCTGCTCAGATAGTCAGGCTGCTATTATGGCTTTACAAGCGGTGAAAACGACCTCCAAGGTTGTTGAAGTATGAGAGTAAGCATTATCCAGCCTTGACACACGACAAAGAATCATCCTACTCTGTGTACCCGGACACAGGAACATAAAGGGTAACGAGATGCCTGACAAACTAGCCAAAATGGATGCCACAATTGACAGCTCTCATGCGAAGCGTGTTTGCGGCGCGATGGCAGATGTTAAGAGTATATTAAGAGCGTTATATCAAGGAAAATGTGGCCCTCCTACGACTGGAAAATAACGTCTAATTAGCATGGGTTAAGGGGGGATGGTGTGGCAAAGGAGGAAAATTCAGTTTTATGGCGAATATTTGGAGAACTATGCATCTGACCGAAAAATGTCATGAGTACAAGACAAACTACAATTGTAATGAGATATTTGAGAAAATTATACCCTAGACCCAAAAGTTTAGAAAATTTCAATTTTTTGAGGTTTACATTTCGCACTGTAACTTTTGATAGACGACACTCCGATTCATAAGATTCTGTTGATATATTACTAACAAAATTTATTTGATTTATACAGGGTGTCCCGCATTGGGTGGTCAATACTGTAAGGGTTGATAGCGCAACTTGTTTCAGCAAGAAAATTCCCAATACAATCGGATTTTTTTTTACCGTTACCTTGTTGTCGCTCTTTTTGTGAAAGTCATCGAAAATTGTGACTTGTCACGCAAATCGTAATTTTCAGCACTTCTGATGACTTAATCCAAGATTTGATTTCAGTTTCAGAAACTACATAAAATTTCACAAAAACTGAAGTTTTTCCTGTTGCCAACATTATCGGCACTTTCAAGATACAGTTACTCAAACTTAACAGAAATTTTAAAATAGATTTTTCATCGAAAATTCAAACAGTAATTGCATAACGGTGCTTTATACGTACGAACATCAAAACCCGTCAAAAATGGCAAATAATCACAAAACTGAAATAGTCAAACACCAAACAGAACTAAAACATATAATGGATTTTAATAATACAAAAATAATTGATTATGCGAACAGCACGAATAAACTTAGAGTAAAAGAAGCGGTACACATAAATAAAAATTATAACATATCATTAAACACGAAAACAGAATTGGAAAAAGACATAAACCAATATAATCGAATATATGTAAACACACCTTTAAGATAAAATGACAGATATAAAAATGACAGACATTGTCAAAAATCTTCACAAGAATGTATAGCATGTAGAAAAATCTAAAACACTGTGATATTTACAACTAGTTATTAATTATTTATATATTTATTTATCGTGGAAGTCTATTTATATGTATTAGAATTAGTAACATAATTGTAAATCAAGAAAATCAAGGTAATAATTGTTATAAAATAGTAGAAATGTACGCAATATCATATCATATTATATTCCCATAGGCCTGATGATGCTATTTTAAATAGCGAAACGTTGCGGAGTTTTAAAAACCAAACAATAAATAAAAGCTGGATAGTGATGAATTGTGTATTAATATTGCTTTATACGTACAACTCTGCAAAGTTGATAAAAGTTGCTTCAACATGTTGGCTTTCCAACGGTATATCACTTTTCTTATTTACATTGCAGAATTTTAGGTAAACACGCATTGAATGGTAAAAATCATGGCTTCAGTGGAATCGTTAACAATTTTCCCTTGACTCGAAAAAAGACATACAAAGGCAATTATAATTCGGGATAGAATCTCGCTACATTATTTTGACCAGAACTGTAAGATATTTGAAATTTGGTACATTGTTTGGCAAATGCAACGGTAGTTATAACGGTTAAAATTTAATATTTGCTATTTATGGCAGATAGACGGGTGCCCGCTCATATTGCGAGACCTATCAAAGAATATTTGGAAAACGAATTTCCCGGAAAGTGGATTGGCAGATTTGGGACAGTTGCGTGGCCTACGAGAAGTCCCGACCTAACTCCCCTAGATTTTTATTTATGGGGTAACTTAAAAAGCAATGTCTATTCCGAGCCGATTACCTCCCGGGAACAGCTGCTGCAGCGAATTAATGATGCTTGTAACAACATTAAGGAAACCCTAAAATCCCGCAATGTAAATATGAAAAGTGATATACCGGTGGAAAGCCAACATGTTGAAGCAACTTTTATCAACTTTGCAGAGTTGTACGTATAAAGCACCGTTTTGAAATTACTGTTTAAATTTTCGATGAAAAATCTATTTTAAAATTTCTATTAAGTTTGAGTAACTGTATCTTGAAAGTGCCGATAATGTTGGCAACAGGAAAAACTTCAGTTTTTGTGAAATTTTATGTAGTTTCTGAAACTGAAATCAAATCTTGGATCAGGAGTGCTGCAAATTACGATTTTGCGTGACAAGTCACGATTTTTGATGACTTTCACAAAAAGAGCGATAACAAGGTAACAATAAAAAAAAATCCGATTGTATTGGAAATTTTCTTGCTGAAACAAGTTGCGCTATCAACCCTTACAGTATTGACCACCCAATGCGGGACACCCTGTATATACCAAAAATATAAGTGCTTACAACCAAAGACACCATTGTCTTTCCTCTTAACATTTTTCAAAAAGACATTCCTGTATCTTCTCTCCAAATTACCCCATAGGCAGATAAATTTTGGTTGAATGCCTAGTCCAAGCCCAATTATGCTCTCCACTAGAAATTATGACCATCCGTTAAAAACTAAGGGTACCCTCCATACAAAGCGGAGCCAAAAACTACAACATTTCACATTTTTAGGGTTTTTTTAGAAAATTGCTAAAAAAAACCTTATAAAATCGATATGTGTCCGTCCGTCTGTTCACTACATAGCTCGCGAACAGTTCAACAGATCGACATGAAATTTGTTAAGTATGCATAGAATGATTACAGTCTTTGGCACGAATACCTTAGAAGTTGGTAGTATAAAGAAGGGCTGACAAAAATCGGCTTTTTAATTACTATCGGAGATGGTCGTGTACTCAAATCAAAGTGTTAGAATCGAATGTTATAAATCAAAATATGTATTATTTAAGATTATCAAATCTTTACAGCATGTGATTACCTTAAAATCATCCGAGTGAGTTCCTTCACTAAACACGAATTATGAACCTTCCTTGAAACCCTGTGAATTTTCATGTTCAGGAAGCCTTGACGTATTCAGTCACATTCTAAAGTCAAGGTCGCCTGTCGCTTACCTTGAGTTAATTGAAGCGAGTTTTACAGTGACAAATTAGAAATAATATAATACAATATAGTTGAATTTAAGGTCTCCTTCAGTGAAGGTTGCCTTGACTTAAGATCGTATTAAGTTAAGGTCTCTTTTGTCAAGGGTGAATTGAGATACATTTTCTGTATACATAAATAAATTCAGAAACTTATTCTTATTGCTCGTATATTTAAGTCTGAAGTTTATTTAACTACATATATCGTTTGGAGTCGTTTGTTTGGCTCGACACAGAAGGCACAGGTCCGAAGTCCGCCAGCCAAGCTCCGAGAAAAAAGTTACAGTTTGAGTGACAGCTAGTGAAAAGGGTATCGACTCCCAATGAATGGATCTGAAGTCATTTTCCTCAATATTCTTCATTCTTTCCGTTAGACAATATTTCTCCTTCTCCGAATAATGCATCTCTAAAGTATCCTATTTATGAAAGTTGAAGCAAAACCGAAACCGCAGAAAGCAACTCGCTAGACATACGAAAATCTGAACAATGAGTACCGAAATATTCATACATTTTCTATGATAAAAGCATAACATGCTTAACAGTGTTCACTAGCGTGGAATTTCAGTGAAAAAAAAAATAACCCTCCAAGGAATTTCATTAGAAAATTCCTTTGTTCACTGAGAACTTTCCCTAAGGAAATTTAACGTGGCTCGCCAAACGATGACGACTACGACGAGGGACGGTATGCGAATGTGTGCGCTTGGCATATTTTTGCACAATAAGCACGATCTAATTACAGGTGACCTCTTTACATGTTAATGAAACCATAGAGAAGTCATAACAAAAGCTGTCGAAAGGATGTGTGTCTAAAGTATTGCTAGCAGTTATGCTATGCACGCTATGAGTTTATATTTATAAAAAAAAATACAATGGACACACATTTTGCATTAGCATAACGAAATTCCCGCAAATTACCATTGGAGTTTCACCTTTGATAAACACGTGGTACTTTTCTGCTGAATTTAAGAATATTTTCACCTACCTTGAAATCGATGTAACCATTTTTGTCCATGTCAAACGTCCTGAATACATGATCGCAAAATTCTTCAGCATTACCCGATGGGAAAAACATTTTATACATATCGACGAATTTAGCGGGTGTCAGTCGACCATTTGGGCAGTCTTGCTGTAAATATAAAAAGAAAAGAGTTTATTTAATAACTTTGAATTAAAATTGAAAACTACATATTTCAAGAAAGAATGATTTCGAAATTGTATATAAAGTATGGCAGTTCACGAATGTCTTTTCAATAAACTCCCTCGCTTTGTTTACTCTATTCCTTTTTTATACCCTTCACTCGTAGAGTAAAGGGTATATTAACTTTGTCGTGAAGTTTGTAACGCATTGAAGGAAGCATCTCCGACCATATAAAATATGTATATATATGATCAGCATGACGAGCTGAGTCGATTGGGCGATGTCCGTCTGTCTGTCTGTCCGTCTGTCCGTCTGTCCGTCTGTCCGTCTGTTGCTACGCGTTTTACTCGGCCAGTTTAAAAGCTATTGAGCTGAAATTTTGCACACATGCTTCTTTTTATTGCAGGCAGTTTGTATGTTCGAATCGCTAAAATCGGACCGTGGGGTCATGGGGCTGCCATACAAACCTAACCCCCCAATTAGGTTTTTCTAAGAAAAACTTTTTCATGCGTGCACCAATTTCAACCAAATTTCACACAAATGTGTTTCTATTGATAAGACAAAACATATGTAAGAATGGATCAAATCGGACTTTGGGGTCATGGGGCTGCCATACAAACTTAACCTCCCAAATTAGGTTCTTCTAAGAAAAACTTTTTCATTTGTGCACCAATTTCAACCAAATTTCATATAAATGTGTTTCTATTAATGCCGCAAAACATATGTAAGAATAGTTGGAAAAGGACTGTGGGGTCATGGGGCTGTCATACAAACCCAACCCCCCAAATTGAGTTTTTCCAAGAAAAACTTTTTGATTTGTGCACCAATTTCAATCAAACCTCATAAAAGTGCATGTCAATTGATGCCACAAAACATATGTAAAAATTAATGGAATCGGACAATGGGGTCATGGGGCTGTCATACAAACCGGACCCCCAAAATTGAGTTCTTCTACGAAAAACTTTTTTATTTGTGCATCACTTTCAACCAAAACTCGTAAAAGTGCATCTCTATTGATGCCATAAGACATGTGTAAAAATGAATGAAATCGGTCTATGGGGTCATGGGGCTACCATACAAACCCAACCCCCCATTTTAGATCTTCTAAGAAACATTTTTTCCACACCAATTTCAAAAAAAATTAAAACGAATGGAATCATACTATGCGACCATGCTCCTGCAACCCCCCCAATAAAGTTTTTTGAGTAAATATTTTTATTTTCCCACTTAACCAAAAACACACAAATATTGTTTTATCGACGCCACAGAAGGAAACGAATGGGGAACGATTGAACACAAGTCATATGTTCGCCCAAAAAAAACTTTTAGCCCGAGGAGAGTGAAGGGTATTCAAATTTCGGCCGCGCCCGAAATTAGCCTCGTTTATTTTCATTTTTACAAGAAATGAGTGAATTTCTTACTTCGTACCGAAATTGGAACTAACTTTATAGTTTTGAAAATAATGCACCCAAGGCGGTTTTCATTGGAAAATACTATCTACTTCGTACTTCTCTCTCTATTTCAATAGAGAACATCTTCTGATATAAACAGAAAATGGTTTTCGCTGCGGAAATATTCTGCCACAAACAAAACGAATTCGCCTCCCCCGAAAAGCATCATTAAAACTTTGTTGTCCAAAATTCAATCTACCGTAAATGCAAAGACGGTGAACAAGTCTCCTATACAACGAATTCACTTCTTATTACATCGACGTTGAAACATTTTCCATTCAACTCAATGCTAAGGATGCAATTTATTGAGAAAACTTCGACAGCATGAAAAAAACTGTATTTTTTATTTGATTTTTTTTAACGAGAAAAGCACAGATTTTCGACATTATTCCCATCAGCAATAAATACGGTAGTAGGAAAAAAAATTCACCAAAAGAAAATATTAAAAAAGGGAAGGAAATTTGATAATGCTCTGTGTACGGACGACTTAACGTCGTACGAATACGTTCAATATGAAGTTGCATCATAACGGTGACGGTAGAGCAAGAATTCATTTAACATTTTTCGTCTCTAATGCCAAGAACATGCGATAAACCATTGAGAAAGGGTCCATTGGAAAATCTTTCGATATGCACATATTTAAAAAGGCCAGAAAAGGAGGACTTTCTTAAAATCAATCGACCGAAAAATGCTTAGCTTTTTGGGGCGATTATTCCTGAATTGAATTTCAATTTTTTTTTGCCGTCGGGCCGATTCAAAATTTTGAATTCGCAATGAAAATGAGCGGTCAGAAATCAACTGTATGTTTAGTGTGTTTTAAAAGAAATTGAATTGACAGTTTGATTTTCAGTTTCTATCTGTTTTGTTTTTGTGTACAGTGTAACACGGATAAGTGCACACCGATAATGCACGACTTTTTCGTGCTGTGCACTTATCAGTGTTCTGTGAAAAGTTTCTAGGCGCTGGGAAATTTTTTTCGGCAAAATTTATTTACCTACGCAAGTGACATGTAACATCAGCTCTAGTCAATTTATGAAAATTTTGTGTTACCATCCCCGATTACCCTGAGCATAACCATTCCATTTCAAATCACTTCGTTTTCACTCATTTCTAAAATTAAACCACGGGGACAAACAGGAAGGACACTCAAAAAATCCATCAGCATAAAAAATGTGCTACTGCATTGCAAATCACAATTTGATAGCCAAAGCGTCCTGTGGACCTGATGGACTTTCAAACACCTTGTTAAAGAAAGTTAGTAACACAATTTCAATTTCAATAATTTTTAATAAGAATGTTCGTGAGTGTACCTTCCCGGGTCAATGGAAGTGTTCATATACACATAGTTCCAATTCCTAAATCATCATCAATGTAGCACGATAGCCCGACGTCGGGCCTTGGCCGCCTGAATCGTTGTCCTCCAATCGTCGCGGTTACGTGACCTCGTCCTCCAGTTTCGGAAGCCCAGCAGCTGTTGGGCGTCTTCACCTACGGAGTTCTCCCAGCGAGCTCTCGGTCGTCCACGCAACCTCGCTCCGTCAATTCGTTGTGCGTTCATCACTTTCTTTGGCATGCGATTATCGTCCATCCGTTGTACATGCCCCGCCCATTGCAAACGTTGAAGCTTCACGATTTTCGATACTTCCAGCTCATCGTACAATTGATACAACTCATGGTTGTACCGGTTACGCCATTGGTCTCGCTCGCGAACGGCCCCGAAAATTCGCCGAAGGACCTTTCGTTCGAATCGGTCTAGCAAAATTTCGGAGGCTTGGGTGAGCGTCCATGTTTCGCAGCCATAACATAGCACGGGTCGGATGATCGTTTTGTACACGCGGAGCTTCGTGTTCCTGTGCGCAAGTTTCGAATTAATTATAGGGAGGACCGAGAAATATGTCTTATTGGCTAGTTGTATCCGTCGCTTAATTTCGTCGGTTTCGTTGGCGTCCTTTGATAAGTTACAACCCAGATAGTTGAAGTTGTCTACATATTCGATATTAAGGTCCCCCACTGTGATGCTTGAATTTGCTGGCGTCCTTGTTTTCGATTGCATCATGGCCTTTGTTTTGCTTTCGTTGATATGTAGTCCAACTTCCTTTGCGGCGTTATTGAGGTTATGCAGAAGGCTTTCTGCATCACCCAACCTTCGAGACATGATGTTGATATCGTCGGCGTACGCTACTAATTGAGTCGACTTGATGAGTAGCGTTCCGCTGCTGTCCATATTCATGGCTCGAATTACATACTCCAAAGCAAGGTTAAAGAGCGTCGGCGCCAGCCCGTCGCCCTGCTTGAGTCCAGTACGAGTTTCAAATAGGTCAGTGAGTCGATTCTGCACTCTGACCTGCGAGACGGTATTAGTCATCGTCATCCTTGTGAGTCGCACTAACTTTGCCGGTATACCAAAATTCAGCATAATGTTGTACAGTACACTTCGATCGATACTGTCGTATGCCTGCTTGAAGTCGACAAAGATTTGGTATACGTCGATGTTATATTCCCAGCACTTTTGGAGTAGTAGCTTCACTGTGAAAAGCTGATCGGTCGTTGATCGACCAGGTCTGAAGCCGCCTTGATACTCGCCAATGATTCGTTCTGCGTACGGATTAATTCTCTTTTCAAGAATTTTAGATAATATCTTATAGGCCGTACAAACTAATGATATGCCCCTGTAATTCTCACACTTCAGCTTGTCACCCTTTTTGTGGATTGGGCAGATTATGCTTTTGCGCCAATCTTCGGGGATTTCCTCGTCGTTCCATATTTTCAGCAGTAGCACATGTATTGCGTTGGCCAGGCACGTTCCACCATGCTTCAGCAGTTCTGCTGGGATCTCGTCAGCGCCGGGCGCTTTATTATTTTGAAGCGACTGTATGGCAAGACTCACCTCCTCTACTGTTGGGGGTAGAACGGGAGGGCCTGGTTCGGCTAACTGCTCAAGAACTGGCTCCGCGGGGGATGTTGATGGTGCATTGAGGAGCTCTTCAAAATGCGAGGCCCATCGTTTGTTGACGCTTTCGATGTCGCTGATGATGTTACCATCCTTGTCCTTACATAGGCTTGTCCTGGGTTGATATCCGTTCTTAACATTATTTATAAGTTTGTACGCCTGTCTAATGTTCTTACTGGCTAATCTTTGGTTTATTTGCTGTAACTGCTCGTCAAAATGTTTGCGTTTCTTACGTCTAATTAACTTATTAGATACTCGCCGAAGCTCGTTATATCTTTCTTTCTTGGCGGGATGCGCGTTGTGTGTATTGGCGATAGGCTTCATTTTTCGCCTCAATCGAGGCCCTGCATTCGTCGTCGAACCAGTCTGCTCGTCTGCGCCGGCCTTTATAGCCCACGACCTCTTCTGCGACCCCCTTGATGCTGTCTTTGAGCTCCTCCCAGAACTCATGGATGCCTAAATTGTTGATGTCATCAAGCATGGGCGACAGTTTTTCCTCTAGTGCTGTTGTATACGCAGCCGCCGTGGCATCATCAATCAAATTGTCAACCTCGAAGATCTTGGCAGGGTTGATTTTCCTAAATCCTAAATCAGGGGACCTAAATATTGCGTCAAACTACCGACCGATAGCTTTATTATCATATTGTTCAAAACTACTGGAACGTATTGTACGAGGGTGGTTCAAATATATGATCTAGACAAACGCTGTAGATGGCGCGCATGTATGTTTTGAGTATATGATAGCTGCGTCCCTTACGAACAGATTGGCGTAGTTTTCGTCGCGAAGGGATACTTTACGCTCGTGCTACGACCATGAGTGAACATCAAGTGCCGACCGCCATTGCGCAACGTATTGTCATTCGGTTTTTAGTGAGGAAGGCGTTAAGAATACGGAAGGTTTTCTGCGTTTGCACAATCCGTTCGGTAGTGAGTGCCTGAGTAGGACTGCTGTGGTTAAATGGGCCAAAGCGGTCAAGGATGGCCGTAATAGTCTAGTACAAATAGCTCAAAACCCAAACATCCAAAAATAAAAGAAATTTTTGATGCCAAATTGTTGAATACACTGCCTAATATACGCAGTAAAAAGTTACACAAATTTGCGCGATGGGTTAAGGGGGAGGGGGTGGCAAAGGGGTGAAAATTCAGTTTCTTGCAAATATCTGGAAAAATATGAGTCTGACCTTAAAATGAGCTGAGAACAAAACAAACTACATAAAATTACCTTTGTAATGATATGTAACACTCTAGACATTTTCTCAGAAAATTATACCCTAGACCCAAAAGTATTATAGTGAATTTACATTTTTTGAGTTTTACGTTTCGTACTGAAACTCTTGATAGAATGGACCTACTGTCATAAGATCTTGTCTATATATTGATAGCAATATTTTTTAGACTCGTACCAAAAATTGGAGTGCTCCGACCATTGGCGCCCCCCTCACTCCTCCTAACATTTTTCAAAAAGGCATGCCTCTAGCTTCTTTTCAAATTGAGCCAGGCAGATAAAATTTGGTGAGGTGCCTAGTCTAAGTCCCATTATGCTTTTTACCAAAAATTGTTACCATCCGATCAAAACTAAGGGTACTCCCCATACAAAGTCAACCAAAATGTTCGAGACAATTCGGCTGAACTCGGCACTATCATTGGTAGTGTAGAGTCCCTCATCCCCGAACACCTTCAATATCGCAAAATAACGGCGCGATGGATTCTCAAACTGTGGAACTTCTCCAGGATTACGCGCGTCTTTATACTGCGCGTCTTATGCTCGATACAATATCGGAATTGGGGTGGGAGGTACTAGAGCACTCCCCCTACAGTCCGGATTTATTACCCTGCGATTATCATATGTTTGGACCTCTGAAAGAAGCCCTCGGAGGTCAAAAAATTCAACACCGACGATGAGGCAGAGGAGTTTGTGCGCACATGGATGTCCGAGTTGTCCAAGGAATTTGTCGATACCGGCATCAAAAAGCTTCCGGAGAGGTGGAAAATATGGGAGTACCTAGAAAAACTGTAAATTTTTGTTATTTTTTTTCTATAATAAATAAACGTGTCAGAGCATTTGTCTCGATCATATTTGACCCTCGTATACAATTAAATTGATGAACATTTTGGCAATTTAATTGGCTCTGCTCGGCATGGTTTCCGTAAAAAAATCCACTACCACAAATTCGGCTGAATTTGTCGATTTTGTGGCAAACTCGTTTCAGAAGCGGCTGGATGTCCACGCAATTTATATCGATTTTTCCAAAGCCTTTCATACGGTGAACCATGTTGTGCTACTAAAGAAACTTCATGCGTTAAGTTTCCTCCCTTTGCTACTTTCGTGAATGCTTACCAGATTTTGCAAAGTAATTTATAATAACAGCATTTCATCGGAATTTACACCAACATCAGGGGTACCACAAGTATCTATTTCAGGGCCCTCCTTTTTTCATTCTTTGTAAATGACCTTCCTTCTATTCTAAGCAACCGATGTCTTTTGTACGCTGATGATTATAAAATAACAGGCGCGACAATCCAACATTGGACTAAGGCCGCAGGATGTGTTAGTGACATCCTATTTCCAAGATCTTATCTGCTTTTTGATGAGGTAATGAGATCAGCATCACGCTCAGCAGTGTTATTTATCCCCATAAATGGGTACTCGTTTAACATCTGAGTGAGATCATAGTCTGTCACAAGCTCGTGAGTTCGAAAAACACCATGGAACACGGTGAGATTCGAACTCATGAGCCTGTGCACCGAAGGTAAGCGCACTAACCGCTAGACCAGCCAGACTACTGATGATTGGAAGATGTTTATTTCTGTTTGATGCCTAGAAGATTGTCTTGCGTTGCAAGACGTATCGAAGTGTTCGGTAATAATCTACTCACTAAAGCTTTTCTCTACATTCTTCTTGTATTCCGTCAAAATGCTTCCTTTAAAACATGTGGACACAGTCTCAGACCTGGAAATCATCTTTGATTCAAAAATTCGATTTACTGATCACTATGAAAGTATAGTTAAAAGGGGCTCAAGGCTAGCGGGCTTCGTTCTCCGCTGCACTAGTGATTTTTGTTCTGAAATCAGTGCTGTGAAATTATTTAACTCTCTTGTACGTAGGATTTTGGAGTATGCTTCAATGGTTTGGTCCCCGACTACTGACATGTCTACTGATGCCATAGAGCGGGTTCAGCGAAGATTTACCAAATCATCATTTTTCAAATTTAAACTTCGTTATCTTCCTTACCCAGACTTGATTTCCTTAAACTCCTTTCCCCGGAAAAGCGAAGAACATTCCTTGAACAATGGTTTTTATACAAAATTTGCCGAGGATTTATACACTCAAGTTTAGCGGATAAAATTGATTATAGAGTTCCATTATAAAACACTCGATCAAATGCCATCTTTAACCCTCCTATAACTAATCTAGTTCTATATGCCAATTCTCCTTTGATTCGAATGATGAGAACATTTATGATTCTATGGAAGTTGGACCTATACCCTCTTCCACATTAAAATTTGGCAGTGCCATGTACAAGTGACCCTGTAAAGTTTTCAACAGCAAATATTGCCAAATTTGGCGTCCATCTTTATAACATAAAATCAATTCACGGTTTACAATTATGGCAGCCAATTGAAACATTGGGACAACGATGATCCAGGATGCAAAAAGAATGTATCTTTTTCGTTCAGTTCACCAAATAAAAATTAAAACAACGCAATCTACAATTGCAATGTTTCGCGTTCTTCAAGTAGGCTAATGTATCAAGTGTGTAATGGACTAATTCAGACACATGAGTGTAAATTTTTGAATTCGCTTGGTTACTACAAATACCATTGATCAGATTAATTTCAAATCATTGACATTTGTAAAAATCCCGCTCAAATTCAAAAATCGATTTATCAACGCCGTCTAGATAATAAGGCCGCAATGCAGAATCTTAGACGTCAAAATCAGCTACTAAATTTTGGTTATCGCCAAAGTTGCATTGTTTTGTTCTTACTTTTAATGACGTCATATGCTTGTTTTTGATTTTTGTTCATATCCGCCAATAAATTTAGTGGGTAGCTATGACGGCATTGTCCAGCTGAGTTGCGGATTTGATACGTATATATCACTGTTTCCAAACACGCGCTCTCATTTTCATGTAACAGATTATCCAGTAAATACTTTGCTACTAGGTCTGAGATTATGGGTAGGCGATGGGCTGCTTAGGTTCGTTTCTATAGCTCAATTCCGAAATTATTCTAATTATTAAAATTCAATCTTGGTTGCAAAAATTCAAAAGATTTTCCGCGCTATACATTGTCACGAATCCGAGTCTAAAGACCGAGCTATACACTTTACTGAATAACTTTAATTCGAAGTTAGCGCTTCCTGTGCAAGAAAAATCTCAGCTGGTGAGGCAGGTGTTTTCAACTAGCCCTTAAAATGGATGGCGCTCAAGTTGTATATCTATACATTACCGCTAAAACATATGATTTATTAAATTTATTTAATAAAGTTTTAGTGAGAAGGAGGGTGCAATCGTGTGCATTGAAGTGTTTGGCGTGAGCCTGCATGCACAGTTTTTCTCCCTTCTTTCAACCTGGCAAACATGGCAAATCTTTAATCATTCTTTCTACAAAATGGTGTTAGTATAAAAATTCAACCCCTATGCCAATCGGTTTATGAGAAGAAAATAGAGCGTGAGCTTTTGAATACAATACCTCGACAAAAAAAATCGAGACCTTAATTTGTTTCATTATTGAATGGTGTTCCGTCGAGATGAATTTTCAGGCTAAGTGGTCCGCAGACGTTTCTGAGTAGGGAACCGCTGACGTATATGTACATACATATCTACAAGATGGCGTTGCATTTATGCGTGTGAGTTAATCTTACAAGCAACAGCTGTTTTGACAAATGGGCCATAATGAAGTGGCATTGCCAAATGTTAATTTTGTTACTTTCAGTTGGCGGCCTTGTTCGTTTTTTATCCTCCTCACCTCTTCGCATCACCTTTCCACTTTTATATTGTGCACCATCCTTAAATTCAGTCCTGAATAATTTATCTCCCGTCAATTATATTTGTATGAACATTATATTGTTCTAGAGAAAAAAAAGGTTTCCACTTTGCCAGAAAAAAACTCTAGTTCGATGCTATCCGTTCTGTTCATTTCAATTATATTTATTTTGGTGCTATTATGTTCCATAATCGTCGGATTAATGTTCTTTAGTACCTCCCAGACAACTGAAAGTTGGTATAAGGATAGGTGCTGTTAAAATGTTAAAATGCTAAAATGTTAAAATTCAGATTGGGGACGGCGGTCGGGTGGGGCAACAGTCAAGGCGGAGACAGTTGGGTTTTGGCGGGAAGACGGCGCTTGGTTTTTTCTTATTGACCGGTGCAAGTTTTTTGGTTTCTTTGAGAATAAAAATTAAAAAATTGTGATTATGACGGGAGTTTATTTGCAGAAACAGGATTGATGAGCCGGATTCAGGAGGAGAAAAAAAAGTCCAACAGCTAAGTTTTGTGTTTTGGTTTGTGGTTTTCTGCGTCATTGTGATGGTTAGTAGTATTTCTGTGAATCTGACTTCCCCATAAACAAAAATCCAACCTTAAATTAGAAGAAATGTTCAGCGCTCCGCCATGAGCTACAGCTAGAAAAACAATTAAGTTCGCCTGACTCCTATCCAGTGTGCAATGTGCATTACCGCATGGGTTGTTGGGTAGTGGCATAAGCATTTTTATACCCTTCGCTTATTAGGCGAAAAGGGTATATTAACTTTGTCATGAAGTTTGTAACGCATTGAAGGAAGCATCTCCGACCATATAAAATATGTATATATATGATCAGCGTGACGAGCTGAGTCGATTAGACGATGTCCGTCTGTCCGTCTGTCCGTCTGTCCGTCTGTCTGTCTGTTGCGACGCGTTTTACTCGGCCAGTTTAAAAGCTATGGAGCTGAAATTTTGCACACATGCTTCTTTTTGCTGCAGGCAGTTTGTATGTTTGAATCGCTAAAATCTGACAAGGGGGTCGTGGGGCTGCCATACAAACCCACCCCCCAAAATTAGGTTCTTCTTAGAAAAACTTTTTTATTTATCCACCAATTTCAATCTAATTTCACACAAATGTGTTTTAATTGGTGACACACGACATATGTGAAAATCGACTAAATCAAACAATGGGGTCGTGGGGCTGCCATACAAACCTAGTCCCCCAAATGAGGTTCTTCTAAGAAAAACTTTTTTTATTTTCTCATAGATTTCAATAAAATTTCGCATAAATGTGTTTCTAATGATACCACAAAACATATGTAAAAATGTACCAAATCGGACCATGGGGTCATGGGGCTGTCATACAAACCTAGCTCCCCAAATTAAGTTCTTCTAAGAATTTTTTTTTACACACCAATTTCAACCAAACTTCACACAAATGTGTTTCTATTGATGACACAAAACATATGTATAAGCAGATGGAGTCGGACCATGTGGTCATGGGGCTACAATACAAACCTAGCCCCCCAAATCAAATTTTTCTAAGAAAAACTTTTTTATTTGCACACCAATTTCAATCAAACCTCAGAAAATTATATTTCTATTGATGCCACATAACAAACGTGAAAATAAATCAAATTGGACTATGGCGTCGTGGGGCTACCATACAAACTTAACCCCCAAAATTGGGTTCATCAAAAAATACTTTTTTATTTGTACATATACACAAATTTCAACCAAACCTCATGGAAATGTATTTTGATTGATGTTACAAAACATATGCAAAAATGAATTAAATCGGACCATGGGATCATGGGGCTGGCATATAAACCCAACCCCCAAATTAGGTTCTTCGAAGTAAAACTTTTTTATTTGTCCACCAATTTCAACCAAATCTCATAGAAATGTGTTTTAATTGATGCCACAAACATTCGTAAAAATTGATGGAAAGGCCATGCGTTCATAGGGCTGCCACACAACCCCCCCCCTTTCCTCTTTCTGGTTCTTATAAGAAACCCACGTCCCCCGCTTCTCCCAATAAATCTTCGACACAGCACTTATGTGAAAATTCAAAAGCATGGAAGCGGGGAGGACTGAACACAAGTCATAGGAACGCCCGAAAAAACTTTTAGCCCGAGGGGTGCGAAGGGTATCCAAATTTCGGCCGCGCCCGAAATTAGCCTCGGTCTCGTTTTGTTTGTAGCCATCAGAGCACCCCGCTTTGAGTTCCCATGCAATAATGAATTAGCAAACCCTGTCATCGGGGCCGGTCGGAGCCCTATCAAAATTGCGCCTGTTCCAGCTCCGTCTCATAAATTTTTAGTAGTGCTTTAGTCTTACTGAGCACAGTGTTGCCGTCGCGGACAAATTACGTGGGGATGCAATTTGTCGACCGAGTTGGGTGCAAGCTGGCCACACTTGGCCATCGTATGGCAGTCCCGCTGGGCTTGCGCAACAAAAAAAACGCCCGCATGTACGTTTGTTAAAAGTATATATACATATGTATATCGGGCAGAAAACCCCCTCATTCGGTTCTCGCCATCACCAGCCATTCGATCATGCAAATTTGTATCTCCTTAGTTTGTTAATGTTAACCCTGGTATGCGAGATCCCTTTTTAATGTAGAGGACAAGGGACAACGGGCAGCGCAAACCCTTCCCAACACCTAACGCTCTGAGCTACAGCAAGCGCATGCCGCTGCTGACTCGTTGAGGAGCCCCCTCTTGGCCTAACCTGCACGGTTGTATAGGAATTGGATCCGTCCCGTGGAACATCTCCGGATGTCCAGCGTCCTCCGTTACAATCCTCCTTTAGACAATCTGGCGACTTTACTTCAACGAAGTGTTTTTCACATTTTCAATCACAATTTAGAAATTTTAAAACTATCAAGTTGATTGAACAATATCTGCCCTTGGAGAATAATAAGACTTTCAAGAAATGCTGCAAAACAACAAACACCCAATGTTTCTTCTTTAGCAAGCTGACAATTATCTTAATGGGGCATTCCCGCCTAGACTCCCTACGGAAGCATTTTGTGACCAAGACTTGATAACATCAACGCTAGAATCACAAACAAACTGGATGTTTTTCAAACCTCTTCATTTAGCCAAAATAATGTTCCATCTCAACTCTAAGCGTCTCCCATAACGAACAATTTATAAATCTCAGATTTGGCTACTTGAAGACAAAAACCAGTCAGTTTGTCAAGCTAGACTTGATTTCTCTTCCTACATATCCGTAATTTAAATACATAATTAAATATTGGATTGCTCCTCCCATCAATTCGTACAATTGGTCAGTTTGACACGTCGCGTCTGTTCAAAAGAATGCAATGCACAATGTGCATTTATCCGTTATGATGAATTGTTTGCAAATGATGTTCATGCAGCCAAAAAATGGCGTGCTCTTAAGCATGTAGTGAACTTAACCGTTTTGAAATGTATAGAATGGATGATGCAGGGAAATTTTGTTCTCTTGTCCGAGTTTTGCACTTAAGGGTGTTGCACTTATCCGTGTTTTACTGTATAATAAAAATGTATAGTCGAATGAATGGTATCGAGATATAAAGTTTCAAGTTGACCTTTCGATGTTTTATGCCATCTCGATTAGCTAGTTTCGGCCGCACCTATGTATACTATGTGCTGTACACCCTTAACTCTTGTCGCACACAAAACGATTTCTCAACTTAAATTGGACTTTAAAACGTATCGAAACTTTACAAGATTTACGACTTTACCGTCAACGAAAGTAAATCGAAACACATGGGAATTGAAATTTCCTTTCGTTTTTTTTTGTGAAATGATAAAGGTATATTCTGTGTATACATAGTATTCCCAATTTTCAAATATTGATGATATTATGGTATCGAGCACCGAAATCAAACCCCCCCGTCCCTAAATCAACGCTTTTCCCAATTTCGACTTGAGTCAAAAGTTTTTGAAAACTTCCCTGCCAGATACACATGAATGGATATGTATACATACATGCAGATGTTCAAGACAATATAATACGGAATTCTAATCAAGAGAGAACGGCATAAATACTTGTGTCCCTTAATTCCGCAGGGCATTTGATTTTGGTTATTTGTCTCGTCGCAAACGTTTCGTTATACATATACTATAACACTGTGCCGCCTGAATCCCTGAAATATGTCAAGAACGTTTTCAACAAACGAACAAAAAAGATATTCACTTCAAAAGGACAGTAGACTCCTTTTTTTCTCTCTCGCTCTTACGATGTGACACAGCCATACGCGCTGAAATTGTACATTTAGGCATGTGGATGAAAAAGGGCTGGAGGATACTGTTGCTGTTGGAGAATATGGAATTTTGATTTCAGAACGTTTGTAAAAATTCAATTGGGACTGGTTTGAATTGGAATTGAAAATTAGCCAGACGAGTAGATTGTGGATTGGGACCAGAGAAACGGTTGACGCATTCCTAAATGGAAAATCGTTTTAATTTAGCATTTGATTTCGAAAAAAAAAATTAGATTTTTGCATCATATTTTAAGCAATACGCCAAAATACCCTATATCGGTACGTGTAAAAGTAGCTGCGCTACAAAATACCCGCACAATAGGTTCCTGTGGAAATTTGCTAAATGTGATGGAAAGTTATGTATGACAATTGTGCAAACCGAACTTCGTACACTGTCAATACGAAACTGACCAATAAAGCGCTCACCAATACCAGCTGCCCTTATTGCTAAATGATTTTAAATTTAACATTTCACATTTTACCGTTAGACCTCAAGTGTCCTTCGCTATAGCATATGTATCGACGAGTAGTTTTGAGGCTTTGTTCAGTTAGATCCATAAGAAGATACCAATTCTTCACAGACGATTATCTATCTATAAGTTAGCGTTCTGTTAGAAAACTCGAAAAATCTTTTCCGAAAATTTTACCTTGCACTGCAGAGTAGCTACGAACTTGTCACTAATTCCTTTCCTACCGTTATAGATATTTTCACGGAATCCTGTTCATTTATACGCCGACAGGGATATTTTTGAGGAAATAGAAACTTTGAATTCTACACGACTACAGACTTTATTATAATGCCCGCTGTAAAGATATTTCTAAAAATCCGTCCCAAAACCTCGTGAGCTACTAAGTTCTACCTTTAAAAATGTGTTCATTGTCCCTTTTCTAGGCGTCAGTAGCTGTAAGTATTGTTCTCGTAACCAGTGCGCAGTCTAAAGGTACGTTGTCCTCGACACGACTGCATCGGCTCTAGCGACAGCGACTCGCTCATTTCATATAAAAACTCATTTTTCTCTCATTCTAAAAACGAGTTTTTATATGAAATGGGCGAGTCGCTGTCGCTAGAGCCGATGCACATGCAGTCGTGTCGAGGATAACGTACCTTAAGAGAGGACAAGCCGGGCGGTCGCCCGGGGTGCGAAATTTTTGAGGCAGCATTTCAACCTTGTGCGGTCGTGCTCTGTGGCCGTGATTGTCCGGTCGCCACTCTCTGATATACAGATTTATAGAGTAACGAGTATTCGAGTAACGAAATTGATCAAATGAACCGGAAATATATTATTCATTTTCATGAAGTATGAGACAATGGAAACATTTCTTTTCTTCCGAGAGTAATGTTAGATGTCGTTGCGTTTCGTTTGCAATCCGGTAAGATTTATTTATTTGCTTAAATGAAATACCCTAGGAAGAAAGCTAAACGACCTTCAGTATAAATTAAATGCTGGAGATTTACTTTCTAGAAGCAACTATACGAGTACATATATGCCTGTTGGTAAGTGGCATGGCATGTTAAGATGAGGCAGACTTTTGTTAATGGTACCCTAATTAACTCGATAAAAAATATTGAGAAAACATAACTGCAGTAATTTGCCTTAACTATTGTAATTTTCTCTTCGGTTTATACCAAAAATAGAAGCTTCTAGTGACGACTGAAAAGTTTCAAGTTAAACGAATTTATAGAACATCCAAATTGTCATAAATTTTTAATTTTAATTTGGTAGCTCGAAAATCAACGAAAAATAAATCGGTGCTTAAAAAATGCCTCCTCGTATATGTCATGTATCAGTTTGTCTCTCAACACAATAAACTATTATGAAAATTTTGATTAACACTGCGCCATGAAGTTATTTCTGAATAATCTATACTTTTAGGAGTGGCGTGTCTATGGCAGCCCCGCGCTTCGTCCGATTTAAATAATTCAAACATACAAACAGACTATGTACAACAAAAACAAGTTCATCTGAGAAATTGCTCTTTTATTATAGATTAATTGACTTAGGGGTACCTCAGGGATCTGTATTAGGGCCGTTATTTTTTCTAGTTTTTATAAATTCCCTATTTAAACAGGATTTTAGTAGTACACTTACAGCGTTTGCTGATGACGTAGCATGTTCCTTTAGTAACAAATCGCTGATTGACTTTATCTCTAACATTAACTATGACTTAGAATTACTTAGGATTTGGTTTAGTACTCATAGGCTTTCTATAAGTGAAAAAACAAAGTTATTGTTATTTAACTCTATTTCACTCGATTTAGCTTCGTTTTGGTTCCATCATCAAAATTGTAAAAAGTTTGTGCTACCTACTGAGCCACCTCACGGATTGGATAATAGTAAAACTTTTCATTCTGAAGGCCTGTGCTCAGTTAATTGTTTCCCTATTGAAATAGTTACCAATTTCAGATATTTAGGAGTCGTTTTGGATAATAAATTTGATTGGTCTCAACATATATCCAATTTAAGTAATTCGTTGTCTTTTATCATCAGGCAATTTTACCTTTTACGCCAGTACTGTTCGTTCAATCTATTAAAAATAATTTACTATAGTATTTTTCACTCTAAACTGGAGTATGGCTTATCGTGCTGGGGTAGCACTTATAAAACGAGATTATGTCCAATACTGACAGCCCAAAAGCATGTAGTAAGACTTATATGTAATAAAAACCGTCTACACAGTAGCTTTCCGTTATTAAAGGACTTACATATTCTTCCGTTGATTCATTTATATTCTTTTAAAATATTAAAGCTTTTTTTCTTGCGTTGCGGATCTTTATAACTTACGACTTAACAATGCATTTTTGGTAAACATTCCCCGTAGTAGAAGAGATTGTTACTCTAAGTTTTTTACGTGTTCCGCTCCTAGAATGTTCAACAAGCTGCCGCTTACTATAAGAAAAACTCGAGTCCTTCCAAAATTTCTCAGAGAAGTTAAATCGTGGCTATTAAATCTTAGCTATGAAGAAATTTGTTCGTTACTTTACAATGTGATGGTGTAGTGTAGTATTATACAGTTTTTATTTGTTTTTATTTTTGTATACTATTATCGAATAATAAATTTTAAGTTCGTTCTATCCAACCGCTTATCTTTTTTGCTTCCATGTCTATTTTAATCAATCTATTTTTTTTTTTATTATATTCTTGTTCTTTTTTGTTATCTATTTCTTTGTATTATCTATATCTGTACCATATTGACTTCCTTTTAAGTTGTGAATTAGCTTTTTTACCTGCTGTCTACCCCACAAATTTTCTTTTTGTTAAATATCATTTTTTGACATTCGATACTAATTTTTAAAATTATAGAATGTATTTTTGTAGAAAAAATCAATAAATATCTATCTATCTATCTATCTAAAAAAAAAGAAGTGTTTCTCAACAGGTGGTCCGCGGTCCGAAGGTGGTCCGTGAGAGCCTAAAAGGTGGTCCGCGGAATCCGCCAGCTACTCATAAAAATTAATTATTTATCTGTGACTAAATCAAAATTTTAATTTTCGTTGAGCAATGGAGCTTTGGATACCTCATGATATTTTCAACCGTGCCGAAAAAAGAATTTCTTTTCCATAGTGTTTTAAAACCATCAACGGAATTAGTCTGGACGTGTAATGTTAGAATACAGGGATGTAGCTAGAATTTGGTTTTGGGAGGGGTCCAAATTTGTCTGTACTACCAAAGTTTCGGTTTATCATTTTATCTTTTAGGCAAAAACCAGGGGCGGCTTTTGCGAAAACTGCGCGATCGATTTTTGCTAGGGTCTTGAGAGAGGAAAACTATGAATGAAAAATGTATAGCAATATTTTAGTGCATAATTCGAGTACATAATAATTTTTGGGCGACATTGATGGTAATTTTAAAGTCCAAAAAATTCTCGCAAAACCCTCGCAACAGAATTATTTAAATCTGCCTATATTCACGATTAAGTTCTAACTGAAAAACGAAAAAAAATCCACATTTTGTTCAAAGATCCTAAAGTCGAACTCTGAAGATTTGCGCACGTTACTTAATTTTCTTTTCATTAACGGGCGTTTTTCTGTAAGTTTTCATGGTGCAATTACGAGTCACATCGTCACTCAACAACAGTTGCACCAAAGTATAAAATGTCGAAATCCTGGTTGTCAGAAATGTTCAGCGTCCCTTAAAGTGCTGGCTCTCCGTTCTCGCAAAGCGGGGCCACCGCAGATGGGGTCATATTTCCGAAAATGTTGAAGAAAGGATGGGGCCCAAATGCCTGTGTAGAGCATGCTGCGGCGCGCATTTGCTGAAATTCCAAATCCTGGATATCATTTCAATCCAAAGAAACTTAAAAAAAAATAACAGTTGAGAAAGTTGTCATTTTTTATGTGCAGTTTCGTTGTAGATTTGCCGTTTGTGTGTGGCCTTAATCATCTTCATACTCCATTAGTGAAAAGCCGAACTCCAACTGACCCCAATTTAGTATGCAGAGTTGACATTTGTCCCGCACTGCTCCTTTTCGTAATTTACGAATGCCACGACTACTTCCGTGCAGAACATTATTCCGGGAGGGGTTTAAGGAAAAACGGTTCGCGGTTCCAGGAAATCCATCCCACAGCCGGTTTTTTTTTTTACATCAAATAATTTCGGAGGAGGTTTAATCCTCAAAACAAAGCTCCTACGTATGATCGACACTGCTTCGAGTAGCATAACGCGACACCACCGTCAACATTTCATAGCTCACTAAGTTCGTATTTTGGCTAGGTCCCAATGGGAGATTTCCTATCTGTAGTGGTGAATTTTTAGGGAAGAAATTTTCAGCGGGAGTCGAATTTGCATGCGGTGCTGTTCGACTGGAATGGGGGACACAGAGTCAATAACCGGGACATTTTCACCTAAAGAGCCACGTGTGGTTACCACGTCCAATGCACAAATTTATATAATTAAAAATCTGTAGAAGTCATTAGCGAGTTTAAATTTCGGATATCAAATTATTCGGTGCATTTCGCAATATTCTAGCAACGCTCAGAACCAAAACCATCCACAGAACAAGCCACGAAATCTTATTTAAGCATGTGTTGGAATGTATGATTGAAATTGGCTTTCTACTTAAAAATATCCTACCTAATTCAGTCTAACTAAAGGAAATAGTTATTCTGCTGGCGCTCGATTTAATTGAGGTTTTTGTTAAGTCATGGTTTGTTCTGTAGATGGTTTTGCTCAGAACCCATGCATTGTACAGTCCTGCTAAACTATTGTTGATTACGTTCCGCAAATATTTGTCATCAATACTCTGCAGCCGAAAGCTCAAAGTTCTTTAGTGCTTGGTAAGTTTGGGCTTGGGCCTGATTGCAACATTTGTTATGACTGTAGACAACAAATCAGATCGAACGTTTCGAGCGAGTGTTTGGCCACGTTGTCGTGGAGTTTTTTCCCTGGTTGTCTCATATCAGAGGCCAAGCAGTGGTTGAAACAGTAGAATTTGCAATTAAACTAACTTCGAAGAAGGAAAGGATAGATGCCATGGTCTGAAAAAGAAGCATTCATACTTTTTTTTTGTGGAGAACAGAAAAACGAACATAAATAAGCATCCCTATTGTTTGGAAAATAGCCAACACTGGACCCGTCTTGGAATACTTAATTATAGCATCATCATCATCATCATCATCGCCCTATATTTATATATTTATTTGCTAAACACTCGCTCGAAGTGGTCACTCAAATTTATTTTTAATTTCCGCTGTCAACAAAAGCAACAGAAGCTAATAGTCTCGTAAGAAAAAAATATACAACTTTCTTAAATGAGTTCGTTTTATAAACCATTAAAAAATTGCGCGCCCTTTAATGCCTATTTTGTTAACTTTTCAATTCACCACCGTAAACGGAAGAGTCTATAATCTCATCAGAATGCCTTATGTAGTGTGTCCCAAATTAAGGAGAAATCTCTTTTTGGACAGGGATGTTACATCCATCCAGGCCCGTGCGCAGCATTTCTTATTAAATACTATTGTTCTCATAAGGCAAAAATTTAACTTCATAAAAATGTAAACTGTCGTTGTTAATTTATACCTTGCCAAAAGAATTTTCTCTCGCCGCTAGACACCATCCAGTTCCGGACAGTTCAAGCACATTCGTGGTAGAAACTCATAAGTGTTGGTATGCAATCCGAAAAGCGGTATTTTCCCTATACCGAACGTATTGTAATTCAAAGATAAATGTAACCGCGCGGCATGTGTAGATTGTACATAGTGGGTGAACTATTGTAGGGCATTGCAGGGAGTTTGTTGTTGATTGCGACATTTCAAGGCTCTAGCTGCCAAGGTTTAGAGGTTACATCCGTCAAAAGATGAGATTTTAAGATGAAAAAATCAATCATTGTACTCTATTCCGATTCCCTTATCAACCTCTATAGGAAAATGCATACTAATGAAATGACTCAGCATGGGTTTTAGGTAGTTTTTTTTTCTCAAATTTCATTAAAATCCATTTAAAAAGGCGTTACAAGCCGTGCTCTGTGGCCATGATTGTTCGGTCACTACTCTGTGATATAGAGATTCATAGAGAGAGAGAGAGTTTCTAAACTCGTCATGACCCGCCGCAAATTTATTATTCAGAAGAAGATGATAAGAAACATTCTTATTGTAGAATAATAAACTAACAATGCGACTAATAAGTGGTATGGCTGACAGCCGTATCACACTCCGAATTTTGTTGTCTTTGTAACGTTGACAATTACACATGCCACACGGTAGTCGTCAACGCACCATCCTCCACTAGGAGTTAGGGTAAATCAAGGTAGGTAAAAGCCTAGGGGAACGACATGGCATCCCTATCGTAACTATATGAAGAAATCCTTATTCTCCTCGTGAAATATTGCCAGCAGGTTTACATAAGATTTATACCTCAGGCTCGTCCTTTGGTATTTGGTTTACTATAATTCGGTGACTCACCCCTCACTCCGCTCAGATCTCACACTGTCAGTCTCGCATTAAGGTACGTGTTCGTAGAGACGACCCTTGGGATGATCGCTCAGCGATCGTAGTTTTGCATCCAATTCCGAGCCATATTTGCATATTTTGTAATGGTGTTACTTTCCATGTGTCGACCATAACATGTCTGCATAGAAAATATGCGCGTATAGTTGTCAGAACCGATGGTTTAACTGCGATCGCTGAGCGATCATCACATGAGTCGTCTCTACGAACGCGTACCTTTAGAGCATTCGCCAATATTTTTGCGAAGCAGTGCTGTTGCGAAATAGGATAAGACGAAGTGCAAGCGCAGCGAGCAGTGAGCTAATGGAAAGCAATTTGTTGGATTTAGATCTCTGGCTCGTCCATACATTTACTCAAATCCTATAGCTCGTCTTTTAACTAAGATCTCGCTGTCTGTCGCCCTTTTCACAATTCGCCAAAAAGTTGATACGTAGCGCTGCTTGGAAATAGGATGAAGCGAGCGCAACAAGCGGTGAGTTAATGTCAGGCAATTCGTAAGCTTTATATTTCTGACTCGGCCATACATATACCCAGACCCTGCACCTCCCCCTTTACTCCAGTAGTCTGCCTGGTCTAGCGGTTAGTGCGCGCACCTTCAGTGCACAGGGTCATGAGTTCGAATCTCACCTAGAGATGTTACGGATGTCCGCATCCGCATCCGCAATCGCGGATTATCCGCATAAAAATTAAACTCCGCATCCGCATTCTCATCCTCGTCTTATAAATATTTACATCCGCATCCTCATCCGCGATCCTCATTTTTGTATGCAGACAATTAGCGGATATATGCGACCCACGTGCTACTTTGTAACTATAAAGAAATGCATTGAGACAAATTGTATTCTGTATCGCATACACAACTGAGCTTCAGTTTGTCGGTCAGCACAGCAGGAGCGCGCTCCATTTATATGATTTGAGTAGTCAGCGATGACTACAGACTACGAGTGAATTAAGGAACGCACTCCGGTTCGCATTTTTGTGACTAGTGTTTGAGTGGTTTTGTTTTAAATGAATTGAACTGAGGCGGTTGAAATGCGTTTTTTCAAGGTGAAGCAAAGTAAGGAAGTATGCAACTTTTTAATTTTTAACCACACTAATCAGAGGAATTTCAACTTTTTTTTCATCTTCATGAAAAGTGTGAAACCTAAATATTCGATCATATACATATTCGATCATATCCTCATCCCTCATCCGCATCCTCAAAAATTTCTCCATTAATATCCGCATCCGCAACCGCATCCTCATCCGCTAAACACGATCCGTTACATCTCTAATCTCACCGTGAGCGATGGTGTTTTTCGAACTCGCGAGCTTGTGACGGACTATGATTATGGGGATAAATAACACTGCTGAGCGTGATGCTGATCTCATTACCTCAACAAAAAGCAGATACGATCTTGGAAATATGATGTCACTAACACATCCTGCGGCCTTAGTCCAATGTTGGATTGTCGCGCCTGTTATTTATTTATTTAATGTGTACAGTGCTCTCCATGACGGAATAGCGGAGGCTCCAGAGAACGATGAGTAAGGTAAAGACTGCGGGAACGATCAAAAACATTCATAATTCAATGAGGAGGCGGTAACCGACCGTTTCGACCCCAAAAGTATCGTGAAGTAAGTCACAATCTAAATTACACAATCTTTTGCGTTACAGCCGTAAGTTGTACGGTCTCAGGTTAGATGATTATATGGATTTCATGCACTATTCACAAGTATCCTAGAAACGGTAAGAGAAGACGTCAGGCTATACCAATTACAAAAAGATTACACATCTTTAGACAATTTAAAAACATTTCATATTTCGTCAACATTTCGTAGGTTTTCATGCAGCTCCAAACTCCGTCAATTTTTAAACTTACATATCAAAGAGCTAACATCACACCAAGTAACATTAAAGACTGGATGAAAACCAATATTAATAAAACCCTAAAAATCCAAACGTGAACGAAGCAAAAATAACTTTTTCATACTTATTTGCCACTAAAAGAGAAATGTTGCTATATTTTGAGATATTTTCCATTACTTCACTAATCAGTTCAAGTCCCTTGAGTAATCAGCTACTGGGTTTAAAGGACAGCCAGGAGGGATCTAATCTAATGCCGGACTCTTGCCAGGAGTGTGTTATTATGCTTCGTATTGAATTTGGAATTGGAACTCCCCAATCTATAGACGAATGAAAAATCATCCTGTATGAAACAAGGATCGAAGAGTAATAGTACTCGTAATATAATGTGGAATGGAAGGGTAATCCAATAACTTTTGAGTTAGGAGCTTGGGTATCAAAATTTTATTTATAAGAAAATTAGTTAGGTAATGGCTTCCATCATCCTAAGTTAAGCTAAATACATACGGAGAACTATGTATACCTACTAATTCAAAATGTATAAAAATAAATAACAGGCGCGACAATCCAACATTGGACTAAGGCCGCAGGATGTGTTAGTGACATCCTATTTCCAAGATCTTATCTGCTTTTTTTTTTTTTTTTTTATGAGGTAATGAGATCAGCATCACGCTCAGCAGTGTTATTTATCCCCATAAATGGGTACTCGTTTAACATCTGAGTGAGATCATAGTCTGTCACAAGCTCGTGAGTTCGAAAAACACAATGGAACACGGTGAGATTCGAACTCATGAGCCTGTGCACCGAAGGTGCGCGCACTAACCGCTCGACCAGCCAGACTACAATTCAATTCAATTCAATTCAAAATGTATAACACATCATAAAACGGATTTAGAAATTCCCCTGACTCATTTCCTACTCGATGAAAACTATTATTATGTACAGTGTGTTTACAGCTTTAGAGCTCGGTTTCAGCTCAGACTGTGGCTAAAGTGTTAAAGAACAACTGAAATTAATTTATATCTAAAATTAAAATTATCTAGTTGAATGCATTTCATTATTTAATTTAAGATTAAATTTTTACTTCTAGGTACTCAATTTATGTCCTTCACTTTACAAGTTATTAAAGAATAAATGTCACTGTCAGTCTCATTGACATTAGTCAATATCAGATCTCTTACAATTGTCTCATACCTTCCAACCATACATTGTGTGCACTTGATGAGGGTTTCAGATTCAACGTCTCAGATGTTGCCTTGTTCTCTTTCTCCAAGTTGTCTTAAGTGTATCCAAAAATAGACTCTAAAGTGTTAACCATTTCGCACCTAAAACATCATTTCGATATTACTCACTCATAGATCTCAACGTTTGCTTAAAAGTCGGACGAGGACTATAAGATGCTCTTATGGCAAGGACAAACACGAACCTTGCCAAGCCAAAGAGCAAGGAATCCTATCTTCGATTGGTGGGTTTTCTCTCGAGTGAATTTGCATTTCTTTATATTTTTTCAGGACATTTTCCCTTTCGAAAATACAGATATATATACACCTTTTCAGAACACTTGTGACGTGAGGCCTCGTTAGCACATCTTTTTGAATATTCGACGAAACGAAGGGCAATAAAGATGTGAATGTTGAGAATTCAGATAATACGTATGCTATGAGCAGGTGAAAAATATATAGACGTCAAGAAAAATTGTTGCGAGGAAGAAAGCTAGAACTCAATTTCGAGATTTTGAATGGTGAAAGCAAGATTGTATGCAAAGAGAGGTTGTATGTAATATAAAGTACTTCGAGAAGAGAAAAGTGATGAGATGAAACCGGTATATGCATACATATTTTAGTCCTTACAGGTTTGGCTGTCAATCTGTCAATGAAGAACTGATAAGCTAAAGAGGCGGCGATGTATTACATATACATACACGTCATTGAAGTGGCGCGGTGTGATGCGCGTGCTGCGAAAATCGATTCGCACGGAATTCATATCAACAGTCAGGTTTAAATTTACGGAAATTCCTTTAAATAAAGGCAGGAGTTATTCCAATGCATACAAAATGAGTAAAATGGCAAATGGAAACATCTTAAATTCCAATATATGAATTGGTTTGAACTTGAGGTATGCAAATTTAAATTTCTTATTTGGATAAAAATATACATAAGACAAAAAATCAAAAAAATGAAAGTTCACATCGTTAACCTTGCAGAAACGACTAGCATAGTCATCCATTAGCAACACCTATGATACCACTTACTAGCCAATACCAATTTTCCTACTCCTTTACACTGTCAGTTAAACTGAGCACACCATCTTTCCGGTCGTTATAATACCGCCTGAACTGAATTGTAACACTCAGAGAAAAAAACGCACATTCATATTAAAAGCTCCACATTTAAATTGAACGCAGCATTCGTTTGAAAAATCTCGTTTGATTTGAACGAATTCTCATTTACGCTAAGAGAATTTCTTTTAAAACAAAAGAGCAGCCAAACCGCAAACGACGGTCGTTTAAATCAAAAGATTCCGCATTACATAGTAATGTGGTGTATACATTCCTTTACGTAACAAATACACATACCTAAAGGACGCGATGCCAAAATGTCATTTGTTTCAACGTAGCAAAACAGGTAGTTAAATACTTCTGGCCGGTCCGATGAGTCTCGCGTGTTCAGTTCATTCCAAACAAATGTGTAGTGTCTAACAACAAACGCGTATTAGAATCTTCGTCGATGTTAAGAGTGTTTTCGATAATTTACTTTTGCATTCATCTGGAGGAATGGACGCTTGCACACGTGCAATTTAAGTTTAGCGGGTGTTAGAATAAAAGTGTAATGTATTAACCATATTAAAATTATACCTAAATAAAAAATAAAGTGTTTTTCTAAAGTTTTCATAAGTTTTATTCTTTATTGATTTGTCAACCCAGGTAACAGTAAGTATCTAATCGAATGGAGGATGGACAATCAAACGGAATGTATTATTTTATTTCAGCAGAGTTTGCTTTTAATTCCATGTAAAACTCAATTATTTTGAATGAGGTAATTTCTATGAAATGAAAACGCGATGCGTTACTTTCGAAATAAATACCGTTTCATTAAAAAGAATGCTTCGTTTATTTTAAATAACAAAAATGTTCAATATAAAAACGAAGACGTTTGATACAATTGCCTTTCATTTATTTAAAGTGTTTTACCCGTTTACAATAAAAGAATAAGTGTTTATTTCAATGAAAAATACGTTTAAATCGACTGGCTCCTTCTTTCCAGGTAAACGTAAATTCTTTTAATTCAAACGCTTTTTTACAACTCATTATGCTTTTGAAAGAAACGCCACTCGTTAGAATTAAACGCATTTGCGTGTGGAGCCGAATCAAAAGCGCAAATCGTTTGAATTAAATATATTTCGTTCAATATTAGTGAATATTTCTCTGAGTGAACGAGGTACCTATCTAGGTGTGAGCCTCGCCCTCTAGGTTAGACTTCGGCATTAGACTAGAAAATAAATTAGAATATTTCCATTTTAGACTTTTTTAAAAGCTCTATAACTTTTAAAAGAATGCTAGTTCAGCCGTAAAATTTTGTATAAGTATTCACAATAAGTTCAAGATCATTTTAAGGTAATAATTGAGTCGCTCCGGTCAAGGACCCCCATTATCCCCCCATTTAAATTTGCCAAAACGGCATGTCCATAACTCCCCCTAAAATTGGAGCAGAGTGCTAAATTTTGGTTTGTTGCGATTGGAGGTCATAGTCACCCCACCCACCAAAAACAGCTCATTCGGATAAAAACTAAGGGTACCTCCCATATAAAGTGACCCAAGACAACTTTGTTCTACAGTTAATAAAATGAGTAGTACGTAGAACAAACTCCTGATGGGCCACTTGTTACATGTGCGGCTATAACTATGACGTACCTGAAACTAAGTTTTCCCTTTATAGGAGAATAAAGATTTAAAATAAAAGGAAGTCTTTTTTAAATTATTTTTCCTTGGATATAACTTCAGCTTTTAGTATGTGGCATCACTCTGCTCTCTTAAAATTTCCAAGGATGAGTCTGGTTTACGGTTATAGTGACAGTCGGTTGTCAGCAACGCTTTTCATTCAACAAACTTTTGCATCGTTATAGTCAAACGCTACATTTCATTTCAAAAACCCAGAGATAGTTTCACACCCGGACCAAAATCCGAAGCCACAATAGCTGAGCATTTGCGTAAATGTCTCCTAAGACAACAACGTTTCACAACACGGTCAATTCCGATTGTCAAAGTGGCTGTTAGCTTTTGTCCTTGTATAAATAATAATTCTTCAGTAGACAAAAAGCTCGCTATTGGAACCCAATTTTAAGAAATTTTTATCAATCAAAATTTTCTCTCAATTTTAAAATCGGAGTGCAAAATAGAATATTAATTTTCTCAATTAATCAAAGAACATTGTTGATGTACAAATTTTCTCACTCTTTGCAAAGTAGTCCATTAACCCAACTTTATAGCCACCTAATTAACGTGTCCTATACGCCCGTCGATAGACATTACACTAATTAGAGCAAATTTGTAATAAAAGCTATACTGGACTTAGCTAAGTCTTTCTGTTATTTCACCGTTATCGATTATTCCACTGAGAATAGTCACAGCAATTAGTTTTATTTTTCTATTATAATTAATGGCGACAGTATGCCACCCACAAATCTTCTCATATGAGTATTCCCGCAACATCAGGAGACTTTCCACATGGAGAATATTGTCCGTATGTATGTGACAAAGATACCGATTTCCAAGGACAGTTGTATACAGGGTGGCCTGTAACTGGCACTTCGTAAACCTATGGTAGATACTACAGTTTATTACGTGTAATGTGGTTAATCCAAATTGTATTGCTCTACCTTTTAGCGTTAATACGCAGCCATTGCATTTTTTGGAGTTTTGTCCAAAACTATAAATTACTATGAAAACTCTAGCTTCTGACTAATTGCAACTAAAGAGTGACATCATTATTCTGAAAGTGCACAAAGTTTTGACATTGCTACAATAACAAACTGTGGAATCTACCATCAATGGCGAATTCGGTTCCAGGACACCCAGTATAAAGGGAACAGATTTGAACAGTGAACACAGAGAGTAAAAACACACCCATACAGGGAGTAATAGAGAAAATAAATAGAGAAAACTCACTGCACGCTTATTTGATTCATTAAGATAAAATGAAGATTCCATTTCCAGACACTAAATCCTTAAATAAAATTAAAAATGTTTTTTTCTATTTTTGTTCTGCCTTTGAGTTCTAGCACGTACGTATACAACACTTTTCAACTTGTACCAAAGGTCAACGCGTCCTCGTTTGACGGACGAATCCATTATAAGAGTGTTTGCCTGAAAGCAAAGAGTCTTCGGGTTGGTAATATTATATTGCGTGGATCTGACTCTGTCTGCGCTGAACCTAATTATTTCGAATAATTGTTTTCCTTTTGGGAGAGAGCAAAAAAAGAGCTTTTGATATTACCCTGAATGGGAGATAAATTATATAAAAGCAGCTGTGTGATCCCGGCTATAGATGTGCACAAAGACGACTTGTTACCGTCATAATGTTTCTGAGCTATTAACTCATTGGGAAAGATGTACATGGAAAAAAGTGCATTAAGCTTAACATTAATTGCATTAAACTTTCAACACTTGCGAAGAAACAAAGTTTTTTTTAAGATTTTTTGTGTTACATATTAATATCAAGCGTGTTTTTTGTAGTTTAAAGACTTTGAAGAAATAACTGGCGCGATAGTTCAATCGTTTTTGTAAAGAGTGTTGAGTTCAACAGCACAAACTTCTGAGTCATTTGTCCCCATAATTGGGTACCAACTCATTTAAAATTCGCGTGAGATCATAATCCCAAGGGGCCCAAATTAAAAAAAAAATACGTAAACTGTATCGGCCTTCAGCGGCACCCGAAACCACGACCCAGTACTTCGAAGGCAAGCAAACGCGCCATCCAATGCACCAACCAAACTAAAATTGGCAAGTATTTGCTTGGCTAATATTTATGTGAAGTTAGGTCAGTGGCGACTAGCCTACATTAGTCGGCATAGGTATTCTGACATTTAGTACTCTCGAGCCCCGACACTGGTTTTGGTTAACTAGAGCGAATAACGGTAAATTTATGTTAATGGAATTAAAGAACATATCAGCAGCAATAAATATGCTCAATATTTTTCCTGTCCTTCTTCGGATAGGGGTGTAATTCTGTTGCGGCATGAGTATTTCGACAATATTTAACTCTTTGATTGCACACCTGCTTTTAGGAAGAATTAATGGACAAAACATATTTTCATTTACATATACCTCTCCCATCCCAATCCGGCCAACCAACGGGAGAAAAGTTCATCGTGTTTGTATGATCAGGGCGGTAAATATCCGCCCGCGCGTCCGGAAGAAGGTTAAATACAACAATTTTATAAAATAAAAGGAAACACAACTTGGCGCCGTCTGGTAGAAAGCGAATGTCAACCCCTACTGGTGAGTCACCCTAGATGGAAAAGAAAGAGTGAAGTTGAATCCAAATTATACCGTAAAAATCAAACCTGACTTCGGACGTTTCAATGATGGTGAAAAGAAGCTTTGGCCCATTTTTTTCTTCCGAATATTGGTGTAGAATCAAGGATTTAAATGTTGTCAAAATACTTATGCCGCATCAAAATCACGCTCCTATTTTTTTCTCTTTTGTATAGCAAGAGAGTCCGGAAAAGGACAGGAAAAATATTAAGCCTATTTATTGCTGTTGATATGCTTTTTGAATTTTTATAAGAATTTTACCGTTATTCGCACTGTTTAAACAAAATCAGTGTCAGGGCTCGAGAGAACGAGATGTCAAAATACATAAGCCGACTAGTGCATATGTGTACATGTGCACAAAAGACGAGATAATAAAAAATATTTTAGGAGGCTGTTTTTGTATATACGACGGAGAGACATTTTCCGGGGAAGTTTAGTGCGAAGTAAATTTGTGGGAGTACTTAATTTTCTTGTTTTGTGAACCCCAGTATTATTGACTACGAGCCGCCACTGAGTTTGGCTATGATAGGCTAAAAACAATTATTGGAAGTATAGAGACTTTTGGGTTTCTATATAGCGAAGCGAATGAAATCGGTAAACTATCGGATTCTATTCGAATATGCGATGAGTAACTATTAAATATTTATTATTCAAATATATTAATGGTCCCTGACATAGACACAATGAACAAATTATTGAATTCTCCTAATTGTACTTGTAATTAATGACATTGAACATCATTTGCTCTTTGTCGCCAACAAAGTGTTATACACATGTTTGAAGTCATGTCAAAAACAGAATTCCTGTATGATTTGATTTGTAAGTCTGTCACAGACAAATTATTACCATTATCATGCCATAGTAATGTGTTCATGAATAAGTTCAATTGGCTTACAATAGCAATACAAAAGTGGATTGACTCGTATAATGTTGAATTGCTATTAGTATTACTGATCTAATAAAATAGCAAGAGCCCACAGAGTAAACGTCAGAGCTGTTTAAATCGAAGCACCCGTTAAGTTAGGTTTAGTGAACTTTTTCCAGCGATGTCATTTAAAATCCTCAATTCTGAAGGCTGTAGAGCAGTGGTATCAAACTCAAAACCTGGCTCGGGCCAAATAAGACTCTCCTCAGGTTTAGGTGGGCCGGGCAGGAGGAAAATTTCAAAAAAAACTTTTATATAATCGTATTACGAAAGTTGATTACAGAATATTACTTTTAAAATATAGCAGAGAGTATGGCACTATAGCGGCTTCGGGATTCTTCGTGAGAACATCCTCCTTTCGAAAATGTACTTCAAGAACATTAAAAAATTAAGACAAGAAGCGAAAATGTGAAAATACGATTGATTTTTAAGTAACCACAATTGCATGATTTGCGCCAAATTTTGGACAGATGATAAAAAAATGTTTAGCACCAGTCATCCGAGGTCGCCCAGAATAACTTTGGGAGGCCAAATAGTCAGAATAAATTAATTTCAGTAGAAAGGTGGCTAAAAGAGACAAAAAGTTGTTTGTGATATGGTTTTAAACAAACTCATGCACCAATACAGCTTGATAAGTATAGGTCTAAAAATCAGGCACTTGGGATCTAATTATTATGTTCGAATTTCACATCCAGGCCATTTAGTCACCAATTCCAAGATTTCCGTAGTTTTTAAAGCTTTGCCATTTTTTCAAATAAATCTCAATTCATGTTCGGTAAAGTCAACCAATTTTTTATTAACTGCATTTCACGACAGAACAGTTTTATGAAGAGACTTAGTATTGTCCTGTACAAAAAAGAAGAGCTGTCTTATAAAATTAAATAACCAGCCTGAAATTGTTGGTAGTATTTGAAGAAAAAATCCTAAAATAATCTTGCATAAGCCACTGACGAGTTCAACTTCTGAATTTGTTCACCTTACCAATTTCAATATTTTTGTGTTGATACAATTATGCTGCTTCGACATGGCCGTGGGCCGCACAGAACAGCGAGGAGGGCCGCATGCGGCGAGTTTGTTTACGACGTTTAAAAACCCGTCTGGTTTCCGTGTGGCACCCTCGACGTATGTACACTGTGCTCCATAGTGGAGTCCAATCCCGAATGACTTTTCATGAAATGTTTTGGTAATAAAACACCTACGCAGGCTTTGCATACCTCTTTTATCTGGGTTATTTAGCCTCACCCGAAGTTGGACAGGGACATTGGGCATTCCAAATAACAATGCATATTACCCCAGGAAATTATGATTTCACTTATTTTACATATTTGTCTTTTTAGCGAACATTACAGTTACCGGCATACTCCACCAAAAAGGTAAATTTCGATGTTTGACTCCTAATAACTTCCTTAGGTGCCCCATCGATGGGTCTTTTGGCTTTTTGTTTGCAGCCCCAGGAGCTGGAACCTTGTCATAGACGACATTACAGCATACCTATTCCCCCGTTACAGAGATACTCACGAAAAACAAAAAAAACGTTTTTCCAAGTTTGGAGCCCCCGTAGCACTCTTAAGAGTATACATATTGATAAGAAAATTTGCCACATTTTTCAAAACCGTATGGGCTACGAATTCGTCATACAATTTTTATTAGCCAGAGTTACCGTTATATATATATATATAAATATATATATATATATATAAATATATATATATATATACACACCTAGTCAAAAGTATTTACACAAAGTGCATTTTTGTGCATGCTTCACAAACGGCGGCTTCTGCAGCGAGTATGGGGAGGTGAAATGCAAACAGCTTTTGTTTTCGCAAAGTTTTCGCATATGCCAGATGAAAGAATAATTTAAAAAATAACTGTTCTTGTTCTAGAAATAGACGCAAATGAACTGATGCTTATCAGTTGTCAAAAGTATTTACACACGATTTCTTTGCGTCAAAAGTATTTACACACAACTCAATTTCATTTATTTCAGTTTAATATTCAATGTTAACAAAAGATTTTCTTAATTATAATAAGAAAACATTACTAATATTTAGTTATACCACCTTTGGCATCAATGACAGCTTGTAGTCGGTTGGGTATTGATTTTACCAAAGTTTGTGCAAATTCTAAGGTCAATTTGGACCAAATTTCCTCAATTTCAGCAATGGCTCCCTCGCGTTTTCTATCTTTATCAATGGTCCTCTGGTTTTTAATAAAAGCCCAAACGTTTTCAATAATATTTAGATCAGGGCTTTGCGGGGGCCAAGGAAGAAACGCCTGATTAAGGTCATTCAAAAATTTAGTGGGTATCCTACCCTTATGGCATGGAGCATTGTCCTGCTGCAGAATCCAGTCACACGTTGAAAAAAGTCTGTTCCTGATGTGAAAGCATGGTTATTTATGATATGGAGGTATCCGATCTGGTTTAATGTCCCTTCTATCGGTACCAGGTCTCCGAAGCCATAGTAGGAAAGGCATCCCCAGAACTTGACTGTGCCGTCACCAAACCTATTGCTTGGCTGGGCTGCCAAATGCTTTTGTTTTTTTTTTTAAATGCATAAAATGCTTGCTATATGACCCCTGGTACTGAAATGCAGCCTCATCTGTCCATAAAATGTTGAACCAGAAGTCAAGAGGCTTCTTTATGTATTCCAACACAAATTTAAGACGTTTTGTCTGGCTGGTTAGCGTGATGTTAATCACTTTACGGACAACATTGGTATTAAAATCAGCTTCCTTTAGCCTGCGTCGCAGTGTAGCATCACTAATTTGTTTACCAATTATTTTTTTTGACTGTGCGGCAATTTGGACAGGACTTGCACTTGGATTATTTGCTACAACTCCTAGTATGTGCCTGCATTGTCTTGGGTCCAACACAGGTTTTCGGCCTGATCTTTTTTGATTTTCCAAGCTTCCAACTGTATCGCACTTTTTTACTAAGTTGTACACAGTTTTTCGTAAGATTTGATACAATTCAGCTATTTCGACTGCGGAGGTACCGGTCTTAAACCTAGTAACAATTTCAGCTCGGCGCTCAACGATTAACTCCTTTGTTTTCGGCATTTTATTAAATAACTGTAATTAGTTGAATGATTAAATCAAATTATCTGTAAATGGATTACAATTATTAGAACAAACGAACCCGCACTTGTCACTGCAAACCAAATATTAATGGCAAACATCCGTTGTGAAAATACTTTTGACGCAAAGAAATCGTGTGTAAATACTTTTGACAACTGATAAGCATCAGTTCATTTGCGTCTATTTTTAGAACAAGAACAGTTATTTTTTAAATTCTTCTTTCATCTGGCTTCGCATATGCTAAACTTTGCGAAAACAAAAGCTTTTTTGCATTTCACCTCCCCATACTCTCTGCAGAAGCCGCCGTTTGTGAAGCATGCACAAAAATGCACTTTGTGTAAATACTTTTGACTAGGTTGTATATATATATATATATATATATATATATATATATATATATATATATATACCTTGTTAAAGATGCCGTTTTGACTCCCTGGCGCCGTTAGGAGTGCTCAAATCAAAATTTGACTTTGATATTTTATCTACAAACCATACGAGCTATACATTTGCCATACACTACTTTAGTACATATAACCGTTATCGAGATACTAAAAAAACGGTTTTTGAGGATCTTTGACCCTCTGTAGTATCGGTGGGGGCACTCGTACAGACGGCTACTTTTGGGGTTTTGTGTAGGACTTCGAAAGCAAGGCTCATGCAAAAATCTAGCTTTCCCCTGATTTTTCCGAAGTTTGTCAAAATTGTTGTTCAAATTTCCTGGGGTATATGCTTTAGAAACACTTCACACTGTAGCGATCGTATGGTAACACTAAACTTAGTTTAACATGTGATATCGCTAAGCCCTCATCCAGCGGCAGGTTTTTACAACGCTTGCAGGCGGCAAATGTACATTAGTACCTTAGGACATTTTGTATGAAAATCTTCACTGTTTGTATGAATTTGGAGCGTAAACCCGTTACGCAATGCTGGCTAGTCACAAATTAATACATAATTGTTTTTTGCCAAGGTAGATGTTTTAAGAAGTTGGATTTATGCGGATTTAATTTTTGGAGTGAGTAAATATAAATTTTAGAGGGAAAATTGAAAAAGGGGCACCCTGGAATTTTAATTTGAAAAAGTCCAAAATTAGTTTACAAGTAGAAAGTGGAAAACGGTTCAAAGGAAGTTAATGCTTTTAGAAGAGCTTGCGGTATATTTGATTTTCCAATTGTGGAGACTTTAGTTGAAATTTGTTGTTTATTTGAAGTATGAAAATTACCCCTCCTTGTATCTACATATTTAAAAGTTGTGTTTTGTTTATTAGAATAGATAAACTGATACCTCATTGGGTGGAAGATTCTTAAGCGGATGACAATCCTCTGGGGAATTAGCGCTTTTTTAATGGATTTAGTGGACATATTGGGAAAATCCTTGCAGAGTCCTTTAGTTTGCATTTTATATTTCCTAAAGAGGTTGATAGGGGAATCGGATGGAGGACAGTGATTTTTCCATCGTTTTGTGAAAAATTAATATCGCATTTTGACACAGCTGTCAATTCTGAACCTTGGCAGCTATAGATGCTTGAAATTGTGTGCCTAATCTGGGCAGTGCGTTGCTCTATACATGGCAGTCAAAGTTCAAAATTTTCGGCTCAAAAATTTCCCAAATCGACAATTTTCGATGGATTCGATTTAACTCCCGAACGCGGATAGGTATAGGTAGAAAATGTAAGCGGTGAGCGCCAAAGCTCTACAAGCTACAAGTGTGAGCTAGAGCCTTGAAATTTTCACCAAATATGGACAGTGCAGTGCAAGTCTGACAAATTTCAAATTTATTGGACAAATTTTATTGAGGATTTTCGATTAGAAAAGATAAAAGTGCGATTTGGGCAGCTGTAACTGTCGAACGCAAATAGCGAGGGGGGCCCTCAAATATGGAGGAATGTAAGCAAATGTAAGCGCCAGGTAGCTCTACGAGCGTGTTAAATTTCAGAACGATCGATCAAAGCGTTCCCAAACTATCGAAAATGAAAGTGCGATTATCTTGCTAAAAACACCTTTAAAACAGACAAGGCTGACCACAGGCCTCACCCAGGAGCTTATTGTGTACCGATTTCAGTTTTTTTTTTGTGTGGCATTGGGAATGCTGTACATTTACAGGTCAAAGTGATATACTGTACAGCAAAATGACGTACGTCTGGTTATCTTAGGTTAAAGGTGTATTTTGATCCGATAGTTTTTAAAATATTTTCTGGAAAACTTCAAATATCCTTATAGAGTCAATGCACAGTCACCCAATAAATCATTGAATATTACAATTTTATTCCAATAGTATGATATTAATATTGTTATCCGATAAATTGTTTATCGTAGTTTTATAGGAGGATAGACTTTGCAGAAACTGGCTTTATTTTTTTGGTGAATGTGTGGATTTAATCCTTCCCACGGCAAACAAATGATTGACAGTTTTCAATCGTCATTATTGGAAAAACCAATTGATTGGTATTGGTATAAAGAATTGTTAATCATTTCTATAGAAGCAACTCATAACCATTTCTAGTGCTTACGGACAAATAAATAAATAAATTTAAAACGATATTTTGATTTCTGTTCTTATAAGGAAATGAGTTGGCTTCTGGGAAAAAAATATGGGATCAACGCAAAGTCAAGCCTTCTTAAAATATTTTAATTGTGGATGGACACAGTTATGGCGAATAATTTCTCATAATTTGTCAACAAGCTTTGCCAGCTTCACACTACAAATCTGATCTAACTCTAAAGACACAGACAAAGACGCATTTATATTTATTAGCTGTAGTGGTACGTCCATAATGATCACCCCCTTATTAAAGCCCCATAAAGGACACATATGAATAAAGAAAACACATATTTAAGTATCGTCCCGTAAAATACAGTCTAATGGCATATAATGTAAATGAAATGATACTACGTAAAACTGAAATGTATGACAGTATGACAGAGAAATAAATGGACCAGCATTTAGAAATATTCCAGGCCATTATCGATTTGATATCAACGCGCACAGTTACCAGCCGCCACTGCTGCGTGGCTCCTGATAATTTCGCAACCATTTCTTACGAGGTTATTATGAGAATGGAAAATTTATGACTATTACCATAAAATTGGTATGGCAAAGCATATCTCTACATTTTTACATAAAAAAATGTTTTATCTTTTGCAATAAGGGTCGGAATCCTGGGAGAGAAATCTCCTCGCTTGAAAGGTTATAGTGATATATTGCAAGGTATATTAACGTTGAAAATAAACGGAGCGATTCTGTCTGAAAGTTAGATTATTATATGGTAATTGCTTATTTATACATTATTAAACGCGTTTGAACTTCTGCAGATAGATTAAGACTATTGCAAAAATAATAATAAAAAAACAGAAGACATAGACGATCCACTAGAGAAGCTTTAGAAAAACATCTTCATCGTCAAAGTCATCTGTACCCTGAATCGCTTACTTTTAAAACCAAATGTCAGACAAAGACGATTCGTCTTTAGACAAATGAAATGCAGAAAGACACTATTAATCAAGAAAGTGAATAGAATACAAAGAAAATCTAACATTAAGCAATCTAAAAGCATTCTCTACTTTCCTCTGTACTATATAAAGTCAGATAGCAGCGTGAAAGGAAGCAACAAGTAGACGAGAAGAATAAAGCATCAACCGAGAGGATATCCGCCCTTCAAGTTTTTATACGTTACCGACGCACACATAACAAAGCGAAAGATTGATGAGAATGACCAGACAATTTTTAGTGGAGTTTTCCTTCTGCTGCTTTTTTTTGCTGGTATTCCGACACATCCTACTCACCGAGAGTATTCATACAAGCTATGTCGGGGTCGCGGTCGAACAATGAAATTTTTCCGAAGCAGCTTGTTATGCATGTCCTGAATTCCTAAGTGACTATACATATAGCGGAGTGGATATGATATTCGTGTGTATGCCGGCTTTAATGTTGAGAGTGTGGCCGTTTTTTAAAAGTTTTTATTTCGGTTTTCATGGAAATGTGTTCCTACAGAAAAGTCTCAAAACGCATGTAGGAACAGATGGAATCAAAACACTGCCGGGCAACCGTAGAAACTATTGGCCCAAGGACACTAAAGTCTTATTTAGATGTGAATGGTATCCGATTGCCGACCGAAATTAGTTTTATTGGAAGTTTCCAATAATGGTTCCATTAATCCCTTAATTTCGCTATGCTTATGACATGACGGGGCCTGCTTGCAGGAATCGTTGGCCATAACAAATACTTAAATGGTTTCCTGCTACGATGCCTGATACATCCCGTCGCGCTAGTTCATTCGATTTACGATTTCCCGGATATAGTATCCTGGAATCCAACACAGGCCAATGAGAAATTGTTTTCCTATTTTAAAAAGAGAGGCAATCCATAGCTGTTGTTAAAGTTGGGATAATGGTCTAGGGACGTCAAAAATGGATGAGGTTGCTCGTTGATTCTTCACTTAGGCATCTGTTATGTGTTACAATTCTAACCAACTTAATTCATGTTTGGCAATTGCAAATAACTTTGTGTATGTACAAGCTTAACTAACTCCATAGCATCTATCGTTTCTTCCTTCTGTGCTTTTCCAGTTTGTAACATGACAAGACACGTGAAATAACATTTTAGTCTCGCTAAGTGCAGTGATTTTATTCAAAACAAATTTTGGTGCCAGAAGTGGGATAGCTTCAAAATGGCAGAGCTACCTGACGATTTCTTTAAAAATCTCTACAGCCATTGCCGCTGCATTTCAAACGAGATCAGGAGCCAATCAGCCAGCCATGTGAAGTACCGCACTATCGAGGGAACAATAGTCGGCTATTAATTCCGAAGGCTTGACTGGGCTTTACAATTGTCGAAAATCTCAGAAAATCAACACGCCAACTCGCATAAGTTGATCAATTTTGCTACCTCGGAAGCGTAGTTACAGCAGATGGTGGAGCGGATGCTGATGTAAAATCCATCTATAGGATTCCGGAGCAAGACGCAGTGTTCGACGGCCTAGGAACACATGGAGAAGATCGGTAATTAGCGGAGCGAAAACGCTAAATCTTAGATGGTCGCAGCTAGCGCCGTTGGCGTAAAACAGAACGAGGTGGAGAGTAGGCGTAGTTAATGCCCTATGCCCCACAAGGGGTTGACAGGAATTAGAGAGAGATGCGGAGCAAATCATTTTCGCCGTGTCATGCCTGTAAAATAATCGCCAGAGTGTGTCATTCGGCTAAACAAACACCCATCAAAAACATCGGAGACAACAGAGCCACTTGATGCAGTGTACTCGTTAAAGTGCATGACATCAACGCAGTTACACCTACCAACAAAATGAATCTATCTGTCAAAATTGGTGGCAAGTCGCTCCAAATAGAGTTGGATACCGGTGCCCCTTGCACAATAGTGACATTTCATACACTGTGTCGGTTGAATATCGGTAAAAGTGACAGTCAGTGATAAAGAATCTGTACGTTGTCAAAGATGACTTCAAACCACTATTCGATCGCGAGTGGATTTCCGAATTCGTATCGGAGAAACACTTTAAACAAATGTTCTTTAACAACATTAAAAACGCTGTCTTAAGAGAATTGTCCACAGTGAAAAAAAAAACAATGTTTAAGTGAATTTATTGTCGCGACATTCGGTTGTTTTCAGTAAAAAAACCCGGACTTCTTCGAGGACCAAGAGTCAGTGTCCATTTCAAAGACAATGTCAAACCCGTTTTCGTTCGTTCTCGCGAAATTCCATACGCGTTACGCGATAAATACGCGCAAGAAATAGAAGCAAAACTCGCGTCGGGCCTCTGCGAAAAGGTTGAATATTCTGAATGGGCATCTACAGCTCACCTAGTTGCAAAGAAGAATGGCAATATTCGGATTACGGGCACCTACAAACCAACATTAAATCCTCAAATCATCATCGATGAGCATCCTATTCCGAAAGCTGAGCACATCATCTATGGCATGAAAAACGCCAGGCTTTTCTGCCATCTCGATCTTGTGAATGCTTAAGCCTGAATCGCAATACTCCGTTCCGTCCCATTCCGTCAACCATCCAATCCGTTCCGTTTTGTCAAAATATTAGTGCAAAGCACAATGCTCCGTTCCATTCTGGCAGTTGTCATACGTTTTGTCGGAGTTTCTTGAAATGTTAGAATTATTTTATCATTTATACTTGCTGTACCTAATGTACGACTTCGATGCACTACTCGTCATCCATATTCGTTTGTTATGCTCCTGAACTGTCATTTTCCATAAAGTGAGGTTATGTGATCCGTAAAAGTTGAATTTTGGTCAACTCTTCCGATCCGTTCCGTTCCGTTACAACCATTGTGTGCATTTACATGCCCAGTCCGTAAGATCTACTTTTGACAGCTGAACGGAACGGAACGGAACGGAGTATTGCGATTGAGGCTTTACTCTCGCTTGCCGGAAGTCGACAAGTTTAGTCATGCTTTGACGTTGAATACCACAACAAATGGATTAATACAACCCAAAAGAGCAGTTTATGGTGCAGCCAATATACCCGCCATTTGGCAGCGACGTATTGAGGAGGTTGTACGAGGTCTGGATAAAGTACGAGTGTTTTTCGACGACATCGTTGCCATAGGAGAAAATTTCGACGATATGCTATCAGTGTTAGAGGAACTTATTCGCTTGGAGTCGCACGGCGTTCGCCTAGATCGTAGTAAGTGCACATTCGCATCGCCTTCTGTCCACTTTTTTGGTCATCGTATATACGCAAATGGCGTTCACAAATCAGACAAATACACCGAAGCAATCCGCGATGCTCCCAAGCCATCCAATTTTGACGAGCTTCAACTATTCTTAGGTATAACTATTCTTATATAATTAATTTATCTCTCGATTACCGTAACTCCTAGTGGAGCATGGTGCGTTGACGACTACCGTGTGTAGTCATCAACGTTACAAAGACAATTGAATTCGGAGTGTGATAAGGTTGTCAGCCATACCTCTTCCTAGTCGCATTGTTAGTTTATTATTCTACGATAAGAATATTTCTTATCATCTTCTTCTGAATAATAAACTTGCGACGAGTCGTGCCGAGTTTGGAAACTCGTTTCTCTATGAGTGTTTATTTCACAGAGTGGCGACCGAACGATCCCGGCCACAGAGCACGACATTTATACCAAATCTTTCTACACTAGCTCGACCTTTATGCGAAATATTACAACGAAATGAATTTAACTAGAGTCCTTAAGCCGAGAAAGCAGAAGCCATTAAAAACACGCTCATCTCTGAAAAGTTATAATGCTGTACGATGAAAGAGAGCGGCCGATCGCCTACGCTAGAGGCGTAGTGGTCCCAAACTCAATACGGAACCACAGACTTCATGATATTCATATGCGTAGTGGTCCCAAAGTCATTACGGAACCACATAATTCATGATATTCATACAGAACACCTCAGAATTGTCAGAATGAAAGGAATAGCCAAATTATTTGTTTATTGGCCTGGAATCGATAGAGAGATTGAACAAATTGCTAAGTCATGTCCACAGTGTGCAAAAGCCGAGCATGCAGCAGCGAAATTCCGAACTCATCATTGGGAGTATCCAAAGTCACCAGTTGCCGGTCATATGTTGCTCATCATTGTCGACGCGTATAGCAAGTGGCTCGAGGTAGCCGTCACTAAATCAACGACATCCGCAGCAACGATTGAAATTCTCGACAAATATTTTTCGTCTCACGGAGTACCCATTACTATCGTCGAAACGTGGGTACAGTGAAAAGGGTTCTACAGCCTGCGAAAATCAAATTCGATCTGAACGTTTTCCTGCAACACTGTCGGAGAGCACTACATTCAACGATGAATGAATCCCCTTCAATGCTTCTCTTAGGTCGAAATATCCGTACGAAGTTCGATCATTTACGCCCTGACAACATCAACACGAAAGTATCAGAAAAGCAACGAGCCTCGTTCGATCGATCAATCTGTCTACTTCAAGTCCAACAACACGAAGCTAGACAAGTGGATCTCCGGTAAAGTAATACGTAGACTCGAAGACTTACACTACCAGATCCTTTACCAATGGAACCAGTACAAACGCCATGTAGACCAAACACGAGCTGGTAACGATACTACATTATCACCAGCCTCAAGATTCGCCATCATCAGGGATTGTCCCAAGTCCAGCAACGTCACCACCTGAAGCTACTACATCTCCGAATGATATTCAGCGGAATCGAAGTGAACCATCGCAAACATCAAGTCCATCGCCATTGTATGCAATTACGCAATGATTCTTTAAATTTCAGATAATGGCGTCACCAAGCAAAATATGGCAAAACTATGCAAAATAAACATAAATTCAGTTCAATATAATGTAAAAGCTTTCCTAAAAATGTGTGCCTTCTCTATACGATAAGACTAACCATTAGATAAGATGTACGAGAAACTGGCCCTAGGTGTATTTGAAGTATGTTAAGGTTTGTGTTTGTAGAGACGACTCATGGGATGATCGCTCAGCGATCGTACTTTAACATCCAATTTCGAGCCCTATTTACATATTTTTTGAATGTGACGACATTCCTTGTATCAACTATGGCCTAAAGGAACATAATCGTTATAGAAAATATACGCATAAAATGCTAAGAACCGAAAGTTTAAGTGCGATCGTATAGTATAGTATAGTATAGTGGGCGTTCTCAATTCTTCCTGTTTACAGATTCTGGTCGTCGTCCGTGGTCCCAAAACCACTCTACTCTACACTACTACTACTACGTACATATATTGAAATGGTTTTGTTAGAGTAGAGTTTAACTCTACTGACTAGAAAACATTCGATTTGGACTCTCATGGTCCTAGAGTGGAAAATACTCTACTCGACCATTTTCTCGACTCATGTAAACCGCACTTCAATGATGGTTGATTGCAAAAAAATCTGCTAAAACAAATAGGTCTTTAATACTTGTTCACCTTGTAAGTATAATTTTCATTTATTATTTGATATTTATCCTTAAAGGTAATAAATTCTTTGTGGATGATGATTACGAACGATTACGCCCTCTAAGATATTGTCTCTAGGATATTTGGTTTAAAAACAAAATCCAAATAAAAAACAATTTCAATGAATTTCTCTGCATATTGTAAGAGATACTTTCATATCTGTGCACTTGCTTCGAGCTTTTTTCAAGCAAATATTTGAAGTAGAGATAAAAAGCCACATTTTATATGGTGGATAGACGGTTTCAGAAAAAGTAAAGACAACGAGAGACAAAAAAAAAATAAAAGAATGTCAATGGAGGATGCATTTTGTAAAATATCTTATCTCTGTCTCTTTTACTTTCTTTTATCCGTATGGTTGGTCGCATCCTTTATACTGATATTTTTGTGCTTTATCCTATCTCGGCATCGAGTCGGTTCTGTGTCTCTATCTCTATGTATTTAAGTCTCGCCACAAGCGAGTAAAAGAAGCTACGTCTTCATGGTATAATTTGAAGTTTTCACATTTTTTCAGTCAGACTTCAGGCGTTCCGTTTTAATTTTAATCCGGACATATTTTGCATTTTTTTTGTGTAGTAGGAGTGCATAGGTACGCTATTTAAGCACATTGTCGTGGTGGTGGTCTTTTATGAATTTCTAATGCGAAAAATTAGAAATGGCATTGAGTGTAGATTAGTCGTTTTTTTATATTTTTTTTTATAAGCAACAATAAAATACTGAGTATAATGAAATTTGGAGATAATCCTGAATATAACGCTATTCAGGACCACAATTGGTCCCAAACAGATGTTGTTTTGCTTTTGGACACTTCGCGAAGGACTGCAGCAGCAAAAACGATAGGTCAAAAACTTTAAAAGTAGGAAATAAGGTCACAAGGCAGCCTCCTGTGGCTGTGATGACGAGCCACATTGTATATTGTGTAAGGAGGCAGAGAAGGAAAACTGCAACCATCAAACGGGAGGGACTAGATGCCCTTTATATCGGAAAACACTAAAGCAAATCTTCTATATGAAGTTCTTGAAGGTGTAACGTCGGTGCCAGCGAGTGACTCAAGGTATTGCTCGCGATGTCCTCCTAGAATCCTATAAAAATGCTCGAAGTGCATTAAAGATAGCAATCAGAAGAAGCAAAAAAAATATGTCTGAGACAACTCTATGACGATGCAGACATAAATCCGTGGGGAATGGTGTATAGCAGACGTGTCAAACTCGCGGCCCGCGGGCCACATGCGGCCCACCTCGCAGTTCTGTGCGGCCCGCGGGCATGTCGAAGCAGCACAATGTGTATCAACACAAAAATTGTGAAATTGGTAAGGTAAACAAATTTAGACAATGAACTCAGGTCTACAGTGGCTTATGCAAGATTATTTTAGGATTTTTTCCTCCAAATACTGTTTATTTGATTTTAGAAGACAGCTGTTCTTTTTTTGCACAGGACAATACTAAGTCTCTTCATGAATCTGTTCTGGTTGGCTTTACCGAACATGAATCGAGATTTATTTGCAAAAATGGCAAAGCTTTAAAAACTACGGAAATCTTGGAATTGGTGACTAAATCAACTGGACGTGAAATTCTAACATAATAATTACAGCCCAAGTGTCTGATTTTTTGACCTATACTTATCAAGCTGTATTGGTGCATGAGTTTGTTTAAAACAAAAACAACCTTTTGTCTCTTTTAGCCGCCTTTCTGCTGAAATTAATTTAGTCTATTTTGCCTCCCAATGTTATTTTGGGCGACCTGGATGACTGGTGCTAAATATTTTTTATCACCTGTCCAAAATTTGGCACAAATCATGTAATTAACAAAAAGTGGTTACTTGAAGATCAATCATATTTTCACGTTTTCGCTTCTTGTCTTAATTTTTTAATGTTCTTGAAGTACATTTCCGAATGGAGGAAGTTCTCACGGATAATGCCGAAGACGCTATAGTGATCCAGACTCTCTGCCATATTTAAAAAATAATATTCTGTAATCAACTTTCGTAATACGATCACATAAAAGTTTTTGAAATTTTCCTCCTGTGGCCCACCTAAACCTGAGGAGAGTCTTATTTGGCCCGCGTCAGGTTTTGAGTTTGACACCCCTGGTGTATAGGGTGATGAAGAAAATAGGGCCAAAAGCACCACAAATAAAGTGTCCAGCGCTGCTCCGAAACATTGTATCGGATCTGTTTCCTCAGCACGAGCTGCAACCCGTAGGTCGACGTTTTTCAAAGCAGGCGGTTAACCTCCCTGCTATACCAGAGGATGAACTTTGGCAAGCGGTTTCAAGACTGGAGGAGAATAAGGCTCCAGGGCCTTAGTAGAAGAGAAAGCGGGATTCACGAATAGACAATATGGTTTCAGACAGGCGCGTTCCACGGTGGACGCAATTGGGATGGTTACCAACATAACACAAAGGAATCGCTCCATAGTGGTACTTGTTGGTGACGTTAGATGTTAAGAACGATTTTAACTTCGCAAACGGGGCCTCCATTGACGCGGCCTTGCAAAGAATAGATGTACCGGACTATTTCGCATCTATAATCAAGAGTTACCTGTCAAACCACGTCCTCCAATACGATACGGGTGATGAAACCCTGGAGTATAAGGTTACAGCAGGAGCTCCACAGGGGTCAGTTCTCGACCCGCTGCTTTGGATCATTATGTACAATGGCATGCTGGAACAACCAATGCCTAGAGAAGTGACTGTAGTGGGGTTTCCAGACGACATCGCAATAGTTGTTGTAGCAAAGAAGCCAGAGTACGTTGAGGTTTATGCGTGCGAGGCAATTACGACCATAAAGCTGCGGTTACTAACAGTCGGCCTAGAGCTTCCTGAGCAAAAAACGGAGGCCGTTTTTATCAGCAAGTGCAGAAAAAGGTGCTCCCTGAACATTCGAGGTGGAAGCAATATCATAACCTCAAAAGCGGCTGTTAGGTATTTGGGGATTTTGATCGAGTCGAAGTTAAAATTTGCAGAGCACATTAAGTGTATAACGTGGCAGTAGCCACCGTAGCTTTAGCTAGGATTATGCGCAATATAGGTGGCCCAAGATCTAGCTCTAGCAGAAGACAGCTGCTGACTAGGATCGTTACATACATACTGCTATTACACCTCACCGGTCTGGACTAATTCAATCTACACCTCTGGGAATGCCCAGAAACTGGACTCGGTTTACCGTAGATGCGCATGAGGGGTGTGCTCTGCTAACAGAACAACCTCTCACGAAGCGGCATACGTCGTTGTTGGAATGATGCCAATGGGAATTCTGGTCTAGGAAACAAGCATAGGCACTACTGTGGTCGTCGTAACGAAAGCCCTGCAGAGTTAGAACTTCGGAAAAGTTTGGAAAGAGAGAAAGGAATGAGACAGTGGCAATAGCGATGGAAGGAAGCCTCAACCGGCAGGTGGACACACTATCTCATCGCTGATATTGCAAAGTGGGTTCGGCGCAAACGTGGAGAGGTTAACCACTTCTTAACTCAATTCTTGACGGGTAACGGAGGATACCGACAATACTTGTATCGCTTCAAGTTGGATAGCTCGCCCGATCGCCCTATAGATCCAAGGGAGTTCCAGAAGACGCGTGTTTTTCGGCTGTCCAAGATTCTCAACAGGGCGCTTGATGCTGGAGAAACAACGCCATTGGGAAGCAGTGAATGAGCTTGTGTGCAAAATCCACAAAAACCTGCAAAGGAAAGAATCCAGACGGAAGTCAGCAAATCGGTTTAAAGGCTAATTAGCCATTGAATGCCTCCGCGAAGTACGTAATACTGAAAGGTGATACTACAGGGATCTTGGCAAGAGAAGTGGTCTGATTTTAGCTGTTGGAAATCCAGCATAACTGCAATTGCAATATCTATGAAAGATTTCCCAAGGGAGATTATTTTTAGTTTTTATTTGACTGCAATAATTTATGTTTCTAAACATAAAGTTCATATAATTTACTGACGCTCGCACAACTCACAGAGAAAATCTTTCAATTTTATCAAATTATGTTCCAATTGTCTTGAGAACATTAATCCTTTCTTTCACAGACTGTGTAATCAGCATTTGTTCTTTGTGTATATGAAAATTGCTGCAAAATACTGTCATTCACAGAGCGTACAATTTCATAAGTTCATTGAATTGCGGCGTGTATGTCTCGGAAACTTCATTAATTTTCGTCGAACATTTCATCTGACTGTAAAATGTGTGTGATATGAGACTCCTGCATGAAACCATACTTCGACCAAAAGTACATACACACATCTACATGCGATGCTCAATTTTGTTTGGCTCGCATATTGCAAAAGTTTACTCGTATAATAGCTTCTGATGACTGTGTAGGCGCCTCGCTCTGAAAACCCCACCGAGGCATCCCCCCTTAAATCCCATTCCTGAGCGCGCTCGTTTGGAATATCTAATTTTGGGAAACACACAAGTCACAACAAAAGGATTATAATCCAATTTCAAAACGGATTTCGTGGGCCTGGTTACATGCGGGAGTTCATGTTGGTCTCGGTACGTAAAGTACATTACGGTGAGTATACTACATTGGAAATGAACAAATATTTGCAGTTTGAATCGATTACTCAAAATTTATTCGGCGAAATGTGCTCGAGTGTATGTATTTCGTGGTTGTCGAACGAAGAGTTCTCTACAGGAAAGCTCAAAACCGAAAACCCATTAAGTGATGGATTTTTGGAATTGAAAAACAGCAAAGTTTCCGTACATATGTACATATGAAAGTTACCAATAAAAAGAACTCGTACATGTAGTTAATTACGAAAGTATCCATGAGGGAACCACATCCTGTATCCAGACCATTTTTCAGAATATTCCTTGCTGTATAATATTGGAACTGATTCCCGTTGATGGTCGATGGGATTTCCGGGTAAAAATGGCAAATTCTCTACATCACGCTGGCAGCTGTTAATTGGGCCAATTGGTTTGTGCATGGAATTCATAAATAGTATAGTCCTGTACATACATAGCTGCGGTAGCAGCAGATGCCGAAAGAAGCGTATAAATTTTGGTTAAATGGTCCCTTATGGACAACAGGATGTACACGTGGTTTGATTGGTGTCTGCTCGGAACAGTACTAAAGTGTTTTCTAAAGCGGAAATTGTAGTAGGTTTGTTGTTCATAAATATAATGTAGAAGAATACTGATTGGATTTTATTTCATAAATAGGAAGCTGAAAGGAAATAAACCTAAGTTGGCTGTGTGAAAATTGATGAGATTCGATGAATTATGTCCATAATTGAGGTAATTTTTGTTCACTGTTAATGGTTTGAAACGGTCTGTGGCTCACTTGGTTGAGTTGCTCTCTACGATGCTTGTAATCTAAGTCCGGAGATCGAATATCGGCGTGGTCCAAAATTTTCCTACATGTGCGGACTCTTGCATCGTCCAGCTACCAAGGAGAGAACAAAGTCAAACCACTTTCGAAGAAAACTTGATTACAGTCTAGATATCAGTGCAAATAGCGATATGGGCACCACGGAGATTCATTACCTTACTGGCGCAGGCTGGAGTGACGTGAATCCCGGATTAAAAGACACTAAACCATAAACCTATTGCGACCGAGACCCTGGTATTAGGCATAAATACTCCAGCACGCTGCACCGACACTGTGATCTGCCACATGGGCTGCCATTTGCCCATTCCAATACGGATCCAGCAAAATTATTGCCAAAGCGATCATTTAATATAATACCGAAAAGATTGATAAATCAAGTATGTAATCTGTTGCAGCATGCGCATATGTTCCAAATCAAATATCATACGATAAAGGAATCCTAAGGGCGCTGAAGTCTGCTGTCTTCCCTTAGGAAATATGCAGCAGCATAATACTCCAGATGACCTCCAAGGCTGGAGTGAAGGTGGTACTAAAAGCTCCTGCGATCCTGATACCCAGACTTTAAATACAATTTTTTACAGCTCTTCATGGCGCTACGTAGCCGGTTTGGTGTAGTGGTTAGTGCGCTCACCTTAGTGTAGTGGGTTCGAGTCTCTCCGTGAGCGAATTCAATTTATGATGTTTTTTGAACTCACAAATCATCTGACTGACTATGATCTCACTCAGATGTTAAACGAGTACCCATTTATGGGGATAAATAATGCATCTACAAGAAAGAATTAAGATCTTTGAAATATAGGTATACTAGCTTATCTGCGGCCTTGGCCACTGTTGAACTGTCGCGCCAGTTATTTTATAGCGTTACGTTGCAAGAACGAGGCAAGGAAGAAGAAGACGCTGCAGTGTTTTAGGCCAACGCACCATACCACGTACGGATAATTATTTTCCGTAGTCCCGCACAGCGTACAGTATAGCTATACTCCACCATTGAGGCTGAGAAACCCCAAATCTTGCTTTGCAGCATGAAACGTGTGCCTGTACTTAAAAAATGCTAAGTGACTACCTTTGAGTATGGAGTGAATTAACATATCAGGAGTAGGTGATAAGAAGAGCCCTCCTGTGATAAATTATAAATTAAGTACAGAGTTTGCCTTCCTTGTGGACTGCACTAGAACTGCTTCGGTTTATTAGGATCACCAAATCGATAATGACGGACTGAAAATTGCCTCTGACTATACAATCGTGATATCTCCAGCGTGGCCAATTGCAAAGATCCTAATGGTTCAACTAGCGAGAGTATTTCCTCAAACAGCGACCACAGTAAAGGTGAGAGCTCACCCCATCTTGTGATGACATTATTATTAATGGTGTGGCTACCTAGCGAGAAGTTAATTTTCCTACCTATCAGCATAGTGTCAATCCACCTTGTGCTAGACAAGGGTATCCTCCTCATGTCGCGGGCTCTGAATATGCCATCATAGCCTTCCAATGATGGAAAACATAATAAAAAAAAATTATAATCAACATTAGCGTTATATGGGTTCGTAGCTGTGGATCTTCACTCACAAGAGTTTTGTCGTTAACAAATTTAAATCCGACTTAAATCGGTCCCACGTGGGCACCGAGCAACGTATGTTGTAGTGCGGGCAACGAACGCGAACACTTTGACAGATGGCGAAAATTTCGAAAAGAGTACTGACCAACCAACCCCTTTCGTATAAAGGCATCAGTTGCGTCGCATGTAAACGCTATCACTCAACATGGGAAACATAAGCGAAAGTAACCAGGAAATGGCAATAAACAAAACTCGCAGTGTTCCTCTCCGAATAGGTAACGCTAATAGCAAGACGGATCCTCAAGCAAAGAGACAACATCAGCAAGAAACATTAGACGAGGGATACCTCATCTATTATGTCTCAGGCGAATGATAAGAGCACCAAAGGTAAGCAACCCTCGGAAATCGACCGAACGTGAAAAGAGTAACCACTGGTGGTACTGGTAGTATAAATGAGTTCTTCGGAACCTGTTGCACTCATCCCTCATCAGCCGAAGGAAGCAGCAGTTCACACTCGCACTCGAGCATACGAGTCGCTATATTTAGGCTTTAGATTACTCAAGCGGGTTGATTACATCAGAGCCGACAACCAGCTTGCAGGAAGCAACCATCCAATGTAGGGGGAGTTGGGGTGGCTTCGTACAGGGGGCGCATTCGTACACCGCTAATATCTCGGCACCTAAGTGCATTAGAACTTTAATCTCACAGTGAACAAACAGCCCTAATCTACCACTATTAATGTATGTAGTTTAATGCAGTTCCATTTGAATCTTCCAAAGTTAGCGGTAAAGACGTATTTTTCAATGCATTTTCTTTATGTAAGTAAATTTTTACCTTGGCGTATAATGTCTTGTAACGACCACACATTATGCAAAAATTTATGTCTGTTTGGTTTCATTTATTAACTAAAGTGTTAGTAATCATTACTTAAAATTAAAATCGTAGAACCAATCACATGCTTAGTAATGGTTAAATGGATTTACCAGATGACCAGTGTTTGTATATGCCGGGATCGAAATTTTATTTCATTGGATGTTTTTTTGTATTGCCTCCACTGGCGATCCTCGAGGATCGCCAGTGGAGGCAATACAAAAACATCCAATGCAATCACATGCTATTAGTAATTGATAATCGCGAACTGTAGGTCGTTATGGGGCAGATTCATACGCTTACCAGTGGGGCACATTCGTACAGTACGAATCTACCCCACAACACTTGATTTTTATTTTTTAACATGGTGGGAACCTACAAAAAAAGGAACACGAAGCGAAGAGATGGACGAAAAAGCTTTGGACTTTGGCAATTAAGTTTGTAATGCATGGAGAGCTAAGTTTTTGGACAGCTGCCTCGAAATATGGCATAAAACCATCGACACTCGAAAGTCGTGTTAAAAAAAAGTCACACAATCAGCAACACATAACCGGAATCTTAATTCGAAACACGGATCATGTCAAATATTTTCGGTGAAAGAAGAAGCTACTCTTCAAGATTACTTTCTGCAATGTTCGAAAAAGCACTATGGATCAAAGACCAATTCGATAAAGTACCCAACTAGTTGGGACAAAGGCGAAATTGCGGGGATTGATTAGCTGTTAGGTTTTTGGAAAAGAAAACCCAAATGTAAGTTTACGAAAACAAGAAAACACAAGCGCTGCAAGGTCTTTTGTATTTAACAAAACAGCTGTAAACGATTTCTATCAAAACCTTGTGTTGGATAAATATAAATTTACGGCCGATAGAATACCTAATTTTGATGAATCTGGTATTTCAACAGTGATGACGCCTCCGAAAATATTGGCAGACAGTAACAAAAAATAAGTCAGCAAATTGTTTCCGCTGAAAGATGCGAACTTGTAACGAACTTGAACTTGTGGAACACCCTTCCGCTGCTGTTTATGTTGCCTAGTGTTCATTATAGGAGTAATTTTTCTCGAAGCTGCTCCTGAAGGATCCTTAGGTGTTGCAACAAAAACTGGATAGATCAACGCAGCCATCCTTACAGGACATTAATCAGCAAAAAGAAAACAAAAATGCCGAAAACGAAAAAAAAGACCCAGGCTAGAGAAATGAAATAAGCGCTAAATTTATCTAATCGCCTTAGTAATGAGCGTCCAGTAATATACACTCACGCAATATTATTCAAAAACGCTTTGTCCTTATAAATATCATAGAATCTAAGACTGACGTATGTAATATCGGACAGATTTTGCAAACTCACAACAATACTGAATACAGTGTGTCGTTCCTTCCGGAACGCCCGAGGACGTGCCCAGTCCGGCAATAAAGTATTTTAGTTCTTTGTTGGAATACTTTTTGTGAAATTTTTTTTAAATTACTTTTAGTTATTGGGTTAAACTGTTGAATTTTGTAATGAATTGTAGCCGTTACGCCTTATTTCTCACTTGAAATAAACAATTGCACCATTAGTTATGATATTTTATTTGTAAATCTGCGTAAATACCACTGTGTACGATTGTGCCCCCAGCAATGTACGAAAATGCCCCATGACAGGGGCGCCTTCGTACGTTTGACGACCTTCGGAAAATCATCGCCCACTTCAAAACTGTTAAGATATGTGAATAATTTTTATAGCATTTACATAGCAAACATGTTCAACTGAGAAATGAGCAAAAACCCGGCACTTAAAATTTTGTATTTGAAGAGATTTTTATCAAAAAGTAAAAATCGTACGAATCCTTCCCATCTCCCCCTATATTTACTATCCCATCCTGCAAGATTTACTTACACTGAAAAAATCCAAGAAAAGCAAAAACTTTTCTTGGAACAAGAAAAAACATCTTAAATCAGAAAAACTTTTCTTGGAACAAGAAAATACATCTTAAATCAGGAAAAATTATTCCTTGGCTGTTTTTTATTGTATTTTTTCTTGTTTTAGGCAAATGATTTTGTACAGTGTACGGTTGCTAAGGTAAAACAAGGTGTGTAACCGCAAAATAGTTTCGAAATATGGTACAAGTACTACGACCATAAGCAGAGCTGGCATTCTGTAAGGCGACAGTCGTTCTCGCCATTTCGGGATCATCTAAGGCGACAGTCGCCCAATGTATTTTATACGGCTGTCACTTACAAGGCGACATTCACTATCATGAAAAATTAACGAAAAGTTCAATACGAAGTGTTGTTGAAACATCAATACTGTACCAATAAAAAAACGTTACACTGCGGAAACAAGAATTAACATCAAAACTTTTGTTTAAAATGTAAATTTCTTGCCTGTCTTGTGTCGTCCTTTGGAATCATGTAAGGCGATCACTTTGTATGGCTGGCGACAGAAAACAAACCGGACGGATGTTAGCTGACAGCATATTTTGTAAACAACATTGTTTGTCCCGCAAACAATCGCTAACCAGTCCATATCCAAGGAAAAAAGCCGTGCGTTCCTTATATAAAATATAGAGTGCATTCACGCAAGTAATATATGTACTTTATTTACTTTATTTATTAAATCAAGTTATCTATAGATTAGTATTACATAAAAATATAAAATTGTATCCGAGTTTTAAAAGTCATTTAATAAAGAAAAGATTTAATTAAAATAAAATCATCAATTTTTTATTATTATTGAATTTAAATACATAATTAAATATAATTATATTATAATATATAATTATATAATTGGCGCAGTCGGTGTTACGATAAGTGAAGTGAATAAAAGTGGAAATTAGACGAAGGGTAGTGAAATACAATTTATCACACCCGAAGAAACGAGCTGACCCTTTCCACTTCATTTACACGACAACAAAACATATAAATTAAAAAAAAAAAGAAGTCTGGACCGAATCAATAGAAAAATCTCAAGAAACCAAATTTTCGATTGCGGGAGAATGGCTACTCCTATCGAACAATGTTTGGTAGCCTTGACGGAAATTTTGCATCGGCAGAATAGCGAAGAAAGTTTTGCAGCAAAAGTGCAAAGAAGAATTCAATACATTGAAGCGTTTAAAGGTGAGAAGGGCACATTACCCTCATTCATTTCAACGGTGGAAGAAATTTTAAAAGAATATGGCGATTTAGCGGGAGAAGCCTTCAAGGTAATTTTCAACCAGAAAATCATCGGCGAAGCGAAAAATTTTCTCTCGATCAACAATGAAGCCAGGACATGGGAGAAGTGTAAGGAACTTTTGAAAATACACTATCGTCCCATGGCAGACCAGACCATTATCATGAAAAACATAGAAAATTTAAAGGTATTTACAATAAAAAAATTATTAGATAATGTTCAAGATATCATCAACAATATTGTGGAATTTTCGATGTACAATGAAAATCCTCATCAAATGGCGACATGTTTAAATAGTGTTTTGATAGTTAAAATTAAAGAGTTAGTAGCTGGTTGTTTAGCAGCTGAAATTAGGAATGTATATACTTTGTCAGAAATCAGGGCAATATTACATAAATACATTGGACAGGATGAATTTAATTTAAAAAATTATAGGCCATATCATTCTAATATAAAAAAAATTAATTCAAAAGAGAACGTTTATCAATATAATCGTACTACTCAACAATACAATCAACCTAATCAAATTCAAAGTGTACAATATAGGCAACATCAGCCAATTCGTTCGCAACAATTTTCATATAAAAACAATAATTATTTTAAGAAACCAATAAAAGATAGTACAGAAGGTCAAAGTATTGAGCCTATGGATACAAATAATTTAACTTGTCATAATGTTAATCAAATTGAAGATCATGCGTTTTTTATAAACTAGCCTCGGAAAATAGCAAAATTTGTATAGCTTTGACATTTAATCAATATAATTATATTGGATTAGTTGATACCGGATCTACAATAAGTCTTTTAAATTCGAATACTGTTTCTTCATGTGTTTACGAAAAAATTAATGAAAAACCAATTAGTATAAATACAATTAACGGTTTAGTTGATACTAAGACAGAACAAGTCAAAACTAAGTGTCCCAAACAATTCAGTCAACCGGATAATGCAAGGATGAGGTGGACTAAACTTAAATTAGATAAGCCTTATGATTTTTTATTAGGAATGGATTGGGTAGAAAAGAATGTTGAATTAATTGACATACACAATCAGGAGTTGATTTTACTGAACGGTATTAAATTACCATTTTTAAATAAATTACTAGCAGATGTAAGTGTTCTTGAAACTAGTAATATTTCCGATATTCAAACTCAACATTTAAATTCAATTGAAAAAGATGCTATAGAAAAATTATTAAGGAAATTTAATAAATTAATTTACAAAGAAGGAGATCAACTGACTAATACCAACACAATTGTTCATGAAATTAAAACCAAAACAGATGAACAAATCAATTCTAGATTATATAGATATCCACCAAAACATGAAATGGAGGTTCGCAGGCAAATGCAGGAAATGGAAAAACAGGGAATTATTAGAAAGAGTTGCAGTAGATATAGTTCACCCATTATTGTGGTTCCTAAAAAGAAGGATAATTCAGGGAAACAAAAATACAGAATTGTAGTCGACTATAGAAGATTGAATATGGTAACAATCGATGATAAGTATCCACTTCCTAATATTGAAAGTATATTAGATAAATTAGGTAAAGCACAGTATTTTAGTACAGTAGATCTTGCTAAGGGTTATCATCAAATATTGGTAGCCGAAAAAGATATTGAAAAAACAGCATTTGTAACTCCTGCTGGACTTTACGAATATGTGAGAATGCCGTTTGGTCTTAAAAACGCTCCGGCAACTTTTCAAAGGTTAATGAACGATATTTTGAGAGATTACATTAATAAAATATGTGTTGTATATTTGGACGACATTTTAATTTTTTCGACAAGTTTAGAAGAACACATTTCATCTTTAGATAAAATTTTTAAACGACTACAAGAACACAACCTTAAAATACAATTTGATAAGTGTAGCTTTATGAAACATGATACTGAATTTTTAGGTCATGTATTAACAAAAGATGGAATAAAACCAAATCCAAACAAAATTAAAGACATTGAAAATTTAACTTTGCCTAAAACAGAACGGCAACTAAAGGGTTTCTTAGGTATGACAGGGTTCTACCGAAAATTTATAAGAGATTATGCTAAAATAGCATACCCTATGATAAAATATTTAAAGAAAGATAAAACAATTAATGTTAATGATCCGCAATATATATCTGCATTTGAAAAACTCAAGACCTTAATAATATCCCATCCTATATTAAAATTTCCAGACTATGATAAACCCTTTGTTGTAACAACAGATGCTAGTCAATTTGCGATAGGGGCTGTTTTATCACAAGATCAGCATCCTATTTGTTTCGTTTCGAGAACTCTAAATGATCATGAGCAAAAATACAGTGTAACTGACAAAGAATTTTTAGCAATTGTCTATTCGGTTAATTACTTTCGTCCATATTTATATGGAAATAAATTTAAAATTGTTACTGATCACTTACCTATAAAATACATGACTGATAAATATAAAGGTAAAGAATTCAATCAACGTAATCAGAGGTGGATCTTAAAACTTCAGGAGTATAACTTCGAAATTGAATATGTACAAGGAAAGGAGAATAGGGTTGCTGATTTCCTCAGTAGAATAGAAGAGTCCGATAAAATTAATAAAAATAATGATAGTGAATCAAACATGAACTTGACAAATACTGTTCACTCGACTGATGAACAACTGTTAGATCACATTCGAATAAAAGAAGGAGTTGTAAATAGTTATAGAACTCAAATAATACTAACTCATAATATTGTTGATGAAATGCAGTATTTACATGGTAGAAAAATAATATCTGTAAATCCTTTAGAAGGAGAAGATAAAATAAAAAATACATTACTAAAATTTATTAATAAAGGATTAATTGGGATATATTCAGAAGTAAGTGATAGAGAATATAATAAAGTACAACAAATTATTATACAATTATTTTCCCAAAATAAATCTGTTAGATTTATAAAATGCTCAATGAGGGCAACTGAGATTGAAACAGAGGAGGAGATACATAATAAAATTGCATTATATCATACTGAAAATTCTATGCATAGTGGTATCAACGAAACATATTATTCATTAAAAAATTTGATTTATTTTCCAAAATTACAAGATCATATTCAACTTGTCATAAATAATTGTGAAAAATGCAAGGAAATTAAGTATGATAGAAACCCTATAAAACCAATTTATCATTTAACTTATACTCCTACTAAAAAAAATGAAATTATCCATTTGGACATATTTTATTTGCAAAAGAGAGCATTTATTACTACCATCGATAAATTGACTAAATTTGCTGCGGTGTATTCAATAAATGATAAGACTTGGTTAACGAAAAAGACAATTTTATTGGAACAATTTGCGAAATTTGGTAAACCAAAAATGATTATAGCAGACAATGAATTTAAAACAGAACAAATTAAAGCTCTTCTTAATGAGCATAACATACAAGTTCATTATACTAAACCTAATAGCCATACTGGAAACTCTGATGTTGAGAGATTACACTCAACAATTTTAGAAAAAATTACTGGATTAGATGATAATAGTTTAACTGTAGAAGGAAAAATGCAGGTTGTGATAGGGAACTATAACGATAGGTTCCATATAACTATTAGGACCACTCCTCGAAAAGCAAAGGAGGAAATAGATGAAAATATACTTAATAAGTTAGTAAAGAAAAATAAAAAAAAAATAAACTTTAAACTCAATAAAAATAGAGAGCATTACAGTGAATATAGACAAGAGGGACCTATAAAAAATTACAAACACTTGAGACACAAGGAAGAAACAAGATTTAAAATTAAAAAACTTAATAATGTTCATCCAGTGAATATCAAACGACCATATAAGTATGAAACTAACAATTAATTATTCGATAATGTTACAATTATTAAAAAAATAAAAATAAAAAAAAAAAATAGTCAATTTGCTATTTTCTTCATATTGCATAATAAAAAAAAAAATAGTTGTATACTTTTATGATATTAAAAATTATTATATTATCAATTTGAACAAATAAATGATATATATTGTAAAATAAAAAAAAATAAATCAAAGAACAATAATTGTACAATATATAAATAAAAACATTTCTTGTATTATATGTAAAAGATTCAGGTGAATCTTAAATAAACCGAGGAGGAGTAATATATGTACTTTATTTACTTTATTTATTAAATCAAGTTATCTATAGATTAGTATTACATAAAAATATAAAATTGTATCCGAGTTTTAAAAGTCATTTAATAAAGAAAAGATTTAATTAAAATAAAATCATCAATTTTTTATTATTATTGAATTTAAATACATAATTAAATATAATTATATTATAATATATAATTATATAATTCGCACAAGTCAGCGGACTCCGATTTTGCAGCGAATTCTACTTACATTTTCCTCCACCAGAGGGCACGCGCAAGTTAGCGACAAAAGTGGTGTGTGAATGCAATGTAACCCTATTGCCCAACGACACCATAAACCAAAAATGTGTAGATACGCAAAATATGTCCTGCATTTTTGTAACAATATATTTCTTCATAATTTGCAGAAATATTTCCCCGTCACCTACTACGCTATATAACTATGTACTTCGTTGGGAAGCGAGTGAGTAAAGGACAGTGGCGTGTGAGGCTATCTCACAGAACAGCACTGGCCCAATCATCATCTCAATAAAATGGCCTTGTCCACTGAAACAGAATGCCAACTGTGCCTAGAGGATACTGAGTATACCAAGCATCTGCTGCATCTCAGTTGAGACGGTACCCTTCACACTGAAACAGAATGTCAACTGTGCCTAGAAGAGGATACAGAGTCTACCAATAATCTGCTGCGAATGTACGCTGCATCTCAGTTGAGACGGTACCCTTCACATTTGAATGAGACTTAAACTTCTTGTGGATTATTAGTGTTCCAATTTCTCTCGCTCGCATATACGTTTTGAGACACACATTAGTGTAACTATTCACAATCATAATTTTGAAAGTTTTGATTTATATGTTAGCCCTACGGAGTAGTATTACGATTCCATCCGTTCCAGGATATGTTTTTTGGCTTCATTAAAAACACACTTGAGTGAAGTTTGGTCAAGATCAGCTCGCGAAGAAAAAAGTTTTTCTTGGAAATACATAATTTTAGTGGTTTGGAACTTTCTTTTTAAAAATAAATTCTATTTTAAAAGCCCTGGATTTGAGAGAGTCTAAAAGGGGATACAGACTACCGACAAGATTTACTAAAACCTGGATTTAGTTAACGTTTGTACCATATAGTACTGCAATTTGAATAATGCAAGTACAATCTGGGATGCTTTTTGAATTTAATGACATACGATTTGGTCTAGTAGGCGGGGTTCGACTCTATTAATCTAGTGGCTTTAGTAAATTCTATCAGTAGTGTAAGTCCCCTCTAAATTTTGCCATTTCAAAATATATTTTGATTGAACCACAATCGTAAAAGAAGCACTGTGTAACATGTTTCAGTTTTTCACAATATTCCCAAAAAACCAAACTCATTTCTACTAACTTCCGAATCGGCATTTTATGAAAAAAATACGACCACAGCTTTCATGCTTCACAAATCCCGACACGTTACAGTCTACAAAAACGAATAACTACTCTGAATGACAATTGCATAAAATTCCAATTAAAATACTCTCTCAAATTTGAAGAACTATTACTTGTAGAAGTAATGCTTTTATGCCGTGCAACGAAGTGAGCAATTAAACTTAAGTTTCGTAGGATTTATGAATTCAATTTCAAGGATAATGAAACAAATTACGTTGTGATACTTTATCAAGACAGTTTATTCTTATTTCATGAAAATGTGAAAAGTTTTCGGTTTGAAAAATAAGTTGTCTGTTTCTACTTTAAAATTGAGGTAGTTGCGAGTGAGTAGTATTCACGTCTTACTACCCACTCGCAACTACCTCAATTTTAAAGTATTATTTTGAAAAAATCTAGCTATTTATTTTGATAAATCTTCTTTTATTCAAATGATTTGTTGTAGTGGGAGAGGACTGTTTTAAAAGGATAATATAAATATTTTTTTGGGGTTTCTATTTTAGATTTTCTGACCTACCGTTCCAAAACACCACCTGTATCTAGACAGGGATAATGTTGTAACAAGATGGTACCAAAGATTTAAAAGAGAAACTAAATTGGATATAGTGAAAAAGACTTGTAATGTAATTCTAACTGATCACATTGTAATGTCAAAAAAAAAAAACAATAAAATACTAAAACACTTACGCATGCAAATATTCGGAACCTGTAAAAGTTCACTCTTGTATGAATTACAAAAACCCTCTTTAATTTTCCCTAGTGTTTCTCGCCCATTATAATGTTCTCGGGACACACTTTCGAGCTGTTATGCACTCGTGCTCATAGCCATTCGCTAGCACACCGTTATGTTATTGTCTAACAGATTTATGTGAAAATCGTGCATTTTCACAGCATACTGCCAATGTGAAACTTGCAAGAGTATAGTTCGTACGTGTAGTAAAACAACTAAAAAAATGTGGTTAAGACAATAAAATTCAAATGGCAAATTGTCAACATGGGAACGAAAACATATCCTAGGTTTCTCAACATTTTCCTTGTGCATTTTGTATGCGAAATGGAGAGAGTTTAGAATTCAAAATGTCCATGAAGTCACTTTTGTTTTATTTTTATTGTTCTGAAAATGGTGTGCATGTTTTCAGATTGTTTTTTCTCTTTTTTTTTTTGCTCAATGTAATGTCATATCATCACTTGATTCAACTATCGAATATAACCGAACTGACATGCTGGGTACAGAACACACTTACCTTAAATCCTTTATACCATTCTTTTATCGTCGCTTCATCGTATCGTGTATGTGTTTTGAGAAATTCCATATCTTCTTTTGTGAGACGATCTTTACTGCCCAAACAGCCCATTTCTGTAAAAAGAAGGAAAATGAAAATTGAAAATATTGTGAAATTTTTTTCGGATGAATTGAGAAGAAAAAAGGACAATCAGAATGTCTGTGGTGTAATTGAATAAAACCAAGTTATTGGACGAAATAAAGGACAAAATGTATATATGTACTACATATTTTTTTTAACTTCAATATTGAAACCAGTAATTGATTTAAAAGGACATGTAAATTGCTGTCTAACAACAAATAATGTAGTGTATCCGACTTATAGCAACTATTCTTGTTAAATGAGCAACAAGTCGTCGTAGCTTTTGTATAGAAAGAGGAAATCCAACCCCGAAAATTTTATACCGTTAATCTTATTGTCTTCCCTTACCCAAGCCTCCGAAATTTTGCTAGACCGATTCGAACGAAAGGTCCTTCGGCGAATTTTCGGGGCCGTTCGCGAGCGAGACCAATGGCGTATCCGATACAACCATGAGTTGTATCAATTGTACGATCAGCTGGAAGTATCGAAAATCGTGAAGCTTCAACGTCTGCAATGGGCGGGGCATGTACAACGGATGGACGACAATCGCATGCCAAAGAAAGTTATGAACGCACAACGAATTGACGGAGCGAGGTTGCGTGGACGACCGAGAGCTCGCTGGGAGAACTCCGTAGGTGAAGACGCCCACCAGCTGCTGGGCTTCCGAAACTGGAGGACAAGGTCACGTAACCGCGACAATTGGAGGTCAACGATTCAGGCGGCCAAGGCCCGACGTCGGGCTATCGTGCCACATTGATGATGAATCTTATTGTCTTAGTATCTTGAATCAGGTTATTCATTTCCTTCTGTGAAATGCAAAGAAAGGAAACTATTACAACACCGACAATTATGGCAATTTTCACTCCAGTTTCTTCCATAAGAATGAAAAAGAAAAGAATACGAATTGACGGATTCCCCGAGACGCCACAGTATTCTGAACCAATCCTCAATTGTTGATCCCAACCAGATTCAATTTGCCGTTGGTCTAATTAAAATTGGAGCCCTGCGTGTCCGTTCATCCCAAACCTTTCGCTCAATATGCCAGATGTTCAGATGTCAGTTATGGTTATTACGCTCTGTGTCTCAGACATCTAGAGACGTGAGATCGAATCTCGGTTTGGTAGAATGTCAATACATCTTAGAAAAACAAACAGTTCGAATATGAATAATAATTTATTGCTTGTAACATTAAATAGACTCCGATTATATGCAACTCCTCCTCCGCGATTGGTGCTTGCATATTCGTAAACTTGAAATGAAATGTACACCGTTCATCCGCAACCTCGATTTCTTGCACCAATCATAGTACACAGAAGCCAAGTACAAGAATAGCCCTAGCGATGATGCGGTGAACCTCGGCTTAAAAAATGCTGGGTCAAGTACCCATTGAGGCAGGTGTCCCCTGAGATAATTTTACGTTAGAAAGAAAAAAAAAAGTTCTAAAAGCTTAAAAGAAGTAGTGCGGCAGGGAAGCCGAGTACAGATGGCGAACTGTATTTACTTTTGCGTTCGACCATTTTTTTTAAATTTTGATAATAACTTTGCCGAATTAACCAATACCGGAAAATTATTCGCCATCAGTTTTAGAAAGAAAGGATCCTATTTTCACAATATAAATTATAATCAGATGTGATCGTCTAATTAAGCTCGTTAAAATATTTAAAAAATTTCCACACTTAACCTAATTCAGAAGCCATATCTGCTTCTCGAATAAAAAATCGAAAAAAATATTATTTGTAACTAAACATAAATTGGGCATACACATTATACAAACGAAACCGAGTTCTAATCGTGCGAATTTAATTTTCGTCTAGATTTTCAATGGGCCTGCCCACATAATTTTCATACGTCTTCGCCAAATGAAACTTGGGACGTTTGCGCTATTGAAAAGAGCAATTCAATTTTGACAATGTCTACCAATGTTGGATATGTAAAAATCTAACATGTTTTGCTATCGTCTTACCTTTCAACATTTTTACGATTTGCTGTTTGGGAGGATCGTGAAGTAAAATTTATGTTTTAATTTCTGGGCAATTGAAAATATTTTGACATTAAATTCAAAATTGAAAAATGAACACTAGTATAGCCGAATCTACACTTGCTATGATCATACGAAATAAACCGTCTATTCATAATACATATCTACGAAATTAACTATGATTTGCCCGTTTTGACTCAAGTTGTGACGAATATCTAACGACGAAAGATTAACAAATGTGGACAGAAAGAGGAATTTCTCATTTCGTTAACTTGATGAAATCAAAGTCAGGTTCAACGTTGAAGGAGGAAGAGAAACACGAAGAAGATAGGAATGACAGGAGACGAACATGCGTGGATATAGATAGCAAATGAGAATATACGTTCACTTTTTTGATCAACTACTAGAGAGCTTATGACTCTAGTTCAACGGTTCTGAACCGGTGGTCCGCGGACCTCTGGTGGTCCCTGAGGCGACCCTAGGTGGTCCTCGAAGCCTTTGATGTGATTCCCTCATAATCCGATACGACAATTCTCGAATTTCACGCAGCTCAATCTTAACTTTCTAATAGAAACTTGAAGGTTGAAAGCGGATGGGAGTCCGTTTTGACTGAGCAGGATAGACTGTTTTCATTGAGATTTTGACCGTTACGATGAAATGAATATCGTCAAAATTTGTTTTAAATGCTTCATTTTTAGGTGACGAACACAAAATGATTGCGATGTGCAATAATCGAGGACGGCCGAGAGCTTGATATGAATGTTCACTTTATGTGGAGTAGCTACGTGTCTTTATAGACTTGAGGGTTGTCATAATTGTAGGTAAACAGTTCAGGTATTAAAGGTCATGAATATTCTTTTCCGGCCAGACCATAATGGTAATTTACATTGCTGAATTAAGATAATTAAGCTATTATAGATCTTCTGTGGTACTTCTAAATAGGGTTCCGACAGGTTTCTGTTGGTACAACATGAACCAGCAATGCCATATTTACAGGAGCTTATGTAAAAATTGTTGTTCTTCCAGTAAGAACTGTAAGGAAGGGATTTATAATCTGATAAACAAAACTGGATTTCAATATTATATGAGCCATCTCTCGATGAAACAAACCGAAATATTGGGCAAAACCCTTTACGCAAATTAATGAGGGTTTTGAAACTCGTTCAGACTTAGCAAAATCCCACCCAGAATCCTTTGCAAGACGATCTCTGTCAGTCAACTTTTTCTAGATGATATAGATATAGATGGTCTTAAAAGCAGCAATATCCGTTTGGCGTTATTTCCACAATTTTCTAATCGAAAACCTCTACTGACAAGACAGCAATAAGTTGTGTTCCAAAGGTAGTTTGGTACAAGATTTCATGATTTGAATCGTTCTTATCACAATTGCAATTTGGTGGTCCGCAACAACTAACGAGTTTGATCAAGTGGTCCCTCCTGTGCAAAAGGTTAAGAACCACTGCTCTAGTTACTTTTCGAGTGAAAGGACAGATCTTGACGACTGGGTCATCATAAACGTTCCCAAGTGAAAAAAAAAACGAGACCGAGGCTAATGTCGGGCCCGGCCGAAATTTGAATACCCGTCACATTTGAGTGAAACTTACGCTTTTCTGGGTTCAGAATTTCTACCGCAGTCCTGCGATGCACGTGTTCCGATTTAATTTGTTCCTGGATGCGTTGAGAGTAATCCAGGAACACACTTGGATGAATTTTGGTTAAGAATCAAAAAGTAAAAGTTTTTCTTACAAGAACCTAATATTTGGTGGTTGTTGTGTATGGGAGCACTATGACATAATGTTTCGATTCCATCCGTTCCTTTGAGTGAAGTTTGGTTAAGAATGGTTCATAAAGAAAAAAGTTTTTCTTAGAAGAACCTAATTTGCATTGGTAGGTTCGTATGACAGCCCCATGACGTAGTGTTCCGATTTCATCCGTTCATCCGACTTCTTTTGAGGCTTTACTAGGAACACATTTAGGTGAAGGTTGGTTAAGATTGGTTCATAAAGACAAAAGTTCTTCTTAGAAGAACCTAATTTCCGCGGGTTGGTTTGTATGATAGCCTTATGACGTAGTGTTTTGATTTCATCCGTTCCTGGATATTTTTTGAGGCTTTACTAGGAAGACATTTGGGATTAAAACGAAAAAAAGTTTATCTTAGAAGAGCTTAATTCTTAGGGATGGGTTTGAATGGTAGCACATGACATAATGTTTCGATTCCATCCGACCCTATGGTCCGATTCCATTCGTTCCAACATATATACAGCGTTCACTAAAAAGAAACTTGTGTAACTAGCTTCAAAACTGAGGGTTTGCGTTGCAACAGACGGACAGACAGACAGACAGGCAGACGGACATCGCTCAATCGATTTCTCGCGTCACACTGATCAATAATATATATACAGTAGAACCCCGATTATCCCAACCTCCATCATCCGAACCCTCTATTATCTGATCTCCCAGAGTTGGCAATTTTTTCCTAAGTATGTAATCAATCAATTTTCCACCCTCCCAATCTCAAAACTCGTTCGCCTCATACGCTCGCACGTGGCAGCACAGCCATCTTAATATATACATACTCGTGCATATTCGAAGAGCGATTATACATTCGCCGATATTCTTTAGAGTTAGTTACGTTAATGCTAGGAAGTTCATACGGTGTATTCAAATGTGGCATTGTAAGTGCGGTTATAAAGAATGTCGGTCGGTATTTTCCGCAATTCGCCTTCAAACAGTTTCCATATGCAATAGATATATAAACGTTTTATTTGCTATTAAAAATTCACAATTATTTATAAAGTAGTTACTTTGTATTGGAGGTACCCTTAGTTTTTATCGGAATGAGCTGATTTTTGGAGGGTGGGGTGACTACGACCACCATTCGCAACAAACCATAATTTAGCACTCTGCTCCAATTTTGGGGGGAGTTATGGACATGTCATTTTGACAAATTCAAATGGGGTGATAATGGGGATCGTTCACCGGAGCGACTCAAGGTTTACCTTAAAATGATCTTGAACCTATTGTGAATACTTATACAAAATTTTAGGGCTGAACTAGCATTCTTTCAAAAGTTATGGAGCTTTTAAAAAAGGTCTAAAATGAAAATATTCTAATTTATTTTCTAGTCTAACGCCGACGAGCGTAGCGAGCAGGGGCGAAGCCCCCTAGTATAATTAAAGAGAAGAGATGAGACAGTGAAAATAACGAAACATAATACATTCAAAGTCCGCCGTATGATTTTTATTTACGAACATAAAAAAAACTTTGAAATTAAATTTCGGCTCCCGGTTTCCGCTGTTTAGATTCATCCTATACCCTATGTAAAGGGTAAGGGAGTACATTATCTGTGGGGTTTCTTAATTAAATTTCTTTCTTCTTCAGTCAGAATGGATGGGGCAATAATCTAATTTAGGAAAATTATAATCAGAATTAATTAAACTATTAAATCCTAGTTGTTTTACTACTTACCTATTTTAGTGCATGTGAGTATGTACATTAGTATGTATCTATAGAATTTGTACAAATATGCCAAACTTAAACCAACAACATATGATAATTTGACATAATGATGTATGAACATCAACAACTTTTTAGGCATGACCCGCCGACTACGAACAAATTTCAAACAAAATGAGCTTTATGAAGGTTATAATCGAGGTTTAGAATCAAAAGCTCCGTCATATTGCGGGTTACAACGTGGTTATGAGAGCTTTCATAAACTCCAAACGGCTCATAACCTTGTTATAAACCGCATATAAACTCGTTCTCGACTCATAAACTGCATTCGTTCATAAACTCGTTTAGGTGTGTCGGGACTATTAGTTATACATATATCATTGCAAAGATAATTTTATGTAGTTTTTTTTTTGTCCTCAGACCATTTTTCTGTATCTCTTACCGTTATTGAAATAATCGCAAAAAAAACGAAAAAAATCCCCCCACCCCTTTTTAAAGGTTGCGGACCCCCTAATCTGTTGGGACTTTCAATGTCATCATCTGGGGACCATTCCCAACCATAATCAAAAAAAAATCCGATGTAGGATTTTTGCCGACCAAATGTGCCATTTTTCTTAGACTATTGGTCCATTTCCAGAAATACTTTTTTCTCTTTTAACACGCGATTGGGAGAAATTTATTGTTTCCCTCAAAATTTTACGTCGTTCAAAAGCTTACGTAACGGGCCAACTTTTGTCAACTCTCCAGGTTTTTTGGTATAATTTACCGTTGCGCAATATGGGTTTAGTTTTGGTATGAAAATTTATTTTTGCCAGATTTAAGCGACTGTAGCTCACAAGACAGAAAGAATTTCGAAACGATCGAGCTTTCAATTTATAAGAAATTTTATTTAGTTTTAGAATATGATAAAAGCTGTTGGTTTTAGTATGTCAAAAGATAGTAAATCAAAGTTTTTTAGACATGACTTACAAAAATGTTTTTTTTTTCTCTGTAACGGTAAAAGTTAGAGCCAAATTTAGGACAGCATTTTCCCAGTAACAAACTTTAGAATTTACCATAGGTCTATACCGAACCGGTTAATGAACATTACATTTTTCGTTCCAGGTTTTATAATCAATGAGTATATATTAGATATCTGATTCTGATTCGTTGTATTGATGATTTGGAGATTGGGGTGCCTCTCGAACGCATGTCGATGTAGGGATATTTAAAACGCCGAAGAATAACCCTTCGTCCGGTATAGATAACTGTCCGCTATGAAGAAGTGTTAAATAAGACATACATATTTAAAATTCTCAGTATGTATTTTGTAATTTTTCATCATGCAAAAACTTATAGTACACGGCAAAAAAAATGCCGGGTATTCGAGCAAGAAAATTCGATAGGATAAAAAAGCAAAATTATTTCGGAGTAAACATGCTCAAAATAACACCGCCATCAGGGATTTTATTAGAAAAGAATCCGAAACGGACGAAACTCCTGAATTAAAACCTTCTTCGGACAAATTCCAAGGAATATCCCATTTGCTATTGACTATTACACCTATCGGATCAATTTCGCAACATTTTCAATCAAGTTATTGTGCTGGGGCTAATTTCATCCGATTTAGGTATTTTGTATCCACCGATCGGAGTGAATTTGGTGGTAGAGCGACATCACATGTTGTATAAATTACAAACTCCATCAGATAGTCTGGTTGGCTTAGTAGGTAGGGCGTTCGTCTACAAATCATAGGGTCCCGGGATCGAATCCCACTGTAGGTAGGGACATTTATTATGCATTTTACGGTGTAAAGAGGTAAATCATCACCTATAGAGAGGTTTTACAAATCTCATTTGTGAGTTACATGTTCCTTCCCTGTGAAAATTGTGTTTTTTTATTCTAAAAATATCGAGAATCACTCCTTTCGGTGTTAATGAAAATATTCGTTTGAGTTCAAATTATTACACCAAAAGGATAAAATCATTACATTCGTTCGGAGCCTTTAGCAATACCTTGCTTCGAGTCTTATGCCAATATTATCCGATTCGGATGGACACTATTCGACACCGATTCGGAGTGAAAATCACTCCGGTTTTTTTGCTGTGTAGATACTATTAAATCCACAAACGAATCCTTCGCCCTCTTTCCGTCAGAACAAAGATTAAACATAACTTTCAGATGGTCTAATAAAAATAACCATTTTCCGGGACGATGGTCAGACTAACATCCCAGATCTGTATGTAGATTGGATTTCGACCACAATGAACACATTCCCTTTGCGTCACCTCGTCGCATTGCTGCAAATTAAGAAAATTCATCTCGTCTCTATGCGAACACACCTTTTGTGGTCCCTAGGGCATACAAAGGTTGCAGTAGTAACTCACTGTAAGCTGCGGTGGGTATAAAGTTTCATGCTTGAAAGAAGTCGTTATTACGAATTCCAACAAAGATTCCACGCTAAATTAAGTATGAAATTATTTCTTCTTTTTTTCACGGTGACGTCAACGAATCTTACAACAAGCGTCAAAGAGCAAGACGAGTTATTCATTTCGAGCCGTGCTCAAGCGTATATGGTTCATGATGCTATTTAGGATATATGTACTCGAAAGTTCTGAAACAACATGATGCTTTCATTCAGCAACAGGAAAAAAAGAAATGGAAGGAAAATACATCGACCGGGTTTCGTTTCATGATAATCAACCAGCGTCAACATTGCCACCATGACCTCTTTACCTCTTTTATATAAGGAGAGTGACTGGGTTAAACAGGCTTCCTGTTTGACTAAAGACATCCATTTGAATTCTCATGAAGACATCATTTCCCTTCGTGAATTTCTTATTAGCCGTACCAGATTGCGCGTCTCTGTTCTTTTAATAGTGTCTCCCCGTAACAACGTGGGAGGCGAATTCGAAGAGATGTGTAGTCTGTAAAGTTGCCTTTTTCACCCTTCCCCATTTCACGTTTGAATAAAGCGGTGTCCTGCTAAAATTCACTGGTTTTTGTTCAGTCTTGGGTACATATTTACAGTCTGTTTCGGCAGATTGGCACACTTTTCACATTCACATTTATTCGTAGAATTTCCTTAAAAAAAGGCTTTATCAGGATTTTTCGTTTTGTCGGTTGGCCGACATACTTCCCAATAGAGGTTTTTTAACGTCTAGAATTTTCCTTAAATTTTTTAGAAATATTTTATGAAAATCGGTCTGTAAGATACACACTGTAGACTGTACTTGTTAAAAGACATAACCCTTTTGAGTGTTTACTCTCTTCATCCCTTCATTTTAAAACTCGCGCGCGTTTGCCGCAAGCAAGAATGCTTAGAGATTGAGAATTAGGTCGATTGGTGCAAAATGGCGAAACTACCTGTACGAGTGATGTTGTATATCTTACGCAACACGAGTATTATACACATGAGGGTATACAGAATACATGTGTATAAACGAGGACTTTGCCCGTACAATACAACAGCATGCGACGACGACGACGACGACGACTTTCTTGTATTTAACCGTTCTGCTTACACTTGACAGATACAAATTTGCCAGGCGCTTTGTTTTGTGATGTCTCTCAGAAGAAACACTTTGTGGTTTCGCATTAAAATTTTAAAGGATACTTGGCCTCGTTTTTCGAATATTTTCCCCGAAATATTTTACGATTCTGTGTAAATTACGGACTAGCTGTTGCGTTGTCGTCGAGCCCAAGACAAGGACATGACATGATGAGCGTTTTGTGTATACAAGAGTGGAATCTTGCTATTTATTGTTTATGTTTCAGTGTTTGTACGTACTTAAGGAAATATTTACTAATGCCACGGGTTTTCTCTTCTTAACTTAATTAACTGTTCAGAAATAAATTCAACATTCTATTCTACCATTCATACCGTAATATAATACGCTCCTCACCATTGTACACAATCCACTTTTGCTCAAATTGTGAACAAAATTTTGTTAATTAATTAATCATAAGAAACGGCTCGTAAATTCCCATGGACTAAATCCACAAACCACAATTCTAAAAACCAGATTTAAATTCAAACCAAAAAGTCGGGTTTTGAGAAATTAAGAGTGCCTAAGCAGTATTGGTATTTCAGAATTATACAGGTATTATACAACAATGATAAAACTAACTTCAACACTCCCACTTTTTGTCAATGTACTATTAAAAAATTTCGATTATGGGCGTTAAGTGTTACTTTGAATTGAAAAGGAAAAACACTGGCCCTTTCTTTTTAACAATTCAAAATATCAAATAAATCTATACATTCAACTACGTTACATCAACTCAATTGCAAAACATAATTTGGACCAAATTCAAAAACAATTTGAAAAGAAAATATTGTAACATTTTACAAATTTATAAAATATTTAATTTCTGCCGCAAAGAGTTGAAATCTTTCACGGGTAAGTGGCTTAGTCCAAATATCCGCAAGTTGTTCATGCGTTGATATGTACTCCACATCCTCCAGTATCCTTTTCGCAAACGCTGCCGGGTGAATATGTAGTCCCCGGCTGCTTATCGATTTGGAAACCAAGGAAATCAATGGCGCCGGAACAGGGGGGGGGGCAGTGGGGGCAACTGCCCCGTCAATATTTTGGCTAAAGGGGCATTTAGTACTACAATATATGTACACTATATTAAAAATGAAGAATAATTTATTTTATATTTTTATACATATATGTACAATGTACATATTCAATCTATTATTCTAGTAGTGGATATTTTGTCCATGATGGAATATCTGGTTCGCAGAAAGTTGCATACGATAGCGAAACTATTGACCGTTGATCAACGAAAACGAGGAAGTTTTTCATTCTCCTTATCAGAAAACCGTGCCGATGGTATCTCAAAGGAAGATTGGGCTGCTATGCTCGATTGTTGTTATGTTGTTAATCTTCGGTCACAGTTAACTCTTTTGAAGAGTATGCCGGGAGCTTCGCCTACATGTTGCGCTGAAATTGCTGATCACTTTCGAAGCATATCGAGCACAGCAAATTAATACGGCTAGTAACATTACTTCTGACGGTTCCAGCATCAGTAGAATAATCAGAAAGGTCGTTCAGTGCTTTACGACGTTTTTAACATGGCTACATTCAACAATGACACAAAAACGTCTGACACATCTAATTTTTCTCCATGTTTACAGGGATCGAAGATGGAATTTATATTACTAAAAAAATTCTTAAAAGAAAGAATTCGTTTCCCGAGGAAACCGGAAATCAAACTTTGGGAAAATCGTTTGATCTTTAATTTTATAAAACTATATAAAATCTCACAAAAACAACTGTGTTGTAAAAAGTGTCCGCCAAAGAAAAAGTCATCAGCCGCAAAAAGGATTGATATAAATACATTCCCGCCAAAATACTCGCATCTTGTCTCAATGATGGTGGTGGAGCAAATTTTTTTCAACGCTTATTGGCGGGGAGCTGAACGAGGGTACTATTTGCTACTATGTTCTTTTCTTGATAATTTTGAAGCTTCCAGTCTTATAGAAAATAAAAATGCGTTTTAGAACCTTATTTAACTTTCCTTCGTATGGAACTGGTTTTTTTTTCTATACGATAAAAGTTCTTTCATAAATTTCTTAACATTGATTTTATTTTGTTATTAACCTTATTCAAGCTCCCCGCCAAATAGCGTTGAAAAAAATTTGCTCCACCACCATCATTGAGACAAGATGCGAGTATTTTGGCGGGAATGTATTTATATCAATCCTTTTTGCGGCTGATGACTTTTTCTTTGGCGGACACCTTTTACAACACAGTTGTTTTTGTGAGATATCATATCTTTTTGCAGTTTTCGATTTACAAAATTCGTAAATATATTATGAAGACGATATTCATTGCCCTATTGTCACGAATTTGTTTGAGAACAATAATTATAAGAATGATAAACCCCTTGCTAACCTTCGTCTCCTTGGTCTCCTTGGTAACCTTGCTCGCCTTGGTAATCTCAGTAACCATAGTACACTTGACTACTTTGGTGATCTTGCAAACCCTTAGTAACCTCGGTAACCCCGATGGCCTTGGTAGCTCTAGTAACCTCGCTAACCTTGGTATCTTTATACATAGCATTAAACTTAATGATAACCCTAACTTTGACCATAACCCTGGCCTATACCTAAACCTCAAACTCAGACTCAACCTTAACCCGAATTATCCTAGCGTTGCCATACGGCAACGCAAAACTTGCTTTCTCTTATCTCTAAAAAACAGTTGAACGCGACGTTTGATTTTCGTGAAATAAACAAATTACTATTTTCAAGAAATGCGACTTTGTCTTGCTGCAAAGACAATTGCATTCAGTCTTGAGTTTAGCACGTGAGTTGACGTGAAAGTTACGTGAAAAAAATAAAAGTGAAAAATATCTCGAAATGAGCGTTCATAAAAAGTAAATAAGAGTATATCTTCGTTTGTGTTAGTAATTAACTGTTAACTTTTTGAATTTCTGTGCAGTTTCAAGTAAATTATTTAGTAAAATAATAACATTGGAAAAATAATTTTGTTTGTGGCTGCTGTTCACATGTTTTTCTGAGCGTTGCCGTACGGCAACGCTAGGGTTGAAGCAGATTTCTTTGTTTAGAGTCAATAAAATTCAGCATGTGCAAATCAGAATGAAATTAATTTTGTAACTATATTTCGTGTTTTCCAAGAAAATTGACTTTGAAGGATATTCTGGAGGAGTCAAATGAAGACGAGTTAGGGAAAGCACCGTGAGTGCAATATACATTGAGCCACACGAAGATGAAGGACATATTAGTGGAGAGGATGATCCCAGGGAAGAAGGATATGTGTCAGTAGGCAAGCTATATGCTCCTCAATTGAAAGCTGGTTGTGAAGTAGTTTTTGAGAATGACGAAATATTGAGTCGGAGGCTACTTGCTCAATCGGGCCACCAGAAAAACGCTTATGACTAAGTGGAGAAGAAACCGCGAGAGTAGATTTCCATTCTCTGACTCAATACTTTATTGCAAGCACTGTGGTGTAAAACCAAAAGGATGCGGTCGTCCGATTGCTAGAAATTTGAACCCAACCGCAGACCCTGTAATAAATCTCTTACGATTTGACAGAGTTGACCACTGGATCGTCAAGAATGGAGTCCGATGAAGATGCGCGGGTGATAAATGCAATGTGGGTTTATGCTTGGAATGTTTCCAAACTTATCATTTTTTGAGCCTATTTCATGACATTTTTTCCAGAAATATGGAAATGTGGAGAATTTTTCAGTAGACAGAGAAGAGAATAAAAGTAAAGAGGAAGAAACAACAAGTTGAAAAACAGCAAAACTAAACAAAATCCATCGCCATAAGGAAATTTCGACAAACGCCAGTTGATTTTCATATAATTTTGCAGCAGTTGTTTCTGGAGTGCATAATTAACTGGTGGTTAATAAAACTTAAATACCAATAGGAACATGTGCCCCTTAGAAAACGATTCAGTTTCGAATTAGATAAAGCCAAAGGCTGTCCAACGGACCCTAAACTAATAAACCTAATTGAAATCAGCTAATCTTGAGATAATTTTATGGGGAGAAGCTTACGTTAGGTTAAAATATTGAATGTTGAGTGTCCCGTATTTAAGTAAAAGTTGTTTAATTTTTAAGACCTAGTCCTCTTAAAGTATACTTTTGCTTCGTCAAAAGCTCCAATGTCCGAGCTTCTAAAAGCCTATAAAACAGATTTTTTTGATATTACACGCAAAATGTACATATGGGAATAAATATTGCACAATATTTTGCACGTTCCGGGATGTTTACTGCACGTTTTTCAATTTTTACTGCACGATAATCCAGGCTCTACGTTATCATACTCCCTCAATCGGATCAAAAAGTGATTCCTTAGGGCTCCATGACACAGTCATATTTATATTCATATTTCTAGTCATATAATTAAGCCTACTCGATTAATTCGGTTAATTTTTAACACGTGCACTAAACGAAATCGAGTAGGCTTAAGGATATGATAATATCTGTTATAATATATTACCAATATATGATTGTGTAATAGCGCCCTTAATAAATACCGATGTACATTATTTATAATTGCATAAAAATAAAAGTTTATAACCATAAACCAATGATTTTTCTTTTATCAGTCAACCAGTACCCTACTGCTCCTAGCGTTGCCGTATGGCAACACCCTCTTCCAGCCACCCCCACTACCAAATCGAAAATCTAATGATGCAGTTTATCATTTTAGGTCTACTAAAGTATCTGTATAAAATTTCATCGCGAAAATAAAACAAAAATAATTCAGGATAATTCGGGTTAACCCAAACCCTATCCTTACATTTAACCCAAATAATAACGTTAACTGCGATGTAACAATAACTTTAACCCCATCCGTTACCCTAAACTTGATTTTGACTTTAACCTTAGCCCTAAATTGAGTCTAAACCTTTACTTCATCTCTATCACATTCATCCTAATCTTAAATCTTAATTTTTAATGTAACCATTAAGCCTCACTGGGTACACAATATATGATTCAAATAACATCCATATTTCCTAAGTTCCACATTGCGCCTAAGACACATAGAGAAAGACATGTACATGTGAAAATATCCTTTTATCCCTTATCAAAGGTCCCGAAAACCTGTTGAGTCCTGACGAGCATTGCTTTTACAACAATAAAGATAGGGAAAATCGATTTTCCATATGCCATCATCACGTAACTCTGGTTTGAACACAACAGAATACACCGTCTTGACAAAACCGATTTGGTGTCCCAGCGCCATATTTAACCTTCAAGCGGGCGCGCATTTTTTGTGACATTACCGGGCGCGCGGCGGTAATTTACCGCCCTCGTCTTTTCCCCTCCATTTGCGCTCAACCGTACAACTTCCATTCTTATAATTATGGTAAATTGAAAGAAGAGCATGTCCCAAATATGTTATCATCATCAAAAGTATTATCTGGTGAACAATAAAACAAGTTCAGCAGTTTTAGTTAAGCATGTCACTTCAATGATATTACACAGAGCACACACATTTTGAGCACAACTATATACCAAAATATACAATCCCCGAACGTTTGATGACCCCTGGAAAGGCATGGAAGGTAAAATTTACCCAACATTTTATTGTATCGTATCTATAACAAAATGACTTAAGAATACATACTTCTCCCACCTCGATCCGGCAACCGGGGGAAAAACTATGCGTGTTTATATGATCAGGGCGGTAAATTACCGCCCGCGCGCCCGCTTGAAGGTTAAGCTTCCACCAAACCAGCGCAGAACGGTAGCGGTACGTGTCAGAATGTATGAAATAGTTTCCGCCGCGGTACACCACGGAGGGCTGTGTGAAGTTAGCCAGTCATTTTTCTGAAATTAGGTCCTTTTGCTCGGTGAACCGTTTGTTCTACAGCGGCTACGTTTGTTCTTGATTGTTCGCCAATTAATATCGTTTGTTCTTCTCTAATTATTTAATTATAGCAACTTTAAAATTGTGAGTGTGAACTTAGCCAGTCATTTTTAAATATGGGTCGGAAAGGTATAGGTTTGGTATCAATCGAAAGCCAGACGTTTGTTCATTTTGTAGGGCGTTTGTTCATCCTGGAAACGGAAGGATACAGGAATTATTAAGGAAAAAGAGATTAGTTGTGACGTCATCTTCACTCAACCAACGCCATCTACTCAGCTCAGCTGTACGATGATGGTGTGGATCTTGCATAAATTGTTCGCGGGACACGGGTTGCCGGTACAGCTGAGCTGAGTAGATGGCGTTGGTTGAGTGAAGATGACGTCACAACTAATCTCTTTTTCCTTAATAATTCCTGTATCCTTCCGTTTCCAGGATGAACAAACGTCTGGCTTTCGATTGATACCAAACCTATACCTTTCCGACCCATATTTAAAAATGACTGGCTAAGTTCACACTCACAATTTTAAAGTTGTTATAATTAAATAATTAGAGAAGCACAAACGATATTAATTGGTTAACAATCAAGAACAAACGTAGCCGCTGTAGAACAAACGGTTCACCGAGCAAAAGGACCTAATTTCAAAAACATGACTGGCTAACTTCACATAGCCACCACGGAGTAGGTACTTGTCAATTCTTGTGGTGTGTGTGTTGTGTGTACCGCGTACCGCTACCGCGCTGATTTGGTGGAAGCTTTAGGATCATCGGGATGAATGAAACAGTGCGTATGCTCATCCAATATGAAACTAATATGTACGTACTCGTATATATGAGACGAACCAAAACAGGAACTTTGACCCGCCCCCTCTCTTGCAGACGATCTAAAACTGAAAATTTTGGATACAAAAGATTGTTCGGTCCTACCAATTATACTATACTATACTATACGATTCTTTTCTAGGCTTTTTTCGGGCCTATCCCCGACTTTTGCAAAATGCTTCCTTTAAAACATATAAAAAGATTTAAGCGAGAAACTCTATGTATTTTTTCACATTTTCCGCTGTATCTTTTTTTCTACTTCACGGATCGGAGCCAACGATAGCCTATGCACACCTTCACGACAGACTCTATCAATGGGAAAAGAGACCAAATCCCGAGATGCCCTCTGCAAGGCTGTAGCCCTGTCAATGAACGACAAGAACAACGAGAACAAGACTTTTGAAAAAATGCGATTTTCAAACTCTTATATCTCCGGTCTTTCTTATCGTATCATCTTGAAATTTTCTACACTTCGTAAGACGGCGCGATGGACAACGCTTACCGAATTTGAAGACTCAGGACCAACCAGGGTCCGAGCTACAGAGGTCCGAAAACCCGTACTTGTTCCGTCGTGTAAACATAGTCTTAGTCGCTTCTCACTTTTTATTTGTTCAAATTTCTTCGTTTTTCTTTGTCGTGCGGGACGCTCTCGCGTCCCTAGATAAAGAATATGTTTGTTATTTCCAACACTTCGGAATTACAATGGGATCAAAATGGGTAACAAAAAGAAACTTAAAGATTAGTCTCATATTGAAGACTATTATAGGTGGTATCTGATCGCTGTTGTTCTCTAATATTTTTCATAATTGCTTTTTGGTATCGTTTCACAGGATATTAAAGTGCTAGATGCAGCGACTGTCCTAGGTATTATGGCGCCCTGTGCCCTGTGTGGTGAAAGCCGTCTCTTCAATTATTGGATATATCCGTAGTTACAGTTAAAGTGAGCCACCCCCTCAGTATGAGCTATTCTTTTAACATACATACATAATTCGTCTAGTGCATTCGAGAGATATTCATTTTTAGATTGTCGTCGTTTAATAAAAAGGGGAAATTTCACTTTCCTAAGCGGTTCTAGTCTAGAAATGAGTACATATTTCCCAAAATTATTAATAGTGTAGTCATTGGGTGATTTCAGATTGCAAAGTGTGGAAAGTGTGGTGGAGATTTTTTTTTTGTTGTTTCTTATGTTTTATTGGAGTGCTGAGCTTGAATCCTGAGCTTGCCACTAAAATTTCGCTGGAAAACAGTATCGAAACCGCGAAAAACCCCAAAAATGTCAGTTTTTTTTTGGGGGGGGGGGGGTTAAAATTCCGAAAGTTTACATTTCTCCGATAACCTGTCCTTGAACATGTTAGAAAAAACATAATTGCGGGTCCAACGCACCATTTATCTTTAAAATGCGTTAAGCGGTAGCTGTACATGGTATTGCCATGTTCAAAGGCGTCCGCCTGAGAACCCCGCAAAGAGAGCGATATCAATGGAAGTTCCATTTGATGGACCCAAGGCCAGAGGCAGACCGAAGAACACCTGGATGTGTCAAATGAAAAAGCAACAACAACGCATTGGTCTCGGGGATCCAAGATAGAGCTGCCTGTAGAAATATGCTGAGAAATTATCGCCAAAACGGGCGATGTGCCTACACCGCAGGTCGAGCAACGCGGAACCATGGAGCGGTATAAAGAACGAGGCAAGGAAGAAGAAAAAAGCGGTAGCTGTACAATTGATAGTCATTTTTTTTTGTTTTTTATACGACCCTGTATAAAAAAAAAACAATTTTTCCCCACATTTTGCAATCTACTAGGCTTATCACGTGCTAACTACACTATCAGCGCAATATATGAAGAGCAATATAATGAAGAGCTTATACTGAGGTGAGGGGTGCTCACTTTTACTGGGGCTTGGTTTGTGGCAAAAACTAGCACCCTCAGCTTTGTAAAGAAATTTGCGATTGAATATTCTCTAAATAAGGTTTCAAAACCCAAACTTTCCATTTGAAAACATAAGAATCGAAATTTGCACATTTTGTAGTTTCCCATTTTTATATTTTCAAATCCGATTTTTCAATAATTTTGAATTTTTAGGATTTTAAACCGAAACTTTCGAAAATTTGTGTTTGAGACCTAATGTAGAGGTTAGTATGGCGGAAGTCCTAACTATCACAATTTAAAAATTAAAATCGCCAAAAAGTGCAAATTTGGTTCAAATCGAGTTTTCAAAACTTCCGATTAAAGAACATTAAAAATTACAAAAATTTTGAATTTAAAAATGATATAATTAAGATGAATCCAAAATTGAAATTGTTTGTTTGCCTCACTTAATGAGGCACATCCTGCACATATAGTAGAGCCGGTCCTGGCTAGAGGTCCGGTATATGGTACGCGCTTAATTTAATATGAATTTGAGAGAAAAACAAAGTTAATATACCCTTTTTACTCTATGAGCGAAGGGTATAAAAACTTGCCCCCCCAATAAAAAATTCGTTCCGGCGCCACTGAAGGAAATATTTGACGTCAAGTACTTTCGATTTCGAAACCCATTTTCAACTTCAACGCTTGGATTATCGGTTCAATTTCCTCTTCACTACTATGGCTGCAATCAATCCGTCGTCTACATAAATAACTAAAATTATTTTCTTACTACCATTCATGCGTAGAAAAACACATGGATCCGCTTCACTTTGTTGAAAATCAAAACTTTGTATAAAGTTACTGAATTTTTGGTTCCAGTTCCGAGACGCCTGCTTATGACCATAAAGTGGCCTTTTTAAAATTATTGTCTTAATTCTGGTTCCCGAATTTCGTGGATACGATTATTAACTAATTGTGGAAATCTTGACTTATCGTTCCATTCTATACACCAACTGCGGTGCATGTCTGTAGTATTTTTGGCATGGAAACTTACCAGCTCTATGGGAACTACGCGGAACTTTGCCTGTTGGAGGAGAAGAGCCCCCTGCGGGAAAAATATCAAGTTATTCAATTTCGGAAATGTCACATTGGAATCTTTGCATTGAGACCTCTAAGCGTCTATAGATCAGTAGGTTAAGTTGCTGACCTTGTGACTAAAGGTGGGAAAGTCAAATCCCGATAGGGACGAAACTTTTTTCCCTCAATTTTCTAAATTTTTTGTATTTTTTCCCAAAGTTTCGTGGTTTCGTACAGATAGACACACGGTGGAGCGTCATGGTGGTAAACGCCTTCACGGCAAATCAAATCTCCATAGAATTCTCCCGCTAAAATTAAAGTAGTCGTCTTGTGCACAGATAGACAACAGGCACAAGACCTGATGACTCCCACGCGCTGTGAAAATGGTTGTAGCCAGATGGAAGAGTTTTACAGTTGATAAATATATCGTCGTTATCACACGCTGCCCTTTCGCATCCTTTTTCGCAAAATCTTGTGCAGGAATATGCATATTGAGGAGAATGGTTAACAGCGCAGAGTGAATGCCCGTGTTGAAGACTTTCGGCAGCTCAAGAGCCATTGGAACGGTTTTTCACAGGGCTTTTTTGGTTGAGGCCATTGTGGGTGTGATGGGTGATCAGATCCAGAACTGTTGTGGTACTATGCATCTTCCTGAAACCATGCTGGTGGCAAGCTAGCTCAGCATGTGATACAAGGGTTGGGCGGATGAGTGCTTCGAGCGTCCTTGCAAGGGGTGATAGAATTGTGATTAAACGGTAGGATTCGGCCAGTTTTTCATTTTTACCGGTTTTTAGAAGGGCGATAATTCACCCCTTTCTCCAGAACTCAGGGATGACAAGCGTAGATATCGACAAGTTGAAAACTATCGCGAGATATTCCACGGCCGGAAAATCTAGATGTTTCAGTATGATCATTGAAATACCATCCGGTCCAATGTGTGTGCCTTAGTGTGTTTAGCGTTCCTGATTGCTGCTGAAACTTGGTTCGCTGTATATATGTTGGTGGGATAATGTCAACAGTTCGGTTTCGAACCTTTCTCTTTGTAGGTATTTACTTGTCGATTAATTTCTGAGTTAAGCTCCTGAATGCCGGGGCCGGCCGGATTGGCGAGTCTTAAGTTGTCCCGTTCGTCGGCTAACCTTGCGGCAGCGCTTGAGAAATATCGCCGAACTTTAGTGATACATCCTTCGGGAATGAAGCCAGCTGCTTCTTTGACAATGCCGTTCCTTATATTTTTTCGGCTTCCCTAGCGTTTGCTGGAGTAGGTAGCGCGATAAACAAACTTCGCCGTAGTCAACGCAGTGAAACCTTCTCGATTTGCCTTATTGTGGATGATAAACGTCCGCTGTTCTGATGTCGTCAGATCGCTCGCTTAACAATATTTATTATGATGGGAAGGAAATCGGAGGGAAGGGACATAGTTGTCTCCCAGCGGGTTTCACTTATCAAACTGGAACTCGCCATATTAATCTCAGCTGAACTATGGCAGGCGCCAGTGACGCGTGTAGACGGAATTCAATTGAGTGCACAGAAATGTTATGGGTCCAATTTGGATGCGATGTCTATACCCCTGGCATCGTTGCCGAGGAGAGAGTGCCAGAGTTTGTGATGGGCGTTAAAGTCGCTAAGTAGGATCGTATGCTGTCTTGTGAGGAGTGGACCAATATCGAACTTATAACCAGAGCCATAGCTGGTTGAATATGAATATTTATAAGTTTTAAAATTGACATTGCCGGATTTATTGATACTATCTTGCATTTCCGCCGTGCCGCCCTCCAGGATTAGGATCCTGCCTGGCGACTCTATCGTGCCTCAAAAGTATATAATCACCGCGGATGTCAACAGATGTTGTTGGTTTAAAGTTTGCCTCTAGTTTTGCTGCTACCAAAATACTGCGTGTACCCATGAAATCGTCCATTTTCACCGATCTTCTGACGGATGCCATTTGCAGTTAAACTGCAATATGGTAAGTGGGGTGTAAACTGCTGTGGGGATGCAGGTGTCAAACTGGAGCTAGTATGTCTAGTCGTATCGTTGAAGGGTGCAGCGGATGGCGGTGATGGAATATTGGCTGGAGAGCTAGGGCCAGAGATAGCCGGGGACGGAGGTAAAGCGTTGGATTGTGAGCTAGGGCCAGGGATGGCTGGGGGCGGACCCGCATCCTGGCAGCAACCAAAGACAATTTGTTATACTGCCCCACTTTTTTATGCCTAAGCAGTAAAAAGGACACCATACTCCGCAGCAGGTATGCTTCAGAGACCTAGCATTCCCGAAAATAAGTCGGTTACACAGCAAAGATATATTTCGGGACCTGGATTGGTTTCTATTACGGCGCAGATTACGAGAATTAAGAGCAACCGCGCTGAGATGAAATGCTCCAAATTTGACGAAAAAAAAAAACAGATAGACCACATCCACAGACATATACAACCCTCCTGCATCGAACCTTCAAGGCTCTTGTCAGGGAGGATATTTTGGGAGGTCTTGGCCGTTTCTTTTGATGAAACGGGTGTGGTCGGCCCCGAAGAGGCTTGTAACTCTCGTGTGTCAGCGAGGCTGCCATCGGGAATGGTCGCCAGTTGGATCACAATAAACCTTGTCTATACAATTTCAGTAGTTTGATTGGGTGGTTATTGTGGTCACCTTCGAAGCACAGGGTCGGCGTTCAAATTCCACCGCGAGTGGATTCAGTTTATAATGGTTTTCGAACTCACGGCTCTTGTGATGGACTATGATCGCACTCAGATGTTAAACGAATGTGGGGATAAATCTCAACACCTCTATAAAATAGCTGTTAAAATTTTAGAAATTGGATGTCTCTTAAGGTTTGTGTTCGTAGAGACGACTCATGGGATCATCGCTCAGCGATCGAAGTTAATCCACCGAGCACTATATGGGTATATTTTCTATACAGACATGTTCCTTTAGTCCATAGTCGATACAAGGAAAGTAGAACCATTCAAAAAATATTTAAAGACGGCTCGAAATTGGATGCAAAACAACGATCCCTGAGCGATCATCACATGAATTGTCTCTACGAACATGTACCTTTACACATCTATCCCAGGTTAAATGCTGGACTGTCGCACCAGTAATTATTTTTAACCAAAACACCAAGGCCAAGACTCGACGTCGGGCTATCGTGCCACATTGATGATGAAAACACCCGTATGACAAGTAACAAGTAGCTAGTGAGCTCGGAGTTGCATCTAAAAACCTAGAGGAGTATACCAGTAGAAAATATATGTAGTGTTGAATTAATGTAATTTTCCTGGAAATTGGAGTTACAATGGCACAATTACCCTTTAAATTTGTATTTGGTCAAATGAAAATGTCTGAAAAATGTATTATTATCCTAAAGAAGAGAGGCTGACATTCACTTATTGGAAATAGTTTTATTCAAATGTTGGTCGCGATTAGGCTGTACAGCTATTCCATTCCAAGAGTAACCCATGGCCCAATGATCCGATTTCATTCGTTTGTGCATATATTTTGTGACATCAATAGAAATACATTTTCATGAGGTTTGGTTGAAATCGGTGCCCAAATAAAAAAGTTTTTCGTAGAAGAATCTGATTTGGGGGGTTGGGTTTGTATGGCAGCTCCATGAACCCATCGTTCGAAGAACTTCAATTGGGAAGCTAGGTTTGTATCGCAGCCCTATCACCCACGGATCCGATTTCGGTGGTTCAAACGTACAAACAGCCTGCAACAATAATAAGCATATGTGCAAAATTTCGCTTGCTATAGCTTAAATACCCACCGAGTAAAACGCGTCGCAACAGACAGACGGACATCGCCCAATCGACTCCCCAAGTCATGCTGATCATACTTATACTGTATACAGTAAAACTTCGTTATAACGCTCTTCTGGGGTCTAACCCAAAAAAAAAACGCTAAATGGGAAAACGCTATAGCCGGGAAGTCCAAGAAATATACTTCATAGACGCATCTTTTAGGTGACAAAATTTATTATTCGATTGATACGTGGAAAGAAATAGTAAGGAAATGGCAATCAATTGATTACTGGTTAAAAAAAAAAATAGATATTTGTCTTTGTTTTAGACTGGCAACAGACTTCAGTAATACTGAGGTTTTCAAATTATTGAAAGACCCTTCCTCTATGTCCATGCTATAGGCAAAAATTGCTCAAATCTTCTTTATTGCAACTAAGACTGCAAATGTTGTTGGCATGCTTAACGCCTCTTTCTTGTTCTCTTCGGTGTCGACGGATGCTGATGCAATTACGAGATCTTCAATTATACTTTCAATTGTTGTTATGTCTTTCCCTTTTCCAGGAAATTTGACTTTGATGTGAATTAACGGAACAACTTGTGGTTTTGTTTGTGATTATTACAATGTAAAGAAAGACTATACGAGCTCAATGAATTTGTCAATATATATTGTTTTAAGAAAATGAGACTAGGAAAAGAGCGTTATAACCGGGAAATAGTAACGTTATAACGAATCGAAATTCTCAGTAATAAATGCTAATGGGACCGAGACCGAGAAAAAAGAGCGTTATAGCCGGGAAAGCGTTATATCCGGGAGCGTTATCTCTCTTGATACCGTAACTCCTAGTGGAGCATGGTGCGTTGATGACTACCGTGTGTAGTCATCAACGTTACGAAGACAACTGAATTCGGAGTGTGATACGGTTGTCAGCCATGCCACTTCCTAGTCGCATTGTTAGTTTATTATTCTACGATAAGAATATTTCTTATCATTTTCTTCTGAATAATAAACTTACGACGAGTCGTGCCGAGTTTGGAAACTCGTTTCTCTATGAGTGTCTATTTCACAGAGTGGCGACCGAACGATCACGTCCACAGAGCACGGGAGCGTTATAACGAAGTTTTACTACTTTTTATATGGTCGGAGATACTTCCTTTAATGCGTTACAAACTGCACGACAAAGTCAATATACCCTTTTACTCTATGAGTGAAGGGTATAAAAATGAAGCTGTTCACAATGAATGAACGTATACAAAAACCTTATCTTTTGTCGGTTCATTCAATTTGAGTTTCTTTGCGTTTAGCACTCTAGCATTACTTTTTCATTTCAAAGCTTCCTAAACATAATATTAAATTTCCAATGAAATGGACCACTTTTCAATAGTCCTTCTATTCAGTGACGACCTCAAACTTTACCAACTTTCGAACTAATTAGGACTCAACAATACTTGGAAAAACTCTCTATTTCTCTCTCTTTTGACGATATGTACTTCCAAACCAATGTTTGCATACTTGACAAGTTTCATTTTGAAGGATACGTATCTCTCTTTCTCGGATAGTATATGTCACATACTCAAAGTGGATAAAGTTAACATTACATTTGACTCTATACTTCTGCATACGGTTGATTCGTTTCGTACTTATTGATGCGAGAACTGAAAAAAAAAATCAACCTGCAAATTATGTCAATTGAACATCAAGGATTTCAACGACACAAGCATATTTAACCTCGTTGTTTGCTACTCAATTTTCCGCATCATTGGCCATCGGACCGACAATGACTGACTGACTCACTATCTGACATAGGATCTCGCATATCATCATTTCCTCTCCATGTTCTGGTTCGACGGATGCAAGATGATTTTCAAGGCACAACAACAACAACAATACAATGACTTCCTGAATAAAAATGATCCAACCCTACCCGGGCGCAAAGAATGGTGTCTATGATGGCGAAAAGGATATCATTGAACATTTTTCGGAAAGGTTGGAGTTAATGAGCACATTTGATATGGCTTTGACAAGATACACGTAAAAAAAGGGGTCGCTTCATTTAATCCTAACGAGGAAAGTCATTTGGTACGACGACGAGGACAAGTATCCATTATACGAAGAGAGACCGAACATTTGGAAATGCTTTTCAAGAGTTTCCGATTTTGAGGATTAACCGTATTCGGGTTAGATGAGAATAAATATAATTTTGTGTCGTTATTAGGTAAATTTGCAAACAGACAAATTGATGACGAGTGTTTTTGGGGTAAAGTTTTTCATGAAAGGCACTAGGGGTGTTCTTTAAGGCGATTAGGTATAATTTTCGTTCTAAGTTAAACTAAGTTTTAATTACCAATCGACTAAGAAGATTATCCACAAAGTTGGTAAATTGAGATGTCAGCTAACTCGAGACGACAGAAAATACTCATCAAAAAAGGATTTCTGTCCAATTAATCACTTTCAAAAATAGGGGAAATTCCCAGATATAAAATTCGATGTCCATCATTAGGATGGATTTTGCATATATATGTAATATTATCTGTGACAAATAGGTATTTTAAATCTTTATATCTGAATTTATGAATTCACGAGAAAAAAAAATATTTGGTTTGTAATTTTGTGTTCGTATACAGGACTTTGTTGTTTGAAAACAACAATGGAACGTAGTGAGTCTTATCTGGTGTTTGCATATTGTACTACGTTTAGTAAATTGCGTTTACATCATAGTTTTTCATATTAATTTCTTTGCTCTTGCCTGAAAGGGTTATTTTTGAAGCGTTGTATCTCGGGACCTGTTAACCATTAGGCTTTACTTTTGGGAAATTTTATTTTCTTGATAAAATTTAAAGAGACATTAATTCGAAAACAAATAAATTCGAGGACCCTCTCAGTTAGCACAAGGTTTTTAAGTTTGCAAATATGGTTTCCCTTAAGTATCCCAATGATATATCCAAAATCCAGCAATGATACTTTTTTCAATGTTTGTTTTTTGCTTACATTATACCAACCGTGCGGGCTATCATTGTGTTTCATGCTTCGGTGTCATTCCTGGCTATTGTCTCAAGCGCCAGAAGCTGCAACAGATTTGTCTCACAATGCCCTCGGAATGAGCCTAAGGACGTAATCCTTGTCGTAAGGGGCACCACCACCGACAGGTAGGGATTGAGGGCTGGAAACAAGCCGGCTTATTTTAGGCTAGCGCCATTCTAGTAAGTATACATACTTAATTATGCTGTTATATGCGATAAGACCAGAGGCCCTATTCCTTGAAATCAACTTTAACAAAAATCATCGAATATCTAAGCGCTTGTTGATACATTTGATGTTGACATATTTAGCTCAGCACGGTTAGATTTTGCTGAACTACGGAGGTGAGATCTTGTTCAGCAGAAAAACTGGAATCCAGATTCGATCCATGAGCTTTATCAAACGTTTAACTTCAGCCATGCAAAACATTACATAAAAGTTTGTGCAAATTTTTGGTACAGTCAGGCGCGTATGACCGTATTATGGACAATTCTGTGCTTGGAATGGCGCGAATATACTTGCCACTAAAATCAGCTCCATCTGATAAAAATACCGAGCGCACAGAGGGCTGCGCCCGCAATACAAGTGTTTTATAGAATTTTAGTGCATAGTCAGTATTTTTTGTACATTGTCATCAGATTAGCACACCCATTCCCATGAGTTCTTTCGGCTAATTTCCAACCAAAAAGAGCTACAATTTCAAAATTATAACTTTTCATAGTCTATTCAATTCTAAGTATTGTGTTTTAATTTTTTAATTTTGTTTTATAATTGTTTTTCGAAAAAATAGCCATTTAAAATTTGCACATGCAATACCTTTTTTGTCGATCTTCCACAATTGAGGATATAGGACCCCCAATTTTTTCGTTTTTTTTTTTTCGATTATTATATTAGCTTTAATATGAATAAGGGAAAATCATTATCTGCAGAAGAGAGAGGAGGCTTGCATGGAGTCAAGGCGGTCAAAAAGTGAAATTTCGAGAAAAAATTCATAAAAATCGATAAGTTGAATTCGAATTCGTGTGTAATAAATAGCGTTACGGTAAAAATAATAGAGGCGACAAAAATTTAGTGATTGTTAACCCTTATGTGAAAGTAATTTCCAGAGAAGCATCGAGCCCTCATGACTCGGTCGCAAGGATTAGGGTACATTTTGACATTAAGGCGAGCCTATCCCTTTTTTAATCCAGTCACAAGGTAAGCAGTGGAAAGTTAAGCATTTGTTTTTGACTGCTTACCGCTGCTGCTCTGGTATTGTGCAACGCCTATACCACATATCCTTCTTCTTCTCAGTACCGTATAGCCCTATGTGGGGCCATGGTGCTTATAACGGTTTAGAAAAACCGAGGTGAAAACGTAAGCTTAACTTTAAACGCCCATAACTCTGTTACCGTTACTCGAAATTGGAAAAAAGTAACTGATACAAAATGTACTCGTCGGGTCCTTTGATACGTCCATCTCCGATCAAAACTAAAAAACTTTTTTCAACTCTTCTGGACACCCTGTTATCTTTTCCCTATTCGTGCCAAAGACTGTTATTACTCTACACATTCCTACCAAATTTGATGACGATCGGTTGAGCCGTTCGCGAGTTATTTAGACGAACGGACAGACGGACGGACAAAATCGATTTCAAAAGGGTTTTTTGAAAAAAAATCTGAAAAACTGTAAGAACTAAGGTACCTTAGTTAATCATTTTGGTCGAGCCGTTAAATTAAACTCTTTGTTTCGTCCTAGTTTAAAGAAAAGAAAATTCAGCAGGGAAGTGAACAAAATTCGCCAATTTTCAATATTACTAGACACCAGCATAAAATTCGGACAGTGAATTCCTTACAGTAGAGAGCATAACTCAGTATGCTATTATGTTGCTGATATAGTTTGCGAGAAAAAAAATGAAACATTTAATAACAACAGTTATGTTTCATCAACATTATGCTGATGCACTAATAAATCCTATGTTCAAAATTGGGTCACTTGAATAGGGACAGTTGCGATTCGGTCGTTATTTCGAAAGTGCTAGAGTCACATCTTAACTGTTTTTGTTTTAATCCGGTCAGATTGTGTTTTGGCTTTAATTTTTGTAAGTTTCGGTAATCATGTGTAGAGAAAAAGCATTAAATACCACGCAAATGGCTCAAATCGATGTTTTGAGAAATGAACAATACAGTTTACGCGAAATTTCGAAAATAGTGAAACAAAGTAAATCGGTTGTGTTCAGCTATCTAAAAAATAAAAGTGGATATGGACGAAACATGGAAGGGCGTACGCGAGATGTCCTAACCGCCAAAGAGAAAACGGCAATTCTGCGAGCTGCCTCTAATTCTGCACTATCAGCCGCTAGAATTGGAGCTAAAGTCGGCGTTACAGCTAGTTTATCAACAGTGCAAAGTGTAATAAGGAATTCCTCACACCTTAAACGAAAGAAAATGTCCGGTTAGTGAGATGCCGCTCAGACCATTAAAAATCCTCATCCAAAAGTAACAGATTCCGCGATGCCACACTGAGAATAACGTTCTCCAGGGCGACGATATACTCTTTGACGTCGATCACTTTAATATAGACTGGTCTCATCAGTGATGAGTACATTACCCCACTATTCGAACGTCCAATCCCTATGCTCTCGAGCGAATTCAAGTCATGCTCGACGGTGGGCTGCCGTTAATTTTGGACCTTCTGCAGCTCTCTTTGGAGTCAGGTTCCGCTCAGCACGTCTCCTTCTAACGGTATAAGAAGTTATAGCCACTTGGGGTTCGTCACGCAGCTTTTGTTGGACTTGAACTGCGTTGAGGCGCCAATTTCGCAGAACATTGAATTGGATGTAATGATCATCTGCTGCTGATGTAACCCTAGGTCTACCCGTAACTGGACGCCGATCGAATGCTCCAGTTTCTAAGTATCGTCTGTAAGCTCTTTGCACCGATGATCTGCTGATTCGAAGTCTCTGAGCGACCTCACGTTGTGCAAAGCCTGCTTGAAGTAGTGCTACAACTTGAGCTGCTTTCTCCGGTGTCGTATTCATTATTGGTTGACCAAAGTAGGAAAAATACACGCGTCTAAAAAACCAATGAATAACAACTAAAGAAATTATAAAAAATATCCTATACCCTCACTGTAGAAGAAAAAAAAAAGAGATTAGGGCGAACTCTAGTCAAAACATAGCAAATGGTTAGCATTGTGTTTGTTGTTTGATTGCTATGTAAGTTTACGGTACTTTAGATTAAATTGATAGTCATTTAAATTGCCAGTAAACGCACTTTCTGTAGATATAACTTTCATCTAATTGTGACTTATCGTTCCATTCTATACACCAACTGCGGTGCATGTCTGTAGTAATTATGGCATGGCAACTTACCAGCTCTATGGGAACTACGCGGAACTTTGTCTGTTTGGAGGAGAAGAGCCCAACGGGAGAAATATCGAGTTATTCAATTTCGGAAATGTCACATTGGAATCTTTGCACTTGAGGCCTCTAAGCGTCTATAGCTCAGTAGGTAGAGTTGCTGACCTTGTGACTGAAGGTCGGAGGTTCGAATCCCGATTGGGACGAAACTTTTTTCCCTCAATTTCCTCAATTTTTGGTATTTTTTCCCAAAGTTTTGTGGTTTCGTACAGATAGACACACTCATCAGGTCTTGTGTCTGTTGTCTATCTGTGCACAAGACGACCACTTGAATTTTAGCGGGAGAATTCTATGGAGATTTGATTTGCCGTGAAGGCTACCACCATGACGCTCGACCGTGCAGGTCTGTACCGGTGTTGAATGCTCACATTGCTTTGGGAGTTGTGATGGTAGTTAGATATTTTTCCCTCTCGAATTTACAATTACTGTATTAATTCTGATTCCCAAATTTCGTGGGTTCGAATTTTAACTAATTGTGACTTATCGTTCCATTCTATACACATACATAGATTCAATGGTCATATCGTACGCTTAGAGTATGTTGCGTCGGGCGGTTTGTTCTGTTTTGTAAAGTACATAATGTATTTGATTTAGCGAAGATATTTAGCACATTATTATGGTTGTTTTATCAGGGGGTGCACGTGCACATGTGCACATATGGGCGAGCCGCCACTGCTTACAGCACTCAAAGGTAAAATGTGTTTCAGTAGATTTTAATGTTATATGGAGTTCCATCTCTATTCCAATTACATACTTATTACAAATTTATTTTCAAGTCAAACATATAGAAGGGCACATTTTCACCAACATTTCTACCAGGGGAACCCAAACTGTGCATCGCGCTGCCCTGGGGCGCCACAGAATTATTGTAAAGACGTCGCGACGGTACACCTTTCATACCTGGAGTTGAAAGTTTTGGTGTTAATCTTCTCTACTCCTTCTGATTATGGTGATTTTTAGACTCTTTGATTATTATACAAATTTGTTTTGTAAATCTAGCTTTTCTGTGGTTGAAATAAGTTGAGAAAAATATTAGAGCAGCAATTTAAAAACATAACATACTATTGCTTGGATCGGATTGCACATTTTCTCCTCCTCTGAAGCCATCTACAATAGGAAAAAATATTTATCGGCTGGTTAGTCTTATCGCATAGAGAAGACACACACAATATTCAGAAAGCTTTTCCATTGTAATAAATGGAATTTTTGTTTATTTTGCATTGTTACGCCAAATGTTGCTTGGTTACGCCATCATCTTAGATTGAAAAAATCATTGCGCAGTTTCATACAACAACGTAAATGAGCAAAAGATAACATAACTATGCGAATTAAACAAACATTTCATTCAATATAAGGAAAAAGCTTTCTGAAGATTGTGTGTGTCTTCTCTATGCTATAAAACTAACCATTCGATAACAGTTTTGAGAGAATGGGCCATAGTGTTTTAAATGCTTAAAAGCTCGTATCTAGGTGTGCACTACAAAGTGTCGGAAAACCGGGTTGAAAGGTCTTTAGTACATATTTGTTGATGGTATATATTTCAAAATAGCTTTAAAACTGGAACTAGTGGCCTTCATACCAGCGTTTCTAGACTTTAGGGGCACAACTTGGTACGAACTTTTGAATATACATTCAGAAGACTAGAAATAATTGTATAGTCTAGCGTTCAAACAGATAAATATTTTTTTTTCTATTTTAGATAGCTTCTGAAGAGAAGAAAATGTGCAATTTGCCAGATTTCTGGTTCACTTTGTATGGGAGGTACCCTTGGTTTTGATCTCCTCGAAGTGATATTTGGTCGAGAGTATAAGGGGGATTGCCCTGGGCAGTCAACCAAATTTTATTAGGCTGGCGTAATTTAGAGAATAGTTACAGGCATTCTTGAAGAATGTTAACAGGAGCATTATTGGCCGGAGCAAGCTCATTTTTGGTATAAATCAAACACATTTAATTGGCAGCATCAGTATCAATTCTTATCACTCTATCTGGACTCTATTAAAAAATATAGTGCCAAATGTAAATTCCACATAATACTTTTTGGTCTAGGGTATAATTTTCCAATAAAAGGTCTAAAGTATTACATATCATTGCAAAGGAAATTAAATGTAGTTTATTTCGTCCTTATGACATTTTGCGATAGGACTAAGAGTTTTTCATATATTTTCTAGGAACTAAAATTTCCCCTTCCCCTTAGTAGCTGGTACCATTCACACCATTAATAACTGTCCAGTACAAAACTGCCCATACATTACCTTATCTACTTTACAAAAGGCAATTAAAAATTCGAAAATAAACAAAGCTCCAGGGCCAGATTCGATTCATATGTCACTTTTGAAGAATATGCACAGGAAAGCCGCTATATTTTTGAACAAAATTTTTAACGCCTGTCTGAATCATTCTTATTTCCCCAAGGCATGGAAAATCGCATCCGTTATTTGCATTCCCAAACCCAACAAAAATAAAGCAGAATTAAACAGTTACCGTCCCATAAGCCTTATAAGTAATGTAGGGAAATTGTTTGAAAAAATAATTAAGTCTCAAATTTCTGTTATTCTTGATGAGAAAAACATTCTATTGAATGAACAATTTGGGTTCAGAAACAAACATAGCACGAATCACCAACTAGCGCGCATTAAAAACATCGTTCAATCCAACTTTGAATTGAAAAACTCTACTGGTCTGATAACGTTGGACATTGAAAAAGCGTTTGACAATATTTGGCACGATGGGTTGATACATAAAATTCATAACTTTGGACTTCCAATTTACATCACCAAAATTATTCAGAGCTTCCTCACAGATCGTTACTTTTATGTTAACGTAAGCGAGTGCAAATCTACTATGTTTGAGCTCAAGGCAGGAGTGCCCCAGGGGTCAGTACTAAGTCCTTTGCTATACAACCTTTACACCAGTGACTTGCCGATTCCTAATAACTGTCATGTGTGCTTATTTGCAGACGATACAGCCCTTCTTTCTTCGGATCCTCTGCCTGACATTATTATAGAGAACCTTCGAAATGGATTCGAAAACTTAGATAAGTATTTCAATAGATGGAAGATAAAAATTAACGCAGAAAAAACAGAAGCGCTATTTTTCAGTAGAAAGAGGAAGCCTGAACTGCTACCAAATGGTCCTTTACGACTTGGGTCGAAGTCAATCGATTGGAACCCTAATCATATCAAGTACTTGGGCATCTTACTTGACAAAAAATTGACGTTTAAAGAGAATACTGAAGCTTCAATAAAAAAGGCGGACAATATCGTAAAGTCACTATATCCTCTAATATGTCGGAATTCCCCACTCTCCGCAGACAATAAACTATTAATTTTTAAGCTGATATTTCAACCGGTTTTGTTATATGGTTCCCCTGTATGGGGATCTTGTGCTGAAACGCATATAAAGAACCTTCAAATAAAGCAAAACAAAATATTGAAAATGATGTGTAATTTATCCCGTTATTTTCGAACAAAATCTTTACACTCTATTTCAAATATTTCTATGTTATATCATAAAATTGCACATATTAGGATTAATTTCAAATTATCCTGCGCAAACTCACTGAACCCTTTAATTAACGCGTTATCGTAATATACCTTAACCATGTCTCTGGAACGTTTTAAATCAGATTAAGTATCTTTTCTTCTTTTCTGGCTGGAAATTGCCTATGTTGCCTTATTGTATTATACATAATACAACTTAGAGTATAAGCTTAGATGGTATATTAGATAGTAAGTAGTTTAAGTTTTATTTACACATTGTATAAGAAGTTTTAACCCATTTTCCTCTTACTTATTGTTAATATAAATATAAATTCCAATTTCGTTGAACTCAAATTGTCATAGTTGTAAGAGCGCTGAACAGCTTAATCACTTGCTAACCTAGTATTATGTATTACAACACTTTTTATGTATTATTGGTTGAATAAACACTTGAACTTGAAATTTCCCCTTCCCGCTTAATGTGACGCTCAAATTAGTGTAACTTTTTAGTGCGTATAGAGGGGAGGGTGTGCAACAATTTGACATCAAAACTTTGACTATACTATTTTGAGTTTCTTGACAAGACCCCAAAATTTTCCATCTGTACGTATGTCTCTAGTAGCTTTACCTGTAAATAATAATGGTAACATTTACTGAGAAGTGGTGTGTGACAAACTGGAAGCTGAATTGCAATTTAAATTAATGTGTCAAAATGACCACATAGATTAGCGATTTCCTAATTCTGCCAGGCTATCACTTGATGCGTTCAATAAGTTTTTTTAATCTCTATAACGGTATAGTTCAATCAAAAGTTGTTTGTGGTAAATTTGCATCCCGTAGAGTTCTAAAGAACGCCGAGAAAAAACAGTTATTTGCGAAATTTTCATGAATATCGCAATAATAGTGAAGTAAAATTACTGAATGTTCGTCCCAAATTGTCCCAATTGATACATGACTATCTCTGTAACTTAAACGCTCACTTAAAGGTAGTGCAAGGCGAATTCGTAGCCCGTAAGGCTTTTAACAAAATATCCAAATTCTATTAAAATCCGCGCCCCGTCAAGGTGTCACAATAGGGTTTACAACGTACAATAAACTCTTTGTGTCGCCTGTAACGAATACGAAGCTAGTATGCTTGGCAAAAGTCTTCGTCGATGTATGCTCTACAAAGGAACCTAGGCTTCATTAAAGTGACAAATAAACAGGTTTTCGGGAATATATCTAAAACGGTATATTTTAGGGGAAAGTAGTCTGTGACCATGGGTAGCTAATCTGGTCTCTAAGAAAATATGCTAAAAGTAGATGCATGCGGTCTTAAGGGAGCTAGGAATGCTTAAACATTACAATGAAGGCATTTTCAACAATGTTTGGGAATATCTCTATAACGGTAACGTTTACAAAAAAGGTTCCCTACGATAAAATTGCAGATGTAGTGAATACATAAAAAAATGCCAAAAATTGGAAACGATGTTTCCTACGTGCCGTGAAAAGTATGGAAAGGAAAAGATTTTGTGACTTTAGTAATTTATTGAAAACATTTCATAATCGTCGAAATTAATTTTTTTTTATACCTTTCGCTCATAGAATGAAAGGGTATATAAACTTTGTCATGAAGTTTGTAACGCATTAAAGGAAGCATCTCAGACCATATAAAAAGTATACATATATGATCAGCATGACGAGGGGAGTCGATTGGGCGATGTCCGTCTGTTGCGACGCGTTTTACTCGGCCAATTTAAAAGCTATGAAGCTGACTTTTTGCACAAATGCTTCTTTTTGCTGCAGGCAGTTGGTATGTTTGAATCGATAAAATCGGACAATGGGTCATGGGGCTGCCATACAAACCTAACCCTCCAAATTAGGTTCTTCTAAGAAAAAAACTTTTTTATTTGTGCACCAATTTTAACCAAATTTCATACAATTGTATTTCTATCGATGACACAAGACAGATGTAAGAATGGATCAAATCGGACCATGGGGTCATGGGGCTGCCATACAAACCCAACCCCCCATTTCGGTTCTTTTAAGAAATATTTTTTACACCAATTTCACAAAACCTTGAATTAATGACGAGGTCTTTATCAAAGCAACAAAAAAGGTCAAAACAAATGGAATCGTACTATGGAATCATGCTCCCGCATCCCCCAATAAAATTATTATTGGCCCACTTATACCAACCAAACCCCGCACAAATATTGTTTTGTCGAACCAAAGAAACGTATGTGAAGACGGAAGGAAAAGAATGGGGGGGGGGGGGGGGGGGTTAAATACAAGTCGCAGTTACGAAAAAGCTTTTAGCCCGATGGGAGCAAAGGGTATTCAAATTTCGGCCGCGTCCGAATTTAGCCTCGGTCTCGTTTCAATATAGGCTTGATAAAATCAAATTATTGGAAAAAAACGAACATTAAAGTTTATGTTAGTGCAAGGATCAATGAAATTAACAATTAATTTTAAAACCCCACTGAATGCATAGAAATGTATAGCATATCATCCTAATTCAACATAATCACGAGAATATTTTCAACGAAACAAGAATTTTCCTTCCTTCAAGTGGGAAAATGATCTACCATCAAAAGGCCATAGTGGCGCTTTAATGTTTCATATATAATTTCACACCTTTTCACTTCCTTATGAAACCGGGACATAACAAAAACACCAACATTTCATTTTCATTTTTTTTTTCTTCTTTTCTGTTATGCCGTGGGCCAAAACATTTAATAATATCCTCGGTTACTGTCACTGAACAGAATATCGCGTATAGTCTCGTGCTACATAGAATGACGTCAGCGGCCATTTACCAACGAAATATTATTATATGCCTTGCCCGGGAAGAATAATAGAGTGTCCATAGAAATATGTACATACATTGTAAAACAGCGCGCAAGGATAATAAATTGTAGGTATAGGGCTTTGGATGAAGCGCGTCATGAAGACACCATTTTAAATTGATAGCCGACAACATAGCAATTTGAATGTAATATCCATGTTTCTGGAAATGTTTCTAGTTTTTATAACAAACGAAAAAAAAACGTATGCGACGCAGTTAATGGCCATTTACAAAGGATTATCAAAAAATGTCTGCAGAGCGAGGCCCGTGTACGAATACGTTTAATGCACGTATAATTTAATTCGAATTTAAATAAATGCATTTCCTCGTAAAAAAGGTAATATAAAAATAAAATCAACTTCGTCCCGAATAATAGGAGTACCTTTACGATCCATTAAAAGCATAAAAATGATATTTTGGGAAACGTATGTACAAGCATAGTCATGAATATTTTATTGATGGGCTCTGTCCGTACAGTTTGTTAAAGCCTTAAATACATTTTCGGGTAAATTAATATACTCGTTTTGGACTGAACCGGAAGCACAGGTGCACCAATTGTGTTTTTGAATCAAAAATTCATATTTTAAATATTGGCTAATTAAAATGAATAAAAAAAATACTTTCCAGAAATGAAAAAGAAAGCTGAGAAGAATGGAGCGCAAGAAAAGGACTTAAATTTCGGGATGTAATTTTTATAGAAAAATTTTCTTAAAGTTTTCTCTACTTCGATTTTTATGGTAATTATGTATTTTATTTTTTATTTTTGTTAATTTTATATTTGTTTATCACTTTTGTTTCATTCAACCGTTTTTAAAATGAAGTATCAGGCATAGAAGTTTCCAGTGAAACTTAGGCCTTACACATTCTAACAATCCTGCTTTTTGCTTCGGAAGGGGAGGGAGAAGTGCCTGCACGAACGGATTAGCGCACAGCATGCATTCCGAATAAATGGCTGAATACGAATAATTGTAAAGAAAAAAACGAATCCTTTCCTTTTCTTTCACAATAATTACTCAGAACATGAAACAACTGATACATACTACTGTAATAAACTTAACATTATTCATATTACATAGCATGTAAAATAAAAATTGTTTACGAAAATAGAAATTGCTACAAATCAGAAATGTTCATAAACTGATTTGCCAACTATACTTTTGTACTCTACTTGCTTGCTTGAAGGTCCCTGACCTTTTTTTTTCTTTGCTGTAATTGAGTAAAATATATTCTGGCTTTATGCACGCAATTTAGAAAGTTGTGTTTCTCTGTGGACCTGGCACTCAAAACAATTTACATTTTTCCACCCTGGGTTTTTTTTTGCATGATTGTAGTAACGTGCACACACCGAAAAGGTGATGTTGCGTGAATTCTTTGTTATTTCGTCCTTTGCAGTGAGTGAAAGTATTCATGGTATTCCTCTGATTAAATGCAAATCAGACATCAACTGTTTATTTACTGAATCAATTATAATTACGTATTCAGATTTATTTAGACCTGCGTTTGAAAAAATGCTGTGCATTTAATATGTGATGGAAAAAAAATGTTTTTATAGGATGAAAGTGGAGTTAGGATTTCTGTTTTATATTTCGATGTTGCTTTATACCAGCGGTTCTTGATCGGTGGTATGCGAAGCACTAGTGGTCACCAAGGCGACTTCAGGTGATTTGCGAAACCGAAACCTTTGTGTAGCGTACACATAGTTTGATATGAAATTTTTTGGCAGCCCCATGACCCGCAATTGTCCTATTCCATCTATTTTTACATACTTACCCGTTTTGTCTCATAGAAATGAATTTGTATGAGGTTAGGTTGGAATTGGTGGAAAAAAACCGAATTGAGGGATTGGGTTTGTATGGCAGCCCCATGACAAGTGGCGCAACCACGGGAGCAGCGAAGGAGGCTAAAACCTCTCCCAGACGCAGAAATTGATAAACGATAAATTGCTAAATAAAGTATGAAGCAATATGCATTTCGATGCAGATTTTATTCAAAATAATAAATTTATGTTCTTGGACCAAAGGTTTTTCACGACTTTCGATAGTCTGCGCAAGTTGCAACATTTACATTGCTGGTTTTCTCTCTCTTTATGATTCCTCTTCGGTTGTGTTTCGAGTCATGAAAAAAATAGTGTTATTATTCAAATACGCAGCTTTTACAAATGACGAAGTTCAGTTACACTTTCACCTATAGAGTGAAGGGTATAATAATTAAGTTAGGACTGATATTCGTCAGCATTCCTGAAAAGGTTTCCAATGTTGGAGCCGGTTTGATGGAAACCAACAATGCAAAAACAACAAACGTTGTCATCTGATGCCAATGTGAATGAAGTCAAGAGCCAATACCATGACCGTGTTAATTGTATGGGTCCAATTATTTAGTGGTCCGCGACATCGAGCGGTATGCAAAAGGTTAAAAACCGCTGCTTTATGTTTTTACATTTTTCTTACAGTAATAACTTAGTGTTTATCTTATAAATATAAGGGATTCAGAGTCACTTCTGGATCATCAACGGAGTTACAAACACGAATAAAGATTTATTCTTTCAAAGCATTCGCACTTCTTAAGAAACAGCGAGGTAACCAGTTGAGGCATGGGTGTAGCCAAGGAGGGGGGAGGGTATCAGGGATAGGCGCTTTTTGGTCATTTCATGGCTTCAATGGAACACTTATAACATAGTTGCTGAGCGGAATGTTGAACCCAGTGTTGCCAATAGCCTTAGTGAATTGCTCCAAAATGAAACATGATTTTCCACTAAAATAAATTGGTATAAGGGCAGAAAATGACCAAAAATGCCTCATGCTGGACACCAAATGTGGACGAGGGAACGAAGCCTTAGAGTATCGTGAAGGTGGCTGATTAGTCTATTTGGGGCATGGGCATTCAGAAGCTCCGTGAGAGATGACACTCTATTTCTAAGTTGTCGGAGCGTCGCCCGCTGGGGCAATGGATGTTTATGTTGTCTTTAAAATAAATGATCCTATGGCAGCCGATACAAAAATAAGATCCTTGAGTTACCCGTTGTAATTACAACAACCAAGAGCTACCAAGATCCCTCGATTCAATACTAAAAAACTCCGAGAAGTTTTCCCTTAGGGGAAAAATCTTAGATCATGTATATGTCCACGTTATTGCTTACAAAATAATCCATATTGCATCAGCCGTTATCTTGTCGCTCCAAAAGCCCAAATATCCTTTCAAACCGATTACATACAGTAGCCCAAATATCGACTTTCGAACGACAACCATAATACCCATTCTCAGTTTCCTTAGAGAAGTGTCCTTTTTAGTGGTACATATGTACATCATATCCTTTGAAAAGCCAAAATGAGCTTGTGGTGATTTTAAATGGTTGAGCCTTCACCGAATACTGCATTTTGATATGCATATCGACTATAATGCATTCCCAAAGAAAAAGGGACCTTTTTGTCTAAGGACATCTTTCTCATAATAAGTGCCAACACCAAAATAATGAAAATCGCACCACTTAACTTCCATCAGAGTTTCATCCAAATCGCTCCACAGGCGGAGCCAAGAGAACCAATTGAAAGATAACTTTTCATTCGCTTCAATGGCGAATTTACCGCTATTCCCGCAACTCATCAGTGATTGTCGATTCTTTGTAAGGGCGATCAAAGGAAAATGTATACCAAATTTAGCAATGATCAAACCACTGAAAGGTTGACTTAAAGCTTCGTTAGGTTTTCGCTATGTTTTACAATGTCACTTTTTGTCACGGAACAACCCAGCGTACACATCCTAATTTCCTTAAAATAATCACACGTGTTTTACTATGTTCCAAATACATAATTATAACCAAGCTTAAAAAATTGTTTTGGACACTAATAAGAAAAAAAAATATATGTTGCTGTGGGGACTCGAACACATTGCCCTACGCACCAAACCTGGCGGATACCCAACCAGGCTACATCGATTACAGATTGGCGCGATAAATCTAGCAATCATCACATGATCACGTTCGAAAATTTTGCAGAGCGTTTACATATTGCTGAATGTTGACTTTTTCTAAGGTATTGACGACGTTTTAGACCATGGTTCGAACCTCCTAGGACATCCGCTTTTTTTCTTAAAAAAAAAACAAATATTTAAACCGATCACATACAGTGCCTCAAATATCACCTTTCGAGCGACACCCATAATGCCCATACTCTGTTTCCTATGCCAGAAAAATGTCCTTTTTGGTGGTAATATCCTTGAACAAAACTCAACATCAACTTTTCGTGATTTTACAACGGATTCTGTATTTTGATATCCATATCCTTATACGTAGCGTCTATAATGCATTCCCACAGAAAAAAGGACATTTGTGTCCAAGGACATCTTTGTCATAAAAAGTCCTGGCACCAAAATGTTAGGGATCGCACCACTTAACCTCCATCCAAGTTTCGTCGACATCGGTCCACGGGGAGAGCCAGGAAAACCAATTGAAGGATAAATTTTCGTTCGCTTAAATGGCGAATATACCGCTATTCCCGCAACTTATCGAAATCGTGATTGTCGATTCTGAGTCAGAGTGATCAAAGGATAATGTATACCAAATTTGGTGAAGATCGAACTACGGCAAGGTCGATTTTAAGCGTTCAAACGTTTTCGTTACAGTTTTTCGTGACGCTTTTTCACGGAACGATACCCAGTATTTCTCAGGTAGCCTCCGCAAAGACATATACATGCCAAAACTCTTCGATTCCTTCTACGAAAAAACAACACAGCTATAGAGATGAGTTATTTTCTAGTGGAGCGTCGGTATGTGTTCTTTGTAACGCTAAGTCGGGCTAATCGTAGTGGGAATTTGCCGCTCTTACTCCAAAGTAACATAAACAAAAACGGGCAACAAGTGCCTAGGGTAAGTTGCATCCTCTTATTACCCCTAGAAAACGTCGGGAAAAGGACTCATATCCAGTGAACATGTACTCAGAAGTAGATCAAATTAACTATACCCATCAAAGAGCATGGTAGTCTGGCTGGAGTGGTTAGTGCAAGCACCTTCGGTGCACAGGGTCATGGGTTCGAGACTCACAGTGAACGAATTCAGTTTATGGTGTTTTTCGAACTCACGAGCCATGTAAAGGACTATGATCTCACTCAGATGTCAAACGAGTAGATCCCCATAGATAAATAACATGGCTGAGCGTGCTGTTGATCTCAACACCTCAACAACAAAGCAGTTAAAATCTCGGAAATTGGATATAACAAACACATCTGTCGCGCCTGTTACATATATTATTTATCAAATGGCATCCTGTTTTGTGTTAGGAAACAAACCCTCAAGTTCCACTAAAACAATTTAAATTATATCCCCCTAAAACGCCGCCTAGGAAGTCGAAAAACATTTAAATATCTTTAGGATTTTCGCCTAAATTGGTAACACTGGTCTAATCGTTAGAATAAAGGATATGTCACATCAAGTTATCTGATAAGTTAATGGAATTTAACATCATTTATACGTTCAATGTTTGACCGGTTTTGACCGACACTACCATCACGTCCAAAAATCCATACATTTATGAGTGGTGACTCGTAGATGTGAACGGGGAGGAATGTTGTGTGCACATGTGACTCATAGAGAATTAACGTTTAAAATTTAGTTGCAGAGGGGATACCGATTTGTCTGATAGGGTCCATATAAAGAATGGGTGTCATATTTTGAGTCTATATTTTGGCTTGTTCTGCTATCCGTTCTCATAGGGGGAACTTTTGTGTTTCCGATATTTTCCGCTATGTGTCCGCTATATGGCGGACGGCAAGATAAGTGTCGCTAGTGTCGATAAAAATAACAAGAAAATTCTTCTTACGAGAGCTGATAGCGTAATGTTCCTCTTACCGTCCCCCACATAGCGGACACAGAGCGGAAAATATCGGAAACGCCAAAGGTCCCCCTATGAGAACGGATAGCAGAACATGCCTGAAGAGTAAAAGTCAAAAAACGTGCGGGTGATGTGCCACATATCGTTAAAAGGCGAACATTCTCATTGGTATTTTCTTAAAATTTGGATGTAAAATTTTTCCAACAATGCGACCAACAATTTAAAGAATCTTAACTGTTGTTATGTAGATTTAAATTAAATGCTTTCCCTATAAAAATCATGAGGTTGAACAAATGTTGGCCTTGCCCGCCTAACCGAAATCCTGGCGCCCATGATCCTATCGATTTTTTTTTTTTCAAAAATGGCGACAACATTAGAACTGAAATGATGCACAATCATTGCATTTGGTTTTGAATGTACCTTCTTTGGTTGTACCGAAAACAATGTGTTTCCTGTTTTGTTTTTTTGGTCAGAAACTTCAATTCTATGGAACCTTACGGTGAATTTTGAAGAGAACACTTTGACATTATCTGCTACTGCTATCTAATATTGTTGAATTTATCATTTTATATTACTATTGGGCTGTGCAATTTTTTGTTTCACTTTGAACAAAAAATTATGTTTTCATATCAAGAGTCGGAACTCTTCCGAAACCAAATCTTGGCTACGTTCCAGCCAATTTAAATAGGGAAAAATTAAGGTAGTGACACATCCGTTATAAAAAAAACTGTTTCAGCCTTTGTCTGAAATCTTTAGACTAGGACGAATGGACCATATCAAATGTTAGACTGATTTATAATTTCTTTATAAAAACATCAAACGAGACAGAGGCTAATTTCGGGCGCGGCCGAAAATTGAATACCCGTCTCATTTGAGTGAAACTCAAGCTTCTTTTGTGTCAATAATTTCTACCGCAGCCCTATGACGTGTTCCGACCCCATCTGTTCCTGGATGTGCTGAGGCTAAGCCAGGAACACACTTGGATGAATTTTGGTTGATATTCAATAAGGAAAAAGTTTTTCTTACAAGAACCTAATATCTGGGAGCAGCTTTGTATGACAGCCCTATGACGTAATATTCCGAATCCATCTGTTCCTGGATATGTTTTGAGGTCTTACTATAAACACACTTGGATGAAGTTTGGTTAAGATTGGTACATAAAGAAAAAAGTGTTTATTAGAAGAACCTAATTGTCAAGGGTTGGTTTTTATGGCAGCCCCATGACACCATGGTCCGATTCTATTCGTTGCGACATATATAAAGCGTACACTAAAAAGAAACTTCCACACAAAATTTCAGCCCGCTAGCTTCAAAACTGAGGAACTAGTTTGCAATGCAACAGACGGATAGGACCTACTCACCGCCAGTAAGCCGTTCCGAGTAAATGATTCTAGCATAACTGTGTGTGAGGGATAAATTTCAACTTTTGAAGGAGGTTGTGATTGAGCGCCCTGGATTAAGACGAATACACGTAACTAGAAAAAAATCAAAACGAATTCCTTGAATTTTCAAAATGCATGAATCTAAAACCGCTAATTTCGGGCGCGGCCGAAATTTTTATTTAGTTCAAACAGTACTCCCTGAGCCAGAGCCAGAATCTCGACGCTGAAAACCAGAGACTAAAAGGAAAGCGAAGGAAGGAGGAGCAAGCAGTCGGGATGATATGCAATCAATCTGATGGGAGACAGCTTCAGAAATGGAAAAACCGGTGTAAAGGTTTAAGATTGTCAACCCAAGTAAGCGACGTGTCATTTTCAGTGCGAGAGTAGAGGAGGCTGTAAGGCCTAATTTATCAGCGTTAGATGGCGAACCTGCAAACTAACTATAGATAAAGACACTATATAATCAAATGTTCTCCGCTGATAAGGAGGTAGAATCATCTTCGAAATAGCAAGAGAACACCGAACCAGCACATTCCCTGTGATGTTAACTCCCTTGCTCAATGTCGGATATAGGTTGTTTCACTCTGTCCTCCATTACTGTCTGCTTAAACTGAGGTCGTGAGAAATGTCGTTCTTTTCTATCCAAACAGCAGAATGCTTATAAAATTATTATGTTTATAATATTATTATCTACATCAAGTAATTTCGTACGTTCGTACTTTCAAAAGCCCTACGTAGGGTCGCCACTGCTTGAGAAAGGTTTTTTTATTAAAAAGGCGCATACACCACTTCTGTCTTTTATGATGTTGAAAAGGCGTGAACGCAGTAGAATTTCAATCCCATACAGTCTCCGTAGGGCCGGATTTCCCATACCTGGGCTACCGCCCCGGGCGCCAAATTGTAAGGGGGCGACATATACGTACATTTCATGCATTCCATTGATTTAAAGTTCAGTGTTCATCAGTTATGTTGTATGTGTATACTTAGAATTAAATACATTAAACTGCTAACTTTGCCGCCCCTAGCGACCTCTTCAAGTAAATTGGGGAGGCCTTTAGCTTTTCTTAGCTTACCGTCAAATCAAGTTGTGCAAAATATGCGAAACACTATTGTGTTCTTAGAATGATCCATTATTTGCTTTCAATTTGCCCTTCGCACCTACTTCGAGCTTTCCACTTCGTGGATCCTGAATGTTCTTCAATCTTAACCACAGATTGAAATTCAATGAAAGGTATATTATTTATTGAATCAGCTGTTTCTGCATGGTCTACCGCATTACAGTATACTATTAGGTTCGATAGAACAATTCGTTTGAGCAAAAACGCAATTAATAGTATTGGTGTAATTTTGACCGTTATCCTACTATAGCGTTTTTTCTAGTCTTAATTTCCGATTTCATCAATTTTCGCATATATCGTATTTTTTCGGTTTAAAATTATTAAACGTCGGCATCGCTTCGAAAATACAGATATTCCAACTTTAAAAAAAAATCAAAGTTGATCTTTCCTTGAGAATTCTAACAATAAATTCGTAACGGTTTAAAATTTGAAACTGGTGATTCAAACCATTTATTACTTTTCATATTTGACAGCTCAATGGAAATTTTTTGAAGCATCGGAAAAATGAAAAACTTTTTTTCTTTCCTTCGGACATTCAACTAAGACTTGACGTTTTCAATCAATTTGAGTGAGGGTAGATTACTCTTTTTCTATACAGGACGAACATGTCCTGTGGCTGCAATCACAGTCACAGAGGACAAAAACTTGCTTCGCCAATTCCCAAAGACGAGAATAAGTTGGTCGATATGAAAAATATGTGTTCTGAATTCAAATACAAATGGAAGGATGTATTCCGAAACTTCAAAAAAAGTTCTGCCCCAAATGGTCCGCCACCTAAAATCTGCCGCCCTAAGCTTCCTGCTCAGCCTACTGCAAGCTCTTCACTTTAAAACGCATAAAATTTATTTTTAATACCAGGGTCCTTGGGGGAGATGGTGGTCCGAAGCGCAATTATGTCTGGAATAGAATGGAAATTCCACCATTTGCAGCATTGTGGCTTGGCTTCAGGCTTTAACTAAATTCTACATTGACCTACCATTAGCGGATAACCTTATATAAAAGCACTTCCTTAAAAACTTGTAAACATAATCCTAAGCGTAACTTTGGATTCGGTCATTTAACAAAAAATTGGGGTATATTGTATGTTTTGGAAAAGATTTAAACATAAACATGCGATTTTGTTGTACTAGTAAAATATTCGGAATGATTCCAGCTTATATGTTTATTGTTTACAACGACGTTTCGCCCCTTACGGGCATCATCAGGTTTCTTTGTTAGCTTATGGTTTTAATGGCGGGGAATTCCGTTGTAAACAATAAACATATAAGCTGGAATCATTCCGAATATTTTACTAGTACAACAAAACAGATATACACCAGCACAAAATAACATACAAAGATAAACATGCGATGTATTTGTGAACTTCCCGACTCAACTAGTTGCAGAGAGGGGTAATTTGACTTCTGCCCAGGGGCGGCAGAGAGAATAAATCCAGCCTAGAGACTCCGTGTTCTTTGTTAGTTTTGGTTTTATGAAACGACTAATTGTTGATATACACAGGCTAAATTTTTAACAAAGACACTGGAGGCTTATTTTTTGCAATCCTTATAGTCGACATATTGGTTTGTTGATATGAACCTTAGTTCACCAAAGCACACTGTGTCAAAATTGCTTCAACGGAGGATCAGTTGCAATTGCAATGTTTTAGGCTTTAGGGGATATAGCAAAATAGGCGCAATTTCGAGTTCTGCCATATTCCGGTGCGTCATTTTATATTCGATGTTGTTTTTGAAATTGTATTTATTAAATATGCTTTGGACGACCGCAATATTTTTTCACTGTGTGCAATTTCAAATAGCTGAATACGTGACTATTTTTTAAACTAAAGTTCTATTAGTTCAGCCCAGTCTTCATACATCATTTACCTTCGTTACATAAATCCTTCAGAATGTGCATTTGATGGTCTTTGTTTTTTCCTAGTGTTTTGTCCTCCAACTGGACTTCAGTAATGCAGAAGGCCTTCAATATTACCGAAACTGTAAATGCTCAATAACATTTTACAGCCGCCTCGATTGAATCGCGATAGTAACAAACTTCATCGAATCATCAAAAAAAGGATAATCCTTCAATAGCCTCAGATCATTATTGTGCAAACAAGTCAAATTTTATATATTGCACCTTGACCTGAACTGTATAGGTTCGTGGTTGTAAACACTTTCGAGTTTCGTATGGAAAATCAATGAGAAATTCTATTCTTGAGCCGAAACCGTGGCAATCGCCATATAACCTCGAAAATGAAGGTAATAGAAATGACGCCGAAAACGACGACAACGGCTATATACGAAGACGGTTATTCACTCGTATAGAATCGAAAATTTCGGGTGGCCTATAAAATTTGAATGGATTTCTTGATTTCTTGTAAGGTAGACGAGGGCTTACAAAAGACATACAATGTGTGCTTGTGTGTGTTGATTTCAATTTATGGTCGATTGGGGAGATTTCGAAAAGACCAACTTTATCCTTTTCAGGGACACACAATACAAAATTGCCTTTATGTACTTGTATGCGTGTATGCCATATGTCTAATGGCGTGACGGATAGAAATATGGTTAGGATATTTTTGGAAGATTCATTGTCTTTTCGGTATGTAGGTATTGCGTGTGGCGAACTCGTTAGATCAGCGCGAGCTTCTTTTTTGTATACGACTTTCAGCGTAGAGACAGTCAGATGTTTTGGGATTTCTTTTTTGGGTGCAAAAATCAGGAAGAAGGTTTATTATTTGTGACATATGAAGCTGCAAAACAGTAGTTATGTTTGGTGTTTTATACATATATAAAGGGTTTTCAAGTATTCGTAATATAAATACAGATTCAAGGGTGCTTTGGGAGAAAACTTTTAAGGATTATGTTGCAAGGCTTTAGTCTCATTCTTTTCATCTAGACGCGAATAATGGGGTCGTAAATTTGAGCTGATATTATAAACTAATTAAGTCATATAGCATTACATACAGCAGACAAGTTATTCTTATTATTCTCAGATAAAATGTCTTAGATTTCAAGTAGGCCACGTAATAGGCGAAAATAAGCGTTGAGATCCCACGAAATCCAGAATGAGATCGAGATCTTAGACCGGTATCCACGTTTGTATCAAGACCGAAACCAAAATAAGGCAGACATCGTTTCTATTTCTATAGCCGGAGCGTTGGATAAGTCTAATCAAATGAGTGATCCTAGATCACAGGGATATGCATTCGCTATCGCTTTGTTAAAAAAGAAACAGCGCTACGGCAGTCGATTCATTTGAGGAGATATACCGGAGCATACCCGTTGATACAGCAAAAAAATTATCGCAAGTACTCAGCTGATACAATTTTTGACTCGTCTCATTTCATTAAAATATCCTTAATTTCTAATTGATCTCTCCTATGCTTGTATTCAGCTACGCAGTTGTTACGCCTTCACAGGTGCGTGTGACGAGGACGCGGCCAAAGTTTTAATGTAAAATGTAATTGATACATTGAAACGTGTGTTATACCAGGGCAAATACATTTTACCGTCGTGCGGGCAAATCGTTAAACCTATATGAGCTCATTTCGGCTAATTTCTGCCAATCTATCGATTTTCCTGTAAAATTTCCTTTTGGCGTCAACATCCGTATTTATACGTATGGCGCGGCACGACCCGTAATTAGCCAAATTACCTTTCAGTATGACAAATATTTCCTTTCGGTAAAGTTTCATTTTGCACGGTTGGGTTTGTGTGTAGTATAATAAGACTAGAGTGGAGTTATACTCGTAAGAGTTATATGATGATGATCATGATGTATAAATGGTTGCTTTTTGTTGGATAAGTGTTTGCGTACATTTGAAAGTTTCTTAATTTGTGTTAAATCATATATGCTGTGTTTATTTGCGAGTAATTTAGGTATATTTTAGAATAACGCAGCAGAATTTCTCGAAGTGAAGCTCGTGTAATGTATTCACTATGTACACATATGGACAAAAAATTAGTACACCTTTATGCCCAATTTTCATAGCCTTTTTAAAATTGTTAAACTGGAAATAGATGGCCATTATAAGAATTAGGATACACTACGATACGATAATAACTTTGGTCAAAAAATACTCGTAAGTACACCGTCGGTTTTTTTTTTATTTTGTTGACAAAAACTCGATATTTTCCTTAAGGGTTTCTTTTTTTTAATCATTTGTGTATGCGACAAGCGTTAAATTAAAAACAAACAAAAATACTTAGGGGGAAAAACCCATAATTAAGTACGAAGAAAAACGTTTAAGCTCCAAATTTTGAAATTGTGGAAAAAGTATTCGCCCAATAACGGAATAATCCAGCTAAGCGTCGCATTTACTGTGTAACTCATTAAAAACTAAATAAAATCAGTTTCAAATGCGGTTAAGTCGATATAAGAAGAACTGTCGATCTAGTTATCACTTTGGCCAAAATAGTTCCCTTGACATAATTGATGATTTCCGTAACATATATTGAAAATATACAATCTCTTTGAAAATTTTATAGAGGAATACAAGAACTAAAGCAGTTTTAGCGAAAAGATTAGAATTATCATAGGCTACGTCAAAAAGTATTGACGGAACAACAAAATTTTAGAGGGATTATTCTTCCTTTTCCAAAACAAAAAATCACAGAATATGAGATTGTAATAAATATAATTCCAAACGACTTATCATAACATTGTTCATTTAAGAAAAAAGCACACCTCGCAAGGGGGGCAAGAACTGAAAAAGATTGGGAACCACCGGCTACATCAATTGGCTATTTGCTAAATTTGGTAGGTATGAATGGTTACAGTCTTTGGCACGAATATCTTAGAAGTTGGTAATACAAAGACAACAGGGTGTCCCCGAAGGGATGAAAAAAGTCAACAAAAACACATTGAATGTTTTGTTTCATAACCTACTAACCTCCCGAATGTAAATAAAGTATATAAAGTACAATAAAATATTCACTCCCATTTATTTTCATTGTATAAGCCATTTTTCTTAAGAAAGTAGATAAGATTTTCCCTTGCAAATTTTGTGTCGCTGTAGTGCGGGTGTATCGTTTTTGACATATGTCCTGGAAAGGACCCCCGAGGTCATACGAAAAAACTATAGTTACAAATTCTGAATCTAGGACCAAAGACAACATATTACACCAATTTTCATCAAATAATTCCCAGTGGATCAATACCCGCAAATAATGGGTTAACAACATTCGAGCTCCGCTAAATCCGTATTGCAATTTGTCGGTTTAAATATTCTTCTTGCTTTAGTATGGAAATTGTCGCCATTTCCTTGGCAGAAAGTTGCTTCCCTTTTGACATTATCCACTATATGACTCACAGAGTACAACGCAAAAAAAAAACGAGACCGAGGCTAATTTCGGGCGCGGCCGAAATTTGAATACCCGTCACATTTGAATGAAACTTAAGTTTCTTTTGTGTTAATAATTTCTACCGCAGCCCTATGACGTGTTCCGATTCCATCTGTTCCCGGAAGCGTTAACCCTTAAATGCATGGGGTCTGAACCCATTATCGTAACTGACCTCCCCTTATGTAAAATCGGTCACTAAAGACGGAATTAGCCTTTATATTCCCATTAAATAGCCCGTTTTTCCATAAAAGCGAAAATAGTAGAATTTACATTGTGTACCAAATATGGTACGCCATGCATTCAGGCCATATGTTGTAAATGAAGGACATTTTTACAATTTTATTTATTCTGCCTCTTACTTTATTAGGAACAAAAAGATAATGAATATTGAGAGTTTTGATCGAAATTATAGTGGAAACTCGATATGATGAACTCCTCTCCTCATTAGAGGAAAGGTGATGACTTCTATAGAAAATCGTGAATATTCAGTTTTTTAAAAGGGAGTTCGGGTAGGTGCGTGAATAGTTTCCTATTGCTTATTGAAATTTGTATCGATGCCTATTTGTGACATATCCTGGAAGTTGATGGAAAGTGGAGTAGGCCTTACTACCCGTACAAATCGAAATTTAGACATATCGTTTGATAGTATGTCCCAAAAACTTCAAATGTGTGTCAAGAGGTAGCTGTTAGATGTCCTTATAAAATATTAAAAGTGCGCCAGATCCGACTCATATACTCCTTTCTTTTCTACCCTGCAAAAAAACTGTAATTGATTACTTTGGGCTTTGCGTGCCGTCTAGTTTTGTACATGGGTATTAGGGTATGCACTCATCATGCTATTTGCGCAATTAGAACTCGGTCTCGTTATAAAATAAATCTTTTATATAATAGTTCGTTATAAACATGTTCCATTGTTAAACGTATATCTCGAGACTTCTTTTGACTTATCATAGCTCATGGGATTCCTTTCTTGAAGAGTATATGGATTGGATTGACTTTGCTAGGATATGAATATGGAAATAAACTGCATGCCTGCTTTAACCCAAATTTATACAGGGCCCAGGACATGTCCACAAGAATTACATCCATGCAATTTTTTGTTTATCGAATGTGGTACTCCATATGAAATGGTTGACCCTAGAAGCACATTTTCTGAGGATCCTGAACGTGGGCTTCCAAGACAATAATCGACATAGTCAAATGGTTTGAGAAATTGGATATCAAGGCCCAGCTGCTTGAGGCTTGGTGAAAGTCCAAATATCTTACTAAGATGTCAAGTACGGAAGCTCGGTTTTTTTGTGGCGCGTCCTAGGGCAAAACAAAAGATGTGAACAATTTGTTCAGTATACTTGCCAGTAAAAAGACTGGGATTATAAGAAGCAGCTACAGAGACGCTAAGCCCTGACCGGTGTGCTATAGAAAACAAAATGACAAAAACGATCATCCTAAATCAACTATGACAGCTCCGTTTCCTTGGATCCTGAACAGGACTGATTAAGTTAGCTTTCATAAAAAATGGTGGTAGATGGCTAGATTTCTGTAAAAGTCTAGCTTTTATTAATTTTTTGATTTTTTTTCCCAAAGTAGACAAATCAAGCTTTTGCATAAATTCAATTTTGGCTCCCCGAAGCTTTCCTTGAATTATCTGTGCGTCGTCAAAGTGGACCTATGTTATTTTTTGTGGAATTTTAAAAGCTATTCTTGAGAGCTAAAACAATTGGCGAAATTTACCGTTATTTGGGAAAGGAAAAATACTGGTGACTAAATTGGAATATGTTCTTGAGATTGTTTTGAGATTTTGACAAAAAAAGACACTAAAGGTATTGTTTGCACCAATTTTGCAACGTCCATATATGGTACACCATGTATTGGGGCATATTCAGAAATATCTATACATACATTCCGATCGTTCTTAGTCGATGAAATTATTCTCCTTTAGTTTTGGGTAGGGTAGGATATGTTCATAAAATTTTAATTATCAGCTCTTTCAACATGATGGTGCGTTTTATTTTGCCCAGAACAGGTCCAAATAACATAAATTTTCATACAAATTATGTCACCGATCTATTTTTCCAGGACATTTACTGCCATTTTGGTACGCTACGGATTTAAGGGTTAAGGCTAATCCAGAAACACACCTAGATGAATTTTAGTTAAGATTCAAAAAGAAAATTTTTTTTCACAAGAACCTAATATTTTGTGGTTGGTTTGTATGACAGCCTTGTGACGTAATGTTCCGATTCCATCAATTCCTAGATATGTTTCGAGGCGTTACTAGAAACACTTTTGGGTGAATTTCGGTTATGATAAGTAAATAAAGAAAAAAGTTTTTCTTAGAAGAACCTAATTTCCAGGAGCTGGTTTGTATGACAGCCCTATGACGTAGTGTTCTGATTTCATGCGTTCCTAGATATGTTTTGAGGCTTCACTAGGAATATATTTGGGTAAAGTTTGGTTAAGGTCGGATTATAAACGAAAATGTTTTTCTTGGAAGAACTTAATTTTCAGCGGTGGGTTTGTATGGCAGCCCTATGATGTAATGTTCCGATTCCATCCGTTCCCAGAAATGTTTTGGGACTTTACTAGGAACACATTTGGGTGAAGTTTGGTTAAGATGGGTACGTAAAGAAAAAAGTTTTTCTTAGGAGAACTTAATTTTCAGAGGTTGGTTTCTATGGCAGCCCCATTACCCCATGGTCCGATTCCATTCGTTCCGACATATATACAGCGTACACTTAAAAGAAACTTGTGTAAAAAATTTTAGCCCGATAGCTTCAAAACTGAGGGACTAGTTTGTATTGAAACAGACGGACAGACAGACGGACATCGCTCAATCGATTTCTCTCAGCACGCTGATCGATAATATAGAGGGTGTCCCGCAACTGGTTAGCCATAGACCAATGGTAGACTCTACAGGATGTTTTAGGAAAAATGTCGCCAAAATTATTTCTCTAGCTTTTACCGTTAAGGAGTGATTGTCTTTTTTGTGATTCTTGTCAAAAAACACGACTTTTTTCGAAAAAATCCTATTTTCCAGCTTCCACTTTAGCAAAATCAATGTTTTTCATATTCTTCTGAAAGTACATAAAATTTCCAATAAAAGGACATATCGAACGTAATCATCTGTATCTTTCCAAAGCCATAACTACGCGAATAATTCAAGTTGCCACTTCCTTTTTAATTTTTTAGAATCTAAGATTCTATCATTAAATTTGCTGAGGAAAAATTGGATCGGAAAACTCTGAAAAAGGACATAAAAGGACACTAATTAATACCTGACAAATTAAAATGTTTATCCTTTTTTAGACGATGAAAAAGAAAAATACTCTCAAAATATTAATGTGTACACAGCGAACCTTCGTACAAATAATTCAACACATAAAACAAATTTGTTTATACTTACCGTTATAATTAGAATCTACAACAGTAGCGAGAAGTATTTTTCCATAATGCATAACAACCAAGTCTATGCTTGATGTAAAAATTTTACTTCCTTTTCAAGATTGAAGTCGGTTTGGTACATTTGCAGACTATGTTTTTTTCCCTTTTACACATATTATTCAGAAATTGGATGATTCTGTGATTTATTCTTATATGCCGTTCAAAAGCTAAGATACTACGCCAACTTTTGTCAACTTTGCAGATTTGCCACTACAATGTACCGGTTCAAAATTCGGGTTTAATTTTGACATTAAAAATTGAAATTGACATTTCTGCAAAGTTCAAAACGTCGTATCTCGGAAGATACGAAACCGTTCGAAACGTTCGATATGTCCTTTTATTGGAAATTTTGTGTACTTTCAGAAGAATATGAAAAACATTGATTTGGCTAATGTGGAAGCTAGAAAATTTGAGTTTTTCGAAGAAAGCCTTGTTTTTTGACAAGAATCACAAAAAAGGCGATTACTCCTTAACGGTAAAAGCTAGAGAAATAATTTTGGCGTAATTTTTCCTAAAACATCCTGTAGAGTCTACCTGGCTAACCAGTTGCGGGACACCCTGTATATACTTTATATAGTCGGAGGTGCTTCCTTCTGTGCGTTGCAAACTTCATGACAAAGTTAATATACACTTTCACATAGTGACGGGTATAAAAATCACCACGACGAGCTAACTCTTTAGTAAGTGAACCTATACAATTGTCGCAGTGGAAATTGCGATTTTCATTTTTTTAAATTCCGTTAGCTATGCGAGTTGCTTGATAGAACTGCAATATTTTTTTAAAATAACCGTTAATTGAGAGACCATTATTTAAAAATTATTTCCGATAAGAGTACATAGGTAGTCTGGCTGGTCTAGCGGTTAGTGCGCGCACCTTCGGTGCACAGGCTCATGAGTTCGAATCTCACCGTGTTCCATGGTGTTTTTCGAACTCACGAGCTTGTGACGGACTATGATCTCACTCAGATGTTAAACGAGTACCCATTTATGGGGATAAATAACACTGCTGAGCGTGATGCTGATATCATTACCTCAACAAAAAGCAGATAAGATCTTGGAAATAGGATGCCACTAACACATCCTGCGGCCTTAGTCCAATGCTGGATTGTCGCGCCTGTTATTTATTTAAGAGTACATAGAAATTATATCATTTTAAAGCAAAATATCCATGAACCAAAGCTTTTGTCGCACAGTGTATGTATGTATTGCCGAGACCGCTCGCGTCGATGATCCTTGGCGCGTGTACAGTCGAATGTTATACGGCTCACAATCGAGTTCATGAAGCAGCGTGGTGTAGAGGTGAATGTGATGTCTGCAGGCCGTTTTGAAAGGAACAGGGAATGGTGGTTGGAGCCGGACCTCAGATGGAGGCGGTACGCTGACTCGGCTGATTGACAGTGCGAGATCCCGCTAATTGATATCGTAGATAATCTAGGACCAGAGTTGCATTGAGCACAATTTTGGCTCGTAGGCTGATCATATACGAGACTAGGCCCCCACTAATAGACGAGAGAGTTAGCTCCCCTAATAACCACTATTAAAAAATATTTGAAAAATTGCAGGGTGTAACTGCTAAGTGTGGATGCATTTTTCCTTCGACGACTTGGCTAGCTCGCGGCTCCCGAGGAAGAGCCCCTGATTATTGTACGTCATATGAAAAATACGTTCTCGATTGAATCCGGTAATCCGGTAAATAAAGGCATTCCTAAGACTATCTAGAATCTATTCTACTGGCAGTCGAAAATTAATTGGCAAATTCATAAATTTACATTAATTTCTACACCAATTTAATTCCAGCATAAAATCAACCTATTTACTTAAACCGAACAATATTTCACTCACAATCAGGAAATAATATCCGCACCTTGTGCAACGAAATGCATTACGACTTCTACTGACATCCATAATATTCTAGTCCACACCTTTTTCCGTATAGCTCCGATCTAAAAGCCTGGCAACAAAAACCCCACACACACATGGTTCTTTTCGTCCTTTCCTAATGAAAATGCATTTGCATTGCAAAGTTATTTGTTGGCGACGGCCATAGGTAGTATTCGGACTGTGCACTTTGTTTGATTTTATATTTTAGAATGCATCGATTCAAAACTACATACATACATATGTATGTAAAACCAAATTGTGCAAATTAATGAAAATATGTGCGGTGAACACTTGGCACCGGGCACTTTTTGTGTGGGTACACACATGTGGATCGGGTAAGTGATTAAAAATGTTTTTGTTGCGAAAAAATTAACTAGAGCGATCTGTAATAAATCGTGAAATAATATTCACATGTTAAAACTCAGAATTGTTATTAGGTAAATGGAAATTTATCGATATATGATTAAATTGATTACAATTTGTACATAGAATGTGGTTTGCCTTTGGATTTCTGGTTGTTTCGACAAAAGGATAACTGCAATGTGGCTAATGAATTTGTTTTAAATTAGTGGGCAGGGATTAAACTCTTATTAAATTTGTTAAAATAAATTAGGTATATTAAAATTAATTAAAATACGCATAGTAGCAACACGGTTCGAAGCCGATTAGACTATAATTACATTGCATATCGATAGGCGAAGAAAAAATTACATTGTATAACTATAGGAGAAAATCGATTCTTAGCCAATGAATTATAGTTGCGCAAATTATTATTATATTAATTTATTTACCAATGTACTCTGTAAGTCTTTTTTTCCAGTAAATTTTTACTAGGCCCATTCTAGTGAATACAATCACTATCAATCCAGCGATAATGAAAATTTGGAATTAGTATCTAATAATTTTAACTAGATTGACTTTAAAATCCATCGAGTCTCGAACAACTCCTAGATATCCAGCTAAATTTCACTAGTTTTCCAGCAATAGGTTACTATATTCCTAGAAAACCATTATATTTTACTGACAGACTATTAACTTTTAATAGAAAAGAGTTTGCTCGTCTATTCGACTTGACAAAATCATCAGTTCGTATTTATACGCGGATAGTGGTTGGTGAAAGAATTTTGTGAATTGAAGGTAAGCTGTTATTACTTTAGTGAAAATTTATTTTCCATAATCTGATATGAGAATCAACAATGATCATGTACTTATTAATTTAGTCTTTTCTTTATTTGTCTGTATTTACAGGGCAATGGAATGAACCGACGAGCTATTAAGAAAATGAAAGGGAATGGAAACCGACTATATACTATTACGATATCATTACTAATGTTTATTAATGTTTTCACAGTATTCGTTAAATAAACAAAAAAGAAGATTTTTGTCTTCATGTGTCTATTTTTTCTTTAAATTTTCAGATGAATGATTTGAAGCGAATGTAATAAAATATAATCTATCGAATTACCGATATATCTACTTAAATTGACCGAAATCTAGCGAAACTCACTAGATAAACCTTAGACTGACAACGAGAATATCTAGTGAATTTTACTAGAACCACTCATTTTTAACTAGAAATCCATGTTAATTGTTTAATAGAATTCTAGAAATTTGATACTAGATTTCAATTTATTTAACTAGATTTCCATTAAATATTTTCACTAGATTTCCAGTCATATTTTTTTCACTAGATTAGCAACTAGAAAATCTAGGAGCTAAAATCTAGTTGCGAATCACTGGAGTCCAGTTGAAAAAGACTTACTGTGTAGTTTGGCTGGTCTAGCGGTTAGTGCGCGCACCTTCGGTGCACAGGGTCATGAGTTCGAATCTCACCGTGGATCATGGTGTTTTTCGAACTCACAAGCTTGTGACGGATCTATGATCTCACTCTGATGTTAAACGAGTACCCATTTATGGGGATAAATAACACTGCTGAGCGTGATGCTGACCTCATTACTTCAACAAAAAGCAGATAAGATCTTGGAAATAGGATGTCACTAACACATCCTGCGGCCTTAGTCCAATGCTGGATTGTCGCGCCTGTTATTTATTTATTTTATTTTATTTACCAAACAGTAAATTTCAATTGTAAATATTGAAATATTCATTTATTAGCAGCTAAGGCGTCAGCTCAAGTTGTTATTATCTCTACTAATATTTTATACGAAACTAATCCCTATATTATAATGTTATCAAATTTAATTTATGAATAGGGTTATTGTAGTGTAGTTGGTGTTGTGGTTAGTGCGCACACCATCGGTGCACAGTGTCGTGGGTTCGAGTCCCAGCGTGAACCAATTCAGTTTATGATTTTTTCGAACTCACGCCCAATGTTACTGACTATGATCTTACTCAGATGTTATATAAATAAATAAATACCAAATAATATTTTGGTATATAAATAGATAAATACCAAAAAAATTGAGGAAAGTGAGGGAAAAAAGTTTCGTCCCAATCGGGATTCGAACCTCCGACCTTCAGTCACAAAGTCAGCAACTCTACCTACTGAGCTATAGACGCTTAGAGGTCCTGATGCAAAAATTCCAATGTGACATTTCCGGAATTGAATAACTCGATATTTCTCCCGCTGGGGCTCTTCTCCTCCAAACAGACAAAGTTCCGCGTAGTTCCCATAGAGCTGGTAAGTTGCCATGCCATAAATACTATACAGACATGTACCGCAGTTGGTGTATAGAATGGAACGATAAGTCAAGATTTTCACAATTAGTTACTCAAATGTTTAACGAGTACTCATTTATGGGAAAAGCATGCTGTTGATCTCAACACTTCAACAAAACGCAGTTACAGTCTTGGAAATTGGATATCAATAACACACTTCTGTGGCCTTAGTCCAATATTGGACTGTCATGCCTATTATTTTTATTTTATTAAGGTTATTTGAGTGAAGCAGGGACGAAAGCTGAGAACGAAGAACACTGTCTTTTTTTAAAGCTTTGGATGATATCTGACATTGGCATACTTGAAATATTTTACTAAAATTTAATTTTAATTTGATAAATTTTAATATTCGCCCGGGAATGATAACTCCCCCACATACTATCTCAAATTGAATCAATCTGAACGCTTTGGTTACACCCCCTAACTCACCTCAAACTTAACCTTAACCATAATTTATGCGGGTTCAAAATAAAATAAAAAAACAAAAGCAAATATGATCATGGTAAAATTATATTTTTTTCACCGCAAAAGCATAGAATGCTTTGAAATTAAATATCTTCAACATTTCAAAGGTCACATTTTGCTTTTACCGTCTCTACTTGCTATATGGGATATATAAATGACAACCCAAGCCCACGTTGACATTTTCCAAAAACCTATTCAACTCGGTATTTCTCATGTTACCTAAGAGGATTTTCGATCAAAAAATATTTTAGTATACCTTTTGAATCTCGTCAGAAAAAAAAATAGAAGCAGCACACGATGTTGTATTGTATTGATTTCTTTTTTGACACACAAGAAGTCACTGCAAACGATAAGGTAATCTAGCGAAGGCTCAAATAATGCTTAACTAAAAGAACAGAGAGAGAAAGAGAGAAAAAGATGAACTCCCGACCTCTGCTACTCGTCGTGATGTCTTATACAATACATATCGGGAGGACTTTGCCCTGCCAGCAAGCTCTTAGGCGTATACGTGTTTTGTTTGTATCCTGGGAATTTGAGGATTTAAGCCATACACAATACACACGCACACGATACGAATCCATAATACATAAACTACAAATTTGTCGTGTGTTGAATGCGTAGTACAAACAATCAATACACGAATAGAGAGGTTTGTGTCCGTTTTCTCCATTACGGGTTTATTTTCTCGCAGAAAGTGGGATATAAGCAATCTCAGTAAGGACGGAGTGTATACTATGGAAGTGCTTGTTCCGAGGTGAGAGTATCTGTCATGTATCCGTTCGAGTAAATTTAATTAGAGACGATATTTGCACAAAGCAGGAATATGGTAGTAATCAGGAAGCGCCAGAAGCTATTACACGATACCATCCTCAGCGGACGGGATGCATAACAGCTTTAAGGGCCAATCGAATTGATGAAGACGTTCTTGTATGATAATAATTATTATTTTAATATTGAATTCTAGTTCAGCGAGACTTGGAGGAGCCGTATTCTAAATATTGAATGAATTAACTGGAAATGTAAAATGATGAGGATTAAATAGAAAATGAAAATTTGAATCCAAAATTAGAAAACATACTTTATATTCCCCAGTTTTGTCGAATCCATACGTATTTATAAAATTGTAGCTATACCACAAAATGTTCTAAAAATGAAATAGACTACTGAAATAGACGAGAAAAAAGTCATATTTCTACCGTCGACGAAAACTGTCATACTTTTATCATTTTGCCCATCTGTGTTGAATAGCAAGTAACACTGTTAAGATTGGCGCAAAGTGTAGTAATGGAGCACTTTACTCTTCATAATCGTGGAAGGTGGAACCAATCCAAATCCTCCATTTTAGCGGTTTGGTATGGCTATTAAAGTGGCCCTTCTATTCCAACGCCTTTCTACGGCCAATATAAAAGCTATGGGGCTAAAACCACGCATGTGCTTATTTCTGTTGCATGTTTTTGAACGTTACAATTGCCGAAATTGGATCATGGTGCAATGGGGCTGACATTCAAACTACATATCTAAAAGAACGTTCCTTTCAGAAAAACTGCTTTATTTGTTTTCCACCATTTACTCATTCAACGTTCAACGATTGGACGATAACCGTATGCCACAGAAAATGATGAACGCACAACGAATTGACGGAGCGAGGTTGCGTGGACGGCCGAGAGCTCGCTGGGAGAACTCCGAAGGTGAAGACGCGCACCAGCTGCTGGGCTTCCGAAACTGGGACGCCGGGCTATCGTGCCACATTAATTATGAATTACTCATTAATTTATTTCTATCGAAGATACAAAGCATATGTAAGAACGAAGAAATTCCATAGAAGCACCAACCCAAAATGTTTTTCCATTTATGATCATCTTCACCCAACCAATCAATACGAGGTTTGCCTTTTATATTTCGGGATTAGAGAACAAAAACAAATATTAATCATCGAAAATCGCTTTATTGTTTTTCAAAATATTCCCCATGAAGATCTATACACTTTTCCATGCGTTTGAACCAATTGTCGAAGTACTTTTGCCACTCTGATTGAGGTATTTCCAAAACATGCATTCTGAACGGTGTGAAAAAACGTTGGTGTTGAAAAACGTTGACCTCTCAGTTTTTTTTTACCTACGGGAATAAAAAGAAGTCATTCGGTGCCAAGTCAGGACCATACGGCAGATGACCCATCAAATCGATGTTTTGAGTGCTGAAAAATGCAGTTTGTTAGCAAATACGCGGGGCACGATGCGCCGTCACTAGTTCCCACTGGTAGTTGGCGGACAGGCGAAGGGCGACACGATGGGTGACATGGAAGGCGAAGATGAGTAGGTGCAGGCGGGCGTCATCATTCTAATTTGGTACTCGGTCACTGGCGGACGTGTGAATTTTAACAAGTGTACATATAGGCGAAAATAAATGGGCGATAGGCGCCCAACTCTTGTGTTTCATTTTAAAGAAAAGGATTCTTTCAGGATTAACAGTGTCATTGTGTAACAAATCAGAAGTGGGATAGACCTAACGCGGATGTTTTTGGTGTTTTTCTTTATGAATTTCGGTCGACGGGCGGAACAATCTTGGCGTTGTGAACAAGTACAGTTTAGTGGCGACGTGAACGATCCTGTTCATTTTGGTGTTGTTAGTGTGTCTGGCGAGTGGCGTTGTGAACAAGTACAGTTTAGTGGCGACGTGAACGATCCTGTTCATTTTGGTGTTGTTAGTGTGTCTGGCGAGTGGCGTTGTGAACAAGTACAGTTTAGTGGCGACGTGAACGATCCTGTTCATTTTGGTGTTGTTAGTGTGTCTGGCGAGTGGCGTTGTGAAAAAAAAAAAAAAAAAAAATACTGTGTAGCGACGAGAAAGATCTTTTTCGGGTGGATTGGTGAAATATTTAATCGGGCGTTTGTGTTAAAAGAAAATAGTGGAGTATGGCGGACAATGAGGATGTTGTGAGAATGGACGTGTCGGGCGAGGATTTAGAAATGGCGGGTGATATTGTGAGTGGCGTGGTAAGAGATATCGTAGACAGGGTGAGTGGCGGTGGTGCTTTGGCGGGTGTCGAGTCGGGTGGTTTGGCGTCTGAGGCGGTGAGAACTAGGGCGAGTGCGAGTGTGGACACACTGTTGAAGGAGTTGATGGAGGGCGGTTTGGAGGCGAAAATCCGGGACGTTATTAAAAAGCAATCAGAGTTGCTTCGCGGAGATGTGGCGGGTGGTTCGACGAATGTTGGCGTGGCGGGGAGAGTGGCGGATATTAAGACGCGATATATGGCGAGTGGTGACATCATAGATCGTTTTGATCCGGACGATCCAGAAAACAATGTTGAACGATGGATCATTAAAATTGATCAGTTGGCGAGGGTACATTGTTGGTCGGGCGAAGAACGGAGCATCATCATGCAACAGAAATTGGCGGGCGCGGCAAAAAAATGGTTTAATCGCCTCGATAATTATGATTTAACGTGGGACGAGTGGCGAACCGCACTAAAGACGGCGTTTCCGATTAGGCGTGATTTTGCTACGAGTTTGGAAGAGTTGGTAAGGCGAAATAAAAACCCAGGTGAGACGATTACTCAGTACTATCGGGCGAAACTAGAGTTGTGCGAGCGATGTGGGGTGAAAGGCGAGAATGCAGTCTCCTGCATCATTAAGGGGCTGCCGGACGAGCTAAAGGCGAACGCTCACGCGGCAAAATGCTATTCGCCAGAAGACTTGTACAACAGATTCCTGGCGAGTATGGAGACGTTTGCGACGGAGAGGGGAAGGGCGACAATGGCGGAGGGAAGGCGAATGGCGACAGGCGGATCAGCGACCCATGATGGATCAAGAACCAGGCGGCAGGAGTCGGTTACTCCAGTACAACCGATTCGGCGTGATGAGAGTCAATCAACGACAGTGTTCAGGTGCTACAATTGTCAGCGCTACGAAGGCCACATGAGCCGTAATTGTCCGTATCCACGAAGAGACAGGTGTATTCGATGCGGACAAACTGGACATGAGATTTCCAACTGTCCGCTGTTAAGGAGATACTCGCAGGCGACAAGACAGGATCAAGGCGAAAGGCGTCAGGTGAGCATTGTTAATTCACACTTTGAGAAAAATTTTATGAAATATGGCTCTTTGGTGGATGGGTATAAAATTAACATTTATATTGACACAGGAAGCGTATGTAATATTGCATGCCTTGAATTGAGTAGGAGATGCAGTATCATAAAACATGACAAGCCAGTAATCTTACAAGGGTTCGCCGGTGGGGTTAGTATGTCAATGGGCGTGGTGAAGTTTCGGGTGTCTGTAGACAGTATTCTACTAGATGTTGAGGCGGAAGTCTCCCAGTACGATTTGGGCGAGATAGATTTGATTTTGGGTCAGGCGGGTATAAATTCTCCAGGTGTTGCACTTATAGTTAAAGAAAAACAGGTGCATTTAGTAAAGGCGGATCAGGTGATGTTGTCATCTCAATGCCGAATCGAAGACATTAAAGACAGGCGGGTACAAGTGTTTTTAGGTGAAAATATTTCTATACCAGCTGGACAATCAGTGTTGGCGGGTCTTTCTATTGTAGGCGGGCGTGTGGGAGAGACTGTAGAAATGGCGGCTAAGATGATTAACTTTGGAAAAGAAATAGTGGCAATTCCACCAGGAGTTTTTATATGTGGAGGTTCGAATGGCGTGTTGATTTACAATCTATCGAAGGGCGTTATAGATTGGAAGAAAGGGAAGTTAATAGGGCGGGCGGATTACTCTTCTAAAATGATGAAAACAATTATGACTACGGCAACGGGAGAAATTGATATAGGCGATATGGGCGAACTGCAGAGACATCGATTGGAAGAAATACTACTAAGGCGGACTAATTGTTTCTCGACGGGAGATGAAGACTTGGGGGTTACCGATTTGTGTCAAATGGAGATTAAGTTGAATTCGAATCAACCTGTGTATTACAGGCCATATCGGTTATCGTACAGTGAAAGAGAAGTGGTGCGAAGGCGAATTAACAGCTTGTTAGAAGGCGGAATTATTAGAGAATCGAATTCGGAGTTCGCTAGTCCAATACTGTTGGTGCCTAAAAAGAACAACGAGGTGAGACTGTGTGTTGACTATAGGGCGTTGAATGCGATGACGGTAAAAGACCGATATCCATTACCGCTGATAGCAGATCAGATTGACAGATTGGCGAATAAGAGGCGATTTACAACTATAGATTTGGCGCAAGGATATCATCAGGTTCCAATGCATCCTGATTCTGTGCACAAGACAGCGTTTATCACACCTGATGGGCAATATGAGTATCTGCGGGTGCCTTTTGGTTTGGCGAATTCTCCGGCGGTATTCCAGAGAATGATTAATGCAATGTTAGGCGAATTGAGACATAGGGATGTGTTGGCGTACATGGATGACTTGTTGATTCCATCGGACGATGTAGATTCCGGGTTGGAACTTTTGGATAAGGTATTGGCGTTAATTGAGAAGGCGGGACTCAAATTAAAATTGAGTAAATGTTCATTTCTAAAAAAGCAAATTGATTACTTAGGCTATGAGATAGATGAGAATGGTGTACGACCAGGGTCAAGGAAAATCGAGGCGGTCCAAAACTTTCCGGTTCCGGTGGATGTACATGGCGTTCGACAGTTTTTGGGATTGGCGAGTTACTTTAGAAAATTCATTCGGCAATTCTCAATTTTGGCGAAACCTATGAGTGATTTAACAAGGAAAGGCGTTGATTGGCATTGGGGCGATGATCAGCAGAAAGCGTTTAATACGTTGAAGGGACTATTGGCGGAACGTCCGATATTGGCGATTTATGAGGCGGAACTGGAGACAGAGTTGCATACAGATGCTAGTAAATTTGGGTTAGGCGGGATCTTATTCCAGAAGCAACGGTCTGGTGAAATGAAACCGGTATCATATTTCAGCAGAACCACGACGGTTCCTGAGCAAAATTACCATAGCTATGAGTTGGAGACAATGGCGGTCGTAGAATCAATTAAACACTTCCGGGTTTATTTGGCGGGCATACATTTTAAGGTGATCACTGACTGTTCGGCGGTAAGGTCTACATTGCTCAAACGAGATTTGGTGCCTCGTGTGGCGAGATGGTGGCTGGCGATCCAGGAGTATGATATGACTATTGAGTATAGGCCAGGCGATAAAATGAGACATGTTGATGCATTGAGTAGGAATCCTGTTATGATTGTTGGAATGGGCGACGCCGATTGGTTTTTAACAGTTCAGTTGCAAGATCCAGGTACTCAGGAGCTCGTGACCGCGTTAAAAACTAGAACAGCAAACTTAGACACTCGTAAGAGTTTTCGACTAAAAGATGGGCGTTTGTATAGAATTACAACCAATGGCGACAGATTGTATGTTCCTAAAATGGCGAGATTTAATGTGGCGAGGAAGCATCATGACGAAGTAGGGCATCCTGGGGTTGAAAGGTGTTTGGCGCTAATTGGTGATTGTTTGTGGTTCCCTAAAATGAGGCGTTTTGTGACAAAATATGTAAAGTCATGCATGAGGTGTGCGTTCGCAAAGGGAAATTACGGCAAAGGCGAAGGCGGTTTACATCCAATACGAAGGCGACCTATCCCAATGGATACAATTCATGTGGATCATGTGGGTCCGTTTATGAGAACAACAACAGGGTATTCCTATTTACTTATGGTAGTGGATGGATTCACGAAGTTTGTATGGGCGAAACCCACTAAGTCATTGAGATCGAATGAAACTGTTGATCGACTTAGAGAAATTTTCTCTGAGTTTGGATATCCCCGACACATTGTAAGTGATCGAGGACTGGCGTTTACAAGTAAGTTCTTTCAGGAGTTTTTGGCGGAAAAGGCGATTAGACATTCACTTAACTCTATTGCTACCCCAAGGGCGAATGGACAGGTGGAAAGACAAAATCGTACCATCATTGAGGCGATAACAGCTAGTGCAGTGGATGAGAGTAGATGGGACAGGTGTTTACCCGAAGTTTTATGGGGAATGAATCATACGGTGAATGCGTCAACTCAATTCTCTCCGTTTGAATTGATGTTTTCTCATAAGGCGGGCGCTTTTGTAGATTTGGTGGAAAATTCGGGTGGATCGGATGAACAGGCGGGTGAAGAGGCGTGGCGAGATGATCCAGGCGAGGCGGGTGAAGAGGCGAGGCGAAATGGTCCAGGCGAGGCGGAATGTCATATCGAACAGGCGAAAAGTGATCACTCTAATAAAAAGGCGATAGGCGATAGGCGTAAAGACAGTACTGCATTAAGGCGTTTGGCGAATATTGGGGATACTAGTGTCGATGCAACTGAATTGGTGAGTGACGATTCATTCAATTCTGGGCACATGACTAGTTCTGGTGTTGCTGCAACTGGGTCTCAGTGTGACGATGCTGACGATCTTGGGCACATAGCCAGAGAGATGCGCGAATATGAACAGCAATCAGTTAACGAAAGGCGAACTGATGGCGACAGGGTAGAACAACTGGGCGTAAGGCGAAAGAGGGCGTATGACCACATAAACAAAACTGCACAGCAGATGAAGGCGAGATATGACAAAAGGCGAAAGGTTGCAACCGAATATAAAATAGGCGATTTGGTGTTATGGCGGCATGCATCTACAAATGTGGCGGACAAGGGCGTTAATAGAAAATTGGCGAATAAATTTGATGGACCATATCGTGTTAGTCGTAGGTTTAATAATGATAGGTATCGAATCGAGTCTATTAAAGGCGTAAGGGGGTACAAACGTTTTCAGGCGATAGTGGCGGTTGATTCATTGCGGCGATATGTGAGCGTAAATCAAGGCGTTGAAGGGAGTGAAAGTGACGAAGACAATGAGGAAATTTCGCGAAGGGATCTCGAGGATCTATTAGGAGGGGCGATTATAGGCGACTGAAGGCGTAATCGATGACAATGTGAAAAGGTGTTACTACTAGGCGGGTTCGTAGGAATGAGGTGGTGAATTATTGGTGTTCTAGGCGATTGAGAAAGGCGTTAGTTGAATGGCGAATAGGCGATGCGATTACTTATAGGCGCTATTGTAAATATGAAGCATTCTAATGAGGACATTGAATTTTTCAGGAAGGCCGAATGTTAGCAAATACGCGGGGCACGATGCGCCGTCACTAGTTCCCACTGGTAGTTGGCGGACAGGCGAAGGGCGACACGATGGGTGACATGGAAGGCGAAGATGAGTAGGTGCAGGCGGGCGTCATCATTCTAATTTGGTACTCGGTCACTGGCGGACGTGTGAATTTTAACAAGTGTACATATAGGCGAAAATAAATGGGCGATAGGCGCCCAACTCTTGTGTTTCATTTTAAAGAAAAGGATTCTTTCAGGATTAACAGTGTCATTGTGTAACAAGTTGTTTGAGCTGCTGTGTGAGAGCTCGCATTGTCGTGGTGAAGAGTGATCCGTCTTCGGCGGTTGGTTTTCCTGATTTCTTGGAACACAACTGGCAAACAAATGGTTGTGTACCACTTAGAACAACTTTTGTTGGATTTGGCTCATCTTGAAACACCCATACAGTCGACTGCTGTTTACTTTCGGGCTCATACGCGTAAATTCACGATTCATCACCTGTCACGATGTTAGACGTGTGTCGAAGCACCGCGATCGCATTTTTTTAGCATTTCTTTCGAACAATCAACACGAGCTTTTTTTTGAGCCATTTACAAATTGTGTGGGATCCAACGCGAACAAATTTCTTTGACAGTCAAATGTTAATGCAATATTGAATTTATACTGGTCCCACTAATGCCTAAGGTTGTCTCAATCTCACGATAGGTCACATGACTATATCTTGCAATATCAGTTCGCGCACAGCATCAATGGTTCGCGGAACAACAACTGATTTTGGACGACCTTCACGAAATTCGTCTTGGAATGAACTACGACCTCGATTGAATTCACCATACCATCGATAAATACTGGTCCTTGATGGAGCTTCATCGCCAAAAATTTAATTCAGTTCATGCATGCATTGTTGCTGAGTTAGTCCACGTCGAAAGTTGTAAAAAATAATAGCACGAAAATGTTCACGATTCCATTATTTGGCCGAGATTAATCTTTTAAGTTACTGTAAAAAACACAAATAGCGCTCGTATGTCAAAACGTTCTGAGTACGTATAACCTCAAAAATGTCAAACTTTCCGATAGAGCTGTCAGTTGCCAGATTGCAACACTAGGGTTGTCCAATCCCGAAATATAAAAAGCAACCTCCGCATCGAAGATGCAAGACAGACAATGAGAACGAATGGAGTCGGACTATCGGGGCATGGAGTTTTGATAGTAGCCATCAACTTTTTTTTGGTTTTTTTTTTCATTAAAGGGCTAATCTTCAGTAAACCTTAATATAAATGGGTTTATATCGAAGTCACATATGTAGAAATGGATAAAACCACACTATGGGGATCAATGGCCTACCATCGAAAGTCCTAAGTCAAAAAAGCAGCTTTTTTCAAACGAAAACTTTTTGGACAAATCACAAAACGCAAATAGCATAGTTGAAATTAGGCTAAAGGTGAAGCTGCCATATATGCCCTAAAGTGATTACGAAACTAAGGTAGAAACGGACGAAGTCGGAACACTAAGTCATAGGATAGCCATCAAAATAGATAGCCCGAAATAAAATGAACAGTTGATAAATGTTGGACGTACCTGAAATTGGCCTCACTTTTTCTGCTTACCCGAGTTCTAGAAGAGGTCCAAAACAATATTGCCATGACGTCAAATTGTTGATTTTATATTCTCTTTCTTTCTTTTCTCTATCTTTTTTTATTGAATTCCTAAGAAAAAAATGTATTTCTTTGTAAAATTTGTAGGGCACACTTTTCACCATAAAAATGTCGTTGAGTTATGTTAGTTTGTCAAATGCAGACAAATTTAATCGGACTGAACTAGCAATACTACGGTACAGGGTGTATCATAAGCCATCGTCAAGCTGGAAGTGGATGATTGCATGGTGCACGCTACGAAAAATAATTTCAAACGCCTATACCTACAGTTATACGCAATCAAAAGATAGTCGAAACTACACTAACCTTGTTGTAGTTATTCGCATAGTGTAACTGTAAATCTTAATACATATTTCTCAAATTTTCTTTTTGTACTATAACGTGAACAAAATGCTCTATTAATTGCAGCCTGAATAGTAACTGTTTTGGTTTTGAGAGAAATCTAACCTACATTGTGGAACCGAGGATTTAAATCAACTAACTGTACTGTAAAACGAGACCGAGGTTAATTTCGAGCTCGGGCGAAATTTGTAACTTGGAAGACACTTGGGTGAAGTTTGGTTAAAATTGGTACATAAAGAAAACAGTTCTTCTTAGAACAACCTAATTCTCTAAAAAATGTGTGGGTCCTCTCTACACGATAAGACTAATCATTAGAAAAGATATACGAGAAACTGGCCCTTCGAATTTTACCGGTAAATTGGGTGGCTCACTTTCATTGTGACATCAAATTCTGCACTATGTTTGGTTTTTAACGGTTTTTATAACTGTAAGCTGGACCAACAATGCAAATACATAATAGATGTCAAAGAGGATACTTTCCATGGACGCTTAGAATCCAAAAATTAGTATTTCCCAAAATTAGGTAAGGCGGTCCGTTCGAAATATGTAAAATTTATTCGCGAAATAAGTATGTATTTTCAACTTACTCCGACACAAATTACTTAATAAAGTGTTTCCAATTTTATGTGTTGATGTAAACTCTATACAAACTTACCTGAAAGTAGAAGAAAGAAAACATTTAATGACATTAGAATGGAAAATTTTTATCGCAAATTAGAAAAAAACGAGTTTTAATTTTGCTTACAGTGAACTGACTATTCGATTGAGATTTTATCCAATAGAAAATTAAGTTGCTAAATAGAATATATTAATAGTAAACAAACACGTAAACACACATTGGTTTGCATGTACTAAAACCAAATACATACATATATTTTAGTATAGTGACTTTAGCTCTAGACGCAAACATCCAAAAAAAGAGCTGACTTTTGATGCCAAATTGTCTTATGGCCTGACCGCATTACGCAGTAAAAAGTTAGACTTTTTTGCGCGTCACATTTGGGGGGGAGGGGGTGGCAAAGGGGTGAAATTAGGATTTTTCGCCAATATCTTGTTAACTGTAATATTTACAGCAAAATGTTCTGAGGACGATTTAAACTACACAAAATTTCCTTTCTAATGATATATTATATCATATACCATCTCTTGGCAAATTATATACTAGACCTTAAAACATTTGGTGTAATTTAGATTTTTTGATAGTTACATTTGGCGCTCTAGCTCCTGAAGTAATTTAATTGGAGCCATGGTAATTGGGATAACTATTCCTAACAATATATAGCTGTCCCACACGGAGACTCAGGCTGCCCCGACAAAGCATTCCCCTATACTCCCTATTAACATTTAAAAAAAAGACATGCCTGTAACATTTCGCCGAATCACAGCAGGCGGGAAAAAATTTGGTAAACGTTAAGGCTAAGTCCCATTATACCCTCCACCAAATATTATTTCGATCAGATTAAAACAAAGGGTACCTCCCATACAAATTATTCAAATTCAATGCCACTAGTTTATTAAGAAATAAGGGAACAAGTCAACCAAAATTAAAGTTTTGCTCGTAGGCAATTTTCCGGTCATTTTGTATGGAAGGTACCCTTTGTTTTAATCCGATCGAAGTAATATTTGGTGGAGGGTCTAACGGGACTTAGCCTTAAAGTTTACCAAAATTTTTCCCGCCTGCTGTGATTCGGCGAAAAGTTACAGGCATGTCTTTTTTTTTAATGTTAATAGGGAGTATAGGGGAATGCTTTGTCGGGGCAGCCTGAGTCTCCGTGTGGGACAGCTATATATTGTTAGGAATAGTTATCCCAATTACCATGGCTCCAATTAAATTACTTCAGGAGCTAGAGCGCCAAATGTAACTATCAAAAAATCTAAATTACACCAAATGTTTTAAGGTCTAGTATATAATTTGCCAAGAGATGGTATATGATATAATATATCATTAGAAAGGAAATTTTGTGTAGTTTAAATCGTCCTCAGAACATTTTGCTGTAAATATTACAATTAACAAGATATTGGCGAAAAATCCTAATTTCACCCCTTTGCCACCCCCTCCCCCCCAAATGTGACGCGCAAAAAAGTCTAACTTTTTACTGCGTAATGCGGTCAGGCCATAGAACAATTTGGCATCAAAAGTCAGCTCTTTTTTTGGATGTTTGGGTTTCATCATTTTTTCAGCTAAAATCACTATACTATTTGTAATTATGATAGGAAAAACTCGATCAGTTTTGCAAATGCTGGTTTGTGAGTGGATGATCCCCCTTTAAAAAAAGCACAAAAACATTTTTTCCAGTTGGCATTTGTGGGTATTTTATGATACCCTAACAGTGGTGGCAAACTAAGACCCAATTTTAGAAATTTACCAATTAATATTTATTCAAAGTGCCAAATTGTGCATTATTTTGGACATAACGGTAAGGATTGTTGGGGAGACGCTAAGACTCGCACTACAAGAGCTTAAGCTAATTTTTTTAAGTACATATGTGTGTACAACAGTGTATAGGAGACAAAAATATAATGTCCCGCAATTTTTTTTCAAATGAAAAGATTTTACACCATCGAAATTTGGCCAGGATTTAGTTTTAACTAATTCTAAACCGTAATTTGCTGGGGGTAGGCCCTAGGCCTTTATTGGGAGTATCCTGCGATATTTCTCTTGCTTTCACTGGTTGATGCCCATGTGACAAGTTTACCATCTGCGGGAATGCACTCACCTTCAGGAACCCAACCCCGGGGTTGCATCACCAGCTCAATGACTCGGGTAACAACCTACAGCCACCACGAGGCTTGCCCACCTTGATGGGCAAGGACCATGGTCCACTGATGGATGCCCATGTGACAGAAAGCAAAATTCGGTGACGTTTCCCACTCAGCCTTCTACGAAGAAGGCCACAAGAGGAACGAGATTTAAAATTTCAGAGCGCGCCGCGTTAATAAAGATCACCAAAGTGTCGCGTCGTAGGAAAGGAAACTGAGGAAGCTTTTTATTGCATTAGTTTGGCTTCAGCAGCGCTAAGTAGAAGTGTCACCATCAAGGTTCCACAACGCTGAAAGAAACTTCTGCAGGTTTGCGCCACTCGAAGGAACACAAAGAGCTTTTAAACCCTGCTCGATTCAGGAGAAAAAATTAAATCAACAACAAGAAAATTTAGGGTCTCAATATATTTTTAAAAACTACTGTGTAACGGACGCCCTTACAAAAGACAATCCGTTTCCTCTCCTCTTGTTTCGGCCACCGAATGGCCTACTCTTCAGAAGCTATGGTGACTATTTTTGCGGTGTATGATTGAATCGCTAAGATCGGACCATGGGATCATGGGGCTGCCATACAAACCCAAGCCCCCAAACTAGGTTCTTCTTATGAAAACTTCTTTAATTGTGCACCAATTTCACTCGAACCTCATCAAACTATATTTCTATTGATGCCACATGGGGTCATGGAGCTGCCATAGAAACCTATCCCCCAAAATTCGGTTATTCTAAGAAAAACTCTTTTATTCTTGCACAATTTCTAACCAATCCTCATACCAATGTGTTTCTAATGATGCCACAAAACATATGCAAAAATGGATGGAAAGCGGCTATGGGGTCATGGGGCTGCCATACAAAACCAACCCCCCCTTTTGGTTCTTAAGAAAATTTTTTTTACACCAATTTCACACAAAAAAATTGATGGAATAGTACTATGTCACCATGCTCCCCCATCTCGCTTCCCCAATAAAGTTTTCTGAGACAATGTTTCTTAATTGCCCACATATTCCAACCAAACTTCACAAAAATATTGCTTTATCAACCGCATGGATTACACTGAACGAAATCTTAAAGTCTATTTGACCAAAAAATTTTTAAGGTGACTAAAATGTAGTCAATATAGCGTCAACAAAAATGCATTATCATCGTAACAAAAGTTGACAATTTTTGTCAATTTTGACAATCTGGGTTGTTCAAATCCACTAAATATTTGTTATCCCTTTTCATTCAAAATAACAAAACCTTTTTGTTAAATAAATTAATATTGTTTGTTATATGGATAAACAATCAATCAATATTACATTGTATTTTTGTTACCTAGATAATCGGGTTTGTTAGTCTGAAAAAAATTTGTAGTGAAATTCTAAAATTTGTTTTATCATAAAATATATTTATTTTTCAAAATATTGTGTTTATTTTTAGATTCTTATATTATATTTTAGAATTATTATAATTCTATTTTTTACATATGATATTAATTTGCTGTTTAGAAAAAAGTAATACATGTCTTAAAGTTTTATCTTTTTTTCTATAAACAGAAATAATGAAAAAATTAAATAAAATAATGTGAATATAACACATTATGTGTACTAATAACACAGCAATAAAAATAGTATATTAAATATAAAATATTATAAGGCAAATGAATAACATAATGATGAATCGTTATCTGATTGAACAAATTCATTGCTATTATTTTTAATCTTTATGTATAAGCTTTGTATTATATTTTATTTTAAATATTTATGAGCTTAGCAACTTGTAAAAAATATATATTTTTTGGATTTTTTCATATTTTTAATTGAAAAAAATTTGGCTGACAATTTAATTTTTCATGTAATAATTATGTACGTTAACATAGACCGGTTTCTTCACGTGAATACATATGTAAAAAAGATTTTTTTTTTCATTTTTGTAAAAATAATTTTGACATGTTTTTCCCTTGATTATTTTATAAATTTACTATTATTAAAAGTGAATATGTAAGTGAACGTACAGCGTAAAAGAGAAGAACATATTGCTTCCGCGAAATTCCTGCAACATTAAAGTCATTAAGATTTTTTATAATATTAACCTTTTAAAATAGTAATAAAATTATTTACCTCAAGTTTTTGCTTTTCAAACAATATTTTTAGACCCAGGACTGCTCTATATTTGAAAAACAATTTTCGAAAATGATGGGTTCGAATATACTTCCATGCGACTTTATCCGTTACGTTATCTAGAGATAAAACGCAATTCAAAATTCATTTCTTTGAACCATAATATAAACCAAAATTTTTTTTTACCTTCTAAGTATTCAGCCAGTTTCTATTTTCCAAAATTTCTGGATCTAAATTAAGTGTATGAATTGTATCTCCTTGCTCCTTTCACTACAACAACTGAAACAGGAAATCCAGAAAATTAAGGGTCAGATTCCACACTCTGTTCGAGTACCAGTAGAGTCCCGAATGCTCATTTCACAAAAAGGCACAAATATTAGGTCACTACACTTTTTCACTATATTTAACAACACGAATTGTCGTTACGGACAACACAATCGAACTGACCATTGTTTTTTATTTTTATTTTATTACTGAAACTACCAAACATTTTATTGAACAAACCAAAATGTTTGTTAAAATACAACTATTTTGTTAAAAAGACAACATTTTTGTAAGTAAGACAATTTTTTTTGTTAAATATGTAATCAAAATAACAAAAACTTGTTCAATTTGATAAGTTTTTGGATTTGTGAATATGACTGTACTTTTGTGAACGTAACAATGTTTTGTCAACAAAAAAGGTAGAATAATTATTTTTATTGACAAAATGTAAAACTTGAATAAAAATTAACTAAATATTTAGTAAACACGACCAAAAGCATTGTCAGATATTCATAATGACAAAAATTTAGTTGAATTGAAAAAAGTATATTGCAAACCAACAAAGAATCAGTCATATAGATAGAAATGCTTTCATCGTGAAAAAAAATTCTTTTGTCACTTCGGAAAAAAATAATTATCAATAAGACTTAAGGTTTTCTTTCAGTGTATGTGAAACGGAATGGAATAGAAGGGGAAGGGGGTTAAACACAAACCATAGGTACGCTCTAAAAAACTTTTAGCGCGAGGAGAGTGAAGGCTATTCAAATTTCACAATGAAAGGGCTGATCTGTCGACAATGAGAAATTATCGAAACGAACAGATTTATCTGATAATTTTTGTTTAGCACTATCAGACATATCGTTCAAACCAAATTGGATTAAAATTAGAAACTATAGAACGATTCATTTCCATATACCTCAAATTAACCAACTATTTTACTTAACTCTTCATTCATTCATTCATTTTGAGCTTTATAATGCTTAATATACAGTGGGGTGCAAATCTCGTTCATTGACTTAATAAAATCAATTCGCATTATGCATATTCGTATTAGCAAGAATTAAAAAAAATCTTTCGATTCAAACCTGACCACTTTTTCTGACATTTCCATACAATGCAGTCTGCAAATCCAAACCAGACTATCCGACAGACAGACGACCATACTTCCTCGTAAAATGTTGCAAATTTTATTGTAACGTTGCCGTTTTTTCCTCTTTCCTTTCCAATACAACCACTCATGTTCACAGTATTCTCATACGTCTTTATGTCCTTCTGCTTTGGACGGGGCAACTACTTCAACGTAGAATCTACGCAAGAAAAAATAATACTAAACTCCTTTCATTTCGTCGAAATCGCATCCAAAATGAAAATGTTTTTCAATTCAATGCTTGGCATACTTACAGTTCACTCCTTTTACTTTTTTTCTTCCTTCTTCCATTTTTGCACACTTTTCTTTCATTTCCAATTCAGTATGGTGTAGTGTAGTGTATGTACACGGACGCAGTCGTCTTTGAAAGATATGAATTTTCTATAATCTCACCGGCAGCCAACAAGGACGAATACACAGACCAGAGGCGTATGAAAAAAAACGAAACAGTTTCATGAGTAGATTCGTACATATAATTTTAAGGAACCACCGCTTTTACTGCAATGCAGACGAGTGGATTTCAGTATGAAAGTTGTATCTTATCTCGACGGAGTTACATACAGAGAAGCTACTCGACACAAAGGCGTGTTTAGCAGTCGTTCTTATGCCATATAGTGAATTTGTCCTTTGGCACAACTAACCACCGAACTGAAATGTTGTACTTTTTTTTTTATCAAGTAGCAAACAGAACAGCATCAGCAATGGTCCAGAAGAAAGACATGATACTAAATACATGTATGTAAAATTTATTGGCATTGAACAGGGAGCGTATTTCTAGATACGAGTACATATATAATAATACAGAAAATATTCTCGAAATACGAGTGCATAAGGTACATCTTGGTCTTATGGAGTCATTATGCTGCTCATGAATATTTTGTGAGGTGTGCGACCGGATGGAACAACTGGACTATAAAAACGATACCGAGGCTAATTTCGGGCGCGGCCGAAATTTGTATACCCGTCACATTTGAATGAAACTTAATCTTCTTTTGTGTTATTAAATTATACCGCAGCCCTATGACATGACATCTGCTCCTGGATGTGTTGAGGCTCAACTAGGAAGCTTGGATGAAGTTTCGTTAAGATCCGTATATAAAGAAACATTTTTTATTAGAACCTTATTTTCGGGGGTTGGTTTGTATGGCAGCCCTATGACGTTCGCACACTTGGATGAAGCTTGGTTCAGATTAAGATACAGAAAAACGTTTTTCATTCATTCATTTACGAATGTTTCGGATACTTGATTTGTTCCAACATGGTTTCTTCAAGCAGAAGTCTACAGTCACCAAACTGGCAGAAATTACTGACTTCATCGCAAGATCCTTTGACAAGCATCTAGATGTTCGTGTAATTTATACTTTTCCAAAGCCTTCGACTCTGTTGATCATGGCATATTGCTTGATAAACTGTTATCGCTGAATTTCCCAGTTAATCTTGTGTTGTGGCTATATTCCTATCTCCTTGATCGTTCTTCCCGTGTAGTATTCCATAACACACTCTCTTCGCCATTCTGTCCAACGTCTGGCGTTCCGCAAGGTTCAATTCTGGGACCCCTTCTGTTCAGCTAAATGACCTACCGTATCTTATTAGCAATCACTCACTGCTTGCTTTATGCGGATGATTGCAAGCTTTTCGCCCCAATTTCTTGTAATGAAGACTGCTTATCCCTGCAATCGGACATAAATAAAATATCGGATTGGTGTGCCTCCAATCATCTGGAGCTTAATGTCTCTAAATGCAAAGCCATGATATACTCACTCAAACCCGCTCCTGTGTCATTTCCATACACAATTAACTCTATCGACTTAGTTTTGTCTCACTTTTCAGCAATCTTGGAGTTACTTTTTAGAGTCGACTCAAATTTAACGAACATTTTTTTCCAACTATTAAGAAAGCATCCAGACTTGCAGGGTTTGTTTTACGTTGTTCTAGGGACTTTACCTCTATTTCCTCCTCAATTAAACTTTTTGTTTCTCTTGTACGTAGCGTCCTAGAGTATGCTGCCTTCGTATGGTCTCCTACAGCATCCACACATTCTACCGACTTAGAATCAGTTCAACGCAAATTTACGAGGGCGGTTCTCTACAAATCCCTGGAAAGGAGAAGAGTATTCCTAGATGAGTGCATTCCCTTTAAATTATGCCGTGGTTTATTAAATTCATCACTGACTGAGCATATAATGTTTCGTATTCCGTCCTACAACACGCGATCCACTCAGGTTTTCGATCCACCAACAGCTGAACTCTCGGTCTGTATGAATTCGCCTCTTATTCGTGCCATGCGTAATTACGATAGATTGCAACTTGGTCCTTCGGCTACTTCTCTTTTTGCTTTTAAAAATCTACTACACAGTAAGCTTTTTGATTTAGATATTTTTCTTGATTTTATTGCTCTATAACAAATTCTTATTTCTTATGTCTTATTTTTTCCATAAAACGACGAAAATCCACGCCCCTCTACGATACGTCTGGAGATAGCAGCATTCCATACAGCTGGATGGAGTATAAAGGATTTTGGCTGCAGCCGTAACACGGAATCTCTATGCTAGTTAATGCCAGCTTCCATGCCAGACACAAAAACGCTCAACTAGTTGATGTCTACTTTCTATTTAATAGTATTTTACGTCTTTCAAACGCTACCTTTGCCTAAGCATTCAAGTCCCTAACCTGCTTCCTAGCCGATAAGGACAAAGACACATCAAGGTTCCCCACCATCTTTTTTCACTCCCCATGCGCTTAGATCCCTGATGTCCGAGTATGCTGGACATAGACTCAACACGTGTTTCGGAGAGATTGAAACGCCAAAGGCTACAATTTAACGACCCATGTCCGGTGATGAGGAATCCTAGACTTAAGTTAAAGTCCAAGTCCAGACCGCGGCTTGAGGAACATTCTTGACATACTAGACCGTAACCCTACCCTTGACAGACTGGTCCAATCTAGATTGCCATTTAGATAGAACGCAGTCTTCCAAGAGGTCCGCGATTTCACGCTTGGACTTTTCCTGCCACGATACAATCGTTTACATAGACTTGACCGATACGCAGTGCTAGCTTCGAACCCACGACCTTGTGCGTGAGCGCACTAACCACTGCAGCTACACTAACCCCCAACAACAACACTAAGTTAAATTGTATTTTAACGAATTCAATCAAATCGATATTCAATCCCATTATAATAATCAATAAGAAAATAATAGCAAATCATTAGAATTCAATGCATCACTTGCTCCAACCATTCGAATATAATACCAAGAAAATTTCATATTACTCACGCTCTTGAATCTGCATGCACTGAATATATAAGTATCCGCAAATGATGAGATAAGGCATACGACCATAAAAAAGCAAAACACAATTGAATTATGTCAACAGGCCAATATGAAAGTGAATTGACTTGAAAAATGACAATAGCATTCGTTCGATATATGGCCGGACAAATTGACGTCAAGTTAACCCTGATTGCAGACCGCTGCTTGAAAAGCACACGTCTCAATGTACGTTATACACTAAGTACTTGACCTTAACGTGATCTTGTGACAACAACTCTATAAACGATTTAAATGCCTTTTGATTTGATCAATTCCAACCGTTTGTCGGCATGTTGACTAGTACATTCATACAGTATGGAAATTTCAATTAGTATCACGTTAAATATGGATAAGACAGCAACGAAATTTACTTGAAATTTACTTTAATTCTTAGGAAAACCGTATTTTTTAGTACATATTTAATGTTTGGACGAAGTAAGCCAGTCCCAACATTTTTTGTTCCGATATTCCAGTGAGAAGAAAAAAATAAACAGAAATATTTTCGAATTTCCCAAAACTATTCCTAAGAATTCACTCTAAATATAGGCGCCAAAAAATACTTTAATCGTTTATCGTAGACTAAAACACGACTCTACGTTAGCTGATTGACTTTGGAGAGCAATCTGAAAAGCAACTAAACTCGAAAAGGCAAAGGCGATAGGAAGCTGGAACGGCTTGCTTGACTTTCGTATACCACAACAGCTGTCTGCACATGAAAGTAGATGGTGGTTGATTGCAAGGCTACCATAAACTTTTTTTTTCAACTTTTAGAATACCAAGAGTGTAAAGCTTAAATGGTCATACAAAAGACATAATCGATTGCATTCCGTTCCTGGAAATCCTATGCCTATGTCAAAAATAGAGGAGAAGAAACTTGACGGCATCGGATATGAGTTTATCAATAAGTGGATATGATTCGAAATTAGAGAAAACATCGGATCAAGGCCGCATTACTACCGATCCTAGTGCTAATCCCACTTGACTTGCAGTTATTCAGTGTGTATGTGACGCCAATCAACACCTTTTCGACCGTTGCGAGGTAACAGTTGACGCTGGATGCGCGCAAACGCAAGCCGACGTATTACATACGAAGAGTCGTACCGAGTCGTAAGATCTCCAAATCAAGAGAGGATACACTCATCAGGACTTGCAGAGCATCGAAAGACACCGTCTTACATACTATGAGACATTTAGTCAACAAACACGTTGACTAAGTGTCTTAACCACCACTAAATTTTTCTTAATAAATTAATTGCATTGCGATTCCCATCTTACCTTATTGTATGGCTCTTCTCTTATCTTAATGATCGCTCATCTAGAGTTGTTTTCAAAAATTTCACATCTTCCGAATTTTGTCCATCATCTGGTGTGCCACAAGGATCCATTTTAGGTCCCCTTCTTTATTTACTTTTCTTAAACGATCATGTCTTAACTGCAGCTCTCTCTTTTGCGCCGATGATAGCAAACTATTTTCAGCTGTCTCATCTATTTCTAATTGTATAGCTTTGCAATCCGATTTGGATAGCTGGGTCTATCTTAAACGAGCTGGATCTTAATATTTTTAAGTGCTCTGTTATGGTGTATTCATTGAAATCTACTCCTTTCATTTTTCAATACCAAATAAACTCCATTCCCCTCCAATGTGTTTCTACGGTTACAGATCTAGGGGTTCTTTTTGAATGTAAATTACGTTTTACTGATCACTACTCGTCGATTATTAGCAAATCGTCGAAACTAGCTGGGTTCGTTTTACGGTGCTCCTCTAGCTTTCAATCTATTAATACTTGTGTGAACTTAATTGTGACGCTAGTACGCAGCATATTAGAATTCGCCTCGGTAGTTTGGTCTCCTTATTCTTCTGTTTCTCGTGATGCATTAGAAAAAGTTCAGAGAATGTTTTCTAGAACCTTAATGTTTAAATATAACTTTGCTTATAGGCCTTATCAAGGTCGACTCAATTTCCTAAATCTCCCATCTCTATGCAAAAGAAGAGACTATCTTGACCAGTGTTTCCTCTACAGGTTATACAAGGGTCTTACTACTTCATCACTCATAGAAGATATAAAATATCGGTTTCCATCTTACAACACTCGATCGGTTGCAATTTCCAATCCTCCGCAATCTTCACTTTCTATTTATAAAAACTCCCCGCTACTTACAGCTATGAGAAACTACGACCGATTGGAGATTGGTCCGTTACCTTCTTCTTTTTTCTCTTTAAATAAAACCGTGCTACAAAAACTTTAATTGTTTTCATTTAACTTTTTGAATCTTAGCTGGAACTTTTTTTTTTTATTTGTATATTTTTTTCATTTCTTTATGTTTTCCTTATCTTTATTTTTATGAGTTTGTTATTCCTTTATACTTATTATCTTTATTTTGAATTTTTTACATTACATATTTTGGGAAATTATTCCCGTTTTGTAATATTTACGTATTACAAAAATAAAAAAAAGATAAAAATTAAAAATTAACCACACTTAACCACAAGGCGAAGTTCATAAGAGCTACAACAAACAAGGTTTCGAATATTTTCTAGTCTGCATACCTACCCAAACTTCTTCCTGAAGATACGTATTCCAGTTACATATTGCAAATTTATCAATAGAACCTACCTTTCCCCTATAGTGCTATGCCTAGGAACAGTAAAACTAGTCAAGTTGACCACCTCTACAAGTTGGCCAACCACCTAACTTGATCGATTTTGGCCGGGTTATTATGACTCCCATAGAATTCCACCCTCATAACTTGGTCACTTGCCTAACTTTTAACCGGACCACCAAAAAATTCTCTGAGAATTCACAGGATAAAACTTGAATTCGGTTGATGCGTTTATTTGGTCATATTGGAGTGATGGATTTGGAACTGGACACTGGAGGCAACATTCACAAGTTTAACTATACTTGACTTGGACGGTCTATTCATGGAACCTAACATTCCCCATTCTGAGTACTGGAGGATCCAATCGAAATTGCCCTCAAGCATAACACGGTCACAGTCTTGGAGGAGAAAACTGAACTGAACAACGGATTTCGTAGCGTGCCATTCACCTCACACGAGAAAAAGCCAATTGTCAGCATAGGACGTGAAGATGCACTCCAGGGTTTCCGGGAATACCGACATCAAATCCAGGCAACTTCCTACTTTGAAACATATCAATACAAGCCTCTATCTCTTCAAACTTGGAAGTAGGAATTTCTTCCTGTTCGGGAGCTTGGTGCAAGGGTGCATTGATAGGTGTAACAGCAGAAATGAAACTGCCAAAGAGTTTCCTTTGTTTTGCTTTTCTTCCAAAAGAACGTAGTTTTACCGTTTATATAAAGGTTATTTTGATTTCGTTCCCCAACCCTAAGCGTCATCCCAAGGATTGATGGAAAACGTACTAACGAAACGTTGACAGTCGTCTTTATCCACTTTTTCATTCATCATATTGTGATCCTCGAGTGGCGCTAAAATCGGCGGATTCGCTGTAAAGCTTCATTCAAACGACGCGAAAACGGCTCGCCAGGTAGAGACATACAAATGCATTGGCTTATATGGGAAGCACACGAGGGGTGAGACCCGTAACGATGAGCAAACACAGCTCGCGAGACGTTTTGTCACATCTCGTGTACCACGATTCGCAAATTCACGGCTCGGGAGCCGTGCTTTAACAGCATCACGTGTGATTCCCATATAACCCAATGCATTTGTATGTCTCGAGCTTTCGCGTCATTTGAATGAAACCTAAGGCTTCATGCACGAAATGTGAAAACTGGTGCAAACACGTCTCGCGAGTAGTGTTTTGACAGCAGCACGGCTCTCGCTCGTCGAGAGCTTCCATAAGAGCCAATGCATTTTGATGTGTCGAGCCTGCGAGCCGTTTCGCGTCGTGTGCATGAAGCATTAGTGTATTCGAAAGCTACCTCACGCCTCAAACGCCTCCTTTATCCCGAACCTCATAGATTGCCCAATTACAACCGATTGCATTTTCCTCCACCATATCAAGCGAACTCCCACCAGAACCACAGCCGTCATCATCCAACCTACTCTCAGCATTATTGAAGATTGTACGAACCTGAACCGAATACTGTACAGAAGAACCATTGAGTAAAACTTGAAGATTCTTCCACAGTATTTACACACGTCACACGTACCATAGATACCACGACCGTTTAGAACGCATAACACATCCGACGGGACATTGAGGAGGGATATAACATTAGATATGGCTATGAGGCGCTCGGCGCAATCAGAACCTTGTTCCGCGGATAACACAGAACACAGCTTTATATTTGTGAACATTGCTTACTATAAAGAGGTGAAGAACCTAGAGGCACACATTTTCAGTTGCTGCAATATACATAATAAATAAAATCTCACCTATGGAACCACGTAAATATACGCAAAAACTATATTCGACGCAAACGTATTGAAAACTCGAATCACAATGAATGACAACCGGTTTCTCTCAGACGCGGCTTTAAATATGAATACTCTCATACTAGACGAAAGGCCGCTTACTATAGCCAAGAATTAAGTAAGGTTTCTGCAGTTTGGCAAAATGAGGCCCTAATTTTGTTGGCCTGATCGTCTCCCCTTGGCACAACGTCTTAGCAAGAACCTAATGATAATGATCCTTTATGAAATCTCTGTATTTTATTAAGATAATATTTCTGTAACGAATATGAGAAAAACGATCTATGAGTCACATGTGTCCCATGAAACAAAAAACAACAAAAGATTTTCGGAAAGCAGACGTGGTGGTAATGTCAGACAGTGAACGTGTTAAGTTAGTTAAGAGGAAGGAAATTGTCGAAATTTGTGTTTTTTTTTTTCATTTATTGTTTGATCATTGTCTTAAATGGTCCCAGAAACGCGTAATTGACGTGTGCCTTTCAGTAAATCTTGTAGGATTATATGGGACAAGTCCTCGAGATTCGCCATCACCCTCGGTAATAGCTTTTCGGAGGGTTTCTTTTCGTTTTGCGGTCCTTAAGAAGACATGAATAGAATTAACAATTGCTAAGCAGTGGCTGATTTCCATGATGTCACATGCACTGGATACTGCTAAACTAAAACTATGAGACTCACAATGCAAGTATAGAGCTATAGGGCCTTCTGCAAGTTGCTTGACAAATGATTATGTGCCCCTGCATTTTCCTTTCATATTACTCCCATCATCATAACCTTGCCCACACATATTTTGCATTTCTATTCCTATATCCCTGAGACCTTTAACAATTGCAGCACCAATCCCTAACATTAATAAACGCTAAAAATTTATCATGCAAATTATTTTCAGAAACATATCTAACGCATAAGGCGAACTGCTCAATACCACTTCTGTCGGTTGCCACATCAGCAAGAACTGTAAAGGCTCCTGCCTTGTTGACCCTAGCAACTATTTTAGCAGCAATTCTCGAGAAACAGGCACTAATTCTGAACTTTTGAACTAGAATACAGTGTTCTTAAATCCGTTTTCCAGATGGTTTTCCAGCAGAGTGTCGTCAGATTTGCAAGCATAGCTGAGAAGTGCCCTTAAATTTTCATCTCTCTGTTTTGGTGCATTACCTCGTTCCTCGCCTCTTAGTACAGCGCCGGTATCCTAATGACCACGAAGGGGTAACCCTCGCTCTCCACAGAATATCACATAAAGTTCACACGCTACTTTTACTCTATTTTTCCTTTTGCCTTTTTTAATAATTTTAATAATGCTCGCCATCGCATTGTATGTGAATGCGACCTCAAATAATTTTTATCGTAGTTCACGTTGTCAGTAGAAAAAAATCGTCTTAGCACTGAAATTTGCCAACAATATTTTTTGATTGCCTCTCAACAAATGGAAATACTCACTTTTATGTGAAATTACACAGCGCAATACCGTCATTATGTTTTTTTTTTTAATTAACAAAACGGTCAACACGAGTTGTAATAAAAACAATTCGCAGTTGATGGACGTCCAATATGGGCTTCACCTCACTAGTTACTTATTGCATTCTTTTTTTCCGAAAATGTCAATCACGCTTTCGAAATTATTAATGAAGTTGCTATAAAAAAATTGAACAAAATTATTGCACGAAAATTTCTCACTACTGAATGCACTCGTCTCCATGATTTTAATATAAAAAAAAAACTTCCCATTAATTTTCAATACGCATATACAAGTACATAAACTTTTCAATTACACCAACAATTTGCATTCATTGATGATTTAATTAAAAAGTTTTCAGGAATGCCCGTTAAGTTTATGCGCGCAATGTAATTAATCAACCGCACCCGCCCATGTTCATACGATGAGTGAAAAAGTCGAAATTGTTTTATTTTTATCCATTGGCAGAGTATTTATAATTTTGCACATAATCATGAAAATAAATTAACAAAATTAATTCTTTTTGCAGTGATTGTTTTATGGTTTGGCTCAGTTGGAAAATGATGCTATAATAAATTCATTTCAGTTTCATACTCGTATGAACAGATGCAAAACGCTCAGAGTAAAATGTAGGTAGGTCCTTGCGCGTTTGATCATTATATTAAAACGATGAGCCAAAACGGCAGTATTATTTTTTGGTGATTTTGGATTTGGCGATGGGAGTTTATAAATTGATCCAAAGAATAAACATTTGACACAACATGCTTAAAAATTTAACATCCCTTAAAACATAAATTATAATATCTTATTTTGCCTCTAAATACTTTAATCCAAAACCATGTCCATTCATACCCCTCATCATACAATATCCTTCTAAACTATAACTGAACATTTTAATTAACTTAACAGTGTTGCCAATTTAGCCGTTTTCCGTTTAAAATTTGGAGGGCTCAAATTCGAAAATGAGTAACAAGCTTGACACACATATTTGCGAATGACGCAAATTTATCATCATTAGCACGAGTTCCAAATTACGCGTTTGGACCATCATTTGCTCAATAATAGCTGGGGACGCCATCTGTTGTAAAATTGAAGAACAAGAATGTTTACAAAAATATTAAATTAGTTATCAATCTTTACACATTTCTATTCAAATTCTTTAAGAAAAGTGTGTCCTCAAATTATTGAACTGAATGTTCATCAAAATATCGCAATTGTGAGGGATATTTTCACCAAACGTCAAAAGTAAATGACGAAAGCATATGTGTCACTCCAATTTCAAACTTTCATCATCATGATGGATTATCGTCATAATTATATGGATATGTGTCTTGGGCCTAAAATGGTTAAATTTTTTTATCAAAATATAAGATTGTTCAGGTGCGATGATGGTAAGATATCCATACATAAATGCGGTTGCCCTTGCCCATAGTTACGTATTAGACGTTCCTTTTACGAATTTTATGTTCCACAATTTCGAACCTAATGTGGTTATGGACTTGAATGAGAAATTGTACCTGTATACAAAAATGTTGACTAGTTGAGCTATCTAACTCCGAACAAAGTAAATTTTGACTATAATGCCAGCGATTGGAGCATATATGTAATAAAACTAAGAAATCTGCCTAAAGCATAGTTTACGGGTAGTACTCCAGAAAAGAAATAAAATTATTAAAATCAGTTTTTTACTATATTTTTTCGTAATGTGACCGTTTTGTATGATTTAGCCGGTTTTTTGGCCGTTTTTCTCGCTGAAATTTATTTAGCCGGATTTTTAGCCGTTTTTGAAAAAAATATAGCCGGTTTTCCGGCTAAATTTAGCCGTTTTTTAAATTTCCAGTTGGCAACACTGTAACTTAATATCTGAAACTGTGAGTGACAAGTGGTTGACATTAGGAGTGACAAAGTTACACACTAAAGAAAAAAATTAAACTAACAACAACTTGGTTTCTTCTTCCACACCTCTAATCATCATAGCCATCCGAAAAAAGTAAAAGTAAATCTAACAAACAACCAAATAATAAATATAGACCTAGCTTGACACTTTCTCTCCGGGATCAACCTATCTCATCGCATTCTTAGTAAATAATTGAGAAAATCATTAAAGTTTTGTGACAGATATGTATACTCGTAGATTCTAGATGTCACGTCGTATAAGGTTCTTTCATTGTTGGGCCGTGAAATGTGTTAGAAATTGATACCTCTCCAGTTTTTCCCTAGAAGATATATTTTTATATCATGTACCAGAGAGAACGTGTCTTGACTATAATTTTTGAAGAAGAAAGTAGTCATCATGGTGGTACAACTACGGCGCTTAAAAGTTTGTCACGAATTAATGACTATAGAAAAGTAACTTTTTTCACAAACTACGTACCGATACAAAAGTACGTGATTCAGGAATTTGTTCTTTCGGCTGAACAATCAGGAAGATGATGATTCTTTTTTTCTAATGAGGTGCGTTGGTATCGAAATTCGACGTATTGGCAAATAGGATATCTATCGGCACGAAATTGAAAATTAAGGGGTCGTATGAACGAACTGTGGTGTTATCATCTCACGATGCACGTAAGTTGCCACTAGGATAAAATTTACTCTGAGTTTTATAAAATTAATGGATATCGAATTGCAGAGATGAATATTTTCAGTTCGGCATCAAAAGTCCTGAACGAACAACTGGTCCATAGGAATATGCACATTAAAACAAATCAGATAAAATAAAGTTCTTCCAATTTTCAAATGCGTTTGTAGGTTTGTACATTATGTATGTATACATCCACCATAGGTATTGACGCTGTGTTTTATAATAAATTCATTGGCGTGAATTTTATTAAACCGAAATTGTCTCTGTACTAGCTTCCTCAAAGGACATTTAGGAACAGATCGTATAAAGTAACACATTTAAGTATGAATGTATGTAGTCAAAACACCAGGATTTACTATTCACTCTCTGTCAACCGTGATGATTACCATCTGTCCATCCTCATGCCTATTCTATTTGATAGAGTTATTCCAATGCCATCGACATTCTGTCGATGGGTTTCTGTATATAAAATGTCAATACATAGTTTTAATCAATGACATATTGCGAGTTGAAGTGCATGAAGTCCAGCACTGCAGCGACACAGATGGTTATATGAGTGAAAATAATTTCGTTAACTGCACCCGAGGTAAAAAAAAGTGAATGTTTTTTTGGTGTCAAAAATAGATAAAGGAAATGGAGTTTAATTACTTTTGACAAAATGCAATAGTAATAATGAATTTGAGCTTTTGAAATATATACTGTTCTTGTCTGGTAACTGCCTACACTGAGAAAAATGAATTATACTTTTTATTTTATCTAAAGTGAATTAGTTAATTTAAATTTAGATAGTTCTACTAAAGAAATAGTCAATCTCTCTAATATTCATAAAATACTATTTAATTTGTTTATTTAACGTGCAAGATTAGAAAAACCGTTTAGCAAATTGTTCACCTAAAGTTGTTGAGTGTACCTATTATTTGAATATAAAATTAAACTACAAACACTCGTTAAAATTTCTGTAAAGTAGCAGCTTTTCTCCAAAACAATTCAACTACCTATTTAATATTGGTTTGTATTGATACACAATAAATAGCTGTCTTTACAAATTAATCAATTGAATCTTTAAATTTAGAAGATGTTTTATAACTTATAAGTTGTAGTCTGGCTGGTGTAGTGGTTAGTGCGCACACCTCCGGTGCACAGGGTCATGGGTTCGAGACTCACCGTGAACGAATTCAGTTTATGGTGTTTTTCGAACTCACGACCCATGTGATGGACAATGTTCTCACACAGATGTTAAACGAATACCTATTTATGGGGATAAATAACACTGCCAGGTGTGCTGTTGATCTCAACATTTCAATAAAAAAGCAGTTAAGATCTTGGAAATTGGATGTCACTAACACATCTACGGCCTCAGTCCAGTATTTCTATTAACGGAATTTAATTTTTATTTTCGGAAGGAAAATAATTAAGTTTTTTTTTGCACATAATTTGTTTGTTTGGCCCTACCGCCAACTTCCCCCTACACTGAGAAAAAACAGAGTGAAATCAATCGAAAACACTTTTGACGGTCCACACTTTTCAGTCATCTGTCACAGTCATTTTTCATACAAGTTCATATTTTGTCAATGGATTGGTTGACTAAAAAGGTCGATCCACACCTTAAACCAACTCTTTTGAAACATGATTTTGACGTTAGAGTGTTTCCACTAAAACTAAGGACGTCTTAACTACTACTTAAAATGATTTCTTAAAGAACTACGTTGACTCTCTGCATTATTATATTGAAAAGAGCATTCTTATTGTAACGTTTATTAAATTAGTGATTTCATCAATCGTTTTTTTTTTTTAAATAAAAACGCTCACACAGCTCAGCATTGACTTCTATAGGTGTTGGTGATATTTAACCATAGTAAATTACCAGCGCCTACAATGGGATTCAATCCCGCGAACCTATGATTTGAAGACGAGCGCCATATCTACCCTAACGCCGGCCGCACAAACACGGTCAATCCGAATCCATTTTTTTAATTGTACGAATTTGACAGAACGAGGAATGCAAAAAATCGATTCGGACGCTTCGTGTGGGACGGCCTAAGCTTGTAACTTGCAAGACAATTGAAAAAAGCGACATGTTATTATTTCAACTCTATTGCTGGTTTAAGCTTTAAATTTAAGTGTGCTCTAATTTAAATCCTTCAATTTTAAGAACTAATATTACATTCAATACATTAATCTTGTCAAGATTCCTTTCAAACCAAATGTGGCCTCTGCACCACAGCCTAATGACCGTGTATATACCGAGAACAACATAAAATATTTTAGTCTTCAACGACATATACAGGCTACTAACTAGTTTGAACTAAGTTTAGTACCACTCTCAAACTATTTTGTTTGTGTTTGATAGTTGATGACAAAGTGGATGGGAATTTAGTCGAAAGTTTAGAAAAGGTATTATGTATCACCAAAAATGTTTTAAGATAGTTTATTTGCAGAGGGACCTAAAGAATCTTTTTGCCCATATGGTACTTGGCAAGGAAAAGAGTGGGTCGGATTACAAACCGCGGAACAATAAATTTGGCATTTGTTTTGAGTTCGAAAAGTGTAGGTATATCTCTTCTTGTCTACAAAAAATATCTACGGCTGAGTTGGTTTATGCAGTCGTCCTGTTTTTATGGTTCGAGAAATCTTTCATGTGGCTTTTGGACCCCTAAATCTCGTGGGCTCCCCGCCATGCGGGCCCTGCGGGCCCTTATGCGCCGCCCCTACAAACGGTTTACCATGCATATACAGCCCTATGGTAGACACGACAGTATGTAATTGAAAAAAAATCGGCTAAATTACTTAGCTTTTACCGCTAACCTTGGTGGACTAGAGTTTGAAGTTCTATAGAGAAATCAAATCTGCAAGACTTTATCTACTACGACTTTCGACAGCAAATGAAGCCGGACACCTATCACCCACTAACGTTAATCCCGGGCCCGTTTCCAGATCATATAACCTAGACTTTGTTCAACATACGAGCCGCGGGCCACAATTTGAAAGAAACATTTTCATGGTTTTTGATTCATTTCGGGTTCATTTTGTTGACAGATTTAGCGTTAAACGATACAAAAAAGAATGCCGCCTTAGGATAGTAATCTAAAAATATTTAGCTACACCACTTAGTCGAAACACGACAAAGCTTCACATATTTGCCGATACAAGCTTAAAAGCATATGGAGCCGTGGCGTATGTCCAAAGTATAAACGAAGATAGACAAATCAACGTTTCTCTGCTACATATGTAGCAAGAGTCGAGTGGCGCCTATGAAAGACAATGTATGCAGTGAATTAACGTTGCCGAAATTAGAACTGACTGCATTGATAGCTGCGAGATTACGTTCTTATTTAGAGCAAAAGTTACATAAGGAAGTGACACGGTATTTCTTATGGTCCGATTCCAAAATTGCATTGTATTGGATTTCGGTGAAAGAGAACCGATGGAAGTCGTACCAAAATTCAAAATTGAAGAGACGAAATACGAAAGCTATTGAAACTGGATGACTGAAGTCATTGCAGCGGCAAACAAAATCCGGCCGATTTAATTATACTCGTGGTGTTCCCGCAATTAAAATCAATGATTCATCAATTTAGTTTACCGGACCCCCATGGTTAAATGAAAGAGATGAAGATGTCATCGATGTTATAGAAGATGAAGCTTGTTCCAGCGTTATGTCAGCACTGCTGATCGAAGACCTGAAGCCGAAGAATGCAACTGATGAGCCATTATGCAAGGTTAAAGATACTAGTTCCTGGTTGCGTTTATAGCCGAAACAAAGTAATCGAAACTATGGCCATCGAACGACAAAAATCCTACATCGCTGGATTTTTGGGGGATGGTTGGTGATGGCTCCAGATTATGGGAAAATAAGGCCCCACCAATTGGAGGTCCGAAACCTTAAAAAAAGGTTAGGAAAGGGGGTATTTTTTCCGTTTTTTGCGATTATTTTAAAAACCCCGAAAAAGATACAGAACTTGGGGACTTTTTTCCCCATAATCTGGGCCCACCCCCAACCATCCTGCAAAAATCCAGCGATGTAGGATTTTTGCCGACAAAATATCGTATTCGTCTTGGACTATTAACCCTAAATTACTAACAATACGTAAAATTGACGTGTTTGCTCACATTATAATGTGTATAAGCTGTTCCACGAGTCTGGTTTGACTACTCACTGCAGCAGTGCTTTCCTCAGTTAGTTGTTGTATGTCCATGTGAGTGGCAGCATATTATTTGTGGTCTATGGCGGTAAGCTTAGCAATGTTCTAGGTGCTACTACCTATTTGACGTGTAAATAGTAATACCAATAGAAAATAGCATGTAATTTATACGTCTTGTAAGTAAGTTAAGTACATTTTCCGAGGGATATTTTGGTCAAATAATTTTTGTCTGTGGCACTGAAAAATGATAAGCTCGGTAAAATATGTAAACTGGGAAAGCGACTGTAGGAAAATATGAACACGTCAAAATTACGTGTTGTTAGTAATAACAACGCCCTAACCGGTCATGTTAGTATTCCAGGGTTAATACGGGTTACATGTTTGGTGAAACGTTTTGTCGTCTCAAGTCTATGGAGGAAAGGCAGCATCGATCACAGCTGAAAATATGGAGAATGCTGAACGTTATTGGATTAGGTATTTGCAAATGATTTCATTTCATAACGAAATTCAATTTTTACAGAAGGGGAAGCCGATTTCGCCAACCTCGAGAATCGCCCAGTTATCGTATGTTTACTTGCGCCGCAGTTCGTGCTGTACATCTTGAATCTGACCACGGATGGATGTTTAATGACAATAAGACGATTTATTGCACAGCGAGGAGTCCGGCTTCTATCTTTTCGGATACCGCTAAAATATTTCGACGTGCCTCCATGGAATTAGACGAAGCAGGAAAAGTCATAGACGAAGACGTATTGCAAGGATTTTTGACTAAGAAGCGAATAAAATGGAAGTTCATTGTAGAGAGCCCCCTGGTGGGGTGGTTTCTGGGAGCGGTTAATAAGAACGATGAAGAACACGCTCAAGGTTTCTATTGGAAAGGCGAAACTGAACTTCGATTAACTACGGAAATTTCTAGTGGAAGCAGAATATGTTGTAAATAACCGACCACCTACAAACGTCTCAAGCGACCCATTAGACTTGACACATTTGACACCCAATGGGAGAATTCACATTGTAAGACAAAACCGGACGGGTAAACTTGCAAGACAAGAACCATCGTTCTTACAATCTGAATTGCACAATGCTTGTCTGCTGGCCACTACAAAAGCTCTCGCCGTCCGTTTATTAGCACAAACAAACACCCGGCGAGAGCTTTTGTAGTGGCCAGCAGACAAGCATTGTGCAATTCAGATTGTAAGAACGATGGTTCTTGTCTTGCAAGTTTACCCGTCCGGTTTCGTCTTACAATCTGAAATCAGCCAATAACTTTTGGATAACACCAGATTCTTCTAATTGTAGTGCTCCCATCGCAGGCGAATCTTATTGCGGAGTACGAGAATTATGGAAGAATCGAATGAAATTCATCAGCAAGCTAGTGACACGCTGGCGAGTCCCTACGGCTATTTAACAATAATAAATCTGCCAATTCGATCAATCTAAAGTCAATAAGCGATATTCGATGTTGCAAATTGTTGCGAAGAACGATTCAGCTTCTCTATCCTTTGGAGATCTCTGCCCCCGCGGAGTATGTTCAAAATGAAGAGAATACTTTCTCGCTCTTTGTATTGTAAACGCAATTGTTACATACATATATATAATATATTTGTATTAAGGCCCAATCACAATATTCTGTTCCGTTACCATCCAATCCGTTCCGTTTTGTCAAAATATTAGTGCAAAGCACAATGCTCCGTTCCGTTCTGGCAGTTGTCATACGTGACGAATACGTATACCAGTTTTCAAATTTTAAAATGTCGGAGTTTCTTGAAACGCTAGAATTGTTTTTTTTTCATTTATACTTACTGTACTTAATGTACGGCTTCGATGAACTGCGATTGGGCATTTAACCCTCATCCAGATTTTTACAACGCTTGCCGGCGGCAAAGGTACACCTGTACCTTAGTACATTTTGTATGAAAATCTTCACTATTTGTATGAATTTTGACCGTAAAACCGTTATATTATGTCGACTAGTCACAAATTAGTAACTGTTTTTGCCGAAGTGAATGTTTTAAGAAGTTGGGTTTATGTGGATTTAATTTTTGGAGTGGTTAAATTTAGAAAATAGGCAAAATTTTAAAAAGAAAATTAAAAAAATGGGTTGCTTGGAATTTTAATTTGACGAAATCTAAAATTGATTTACAAATGAAAAGTAGAAAACGGTTCAAATTAAGTCATTAATGATTTTAGAAGAATTTGGTATGTTTGATTTGCGAATTGTGGAGTCTTTGGTTAAAATTTACCCCCCTGCCCCCAATATATTATTCTGTTACTAGAACCCGTTATCGCTAACGAAAAAAAACGTCAATAATTATCACATTCTCGTTTTTTTCCATAAAACAACAATATTTGAAGCAATAAATATATTGGAGAAATGAGTAAATGTGTTATTATACGAAAGAAAGGTCCTGTCAAGCAACAAGCAAGTAGAATCGGCTAGTATAATTTTCGATCTCTAATCTTTGTAAATCTAAACTCAGGCCAATTCCTGTAGTAGAAAAATATCTAAAATTTTAATTGTGATTGTTGTTGGTTAATTGTAATATATTTTCTCGCATATGTAATTAAATCCATGGATCGATTGAAAAATTAAAACAAGAAACCGAAGACATGTGGCATATTCTATAGCAGTTATCGGTATCTATATATGGTACCGACGTACAATTCAACCAAGTTTATGTACCACCCAAACATCCATTTAGAAATTTGGTTGGAGGCTTCTGCTGGTTTTCAGCTGAAACTTCAAAAGGAACTCGGGTGGACATCCCGAATTACACAAATCATAAATATTAGGTGATGCGTGATAGAATAAAAATTATGGGAATTTGTGGTATAGAAAATCAACCGCTAAAATCCAAAATTTTGGCATCCAAAATTTTAGCATTTGTTACAAACCTAATTTTCACTACATGTTATGGGGGGAAAGAAGGCGTAATACATTGTATTGAAGCCATTACATACTTCAAAAAGTTTGGTATGCCAGTAAAAGTCTTCAGATTGATGTCAAATAACCAAAAACCGCTGTATGAGTTAGTCTAGTCCTTATAGATCGATATCTCCAAGGACCTTGATCATTACAAATAAAAATCGTAAATCAAATACTTCTGTACATCACTCGATTCTCAACTTATTGATGCTATAATAAGTCTCACTAAGCATGAGCATTCACCAAAAATATTTTATTTTCGTCTTTTGTAAATTTTCTTTCATACAAAATATATTAAGGTACAAATATACCTTTGTCGCCGTTAAAGGGTGTAAGATTAATTTTGCTCCCTAACTTGGGGATGGGTGGTCACACATTTCTGAAATTTGGAATACATATTTTGAACTAAAATCGTAGAGATGTCAGAAAATTTCAGACCGATCGGACCCATAGCAAAAAAGTTACGGTGTTTTAAAAACTAAAAAGGTACACCTGTACCTATCCCGCTGGATGAGGGTTAATAAATTTATTCGATAACCAGATCTCAAATGATATAGCGCGTTATCATTTGACCCCAACTTTATTTTACAGGAAGTAACTTGTTCTTAACCGTATTTGTTCCGTCGTGTAAACATAGTCTTAGTCGCTTCTCACTTTTGATTTGTTCAAATTTCTTGGTTTTTCTTTGGCGGGCAGGACGCTCCCGCGTCCCTAGTTAAAAAAATGATAGGTTTCACTATAATGTCATTCAACTAAATTAATTCAGCACCAAAATCGATAATATCGTTTTCAATGATATTACCCCTTTTTTCCAAAAGGAACTCGTTGCTGGGGGACCGGGCATCAGAAGATGATATGTTGATATGTTGGAGATCTGTGACCACGCTTTGGAGTTATGAAATGGTAAGTGGAAAAGAGAAGTTTGAGAACCGCTGCTTTAATGAGTTTTATATGCCTTAAAGAAACGTTCACTGTCTAACGGGTTTTCACCGACATTACCACCACGCCTGGCATCCAAAAATCCATACATTTATGAGTCACATGTGACTCATAGACGTGAACGAGGAGGAACGATGTGAACGGCCACGATCCTTGTCACCTTTTCCACTGAACTAAGTAGCACTATTGTGCTGAGTATAGTTAGTGCGACTGTGTGTTTTAGTTTGGTAGGCACAGTAAGTCAAGCTAAAAAATTTATTCAACGATTAATATATGAACTTTAGACATGCGAAAAAATAAGGTTAATACCCTTTTGTCTGCAAAAAAATTATGCATGCAAATATTACTTTGCATTATGCATTATACTTTTCTGACTTGTTCAGCCATAAAGGTACATATAGTTTAGCTTAATGAGAAAGTTTTTCGTTAGCTCGCCTCACGCGCCTTCAATTGCATATGCATTTTAAAATCAACATTTTTCAAAACGGACAAAGATATTTCCAGACGAATGCAATCTTGAAACCTTTTTGGGTCATCATATTTACACTTTAAAAGAGTCTACAAAAGTATTAAAAGAGAACATTTTACCTCTCTACACCTGAAAAAAAATTATCAAAAGCCTACATAACAAACATCCTAAAAATAAAACCGACAAACTTATAGAGTACATAAACACCGCCATACTCTACTTGAAACTTGCACCTTTGTGAGTCACATACAGAAGCGAGTGTAAGATTAGTGAAGCGATATATTTCACGCTTAACTGCCTTTTGCAAGCACCGCACTATTACGTTCAACTTATAAAACTTTATACCACACCATTCCGCGACCATTCTCCCTAAAGGGAGTGTTAACCCTCGCGCACATTATGCTTAATGTGAAAAATATACGACCCACGTCTACATTAACCTCATCATCAGCAACCTCTTAGTCAAGTGACGCGCGGTTAAAGTTCACTTCCCTGGTAAAAATGCGTTAGAAAATTACACACTCTCGACAATTTCCATTCCGTCATATATGTAAGTTAACACCGGACACCCTATATTCCTAAAATATAAGATATTTGACCCCAACACCCCAACATGTGCCACCTTTTTCTCATCAATGCAATTTCAAACACGAGCGGCTGAGCCAGCAGAAAATAGACTTCCGCTGTTCTGCTGACGACGGCGCTACAACAATTCAATGCGAGGTGTAATTTTAAGTTAAATATGTAAATTAGTTCAGTAGTTATTTTACCGGCCAATAAATTGTATTTTTTTTAATAAAATCAACTTGTGGTGATTTAATTGGCGCCCGAGCAGGGACCGCGAGTCAAAAGTAAAAAGAATCGTCTGAATAGCGCGCACCGTGAAAGGCTCGATTCTTCGCGATCCGTTCAAAGAAGTACGAAAGGTTCTAGACTTAGTCCGAAAGTACGTACGGTTACGCAATCTCTTGATTCGCGGGTTTAATTCCATCCATCCAAGGAATCGTCTGAATAGCGCACGCCGTGAAAGGCTCGGTTCCTCGCTATCCGTTCAAGAAGTACGAAAGGTACGAAATTTAGTCCGAAAGTACGTGTACGGTTACGCAACCTCTCGATTCGCGAGTTTTATCCATCCCAAGAGGAAAGTGGCCCCCCAGTAGTCACTATTCAAGTGAAGGAAAAGGAGTCGAACAACATCGACAGCCGCCTCGAGGATGAATTCAATTATAGTTTTAATAATAGTGTAAGTGAAAAGTGCCAAACCGAAAATTTTTGTGTAATTGTTGATCGAAATTTAGAATTTTGAGCTAAAGAAATTTTTGTAAATGTTGATCGGAATCTTTTGTTTTGAAAAGTGAAATTTGTAGAACGATAATAGTTAAAGGTCATTCTGATTTAAATTGCATTTAATACCACTGAGTAAGTAAACTTTTTCTTATTTGCGATATGGCTCGACAGGAAAACCTCCTCCGTCCGCCGCGACTCCTCGCTGGTGAAAATCCCCCAAATCCCGTCGTTCCTAATCCTGTTGCACCAAATCCTGCCCTTGACGCTAATATGTTAGCCCAAGCTCAAATAGAATCTATAGTAACGAGAACACTGCAAAGAGAATGTCCTCGCCTAATTCAGCAGATGCTAAATCCGGGAATAGACCTCCATGAAGGGGGAGATCAAGGTATTAATGCAGATCAAATGGGTAACCTCTCGGAAATGGATCGCATTCCTGATGTTATAAAAGGGTTGAGGGAATTCCAGGGACAACCAGGAGAGTTTAGTTCCTGGAGAAAAAGTGTAGAAAGAGTGTTAAGGCTGTATGACCACCTGAAAGGCTCTCCAAAATACTATGGTATTTTGAATCTAATCCGCAATAAAATCGTGGGTCAGGCAGATGCTGCCTTAGAATCTTATAACACCCCGCTAAATTGGGACCAAATCCGTCGCTGTTTGACTCTTCATTACTCTGACAAAAGGGATATTAACACCCTTGAATACCAGATGAGCTCTCTTGTACAGGGCACAAACAGCATTCAAGGTTTCTATCAGGAGGTATACCACCATCTATCCCTTATATTAGATAAAATTTCGTGTATGGATATGGGCCAAGAGGCAACAAATATTATGGTACAAACGTTTAGAGATAAGGCCTTAGATACCTTTATTCGTGGCCTAAACGGCGATTTGCCCCATCTCCTGACCATGAGAGAACCCGTTGATCTTCCACAGGCGTTACGATTATGTCTAAAACAAGTAAATATAAATTACAGGATAAATTACGCTCAGAGCAGTAATAACACTGTTCGGCGAATTCATAGTAACATTGCCCCACCTGTTCCACCGAGACAAAGGAATATCCAACAAACACCGATCCCAGCTCCCCGAAACTTACGCCCACCAACACCTATTCCTGCTCCTAGACAAATTTTTCCATCAAACATGGTGTCTCAACCCGCATTTTTCCCAAGACCAACCTATAATCCAAACCACAATATCCCAACCAATTATCCCAACCAATTTAATCAAACTCCTCGTTTTTACCCTAATCTCACACCACAAGCACCACATGGCCAACTACCACCAAAGCCGCTAAATAGACCAGAGCCTATGGAAGTGGATAGATCGATCCATTCAATGAATATTAATTATCAAAATCGGCCTCAGCCTAGGCAACAACATTCCCAAAAGAGAGATAGTAATCAACCAATCTACCACCCTGCTAAATTACAGCGCATGCATTTCACACAAGGAAATCATGATGACTGTGAATCCTCAAAGTATCAGGAAGCAATGAAATCTGAAGACCAACAGCATGACCAGACTTTAATCGATTACATTCAGTCTTCAGAACCCGGTCACGAGTATTATACGGAATGGGAACCTGAGATACAGGAATATATTGATCCTAGCGAAGCAACCGACTTCCAGGATGTTCATTTTTTAGATTAACGAGCTCTTCGCTCCCATATTTCGAATATAGGACGAAGAGCGGAAGTATAATGAAAATTTTAATAGATACAGGTTCAAATAAAAATTACATCCAACCAAGCTGTGTGAAATCTTGCTATCCTAATGAGAAGCCTTTCTGTGCCAAATCCGTTGGTGGAAATATTGAGGTGACTCACCACTCTTGGATTAATTTGTTCGGCCCATCTACACCAAGTATGAAATTTTTCATCCTCCCTTCCTTAAGATCGTTCCATGGAATACTGGGAAATGACACCCTAAAACAATTACGAGCGATTATAAACACGCCTGGAGAATATTTCACTATCCTTGACTCGTTACGAATCCCATTAAAGCAGCACACATCTGAATCTGTCAACAACATAGGAGAGAGAACAGAATTCCTTTCAAAGAAACCTTCAAATTCAAATTCAATGACGGCCAGCTCCCCTAACGACAACAGATCCTCTTATAATTATATCCCTTCTGTAGAAGCTCCCATCAACAATTTCCAAACGCAAATCATTCTTAACCTTGGCGAACAAGGTACTTATCAGCTGGAGCGACCTTTTCCAAATTATTGGAAACACACTTTTTTCGAACCTCAATATACCCGCAAGAAAATTATTGGCATCCTTAAAAGATATTTGAATCCCACTGTCATCAATGGCTTGAAAACCAACGAGGCCACTATGGGATTGATTCAAGAAATTTACCCCCTTTATTTTCGCAATTACCAAATTCGCTATACCCAAAAAGAAGTTCAAAATGTTAGAGATGAATCTTCCCAAAACGAGATAATAATAAAAACTCACGCTAGAGCCCATAGAAACGCAAAGGAGAGCGTTCAACAGATTCTAAATGAATTCTATTTTCCCAAAATGAGTGCTAAAACTAAGGACATAGTAAAACAATGCACTGTCTGTTTAGAAAATAAATATGATAGGAAGCCCTCTGAAATCTTTTATAGTAGAAACGTTTCAACCAGCCCGGAACAATTAGAAAAGTCCAGGAAGGTGAAGGACTATGTCGAGGTTCTTAAAATAAAACAAGAAAAATATCTAAATTTCCACAACAAAAATAGAGAACAATTAAAAGAATATCAAATAGGACAGGTAATTTATGTTAGAAGAAACAAACGTTTAGGATCAAAATTAACAACAAGACACAAAAAAGAAATAGTAAAGGAAAATAAACCAACCGTAGTTTTAACAGAATCTGGACGAACAATTCATAAAAGTGACATACGTAATTAAATATTTTCAGGGGACTCTCTTCCATCGTCCGAGCAGAAGTTCAAATTTCCGAATATAACACATCTCAACTCATCGCTATAAAAATAGGAGAAGCACAAATTCAGCAAGGGAACCTAAAACTCGTACATATCTTCCAAATTGAACAATATTCTACATTCATTTCCGAAATATCATCCGTTATCCACGACCACATCCCATCCAGCAATCCTTTTTATCCACTACTATCCCACGAACTATCGCAAATAGAGAATTTAATAAATAACCTAGAATTGAAAGTAAATAAGAAGGAAAAACGATCCCTTGACTTTATTGGAACTGCCTGGAAATGGGTAGCAGGCACTCCGGATCACAATGACCTTATGCTACTCGAAGGTAAAGTAAACGATATTCTAGAAAACAACAACAAACAGTATGTAATCAATCAGGAATACAACAACCGATTAAATCAAATTACAAATATAACCAATGAAATAATGAATATGATAAAAAAAGATAAAGTTTTCGAAAGTACACTTGCTCTATGTACTCAGTACAAAATTCGATTAGTAAAGGAAGAACTTATAAATATTGTTCAATCTATACAACTAGCTAAAAGTAATATTGTAAATTCAAATGTATTGTCAGTTAAAGAAGTAGAGTTAATAACGTCCAAATACAATAAAGATAACACTCCTTATTCTAATGTCGAAGAAATCTTAGAGTTTGCCGATACAAAAATTATAAGAAATTCAACACACATATTTTATATTATTAATATTCCGACAACATATGAAATTAACTATTCAAAATTACTAATAAAACCTATAAAAAGAAATGGCACTATAAACAGTATTGATTATACGTACATCTTAAAAGAAAAGAAAAATTATTTTGGCATAATAGGAAAATGTAAAGCATTTAATAATCTTACAATTTGTAAAAATAATGAAGTCATAGACATTAGTGATTCAGAATGTATTCCACACCTGCTTCAAGGCACATTAGCACGATGCAATAAAACGAACAGCCACCACGTACCATCGGTCGAAGAGCTATCATCAGGATCTATTCTGCTAAACGACTTCAGGGGGAAACTAATTGTCAACGACACGATACACCAACTAAAAGGAACTTACATCGTAACCTTTAACAACGAGACAATTACCATCAATGATCAAAAATTCACCGCATATGAATCAACGAGGGTCCAACTCTTACCACCTATTCTACAGCCCGAATCTGAGGAAGACAAATTAGCCCAAATATTATCTTTGGAAATGATGCGTGAGCTGCACATAAACAATACAAGGGAAATAAATCTTATCCGAACTGAAAAGAACGTCACGAAATGGATAAATTTTGGACTCTTCGCTATCTTATTTTTACTTTTATGCTGCACCAAACTCATGAAGCTTTACAGCTCCTCAAGGACGAAAGTTATCATCGAGCCTAACTTACCTGTAATAGCCACGCAAATTGAGAGTCAAACGTCACCGGCCAGCCCACAATTTTCAAACATGAAACAAGGATATGGGAGCATTTACAACATCCCATTCTTTTAGTTGGATGAGGACATCCAACCTAAGAGGGGAAGAGTTAACACCGGACACCCTATATTCCTAAAATATAAGATATTTGACCCCAACACCCCAACATGTGCCACCTTTTTCTCATCAATGCAATTTCAAACACGAGCGGCTGAGCCAGCAGAAAATAGACTTCCGCTGTTCTGCTGACGACGGCGCTACAACAATTCAATGCGAGGTGTAATTTTAAGTTAAATATGTAAATTAGTTCAGTAGTTATTTTACCGGCCAATAAATTGTATTTTTTTTAATAAAATCAACTTGTGGTGATTTAATTTGTATGCTCCTTTGTATGTAGAAGGACACAAAATACTATATTGTTGGCAAAGTTTGTCCCGGTTTGAAGTTGTGAAAACGACATTTTCATAAGTGAAGAACTCTCCATATAGGGATGGTGGTTGGATGTTGGTGTGCATAATGATCCTAGATCTCTGGAAGGGAACAATAATAACTTCCAAGTGTATCTATGCAAATTGCTTTTACCGCATCGGCATGGCACCCGTCTCCTATAGTCTGTATATGGCGGGATTATTATTAAACTTATATGGTATGGTAATTTTCAATTAGTTTGCATGTGCAAGCATCAAAATCATTATTCCTAGATATATGAATGTCGAAGAACATATTCTAAGGGATGAAATGTACAAGAGACTTGGTTTCGTATGGCGTTCATATCTACTTTCCGGATAAGCTTGGGCTTCCACATCAGAAGTGCCACAGTTATCCCGACCAAGTTTCCTATGAATGACAAGGCGGAGAGAGAAGTTGGCGCAGCTTATGGAAATTTCTGGGGTGTTTTATCAGAATTAAAACGGCTATGGCTTAAGTTGAAAGGTCCTGCGAGTAATCACCGCTGTGCTGTGATTGCAGGCGTTATATGAAAAGAGGCGATCATATTTTTTGAAGAAAATTCTCAGTGGGGTATATTTAATCAAAACAAGGATAGATGTAACATATTGCATGTGTATGTAGCTACAGGATTCACTAAACTGGAGGCATTATCTAGAAAATGAAGAGCTAGTTTTTCAGGGACTTATTTGATGATTTTGAAAGAATATAAGTTTTTCTAAAAACTGGCAATGCTACACTGAACCAAAAAATTCGTAAATTCGACGAACTTACATTTAATATGAAGAATATTTCATCAAAATACGCTCAATGAAGCTGTTATTTGGATTGAAGAATACTATAGTCATATTCAATAATTACGAAATTTTCGTAAATTGACGAATAATTTGTCAATATGAAGAAATTTTCTATTTTTTTTTTAGATATTAAAAATTAACATTGCGTCTTGTCTTATTTGTATTGAAACTAATTTAATTTATTATTATATTTATTCAAGACTCTCAATATTTACTAAACATTTTTTGATATACAATTAACCATATTACCATTGTGTTAGAAGCAGGATTCGAACTCGGTCCGCTTGCGTACCAGTCTACTCACATTGCCACTGCGCCAGAAAGGAAATATACTTCCGATGTTCTCAAGACCTGCAGTACTTGATACACACTGCATGGCGGACGCCTTATTGAGACTCGGGCACGACATTTTTTTTCCTCACAAATTGTATTAAAAAATTTCTTTTGGAATTGAGATTTCCATTAAAATTTAAAGGTAAAGATTACTAAAAAAAATCGAAAAGAAACAGAATTGATTTTGTCAATATGACTAGGCTATTCACTGTGATAAAATATAATATACATATATAAAACATAAGAGTGATGCTATTCTTCCATTTGATTAAGTTTCATCCTTTTGACGAATCTGACAAATTGTGAATTTGTAATTGTGACTAACTTTTGTCAATCTTACAATTGGTTACAATAATTTAGCGTAAACAAATCGTCAGTTTGAATAATTTCTTCTATACGAAGAAAAACTTTTACAAAGTGCGATTTCTTCAAATTGATAAAAAATTGTAAGCAAATAGTAATAAAACTGATGAAAATTTAGTAATTTGATAAAACGAAAAACGAAATTTTCATATTGAATAATATGCAAATTTTTTTCTAAAAATCTACCCGTACTTATTGAATGCAACAAATTATTATTCAAATAAAATAAAAATTTTATTCAAAATATTACGAAAAAAAAAATCGTTCATATGAAGAAATATTTGGTTCAGTGTACTAACACACTTTTTCTAAATGTACATATTGTGGTTGATCTATCTTAATCAATGTTAGGATAGAAAATGCCAACATTTTGCATCATCAATGGCATCGATATTTTTGATGCTTTTTAATTCGTTTCATTTTTAGAAGAGACATTTTTTAATGTCTGGGTAAAACTTTAAACTAGCAGCCACTCAATTCTATTGTATCCATCAAGTGGTAAGTGGTATCCACTATAATTTAGAGGAATTATAGTTTGTAATTATTATTTGTTATACTGCTGTATGAAGCGAGGTACCTACTAGAACTGCGAAGTCCGAAGGACACTTCATGTACGAAGGTACTTCATACATATGACTAACTATGTATATGTAAATTATTTACTATTAAAATTCAATTATAGTGAGTGAAATTCAGTAACACTTCCAACTCCCTACCAACATATATTTTGTTATTGTGGTTTGCGAATTTAACATTTCCGTGTAAGTCATTATGGGCTGAAAATATCCATAGCGAACTTATGATTGTTCCTGACTTCTAAATTCCACTCATTTGTGATCCTTGAAACTGGGGCGAACATAATAATTTGAAATTGTCATGCTTGTCATGCTCACGGTCCGCGGTTAAGCTATTGTATTTTATTCAAAACGCATTGAAATTATTGCAAATGCGTATATTTCGAAATATCAAGCCAAAAACCACATACCTACATAGCTTAGGTTTCCCTACATTCCGACGAACACGACCAGGATACAACGGAGCGGCGTAAATAACATACCGAACCCAATTAATTGCGTGAATGCATCCAAATGCCAATACGCAAGTATATGGGCATCGAATTGGTCGGCACTTTGGCTTTAGTACTACATTTAACCATAAACACGGCGAACCTTCATAAATTTATATATGTCATACGAATATTTTACTTTATATATACAATTCACTAAATGAGCTCCTCCGTACCATATAAAACATAACTACCATATAAAATACGCTATAGGACGGTGCGTGGCATAACACCGACAAAGCTCGAACTTCGTCGTAAAGAAAGCCACAGGCAAGCACTACTGCGTATACCCGTACATTCAAGAATATCGATGAAACTATTCATTCGTGGAACTGAAATAAGCTGCACAATCAAACTTCATGTTTTATGTATGCTGACGGAATGAAATATATGAGAGAAAGTTTGATGGGTTGCGCGCCGTTCAGGACTTTAGCGATTCTCGGTGCCTTGTCTTTATCCTTTTCACTGTTCACGTGGAATAATGTTGGAGGAATAAAAACAATACAGAGAGAGAGAGAAAACTCCTGCACGGTTATACATTATGGAATATTTTTCTTATGTCGAATTGTAAATTACAACGTAATCCAAATCAGAATTGATTTTATTTTAAGTCTTCCGAAATACTAAAAAATATTTTAATATTTCTTAAATTAAATTCTAGTGCTTTTTGGCTTTAAATCCTTTTCTAATATAATTAATTGTGCAAGTCAATTTGCGAAAAGCTCACTTTAATCCATATTTGCTTAGAATTTCATTCTAAGAAATTTTAAAAGGCAATTTTCAGTTTCTTAATTTTAAAATCTAAGAAAAGTATGAGTTCTAACATTACAACAGATCAATTGTTATAAACTGAGGAAAAGCATAACCGGGGGTAGCAGTAAGCGCACTCGGTGTAAAGCTGGGCAAAGTCTCTCAAGTTGTTGGTTCAAATCTGGGCGACTACATCGGCAACATTTTTTTAAGCAAAAAAGCTTTAATTTTAATTCGAAAGTTAAAAAAAAACATTTAATACACTGATAATTACTTAAAGCAAACTTTTTAAGTACATATAGGTATATTAGAATTGAAGTCACACACTGAAGAAGTGAATCAGTCCATTGCGAGCTTAGGAGCGAATAGAGTCCTCTCAGAGCGCCCACCACCAATTTCGCCTGAGGAGATTAGGCTCCCAAGAGACACTAGAGTAACGCTAGCTCAACTTCGGTCGGGCTTTTGTTCACGCCTTAACTCGTACCTTTCTAGCATAAACCCGGTCATCCATCTGTCCAAATTGCGATGGTACTCCTCATGATGTGGGCCGTTTCAATGCTCCCCTGCGCCCACTGATCTTACCCCTATATCACTGTGGGAAAACCCTATCGCAGCAGCTATGTTTTTGTCCCTAGATCTCACGGACACAAACTTTGACGAACCATAACTCATACCCACATAGATGCACAGCGGTTTCACACCTTTCTGCACCGCTAAAAGAAGAAGAAGTCAAATTTGGTATAGTCATATATGTAACCCAAATTATATTAGGTTTCAATCCAAAATTTTTAACCGTGTGATGTGTACACTCAACTTACCTTTTATACTATAAAAACAAAAAATACACACATAAAAAAGACAATACCATTTTTCTGTCGATAACAGAAATATGTTGTGCGGTGTGTACCATCGTTACTTGATACAAACATTACTATGCGGATGTGGTTTCTAATGATAAATCAACGGCAATATTATTATTCATCGGAAAATGCTTCCCATCTAGTGAAATTTCAAGGACATGTAAACAAATATAGATCACAACGTTCTAACGCATATGACAAGCAGTGAGTATATTTATAGTTTATAGTGCTTTTGATCTAGATAGAAACCTAAAAATATCTTATCTGCTATTAGAAGATACACGTTTTTCATAAGAATTCTTCTTTTTCTTTGAGTCAAAAGTGAAATTATACGTATATACCTTTCTTTATTACATATAATAAATAATATGGAAATCAGACAAGCAATTCATAATTGGTGCACAGGCACACGAAGCTCCACGTGTATAAAACCATTATCCGACCTGTGCTATGCTATGGCTGCGAAGTATGGACCCTAACCCAAAACTCTGAACACCTGTTAGACACATTCAAGCGAAAGGTTCTCCGCTGAATATTCGGGCCGGTTGGGAATTAGGTGAATGGCGCATTCGGTACAACTTTTAGTTGTATCAACTGTATGATGAGCTACAGGTGTCGTAAATCGTGAAATTGCAGCGACGGCAATGGGCGGAACATGTACAAAGGATGAACGACGATCGCATGCCCAGAAAGGTGATGAACGCGCACCAGATGCCAGGCTTTCGGAACTGGAGGACAAGGTCGCGTGACCGCGACAATTGAGGTCTTCAATCCAGGCGGCCAAGGCCCGACGACGTCGGGCTATCGTGCCATAAAGAAGAAGAAGAAGAATTCATAATTTAGGAAAACCAAATGAATGAATATTTTTATACAAGGGGTATTAACTTGGTCATGAAGTTTGCAACGAACAGAAGGAATCACCACCGACTATACAGGGTGTCCCATTCATGGTGGAGAATATTTTAATGGTAGGTAGTGTGGCTCATTTGGAGAAAATTAATGTACAACGGGACCCCTCTATTTTTAACCGTTACAATGTTATAGCATTTTTTGTCAAAATGCACGACTTGCTGAACTAAATCAAAATTTGCCACACCACCAATCATTTCATCCGAGATATGACTTCACTTTCTAAAACTACATAAAATTTCCAATAAAACGACACCTCGCCCGTTACGAAGTTGCTCGTATCTTCCGAGATCCACCCGTTCAAACTTAAAAGAAATTGTAAAATTGTTTTTTTTTTTCATAAAAAATTCAAATAATAAAATCGTATGCAATTTTAAAATACCGTTACTATGGCCAAAGTGATAACACCGCAGGCTGGTTAGTCGCCGATTTCCAGTAAGGTATTTTTCATTTTAATAATCATTTAAAATTTTGCTTTAATTTAATCAAACATTTCAATGTCAAGATAAATATAAAATATAAAACGTTTTAACGACACATTAAGTTCAATCTCAGAAAAATAACAAAGTTATGTATAAAGGTTTCCGCCAAAGAAAAGGGAGACCAACAACCTATTTCCCCACCACTATATAAAATCGAGATGTTTGCTTGATTTTGCTAATGGGTCTCTAATGTACTGGCGAAGAGGTTTGACATAATGCACGGCATCCTGGAGAAAACTATTTTCATTGACTATCTAACTGCTCTTTTAAAGAAAATAGAGAGTTTTACACTAACGTTCAAAACACCGTCGTCCATTTGCAAAACTCGTTAAATACAAAATTGTGGAAAATTGAGTTAATGCTGCCATTTTATTCCACTTGTGCTCTATAGGAAAAAATTAAAATATTCTAACTAATTTTAATAATTACGGCGTAATAAAGCGTTAATAACTGCAAACACTTGCAAAACTCGTTAAATCCACTAGTTGCAAAATACGTTATATCCAACCACAATATTTTGGTTTCAAAACTCGTTAAAGCCATCAAAACAGATGCAAAATACGTTAAATCGAAAATTATTTCATTTCGTGTTTTTTCGACATAATATTTTTGAAAGTATGTATTTGAAATAAATTGATCTGAAAGTGCTAAGTTCAAGAATTTATGTAATAAGACGAATTAATTTCGGATATTCTGTCTTGATGACATTGGTTTTGAAACATGTCGTACGTCTCCGTGCGTCCGTCCGTTCGCACGATAACCGCCGAAGTAATTATGCTGGCTGTTTGAAATCTTGAGCAGATGTTTGTTTTTTATAAAATCTTAAACAGTATTGAAAGTTAGCCAATTCCGACCAAGGGCTCCTCTACTTCCCATTCAAATAACCCGTCTCATATTTTCGTTCAGCCATAACTGTCGACAGAATATCGCTAGCGACCTGAAATGTTAATCCATGCCTAATTGTGGCATACCCGTAGAATTGATGGAAAGTGGAATAGGTCTAACGCAAGGATACCCTACCTCTCCTACAAAGATAGGTATATCCAGTCCTACGTTTCATCGAGTACATTGCTAGGTTCGCATCTATATCCCTGGACTTTTTTATTTTTTTTAATACGGAATGGCGTAATTTTTACCAAGACGCGATCGATTCAATCAGGTGTTGAATGATAGTTCCAATATTGGCTGCATTCCGCGAATTAGAATTAATTTTTCTATTCTTTTCTACACCACTTGCAATTGAGACGTTGCTTGGTTTGCCGGCTTATGCTTTCTGAATGCGGCTTACGCTTTGTACTATAGTCCTTATCTTCTGAACAGCTGAATCGACAGAAATAGGAAATTTACTCAATAGCAAGACGCCTCGAGGTTTCCGCTGTAATTTTTTCGAGAATAGATGAATACGCTGTAAACAATCGTGTGAACCTGTAGTTGGTAGTTGGTACGACACGATGTTCATTGCTGAAAAGCAGGTTGAGGTTTGCGGTATCGTATCGTCGAAGGTGCAAAAGGTACTACGGCCCAGAAGATATGATCGCAAATGCTAAGTGTGCTTTTCATACGAGATAAGCATGGTCTTGTCGGCCTCCAAAGGCGTAATTGCGTATACGCACATAGGTTTTCAAAAAAGTTAAGTTGACATTTAATAAAATTAGCCAATGGATAAACAATGTTCTCGATCGATTTAGCAATGTGTATCATGGTATAAAGCAGTCGCAGCCGCACCCAAAACAACATGTCCACCACTTTGACAAAATCGATGCTCCTTTATCAAGAAAACTCTGAATTAGATAATCCTGGAATTAAATCAGATCGAATCCACGTTATCTAACGTTATTGTTCGTTAACGAAGGACTGCAATCGCATTCGGGGTATGCGGCTTCATTAAGAAGCATTGAGAAATTCTCAAACCAAGGCAGACTGATCAACACGATGATGCGTCAAATGAAAAACCAGCAACACATTGTTCTCGACGATGACACGATCCAAGATAGAGGTGAAATAGGCTGAGACATAACCACCAGAAAAGGCGATGTTTCTACATTTCAGCGCAAGCAACGCGAGACAATAGGGCAGTATAGGGAGACGAGGAAAAAGTAAAGTAGAGTACTGTAGGTTCCATTGTACACGTAAGGTACAATGAAGCTTGATTTGATTGAATTGATATGTGGTATAAAGCGTAATGAAGCTCTGCCTTAAAGATAAACCAACATTTTCCTCCATAATGTAATTTGAAATAGACGCCCGTAGCGTGTACATATTTGTTATTTTTTTATTTTAAATAAGGATGAAACAGGGGCCACCCGATCAAGATAGTTTTTACTAAAAAATAACTGGAGCTTCATACATTTACTCACATATTTTCAAGAGTAATGCTGAAAAATTTAACTATCTAAAAATACCCAACATGATATTTTCCAACAACAAGTCGATTAATAAATTATATTACTGCCAAGGAAATTTTTTTTAGTTTATTACGTACTCGAAATATTTTGATATGGATTTAACCATTTTTGAAATTGACACAAAAAACTGAAAATTTTTATTTTTTCTCCCCTATTTCTCCTTTTTATGGACCCCGAACAGGTCTTTTTCCCCATATGTAGAGAGAAATTTATAATAACCCTGTTAATTTTAAAATATACACCATTGCCGCCAATCAAATATCGCACATTTTCTAGGCCATATTTTGAGTTGCAAAACTCGTTAAAACCCATCTCCAGTGGCAGAACTCGTTAAATCCAAACAATTTTCTAGTTTAATTAGAAAACTACGAATATAGGATTATTATGCCATATCGCAATATATTTAGATCATCATCCTAAATATATTCCCAGAAGAAAAAAAAATGAAAACTAAAACATTTCATGGGTTTTTGCGTTTTTCTTTAAATAAACTAAATGACGCTTAACGAGTTTTATAACTGGACAATTCATATGTTCTGTGTCCAAATCCAATGTGTTCAGTTTCCAATGTCCAATGACCAATGTTTGATGTCCAATGTTCAATGTCCTATGTATAAAAAAAATATCTCTATACGTCTAATAGGAAACTCCTCACAACAAGAACTTTGTTCCGATATATACATGGCCTTTCGGGAACAAAAAGGACATTTTATCCTCACTGCGACAGGAAGATTTAGGAGGCGCATAATTTCGTTAACTTTGAACATTGTGACCGTTATTCTAGGCACTGGTCTAAACGGCGGTTCCTGGTCTTTTATACGACCATCAGAGAATCGTTCGTACCATTACCAAACTAAAAAAAATCTCAACACGGGGAGAGGAAGTAGAAGCAAGTCCTTCTAGACTGCGTTCTAAAATCGGGTTACTCGCTAAGTCTTTCAATAAAAAAATCCGTTATATCTTTCCTGTTGATCGATGTGTTGAGTAATTCGGTGAAAATTTTGTATGGTAGGTGGTATGTGGTTTTCGTATGGTTTCGATGTTTAATTGGAATTTGAAAGTCAATTCGTTTTAGAGTTACTAAATTTAGTCATTTCGAAAGAGATTCCTTTCGAATAGAATTACATATTAGGGCCCTAAATTTAGAGCATGACTCGCCGTCATCACAAACAGTTTACATCATTAGATTAAGGTTAAGTTCTGGAAGACCAAATAGTTTTGCTCAAGGAAACAGGACGTTAACGAATTTAAGAAACTGACTTATAGAATTATTCGATGCGTCTCTGCTTGCGATCAGCGAAAATTGTAAATTTGAGTACAAAAAGGACACAGTCGATGGAACGCAAACCTTTAAAATGGCTAGTTCTGTCCGCCGGACATATGTTGGACAAGCCTGGGTTATATGATTTGGAAAAGGGGCTCATAATAACGCCGATGGTGATTGGTGTCCCGCTTCAGATATTGTCGAAATTCACAGACAATCGACTATTAAATGACTTCCAAGTTTGATATCTAGAACTATATTCAAACTAAACTCCAGTCCGCCAGAGTGGATAACCTATAGACGATACTACAGGGTGGGCAACAAGTCCCTTTCCTGTTTATATATGTAATAACTTTTAAATAAAATGAGTAAAACAAAAAAAAAATAATCGCAGAATTAAATTTAATTTATATATTTTATTTACATTAGGTGTGGAAAATGATACCCGGTAAGTGTGCACCGTTAGAATTCACGCAAGCTTGGGCTCTTTTCACGACATTTGGCATTACGTTTGGGAGTGTGACCGGTGTAATCAGCGCAATTTCCCCTCAAATGTTTAACGTTTAACGACCGCTTCAACTTCTATACACACGGCCACCAAGTTTGATAGGATTTGTTGAAGTTGAATATCGTACGTGTGAGCAGCCTTCCAACTTGTGAAAAGTTGGATCAAACAAGTTGGATGCCGTCCGAACGCGCCTTTAAACTTATGGAAGAAAAGAACATGAAAGAACTTTTTTTTAGAAACTTGAACTCTAGTTCTTTGTATAAATCGTATCAGTAACAATGTGAAATTTCCCCAATATTATAATATGTATCCAAAAATGCAAATTTCAATATTTTTTTTTCAGTTAAAAACAAACAAATCTCACGTGATGCCAGCAGAAAATGTAAATATTTTTGAAATTCTAGTCACCCGTCGAGATTAAATTGAGACTTACCTGAAAATAGAAAGAAAAAATCGAATTAGTATGTATGCAGTGTATATTGAAAAAATGTTAAATAACTTTAGCACATTAACGATTACTCAGTGAAACATTTTTAGTGGTGTACCTATATACGTTGTTAAAAACAGATCAAAAACGATAAAAGGATGATGTTGGGCGCGATACACATAAATTTCTTTGGGGCCAGAATACTTACTTAATACTTAGTTGTCTGATTCTATCCATTTCAATATTGATTTTGTCACTTCGATGTAGAGATAGTTTATGTGAGGTTTTCTTAAGATTTAAGTTTCCAAAGAAAAACTATTTCTAAGAAAACCCCCTTTGGGGGGTGGGGTGTTTCAATGGTAGCCCATTTACGAAATGTGGGGAACAAAAATGTACACACATCGCCCACAAAACAAACAAGCACCACACTCGCCAAACTCCAAATATTACATACAAATTCAATACATAATACTTCTGCATTCAATGCATTTAACTACACTCGGAGACAAAAGAGGACACTTTTTTTCTTCCATAATTCCACAATATTTTATTGCCTTTTGTCTCTCGGTCTCCAGCTACAGCCCCCAAGTTAAATGTTTTCAGTTCTCGATAGGACCACTTCGAAATCACAGTTGCCGCAATCCCTAGTGCCCAATAAACGGATCCGTAGTCCCTTTCTCTTGGTTCACCATCTTTTAACCACTTCTTCCGAAAACTGTAAGTCCAGAACTAAAAAGGCCAATTTGAAGGGCAGTAGCGGGGGAAAGGATGTGATTTTTGGGGAAAAGGACTTCAGATCCATTCATTGACAGTTGATACCTTTCGATTGATATCAATTTCACTAGGAATTACTGTAACTGTAATTTCAACTTGGTACTATCCAGTTCTGAAAGCGGTAAATTAATTAAAATTAAAGTTTATTGAAAAAATTTAAATCAAAAGAGCGTTTTACTTATATTAACTTTCGGATCGAGATTTTGGACAGCCCCATTACCCGAAAAAGTGGTGTTTGATTTTTTTTGAACCCAGGCCAAAATAAATACAATTGTGTATACCTTTAAATAAAACTCGTCTCGAAATTCCTAAAATGTCACCGTAAATAAATCACATTAAACTTCCTCATTAAAAATTTATACTCTCATCCATCGCGAAATGAGCCCAAAAAAAGTTAATCTTTGAAAATTAAATTTGATTTGAGTACTTCGTTACGCGTCAATTTCTTCGATAGCCTCCGAAACACTGGACGAACAGTAATCCATTAAAAAAATATATTAAACGAATTTCAACGTCTTTCAACGGAGCGCCAATCATAAAGAACTCAAAGCCCATACCCCCTATTACGACGCATACCGTCTATAGTATACCTAGTCTTCTGTATATGTATTCAATAAAAGAGCACTCACGAGTTATTATGGAAATTTGAGCTTAGAAGCAACAGGATTTAACGGAAAACCCAAAAGAGGAAGTACGGTTCGAAAAACAAAAAGAATTCCACATTCCTTAATCCATTTCATTTAAATATTTGTCATGATCCTTAAGCTTTATCTAAGGCAATTTTCTTGCTTGCATGTATTTTTCATTTCAGGAAAAAAAAGAAGAAGACTGGTTGGAAAGGACGAAACGACTAAATTTTGCTCCTACACACTCGTCTTCTTCTATAGGTATATGTGTTATGTGCAGTCATTTTACTTTATCGTTCTTTTTCTTTTTCTGGTCCTTTATAGCGTGCCAAAAAATTCATTGTCATCATTGTCACGAGTTTGCCGGTGTCGTATGCCAGCCCCAACAGCCACAAGATATCCATTGAAACGAATGACAAAAAGGATCCAAATGTAATTTTTTCGTTTTTTTTTTTTCTTTTTGCTTGAAATTTCGTTTCTGGCGTCATTATCCCTCATCGCTGTCAACGATGAACAAAGACAGAGCCCAAGTCGTTATCACCATACTGACGAGGAATTGTCCGTCCGCCGACGGTCCCCCATTGCCGTTAAGATGAATTTGACAAAACTTTTTCAAGTTGACGTTCAACTACCATTAGCCATTTGTCTTGAGTTTAAATTTAAAACCTTTTCTGGAGAACGACAGGGAAAAACTTCTAGAAGGATGGCGGCGCGACAGGCGGTTTCCTTTGCTCGCGGACAATTTTATGCATAAATTGCTGAGGCGGTTTTCCTGTTGAAATGTCAAATATTTTGAATTGAGTGTATAACTATGATTTACGATGGTTTACATGTGAAACATAAGTGAAGACGACACGATTATTAATATTTCGTGTTTTACAGAAAGCTGTGAATAATATAGAGTTGAGACGGTAGAAAATGATATAAATTTTGCTTCAATATTATGGAATTAAACAGGACGCTCCTCAAGGAGTTAGGGCAAAACAAGAAACAGGACGAGCGATTATGAGTACAATTTGTCCTATCAAAGCAAAGGTAACTGGAGATGCACGAAGTTAATTGTTAATAAAACAAAAACTTTTCAGAGAATGATCTAATCTGATCTTTTTATTATGATAGAAGGATCTATGGGAGTTATGTGTGAAGCAAAATATCGGCCAAATGCCCGCCATGGCCAAATGCTTTCAATGCCTCTGAGACATAATTGAGGTTGAATATCGTTAATGTGCTGAATTATCTCATCCTTTAGCTCTTAATTTGTTTTTGGCTTAAAGGAAAAGTGTATTCCTTTTAAATATCTCCAGAGAAAGAAGTCCAAAGGCGTCAAATCACATCATCGTGGCGGCAAATGAACATCGCCAAGACGAGAGATAACACGGCCATTGAATTTCTCGTGAGCCATTGTTTCGTTGGCTGTGTGGTAAGTGGCCCCATCCTGTTGGAACCATATGTTTTTTTTTTTTGTAAAAAAGTCTGAAATTGTAGTATGACGTACTCTATGACGTGTTCCGATTCCTGGATGCGTTGAGGCTAATCCAGGAACACAGTTAGATGAATTTTGGTTAAAGAGAAAAAAAGTTTTTCTTACAAGAACCTAATATTTAGGGGTTGGTTTGTATGACAACCCTATGACGTGGTGTTCCGATTTCAGCCGTTTCTAGATATTTTTTAGGCTTAACCAGGAACACGCTCGGCTGAAGTTTGGTTAATATTGGTACATAAAGAAAACAAATTTTCTTAGAAGAACCTAATTTTCAAGGGCAATCCTATGACCCCATGGTCCGATTGCATTCGCTCCGACATATATACAGCTAAGTAACTGGTTTATAACTTCGTGTCACGTGACTTTCTGGCATTTAAGCCGATATTTAGTTTAGAAGATGACTAAAATTACAATTTCGAACTTTTTTACAAAACACGATTTTTAAACTGCTGTATCTTGGGATCCTTTGCACCTGCAAAGCTGGAGGTTGACTCAAATTAAAGAAGGTTTTGTTAGCTTCAAAAATCCAGTAAACGACTTTCTTGTAGGAAGCACCTTTTGGAAATTACGAACCAAAATTGTAAAAAAGTCAGAAAATTTAGAGGTTTTTTGAGGGTCACGGGGTTAGCACAGGTTTTTCGAAGTTGCAAACTTGGTGGTACACTTCTGGTATCTACCCTAACAATATCCCAAAAAACCAGAGCCGAGCTATTTTTTGCGACCTAAAATCATAAAATGACTAGCCTAGAAGCAATGAAATGTTTAATAAAGTTGGGCGAGAAACTTACCTTAACACTCAATTAACATCGTGCATTTTAGTCGGACCATTCGTTATAAGGAATATCATTAAACAAAACTGATGCAAAATTATTGCCGCAGGATGCCAAAAAGAAAAGTCAAATATTACCCGGAAGTCACTGAACTGTAGCGGTCAGTTCAGTGAGTTCTTTCTTACCCAACTACTGAACTTTTTATATTTTTTGCGAAAATTTCTCAAGGGACCTAACTAAAACACAAAATGATACCCAAATACAATAATTTTTCCAACTTGAACTTCAAACTCATAAAAGTGATTATAAGTCTAAATTAAAAGTGTTCCCAAAAATAAAAATGAATTTCAACTCAGAAAACCTTCAAACTTTAAAACCACACCCTCTCAGAAAAGATATGAGATGAGTTTTAAAAATATATTGCCACAATATCTTTCTGTATATTCCGCCTGAGTTGTCCCAATGTAAATATATAGCTTAATTAAAGCAATTTCTTATTTGGGTGATACACTTTTAGGGAGGGGAGCGAAAACGGAAAACTTTTCGCAGTTTTCGCATTTACTCTTGCGTTACGCGCCTGGCGTTGTGGCATGGGGCGGTGCGACACTCAGGAGTCAGGACAAACATATAACGCTAGATACTTTATGCGAGTTGTAAAGTTTTTTCATTCGTCGCATCAGTAAACTGAGTTTAAATTGGTAAAAAAAGTTATGTGCCGACAGTTATATATGCGAGTATAAAATACAAGGCTGCATGGACATGATGACGGGCAATACGACAAGGATACATTTTAAAGTGGATACATAAAATTTTCATTTTTTCTGTAATTATGTACAGGAAACTTTGACTGTTTTTCATAAGGTTATCGTATAGGTACCATCTACTTTCTACTAGTTTCCCAAATGGTCCGTCGTGCTCGTCCTCCACATGAAGGGACTATCTACATACATATACTATGAGAAGAATTTAGTTATTTTTTGTAACTGTTAGAAAGAAATTTGTCAGAAAGAAATTTAATTTATATTTTATCAAACCTGAAAAGTTTGTAAAATTGAGCACCGCGTTTCGTATCAGGTGGACTTCAGTCTTCAGGAAACTTCATGTCTGCGTACACAACAAATTGAATAATACGGATCTTTAAAAAGTAATGAAAATTCATTTGAGATTGCCATCAACTTGACAGATTTGTGACACTTGTTGACTTTAATGAGAAATAAAATCACTTGGGGTTGCAATACTTGAAATAAATGATAAGAATATATGATTTTTTGGCTTGTCATATTATAAAAGCTACGAAAAAATAATAGGCCGTTTAATGATTGAAGTAGTAACCCAAAATAAAATGGCTATGATGCCCAGCCAATCTTCAATAAAACTATCGTTAGAAACTTTATTTGTTTAATCGAACTTTTAAAAACGATAATTTCATGACTCCTCGCAGGGGGTGGGGAGGGGGTGAAATTTAGTTAAGCGTAAAGACACAGACACGACAGGTAACCTTAATTTTCATCTGATTAAACTAATTTTTGGCGGAGAGTATCATAGGAGGTGTCTTGACACTCAACCAAATTTTATTCAAGCCCATACCGTTAGTGTTATTATACCCTTCGCTTATTAAGCGAAAAGGGTATATTAACTTTGTCATGAAGTTTGTAACGCATTGAAGGAGGCATCTCCGACCATATAATAAGTATACATATATGATCAGCATAACATGGGGAGTCGATTGGGCGATGTCCGTCTGTCTGTCTGTCCGTCTGTCCGTCTGTCCGTCTGTCCGTCTGTTGCTACGCGTTTTACTCGGCCAATTTAAAAGCTATGGAGCTGAAATTTTGTACACATGCTTCTTTTTGTTGCAGGCAGTTTGTATGTTTGAATCGCTAAAATCCGACAAGAGGGTCGTGGGGCTGCCATACAAACCTACCCCCCAAAATTAGGTTCTTCTTAGAAAAACTTTTTTATTTATGCACCAATTTCAATAAAATTTCGCACAAATGTGTTTTCATTGCTGACACATAACATATATAAAAATCGATCAAATCGAACAATGGGGTCGTGGGGCTGCCATACAAACTTAGTCCCCCGAATTAGGTTCTTCTAAGAAAAACTTTTTTATTTTCTCATCGATTTCAATCAAGTTTTGCACAAATGTGTTTCTAGTGATATCACAAAAGATATATAAAAATGGACCAAATCGGACCATGCACCCAGAGAAAAACATCCCATAACCTGTTAATGGGACTCCTATTAACTTTTCACCTCACCTATTTTAAACAAGTTAATAGTTTTATCCTATTAGTTTAATGAGATTATAAACCATTGAATTTCTAATAGGACGTACATTTTAGACTAATGGGATTATCTAATAAGATTGATTCAGATTTACATTGTTAGTTGCCAATATTTTAAAACGTATGCTAAGGCATTACGATTAGAGGTACGGATATTTCGCATAAACAATTTCTGAATATTGGAAATTTTGCAAAAATTCAATTCAAATGCAAAAATCAATCTGAGACGGAAAAATGTTTTCTCATATCAGTCTTAACTAATTTTTTGAAAGAAAATTAACTTTTTGGTGGAAAAAGTACAAATGGGTGGATTTCGCATTTATTTTTTAAAACAGAAATTTTCGCTGAAATTCGCATCTATTTCGTAAATTTGAAATAGATGCGAATTCGGGACTTAATTATGATTTTCATATTCATACCATTTTATATGTAGGTACAGTGATGGAAAAAATTATTGGTCACCTAAATTTTATTTCAAAAGACCGCGTATTAATTTAATGGGATGTCCTGTTGTTGAGGTAACGGTATTTTCAAAGGGACATCCTATAAAATTTATAGGAAATTACTATTGTCCCAATAAGAAAAAAATATTGTTTTAATAGGATGCCCCATTATCCATAATATAGGATAAACTATAATTTCAATGGGAAAATCATATTAATTTAATGGGATGTCCTTTTATTGAGGCAATAGGATAACATGATTGCATTAATAAGATATCGTATAACATTAATAGTATAATATCACATTGATTTAATAGTTCGATCTAATTATTTTAATGATGTTCCATCCCATTGAATTAATGGTATCCTATTAACCCAATAATGGGATTTTCCCATTGACTAAATCTAATAGGATAAAATGGCCAATTCCTATTGGTTTAATGGGATTTTTTTTCTCAGTGTGGGGTCATGGGGCTGTCATACAAACCTAGCTCCCCAAATTATAAGTTCTTCTAAGATTTTTGTTATTTATACCCTAATTTCAACCAAACTTCACACAAATCTGTTTCTATTCATGACTATTCATGACACAAAACATATGTATGATTACACAGGGGAACAGCATTTTGTTTATTTAGATTTGATATTCATTTCTAGCTAATTTTTGGTCGTAAAATCCGGAAATGCTAACCGTTTTTCTCCTATACGTCCAGTTTTTGAGATACAGGGGGCTCAAATTTTAGCCCCCATACAAACCTTCCCTTCATTGAAATCAAAACAAACGAAACTCGCTAAAATTTTTTTGTTTGTAAATATTGATTTTATATCTTAACAACATTACCTAAGAATTAAAAAAAAAATGATGGCAAAAATTTTCGTTTGTAGCTTTTTCTGGAGTGTTAAATTTCCGGATAGTCCCGTTTTTAGCCCCATCAATAGTCCGCCATCATATTCGCATCCCATCTGCCTCGATATCGACTTTCCATGATTTTGAAATCTTGATGAAATCGCTCTCCTCGCTCATTACTCACAGCTCCAAGATTTTCCGGAAATTCATCTAAATGACTGTGTAAAAAGTGAATTTTGATGCTCATGTTGCAGCTAAGCCTTTGAAAACTGTCCAATAGTTGCTCGACTACTATCGCATAATTCGATGCACTTATATTGCCTAGAAAGTTGTTGACTATATTCTCTAATGCCAGCCATGCTGTCTTTTCATTTTCTTTCATTGATTCTATAAAATTTGTATCGCTGAGAAGCTGCCGAATTTGTGGACCGTCAAATACTCCAGCCTTTATTTTCTCGTATGATAGCGCAGGAAGGGCCGACAGCATATATTTAAAATAATTTCCTTCTGTTGGTAAGGCTTTTACAAATTGTTTCGCCATGCCTAGTTTTATATGCAACATCGGGAAAATGTTTTTTGTCGACCCACAAGCGGTTCATGAACAATATTTTGATCACCAGCCTTCAGATCAGATCTCGGGGGCCAATTCCTTTGTATCCAATGTTTATCGCGAGTTCTGCTATCCCACATACACAAAAAGCACGGATATTTTGTATATCCACGTTGCTAACCGAGAAGGAAGAACCATCTTGAGGTCTACACATATGATATGCCTGGTGGACAAAGGGGCCTATTTTTTGCCCTTTGACTTAGAAATGTATAACTGCCACATATATAGCAAACTAACTCCGGGTATTGAGACACTTTCGACAAGGGATAGTAGAGGCTTCCATTACACAAGTTAAGAGCACAAAAATTGGGTTATATACTCGAACGGAGGCTTTTAAATACACTTTTTTGATTAAAAAGACTTAAAAATGGCCGAAGAATTTCACAACTTTTAACAAAAAATCCAGGTCGCGACAAATTACTTTCTTTTGTTTATTTAATTTTATTGTATACAAGTACTAGAAGGTCCTGCACAAGGATGCAACCCCGTAGCTTTTAAAAAAAAGTTGTTATTTAAGGGGGCCTATTGTAATTTTCCGTAAAATTCAAAAAAACCCGTTATCTCAAAAACCTGACGTATAGGGGAAAAACGGACTGCATTTTTGGAATCAGCGAGGCCGTTTTACTATAAATTAGGTGCAAGATTCAAAAAAACAGAAAAAAGTGTTAAAATTGTTCTCCTGTGTTATATGGAGTCGGACCATGTGGTCATGGGGCCATCATACAAACCTAGCTCCCCAAATCAATTTTTTCTAAGAAAAAACATTTTTATTTGTACACCAATTTCAATCAAACCTCATGGAAATGTATTTTTATTGATGTTACAAAACAATGCAAAAATGAATTAAATCGGACCATGGGGTCAAGGGGCTGGCATATAAACCCAACCCCCAAATTAGGTTCTTCGAAGAAAAACTTTTTTATTTGTCCACCAATTTCAACCAAATCTTATAATTAATGCCTCAAACATACGTAAAAATTGATGGAAAGGCCATGCGTTCATTGGGTTGCCGTACAACCCCCCCTCCCCCCTTTGGTTAATCTAAGAAACCCACGTCCCCCGCTTCCCCCAATAAATCGTCGCCCCGGCACTTATGTAAAAATTCAAGGAAAAGCATGGAAGCGGGGAGGACTGAACACAAATCATAGGTACGCCCGAAAAAACTTTTAGCCCGAGGGGAGCGAAGGGTATCCAAATTTCGGCCGCGCCCGAAATTAGCCTCGGTCTCGTTTTTTAGGTAAATTTGTTGGCTGTAATAATCATCTTATTTTGCTATTCTAGCTAGTCTAGCTTTTGAGGTATTGATGTTTTAGTTTCACAAGAATATGATTTTTTCAAAAATCTTCAAATGCCTGTGGCAGCTAAAGGGTTAAAAATTGGGGGTATGTTCCGTACAAATTTTTTGCTGGAAATCACATGAGGAATCACAATCCGGTGCGTTTATGCGGCGGTTTCCGGACACCCTGTATACATAACGGGTGGTCCAACTAGAATGCACGATGTTAATTGAGTGTCACATCTTAACGGTAAGTTTCTCGCCCAAATTTTTGAGACATTTCTTTGCTTCAGTGTTAGGCAAATTCAACCATAGAAAAGTACACAATTGAGCAGCGCGTTAAGGTCGTTGAAGCCTTTTACGAAAATGGAAGTTCAATTCAAAATGCTTTTCGTGCTTTCGTGATTTTTTTGGTCAACATAATCGACCAAAACATAACGGACTTCTTGTGGCCAAAAATCGAGGATATGTACCTGGACGATATGTGGTCCCAACAGGATGGGGCCGCTTACCACACAGCCAACGAAACAATGGCTCTTTTGCACGAGAAATTCAATGGCTGTGCTATCTCTCGTCTTGGCGATGTTAATTGGCCTCTACTATCATGTGACTTGACACCGATAAGATAATTCAGCACATTAACGATATTTTACCTCAATTATGTGTCAGAGTCATTGAAAATGTGGACCATCGGATAGAAGTAGCCATGGTGAGCATTTGGCCGATATTTTGTTTCACACATAATTGCCATAGATCCTCCTTAGATCCTCCTCCTCCTCCTTGTATCATAATCAAAAAAAAAATAGATAATTCTCTGAAAACTTGTTGTTTTATTAACAACTAACTCCCCAAATTAGGATCCTCTAAGAAATATTTTTTTGCAAAAATTCCAAACAAACTTTATACCAATGTGGCTTTATCGAAACTACAAAACATATGTAAAAACAAATACATATATTCCTACTATGGGGACATGACTCCTCCCCTCCCTCTCCCACCAAAAAAGTTTTCTAAGAATTCGTTTATTTGTACAGTTAACGAAACTTATGTGAAAACGGAAGGAAAAGGGGGATTAAACACAAGTCATAGGTACGCTAGAAAAAAACTTTTAGTCCGAGGAGAGTGCAGGGTATCCACATTTCGGCCGCGCCCGAAATTAGCCTCGGTCTCGTTTGAATATCAGAATATAACCTGGCGGAGGTTTATCCGACAAACATTAGTGGAACTAGAAAATAGGAGTTTTTCGAAAAAAAGTCCTGTTTTTTTACAAGAATCACAAAAATGCGATTACTCCTTAACGGTAAAAGCTAGAGAAATAATTTTGACGTCATTTTACCTAAAACATCCTGTAGAGTCTACCATAGGTCTATGGCTAACCAGCTGCGGGACACCCTGTATAGTAGGGAAATCCACTATTCCGTTTAAGAAGGGTGGCCACATTTTGCACATTGAGAATTTCATGCATGTTTCAATAAGGTATTGTGGGTTTGCAGAAGTGTCTTTGGACGGACTTGGGGCTTAACGCCAAAAAATATTTATATTGGTATGCTGGCCCAAGGCGACGCAAAGCACAGCACCATGCTTGTCTTGGGATGACTGGGGCCTCGCACACTAGTCCAACGGCTAATAATAGGATTCATTGGACTTTCACCACTACATATCTTTACAAAAAAACGAATCTCTGAATGTTCTTCGCGTACAGTTAACGTATAGGTTATTGCGGCAGTGACTCCTGTCACGTGAGATTCCTGGCATACACATTTCAGGCTCTAATCGCAGAGCGCTCAGAATGGGAAAATGGCAGAACTGGATTATACAATTTGGTACAGAGCACAGACGATTCTGAAACTGAACAGAAAGTTGAAGGCCTTTTGCAGGACTGCAATTAAAATGATTTAGGCTATGGTACAAAAGATCTATCTTGGTCGTAGTGTCTACGTCGTAGCCGAACTAATTAAAAACGAGACCGAGGCTAATTTTGGGCGCGGCCGAAATTTGGATACCCTTCACAACGGGCTTGAAGTTTTTCCGGGCGTACCTATGACTTGTGTTTAATCCTCCCCTCCATTCTTTTCCTTCCGTTTTCACATGAGTTCCGTGTCGCCGATAAAACAATATTTGAGTGAGGCTTGCTTGAAATATCTGCTAATATAAAAAAAAAAATAATATAATATAATAAAAAAGAAAACGTTATTGGGGGGAAGCGGGGGTTGATATTGGTGGACAAATAAAAAAAAATTTTCTTTGAAGAACCAAATTTTGGGTGTGTATGACATAATGGTAATGATTTTCCCTTATCCATATTAAAGCGAATATATTACTCAAACAACAACAAAAAATGGGGGGTCCTATGTTCTCAATTGTGGAAGATTGACAAAAAAAAAATTGCATGTGCTATCCTGATGATAAACTTTAAATGGTTATTTTGTGTGTTGTTTTTTTTTGTAGTCTGGCTGGTTTAGCGGTTAGTACGCGCACCTTCGGTTCACAGGGCCATGAGTTCGAATCTCACCGTGAGCCATGGTGTTTTTCGAACTCACGAGCTGGTGACGGACTATGATCTCATTCAGATGTTAAACGAGTACCTATTTATGGGGATAAATAACACTGCTGAGCGTGATGTTGATCTCATTACCTCAACAAAAAGCAAATAAGATTTTGGAAATAGGATGTCAGTAACACATCCTGCGGCCTTAGTCCAATGTTGGGTTGTCGCGCCTGTTATATTATTTATATTACATAATTAAAAACACAATAATTTTTGTTTTTGAATAGACTATTAACTGTTATAATTTTCAAAATTTTAATTCTTTTAGTTTGGTTGGAAATCAGCCGAAACAACTCATTCCAAGGGGTGTGCTAATCTGATGACAAGCAGTGTATATGTATATCGAGTTGGTCAGTCGGTAGCTGTTTGCAAACCAAAATGCGTTGTCTGGCCCTATTTAATTTTGACCAGTTTATTTTCTAAGATCAATTCTAATAAAAAGTTGATAGTGTGCATTTTATTTCGTTCTACTAGTAAATAAATTTTTTTGCTCTTATTTCTCAACAACATATAACATTTCAAGTGATTGATCAGAAACTTAAAAACTATAATTAACATAAAATAAAAATATAGCTTTAAGCACGTGATTAAACCAATAACATTTCAACATTAGGGAGCTTCAAAGAAAAGTGTAGATCACGATCGATTAAAATAATGAAAATCTTTTCACTATATATTATCTTAAAACGATCTCTTGTAAATTTTTCGAAGTTTTTTTTTTTTTACCAAAAATTATGTAATATTTGTAAACAAACCGATTAGCGAGGGGGATATAAAATTTGTGTACACAGATCGAGGTGAAAATCGACTCTATACATATTTACAGTGCGAAGAAAATGGAAATCATGCCAAAATGCCTATTATTCTGACTTTTACACTTGTCGGCTAACCGCAACATGTAGGAGTACTAAAATAAGCAAGACACAGCATGTGGTAGCCCATTCTGCTACAATTGATATAAGCTAATCTATCGCCCACTCGGAACAAGAATATTGTGCTTTTTCTTCATCGAACATCGTAAATACAATGTAAATGTTTCAAATTGATTAGACGACAAATTTATGGATTCTCTAGGATATAGCTGGGTGGTGGTAAGCCAAGAAAACATTGGACCGTGTACAAAATTAGAAAAAGCATACAGGCCCAGGTATGTCAATTAATCAAACGTTGATATTCATAGATACGTATCCAAGAAGGAGTATATGTATTTATTTGTGATGAGAGAAATCTTTTTTGATTTCAGTTGAGTTATATTCTAAAACATTTGGCATTTGCCTCGTGAATTTTGACGTGTCTAGTCAGCATTCAAACATATCGCCTGCATGGTTGAAATTGAAATAAATTCAAAAATTGAGGAGAGAGGAAATAAGAAAACAGGAAGGTCGACATGAATAAAATTTATTATAGTGCTGCGTTGAGTTGGCAGGATTGGAATGCGGATTTGTGTGTGTTGTTGTCAAACAAAGATGATGGAATTGATTATAGAAAAACACTGTCGGGAAGGATTTTTTATTTATTTAATTAAAAACATAATTAAAGTTAATTCTAATGAAGTGAGAACGAGTAAATGTTAAAGTCCATAGTTTATTCAGGAGAATTTGCTTAAACCTTATATTTACTATTTCGGTCGTATGTGTAATACTTAATTATAAATATAAAGCTGTTGAGCTCTTAGTAATTCCATTAATCGGAGCATCATTAACGACTTTACTATCCTGAAAATTACTATGTTATCTTTGCATATACATACATTAAATTCATTCTCACTTCTGCACATGCAGTTATCGTTGACCAAAAACAATTTGGGTTTCGTCTGAAATATTGTAAGCATGCCACCACCATGCACCTTGAATTGCATCTATATCCTTAAAACTATAATTTCTCCTAAACACTGTCAAGAAGAAAATTACGTCGACAATGAAAAAACATAACAAGATAAACCCGAGAAACATGTTGACAACACAAACAACATCCTTTCAGGACGTGGACAAAAGTTTTCCAGAAAAGTTTATACTACTATCGCGATTTGGATCTTTGTTAAGAGCATTTCAGCACGCCATCTCCAGGCGAATGCAACTGAAAATTTATCGTCATCGTCAGCTCGGGAAAACTTCACAATTCCTGTATGTATACTTAGAAGCCGAAGCACGTTATGCACATATCAAGTTCTTGAACATGTTTTCATATAAAGATAAAAATATGTTACGGCACGGTACAAGTGAAAACTTCACATCATACAGTACAAGTATGTGTTTTATGTATCTAGCACTTCATCATCGTCAGATACTGTCAAATGTGGCTGCACTGTCGAAAGGAAGGATACGACAACGAACAAGATGTTTTTAGGTTTTCTCTATTGTTCGGAACAAACATTTATCTACATACATCCAGATCAAGAACAACAATGTATACTATTCACCGCAATTTCGCTTCCGTGCAGGAAGTTTTAAGGTGAGCTCATCTTTCCGGAACTTATACCAAGCAGATGAAGTCTTAGTTTTGTTGAGAAAATTTCGCCAGAAATTTGAAGACTAATAACAAGACGGAAAGCAGAAAATTCACAGTTTTTGGTAGATAGTAGGTTAATTAAGCCAAACAAATATTTTCAAAGTTTAATAGAATTCGTGATAAAATGGACCTATAAAGGCTAGGCAGCAAACAAGGAAACCTTTGAATAATAAATTAATTAAAAAGGGTTTATCCCCCGGATTATGTTGATAATTACGCTCAGTTTTTTGTTTATTTATATTTGCAAATACTCGTAACAAGTTGCAGAAAATCGAGTTGTTTCGATCAAGAAATACATACCCATGCCGCAGAGCTTTTGTTTGTACATTTATCTTCTACAGCAGGGCAAACTTAAAACCTATCATATCACTGTCTCCAAGTTTGGTCGGACTGCAGGATAAAAATTGCGAAACGCTTAGAAAATTAGCGGAGCTGATCCCGTGGATCGAAAGTGCTCCTCTACAAGCAGGCAGCGGCACATGCTGGTATGCTCAAGCCGGGGAAGTGCGGGCGTTGTGGTCGGTGCTCGTAGCCCCTTACTCAATTACACACACAAAAACCCCGCGCCTTCGGGAAGTCACATACCACAACTACAAGGAATTAAAAATCGAAGAAGCAAAAAACAGGCTGGCTCTTGGCTAACTCCTTCTTATTCCGCTGAACACTTTTCACATATGTGAATTCATCGCTCAACTCCGCGCGAGCGAATCTTGACTTTTTCCAACATGTGGCCCGGGTACCGTTACTTTTCTTTCTTTTCGCGTTGGCAAGGTGTCGTCGGTAAGACGACTCGAATTCGAAACCTCGAGTTTCTACCGCGAAATCGCCGGCGGCGATACTCAGGTTAGACGACGGCAACCAGTTTTTCTATTATTAATTTCTTTAGATCTCCCCGTCGCACAGTGGGGCGAAAAACCCGAATTTTGGAAACAATTATAAAGACAGGTCAATCTTAATGTATTTAGCCATTCTAAATCGAATGGAATTGGTTTCACGCAGATAGGATCAGCCGTTTTGAAGTTATTTCGATTTTGAGGGGGGGGGGGGGGGGGGGGGGGAGATGACAATTTTTCAGTTTTTCTTAATTATTTGAAACTATAAAAGTTACAGCAAAATGGTTCGAGGACACATGAAACTACTCAAAATTACCTTTGCAATGACATATAATATAATTAACTTATTTTAATAAATTATACCCTAGAACAAAAAATAAAATTGGATATTATCATTTTTTTACATTTACATTTTTTACTGTAACTCTGCAAGAAATGCTAGTTGAGCCAGCATGATTTAGGGAAATATTCTCAATAAAATGAAGTTGATGTTTGCCAAAAATTGAGTTGCTCCGTCCAAGGACACGCCTGATTCGCCTACTAGAACTTGTTCAAGTCAAAACGTCCATAGTTCCTCTCCAGGGGAAGGGAGGTGGTTAATTTTGGCTGAACGTCAAGACAGAGTCCCTTTATACTCTCCACCAAAAACTAGTTAAATAAGATGAAAACTACGGTTATCTCCGGTTCAAAGGACCCAACATATTTTACAGTAGATATTCATCGTGTCTAAAACAGCCAACATGACATAACACAATGGCTTACAAAAGTAGCCTGGGGTTCTATGGGGTTATGATTCTTACATATACTAGTACTACTTGAGACTTTCTGGAATAATGTAGCATAAATAGACGCTTGGAGGCACGTGGAGGTAGTTGTTAAAACTCAATGTGAAAAATCCAGTTAGGGTCAATTTGACCTTCAATGATTAAAATTAAATAAAAAAAATTCCAATTTTTTTTTTACTTTTTTATGCTAACATATTAATTATAACCTAAATATTGAAAATAAAATCATAAAACAAATCCTTATCCTTATTTATAGTCAGGGTTTTCATTGAAACTTCATTACGGAAAAATGTGCAAAAACTGCAAAATCAATTCTCTACACTTTGAGAGCCGCTGATTTCTTACTGTGATTTTTTTTGAAAGAAAATTTTTTGTAGGAAGAAACTTCAAAATGGTCACTATGCGATGAATCATTCACAAGAGCTCTCCAATAGTATACTTTTTTTTAATTTCTGCCTCTACCGCCCCACTGTGCGTCGTCATCACCTGAAATTTGCAAAAATGTAGACCAGGGACTCGTAATTGCATGGCATTCGTTACAGGACAGCTTAATTACCGCCGCAGATCCGACAACAGGAACCGATTGTTGTCAACTTTTTTGATAACACGACTCTATATAAATTTGAAGTGAAACTTAAGGTTCATTTTCCTCGACACGACTGCACGACAACGACTCGCTCATTCCATATAAAAACTCGTTCTTCTCTCATTTTAAAAACGAGTTTTTATATGGAATGAGCGAGTCGCTGTCGTGCAGTCGTGTCGAGGAAAATGTACCTTTAAGGTACGTTGTCCTCGACACGACTGCATCGGCTCTAGCGACAGCGACTTGCTCATGTCATATAAAAACTCGTTTTTAGAATGAGAGAAAAATGAGTTTTTATATGAAATGAGCGAATCGCTGTCGCTAGAGCCGATGCAGTCGTGTCGAGGACAACGTACCTTTATAGTCGTAGTGAGCAACCGCGTCACTCTGGGTAAAGTGTCGGGGGAACACTTCATCTCTAGGCTTGAAATAAACTACATATAGGTACGAGAGCGCGTGTTGTAATGAGCTGCGTTCTTAGTATGGTTCCCTGACCATTGATTGTCCAAAGGCAACGAGATATGGTGACGAATTAATGATGTGCGGATCGCATTTTTTCATTTCCCTTCTTTTATTTTCAATTTTCCATTTCAAATTTTCATTTTCCAATTTTCGTTCTCCATTTTTAATTTTCTATTTTCAAGTGTCAATTACGCAATGGGAGGCTTCACTTAAACATTCTACACTGAGTTTCAATGAAACCGGGCCACACGGTAAGCGCGAACTCTAATCGTTTGTAATGTGAGTACTTCAGATAAAAATCATAGTCATTTAAATTGCCATTAAATGCACTTTCTGTAGATATAACTTTCATAGTTGTAAGTTTCATACTTACAGAGAAAATTGAATTTGAGTTCGAAAGTGGCGAGTGGCCCGATTTTTGTAAAGCCGAGTGTACAATAGAGTTACTCGCTTAAGTCTGCCAGAATCAATGGCGTTTATTGCATATTTCGCATTACTGCCTATGTATATCTATTCCCGTTATTGCACCGATCGAAGAGTTTGAGGGCCACTAAAATTGCCTGGAAGGATGTGACCTTGCCAACCGGTTAACCGTGTTTTGTTCAGTAATCTTACTTGTTCGTGTCTCGTTTTGTTTTTCTTCGGTGGGCGAGACGCTACCGCGTCTTTTGATTTGTGAAATATTTTTGGGCAGTCAATGAGAACATTTTAGCGCCAGTCATTCAGAGACACCCAGGTAGCCCAAAACAACCTTGGTAATCAAAATTGTTAGGCTAACATAAATTAATTTTAAGGCACGAAATAGATGAAATTTGTTTGTGAAGTGGTGTGAAACAAACGAATACACTAGTAAAGCTTAAAAAGCTAAAAGGTGTACTTTGGCTGGAACTGTCTTGTTTACGAAATTTCACATCCAGTTGATTACAGCTTTTCAAGGCTGGACCCACCACATCAGTTCCTGCAATTTTGTTTGTTTTTCTAATATCACAAGTTTCAGTGCCACTCGTTCCGAGTCTGAATTATAGCTGAGAGCGAAGGCTGCTCCTTTACAAACAGAGAATTTTCACGGCAATGGTGTCATTAAAGCAGAGAAAGTTTTAAATTGGCAGCACACGTCATAAGTCGAGCCTTTGCTAGCTTTGCGTTGATCTTGAGCTGAATGTGAACTAGATATGTAGATCTACTCTATTAGAACCTCAAGGGTGCTGTTGGGACGGTGGTTAGTAGTGAGACATGCCAGGCCAGCCTCTGTACTCTGCCAATATCGGAATTGCCTTCTTTTGTAAAATACTGTATTCGACTGGACCGCAGTATTGAAATCTGCGATATGTCCCAAGTTCTCCCTCCAAACTCCTTGCATTGATAATTTTGCTGTCATTGATGACACTCAGGCATTTCACCTGACTCTAAGCGGTAGAGATGATATTTGTTCCTGGAGTAAGGTATGATAATTGCCTTGAATTACTTGACCGAAAGCTCCTTTTCATCAGGCATTTCTTGTAAACTATTTTTTATGCTGATTCGAGTATGTTTGGCAAAATATCCTTGAATTTACCTTTTACCACTATAACCTCTGCGAACGTTAGCTATAGGAGAGTTTGTTCATTGATTTGATAGGCATTACCGAATATGGTTATGTGCTCTGAAAAGAGCATAGGTCATAGAGGTCGATAGCCAAACAACAAGCTCGTGCACCGCAAGCCGTAAATTCAAGAAACATTTACAAATGCGGGTCCAAGGCTCGATTCACACGACGGATGTCGCTCTCAAACAAATAAAACTGTAAAGAGTTTAACTATTTTCTTGTTATAAACACGGCTCTAAGAGATCCTTAGAGTTTGTGTTTCAATCGATAGTCAAAGGAGTTCTTGATTTTTTCTCGTTTTCTGTTTTAACAATAGAACTGTTTGACTTATGATGTATATTTTGTATACTCCTAGTTGAATCTGAAAGTCTCCTGATATCAGGACCGCTCTGCCACTGAAGCTGATAATCAGTTTTGTCCCTGGAATATGAATTAGGCTGACATCATCTAAAAAAAAGCTCTCTCTGACGTTTTTTATTGTTATTTTTACCTTTTCAAGTGAACAAAAGAGTTGCTAATTTCGTGTCTTAAACTTTATTCATTTCAAAGGATTTGTTTAATATATTCTCCCCACCCAATACCAATTTAACAAATTTATCTTCATTTTATCAGTAATATACTTCGTTCAAAATATTTATTCTTTCTGACACTTGAAGTCTATTTAATACAGTTCCAGAGTAAAACACCTACGCCGACACTCACAAAAGAATTTTCATTTAACGAATCCTTTTGTCGACTGCCAACGAATGTTCCATTTCTTGGCTATAGACAACAATCTTCTTGAGCTTTTTATCTTTCAAATGCAGCAGCAGCACAGTGCCTCTGATTTAATATTATACGAATCCTTCTTATCGCAGTACATCATTAAATTCTATGCCTTTAATTATTCCTGAGCTTCCTTACACAGTACCAAAAGATGGTCGTGATAGCAGGGCTAAGTAAGGTTGGGGCATACAAAGTCAGCTTCAAAAAAGGGGTCAACCCGGACAACCTTACTATTAATATGTATACCCAAGGATTAAAGGACATGTATCACGCCCCAGGTGTTCCGTTTATTCATTTTTTTCCGTGTCGACAGATAAAGTGAATTGCAACCCGGGTAGACGCTTTGTCTAATTAACAGGGAATTAAAATAGATTTAGTAAAGTACAAACATTTTTTATTTTTACAATTCATGTAGATTTTCTCAGCCGTAATATTGTCGACGTACGCATAAGAAATTTGCCGCCTTCATACCTTTACGAATTTGCGTATACAAAATTATTACGCCATATCGTCGTCAACATCAGCAAAAGGATTACCTTGTGCACGGTCTTTTTAAACATGCTCTGACTCTGTGTCTGCCTATGGAGTTGTGTCTCTCTGTATATGTACGAAATGCGATAGTGTGGGAGTTGCCAACACCAATACAATAATATAGGTTGAGCGTATTATTGTCAAGGGTAAAATTTTGGAGATCCATAAATTTTCGTTTAAAACTGAGATTTTCGGAAATTTCGTGGAAAAATATTATATTTCGTTGCAAAGGAAGTCGGTAGTGAACCCTTTGGAGTCGAGTATCCTTTAGTGTCGAGTCGAATAGAGTATTTCGTGATGAGCGTGGCACAACGGCCGGAAATATGAAAATGTGAATCTTTCATCAAAGACAAATTTATGGGCTTGAAACTATATAGAACAGTACAAGGATTTGCGTATAGGAAGTTGATGGTAAAATTTACCGGAGAGCATGTACATTTTTCGGGTATATCATGGTCTTTGATCTAGATAGAATTTATACATTGTTTCAAGGATAACTGGTATAGTGAACGAATTTTAAATTTTGGTTTGAATTTACGTCGGTATGAAGGAGAATATAGCCGGATTTGAAGCCCACTGGAAACTGTGCAAGTTTTTTAGTTTTCATAAGTTTAAATTTGATTTTATAGTTTTTCTCCAGGTTTTTAAAATTCTAGAGATCTCAGAAAGACAATCATTGTGGTAATTTTTCCTTTACATGCTAAAATGCAGATGGCAATATTACACAGTATTGTACGAATGTGTGCTACTGTGCTACAAAACGCCACATTATAGTCTTTTAGGACATTTCCGTATTATATTACTGATTCGAAGAACTATGTCGAACATGGTCGAAACCGAAGAAATCTAATTTTCGTTTTTTTGTGCGATTTTTTAGGAACAATGGATTGACCCAAAAAAAAAAACAAATTATTTTAATTTCGTAATTTTGATTTCCAATGAGCTAAGATTGAATATTGCTTTCATCGGTAGGTATGTACATATTATATTTAAAATCTCACTCTCTTCCCAATAAATTTAATGTAATGCGGTGAATAATAATTTTGCTCACCACTATCCAATTGTTTATTTGTGAAAAAGTTAAATAGACACGAATTTGACGTCAGATAATTATTACAAAGCACGTCGTCATCACTTTGCATCATGTCCTGGCGCCAATTACACTTGTATAATTTCTGTAACAATAGTCAAGCGCATCTTGACGGATATACTCCAGATTTTACGTCAAAATTATAATTGCCGGGAACGTATATATGATTAATGTTCGCTAAATATGGATCATGAATGCATGTAACATAGGAAAATAATGTGTGCAAGTCTATTTTTGGGTCAGACAAAATCAATTAATTTCAATTTTCAACATAGAACCATTTGCTAATTGCAGTACGTGATTGTATTTCGCAAGGATAAATATGTATGTGATTAGAATAGAATTTTGTGTGATTTTATAACTAGATACTAAGTTGGAAAAAAATATGACTGATGAAGTTTGCCGTCTAACGTCTTACATAACAAAAAATTCGACAGTGGAGTGAGAAGCTAATGAATAACAACATCAAAGTTTAACAAGATGTCTTTTTAAGTCCTTTCCGTGTTTCGTGCCGATCACATACGATTTGTTTAATAGGATCCAATCCAATCGACATTGAACCTGATTCTTTGTCAATGAAAATGATTCCACTCACTGAAGTAGTCTATCAGCCAAAGTATGTACATATATGGTACTCATGGTAGTCTTTTATGTTTTCCTTCCGCTTTCTCATACATACGAGTATAGCCATATAGAATCAAAAGGATACGAGAATATCCCATAGATGCATAAGCATAATGCCTTATACATACATAATATACATACACAATATACATACCGTACATACAAATCTACATCATCCCCTTGTTCAATGTCCATATGTGTATGTTTGTATGTTGTCGTTCCGCATACGGTGTTATCCTTTCAAACCACTTAAAGCTGTGAGAAAAATTGTTTGGCTTAGCTCCAAATTGGTATTAGGGATTATGGGGAAATCTTGTGGTAAATGAATGAAATCATCAGAAAAGAAATTGAGATTTAGTTTGGGGCAAATTGAGAAAGGTTGCATTATGGTCGGTGTGGTGAATTTGATAAGCTATAGCTAAGATTCGCAGCACACAAGATAAGTTTATAGTACAGTCGAGCTCTTTTGTGTTTGAAAATACAAAGGTAGAAGAAATATCTCGAGTACTTTTACATAATTTAGCTAATTATGAAATAAGATATAAAACCGTACCTTTGATGATATGATAGCCCATGGTATTTATGACGAGAAAGAAAGCAAAGAGCGCTATCCCTTTTCACAGACAAGAATGATTTTTCCAATTGTATTAAATTAGTCCGAAAAAAGGGGTTTCGAATGTTTGCAATTAAGTCAAGAAAATTCAAAGTAAAATTGAAGTTTCCATGATTTTTCATTGAATGTATTTTGTCTTTTCTGAAAATGTTGCCCCTTAGGGCAAATTATGCAATGATACGTGGATTATGTCCTGATGCATGGGTCATGAATAGTGTAGTGCAACTGCTTTCACGGCGTATTGTAGATGGCGACTAAAGGGACAGGGATATCCCCCTCTCCTGCAACAATTGCAATAAACCGGAAATTGGATGCAAAAAGCCGGTTGAGGTGCTGAGATCAACAGCGCGCTCAGCAATGTTATTTATCCCCATCATAGAGATCACAGTCCGTCACATGGGTCGTGACTTCGAAAAACACCATCAACTACATTCGTTCACGGTGAGTCTCGAACTCATGATTGTGTGCACCAAAGGTGCGAGTATTAACCACTACACCAGCAGCCTAACAATATTTTCGTGACCCGACAATTTCAACTTCTAGGAAATTCATGATTTTGAAAAAAAATTAGCATTGACCTGACCGTAATCCTGGCTACGCCCATGCAAACAGAGACTCATATATAACCCTTCATAATGACCATGTAAATCTGAAAGAGAAGGGAAACTGAAACGTTTCGTAAAGCGCTCATTTTACTCTCAATTAGTTTTTGCAAAGTTCGAACGATGTGGAGCGAGTGCAATAGTACGAGACTCCCGGAAATTTAACGGGAAAATCAAGATGGGCCGGTTCCAAATTGTGCTGCTTTACTCTGGTAGTGAACTGGAAGCCTCACAAAAAATGGCTGGAGTCAGTGTCCTTTTGAATAAGAAAGCTTGTCAATCTCTTGTATTGCCGACCGAATAATAACTGACAGATTTAAGTTCAGAGTAAGAAACATCACTATAATTCAGTGCTGCGCCCCGATTGAGTTAGGGCGCCTTTTACCAGCTGCTTGGCGACACCTTTGATAAGGCTCCCAGAGGTCACATAAAATCTATTATGGGGGATCTCAATGCTAAAATTGGGTATGACAATGTTGGATTAGAACATCTAATTGGCAATCACATGCCTGGGTGTCATCAACGACAATGGTGAGTTGTTGACCATATCTCCAAAGCATGGAGCTATTGTCTCATGGACGTCAGGACAAAGCGTGGTGTTGATGTAGGCAGCGATCACCAACTTGTGATCGCGAAAATTCGCTTGCGGATCGCTGCGATTTGTCGAAAAGAAACCCACGGGTATGAATACGATTCAATGTGTAAAAGCTGAAGGAACCATCAAAAACACGTGCAGTTTCTAGCGCATTGCTAGATGATAGAGATAGCTAATGCACAAACACCAGACCCTCCTTTAATTCATGATAAAAGGAACATCGTGAAGGACGCTTTTATCTCATGTGGCGAAACATTTGTGGGCAGACTTCAGCGAGGTGGGAGACCATGTATCGGATAAATGGTGAAGGACGCTTTTATCTCATGTGGCAAAACATTTGTGGGCAGACTTCAGCGAGGTGGGAGACCATTTATCCGATACATGGTCTCTAATAACTGCACGGAAGAGGATTAAGAAGCAATTAAATTCGGCTATTGACAGTACAGTCAAGCAACAATTGAGGACCGAATACAGTTCCCTTAAAAAAAATGCTGTGAGTGATAAACGCTTTAAACGAATACAGTTCTCTTCAAAAAATGCAGTGAGTGTTAAACGCAACAACATCAACGTTGGAGGCAGAAAAGGCGGTTAACCGTGGTGACAGTGGGACCCTTTGCAAGCTGTGGCAAATCGTTTACGCATAAGCATCCTGTAAGATATAAAGACGGGCGTCTGGTAGTCACAGACGAACAACTGCGCTGTTGGAGAGAGCATTTCATGGAGGTCCTTAACAACAACTTTATCCCTTCACCGGAAGCAGTAAGACTTCCGCAAATGTTCAGAGTTAATACCGGTGTACCGCCCAAGCTGGAAATAACTAAGTCCCTTAAATCATTGGAAGCTGGTAAAGCCCCGGGGGAAAACGGTATCCCTTTGGAACTTTTGAATGCAGATATCAACGCTACACCGGATATTCTCCTTCCCCTAATCCAAGAGTGTTGGACAACACTCTAGGAAAGAAAGGAAATATCAACGATTTTATTAGTTGGCGTGGAATCTGTCTCCTCTCTGCAGTCTGTAAACTGATGGCCAAAATAATCTTGGGCCGGATCAAGAAAACGATCGACCGCACTCTTAGCAATGAACAAGCTGGTTTTCGTGAGGATTTTTCATGTAGCGATCACATCAACACTCTCCGAACATTATCAAGCAGCATCGAAATTGATTTGATGTACAGTGCTCAGGTCTGGGGGTAAAAATATATGAAGAAGTCGAAATATTTCCTGAAACATACGCCGCATTGTATGCTCCTACAGGAAACAGAGTTATCGTCGTTATTCTTGGAGACCCTCGACGCAAATGTTAAATATCTAATGAAAGTGACAGCGATGAGTGACGACAGATTTCCGAAGAAAGTTCTATTACATGCCCTTGCAAATAAAAACGATTTTATACAATGAAACGAGGAAACGCTCTCTAATGAAACAAGGGTGTATTTTAATTGGAACGATGCCGCGCAATTAAGCCGTGTACTATGTAAAACGCATGCGCTTGCGGAAGAAACCCTTGGAAAAACAATGACTACACAAAACCAGGAGGACCGATAATTATAATCTACAAGCAATATATATTTTATGAACTATGTATTACCAAGTTAACCCTTAAACTACCTCCTTTTCCACAGCTCATGTCTGAAGCCCCTATGTATTCTATTATCATCCATCCCTAAATATGAAATGATTGCGTAATTGCGAAAAAAAAATTTTAAGATGCCCAAAAAATTAAGATTTTCAAAATTGTAGCACAAACTACCAAAGGGGTCCATTGGACCCTATGACATTTTATGAGGTATTGCATCGTTTTTTTTTTGCAGGAAATGACTGATATATATAACGCCGATATTTTGCATTGTCAATAATCATCATAATAATGAATAACCACGCAACATATGAGTGCTTTATATACAGACATATAATGCAATCAACTTCCATTTGCCGTTATTACAAATCCGCTAATCACAAATTTCCAAATGCGTGCGTGCAAGAAAGCAAATACGAATTTATATGCCGGGACGAAGCAAAGCAATACCTTTTTGACATAATCGTTGCAAATGAAAACCGTTAGAATGATTGTGTGGTTATCTCGTCTCGTCATGAAATGGTAAATGGTACATTCGAAGTCATTATAGAAGTGCTGTTTAGCTTGGCTTGCTACAGTTGAGTCTCCCGTTGTTTAGGATCAACAATTTTTCACGAAAAAGAAAACCAAGGTAATATAGTGAATCTTTTTCTCATAAAGTATATGAAAAGCACATTTCGTACTTTACAACAGTCTTATCCATAAAATATGCTGACTGACGAGGAAATTCTTCGCGCACTGGAAGCCTCCGACGATGAGGACTTTGGAGACATCGAATTGGATTCCGACTCCGAAGAGGATCATGTAAGTGAAGCATCGGATGTCGAAGATGAACAAGAATATTCTGATATTGACACGACAGAATGTCTTTCAAATCCAACGGAATACTACCAAGGAATCGATGGGCGAAAATGGTGTAGTAATCCACCTAACATACGGCGAACACCTAGCCATAATATCATCCGAGGCCCTCGTGACAAAGTTGTTATACCACCTGGAAAATATCTTTTGGATCATGTCGACGCATTCAGCTTATATCTTGAAGATCACATTCTGGAAGACATAGTGAAGTTCACAAACATGGAGGCAAATCGAGTGTTATCTTCAAAAAATAAAAAATGGAAACCGATTGATATCATAGAGCTGAAGGCGTTTATCGGAATAATTATCACTAGCGGACATGAAAAGGATTGTCACGTATCCGTCGAAAGAATGTGGCATCCCTTTTATAGATGTAATATTTACAAGGCAACAATGGGAAGGACAAGATTCCAAAACATTCTCTCATTTCTAAGATTTGACGACAAAAATACCAGAACTCTTCGGCGTGCGCGAGATAAACTTGCCCCAATAAGGGATGTCTGTGAGAACATTATCACCAATCTACGAAAAATGTACATACCGGATGTAAACCTTACTGTCGATTAACAACTTGTTGCCTTCCGTGGTCGCTGCAGTTTCCGACAGTATATTCCTTCTAAGCCGGATAAGTACGGTCTAAAAATATTTTGGGTTTGTGATTCAGCGAGTGGATATCCACTAAATGCAATACCGTATTTAGGGCGTGAGGGAATAAATCGGGCTGTGAACTTAGGAATGCAAATTGTCAAAAATTTGTGTTCACCTTACATTCGAACAAATAGAAACATTACATGCGATAATTATTTCACCAGCATTGAACTCGCAGAATCTCTTTTACAGGATGGTCTTACTTTAGTCGGCACCATGAGAAAAAATAAAAAATGTATACCACCAAATTTTCAACCAGCCAAATCTAAAGAAGAGGGCTCTAGTATTTTTGGCTTCACCAAGAATATCACCTTGGTTTCATTCGTGCCGAAAAAATCGAAGGCAGTCATTTTACTATCATCCATGCATCACTCAGGTGAAATCGACGAAACTAATAAAAATAAGCCGGAAATCATTACGTATTAGAACTCTACAAAAGGCGGTGTTGATTTGCTAGACCAAATGGCCCACTCCTATACTATGCGGCGGAAGACTAATCGCTGGCCTATGACATTGATCGGTATTGCATCCCATATAATTTGGAAGAAACATACTGCTTCAAATACAAGTCGCCTTCAATTTTTAGAGTCTGTAGCGCAGAGTTTGATAATACCTCAAGTAAGACGCCGAAAGCAGTGCGGAATCAAACGCCCAATACGCAATGCCGTCACGGAAGTTTTATCGTTAGATTGTGAAACGGTCGAGACCAGTGATAAAGCTGCGGTGACAAAAAAAACGGTGCCACCTGTGTCCTGCAAAAACAGCAAGAAAACAGCGACAAACTTGTTACTTTTGCAAAATGAATACATACATGTAATGAACATTCGAAAGTGATTCGCAACACGTGTAGTAGTAACGCCGCAACCAAATAGTAGTATTTTTAGTAGCTTTCTGAAGTTTGTATTATTCATTTTGGCGATTTTTTTTTATTTCATGTAATAAATGCGAATGAATAATTTTTTGTTATGTAGTACTGTACTAAAATATGATAACGAAATAAATAAAATAATGATCACGAATTAAACAAATAAATATACTGTAGTTTTCCAATCAAATACACAGTGGGGTCCAATGGACCCCTTTGGCAGTTTGTGTTACGAAAAAGCTTTAATAAAATTTCATTAATTTTTAGAACAAGAGGAGAGTTACTGTCGCTCAATTATATTCCGCATCGCAACGACTTACACATACTATCCAGCTCATTCAATTTGAGAGCCAGGGAAGGCACAAGAAACTTTATTGGAAGTTGCCCCTATTCCAAGAGAAATGAGGTGTGTTGTCATCAAAGTGAGGATGGCCCGTTTCTCTTTTCAGCAAAAACTATAGAGTTGCTGCTTTGTCAATTATATATTTATAAATGTTTTCAAAGGGACAATACATTAATTATACCCTTCGCTAATAGAGTGAAAGGGTATATTAGCTTTGCCATGAAGTTTGTAACGCATTGAAGGAAGCATCTCCGACCATATAAAAAGGATACATAGTATATGATCAGCCTGACGAGATGAGTAGTTTGGACGATGTCCGTTTGTCTGTCTGTCTGTTGCAGCGCGTTTTTCTCGGCCACTATAAAAACTACGGAGCTGAACTTTTGTACACGTGCTTATTATTGTTGCAGCCTTTTTGTATGTTTGAATCACCGAAATTTGATTACTGGGTCATGGGCCTGCCATACAAACCTAGCCACCCAATTTAAGTTCTTCTACAGGAAAAACTGTTTTAATTTGGCACCAATTTCAACCAAATTTTACACAAATGTGTTTTACTTGATGACACAAAACATAGGTATCTGTTGGCAACACTGCCCATTTTTGTATCAATTATGTATCTGTCATTTAGCTCAGTCTCGCTCTGTTCGCCCTTCAGGCAACTTGTACTAATTAAGAATACTTTGACGAATAAATAAGCTGTAAATCATCATCTCGCTATTTCACTCGGCAAATACAATAGTGGCGACGAGGAGGTGAAAGTTTTTCTTTTTATCGGTCTAATCGCGACATAAATCGGAAAATCATGGATCCAGTCGAAGTGCGCTCATTTTTTGAAAGCATTCAACAACAACGTGAGCAGGACAACGCGGCGATGCGTCAGCTTTTCAAGGAATTCATGACCATTAGAACCACGAGTGGAGTCGTCCCAAAAGTCGAACAACCGGAACAGACGATGGATACGTTAGCATCGAGTATCACGGAGTTTGTGCACGACCCAGAACATAACCTTACATTTGAGGGATGGTATGCACGATACGAAGATTTGTTCCTGGTTGATGCGAAAAATCTCGACGATGCAGCAAAAGTGAGACTTCTATTACGTAAACTTTCTACCACCGTTCACAACAAGTACATCGATTACATTTTGCCCAAGCATTCAAGAGATCTCGATCTCGTTTCAACAGTCGACAAGCTGAAAAGACTTTTCGGACTGAATAAGTCTCAATTCAGTGTACGGTACGATTGCCTTCAAGTCACAAAAGCAGCAGACACGGATTTCACGACGTATGCAGCAGAGGTGAATAAGCAGTGCGAGAACTTCAAATTGACGAGCCTAACATTGGATCAGTTCAAGTGTCTTATATTCGTAATGGGACTTAAAGCGGAATCAGATTTTGAGATAAGAACCCGAATATTGACCAAACTAGATACCGAAGCCGAAACCATCAATTTGGACTCAATTACTACAGAGTGTCAGCGTATCATGAATCTGAAATCCGACACAGCGCTTGTCGAATGCAAGTCACAGGTTCATCGGCTACAATCTTCAATCGACAAAAATGCGAAGCCAAAGTCACCGTGTTGGTTTTGTGGAGGCATGCACTTTGTGCGATATTGTCCGTTTAGGAATCATAAGTGCGAAGATTGTCACACAATAGGCCACAAAGAAGGTTATTGCAAGCAAAAGCAGAAGTTTGTTGCTAAGCAAAATGGCAATAATCCGAAATTCGGCACAAGAAGCAAAAACAACAACAGCGGGCCCGGCCATAGGAAAGCACAAGCGAGACAGCAGTCACGAACGAATAGCATATTCACCACGAACAGTATAACGTCAGCGCAACGTAAATATGTGAGTGTGCAAATAAACAACATGCCAGTGAAACTTCAATTCGTTACGGCTTCAGACATCACGTTAATTTCAAAGTCAAATTTTGACAAATTAAAAGTGACAACAGCATCCGAAGTTATACGCTCAGCAAGAAGTGCTACCGGGAATTTGCCGCTTTACACGCAATTTACTTGTGAAGTGTTATTTAAAGGCATCAAGAAAACTCTTACGTGCTATGTGACAGAAATTAATATAAACATATTTGGGCTAGATTGGATACATGCTTTCAAGCTGGAAGACATGTCGCTCAATGCTATTTGTCACACCATTACGTCAACAAAGCAGAAGTTTGCAGAACTTTTTGACGATAAATTGGGGTTTTGCAACAAAACTCAAGCGCATTTAACTGTGAAACCCAATCACCAACCCGTGTTTCGACCGAAGCGTCCTGTGGCATATGCCATCCAGCATCTAGTGGAAGCGGAGATTCAACGTCTGCAGAGTCTCGACGTCATTTCGCCAGTCACGTATTCTGAATGGGCCGCTCCAATAGTAGTAACGAGAAAAGCAAACGGAAGTGTCAGAATATGCGCCGACTTCTCAACAGGTCTCAACGACGCGCTTCAATCGTATCAGTACCCACTACCACTTCCTGAGGATATTTTCGCCAAGCTGAGTAACGCAACTGTCTTCAGCCACATCAATTTATCCGATGCGTTTCTTCAAATCGAAGTTGACGATTCTTCCAAAGAACTTCTCACAATCAACACGCACATTGGTCTCTTCAGATACAATCGCATGGTCTTCGGCGTCAAAACATTCCCCGCGATCTTTCAACAGATAATGGATCAAATGCTGGCAGGTTTAAATTATGCAACTGCTTATATTGACGATATTTTCGTTTCAGGCAAAAACCAAAAGGAGCATGACTCAAATCTACATGAAGTTCTACTTCGTCTCCAACAGTATGGATTTAAGCTCAAGCTCGCAAAATGTACTTTCTCGGTTCCTGAAATAACTTACCTGGGGTACGTTGTAAACAAAGACGGTATTCAACCTGATCCGAAACACATCGAAGCAATCAAGTCCATGCCAGTGCCGTCAAACCAGTCACAACTACGATCGTTCTTAGGCGCTATCAACTTTTATGGCAAATTCGTCCCTCACATGCGTCAATATAGAGGACCATTGGATGAACTTCTTCAAGAAAAAAAGCAATGGCGATGGACCAAAACTCATCAAGATTGTTTCAACGCGCTCAAAACGATCCTTTCTTCCGAATTGTTGTTAACGCACTACGATCCGACGAAGAGCATAGTGGTGGCCGCTGATGCATCCAACTACGGTTTAGGAGCCTGCATACTTCATGAATTTAGCGACGGGTCTACAAAAGCGGTTTGTCATGCAGCAAGATCGCTTACTCCAGCTGAAAAACAGTACAGCCAAATCGAAAAAGAAGCCTTAGCGCTTATTTTCGCTGTTACTAAATTTCATCGTATGATCTTTGGCAGAAAGTTTAAGCTTCAAACTGACCATAAGCCATTACTCGCTATATTCGGAAATAAATCGGGAATCAGCGTTCATCAAGCGAATAGACTTCAACGATGGGCCATCAAACTGCTTGCCTACGACTTTGAGTTGAAGTTTATCTCTACCAATAGTTTTGGTTACGCAGACGTGTTATCGCGACTCATTAGCAATACAGTCAATCCTTCAGAAGATTACGTCATCTCAGCAATTGAATTCGAATCGGAGATTAAACAAATTTTGAATGATTCACTCGACAAGATGCCGATTACGAGCAAAATGATTACGTATGAAACAAATAAGGACAAATTATTGAAACAAATTGTTACATACATAACTGAAGGATGGCCTGCAATCTGCAACGACAGTGAGTTAAAACCATATTTTTCTAGAAAAGATAGCATAAGCATAGTCGAGGGATGTTTAATGTTTGGCCAACGCATCATAGTTCCAGCTATTTATCGCAAGCGCATACTCAAGGAAGTACATCGAGGACATCCTGGAATAAGCCGAACAAAATCGATTGCTCGAAACTATGTTTATTGGGCAAATATCGACTCCGATATTGAGAATTTGGTGAAAAGCTGCCCTAGCTGTGCTGCAGCTTCCAAATTACCTACCAAAACGACTCTACACCCCTGGCCAAGACCATCAGCTCCGTGGGAGCGTCTACATATTGATTACGCAGGACCGTTGGATTCCTACTACTATCTTGTGGTCGTCGACGCGTTTTCGAAATGGCCAGAAATTATCCAAACGAAATCGATTACAACGTCACAAACAATTTCACACTTAAAGGAAATTTTTGCTAGATTTGGACTACCAAAAACTATAGTATCTGACAATGGTACTCAATTTACTAGCGACCAATTTCAAAATTTCTTGTCCGAGCGAGGCATTCAGCACTTACGTTCAAGCCCTACCCTATGTCGAATGGCCAAGCCGAGAGGTTCGTAGATACTTTCAAAAGGTCGCTACGCAAACTTAACGGGGAAGGAGTAAATACGGAAAATCTACAAGTATTTTTGGAAATTTATCGATCCACGCCTAATAAGCAAAACGAAAATAATAAGTCACCAGCCGAGGTTTTGATTGGAAGAAATCTTAGACTCAAACTTGATCTGCTCAGACCATCACCAAGTGCCAAACCCCTCGAAACAATCGACCAGTTGAAAATGAGAAAACAGTTCGACCAGAAACATGGCACAAAGCGGAAATCGTTCAACAGTCAAGAACTCGTGTACGTCAGCGTGTATAAAAGCAACAATCACTTTCAGTGGGTCCAAGGAAAGATCATTGAACGCATTGGTAGTGTACTCTACAACGTACGACTTCAATCCGGTAGACTCATACGCGCTCACGCCAACCAAATAAAAATACGTTATCCTTCAGACGCAACTTTGGAATCAACTAATGTTTCTAATGAAAGGCGCTTAGCTGAGGCATTTGGTCTACTCGAAGACATTCAACGCAACAATCCAGCAATAGTTGCAATACACCCAGCATCAACGATTTCATCATCATCCACAGCTCAGTTACGACCGGAATCTGCAACAGGTATGCATCATGATGAGGAATTGCAACAAGCTGAGCCTGAGAATCGTCAAGTGGATTTTATGCCACGCACTAGGCCGAAGCGTCACCGAAAACCAGTGGACCGGTATACACCAGCCTAAATTTTCAGAATTTATAAAATAATATATTTTCATACCAAAAAGGGGAGGTGTTGGCAACACTGCCCATTTTTGTATCAATTATGTATCTGTCATTTAGCTCAGTCTCGCTCTGTTCGCCCTTCAGGCAACTTGTACTAATTAAGAATACTTTGACGAATAAATAAGCTGTAAATCATCATCTCGCTATTTCACTCGGCAAATACAATAGTATCTAAGAATGAATCAAATCGAATAATGGGTGCATGGAGTTGCCATACAAACCTAACCCCCAAATAAAATTTTCTGAGTAAATATTTTCATTTGCCCACTTATTTCAACCAAGCTCAAAACTTTTGTGAAGACGGAAGAAAAATAATGAGGAGGGGGATTAAATACAAATCATTTCTCTTTCACATTTAGCTCTATTACCCGATTGATCCTAAATTTATCGGCTATCCAAAGACTGAATTATTATCTTCGCCATGAGAGTCATTTGCTAAAAAGATTTCCCCATCACCGCAATTTATGTTTATAATATCCCGATCTATTCAGCTATGCTAAGAATGGCTGCAAACTGCTTCCCTATTAACTTAAATATCCTTTATATGGATGATATTCAATGCCTCCGCTACTATTCGTGGTCTGGAAAAACAGTTGCCACATTATAGTTAGAAGTGATTTTTTGATAACTACTCGTATAAATTGCATATACACGAATAGAACACAATTCACAATAGTGATTGTACAATCTCAAAAAAGTGAACAGTAAACTTTACACGTCCACTTGCTATCGGCGTAAGTATCGTCATCGTGTGAAGGTTTTACATAAGTCATGCTAAATTTATTTCGCTTGTTAGTAGCTAATACGCTCATAATGTTAGTAACAAGCATGTTTTATATCCTTTGTTTTATGTTCCATAACGAAAGAAAAACACAATTTTTCTGTTGTGTTCAGAATTTATTCAATGCAGACAAACATGCCCTCCCATTCACCAAAAATAAGTATGTATACGTTGCACGTATAGCCCTAATCCAATCAAACAAAAAATTCCACGCGTGTCTCGAAACACCAATAGACTCACTATAGCATTAAGGCAGTCGATTTTCCGGGAAGACAATATATTTTGTTCAACGCTCCAGCACATATGTACGATTATGTATATATGTACATATAATAATGGTATACAATCTACACCTTGCAAAGCCAGCGAAAAAGGATATTTAGAATTATGGAAACATACACTTACTGGCAGTTTTTCTAGACTTTTTATCTACTCTATTGGCGTTTTATACCCGATCGGCATGCACAATGGTCATCAATATAAAGTCTGTCAATGTCCTTAATAAGCGTCGCGTCGTCGGTCGGGTCGTTGTCGTCGTCGTCTTCCTCGTCGTCCTGTCGATATAGCCACACAAATTGAAAACTTGACTCGCGGCTAAAATTATCTTGCGCTTATTTTCCACTAATACCATGTTCGAGGCCAGTTTTTATACCCTTCACTCGTAAAGTAAAGGGTATATTAACTTTGTCATGAAGTTTGTAACGCATTGAAGGAAGCATCTCCGACCATATAAAATATGTACATTATGGTCAGCATAACGAGCTGAGTCGCTTAGGCGATGTCCGTCTGTCTGTCTGCCAGTCTGTCCGTCTGTTGCTACGCGTTTTACTCGGTCAGTTTAAAAGCTATCGACCTGAAATTTTGCACACATGCTTCTTTTTATTGCAGGCAGTTTGTATGTTTGAATCGCTTAAATCGGACCGTGGGATCATGGAGCTGCCATACAAACCCAACTCCACCAATTTGGTTATTCTAAGAAAACTTATTTATTTGTGCACCAATTTCAACCAAACTCTACACAAATGTGTTGATATTGATGCTACAAAACATATCTAAGAATGGATGGAATCGGACTGTGGGGTCATGGGGCTGCCATAACACGTAACTTATGTGAAAACGGAAGGAAAAGGATGGGGAAGGATTAAACACAAGTCATAGGTTCGCTCGAAAAAAACTTTTAGCTCGAGGAGAGTGAAGGGTATTCAAATTTCGGCCGCGCCCGAAATTAGCCTCGGTCTCGTTCTGTATTATTATGCGCTTCTTGTCAATCCTGTCTGGGTGGCATTTCTTCCTTGTCTTTCGAGGAATATTTCCGTTATATACGCCGAATATACACGAGTACTCATAGATATGAGTGTCGGAAAATAGCTTGTAATTTTGGAGAGTGGAATTGAATTTTTCCGATATAAATAACAATAAATGTGACGTGTGTAAGGGGAGTGACTTGAACGCGTGGATTTATTTTCAATGCGTGTTTCAAAAAGGATCATATAGTTATATAAAGGCGATAGTGGATTTTCGACTTTTCGGTGGTCGTCTTAGCCATACCATTGTCACGTTTCTAATATATAAGTATGTAGGGATGGTGAGACATAGTTAAAGAATTAAGGGGCAACATGTGTGTAGTGTACGATAAAAGGTTATACGAGGACAAAAGTGAATTGATTTCCGAATTTAATTGGAAAATTATTATTCAATTTAATAAAAACTTTATATGTATTTATGTATTTCGTTTATAATATCTTTTTTTTAATTTTAACGCCAAGTGCGATCAAACCGACACTGACACACTAGACAGGGGTGTCAAACTCAAAACCTGGCGCGGGCCAAATAAGACTTTCCTCGGGTTTAGGGGGGCCGCAGGAGGAAAATTTCAAAAACTTTTATGTAATCGTATTACGAAAGTTGATTACAGAATATTACTTTTAAAATATAGCAGAGAGTCTAGATCACTATAGAGGCTTCGGGATTATCCGTGAGAACTTCGTCCTTTCGAAAATGTACTTCAAGATCATTAAAAAATTAAGGCAAGGAGCAAAAACGTGAAAATATGATTGATCTTCAAGTAGCCACAATTAAATGATTTGCGCCAAATTTTGAACAGATGATAAAAAATATTTAGCATCGGGGCAGAACAGTTTCATGAAAAGACTTAGTATCCTCCTGTACAAAAAAGATGAGCTGCCTTATAAAATCAAATGAACAGCCTGAAATTGTTGGTCGTATTTAGAGAAAAACGAGACCGAGGCTAATTTCGGGCGCGGCCGAAATTTGAATACCCTTCACTTTCCTCGAGCTAAAAGTTTTTTTTGGGCGAACATATGACTTGTGTTCAATCCTTCCCCATTTTTTCCTTCTGTGGCGTCGATAAAACAATATTTGTGTGTTTTTGGTTAAGTGGGAAAATAGAAATATTTATTCAGAAAACTTTATTGGGGGCATGCGGGAGCATGGTCCCATAGTATGATTCCATTCGTTTTGATTTTTTTTTGTTTTGACAAGAACGCATTAAGTTCTTTTGAAATTGGTGTGGAAAAAATGTTTCTTAGAAGATCTAAAATGGGGGGTTGGGTTTGTATGGTAGCCCCATGACCCCATAGACCGATTCCATTCATTTTTACACATGTCTTATGGCATCAATAGAGATGCACTTTTACGAGTTTTGGTTGAAAGTGTTGCACAAATAAAAAAGTTTTTCTTAGAAGAACTCAATTTGGGGGGTTGGGTTTGTATGACCCCATTGTCCGATTGCATTCATTTTTACATATGTTTTGTGGCATCAATTGAAATGCACTTTTATGAGGTTTGATTGAAATTGGGGCACAAATCAAAAAGTTTTTCTTAGAAAAACTCAATTTGGGGGGTTGGGTTTGTATGACAGCCCCATGACCCCACAGTCATATTCCAACCATTCTTACATATGTCTTGTGGCATCAATAGAAACACATTTGTATGAAATTTGGTTGAAATTGGTGCACAAATGAAAAAGTTTTTCTTAGAAGAACCTAATTTGGGGGGTTAAGTTTGTATGGCAGCCCCATGACCCCATAGTCCGATTTGATCCATTCTTACATATGTTTTGTCTTATCAATAGAAACACATTTGTGTGAAATTTGGTTGAAATTGGTGCACGCATAAAAAAGTTTTTCTTAGAAAAACCAAATTGGGGGGTTAGGTTTGTATGGCAGCCCCATGACCCCACGGTCCGATTTTAGCGATTCGAACATACAAACAGCCTGCAATAAAAAGAAGCATGTGTGCAAAATTTCAGCTCGATAGCTTTTAAACTGGCCGAGTAAAACGCGTAGCAACAGACGGACAGACGGACAGACAGACAGACGGACATCGCCCAATCGACTCAGCTCGTCATGCTGATCATATAAATACATATTTTATATGGTCGGAGATGCTTCCTTCAATGCGTTACAAACTTCATGACAAAGTTAATATACCCTTTACTCTACGAGTGAAGGGTATAAAAACCTAAAATAATCTTGCATAAGCCACTGACGAGTTTAAGTAACTTTTGTAGACTTGAGTTCAATTTCTTAATTTGTTAGCCTTTCCAATTTCACCATTTATGTGTTGATACAGATTGTGCTGCTTCGACATGGCCGCGGGCCGCACAGAACTGCGAGGAGGGCCGCATGCGGCCCGCGGGCCGCGAGTTTGACACGTCTGCACTATATAGTCGATTGAAAGGAGGTAAAGTTCAGATAAGTCCATCACAAATTGTGTTTATCGATTAACAATGAAAAATTATTTTTTCACAATCTTAAATAAGCATTGAAAAATTGAAACGTCACATTTTCATTTTTCAACCCAGCCAAAAAGCTAATAAAGCGATTAATTAATTATTTTCATTAATTAAAATAATTAATTTTAAATAATTACTATTGTATGAGGTTATACGAGGAATAGTGAAAGGTTTATGGAATAAGAATGAGAGTACATACCTACCACAAAATTGTTTTAAATTGGTGACACCAACATTCAGGAAATGAGCTGGTGAGTTTTCTAAAGGATATTGCATAGATCTTCTCTAAGAGTTTTGTGCGAAGACAGTAAATTTTGGAAGTATGTGGGAATAAAAAAATACCGGCGTACAGAGGGTTGCGCCCGCAATACGAGGGTTTTTTAGAATTTTAATGCATTGTGAATATTTTTTTGAACATATATTTTATAAGCAATAAATAAGAATTGTGCACAACATTAACGAAATGCTTCTTGTAAATAAATTTTTGGATTGGTCTAAATAAATAAATTAATATTTAGATCAATCTCACAATTGATTTACTATGTATCCAGTTTAAATAAAAGTACTCAACGGCAAATGTACAGACATTTTTGGATATATGATTTGTGATGAGTTCTCAACAAAAAGAAATTCAGCAAATGTCAGGATGGCTATACATATAAGCTGAACTTATTAGCTGTAAATCCGTTACCGTTCCTCGAAACTGGAAAAAAGTAACTGATATAAAATATCGAGTTCTCTGATTTGATTACCCATACGTCCATCTTCGATCAAAACTAAAAAAAGTAGACTTTTTTCCTCTCTTCGGGACACCCTGTTGTCTTTTCCCTATCGACTTCTAAAGTATTCGTGCCAAAGACTGATATCGTTCTACAAATTCCTACCAAATTTCATGACGGTGAGCCGTTCGCGAGTTATTTGGTGAACAAGTTTTCAAATCTTCGGGACACTCTGTTATCTTTCTAAGTATTTCTTGCCAAAGACTGTTACCATTTTACACATTCCTACCAAATTTCATGCCGATCGGTTGAGCCGTTCGCGAGTTATTTAGTGAACAGACGGACGGACAAAATCGATTTCATAAGGGTTTTGAAAAAAATTTACAAAACCCTGACAATGGAGTTTCCTCCAGTGACTAAACACTTCTGAAAGAATGTGAAACCGTCGACAAAGATGCACGAGCATCAAGACAAGAGGAAGGCACCCGCACGATGGCTGCCAAGAAAATAATAATTTGTGACCAATTCGGACGAGGATTGGTTCATGTTACATTTCTCATTAAAGACCCAGTAGCAGTCGAAATTTTCAAACAAATCCGCTACGAAGTAGGAACGGATGGTCCGAGCGGCAAGAAAATTATGTAACCGTGGTCCAGGTTCAGGTTAAATCATATTATTACAAATACTTAAATGCTAAATGCTAAAAAAAATAGGAAAAGGAATATAAACATACTGAACATTTATCAAAAAAGCTAACCACTCACTGCATTTGCATAGCAAATTATTTTTGAAATAAGTGATCCGCCAGCATCTGCGGGTTGGGAACCAGCGATCTCAAAACTAAAAAAGAAAATGTTTTATTAAAATTTAACTATGTATAGGTATACTCCCAAAAGTGACAAGTATTTCTCATCGATTAAAATTACAAAATTTGCAGAAATTTCCGCTTGAAGAACACTACAGTGGCCAGGTAGACAGTGTGCCAAGTTAATGTCTAGTCCATCGGAGTGGACTCCAATCCCAATCCTTCATCCGTCACAGAACCATCCTTGTAGAGTCCCAGTGATCCTTCGACGGAATCAAAAAATCATGGTTTTTGCCAGCATAGCTGGGACTAGTGTAATCAGTCTCCAAGGGGAGGTTAACATTTCGCAGTATCGTTAAGTGACCGTACTCTAGCGTTTGCCACTGGCTAGTTTCGCATAAGCGTAGTGCCGTGTTAGCACCCAGTTAATAGTCGAATAGATCCAACGGTAGCAGATTGAGCATAGTTTCAAGTCCAGCCGAAGGTGTAGTACGAAGGGCCCCAGTTATGACAATAGAAGCCATTCTTTGTACTTTCGCCAGCAAGTTATAATAAATTGTTTTACTGAGTTCCGACCACCATACGCATACACCGTACACTAGAACGGGTCGTACGATAGCAGTGCAGATCCAATACAGTGCTTTTGGTTGCAGGCCCCAGCTCCTATTGGTTTTCTGCACGAACAGAGTGCTATAGTTGCTTTATTTACCCTCTCTTGAATGTTAGGTTTCCAGCTATGTTTCCTATCAAGCAACGACCCAAGGATTTAGCCTTTTCAGTCAAAGTGAGCTGTCTATCCCGTACCATGGGAGGGTCAATAGAAGGAATGGTACGTCTTCTAGTAAAGAGCCCCACTGAGGTTTACCCAGTCTGTTAAAGTAGACAAAGCGTATAGACAGTAATTTAAGCATAGTTGAAGTGAGATTAATTGGCCTAAGATCGTTAGGTCGTCCGTGCATGTCCTCGGCATAAACGTACCCCGGACGTCTTAATCCTCTCTAAGTAATCTCTTAAGAGTTCCGGCAAGTCTGCAGGAATAATTCCATCAGGTCCAGCTGATGGCTCAAAAGTAGAAATAGCCCATAATATCTTCTCACGAGATAGAATAGATTCGCTGTCACACGGTTCTGTGGGACTCGTGGGACCTTCAGGTAGGGATGTTACCGAACTTCCCAGGAAATGCGCGTCAGACACTCAATAGTTTCAATGCTAGAGGACGTCCGCGATCCATCTTCCTTTTGAAGGAAGCTGGGCATAGATGGATTTGATGCCAACATTTTCCAAATCTAGAGATCTCGAGGACCCCTCGATACTTTGACAGAAGTTTCTCCAAGCATTACGTTTAGCTGATCTTACCTCTTTTTTTGAAGAATTAAGATGTTTTTTTTGTAAGATATCCACCCTGACTCCATCCTCGAAACTTTAGCCTTATTAACGCTTCTCCTGCACACGACTCTTAGCTCGGAGATCTAGTTGTTCCACCATTAAGGTTTTCGCTTGCCAGAAAAAGAAGTAGCAGGACACGATTCAGATACCGCTGCCCTCATAGCTGCCGTAAAAGTGTTTACCATCTCATCCACCTGTTGTTCATTGTCTGTCAGATTAGGTAAGGATGACATTGACAACCCTTCAGCGAGAGCAGGACGAAATCTAATTAGATAAGACAATTATAAGACAATTTCAACCATAAACGGAAACTGTGCTACTGTTCATAAAGACTAGAACTGAACAAAAACAAGAAATTTGATTCAATTGAATTATGCTAATGAAAAATTGCTTTCTTCAGACAGTTTTTTTTTAATTTTATTTGTTGTTTTTTTACAAGAAACGAGACAGAGGATTAGTTCAGGCGGACTCGAAATTGGAATACCCTTCACTTTTTAATCAAACTTTCCATATTGTGAAAGGTATAAAAAACTGAATCGGTTAATTGTAAGTTCGGATAATCGACGCTCCACTGTACTCGTTAATTGTAAAATAAGAGGAGCGAGGTATTGTAACATAATAAGATCCAGAGAAGGTGGATTTTTAAGTACACTGAAACAAGGAATTAATACATGATAATATACTTTTCAGTCAAAATGCAACAACACAGAAAAGACAAAGACACAGCAAATCTTCTCTCATGGATCAGGATACACACCTACGCTTCAGTCTTCAGATTCATCTTTCAAATTTGTCCAAAGTCGTTTTGTCCACATAACCTACTACCTACACCTTTACACAAGAATGTCCATGAAAAAAATAATTGATTCCCACGACGACAGTTACAATAGAAGCGTTTTCAGAATTGTGTAGGAGTGCCTTCAATATCGACTAATTGATTGATCCCTTATCTAAGATATCCAACCTATTTTCTAGATGTATCCAAGAAATCAAGTCAATCTACCTGTGTTCAACGAAAATGTTTCGTCGCACAAAAATGATATTTTGTTATCTTTTTACTCCGGATAACATTACGTATCCATTAAAACTGAGCACATCTGATATGAATGTATTTAATTTGACACAACTTTTATTCCGAAATGTTATCTTATGCATTCAGAGATTCATTACTGGTCTGGGTGTTGTTGCTGGGGGTTGCTGCGGCTGCTGCTTGACATGTCGTCACCAACAGGCAGGAGGGCGAGCGCAACAACACAATGACTTTCACCTCAATTCGTCCTCGTCGTTGTCATTCGACCCAATTTGATGTCGCTCGCGTTGCCAATGAAAAACCGCATTATAGGTACGAACCTACACTGTGACTTTTTTTTGATTGACGGATTTTATAGCCTTCGGTGACGTCGTGAATTCTATATGCTTGACGATAAATGGATCGATGCTATTTATGGGGGCGCGCGCCGCACCAGGGCTGGCCTGCCTGAAAGATGTCGCAGGATGCCATCATATACCATACGACCAGTTCAATACTACTACACAACACACTACGTACTTTTGTGGCTGTACACTTTTGCACTTTGTATATTGCTCCTTATTATTAGGTATTTTTTGTTTGCTCTACGTGCAGAATATATTCGTTGTTGTCCTGGTTTGACGCATAGCTATATGGTTAGCGGTAGAAAAAGTAAGGATTTCAGTGAAACAAAATATGAAACGCGAATATACATCCGTCTCCTTACCACCTCAGGATATGCATAAAGCATAACGTATAGTATCATATCAAAGGGGACGCCGAGTACATTACATATCCGGTGTTTGTTTCTTATTTCAAGGACCCTCAACGGAATAAATCGCGTTTGAATGGAAAATGTTCGTGTCTCCCGTAACTTATCATCTGTATCTTTCCAAAGCCATAACTACGTGAATAATTTAAGTTGCCACTTTCTTTTTCATTTTTTAGAATCTAAGATTCTATCATTAAATTTGCTAAGGAAAAATTGGATCGGAAAACTCTGAAAAAGGACATAAAAGGACACTAATAAATACCTGACAAATTAAAATGTTTATCCCTTAGGCGATGAAAATTAAAAATACTCTCACAATATTAATGTGTACACAGCGAACCTTCGTACAAATAATTGAAACAAATGTGTTTATACTTACTGTTATAATTAGTAAAGTAGCATCTACAACAGTAGCGAAAAGTATTTTTCCATAATGCATAACAACCAAGTCTATTCTTGATATAAAAATTTTAATTCCTTTTCAAGATTGAAGTCGGTTTGGTACATTTGCAGACTATGTTTTTTTTTTTCATTTATACGTATTATTCAGAAACTGGATGACTCTGTGCTTTATTCCTATATGCCGTTCGAAAGCTAAGATACTACGCCAACTTTTGTCAACTTTGCAGATTTGCCACTACAATGTACCGTTACTTTTAATTTTGTTTAATTTTGACATTAAAAATTGAAATTGATATTTCTGCAAAATTCAAAACGTCGTATCTCGGAAGATACGAAACCGTTCGAAACGTTCGATATGTCCTTTTATTGGAAATTTTAAGTACTTTCAGAAGAATATGAAAAGCATTGATTTGGCTAAAGTGGAAGCTATAAAATAGGAGTTTTTCAAAAAAAGCCGTGTTTTTTTACAAGAATCACAAAAAGGCGATTACTCCTTAACGGTAAAAGCTAGAGAAATAATTTTGGCGACATTTTTCCTAAAACATCCTATAGAGTCTACCATTGGTCTATGGCTAACCAGTTGCGGGACACCCTGTATAATTTTTGTCATTTTGCAACGCTTTGCAATAGCAGATTAGCTCTGGTGTAATTCATTAATGGGAAGCAAACTATAATTTAGTAATGGAATCAATATTAGAGTTGTGCTCGCGCCCCCCTTCCCTGATCGTCACGCCTCCCTAAGGGGCGCGCCCCCCAGTTTGGGAATCACTGATCTAGTCAGTGCTTTTTATGTTCCCCGGGCTATATTTATATTCTACTTGTGATTTGAAAGAAATAGACTAAGAGATCAGTCGGTGTCTTACGTCACGGATTTTCTTCTTAGCAAAGTATCATCGTCAGTTATTTTCATATCCATCTTTGAAAAAAAGAATTACGGTTTACGGTTTGGATAAACATTTCATCCAAAGTGAACGAAATATAGTTGCTAAATTTTAGTGCTGATTATGATTCAAGTACCAAATGAATCTTGATTAAATAATTTGCAAGACACGGAAACATGCCATTCGTTCTTTACATGGTGGCTAACTAGGCTGTATTTTTCACCAAATCTATCTCTTTCAAGTAAAATTCCATTAACTTCCCTGAGATACAGATACCTTCATGTGATATATTCCTTTATATCCCATAAGTATTATGTGAATTTCGATTTTTTGAGTTTTACATTTCGCACTTAACTGTTGGTAGAATAGACCCAGATCAGATCTTGTCCATATATTGCTAACAAAATTTATTTGATTTGTACCAAAATTTGAAGTGCTCTGACCATTGACACCCCCTCACTCCTCATAACATTTTTCAAAAAGGCATGCCAGTAACTTCTTTTCAAATTGAGTCAGGCAGATAAAATTTTGTGTAGTTTGTTTCGTCCTCAGTACAGTTAGCGGTCAGAGTCATAATTTTCCAGATATGTATTTGCAAAGAACGGAATTTTCATCCCTTTGCTACCCCTCCCCCCTTAACCCATGACGCAAAATAGTGTGACTTTTTACTGCGTATATTGGGCAGTGTATTTAACAATTTGGCATCAAACTTTTTTTAATGCTTGGGTTTGGGGCTTGTTTGGACTAATTGTACTATTATTGGATTGTATAGGCAAAACACACACGTGGAGCCTCCATGGGTCGAGCGCTAGACTACTGTCTTATCATATTATGATACTCATTAAAAGTATTTAATTATTATCATGTAACTTACAAATTACCTCAATTAATTTTAAGAGTAGTTGATTAGATAAATCACAAAAGACGCTTACCTGAAAATAAACAAAATAAAGCAATTAGTTATATTCCAAACAAAAAATATAAAATATTTTTTAATTATATCAGAATTACTAAAAACAGTAGATTTGATTGTTTCATTTAAACTATTTCTCTGGCTAGCGCAAAGCAAGCCGAAAAAATATAACGAAAGTTTCGAAAACCCAAATAAAGGAAAATCATAGTTTTGTTGGTCTAATTCAATAAAACAATATGTTTTTCATTAAATATAACGATTTTTTTTTTAATTTTGACCAAAAGTTACACTTTTTTTTTTCAGCTATTTTTTGGATTGCTTACTTTTTGCGGTCATGTAATCGTAACAATAAAAATTAATTTGTATGACTAATCTGCAAAAAACAATGATTCTTTGTTTTTTTAGGATCGAGTATGGCCTCCACTTTTTGATATGCAGTCTCGAAGCCTGGATGGACCACTTTCAATAAGCCGATCGACGCTTTCTTTTGATATCTCGTCCCAACATATTTGTATAGCAATTGAATCAGCTATTGCTGATTGTGTATGTCCACTTCAGCTGTCCGCATCCAGCGTTTTAATTGATCCCAAAGATGTTCTATCGGCAGGCCACTTCATGACTTCAATATTGGTCTCTTCGAAAATAAACATTGTCGCCCGGGCAGTATGTGCTATGTGGTCCAACGCCTGTTGTGAAAAAGGAATGATATGTGACCTAACAATCCTTTCAATATAACTTTCGGACGTGTTTGTCCCGTTATAGGATAACAAGGTCAGTTTTGCCTTGCAAGCTAATTCCGCCGCAGACCATCACACTGGGACCGCCTTGCCTCTGAATTTGATTAATGCACGGATCCCAAAATGCTTCTCCGGTTCTCCGCCAGACTCTTATGCGTCGGTCGTCACTGTTGCATCTCCCATTGGATATGTCGACGAGCAAATCTTAAACGATTCCGCAAAAAAGTCTCACATATCGGTCTTCTGCGGGGATGGTTATTCGAACTCGGTCTGAACCATGACGACGGGAGACACTTCCTGTCCCCTGGTAACGGTTCCAAAGATTTTGAATGGGTCTTCGCGAATACCCTAATTGCAGGGCACCGAACGTTGCGAAAAAACTTCCTCCAATATTTCTAAGGATCTGGACGAAGCATTTAAATTTAAATGGCGCCGAATTGCTTGCATTTTGTATTTTACAGATTCTCCTTATCTTTTAAAGTGCAACAACTAATGTTGCAGTTAAAGAATTTGGCGAAAACTGATTCTAAATAAAAATGAGAAATAAACAAAACTTCCCGGTGTATGACTCGTGACACCAAAAGAACTGTTTAAGCCAGTTTTGTTGAAGCTAATGTTGACGAATCATACTGTGATAACTCACATCAAATGCAGGTACGGAATGGCATGAATGAATTATCGCACTAAAAATTCGCCAAAGGACGTTGTTAAAGTCAACGGACATTAGTGGCCCTTATTTTGTTGTGAGCAGTATACATACATGTTTCTTTTATGTTAGCTTTCGATAGCAAGCGGCATTATATCCAATTGCAAGATGCAGTTGTTGGGGTTAAAGGTGCAATTTTTGGTGTTTTGGGCTATATCTCGAAAACGGTGAGTCGCAGAGAAAAAAGTTAAGTAAGCATTAAACCTTTCTAAATATCCTATTTAATTGCCCAGACTTGCATATGCAATATTAGATATAGCTAATTTAAAAATCAGAAATTTCACATAGAAAACATCCAAATAGTCTAAGAAAATTGGACCAAAATATGGCCATCGAACGGCAAAAATCCTACATCGGAATTTTTTTTTGATTATGGCTGGGGATGGTCGCCAGATTATGACATTAAAAGTCCCAACCGATTGGGGATCCGCAACCTTAAAAAAAGGGGGAAAGGGGGACATTTTTTCGGTTTTTTGCGATTATTTTAAAAACGGTAAGAGATACAGAAAAATGGTCTGAGGACGAAATAAACTACATAAAATTACCTTTGTAATGAGGTAGGACAACTTTGTTCTACAGTTTATAAAATGAGTAGTATACGTAGAACAAACTCCTAATGGGTCACTTTGTATGGGAGATACCCTTACTTTTTATCCGAATGAGCTGCTTTTTGGTCGGTGGGGTGACTATGACTTCCAATCCCAACAAACCAAAATTTAGCACTCTGCTCCAATTTTGGGGGGAGTTATGGAAATGCAGTTTTGACAAATTCAAATGGGGGATAATGGGGGACCTTGAACGAAGCGACTCAATGCTTACCTTAAAATTATCTTGAAATTATTGTGAACACTTATACAAAATTTTACGGCTGAACTAGTATTATTTCAGAAGTTATGGAGCTTTTAAAAAAGGTCTAAAATGAAAATATTCTAATTTTTGTTCTAGTCTAACGCCGAAATATTCAATTTAACTATAATGTGTTATATATCATTATAAAGGCAATTTTATGTAGTTTATTTCGTCCTCAGACCATTTTTCTGTATCTCTTACCGTTTTTAAAATAATTGCAAAAAACCGAAAAAATTCCCCCTTTCCCCCTTTTTTTAAGGTTGCGGACACCCAATCGGTTGGGACTTTTAATGCCATAATCTGGGGACCATCTCCAACCATAATAAAAAAAAAATTCCGATGTAGAATTTTTGCCGACCAAATATGCCATTTTTCTTAGACTACACACACCATAATTGGTATACGTGTATGTATCTATAGATTGGCTATTAGCATGTACGCTGTTGTGTTGATGTTTTCTATGTGAAATTTCTGATTTTTAAATTAGCTATATTTGGATAACTGTTAGGAATTCGACCTATGCATGTAAGATGAACTTTAAAGGAAATTGTGTAAGCTTTCATTCTTGCTCAGACATATTTTTGTAGAGTTCGCAGTTTCGGAGATATAGCGGGGATAGCGCTGATAAGCACAAGAATGGGAATGGGATATTTCAACCCGCTCTCCCAACGTTAGCGCACTCCCCATGACCGCGTGCTTTTAGTATGTTTTCCTCGTAACCATCCCTTATAAATTCATGAAATAAAAAACCGTCACCCCCTCCCGATTTTCCACAATGTTGGTCTTTATACTTATAAATGGGAAAAATTAAATTTGGAAGTTTGGTTTAAGCTCTTGAACTTTTGACTGATACAAGACCAGGCAACAGGTAGTATATCAAATGAAATCAATGTTTGTATGTTTTACTCCGCACTATTCCTTATAGATCCGTGAAATAAAAAACCGTCACCCCCTCCCGATTTTCCACAATGGTTGTTTTCATTCTGATGAATATAGAATATTACTTCGTTTAGTCTCTTTTAACTCTCGAATGACAGGAGACAAGCCAAGAAGAAGTGTATTAAATTAAAGCAAATTTAACGCTTACTAACTTTGCCCTACAAAAGTTCTTGGAAAAACAATTCGATGAGACACACACAATGGAATGAAAAAATTTTTTTTTAGAGTTTTATTAACCAAAAAGAACCGTTAGGAGTTTTGCATATGCAAGTATGGGCAAATAAATAGGATATTTAGAAAGCTTTAATGCTTACTCACAACGTTTTTCTCTGCGACCCACCGTTTTCGAGATATAGCCCAAAACACTAAAAATTGCACAAAATTGCACCTTTAACCCCCCGCGTTAGCGCACCTCTCAGCTCCGAGTAAAATTAGTACCTTTAGCTCCTAACTACTCCTAACAAAATACCGAAAAAAAATCGTCACCCCCTTCGATGTTCTCTACACCCGCTTTTTATGCTTTCATTGCTTGGCCTATCAGTGTTTTCTTATTATAAGTAGAAAACCTGCTGAGGGTTAAAGATATTGGTAAATTATCAAGAATAATTCAGTAAAAAGTACAAATAGCATTATCCTTCTTAATTTTTTTTACTGCATGCGACTGTTTTCATCACTCTCCTAAACCTTTAGAGTCTGACCCTCTTGTGTCATAGAGCTTAAAGTAAGCAACGACTATGATGGCCTCCAGATCATGTTTATTGTACCTAAAATTTATCATGACTTTACGTAAACTCTTTTACTGAATTCATTTTATACATCTTATTTCACTACACTAAATTAAAACAAAAAAAAACATTTATCATTGTTCATACGTATATAAAACTCTATTTTGAAAATCTTCAACTGTGTGTTTCTTAACGCGATTTATTATTCTCTTGATGCGATAAAGTGACAATATTACTTCCAAACATTTATCTACTTCCAAATCTGTGAAAATACGATTTCCGTGTATGTATATGATAGACATGCTCGAAGAAGTAAAATCCGAAAGAATTACAATGGACAGGATAGCGAAAATAGGGTGATTTATGTGAAAGCTAAGGAACTGTATTGGGTAATCCTCTTTCAATGGACGGTACATAACTTCTTTAGTGAAAGCCTGTGTCCCAGAATGAAGGGCTTAAGCGTAAACTTACAGAGAAACATAAGTTTTGTTGACTTAGGCCTATTATAGTGTTTCTAGCTAATTTTGGAATGAAAAGACGTCCGATTTTTGCGATACAGGGTACTCTTTTTTTTGGGTCCCCATACAAATCATAATAAAGGAAACTCTTGAAAATGTATCCTGGCTATGGCTTGGATCATTTTCTTTCATTATTCACAAGAACGCGAACAATTTGCCTTGTCATACTATTTATCAGTTTATATGGGTTTTAATCTTAATTAGAAATTATGCCCTATATAAATCGAGCGGAGATTTCTGGGATATCTCAGTCTTCTTTGAACTTGCTCATATGGGCACAACAGTTAGCCTTTGCCGAAACGGGAAATTTTGATCCGAATGTGTTTTAAAAGGGATTCAGACTATCGACAGGATTTATTAAATCCTAGATTTTGTTAACAGTTGTATGATGTACCATATTGTACTGCAATTCGAATAATGCAAGTACATTCTACGATGCATTTTGAATTTATTGACATATAATTTATTCTAGTAGGCGGGTTTCGAATCGCGTAATCTAGTGGTTTTACTAAATCCTGACAGTAGTGTGAATCCCCTCTTACTTGGACTACGATCCTAAATCGGTAAGTAAAATGCAGTTAATAGAAACTACTCATTTATCAGTCAGTTAATAGAAATTTCTCATTTATCGCAATGACATCGACAAGTCTTCGATTTCATGCCGATAACTTTAATCCAATTATGTATCAATCAATCAAATAGACGAGTCTTCGATCCTAAAGCGAAAACTTCATCCAATTGTCTTCGAATCCATTCAAATCGAAAAGTTTTCCCATAACGGTTCCATTCGTCGTATTGTTCCCGATATCTAGAAGAATGGAAGGGTCTCCGATTCCATGTCGTTTCGAAAATAATTCTTCGATTTCATTACAGGGTGTCCCACAACCGGATTTTCCATATACACCTACGGTAGATTCTACCTACAGTTTGTTATTGGACAAATGTCGCTCGAATTATTTCCCTAACTTTTACCGTTACGGAGTAATTGCATTTTTTTGCAGATCTTCTCTGCGGAAAACAGTCGTTTTTAAGCTTCTAGATGGTTCAAAATTGTAACATGCAATTTCCAAAAAAAAAAATGCCACATTTGACGCATTCAATATCTTACGAGGTACACCCGTTTGAAAGTAGGAAAGTTTAAAAATAATTTCTTACTGTCAAAATCAAAACCATATTTCCTCATTATGTTACCTTTCGAATGACGTTATACAAATAGGTAAACTTAAGTCATGCATGTTTTTGAATAGCAGGTGTGAAAGGGTAAAAAGTAGGCTATTAATAATACTACGCAGATGTCATTTTAAAAGGAAAAAAAAGTTAACATCAGGCTTATTTTGGTTATTTTTAAAGTGTCTACAGCTACAAAGATTTAAAAATTATTTTGAAAAAAAAAATAGTGGCTAGGTTAAAAAAAGGACACGAATTTAGCTTTAATCCAAGATAGGGATATTTAGTATCAAAGCAAAGGGGACATTTAATTTCCATTCGTTTTATTTTTCAGGCACTGATGATCGAGAAAATTTGCTTCATTTATCGTTTTTATTGATCCCTGGCCATAATCATGCATTTGTGTAATTGTTAATATTAAAGTTAATTCTTTACTCTTCAAATAAAACCACTTCAAGTATGCGAATATAATTTTCTTGAAAAATCACAGCTTTGTTCAGTTTGCAGAATTCCCTTTTCTATTTAAACACGCACAATTGGTAGAAATTTTTAGACTCTGATCATATCCTTAATATATCGTTCGGAAGCCTACATAACGGGCTAAGTTTTGTTAGCTTTTCAGGCATGTCATTTAAATTAACAATTACATAAAATGGATTTAATTTTGATATTAAAAGTTGGTTTTGAATTTTTTGCATGATTCAAGCGATGGTAGCTTCCTGAGCTACACAAAGAGCTTCGAAGCGTTTGAGGTTCCATTTTGAAAATGTTATGTTGCTTCAGAATACATATGTAAGTTGTTGGTTTTAGTAAGACAAAAGATAAAAAATCCAAGCTCTTACAGGTAGTCCTGGTTTTTGACAAACTTTACAAAAACTGCTACTCCTCCTTAGCAGTAAAAGTAAGAGGCAAAATTTGGACAACATTTTTCCAGTAACAACTTGTAGAATCTAGGATGTCTATGGCGAACTGATTGCGGAACACCCTGTATATATTAAATTCTCGCGTCCCAATGATTATGGCCGAACTCCTCCGAAACGGCTCGACGGATTTTTAAGAAATATTTGGCAAGTCATGAAAATTGGTCGTAAAGTTTAACGCTTTAGGTGCCCCCGCCCTCTTTTTGTCAAATCAAGACCGTATTATTATCCGAAGGCAACATCCATATAAACGCAAATTTTTATCAAAATAAAATTTTATGAGATGATTTTCCGATGAAAAATGTGTCCATGTATGGGAGCCTAATCTGATGCAATTATTACACAGTTGTATTAAGAACACACCATTTTCTGATACAACGGGCGGTCGCGCGGTACGGCAAATTTTAGGAGCAACCGTTTGGGTAGCCCTAGCACTCGAAAAAAAAGTTGGAAGGAAAAATTTAATAACAACTTCGATTTAGTGGAAAGGAAACCTACAGATAAAAGGTAAAGTGGCGAAATAGAATAAGGCATAAGGGTTTTTCTAGGTAGAGAAGCACATCAATTTCTAAATCAAAAAGGCGTTAAAGATTAATTTATGTATCAACTGTATCATTAGTTTTGTTTTGAAAGTTGTATTTATAAAACGGGAAGTCCTTGCGAAGGTTTGAACAGCCGACAATTGCTACAAGGTATTCAGAATCCTAAAATGCTGAGTAAGAGTTGCTTAAATTGTAAGTCTATAATTCTATAATAAGCACTCGCCCTCTACTTCCGAAAAGCATAGTGAGTCAATTCGCTCAGTTATGCGCTAATCAATTTCTTCCTTAAAAAGAAATTAGAGAATTATGTGCTAATATCGTCTCCAAATGAAAATTTAGTACCTCTTCTTTTGACCAGCATTACGGATTTTAATTGGACCTGCTATGCAAGATCCTTAGTTTAAATTTTTAAATAGAGGACGAAATTATAGAATGTAATTTTATTATTGAGTTTATTTTGTAAGTTCTAAAATGTTAGTATATAGTGTATTGAATCGCAGGAGAAATTGATATTAAATTAGAAATAACACTAAGCACATAAAAGTGTTTTAAACAAACTATCCTGTGAGAAATTTAATGCAAAAATCTTCATCACCATTTTTTCAGGTGTTTTCTAAACCTTCCATAAAATTTTGGCAGCAATTAAAGTTCAATTCGCCCCATTTCCTTCTTGACTATACTACCTATAGTAGTAGTAGGAGGAAATCGGGCAACAAAAATGTTGTTAGGAAAGGGGTTCCAAATTTGAGAAAGGGCAATTCAAAACAATCTATGTCCTTTTAACGATAAATGACGGGTGCATGCGTTTTACTCCTTTCACTCCTGGATACGTAATACATATATATAACTTTTATTGCAAAATTTATGTCTTTCAGACGAAATGTTTTAAAATTCATTAACTTCCCAGAGAAAACTTCGTACGAAGTATCCTTACTAACGGTGAAGCATTGCGGACAGCAACAATTCTATAAATTATGCATTTAAACCCAGAAGTCATGAAGCGCTGAAACACGGAAAATATGTGCTTTTTGGTGGCGAAATATTTCCTTGAATGAGATTGATTGATCAACATGAAACATAGATGGTTAGGATTCTCACAAAAAAAAATCATAATAAAATAATAATTTCAGTTTTGAAGGTCTAGGCTACGCAAAACGCGAAATTAGGCTAGTTCTGCTATCCGTCAAGCACCCCTTCCTACCGCCCCCCCCCCCCCCCCCCTCAAACTCCCGGCATCGCCCATGATTTTCAACAAACTACTGAAGAAATCCGGCTAATTGAAGTTTATCTTCAAAGATGCCCAGCATATACGATTCCAGTTGAACCAGGCAGATTGATAGTAGAATAGATAGTAGAACAAATTTGTTCCCTTGACCAGGGCGGCGTAAGTGCATACTGTAAATTTACTAAAAGTTCTATTACTTTTTCATTACGCATATTAGGCCAGTCATTTTATGATTTTAAAAATAAAATAACAGGCGCGACAATCCAACATTGGACTAAGGCCGCAGGATGTGTTAGTGGCATCCTATTTCCAAGATCTTATCTGCTTTTTGTTGAGGTAATGGGATCAGCATCACGCTCAGCAGTGTTATTTATCCCCATAAATGGGTACTCGTTTAATATCTGAGTGAGATCATAGTCCGTCACAAGCTCGTGAGTTCGAAAAACACCATGGGACACGGTGAGATTCGAACTCATGACCCTGTGCACTGAAGGCTCGCGCACTAACCGCTAGACCAGCCAGACTACTATGATTTTAGGTCGCAATAAATAGCTCGGCTCTGGTTTTTTGGGATATTGTTAGGGTAGATACCAGAAGTGTACCACCAAATTTGCAACTTCGAAAAACTTGTGCTAACCCCGTGACCCTCAAGAAACCTCAAAATTTTCGGACTTTTTTCATATTTTGGTTTATAATTTCCAAAAGCTGCTGAATGTCGTCTATTGGATTTTTAAAGCTCACAAAACCTTCTTTAATTTGATTCCACCTCCAGCTTTGTAGGTGCAAAGGATCCCAAGGTACAGCACTTTAAACATTGTTTTTTGTAAAAAAGTTCGAAATTGTAATTTTAGTCATTTTCCGAACTAAATATCGGCTTAAATGCGCATTCTACGGAGAAAGTCATGTTACACGAAGTTATAAACCAGTTACTTAGCTGTATATATGTCGGAACGAATGGAATCGAACCATGGGGTAATAGGGCTGCCCCTGAAAATTAGGTTCTTCTAATATTTTGTTTTCTTTATGTACCAATATTAACCAAACTTCACCCAAGTGTGTTCCTGGTTAAGCCTCAAAAAATATCTAGGAACGGATGAGATAGGAACACTCCGTCACAGGGCTGTCATACAAACCAACTCCTGGAAATTAGGTTCTTCTAGGAAAAACTTTTTTCTTTATCAACCAATCTTAACCAAACCTCACCCAAATGTGTTCCTAGTAAAGCCTCAAAACATATCTAGGAATGGATGGAATCGGAACATTATGTCATAGGGCTGTCATACAAACCAACCCCTAAATATTAGATCCTTGTAAGATAAAGTTTTTTTTTAATCTTAACCAAAATTCATCCAACTGTGTTCCTGGATTAGCGTCAACGCATCCAGGAACAGATGAAATCGGAACACGTCATGGAGTACGTCGTATTGCTTTCTTAAAAAAAAATCATCTTTTAAAATGCTGTATCTTGGGATCCTTTGTACCTGCAAAGCTGGGGTTGCACTCAAATTAAAGAAGATTTTGTTAGCTTTAAAAGTACAGTGGACGACATTCTTATGGGAAGCACCTTTTAAAAGTTACAAACCAAAATATGTAAAAAGTCCGAAAATGTTGAGGTTTTTTGAGGGTCACGGGGTTAGCACAGGTTTTTCGAAGTTGCAAACTTGGTGGTACACTACAGGTATCTATCCTAGCAATATCCCAAAATCCATAGAGCCGAGCTATTTTTTGCGACCTAACGCCTTATATATTTCGGTTTATTGACTGGCCTATATGTTTAGTAAAATTTACGAGCTAATATAAGCAAGCACCTTTGAAAAACATTTCTACCTACGCCTTTGTATTTTTACATATTAAATATGTATAAAATGCAATAGTGTGAAGAAAATGGCGCCATTATTTCTGGCCTAACGCATAGAATGTGTTAGCATGGTTTCTCTTAGTTGTTAAAAAAAAACTTTCTTCTTTATAAATCAATATTACCCAAACGTCAATCAACGATAACCTAGTAAAGCCTCAAAAAGCCTAATCTAACATTACCCAAGTGTGTTCCTAATAATCTCGAAAACCAAAATCCCACCCGTTCATGAACCCGATATTACTAAATCCGCCATTATAATATCCCGTCCACTAGAAACCCCGCCGTTTTAAAATCCCGCTAGTGGATAGTGGGAAAAAAGTCCTACCCGAAAGAGGGGGAAATGGGAGGAGATAATTTGTTAGTTTTGGGCGACTATTTAAAAAACGGCCATGCGATATCCTGGGCCGTGTTTTATCGTTTCTGTTATTCTTAGAATTTGCTTCTGATATTTCTACATTTACATAGAAAAACAGAAATAAAATGATTCATTTTAAGATGCTTAAATATCTTATTTATCAATCATTCATCACAGCAGAAGCAAAATTTAACATTAAAATATTCCTACCACGTCTACTACTATCAATATGAAGATTACAAATCTAATTCCTCTACTAATCAGCATAGAAATGAACTAATATTTAAATGCCATTTTACGCAATTCGCTGTATAACCTTTTGCAAAGAATCAATTTATCCACCGAAATGCCACATGCATCAAAGATAATATCGTACTAATATTCTTTATGTTAATTTTATGACTACTTGCGTAAGTTTCCCCGCAACGAGCGTAACTTAACTATTGACTCGACTCATTAACATTCAATCTATTATTCTGGCGTAAACTTCATTCATTTGCAAGTAATATTTTCACATAGTGTTAACGTTTCTTGATTCAATTCGTCCAATTTGACGAAAAGCGAAATGCAACAACAACAACAGCGGAAGAAGACTATGTACACATCACTTCCAATTGTTCATTTGTGGATACACAGCTACGATGTGGTGAGTAACATGATGTCACCATCAACTTCATTAAACAAGAATACAAATTATGTAGTGTGTTTGAACAGATAGCAGACAATGGTTATAGTGGAGAATTTATTGCATATTACTATGATGACTTGGAAACGACGGAATATGGTAGCTCGTTTTAGGAATAATAATTGACGTCAATGCAGTTGACTCAGTCTGTGGTCAAGATCTATGGAAATGTTTCGACTACCTCGTGATCCTGGAAGTTTGGAGTCAACTTACCGAATGTGTTTCAGTCGATATACGTTTACCGCCTCGCAAAAATGACACCAACTGTAGTAATCCAAAAAATGTACACTACACACAGAAATCTATCTGTACCTTTTGCCCGTATAGGAGCAACAGAATGCCTGAAATTCCGATCAAAATATCTGACGCCGGCGCTAATCAGAAAATATGACTGCACTATTAACACTCTCTCGCAACAAATGGACAACAACTAGATAGAGAATGATGCCAAATAAATTCACACTAATGAATATTTTTGCACAATAATACAATTTTTATTCAAAATCACAAACTTCACAAAAAATTGACTTTTGCCGTTTTCCTAAATATCAGGGGAGAGAGGGCTCGTCAAACATTCAACGTGATAGCGTGCACACTGAAAAAAATCTGAAAAGACATTCCAATTCGCGAAAATGCTTCACGTATATTCACAGGTTGTACGGCGCGTCGTCACAGAGAAAATTGTCGATTTTCCAAAAGCAACACAACACATACACTGTATACAATATTGCAAATATACACCGTCGTCGTACACCCGTTTCGAATTCAATTCTCGCCGTATATATCGTTCGTTAGGGGGGTTGAATGTCTTTTGTGAAAACTTTTTTTTTCGCCGCCTTTATAGTGGCACACTATATTAAAAAGAGATTGCGAAAAATATCGTGCAAAAATTTCAAAAACCTTCTACAACTCTTGCATATTAAATTAAAAATTGTATTTTAATTTCTATCGTAACCCGTCAAGCGAGCACAAGTTTTTTGTAATGCTCCCGCGATATAAAGAAATCCAATGCGATCACAATACACAGAAACGAATTACTACTCGTCGATTAGAAATTTTTCTTCAAGAAACACACAAATTATAATGTGTGTGAATATCTCTTCCGACAGCGCACAATAAATGATTCCGGACTATGTGTATAGGCCTTCCGTTCGTACGTAGCGATCTCCACTCAATGACTGATTAACTGGCTGCGGCGGCTCCACCGTTCCGTACGGGCAGGTGGTAAGGTCATTCCGGGCTCCCCGATTCTTCGCTTCGCCGCGACACGGATATACATTGATATGTATATCGGGTAAAAGCTTCAATACACCTCCAACAAGCCCCAAAATTAATGAAAAATCCTCGGGAATAGAATATACCAACGTGCGGATATATGGGGTGGTGAGAGAACACGAAATGTTTCCAGCACGTTCGCTTTCTGGACGACGATGCACGGACCACCCTCCGAAATAGGAGTTCGCAAATTGCCCTGGCACAGAATGGCGGTACAGAATGGCGGTACAGAATGGCGGTTGCCTTGAATGGCGCCTAGATGGGGGGGGGTTTACTCTTTCAAACTTACTGGAAATGTGCGGTGGAAGCATATGTTCGGGTTTCTTCTCGACCTGAACGCATGGAAGCAACGCAGCAACAAATTGCTCGTGTCGGTTAGTTGTGGAAGGACAAATGTATATTGGAAAGTTCGCCGGTGATTTGATTGCGGCGAAAGGACCTTCGCATCAAAATAGAGCGCATACTCGGAATTTGATGTTTTGAAAAGAAATAGCAGTGGCGTTACGAACTTCTTTGAAAAGCTCGGAAGGATGAAGGATTTGCAAGAGAAAGGATTATAGGGACGTATAGAAAAGGTTAGTTTTAAACGGTAAAGTGATTTTAATTTGCTTCAAATTAATTAAATCTATTAGTGTAAAGATGTACTGTTTTTTTATTTATTTTAATTTATTTAACAACTTTTCAGATACAATTAACATTTTTTCAAGTCGAATTAGCAACAGCATTTCAAGTGTGGTATTTATCTCTTTATTTCAAGAAGAATCATGGTAAGCCTTTACCAGCACTCGAAATCTTTAGTGCGATTTAGATCAAAATTTGCCGTTGCAATCAATGAAACAATTAAAATTTAACATATTATCGGAACAAAGTAAAATTATTGTCTTTTAATAAATTTTTCGATCCAATGGTCATAAAATTTTAAATTGTTAAGCTAAAACATCATATCCCACAAAACAAAAACAGCCAAGTTTTGAAGGTTGCCGCGAAAGAAAAATCATCAGCTGCAAAAAGAATTGATATCACTATACAATCTGACACTCGTGTACAGTTTAGGTACACACAGGGTATCCGGAAACTACCGCCTAAACGCACCGGAAAATGATTTCTCATGTGATTTCCAGCAAAAAAGGAGTAAGGGACATAACCCCAATTCTTGGGCATTCAGCTGCTACAGTCATTTGAAGATTTTTGAAAAATTCATTATCTCACAAGACTTCAACCTCAATATCTCTAAAGCACCGTTCGCACGATGGATTTGTTGTCCGACTTTTGAGCATTCAAACAACGTTTTACGACCGCTTCAACTTCCAACTTCTGTCCACACGGCCAACAAGTTTGATAGGATTTGTTGAAGTTGAATATCGTACGTGTGAACAGCCTTCCAACTTGTGAAAAGTTGAATCTAACAAGTTGGATGCCGTCCGGACGCGCCTTAAGAGTAGACTAGCTAGAATACCGAAACAAAATTATTATCACAGACCATAAATTTACCTAAAATATAAAACTAACCACACTTAAATCGGATAAGTGGTTTAGCTTTTACAGAGACTCAAAGTCATTTTTTTATGGTTTGACCCAAAAGCTAATTATTTTTCCACCTCAATTTTCTCCACCTTCTTGTACGATTCCCCATTATTTCTAATGTTTTAAGTGCAGAAAGCTAGGGTTAATTTTAGCTCGAATTCGTTCAAACTGCCCCGAATGTTCTGCAATTTGGTAACATTTATGCAAATTATGTCAAAATCGGGATTAAATTATATCCCCACCCAATATTCAATGTTGTGCCAAAGTAATGCTAACACAATTTTAAAGTAAGGCTCCAGGCGTGTCCAACAAGTGGCGCGCATGTCAAATGCGGCCCTAATAGTCCAGTCATATTAGCATTTCAAATAGAAAAAAATAGAGTAAGGCTAATTTTTGTTGTTTTTGAATCAGTGTGCTCCCAAAAATCTAAAACTCATTTTGCTAGAAAAAAATTGAAACGAGACCGAGGCTAATTTCGGGGGCGGCCGAAATTTGAATACCCTTCGCTCCCCTCGGGCTAAAAGTTTTTTCGGTCGTACCTACGACTTGTATTTAACCCCCCCCCCCCCCATTTTTTTTCATTCCGTCTTCTGAAATGTTCCGTTGCGTCGACAAAACAATATTTGTATGGGGTTTGGTTGGAATAAGTGGGCAAATAAAAATATTTACTCAGAAAATTTTATTGGGGGATGCGGGAGCATGGCCCCATGGCACGATTCCATTTGTTTTGATCTTTTTAGTTGCTTTAATGAATACACATTAATTCAAGGTTGTATGAAATTGGCGTAAAAAATGTTTCTTAGAAGAACCAAAATGGGGGGTTGGGTTTGTATGGCAGCCCCATGACCCCATTTCTGATCTGATCCATTCTTACATATGTTTTGTGTCAAAAATAGAAACACATTTGTGTAAAATTTGGTTGAAATTGGTGCACAAATAAAAAAGTTTTTCTTAGCAGAACCTAATTTGGGGGTTTGGGTTTGTATGGCAGCCCCATGACCCCATTGTCCGATTTGATCCATTCTCACATATGGATATGTTTTGTCATCAATAGAAATACATTTGTGTGAAAGTTGGTTGAAATTGGTGTACAAATAAAAAAGTTTTTCTTAGAAAAACCTAATTTGGGGGCACAAATGAAATATTGAAAAACGATACACGCGAATCCCGAAATTATTCTATCCGACAGAAATATAAACACCGGGTTTTAAATTCGCTTGAAATATAAATTTTTATTTTGTATGCATTTCGGGCAGTCTACCACCCATCATCAGCAACGCGATTAAAAACATCAACATTTTTAATCGCGTTGCTGATGATGGGTGGTAGACTGCCCGAAATGCATACAAAATTTATAAAAAAATAAATAAAAATTTATATTTCAAGCGAATTTAAAACCCGGTGTTTATATTTCTGTCGGATAGACTAATTTGGGGGGTTGCGTTTGTATGGCAGCCACTTGACCCCATGATCGCATTCCATTTATTTTTACTTATATTTTGTGACATTAAAAGAAATACGTTTTGATGAGGATTGGATGCAATCGGTGCCTAAAAAAAAGCTTTTCTTAGAAGAACCTAATTTGGGGGGTTGGCTTTGTATGGCAGCCCTATGAGCCCATTGTTCGAGTCCATCCATTTTTACATATTATTTGTGACATCAATAGAGATCCATTTATATAAAGTTTGGTAAAGATGGGCTAATAAACAAAAAAGTTTTTCTTAGAAGAACTTAAATTGGGGAGCTAGGTTTGTTTTGTATGGCAGCTCCATGACCCAGTTATCCAATTTTGGCGATTCAAACATACAAACAGCCTGAAACAATGGTAAGCACGTGTGCAAAATTTCAGCTCGTTAGCTTCAATACCCGCCGAGTAAAACGCGTCGCAACAGACAGACAGACGGGCATCGCCCAATCGACTACCCAAGTCATGCTGATCATATATGTATACTTTTTATATGGTCGGAGATGCTTCCTTCAATGCGTTACAAACTTCATGACAAAGTTAATATACCCTCTCACTCTATGAACGAAGGGTATAAAAATTGTATGCCAAAAACCGATTATTTGAACAGGAACGCATAAATCGTTTGAGAGTTTTGGGTTTTTATTGTGAGCCATAGATGAGGCCCATTTGGCATTTTATTGGAAGCCATAAAAGACGCAAATTTGTTGTAAATTGCACTACCGCTATGAAATTATCACGAGAATTGCAAAAAAATGTATTGAGCGGCTCCCTGAGGGGCACAGGGATAGTTATGGAATTCGCATATGTTGTTAAGAGCTTTACGAGCTAAAAATTCGGCCGTTATAGAGATATTCCCACAAAATGCCCATTTAACCGCTTGGCTACCTTTGGGGGGATGTGTCAAGGTCGTCCAACTATAGCTGAACTTCTGTCGCCATTAATAGGCGTATAATCATGAAAGTCTAAAAGTCGAGATCTGAGATATTTGGAGTAATCTTAAAAATCTCCCCATTTGATATCCATTATACGTATAGCCAAGTCCGCTAATAACATATCATAACTTGCTTTTGGTAAGAGATCATTCCTTTTTCACTTATTTATGACATTCGTTTTTTTTTTTAATTAATTTAGAAATAAATGTGGATACCCGGGTTCCTAAAAACATTTAAATGGGTATTTACCAAAAATCATCAAACACAAAAATAACGCAAAGTGAAACAACTCATTCGAATAGCATATTACGTATGTGTAGAACATGTCAGGGATAATACATTAGAAAAATGGAATCAATCGGTTTGACCAATCGAGAGGAACAACAAATTTGTGGCCCCTAGGGGTTACCGGGTATCCACATAATCAGTGTTAACGGCTCCAGCATGAACACGGACTCTGAATTCATACATACGGGTTTTTACGGTAATTTGGAAATTTCCTGCAAAGTTAAGGTTTAGACCGACATTCAGAAGAGCTGGTACAATGCTTAGAAATCAATGACCCTTTCATACGTTTAAAACTTTCATTTTTAGCCTTTAAAACTTTCGCTTGATAAAGAGACAACATTGGTAACCAGTTCACAAGTTGGTAGCAATCAGCACACGATTAGCATTAAGAACTCTCTGAGCTTCGAACAACAACATAGCAACCCATTGCATGCGTTAGTCGACAGTGGCTATGTTCACACACAACCTATATGTGTTCAAGAACAATAAACATACCAGATCACGCATTGCGCATTGTGACGTCACACTAGACCCAACATACAACACTTTGTTTATCATTTTCTTTACAAATTGTTCGTGAACTTGACAATTCTCGTCTACTACCGGTCTATTGTGACGTACATGCGCAGAACGAAAAATGTTTGTACAGCTATCCGCGTGATCTTGTCTGTCTATTGTTCTTGTTATGTGTTTGACTCCAAATTAATTTGACTACACCCCGCGAATTAATTTAAATGTCAAAAAATTGTCGATGCAAATATTTACCCGGCGGCGGCAGCCTACGACTTATTATGCCTGATGTGTAGCAGAATCTTCTGTGAAATTAATCTTAAATCAAGATATAGTACCAATGGTCTGTCTAGATCTATATGCCAACAAAAGGGTTAATTAACACGTTGGCATTATGAGAGAGTAATAAATACTGCGCGGATATTATATTCTCAATTGTATACAAAAATTAGATATTTGAAGTAAATTCGTTTATGTTTTTATATATGTAGTATGTGTGAACTGCGATAGTGTGAAAATGGTGTCATTTTTATTTTCTGATTCCCACTCTGGAATAACGCATGCAATGGGTTGCTATGCTTTTTCTAAGTATAAACCCCTTTCGAAACAAAAAAAAGTTGGGCAGCTTGGGGCAGCATAAGTCATTTTTTGCAGGTTTAGGCTTAGTATGAATTAGGCTTTATTATATATTCTGATAGTCTTCCAAAAAACATCAAGAAATTTTATAAGATGACAGACCCGTCAGTTAAAATCTCTACTTTTCGATATTAAAGAGCATTCGCCAGAGTAAAGCAACAAAACCTTAATTTGAACCTTATGGTGTGCTACTTCTACTATGCAGTGTACATTTTAGTGGAATTCTTCTCAATTTCTCCCAATTCGATATCCAATACCACTTTGTGAAACACCTTATACATACATGCATATTTAGTTATTTACTTATTCCAAATATAAACAAAAGTTAATTGTTTTTTATTGAAATAAAACAGATATGTATTTCTGTAGAAAAAAGAGCACATTTAAATTTTAATTTATGCATAAATCTAGGAAGATGCAATTTGTAGATATATAAAAAACCAAATCATGGAATACACTTACGGTCAAAATTATCGACTCAACCTAATAGCGCGTGTATTTGTACGTGTTTTTTGGAAAGTATGATAGTTATTCATAAAAGTCGTATGTCGTTTAAAAGTTCGAAACCTTAGCTACCTGTTGGTACCCTTTTTATCAACATTTGCTTTGCACTTTTTAAATTATTGCCACTTGTAACAAAAAACCCAGAAAAATTGAAGTTTCAGGTAAAGGTCAGGTCAGGTAAACTACCCCTATAAAAGCGCCCGTAATCGGTTTCTCATTATCAGTTGCATCAGGAAAGTTAGGTAACTTACATCTGAAGTAATTTCAGTCACTGTTTGGTCATCAATGGATACGACGCCAGAACAGGCGGCACAAGTTGTAGCCCTATTGTCGGAAAATCATAGTCAGCGAACCGTCGCTCGCCGTCTTGGAATGAGTCAGTCTGCTGTCTCGAGAGTTAGCAGGAGATTTCGAGAGACTGGTAGCATTGATTCGAGACCAAGAACGGGCCGCCCTCGATCCACTTCCGAGAGAGACGACCGTTTCATTGTAACAAGTACGTTACGAATTCGTTTCCTCACGGATGTTGCTGCGCAGCGGAACCTGAGGCGTGTTCGCGGAGTAGCTGTCAGTGACCGCACGGTAAGGAGACGATTAAGGGAAGCGAATATCACTCCAAGACGGCCTGCCAAATTGACTGCACGACACCGACAAGCGCGCCTCTTATTTGCTCGTAATCATCTTACTTGGAGCGATACGGAATGGAGCTCAGTATTGTTCACTGACGAGTCGAGAATGTGTCTGCATGGCAGTGACAGAAGATGTCGAGTCTACAGGCGTCCAACTGAGCGATTTGCGCAGTGCTGTTTCACTGAAACGGTTGCATACGGCGGCGGTTCCTGTATGATGTGGCTGGCATTTCATTGGAGGGAAAAACGGATCTCGTATTCGTGCCCGCAGGAGGCCGAGGAGGAGGGCTGACAGCTGAGCGATACGTTACCGATGTTCTCCGTGTCCACGTTGTGCCCTATGCAGCATTTATTGGCGAGAACTTTACTTTGATGCACGACAATGCCCGGTGTCATGCGTCGCGCCTCACTCGGCAGTTCTTGAATGAAGCCAATATGTCGTCACTTAACTGGCCTGCGCGCAGTCCCGACATCAATCCCATTGAACACTTATGGGACGAACTCAAGAGAAGAGTCCGAGCCAGAAATCCAGTCCCTTCGTCCACTGAAGAATTGAAGGCAGCCCTATTAGAGGAGTGGAACGGTATTCCTCAAGATACCATCAGCAACTTGATCAGCTCAATGCAGAATCGACTGGAAGCTGTCATTAGAGCAAGAGGAGGCAATACCAAATAATCAAATAATAAATGCTTAACTTATTTTCCAACAGTTTTTGTTTTATTTGCAAAAAACCTAACCAAAAACCATTTTCGCTACGATTTCGCTCAAAGAGCATCAATTTTAAAAGTGCTCACCAAATATTGGTTAAAATGGTACCAACGTAAAGCTGAGGCCTTAAGCTTTTCAATGACATACGATTTTTATGGGTAACTGCTATACTTTTCGAAAAACACGTACAAATACACGCGCTTTTAGGTTGAGTCGATACTTTTGACCGTAAGTGTATTTAAAAGTTACTAAAAAGTCCCGTAAACAACAATTTCAATACCAAAAAAAAAACTCATTTTATCTTGTGAGTTTTTATTGAAAATTCAAAGAAATAAAAATTGACGATCTTTGAATACCTCTTTTTGATCATGGACTGTACCTTATTTCTCATGAGTTATCATAAGCACAACGAGTAACTTATTTATTACTATATCAGATCAGGTATTTATGACTAAAGAGTCATCTTTCATAATATGTATGTATTTTAGTCCTACTGATTTATTTTGTGTCGTCTGCTGTCGATATCTGTCACTTATGTAACCGGCACGTCGGCAATTAAGAGCGATGCCTTATCTGCAATTCAATATTTACCCTGCCAATCAGAGTGAACAAATTTATTGAATATTATTACAGTAGCAATTTTCTGATTTTTTATCTTGCTAATGTGAATATTGTACAATTTTATTTTTATACAGTCTTCTGGGAACACCTTGAAAATATTGCGTAAATGATACATATTAATGAAAAGTTACAACCAGACTGGATATAAAAAATAAATCACGTTGATGTTAATTCAAGTGGGAACGCAAATCATATTTGTTTTCAAGAATTCAGCATCGTAAATTGGCTTCAAAACAAAGATATGAATGACAAATCGTTCACTACTTGCCCAGTTGATAAAAGATAAGTAAGTTTTAGCAGAAACTGTAACAATTCCTAAGCGAAAACTTGTTCAAAACTTTCTCAAAACGCACACGAAACAAAATCGCTCATGTGCAGGTGAAAATATGAAAATTATTATGACAAAATCTACACATTTGATATCTGAAATATAATCTCTGCATCAGGCACTTTTCACACTATTGCTCCATGAAACTTGTATAGTACGTACGTACTCCCCCTCAGAACCAAACTAATCCAAACAATAAAGCTACCAGGCAACCAAACACAGAGTGCTCGTCGCTTCAAACTACTATCCACCATCTCGGAATCGGAACAACAGCTAGCAGCGACAACAATGGTTGTCTGCATCATAATGGCGGCGAAGCAGTTTGCAAAACATATCCAACTCTGCCTTTATTACAGTGCTGATGTGTAAATAGCCCTGGAGTCAATCGACAAAACAAAAAAGCGCACAAACTTTCATTCAAAATGCCTTCCAGATCCACCATACCATATGCTACAGCAATTTTGGAAAATCGGGAAAATTAGGGGAGGTTGGTCCTGGTGAAAGGGATGTATAAAACAGGAAATGACAATTTGGAGTTTTCTCCGGGATTTCGAATCCGTATAGAATTTTCCATATGGAAGAGCTTCCGTTTAGTAGACGATAGAGGGAAATTATTATAGTGCTGGTGTCAAGAGGGATTCAATTGGTTTGTGCATATGATTTTGATTCTGTTCGGAATAGTGGTATTTTAATAAAAGCTTTATTGGTTTAAGTTCCAGGAAATATACCAATGAAAAAGCACAGAAGAGCTTTTATAGCAGTGGTTCACAACTGTGTGGCAACGAATTGTGATTGAAATAAATTTATGGAATAATTGGATGCTTTCTTCTACGAGTAAATACATATAGTATAGTAACTAGGTGATTTCACATTGCAAAGTGTGGTGGAGAAATTTTTTTTTGTTTCTTATGTTTTTTTTTGGGTGCTGAGCTCGAATCCGGAGCTTCCCACCAAAATTTCGTTGCGGAACAGGTTCAAAACCGCGAAAAAACCCAAAATTTTGAGTTTTTCCGTTCTTTTGTTTATAACTCCGAAAGTGAACATTTATCCGAAAACTTGTCCATGAAAATATTAGAGAAAACATAATTGCGGGTCTAACGCGCCATTAATCATTAAAATGTGTGTTAATACTCTCAATTGTAGCAATACAATTGAGAGTATTTTTTTTTTTTGCGTTTTTTACAGTTTGACCCTGTTTTGCAACGAAATTTTGGTGGGAAGTTACGGATTCAGGTTCTGCATTCCAAAATACATAATTTACAAGAAAAATGCTATTGTTACGACCAAAAATAAAAAAACGGTCAATCTCAAAATTGTATACATAATATGGAACTATTGTTAAAAATGGCAAATTTAAATTCTCAATTGTAATAATACCGCTCAACGGATCTATAATATTTATGTCTCTTTAGACGCACAATTATGTGTTATCTAACATATTCATGGAGAGTTTTTCGCAGAAATAAATATTTTCAGAGTTAGAGGCCAAATAACGGAAAAACAGCAAAATTTTAAGGGTTTTTCGCAATTTTGACCCTGTTCCGCAACGAAATTTTGGTGGGAAGCTCCTGATTCGTGCTCAGCACCCCAAAAAAACATAAGAAACAAAAAAAAATTGTCTCCACCACATTTTGCAATCTGATGTACTAGGTTTATCACGTGGATACTACACTAATAATGTATTAAATCCAATTACTTTTGCATTAATTTGGACCGATACCTTTCCCTTTCGCTAAACCTTTGCTTTTTGATTTTATTTAAAATTATTATGTTTAAACGTGTTACAATAAAAATGTACAAAAAAAATGGAACAAATAAAATTTAATTGTAATGATTAGAAGTCAAATTGATGCAAACTGCATTTTTCACATTCAGTTTTAACAACTAGCTCCAAATGTCTTTTTAACCTAGGATATTTCAGGAACTCCCCAGATTATTAATATGCAGGAACCATAATTCAAAAGAACCTTTATAGACGATTTTCTTATTAGTCCGAGCCGTGATGGTAAAAAACCGGGGTTTTCGAACTGTCGGAAATTAACCATCTTAAAAGTTGCGTTTAGTTACGGTGATATCGAAACGGTTGGTCAGCCGAAGCAAAACTTGACCAGTATAGCGTAATTAGACGCAAAAATTAGAGGTGTTCGGGGGTATGGGTAACTGTCGGATCGAACCTATTTTATTCGATAGAGGACTTCTCCGTGAGTCTAAAAACATTGGTCAGCCGAGCCGCAACTTGACCGAAGGGTTCGGCCAACCAGTTTAAAGGTGCAAATTTTTTAGGTGCGATGGGGGTTTCGGAACTGTCGGATCAAACCTATTCTATTCGATAGAGGGCCACCCCCTGGTGCTAAAAACACTGGTCAGCCGAACCGCAACCTGACCGAAGGGTTCGGCCAACCAATTTGAAGGTGCTCATCTTCTAGGTGTAATACATATATGTTTATATGTTGTTGTTGTTTTCTTCACTGCAATTTTTATATAAACGATGAAAAGATTTTTCACTTTCGTGCAGCTTTTTTATTATTGGATGTATATATATGATATTGTTGGACGACGTTTCGCTGTATTACAGCATCATCAGGTCTTTGTATTATATCTTATTTCTAATTATCACAGATGGTAAAGTAGAACTTATTTTCTGATTGTAATGATCACTGCATACGATTTTATTATTTGAATTTTTAATGAAAAAACCAATTTTACAATTTCTTTAAAGTTTGAACGGGTGTATCTCGGAAGATACGACAACTTCGTAACGGGCGAGGTGTCGTGTCGAAATTTTATGTAGTTTCAGAAAGTGAAGTCATATCTCGGATGAAATGATTGGTGGTGTGGCAAATTTTGATTTAGTTCAGCAAGTCGTGCATTTTGACAAAAAATGCTATAACATTGTAACGGTTAAAAATAGAGGGGTCCCGTTGTACATTAATTTTCTCCAAATGAGCCACACTACCTACCATTAAAATATTCTCCACCATGAATGGGACACCCTGTATAGTACATCACGCGCCGGTACATAGTGCTGTGACGTGCCCATGATCGTTGCAGGTGAATCTGGATTGCACGGAATGGCTCGCTGTTGGCGTGAATTACGTATGAGTGGATGATGGGTTGATTTTTTTTTGTATGCTAGTGGACGACGGGACATTTTTTTTTGGTATGCTTTTGATTCGGTGGATGGTTGATGGGAGTTGGCGGTTGACCTAAATGTTACGGGGCATGATGGTTCATTGCTATCCGATTCCGTTGGATCTTTGTTCGAAAAGCGGGAAGTCCTTTACGCTGAATTTGGGCAGAATTTTGTTGGTCGCGAGCGAGTTAGGACAAATTATTAGTGGGACGGTTCTATCGCGGTAAAGAAATATATATGAGTGAACAATCCGTGTTAAAAGGAAACAAAATTGAATTGTATTTCCATGAAACTGAATTAAATTGAAAAATAAGTGACTGAAGTGTCTGAAATTTATAATAAAAGTTGTATCTGGATTGTTCACGGAGTGAATACAAAAACTTACTGTTTGAATGCAATAGTTCGGTGTCGCCACTAATAGTCCTTGAGTGATTGTGTCACCTTAAATTTTATTCCGCTCGCGACCGTGGTTGATTAAACTCCGCCACCCCTTTCATTTTTTTTTTTGAAGTAAGCATCCACCGAATCATCATCATAGGACGTGTTTGGCGGTCCTCGACATTGTTGAATTTTATTACTGGTGCCTTGAGATACGGAGAGCGGGAGCCTGGTGCTGTGCGTTATTCATTTTTCCTTTCAACTATTTGGTTGCCTGACTGTGTGCTAATTTGGGCCGGATGCGACGGAGCTACTATTTTATTCAGATCGAATTATTGTTTATTTTACGGAGGTGATTTTTTTTTAACTTTTATTTCAATTAATCGTTACTGGTCAGCAGGTTTTGCGGCAGCGTGCGATCGATCGACAGCAGCAGCTAAGAAAAGCCCTGTAAGTTTTTTTTTTGTGTTTTCGTAAATTGAATAGTATGAATTTAAACCTTAATGGATTTTACTGAAACTTTGTTGCTATTTCTTTCGTTGAATTAATTTCTTGAATTCCTTCTTGTCCGTTTTTTTACTTTTTTTATTAATTTTTTTCTTCATTTTTCTTATCATCATTACATTTTTATATTCAATTTTATCACCTCAATAAATTTTTATAATGTGTTGCTAAATTAATCTTTTTATTGGGTTCTTCAAGTCCAGAAGGATGGACACTTTCCTCTCCCTCATCCTTTCACAGCTTTTATTTTTCAGGTAGCTAAACTAGGACCAGGTTGCCTTGGTTCATCGCCCACGACCTTCCGTTTCAATGAAAACGCTGACGATAAATTCCCATAAAACTTTGCTTTATGATTTTATTTTCAATTTTTAGGTTATAATAAATATGTTAGCATAAATAAAAAGTTGGAAAAAAAATTTAATTTTAATTAAACTGGATTTTTCACATTGAGTTTTAACAACTACCTCCACGTGCCTCCAAGGGTATGTTTATGTTACATTATTCCCGAAAGTCTCAAGATTACTAATATGTAAGAATCATAACCCCATAGAACCCCAGGCTACTTTTATAGCAGATTTTGTTATGTCATGTTGGCTGTTTTATGCACGATTTTTGAATTCTACTGTAAAATATGTTGGGTCCCTTCGAACCGGAGATTGCCGCTGTTTTCATCCTATTGAACTAGTTTTTAGTATAGAGTATAAAGGAACTCTTTCTTGGCGTTCAGCCAAAATTTACCCTCTCCCTTCCCCCGGGGAGGAGCTATGGACGTGTCGGTTTGAAAAGTTTTAATAGGCGAATCAGGCGTGTCCTTGATCAGAGCAACTCAATTTTTGGCAAAAGTCCACTTCATTTTAATAAGAATATTTCCCTAAATTATCCTGGCTCAACTAGCATTTCTTTTAGAGTTAAAATAACAAATATAAATGTCAAAAAATGATATCCCATTTAATTTTTTGGTCTAGGGTATAATTTATCAAAATAAGTCAATTGTATTATATGTCGTTGCAAAGGTAATTTTGTGTAGTTTCATGTGTCCTCGAACCATTTTGCTATAACTTTTACAGTTTTTGTAATAATTAAGAAAAACTGAAAAATGATCCCCCCTCCCCCCATAAAATCGAAATAACTTCAAAAAGGCTGATCCTATCTGCGTGAAACATATTCCATTCGATTTAGAATGGCCAAATACATTAAAATTGACATGTTTTTATAATTGTTTCCAAAATTCTGATTTTTCGCCCCACTGTGCATCGGTCTCATTTTATTCGAACAATTTATGTGAAAGGTACAGTGTAGTACAACTCGATGTTAGTGTACCCGAAAAAAATGTAGATTTGGAATGAGTTGTTTAGGTATTGACGGATTGAGCATTTAAGTTTCGAATGAACTGTTGCATAGTATTAGTGGATGAGTGAAAGAAGTAACATTTGTGGAAATATGCATTCCATTCAAGTCGTTTGTGCGACATCGAAAAAAGAGATGTGGCATTTGATTAGGAATGTATTGATGGAAGGAGGAGTATGTATGCATAAAGAGGGGTACCATTCTAGGGCGGGAAACACCAATTTCTTTTTACTTCAAATTTGAAATCAGCAACAGAAAATTGCTTTGGTGTTTCCGCCATGTTGATTCGACGAGTACTTGCATAGAAAACTGGGCTACCACTCATGGGCTAGCAATCCCAATTTTTTCTTGTTTTTACCTCAAATTTGGAAACCATCGACCCAAAATTACCTTAATGTTTCGGCGGCACCGATTCGACAATTTATTTGTCGGGTTGGTTAAAACCACTGCCATCTAGATAGACAGGCCGCAATGCAGAAATTTTAGTTCCACCTACTCCACAATTGCGTTCCGTGACCAGTGACAGTTGACATTTCTAAGGCCCAGGCCAGTGCCTCTAAACCAAAAAATGTTAATGCCCCGCACGTTTTTGACGAAACAAAGGCTAGGTTTTATTTTAGTGTGTTTTTGCTGTGAAATTGGTAAAATAGTACACCCTCACCTCAATATGACAATTTAGCTTTCTGTTCAATATTCAATTGTTGGGGAGAAACTTTGGTGAGAAACGACAGGCTGAAAGCCACTGATTTTTTGATTATGGATTGTAATGGCGTGACTTATGGAAGTTGAGCAGCCTTTATAATTTTTCTTTTGGCCAATTTTCCAGAGGTCTGAGTTTTTAGGTTTTTTTTTAATTACAAATAACTGTAAAAAAAATGTGACTGATTTTTTTTTACATATTATTCCCGTAACGGACACGAAATGCGCTATTACCGGTTACCGGGTTATCGTTGGGGTTTGGGACAACTTGTATAAGTAATCCCAACTTATAGAGCCACATTTCATTAATCCTCTAACAAGCCCGCCTGCTAAGACCAAACTTTATTAACCTACTCCTAACCATTACTAGTTAAAGCCTAATACTGACATCGAGAGTGAAAATTTTGTCCGCTGTGATTTTTTCAATGAAAATGTATTCTTACAGTCGTGGAATATATGGGGAATGCTGGGGAATTCCATAAGCTACAATCCAAAAACAGTTCATAATTTTTTCCGCCATTTTATGTATTTTTTCCCGAATCCCCGGTTATTTCATCGTGAAATGTCAAATGACCGGGGAATCGAAAAATAATGCATAAAATGGCCGAGGAGAATTATGAAACCGGTCTCGGATTGTAGCCTATGGAATTCTTCACATATTCCATGACAGTAAGTATGCATTTTTATATATAAAATCGCATTCTCGATCTTAATTCAGCCCTTAACGAAATAACTACAGTGCCCTTCCCTGGATCTCCACGTAACAAACAGTAAAGCGTTGAAATAAAGTATCTTCTGTTTTTTTTTTTCATTTTTCACATTAGTAAAACAAAAGATTAAAACTTACCTAACACAATGAAATGAATGCCATCTTTAAAAGTCGACTGAGTTTGAAAAGGACGTGACCTGAAAAAAATATTTGATTAGTATTATTGATATAACTGCCTAATTTTTTGGAGACTTAACAAATTAAATTAATATTTATCTGAATAAAATCGACCTATTGACTTATTTCAGATTTTTTTTTATTTCCTGGATAAATACATATATGCATTACAGAAAACCCTACTCAGTATACTTTACAATCTAGCATAAAGAACTAAACGGTTACCAGTTTCAATGTCTATGAGTCACATGTGTACACAGCGTTTCTCCCCGTTGTCGATCATGAGTCGCATGCGACTCGTGAAACAAAAGGGAGAACAATCAACTTTCGGAAGGCATGTATGGTATGCTAATGTCGATGAAAAAGGGACAGACAGTGAACGTGTTAATTATGCATTTGGACTTTTGCAAATGCCTCGTATAGCGGGCGCAGCCCTCTGAAGGCTTGTCTTGTTTAGTTTTGAACTGTAAAACGAAATCATGAAATAAAAATGAGGCCCAAACATTATAGGGCTATGTTCATCTATGATATGTCCTTGGCTTCACCTAATTCACCATTTTTGTTTTGTTTTGGAACTATAGGATCCTAGGAGTTTAAAACTAATTTTGCTAGGAAAATATTAGGCCGCCAGGTCCCAAAAGGACACAAATGCATCCTCTAGTGAAATACACATGCGGGGTACCAAATCGAAGAAGACATCGAGTACAACACGTGTCTGGTCTTCTTTCATATACTCGTATCAGACAACAAGGACTTCGTAAACAGTTAAACATTATAAGGTTTGAGGGGAAGTTTTGTCTATGAGATGATGATTTGGGAGGTCCTCTCGATAACCGACAATGTACTGTTACCAAACGAGACCCCGTACTGGAAACATGCACTAATTTGGCAAAATTGCAACCGCCGTGTAATTCCTCAACTATTTTTATACTCTTTCGGCTTAACTTTGATTTTTGGGACGTAATTAATGTTTTGTACATATAAAAAATATGCACATTTTATCTTCAAATCTTATCACCTACACTCTAAAAAAAATGTAAATTTCTAGCAGATTCTGTGTAAAATTTGTGTAAAAGCATTGTAAAATTAAACAACAGTGCAAAACTTACACATTCTTTTGTATCGCAATATTTTTGAGCATTATTACATGTTTTAAAGTAATCTTACAACAACATGAGTGCATATACAAAATTGCAGCACTTTTCCTTCAGATTCTGTGTAAAACTTACGAAGAAATCTGTAAATTCAACCGCTGGACTAAAATTACATATGTTTTGTGTAAAACTTAAATATGTATATGTGATTTTACATAAATGTGAAGATCGTATTTTTACAAAACATTTTGTTGGAAAATATACACAGATTATGAGGATTTTCGAATTTTACACCAAAATTACGGAAAATCCTGAGTAACGACGTATTTTTCAAGAGACTGTATTTAAAATCGCACCAATTATGATGTTCTTTTGAAGTTTACACCAAAATAATTGGAAAACATGAATAACTAAGTTTTCCGTATAGTTTTCATATCACATTTGGTGTTTCGCTGTCTAGTGGTGCAAACATATTTTATGGGCGCAACAAATCCTCCGATCGATTGAAGAGATTTTTGGATTGCGAGATAAACTGGAAGGATTATGTGACCATCCAATTCAATTTTTTGATCGGACGTGTGGAACGTATTGCCATGCAATTTTTCGTGCAATCTGTCATGACAATCATGAGTGTTTTCAGTTGCAGATTTTATACATAATCCTGTGGTCATTCTTCATGCAGTGGTTGTGGCGGTCTATCTCCATCGAAAGTAGCAATGGATGTCCATCTTCCACGGCCACAAAATATATAATTATCGCTGTGTCGTGTTGTGTTGTGTGGACCGTGAGACTCATTTCAGATTGCGCGAGAAATAGTGTTTGCTGTACGGGCGTGAGTTCGATTGTGTGCAATCGATCAACAAAATGGGGTGCCGAAAATATTGTAATTTCTTTTTCTTCTGTGCAAAGAATACACAAAAAAAAGTATTTCTTATCAGAATTGAGAGTAAAAAAAGAGCCCCCCAAAAAATTGTAATTTTATTCTTCTTTTTTGTAATAATTACACAAAACAGCGCGATCCTGAGTCAGATTTGAAATATAAATACTTCTATAAATACGCAAAATTACAATAATTTAGAAGTCGTATATTAAACTTTTAAAGAACACTTCGTTGTAATTTAACCTTGTATACAGGGTGTCCCGCAACCGGTGGTACATAGGATAATGGGAGATAGTACAGCTCATTTGAGGACAATAAATGTTCTACACGACCCCTCTATCTTTAACCGTTAGAAAGTTATAGCATTTTTTGATAAAAGTGTCAGAAACCCCGACTTGCCGAGCAAAATCACTATTTGCCACGCTCCCAAATATTGGATCCGAAATTTGACTTCACTTTCTGAAACTGCACAAAATTCTACATAAAATAACGGTTTTGCCAATTAAATTATTTAAAAACCTACCCAGATACAACCACTCAAACTTTAAAGAAATTTGGAAATAGATATTTTCTTGTAAATTCAAATTGCAAAATCGTAACGGTACTTTGAACTGACAAATGTGCAAAGATTACAAAAGTTGCATCATTATGTCAGCTTTCGAACGACATATAAAAAATAGGGTCTTAAGGACTGAAAAATTGAAAATATTACGTGTTTAACAGAAAAAAACATGGTCTCAAGAGAAATTCAAAGTATACATTTTATTAAGTAAACAATATTTTTTTTATAAAAACTAAAAAGAAAGATTATTGAGAATAGGAACTTTTATATTATAAATGCTGTTCAAAGTGTCCTCCTCCATATCGGACACAAATTCGGCACCTTCTACCAACAGAAGAGACCGCCTTAAGCATCTCTTCCCTTTTTTCGCGCAAATTATTGCAAGCCATTTTAATTTTTTGCAAAAGATGTTCCCGGGACACTATTGGCTCATCGTAAACTTCATTTTTGAGTCTACCCCATAGGGTAGGGCGGGGCTAGTTGAGCATAGGGGCAAGTTGGGCAATCGAAATATCTCCGAAACTATTGGCTGATTTCAGACTATAAGACGAAACCGGACGGGTAAACTTGCAAGACAAGAGAGCTTTTGTAGTGGCCAGCAGACAAGCATTGTTCATTTCAAATTGTAAGAACGAGTCTTACGAAAGAAAAAAATCGTGACACGATTGTTTTTCTTTCGTAGGAATCGTACGATCGATAAGACGATTGCATCTACCAATAGTTCAGGCGTTCTGCAAAGACAATTAGCGCGTGTTTTACTTGCATTTTAATCTTGTCGACTCGTCACTTCATTGTACACTAACTTTGGAGCGTGCATGGCAACATTTATACATACTTGCTGTGTGATTATTGTTCGCCGGTCCGTGTTTTGATCGGATAGTGTGAAATGATCATACGATGGTTCTTGTCGTGCAAGTTTACCCGTCCGGTCGTTTTCTTACAATTTGAATTCAGCCATTCACCGCACGCAAAATCATCATATAGCGGAAATAACGAGTCGCGGGAGTAGAACTTATCGCACAAACATCAGCAGCGACTCGTCGATAAACTGAAGTACACGCGCGCATTGTTTATTTTGTAACCAAAAAGTAAAATAATCATAAACCTCAATATTTCGTCTGTAATAGTCAAATATTATCCTTCTTTAATCAGATAAGTGTTAAAAGTTCATAAATTTATTGTACTTTTGATATGTATATAGTTTCTGGGTATAATACTAACCGTTTTTTTATAACCTCAATTTTGTTTAAAAATTTCGGGTTGGGGTTAGTTGAGCTATAGTTGCTCAACTAAAGCCAACCCTACATTTTGAAGCTATAGTTGATCAACCTAACTATGAAACTATTTATTTCTACGAAAAACTCTCCATTAATATGTTAGAGCACATAATTGCACGTTCAAAGAGACATAAATATTGGCCGTGTTTTTTCAATAGCTAACCTGCACTATATGGGGCAATTTTCATACAAACGCTAACCCGTAACCCTAAATTTTGAAACAAAATTGATTTAAGTTTTGTTGTTTTGTCATTTAAAGTCTATAAATAAAAAGTTGATTGTGAAGCGGAAATTTTATTTCATGCCTAACTAACATTTAACACATGGTTCGGCTAAATTTTCTATGTGCTCAATTTGCCCCATACCCTAGCTCAACTTACCCCACCTATGGGGTAGGTTGAGCACATTTGATTTTCTTCATTTAAACAGATACAGCTCCATAATTTGACTTTTTAGAAATAATTTTGTTGGGCACATTTGCAAAGGGATATACTACCAATCTATCAGTATGCATAAGAAGCTATTAAGATTTACCGTTGAGGAGCTATAAACGCTGTAGTGAAAAATTGCTCAACTAGCCCCGCCCTACCCTACATGGAAATCAAGCGGCGTTAAGTCGGGACTTCTAGGAGGCCAAGCGACAGGCCCGTATCGTCCAATCCATTTTTCATGGAACTCACTATTCAAAAATTCCGTAACAATTCTTCCGCTGTGAGCCGGACATCCGTCCATTTGCCACCATATTTCTGATAATCTAGCTAATGGAATTTCATCTACGACCTTCGGCACGACTTCTGTTTCGAGAATCTGGTGGAACGCGGATGAATTGAGTCTTTGAGGAAGAATAATTTCAGGTAGTAGTTCATCTCCAAGAACACCGATCCAGATATTTGCACTAAACTCGTGCTGGTATCTCGAAGTACGAGTTTCGCGGGGGTTCTGATGAGACCAGAAATGGGTGTTGCGGGTATTGAATACACCACTCCGAGTAAAAGTAGCCTCATCTGTCCATATTATTTTTCTTTGGAAGTGCCGATCCGCTGCCAATCTTTGTATGAACCAACTACAGAAAGTCCTTCTTCTTTCAAAGTCGGAAGGCAGTAGATCTTGCACTTCCGTTAAATGATATGGATATTGACTATCCTCTTGTAGTGTTCGGTGAATTGTCATACGAGGCACACCCATTTGAATAGCCGCCCTTCTCGTGCTTGAATCCGAGTTCGTCCTGAAGTGACGAAGAATTTCTTCTTGCAGCCGTGCCGTAGTACGTTGACTTCGCTCTAACGTGTAATGGTTCGGTGTTCTACCAGTTTGTCGCAGTGTGTTAAACGCCCTAACAAACGTTCGGCTGTCCGGAACCTGTCTTTGGGGGAAGCGACGACCATACTCGCGAACTGCTTCGCGTCCGTTACATCCAGCTATACCATACACCAACACCATATCAGCGTACTCGATATCCGAATATTTTGTCGCCATCTAATAAAACATCACACTAATAACGATTTTAATAAATACTACTAATAATAATACCTGTTTTAATATTAACGTTCTAGCAACAGATCAATTGTGTGATAATCAATGCTAATCAGTTGAATTAAACTGGTGGAATAACGAACTGAAGCAAATGACTTTAAAATAACAAGGATTAACCGTTAATATTACCGTTTTCTCAACAAGTACATTTTCACATTTTTCCAGAATGAAACATCTTCAAGGCAAAGTTCGTTGACACCTTAATTTCACTATTTTTTGAAAACCATTAATAATAATTGAAGTATGTATGTATTTTAATTAGATTTGTTCTGCTTTAGTTTCGCGTTTTTTTTTCTTTTACACGTAATATTTTCAATTTTTCAGTCCTTAAGACCCTATTTTTTATATGTCGTTCGAAAGCTGACATAATGTTGCAACTTTTGTAAACTTTGCACATTTGTCAGTTCAAAGTACCGTTACGATTTTGCAATTTGAATTTATATCAATAAATATCAATTTCCAAATTTCTTTAAAGTTTGAGTGGTTGTATCTGGGTAGGTTTTTAAATAATTTAATTGGCAAAACCGTTATTTTATGTAGAATTTTGTGCAGTTTCAGAAAGTGAAGTCAAATTTCGGATCCAATATTTGGGAGCGTGGCAAATAGTGATTTTGCTCGGCAAGTCGGGGTTTCTGACACTTTTATCAAAAAATGCTATAACTTTCTAACGGTTAAAGATAGAGGGGTCGTGTAGAACATTTATTGTCCTCAAATGAGCTGTACTATCTCCCATTATCCTATGTACCACCGGTTGCGGGACACCCTCTATAGATGGTTTTCATGTGTCATTTATAATAAGTAAATTTACATGAAATTTTTTTAGAGTGTAGTCCCTAGTGCAAAATATCCTTTGACCGAGTTGAAAATCTAACTTAAATGACATCAAAGAACCACACTTCAGTCATTTTACTACTTGCATCTTGAATTTGTTCATCTAACCTTAATTATATGAAATCTAAAAAAATCTTTCAAAACAGATTCTCAAAATTAAGAGTCAATTTGAATAGGAGCATACTTATTATTAAAAGTTCTTTCATCCAAAAGTTAAGACAAAGCCATGAAATAAGCTCGCCTGCCACTAATTAAAAGGGTCTGATTAATGGGAATGGAAAAGAATGCAGTGTGTTGCAGTTCTTTTCTGAGCTTGAAAAGTCAGTTTCAAAACATTAACAAGACAGGTGAACTATGTATTTAAAAATTTACTTTCGACCAACGGAGTCTTTTTAGTTGTATTGTAAATTGTTTCACTTCAGTGTTCATCCGAATGAAAATAGTTCATCGATCGAATATTGTATTCAAGTTCACGATAGTTGCTAACTAGTAGCTGGCAACCCTTTCATTCACTATAGTGACGATTGACGAAGCGCAAGTACAGACATAATTTAATTGTTCTTAGAAAGGATTTTGTAAACTATGTACATCCTATGAAAAAAAAGTTGAAAACCTGAATTTAATTAAAATCAGATTTGCTTTAACAACACAATATTAAAGGATGAACGTGTCAAATATTGTTTGGAAAGTGAACCAATTAGGGAGTCGCCCTAATTAAGTTAAAACATTGAGTATACATAAGATATAATTAAATAAAATACACAATAATCTATACACACTTTCACTTCAATTGAATTCGATAAAAAAAATCTTTCATAATATCCAGATGTTGAAATCAAATAACAAACATTGGGAGGGAAAATAAAAAAGAATTTAAACGTATTTTGCTGATTTACTCAATTGCACTTCAAAATCGCAATTTAAAAATTAATGTTAAGGATGTTGAGGAGATTTTATTGAAATATCTTGCACATTAATCAAATGGTTTGATTTTATAAATATATACACATACTTTGATCAGTTCTGATTTACAGCTTCTCTTACATATATTGCCATTTGTTTCGTACAAGGAAGAGGGAAGTTGAGAAAGTAGTGAGCCTAATATAAACAAACAATATATTTTCTTTTATTTACAAAAATAGAACATTTCCTTTTGATTAGACAAATTTATAAACTAATTTTGTATATTTTTAATTGCGATTTATCTTATTGTAGGTGTATCCAATTGAAACTACATATTGAAAAATTCGTGTATACAAACGAACTCTTCACAGCCGACAAAAAAGACGCAGCTAATAATATCTAATACATATTTGAAAATGTCGATTTTGCAAAAATTCAAATTAAACAAAACTAAACATGCAAATAAATAAAAAAGGAGACTCAATCATAAACATACATAAAAGGGCCATAACACCTTTCTCTCTATAGTCCATACCAACCAATAAAATAATTATAATTTTTTCTGCAACTATATTATCTTCATCTTAAAAAATTCAAATCAAATATTCCCCGCATTGATTTTTGCCATAAATAAAGTTCCTAATGAAATAATGAATCCTGACATCAATTAACACAATCTATCTTAACACTTATCAAAACAGTGCAAAATTAATTTTTGGCCAAATGAATCGTTTCCCCCACAAAGTTCATAAATTGTATCTAGAGGTGGTCTAGCATTTCGTATTCAAGTCATTTTGCATTGATTCGTTAGTCTGTCTGCTGATTCCTATAACTGATACACAGTACGGTACGTTCGTTTTGCCCATGATTTATTAACACAACATCCGAACGTATATGTTTGTCTAGCATGCATGAAAGTATATACAGGATGCTCCACAAAAGTTGAGGATATGGATAAATTTTCTGTAAAATTATGCAATTCAGTCCAATATACTCCGCCAAATCTTGACACTTAAAATACAGTACATACAGATATGGTTACATCCAAACATTAAAAAAGTGAAGTTTCCGACTATACGCAGTAAGAAGTAACACCAATTAAGAGAGAAGGGGTGGTAAAATGTTGGCAAACGATGGGGCTTATCGCAAAAAGTATTTAGGACATAAGAAGCTACGAACCCATTTTCCGTTTTAAAAAGCTTTTCTAAGACAAACAAAAATTTTTTCTGTCAGAACGTAATTATGTTACACGTTTAGAAAAAAATCTAATCTAGATTGCATTGGATATAAGTCCACTAATTTATAACTTTTCACTCCCTCCGATTGTAGAGCTTATTTACGTGTTTGTGTCACGCACTTAATTTAAATTAATTACATGTACTTAAGATGGACAAGTTGACCATCTATGGAATTACCACCAGAGGAGTACCTAGGCTTTACGCCTATCTCACGGTCCCTTGAGAGTTTTGAACCTTCGGCTTTTTATTGACAAGGTCTTATTGTCAAATGGGGATTACTGCATCCAGTGAATGCACTCCAATTCGGAAACTTCAGAAACCCAACCCCGGGGCTGCAATACCAGCTCGTTGCCTTTCCTTAGGCGTAGGAACCACCGTAATCCTGCTCGGCCTGCATACGACTGACCTCCCGTTAACTATGGGAGAGGGTCAGTCATGCCAAGAGCTACCCGTACTTGACTCGGGAGCACCAGGAGCGTCACCGAATGGTCTTTGTACAGATCCACGTCGTGGCGTATCATTCATACAAAGGGCCTCCCTGCGTTGCTTGTATACGTGGTGGTGCAACTCACTAAAAATCTGTGTCCCACACTACACAGCCGTCGCTGTGTCCAGAACATATGGAACACCGGATACGCCACTAGTGATGGTACTCATTTTGACCATTTCCCCCATCACGGAAGTTATGGTCAGTACTCATCGATATTCACGCAACTTAAGAATATAATAAACGGGCGGAGCTTTCGACATCGAAACAACGCTCAGATATAATATCATTGACTTGATTCTCTGCTTGCGGTTGTGACTCTCCTGATGGCAATCAAGGAAGCTGTTGATGAGATACCCAGCATTCTCAGAATCAATCGAAAAAGGTGTATAACCTACCCATAGGGGAACGACAAGTTCATTGTCTGACTTCGTTTTTGTCACCCTGTTTACGTTCCAAAAATTAAGGTTTTAATTCAACACAAAGTTCTCCTTTCCGAGTATCATCAATTTGTCGACTACTAGTTTAGGTATTTGTAGAGTGCGTTTGGGGCATGTGTTCAGTATCTGATGATGCAATTTCATTAATATTGGCATGGAACGACCGAATCTGCCAATAAAATAAAAGTAAATAAATAACAGGCGCGACAATCCAGCATTGGACTAAGGCCGCAGGATGTGTTAGTGACATCCTATTCCCAAGATCTTATCTGCTTTTTGTTGAGGTAATGAGATCAGCATCACGCTCAGCAGTGTTATTTATCCCCATAAATGGGTACTCGTTTAACATCTGAGTGAGATCATAGTCCGTCACAAGCTCGTGAGTTCGAAAAACACCATGGAACACGGTGAGATTCGAACTCATGACCCTGTGCACCGAAGGTGCGCGCACTAACCGCTAGACCAGCCAGACTACTACCTGCCAATAAAATAACATTTTAAATTGCATAGGCCTCCCTGTCCATCAAATTTTACAATTCTTGCTAGCAAATATATTTCGACATTTCATATTATTAACATCTTTGTCAAATTGGTAAAACTTACTATTCTAGTGGGACTGATTAAAACTGAAACGTCAACTTGATGGTATCGAACGCTTTCCCCAATGTGTAAAGCGGAAATACCCCCATTTTCTTATCAAACTACTTAACTGGCTTCATAGAAAAGTCAAACTATGACATTGAATATCTGGAGAACCGCTACGATTTTGCGAAAAAGGATTGCAGATTCGGTCGTTTCAGGCTAATATTAATGAAATGGCATCATCAAAATTTGGCGCCGCAGACACTGAAATCTCCCCGCGTTTGGTTCCCATTTTACTTAATAGCTGAACGTTGTAGAGTTCAGTTTTTAAAGGGCATTAGAGGATCCTCTGTTTCTGTTCTGAATTAAGTCAAATTTAAAGAATTTTTTTTTTCAAACCCTTAAAGCCTGGGCAATTGAAGTTCCTAAAATTTTTTGTTTTATTTTATGAATTTTGCACTGGAAATGTCGACTCTTCAAGTTTGGTTCGTACAGTTAATGTGAAGATAGCGTGATGTAATAAACAATATTGTAGTATGGAAACAATATTGTAGTATTACTGCGCTCTTTCCCCAATAAATCAAACTTCATTCAAACATGTTTATTGCTTGTGGTTGGGTCTAGGGGACACCTACATAATCTCGCCCGTTTATAATTCCGCTTTTTACAAAAAATCCTGTTTAAAATTATCCCGACATTACTCAATCTCGCCATTTTAAAACCCCGCCATTATAAAATCCCGTCATTACAAAATCCCGCCACATCAAAATCCCACCCACTAAAAACCCCGCTAATGTATAGTGAAATAATCCCGACAAAAATTATTTTCATTGCTAACAAAAAAATCAATAGTTATGTGATACCAGCAGTTAATGTTTTTCTTAGCATAAATCCGTCGGAATATTTGTTTATTTCTTCGAAATAGATGACAACTTAGCCCCTACAGAACATGACTGTCATACAGGTGATACTTAAGTCTCGAAAGTACTTAAGTACCGAAAGTCCAGAGCATATATTTTTCAAATTAAGTCACCTGGTTCGTGGATCTCCGGTAAATATCCCGTCATAGAAGGTAAGTATAGTATAAATCGCGCGCGCAATTTTTGAAAGAATACTTATCTTCTATGACGGGATATTAAAAAGCGGTATTTTGAATTAGCGGGTTATAAATGGCGGGATTTTGATTAGACGGGATTTTAAAATGTCGGGATTTTGAAAAACGGGAACATGATGTTCGGGATATCGTAGCCATTTTTAAATTTTGTTTCATAATTGTTTTTTGAAAAAGAAAAAAATAGCACCGCCATCTTGATAGACAGGCCAGATTATCAGCTGATAAAATGAGCTGTCATGTGGCTATGGAACCGCATTTACAACAATAGCAATAGCAACAACCACAGGCGCTAAGGAACCAAATTTTCAAAATATAATTTCGACAGTCCGGCCTGGATAGAACAATTTCTTTTTCGTCAAATTTCCACAATTGCGAACGTATTTTTTGTTGTTGATGACAAGCAGTGTACATACCTATGTACATCAAATTTAGAATACAACAAAACCAACAGCAGTATCAACTCGAAATGGCGCTCCATTTTAAAAATACATGGTTGAATTTTGATTTTGTTGTTATTCGCCGCTCGCTGTACTTTATATCTTTTGGTGTTTAGATACTTTTATGTCAAAACCACCGTAACTCAGAGCCCGGAGCTAGAATTTGTTTATGCGCTATTTGGACTCTCGTGATATACAATTTTGCATGAGTGCGTAGAGTGCAGTTGAGAAGAGTACATTGTGTATGTATTAGTGACAATGCTTGCATTAGCGAGAATATAGCGGCAATTGTTCGTTATAGCTATTATTTTGCATTAGGATGAATGAGAGGCAATGTGCCGAGAGGCCAACTAACACATAAATAAATTCTAGTTCCGGGCTGTCAGTAACGATCGTTTTGTTTTATGTGCAATTTCTGAATAAATTCAAATGCGTTTGAAACCACATACTACAGCCACGAAATAGTAGACTCAAGCTCGAAAATTTTTCCCCCAATTCGCGATTCGCCAACTTTGTAATCGCACCCTTACAAAATAAAACGAGTTTGAAGCGAATCGAGTGATTTTATGTTCTTTGTCGAAAATGCAGAAAACTAAATAAATTTTCCACAGACTGAAAAAGGTTGAGAGCCACTGCTCTACATAATTTCGTAAATCCAATTGGTAATTTCCAATCTAACAAAAACAACTCTGTTGTAAAAGGTTTCCGCCAAAGAAAAAGTCGTCAGCCGCAAAAAGGATTGATATACATAAATACAATCCCGCCAAAATACTCGCATCTTGTCTGAAGGATATGCATATCCAAAAGTGATTGAATTCAGAATCTATGAAATAATTTTCGCCGTGATAGACCACGCTGATTTTGCCAATTCGGGTTGTGTGTGCGTGTTGTGTGTAACGCGAACCGCTCCCGCGCTGGTTTGGCGAAAACTAATTTCTTTCAACGCTTATTGGCGGGGAGCTTGACGAAGGTGTTGTTTGCTGCTATGTTATTTTCTTGATCAGATTTCATTTTAAATCTACCAGCCTTGTAAATAAAATGTGTTTTAGAAACTTTTTTCGCTTTCCTTCGCTTCGGCGACTTTTCCCTTTTTTATGCAATTAAGGTTTTTCGTAATTTTCATAAGATTGGTTTTATCCTGCTATTGCAAGAAATTAGTTTCCTCCATACAAGCGCGGGAGCGGTACGCGTTACACACAACACGCACACACCACCCGAATTGGCAAAATCAGCGTGGTCTACCACGGAGAAAATTATTTCATAGATTCTGACGGAAAACGCCTACCAAATTTGAACACTCAGGGCCAACCAGAGTCCGAGCTACAGAGGTCCGAAAACCCGTACTTGTTCCGTCGTGTAAACATAGTCTTGGTCGCTTCTCACTTTGCATTTGTTCAAATTTGTTAATCTTTCTTTGGCGGGCGGGACGCTCCCGCGTCCCTAGATTTACTTCCCTGAACAGTTTCTAAATTAGTTTCAACCTGAATGCTTCAACTGAAGCAAAGTTAGATTCGCAAAAATAAAAATATTGCGGCAGGTTAAAAAATCTTTTCTTTTATAGAATAGTACAATTATTAGTCCACTATACGCATTGAAAAGTTACGCTAATTTACGCGTCGGATTAACGGAGGAGGAGGTGACAAAGGGGTGAGCAGTTGTTTTTATAAATATCTAGAAAACTAGGGGTCTCATCACAAAATGTACAAAACACTATTAACATTTTTTTTTTTAAATATACCCAAGACCCCCAAAAGTATTAAATGTGAATTAAACATTTCTGAGATTTACATTTCGCACTGTAACTCTTGATAGAATACACGTAAAGTCATAAGATCTTGTTATTGCTAACAGAATTTATTTGATTTATACCAAAAATTGAATTGGCAAATAATTCCGACTAAGGTAAAACACCGCTCACTCCTTTAACATTTTTCAAAAAGGCATGGCTGGTTAACTTCTCTCCAAATTACGCCAGGCTTTGCTAATGTTTAGGTATAACAGTATCTGTACTGTACTATTAGGGCAGGATGCTATTGGGAAATATTGCTTCATAATTTGGGACTTAAGGCAATTGTATTTTCATGGTGCGATACAACATATATGTTTGCGACACCCTGTATACAGATACACTTTTTTGATAAACAGTCCAGTTTCCCTGAATACGAAATCCCAAGCACTGTGTACCATAAAACTATTCAATTACGAATGTCTAAAGGTGAACAAGCGCATATATTTGGTGTATAGCTATTTTGAATTCTTCACCGTATCGTTTCGCATCATCATCGATTTAATTTCATGCCGTCCATCCTCACGTTCCGGTGAAAGCTATTTGCACACACTGCGATAGATATTTGCAACGATTAATTAAGGCCGAAGACGATCAGTTGGAATAAATATTAGATATATACATTTGAATCGAATTCAATTGGCAAATTAGCACGTATCCTGGGGGAGAATGGATTTTAGTACATATAACATCGTTTAGATGTGAGCAAGAATTTCGAAATTAATTAAAACGTTCAGTCAACATATAAATGATATACGGGATGAAGGTTTTCGAAAAAAAGGAAACTAGTTGAAGATTGAAGGATGTGTAACATCCAATTTATATTGAAAGGACCTATAAATGTCTGATCTGAGCAAATAAATCTAAGTCCCAAAAGACTCTATATAAAGTCAATTTCTATGACATGGTCAATTACAATCTGACGTAACTTCCTTCATACAATGTCTACATAACTATTGCCATGCCAATTCATGGCCTAAACTTATACACAAGCTCTATAAGCTAACGAAGGATAAGAGATAATTCTATTATGACCCTCGCCTTAACATTATCCATGAGAACTGATTCTTGACACCCACATTATGATGTATGTATGCTAACACACCATCATCTTCACATAGCCATCGATCAATTTGCAGATATTCGTTACTTCATATACATATGTATTACAAAAGAAATTGGCCCATATTGGACACAATAAACGTTCAAAGTAGGTGTTATAGTACAATAAACCAAGACATTTTATTAAAAAAAAAGATTTGATGGGTCAAATTTTATGCTGATGCTATAGGGGAAATGCCCTAAGCATATAACTCTGTTTTAGGCCTCTACTCCTTGGGAAACCTTACAAAATATGCCTATTAAGGGCGATTTTCACAATTTTACTTAAGTTTACTTGCTTCAGTGACCAGCAAATGTTTTAATTTTAACCGGTATGTATGGTTAACCCGATTGACCTTGGACCTTGATTTGGGTGTGTTTTGTTAATTAATTTCCTACAAAATTTTTATATGACATTTGATTGTAAGCTGTGACAAACTCAAATCGCTTCCTTTTTTAATCTTGGAAAGATACTGCAGTTATACCAGATTTCTACCGGCTAAAATCAGACCAGTTCCGTCGCCTCCCTATTACTTCTCGGAAGCGGCTTCGGTTAATTAGCCCTCATGCTGAATTGCTGACTTTCGCCCAATGGCGTAGATAGCATTGGAAAGGGGAGGGTATCTCTGACAGGACTAACTTTCTAACGCAGGGAAGGTGCATTTAATTATAAATGAAGAGCCCTTCTCATTTAGGTATTTATATTATCACATTTATAGTTCAGTAAAAATAGCAAATATTCCCGATTGAAGGAATGTTATACAAGTTGAAGTTTATGAATATAGCTGTACAACGAAACAAATACAGCAAACGGTGTTTGACGTTTATCGATTGCGAACACAACAAAATTCTGCTCCGAGTTAAAATTTAAATTTTTCATAAAATTCATAATTTTAATTACCAAATCCGTCATTTTTTTGTTAAATTGCTCGTTTGTTATTTAAATAAAAGTGGTATCGCGGATTAGTGCAGTGAAATTATATATTATCACTTCGGAAAGTTTTTGGTTGTGTGTTGTTTACATCGCCGCTCGAGTTGCCTTTGTTCTCTTTGTTTCATTTGGCCAGTAGCGGATTCAAACTCAGCTTAACTGAATTATTTGAATAGTATCTTTCACAGTAGTATACAGCTCAGTGGTAGCGTGCTAGATTCGCGCCCCTCAGGCCCGGTGTTCAAATCCCACTATATACAATTTTTTTTTATTTTTCTTTTTTTCAAGTAATTACATTTTTTTTCTTATAGTAAAATGAATTGTGTTTGCGAGCAATTTTATAAGGTTCAAATTGACGGTCTATCTCAGCTCGTTTCGTCGTTGCAGAGCCAACTTAGCAAGTTGAGATCCGTAATGAACTCTGTAAATTGTTGTGAGAACAATAGTAGAGAATTACGAGATAAAAATGTAAAATTGAAAAATAAAAATAGTAATTTAGAGAAAAAAACTAAAAAGAATGCTATGAAAGTTTTTGCGAAATCTTCTGAGCATCCTATTGATGGCCAAGATACGGGAACTTCTACTGTTATTTTAGATCCATCGTCTTCTATAATTCCTTCTAATGTTGACAAAAATCAATCTCCGGTTGATAAATTTGTCACTGTACGTAAGAAAAAGATTAATATCAAAAAACCTTCTCCTGTTGGTGATGTTATTTCCAAAAAGGCTGATAATAATAGGCGACATAAAAGAATTTTTGGAGTCGATGAAGCTAATGATTCTCTTCGAAGTGTCCCTAGTTTTAAAGTATTCCATGTTTCCAAGCTGCACGCTTCGGTAAAAGCAGATGAATTGAAGGAATACGTAATGAAAAAACTTGATTTAAAAGATGACACTTTTCTTTCGGTTTATGCACTTATAAAAAAAGATTGTGATATATCCAAATTAGTTTCAATCAGTTTTGGTTTGAAAATTCCTCAAGAATATTCAAAGCAAGTGTTTTGTGCCAACTTCTGGCCCAAGGGCATCAACATATCACCATTCAATTTTTCAAAAAACGGCAAACGCCAAAACAGTGCCCAGCTAAACACATAATTTCCAATTCAGTTTTTTCAGTTTATTATCAAAATGTTGGTGGTCTTCGTTCTAGAACAAATGACTTTTACCTTGCAGTTTCACTAGAAGATTATGCTGCCATTTGCTTAACCGAAACTTGGCTCCACACAGACATTTCAAATGAGGAACTTTTCATAAGAAACTATGATGTCTATCGCCGCGATCGTTATGAGACTTCAACAAAGAGAGGAGGTGGTGTTTTGGTAGCTATCAAAACAACATTCCCATCTCATGAAGTTGAGCTTTTTCATAAGGACGTGGAACAGATATGTGTTTCTATTAATGTTTCTAGTAGCGAAAAAATATACATTTTTAATAGCTATTTACCACCTTTGAGTTCAGTTGATGTTTATAAAAAACATTTAGATAATATCTCCAGATTATCCTTTGAGGAAAAAGACAAATTGATCGTCGTTGGGGATTTCAATCTTGGTAATATAAGTTGGTACTGGAACGACGACGAGAAAAAAATTCTGCCGCGTAATTTACATCTCGAGTGTGAATTTGTTCTAACAGATTGTTTATTTGCCATGGATTTGATGCAAATGAACTTTGTTAAAAATTCAATTGGTAGAATTTTAGATTTGATTTTTGTTAGTACTGATTTCAATGCTTCTGTAATTAAAGTAGATAAACCATTTTTGCCCAATTCAATGCATCATAGTGCTCTTCTTCTTGAGTTTGTTTTTTATGATTACATTGAAGAAGAGGCAGAAGTTACTCTTACTAGAAATTTTCAAAAAGCTGACTTTACAAAATTAAATTCAATATTTCGTAATATGGACTGGGCTTCAGTTATATCAAATATAAATCTTGCTGAAAGTTATACAAATTTTAAATCAATTTTATTGGAAGCTATTCATAAGTACGTTCCTTTACAAAAGAAAAAAATAAAAGCAAAAAATCCTTGGGGTAGTAAAGAATTGTTGAAACTTAAAAGAGCTAAAAATAAAGCTCATAAGTTGTATAAGAAGTCATCCTCTCTTGCCAATAAAGAACATTTCTTCAGATTGAGAAGAGAGTATGAATTAATGAATAAAAATCTTTACAAACAGTATATCGCGAGAGCTGAAAATAATATAAAAAATGACAGTAAGACATTTTGGAGTTTTATAAACAGCAAGCGCAAGAATACAGGAATACCCAAAAATTTAGAGTTCAATGGCAATTTTTACAACGATGTTCAATCGGTTTGTGATGGATTTGCTAGATTTTTCAATTCAGTTTACGAAGTGCCAGACTCCGTTTCACCAGAAATGAATACTAACACCAAGCCAAGCCACAGTGCATTGGTCCCTCGGATAGCTCAGGAGGACCTTACGAGTGCTCTTGAGATTTCTGAGGATGACCTATTGAATGCTTTCCGTGATCTTGATGTTAGTATTCAGGCCGGACCTGATGGCATTCCTAATATATTTTTGAAGAATTGCATGCAATCGTTATGTCGTCCTTTAGCCCTTATTTTTAATTTGTCCTTGTCTTCAGGTGTTTTTCTTGATGAATGGAAAGTTTCGTACATAACCCCTGTTCACAAAAAGGGTCCGAAACATCTTATTGATAACTATAGACCCATAGCCAAACTATCAGCAATACCGAAGTTGTTTGAAATGCTTATTAAAAATAAAATAGATGTTTTAATTAGCCGTTTAATATCACCATGTCAACATGGATTCCTTAAAGGAAAATCAACTACAACAAATTTGGTATCATTCACTAAATTTGTTGCAGATGGTATTGAGCAGGGAATGCAGGTTGATGTGGTTTATACCGATTTCTCGAAGGCTTTCGATAGAGTAAATCATAATATCTTACTTAAGAAACTAGAAAATTTAGGTATACAGTCGGTTTTTCTTAGCTGGGTGAAATCCTATCTAACGGATAGGACGCAGTTGGTAAAGTTGAATGGCTCTACATCGCGCTCTATCATAAAGTGTTCGTCAGGAGTTCCGCAAGGAAGCCATTTAGGACCACTTTTCTTTTTAGTTTTCGTAAACGATATCATACAAAATTTTCAATTCGTGCGTGTATGGCAGTATGCCGATGATATGAAAATCGCAATGAGAATACGCAATATAGGTGATTGTCTTAACTTGCAATCCGATTTAGAAAAACTGCAAATTTGGTGCCTTAATAATAATTTAAATTTAAATGTTAGTAAATGTAAAGTACTTAGCATATATAAATTGAAAACTCCGATCTTCTTTGAGTACTCCTTAACAGGTAGTGTTCTTCTAAGGGTTGCCGAAATATCAGATCTTGGTGTAATTTTCGACCATGATCTTTCATTTCGACAACACATTGATTACATTATTTCAAAAGCGAATAGTATGTTAGGATTTGTTAAACGTAACGCTCGTGAATTTAATGATCCTTTTACCTTAAAAATATTGTTTACAGCTTTCGTTCGCTCGCATTTGGAATATTGTTCTATTGTGTGGAATCCGTTCTATAAGGTTCATATCGAGCGTATAGAAAGAATTCAACACAATTTTACACGGTTTGCTATTTATCAAATTGGCTGGCGTTTCAAGCCAGAATATAAAACTCGCTGTTCCTTATTGGGTTTACAAGCTTTAGATTATAGAAGAACGTTTTTAAACGCTACGTTCATTAGAGATCTGTTTTGCTCTCATATTGTTTGTGAAGATATATTAAATAACTTTGAAGTCAGAACTATTCCTCACAATTTACGGCGGAACAACCTTCTTGTTCAGCCTTATCATAGAGTAAATTATGGTCTTAACGAACCAATTACAAGGTCAATAATTCTTTATAACAGTTTGAAGGACTTAGTTAATTTTAATTGCATTAACAAATTAATTTTTAAAAGAAATTATTTTGATAAATTTCCTTATTAATTTATTTTTTGTTTTAGATTTTATTTTATCGATCTGCTAGAGTTTACACTCGATTGATTGATTAGTCACTTACGTACGCATAGTAAGTAAAGTGATGCCGAGAAGCCCTGTCCCGGGGCAGAAGCTTCTGTGAGGCAAAAAAAAAAAAAAAAAAAAAAAAAAAAAAAAAAAAAAAAAAGAATTATAGAGATCAGAGATATGTGCCATTCGGCGACCGAAAACATCGACTTATTGACATCAAAATTTTGCGAAAAATTGATTTCGAAAAAGTGGACCTTCAAGGTCGTGCGATTTAACACCTCCCGATTATTTCCTGTGGGGTTACGGTTTATGCTGATAAACCAGCAACAATTGACGCCTTGGAGGCCAACATGATTAAATTTGAGCCTTGAGGCAGGTTGACATTTCCCTGATAATCACATTACCTTACCACTTCAGCAAAACCTAGCGCAAGTGTTCAGATGCGTTCCCGAACTAAAGATAAATTTGGGAAGTATATCTGGCTCAGCCAGTGAATTTGTCTGCAGCATTCAAAACGTTCTGCAAAGAGTCAGAAAATTGTCAGAATAACTGTTAAATACATTAATTGGCGGGTGCCACACAATCTAGGGCAGTTAAAAATATGTACATGCCTTACGTCGTCTGTAACGCCCTTGCAGATACGATACTCTGGCAAGATATCCAGCTTAAAACGGTGCTTCGCCGTGTTTGCGTTTCTCTCTTCATTACCGTAACTGCTAGTGGAGCATGGTGCGTCGATGACTACCGTGTGTAGTCATCAACGTTACAAAGACAACTGAATTCGGAGTGTGATACGGTTGTCAGCCATACCACTTCCTAGTCGCATTGTTAGTTTATTATTCTACGATAAGAATATTTCTTATCATCTTCTATTGAAAAAATAAACTTGCGACGAGTCGTGCCGAGTTTGGAAACTCGTTTCTCTATGAGTGTCTATTTCACAGACTGGCGACCGAACGATCACGGCCACAGAGCACGACAATGTGTGTTTGCGTTTAACCCATTTTAATTTGTCAGGAATGAGAGAGTTGTTGTTGTATTAGCGACTCAAGAGATTCCTTTTTCTCTTGAATCGAAGGGGGTTTTGGCAGTTCTTGGCCGTTGTAGCAATGGGTAGCTCCTGCTTGATCTTGGGCCGCCTATATTCGGCATAATCCTTGTTAAAGGCAAGGTGGTGACCGCCACCTCACCTACCTAATGGCTTTTTGGAGGTTATGAAATTGCTTCCTACTCTGATATTTAGAAAACATCATTTTCTGCGCTTACTTATAAGAACATAATCCGGTTTTTTCTCAGCAAGTTCAAGACTAAGGCCAACCCTTAACAGTCAGAGCTTTGTTGTAATAACCACCTATTTGGCGTAAATTTCGACACAATTTAGTTTCTTTGCTATCACCACAACTGCAATGTCGTCGACAAAGCCTACCACAGTCACTCCTCTGGGCATGAGTTCCAGAATGACGTCGAACCTTATGATCCATATAGCAGCGAGCAAAGTACTAACTCTTATGGAACTCCCGCTGTGACCCTATACCCCGTGGGTCCATCGCTGGTATCGTAATGGAAGACGCAATTCGAGAAAATGCACCTCAGCTCCAGAATAGTCTGGAACACCGATGGAAACCCAGTTTGCGGAATTAAAAGCGTTCTTGACATCGAGCGTCACCACACAAAATTGGTAACCCACTCAATTTCATCCACTGTTGACTGCGTCTCTCTAAAACCGTGACGTCGGTCTGGGAAAACTTCCATTTTTCTTTCGCTACCGTTAGTCAGTCAGTCAGATTTTCAGAGCAGATGGCTGATGAATGGTTCGCAGCATCTCATGTTGACAAAACAGGACCGAGAGAATTTTTTGAAGTAGCATCGGGCATTTTAATTGTGGTGCGTTTTGCCCTATTTTCATTATCCTATCCCACATTCCACACGAGTTTGTGTCTGCGTCGTCGCAGAGTTTGAAAATGTTTTGCTTGCTTTTCCTTAAAGCGAGCTTCAGCGGTTGTTGAGCATTTTTATGACTCCAGTAGGACAGCGCTTATAAGCTTGTTTAAGTTGCCCGCCGATACAGACGTCGTGCTTTCAGGCATTTTCGCCTGAGCCCCTACATTTCCCCAGTAGTTCTTATTTTTTGAATTAATGACTCCTTTCGAGGCATAGATGCGTTGCAGTTTATCATCAGCTGCCTTAAGATATGTGCTGACCTGCGTTCAGCAGACCCTTCGATTGGGCGACTTTGATGCACAACTGCGTTAAAGAGTGCCTCGTCAAATATCTTGCAGACCATCCAATGGCAAGTGTTTCGATTCTCGGTCGGTATGCTCTATAACTTTGGTTGGGGATCGCTTAGAGTATCCAGCCACTTTTTCAACAGCGCCAACGAAATTCTGACAAATGTGAGATAATAATAATAATAATGAATCCCATTTTTCTCCTCGTAAAGGTATTACTATCCTCTGGCTCATGAGAACAACATCCAGTTGTGAAAAGCGTCAAGAAGTACCCTTCCTCGCAGTGGCGCAACAAGGATCTTGTCCTCGAGGGGGCTATTACTGAAATTTGAAATTGCTGTCGCAAATTCGGTGATGGTGGCATATTTATATTTTTCAGTATATTTGTCTCCCGGCTGCCCTTTATATTTGTCTCCCGGCTGCCCCATTCCGTAGCCCACACGTTGAAGTACCCCCCAATTTCCATAGGGTTTTTGTCACTCGCGTCTAGAAATTTTTCGAAATCAACGTTGTTCCATGGCGGTGGAGCGCACCAGCTGTAAACGTATATTACGTTGACTTTTGCTCTTATAACTTCTCTTAGTTCTCCAGACATAACTTGATCATCCTTATCTGCGACCCAAATTGTTTCTATATTGATCACAGAAAATTACGACGTCGACAGCTTTCTCCTTAACAGTTTGCAGTTGATCCTGTGCAATAGTTTAGATTCGAGAAGAACCTGATAAAGGGATTTGCTAGTGCTTCCCGATACAGTAGACACCTTTTGGGTTCCAGTTCTCCTCATCAGCTTCCTGACATAATATACAATTGGGATCGCTATCACAGGACGCTATTTCGCGGCATTCTTTTCCATGCTTGCTGCTGCAATCCTTCGCAGTGTCCAAATGCGAAACACCTGTAGCATCTCTTAGGGCAAGTAATGATCACTTCCCCTATAAATAGGCAATTTACTAAACTTGGTTCCTCCCCCTTCGGCTAAAAAAAACTCAGATTTACTCTTACATCATGCTCTCCAACATCTCCACAAAATTTCAGTCATTCAGTTTTTCTTTTTAAGCAAACGACGTTAAAGTATATTTGTTTCTTGTATTATCAAATAGACCAATCTATGCTAAGGTAGATGCACTCCAAAGGACATGACACAAGCAGAGAGTCTGAAGGTCGAGTGTACGGTGACATTTTCCCATAAGACTCAAGCAGAGCGTAACAGACAGAACAGGACAACTAAATTGTTGGATATCTACTCTCGTATCGTATCGTCCTCTATTGACGCCATGTGCTTGCTAGAATCATAGAGACAGTATTGTGGCATAGACATGTATGCCTTTGCAAGAAATTTAGCTAGAATTTCACGTGACCTTCGAAAAATGAAGAAAAGATAATTGATAGTTGGCCATTCTGCTTCAGTGGTTTTTCTTTGCGTTATTGAATCGATGATTTGATTCGCTTTGTCGACTAAGCATGTACGAGTTTGTATGTTCTATTGTGGCCTGAATTCAATAATATACGAGTACGAGTATAGATAGACACACACACACACGTTGTCATGGTTAGGAGAGGTCCTGTCGACAAGAAAGCAGAGACAAGATATGAATTCGCCTTTTCAGCTTCTTTCAATATTTTCTTGAACAGATTATCGTGTGGCCTCCACGTGATTTCTTTCTCTTTTGCAAATAAAAGCATAAAAAGAATGTCGTAGTGATTTAGCAAGTTTGCCTAGTATCGATTTTTGGTTTCAATGGAATTTCTTGCATATTTTTACTGTCAATGAATAAAAAAAGGTTATGGGACAGTGAACTTAGTTGTAAAGCTAGGCTAAATGTTTTCGTTAGTTTTATCTGGTTGGTGTAGTGGTTAATACGCTCACCTTCGAAGCACTGGGTCGTGGATTCGAGTCTCACCATGAGCGGATGCAGTATATGGAGTTTTTCAAACTTACGATTCATGTAACGGACTATGATCTCACTCATAAATAAATAAGTAAGCGTGCAGTTGATCTCAATATTTCTACAAAACAGCAGCTAAAATCTTGAAAATTAGAAGTCAGTAAGACATCTTGTCGTCGTGCTATGTGGCCGTGAAACGAGTTTCCAAACTTGGCATGGCCCGTCGCAAGTTTATTATTCAGAAGATTATAAGAAATATTCTTATCATAGAATAATAAAACTAACAATGCGACTAGGAATGGTATGGCTGACAACCGTATCACACTCCGAATTAAGTTGTCGTTGAAACGTTGACGACTACACACGGTAGTCGTTAACGCACAATGCTCAACTAGGAGTTAGAGCAAATAAGAGAAAGAGATCTTGGGCTGTGTTTTGTTGGAGTGTCGCCCCAGTTATTTATTAATTAGACTTTCCACATTGTCCATTCACGGATAATAATAATTACTCATGTTACATGCTTGTTATTGCTCTAGTAATAAACACTGTCCAATTAAAATCGTGGAATATGAAACCAGACATTTTACATACCCTAGGCCATGCATTCTCAAAGTGGTCCCTACGGACCCCTTGGGGTCCGCAAAGCCATGCTGGGAGTTTGCGGGAGGTGTGAAAAAATTTGGGGGTCCGTGAAGCTAATTAGGGGGTCCACGAAAGATTTCGATAAAATCAAATATTTATTAGCCATTTAAATTTAATTTTTAGGAGACACTAGGTGTGTTTTTTTGTTTATCCCGTGTAGGTTTGGGTAACGAAACTCCATATAAAAAAAATGCCAGCTGATCCATCTGTCATTTTTTTATATGAAGTTTCGTTACCCAAACTTACACGGGATAACACAAAAAAAACATACCTACTGTCTACGAGTATTTCATAGATAACTGAATTCCACAAAATATGCGAAAGAATTAAGGATGCGAAAATATGCCCTCAACGGTAACACCAGAAATCGATAACCGGGAGGAAAAAACACGAAATTTCGTTCAGAGTATGTCAACGGCCAATTCAAATTCATTGAAATTATAGAATTTGCCTCATTGAACTGTTAAAGCTTTCTTTGCTATTTTCCCCGACCGGATTCTAAGCTCCACCACATTTTGAAAAGCACAAAGACGCGACAGGACGTTGAAGCGATATCAGAATCGATCAGGTGCTTCGACAACATTTCTGTGAACGAATCTTTGCTACATGTTTATGTAAGCTTCATCAAACAAAAACAAATTGGCCAGGAACTTCTTTTTGCAAAATGCTTGGAGACACTAAAGGCGAGACAATATATAACGAATTTAAAATTTTTTTTTTATTCGAAAAATATACTTCTTTGTAATATTCTGTCTGTAGCTACTGATGATGCTCCGCCAATGGTGGGACGATATCGGAGATTTCTGGCCTTCATCAAAAAGGACGTACCTACCCAATGTTTTAGCAGTTCATTGTGTCATACATCGACCGCACTTAGGAGCCAAAAACCTGAGTCAACGGCTACACGACTCTTTGGCATACGTAATCAAAGCAGTTAACAAAATTAAAAAAAGTGCGTTAAATGAGGGCTGGTTTTCTCGGCTCTGTCTTAAATATGAAGAAGAATATAATAAATTGCCACTTTATACCGAAGTCTGATGGCTTTTTAAAAGCGCATGTTCGGATTAGTTTTATTTACAGTATGATTCCGTATTGGAATTTTTAGAAGGAGTCGATAATGACTTAAATCTCAAATTAATAAGTATTAAACTAGGTATAGCTTACATGACCGACATATTCGCGTTTTTGACGAAGCTTGTATTGTTCAATCAGAACATAGGAAGAGGCGAGTGCTCTCAGTTTCCAAATCATGCAAATTTGCCTAAACAAAATAAAAAACCTTTTGGTTTACAGCGAGCACCTTGGGGAACTTCATTCGGATTTTAAAAGAGGGTTCGAAGATATTCTTAAACTCAATATTCCTGATTGGGTGTTGAATCCGTTTTCATATAGTCAAGAAAGAGACATTCTCAGGCAGGAGCAACTTATTGAGTTGTCAACGAATGAAGAGTGGAAACCTCAATTCGAGAAAGGGTATCAGGAATTCATAAGTGCTCGTGGTGAGTTAAGGCTTTCACTGACAAACATGGAACCCGACATCAACAAACTCTTATCATCCCATCAAGTACACACATCGCACTGAACAGTATGATGTAACTTTTTTATATCTTCTATTTATATAAAAGAAAGTCGTGTTAGTTACACCATTTATAACTCGAGAGCGGCTGGACAGATTTTCATGATTTTGGGTTTGTTGGATTAGGCGCTGGCCAGAATAGCATAATAACTATTGAAACATGCAAAAAATTCACAATGAGCTAAAATTCGCAATGGGTTCTTTTTCACTTCTTTCTGCGTGTATTTCTTTAACATATGAGCGGATTTCAGTAAATTTCTTCCACAGGATTGGTCTCTACCCAAAATAACAGGACAAACATCGAAACTTATGAAAAATTCACAATGAAGACAATTCTTTTTCTTATACTTCTTTCTGTCTTTCTTGAACGAATTACAGGATTTCAGTCAGCTGACCCCCCCTTATGGGTGTAGTCAAGGCTCCGACCAGAATAGCTATACTGCTATTGAAGTAAGCAGAAAATTCACAATGAGTTTTTCACATATTTTTTTATATATCTTGAACTTCTTAGAAACTTCGGAAAAATTGGGAAGAGCGTTTTGATCAAAGTGATTTTCCACATTTCTTTAAAAAAAACTAATTCGATTCGAAAGGGAATGAATATTAGTGCGAGCCCAGCGAGCCCAAGATGGGAGCTTGTTTTTGGATAAAAAATTTGTTAAAACATCAAAACTATTTTTATTTTGTATCTAATTTTAAATATTCCAACAATTTAAACATTCAAGGCTTCCAATTCAGTTGGGGGTCCCTGAACAGGCATTCATGTGTGAAGGGGTTCGCGGTCAAAATTAGTTTGAGAATGACTGCCCTAGGCTACATAAAATATTATTTTTCAATATATGATTTTTTAAAAACTTTCTGGACTGTTTTCATGCTAAAAGCATAGTGAGCATATAGCATTAAACATTTCGTTTTTTTTTATGATTGAACTGCTTTTTCTTTTTCCATTACTATTCCCATATTTACAGATTATGAGTGTGTGCGTAGCGCGACGTATTGCTTTATTTGCTACAACAGGTAAGGCCACAAAAGTCGATATTCTAGAGTCGAGACGTTAACAACTTGGTGACTTGCTATCACGCAACTGACTACTGTTGGGATCAATCCAATTTTGTGTTTTCCAAATAAAAAACCAAACTACGAGCACAATAGAAAGTTAGGTATGGTATTCTTAATACGTTAGCTAGGAAGTTTGTGGCTCCCTTTCAGCCTTTTATTATATGGCTATCAATGTTGTGTATAGGAAGTAATTAAATGCGGTGGGATACGATGTGGTAAAAGAAAAAACGCAAAGAAAGGGGCTTGTTTTTGTTTTTACTTTTCGAGGGCGCATTGATTTGATTAGTAAACATTGTGTGTTGTGTTGGTGGCCTGGCATTCAATGCATGTCAAAAAATGGCATCTGCTGCGGAAAGTGGAAGGAAGTTAACTAAAAGAACTCCAAAGGTTTAATGATGCAAAAAGGCGTAACTCTTTGGGATGTAACTTTCAAAATTTTTACGTCGCTTTAAAAACTATAACTTGCAAGTTTTATTGCTAATTACCATATCTATCCAACAGTACCTAAGTCAAGGTAATAGCTGAAATGTTTTTGACTGTTGGAGAATGCCATAAAAAACCCCACTTCCCAAATTAAGTTATTCTAAGAAAACTTTTTTATTTATGCTCAAATCAAATCAAACCGCTCACAAATGTTTCTTCTATCGAAACCACGAAATTTATGTAAAAAAAATAAAGGAATAGAACGAGGGGATCATAGGTTTGCCATAGAAACTCCGGCCCCGAAAGTAGGTCTTTAAAAAACAAAATCTTCATGGACCAATCCTAACCAAATCAGATATGTTTAGAAACGATATAGGAAAACTTAGAAATTGACGGCGTCGGAATTTGGAAAGTATTATTTCTAGCAAAAAAAAAATTCTGACACAATAATAATAAAACTCGAATGGAATAATTAGCTCGATGCTGGAAGGATATCCAAAATTCGCCCACGCCTGAAATTAGCCTCAGTCTCGTTTTATATATCATAAATATGCAGAGAATAATTTAATTTTTGGCACGCCAAATTTGGAACTTTTAATGTTATCCCTTATTAATCAATTTAAGGAAATGGAGAAATGGATTTTTTCAAAAACAAAATAAAACCATATTATTAAATATATTTACTTACGTGGATGCATGAAAATTACAATGAAGCGGTACACCAGAAAGTCTGAAATTAGATCGAAAATACATATATATATACGGCTGTCAATAAACGGGAAGAAATTATTGTCGTTGATAAATTTAGACTAGCAGTAGGTTTACATATTACAAATTAAAATTAATTTCGATTCAGACCCTACAAATCAAAAGAGGTCAAAAGATTTTTATGATTCCATCATCATTATCACCACTATGATGATGAAATGTTAACCCGATGTCAGGCTTTCACCGCCTTCAGCATTAACCTCCAGAGCTATTTACTATTTGCAACTAATGCGATTGCGTGTTCATCACTTGGGCATCGGTCTATGGCCGCCTGAATCGTTGACCTCCAATTGTCGCGGTTACGTGACCTTGTCCTCCAGTTTCAGAAGCCCAGCAGCTGGTGGGCGTCTTCACCTACAGATTTCATCCAGCGAGCTTTCGGTCGTCCACGCAAACTCGCTCCGTCAATTCGCTGTGCATTCATCACCTTCTTTGGCATGCAATTATCGTCCATTCGTTGTACATTCCCCGCCCATTGCAAACGTTGAAGCTTCACACTAATCGTACAATTGATGCTCGTGGTTGTATCGGATGTACCATTGATAGCGCTTGTGAACGGCCCCGAAAATTCGCCGAAGGGCCTTTCGTTCGAATCTATCCAGCAAAATTTCGGAGGCCTGGGTGAGGGTCCATGTTTCGCAGCCATAGCATAGCACGGAGCTTCGTATTCGTGTGCGCATGCTTCGAGTGAATATGTAATTAGGAGGGCCGAGAAGTACGTCTTATTGGCTAGTTGTATCCGTCTCTTAATTTCGTCGGTTTCGTTGGCGTCCTTTGATAAGTTAAAACCCAGATAGTTGAAGTTGTCTACATACTCGATATTAAGGTCCCCCATTGTGATGCTTGAATTTACTGGCGACCATGTTTGTGATTGCATCATGGCCTTTGTTTTGATTTTGTTGAAAAGTACTTCTTTTGCAACATTATTGAGATTATGCAGAAGGCTTTCCGCATCATCCAATCTTCGAGACATGATGTTGATGTCGTCGGCGTACGCTACTAATTGAGTCGACTTGATGAGTAGCGTTCCGCTGCTGTCCATATTTATGACTCGAATTACATACTCCAAAGCATGGTTGAAGAACGTCGGCGACAGCTCATCGCCCTGCTTGAGTCCAGTACGAGTTTCAAATAGGTCAGTGAGTCGGTTCTACACCCTAACCTGCGAGATGGTATTAGTCATTGTCATCCTTGTGAGTCGCGCTAACTTTGCCGGTATGCCAAAATGCAGCAATATGTTGTACAGTACACTTCGATCGATATTGTCGTATGCCTGCTTGAAGTCGACAAAGATTTGGTATACGTCGATGTTATATTTCCAGCACTTCTGCAGTAATAGCTTCACGGTTAAAATGATCGGTCGTTGAACGACCGCAGGTCTGAAGCCGCCTTGGTATTCACCAATGATTCGTTCTGCGTACGGATTAATTCTCATTTCCGGAATTTTCGATAAATTCTTATAGGCCCTATACAAACTAATGATATGCCCCTGTAATTCTCACATTTTAGCTTGTCACCCATTTTGTGGATTGGACATGTATAGCGTTGGTTAGGTACGCTCCACCGTGCTTCAGCAGTTCTGCTGGGACTTCGTCAACATCCTGCGCTTTATTACGTTGTATGGTGAGACTCACCTCCTCTATTGTTGGGGGTTGAACGGGAGGGCTGCTAACTGCTCAAGAGCTGCCTCTGTGGGGGATTGTTGGTGAATTGAGGAGCTCTTAAAAATTAGAGGCCCATCGTTTATTTATGTTGTCGATGTCGCTGATAATATTACCATCCTTGTCCTTACATAGGCTTGTCCTGGGTTGATAACCATTCTTGATTGTGTTGATAAGTTTGTACGCCAGTCCATTGCTCTTACTGGCTAATCTTTGGTTTATTGATTGTAACTGTTCGTCAAAATGTTTTCGTTTCTTAAGTCTTATTAACTTATTAGATACTCGCCGGTGTTCGTTGTAGTTGTATCTTTCTTTCTTTCTGCGAGTTGTGTATATTGGCGATAGGCTTAATTTTTCGCTTCAATCGAGGCAATGCATTCGTCGTCGAAGCAGTGTGTTCGTCTACGACTGGCTTTATACCCCACGACCTTCTCTCTCTCTCTCAACTCCTTTGATGCTGTCTTTGAGCTCCTCCCAGAACCCTCGAACCTCGAAGATCTTGGCAGGGTTGATTCTAGTTAGGTGCACAGAAGAATTCTGCAACTGTAGGTCGTCTTCACCAAATAGTGATCGGAGTCGCAGATCGCAGTTAGCAGTTTGAAAGTGATCTGGGGTCTGTCAGACCCCACGAACCTTTTACGTAGATATGTCTACGTGATACAAAAGTAGAATTTTCGCTTTGTGGGAAATTTTCAAAGCGTGTTATTTGGAAAACGATAAAATGTAATAATAATGGTTGGGAAGTGTGAAACTTTGTAATTAGATGTTACTTTTGAAAGAAATGGAAAATTTAGGGTGTTTTGAATTAGGGATTTTTGTTTAAATCTTGTACTTAATTCATTCAAAATTATGCCGTTTTTTATCTGGCTGTATTTATGAGGATGTCCTTTCATGATTGTGTCATTACCTTATGACTTTTAAGACAAGACATAAATTAATGAGTTTTATGAGCGTAAGAATTAGGTTTAAATTATGTATATACATACATATAAAGCTTTCTCAACGAACTTGGCTATACACTTGCCGAACCTCTTTAAAGAAGGAGGAAATCAACGGGCAATATTCGGCGAAGCACCGTGCAAAATATTGACAACATTTGTGGCATTGTTTTGTTTGAACACCCCCCCCCCCCATTTAATTAGATGCCACAGGCCTTCAATGGTGTCAGATGCCCCCCCCCCTCCGTCTTTCAAGGCCCTCAGTAAACAAATCGTCGTGGAGCATCCACAATTGATTGTTCTATGTGCCTCAAACTGTTCCGAATTGCTATATCCCGTTCTATACCGCTACATCAATTACGAAAAAGTCTTAAAAGATCAATTAGTACCACAATAACTGAAATCTGATTTCAAATTCATAACAACACAAAAAAAGAATACGATAAAAATAACCTCATTACTTGATAGTTGTAATCCGCAACAAATTGCATAGACACTTACTAGACAATGTAGAGACAATTCGTTCATTCTAAGCCAATTTAAAATCAAACACGATACAAAACAAATTTCCTATTTCCAACCACCGCACAAAGAGTTGAAATCATAGGGAAATACAACCTTCCGCAAACCTAAAGCACTTTCGACTCTTTTTATCGCAAATAAAGTCTTTATTTACCAAAACGACGAAGCAAACACTACTCGGTAGACTCCTATAACGTCAACAGCTTAGGGATAGGTAAGTTACCGCGCTTTGAGTTCATTTTAGTAACACAGACAGTGGAGGAATGGTAAATTTATGCATATGCTCGTGGATGTTCGTGTCCTCATGCATGCTGGTAGGGATATATGAAAGAATATTATTAAGCGTGTGCATGCCAATGTGTAGTTTCATAGTTGATTTTATTCAATAAGTTATAATTGGCAGAAATAAGTTCGTGCTGTTTGTTTTTGTTTAGTTTTGGAGAATGGCAGGTGTTTTCGAATTTGTTCGATAAATTGGCAGAAATGAAAGCGCGATTCAGCGCTGCTTCACTAATATGTATTGTAATCCAGTGAAGAGTAAGCTGATGACTTGGAGGGTTATATTAATGTTATAAAACATTAGGCGTGTTTTTGTGTACTCGAGTGTAAGCTAGTTTAGCGTAACTACCTAATATGTATGGATCATATTGTTATTTTAACATCATGTAGTTACCCTAAAATAACCTAGACCGGAGTACAAAAAAAAACTCATATTTTCGAAGATAACCAGCATAAATATTTTTTATATAAGGTTAACACAATATAGGGACTATTAACTCGTACATCATACCAGCCTACAATTAAACTTCAAGCATTTTTGAAGCACGAAATGTACAATTTATTGTTTTGTTGTTGTTTTTGCGTACGAGCAATTGTAGTATAGCGATTTTAGTTGAAAAAATGATGAAACCCAAACATCCAAAAAAAGAGCCGACTTTTTTTGCCAAATTGTTCTATGATCTGACCGCAATACGCAGTAAAGCGCGTCACATTTGCGGGGGAGGAGGTGGCAAAGGGGTGAAATTATGATTTTTCGCAAATATCTTGTTAACTGTAATATTTAGAGCAAAATGTTGTTTTAATTTAAACTACACAAAATTCCCTTTCTAATGATATATAATAACATTTACCTTCTCTTGGCGCCGGAGCGAATTTTTTATAGGGGGGGGCAAGATTTTTTTTCAAATTCATATTAAATTAAGCGGTCACCATATACCATACCTCTAGCTCTAGCACTTTAATATCCTGTGAAACGACACCAAAAAGTAATTATGAAAAATAATAGAGAACAACAGCCTATAATAGTCTTCAATATGAGACAAACGTTTAAGTTTCTTTTTGTTACCCATTTTGATCCCATTATAATTCCGAATTGTTGAAGATTATAAACGTATTCTTTTTTTATATAAACTCAACGTCAATGAAACCGGGCCACACGGTAAGCGCGAACTCTAATCAAAACAGGCAAATCGTTTGTAACGTGAGTTAACGGTACTTCAGATAAAAATCATAGTCATTTGAATTGCCATTAAATGCACTTTCTGTAGATATAACTTTCATAGTTGTAAGTTTCATACTTTTTGAGAAAATTGAATTTGAGTCGAAAGTGGCGAGTGGCCCGATTTTTGTGAAGCCGAGTGTATTTTTATAAAATTAAAGATCAAACGATTTTCCCAAATCTTTCATGATTTTTGATACATTTAAATTCGCTGTTCGATCTCTGTGAACATGGAGAAGGATTAGATGTGTTACGACGTTTTTGTGTCATTGTTAAATGTAGCCATGTTTAAAGACGTCGTAAAACACTGAACGACCTTTCTGATGATGCTGCTGATGCTGGAACTGTCAGGAGTAATGTTACTAGCCGTATTAATTTGCTGTGCTCGATATACTTCCAAATTGATCAGCAATTTCGGCGCAACATGTAGGTGAAGCTCCCGGCATATTCAACAATATCGAAATCGAGAATAGCAGCCCAATATTACTGTGCAACTTTCTTCATCATGGAAAAAAAATATCCACTAGAACAGGGTTGTCAAACTCAAAACCTGGCCGGGCCAAATTTCACTTTCTTCCGGAGCATCACAGAATGTTATTTTTCAAAAATGAATATATCTCTTAGTCACTAACAACCTCGGGACATGCAAAAATTGGGCTACCTAAAATAGAGGAACTGGAAATCTTTTGAAAATGTCCTTCAAACAATTTTACACTCTTTAGAAAATTAATAAATACTTAAGTTGTCCGCTGTCTGTGATCGTTTCGAAATAATTCAAAAACACGAGTAGCTTCGCCCAGTAAAACCACAGTTTATTTTATGTATTCATATATGTACATGTATTTCGGAAGCTATCTACTTCGTTCCTCAGTCTTTGGAAAATGTTAAAAAAACAAGGTTTTGTAAATTAGTCAGTAACCACTCTCTGGGAATTTATTTCGGACAACTGATCAAAACACTATAGCACAGTAAATATCTGTAGGTAGTCCAAAGCACCCTTGAGAGCCTAAAAGCTAACATAAACAAATTTCGGATATTAAGGTGGCTAAAAACATTTATTGTTATGTGGTGGAGCAAATGTTTCCTATGGTAAAGCGGAATAAGCTGCAATTCACCTCAAAAAAAAAACCGTCAGCAAATTGTTTGTAGAATAGAGAAGAAGATTTCTTAGACTTTAGTTCAACACCAATATTTAATTTTAGCGCTTTTGTGCCGATGCATTGTGTCTCTTCGACCTGGTCGCAGGCCGCACAAAACTACGTGATGCGCCGCATGCGGCCCGCAGCCACGACTTTAACATATGCATATTCTATACCCAATAGCCTGGACCTACTGAGAAAAAAAATTTATTTTTTAGAAAAAGTAAAATTTTTAGCGGTAAAATCATTCTATCCATTCTTTACTGCAATTTTTAAACCTTAAAAGCATCAAAATAAATTTTGTAGATATACTGGAAACGTTTTTAAGTAGATATATTTTGAGGTGGTATTAGTAGTCTGGCTGGTCTAGCGGTTAGTGCGCGCACCTTCGGTGCACAGGGTCATGAGTTTGAATCTCACCGTGGATCATGGTGTTTTTCGAACTCACGAGCTTGTGACCGACTATGATCTCACTCAGATGTTAAACGAGTACCCATTTATGGGGATAAATAACACTGCTGAGCGTGATGCTGATCTCATTACCTCAACAAAAAGCAGATAAGATCTTGGAAATAGGATGTCACTAACACATCCTGCGGCCTTAGTCCAATGCTGGATTGTCGCGCCTGTTATTTATTTTATTTTATTATTACATAGTACAAACGTGTTTCTCCCTTATTTTCTTCTTTTTTGCTTCGCTATTTGCATTGCGTATATCTAGTAGATAGTTCGATCGAAATTTCTAATTCCAATATCTTTGGGGAAATATTTGGCACTTTGTTGGCAGATTTTACCTAGATATTAGTCTGCAGATTTAGGGAAATAGGTGGGATGAAATAGGGAATTTTCAAGGCAAAAATCATTTAATTCTAAATTTTTCGTAAATTTTTTATTAAATCTATTTAGAAAGACGTTTGCAAGTCCCTCATACTTAGTCTTTACTATTACAAAGGAAATAAAACTGGTTTGAATTTCCTAGGATCAAATCTGAGTTGATTAGGTGGTGTTATAAAATGTGACGAAATTAGGCATTCCCATTTCCGAACTTCACGTCTTTTTATAGAAAAATCTCAGAAATTTTTATAGTTTATAGTTCAAATTGAGTTTAAAGGACATTATTACATCATAAATAACCGAATTTAATATTTGCACTTTATACTTCAAGAGAAAAATGGGGGGGGGGGGGGGAACTATAGGTCTGGCCAGACCTATTGGGTATCAAAAAGCACTATAAATTGAACATCATCAAAAACATACTCAAAACTTCAACCGATTTTTTCAAATTTTTGCAAAATGCTTCTAAACAAATTATTCTAGGATATCATGAAATATGAATTCGCTGCGATTTCACCTTCTATGCTTTTTACACCAAAATATAGTGCCAAAGGTCTGGCCAGACCTTCGTGCCGACAGAAGGGTTAACATGTCTGCACTAGAATAATAAATTGAATATGTACACTGTATATGTATAAAAATAAATTATTCTTAATTTTTAATGTAGTGCAATATATGTAGTACTAATTGCGCCTTTAGCCAAAATATTGAGGGGGCAGTTGCCCCCGCTGCCCCCCCCCCTGTTCCGGCTCCATTGTTGGCAGATTATATACTATACCTAAAACATCCGATGTAATTCATATTTTTTGATATATGTACATAGTTACATTTGATAGTGTCGCCAGACGTCCCGTATTTACCGGGACATCCCGTATTTCACGCAGAATTTCCCGGCGGGACAAGATTCGTCCCGTATATCAACTGTGGTTTATTTCGGAATTAACCGTGCTCTACACCTATATAGCCTAAGAAAATTGGACCAAAATATGGCCATCGAACGGCAAAAATCCTACATCGGAATTTTTTTTGACTATGGTTGGGGATGGTCCCCAGATAATGGCATTAAAAGTCCCAACCGATTGGGGGTCCGCACCCTTAAAAAAAGGGGGAAAGGGGAACATTTTTTCGGTTTTTTTTTGCGATTATATTAAAAACGGTAAGAGATACAGAAAAATGGTCTGAGGACGAAATAAACTACATAAAATTACCTTTGTAATGATATATAACACATTATAGTTAAATTGAATATTTCAGCGTTAGACTAGAACAAAAATTAGAATATTTTCATTTTAGACCTTTTTTAAAAGCTCTATAACTTTTGAAATAATACTAGTTCAGTCGTAAAATTTTGTGTAAGTATTCAAAATAAGTTCAAGATCATTTTAAGGTAAACATAACTTCGGTCCGGTCAAGGACCCCCATTTGAATTTGTCAAAACTGCATGTCTATAACTCCCCCCAAAATTGGAGCAGAGTGCTAAATTTTGGTTTGTTGCGATTGGAGGTCATAGTCACCCCACCTACCAAAAATCAGTTCATTCGGATAAAAACTTCGTTTAGAGAAGCCGTTGCAACCAGTTACATTTGGAAGTACATTTTTTGATAGCTTTGATTTAGATCTTTTTGCTTGTTTTTTATTCGATCGTTACTTATGAATTTGGAACTTTTTGTATTGGGCATTGTGTATTAGTACCTTAAAATATAGACTAACATTTTATCTAGAAAGTGAGTTTCTGTGAATATTAAGTTCTCCTGCACCAAGGAGTGGTCCGTCGAGCGAGCGAGACCACACACATTGCGCCCCACACACATTGTTTGGGTCAAGAGCTAAAATCACTATACTATTGGTCGGATAAATAAAACGATGCTTAGTGTTTGGCTAAAAAATCCATTTACCTTTAAACATACATATATGATTAGCCAAGCACTAAGCATAGCTTTGTTTTATTCATGCGACCTATTAACTGACCACATTCAATGATATGCTCTTATCAAATTGACAGGAATTGGGGCTTAAAAAAGTGGCTACTAACTACCTGAATATTTAAATATTTATTACAATATGCGTGCTTTTTTGCACTCCGGTAGGGGTTAGTTAAGTGCAACTACATGGGTTTACAATAACAACATAACCTGAATGGGTCATGCTGTTAATGTAACCGCAAGTAATTACACTAAACTATCCTACGTCGGGGTGCAAAAAACACGCCTAATGTTTGTTGTAGAGTAGAATAACAAAACAGCACTAGATAGCGTGAAGAATATTTTTCTTTCGAATGAAATGTTTAATTTTACCTCTGTATCCTTTATATCTATAATATTTTCCACGAAAACCACAAGTTGTCGTTTCGCGTGCATAAACTTATTACAATGCTGTATGAAGCCAATCGATAAGTCGTTGACTGTTAAACCCCTACAGACATATGGGTTGAGCTTCCGACTTTGTTTGACTAGACTGAACATTATTAACCTTAGGCTTAGTAGGACAGCATTATTTTACCACAATACGCTTATACTAATAAATCTCTAAGATTTGTTTCTGCTCCTAGTGCAGTCATATTAGCATTTCAAATAAAAAAAATAGAGTAAGGCTAATTTTTGTTGTTTTTGAATCAGTGGGCTCCCACGAATCTACAACTGAATTTGCTAAAAAAAAAATGTTGATCGGAAAGGTCCCAAAAAGGACAAAAAAGGATACTCTTTCATCCTTGACCGGAGGTCGGCATGCGGGGTATCATATCAAAGGGGACGTCGAGGACATTACATATCCGGTGTTTGTCTCCAAGGACCATCAACGGAATAAATCGAGCTTAAATGGAAAATTTTCGCGTTTACCGTGTATCTTTCCAAAGCCATAACTGTATCTTTCTAAAGCCGTAATTGTCCATTTAAGCCCGACTTATTCCATTAAGTGTCCTTGAGACAAGAAACAAGCACCGGATATGCAATGCACTCGACGTCCTCTTTGATATGACACCCCACATGCCCACGTTCGACCAAGGTGTGAAATTAGTGTCCTTTTATGTACTTTTTCAGAGCTTTCCGAACAACTTTTTTCTTAGCAAATTTATTGATAGAATCTTCAGCTATTATAGATTCTGGAAAGTGATAAAAGTAGTGACAACTAGAATTATAAATATTAAAGAGTATCCTTTTTGGGACCTTTCCGATCAAAATTTTTTTTAGCAAAACCAGTTGTAGATGCCTGGGAGCCCACTGATTCAAAAACAAAAAAAAATTAGCCTTACTCTATTTTTTTATATTTGGAGGCCTGAATTTGGATATTTTGACGGCACTATCCTTTTCATTCCCAATGTTATGTGACGATATTTTTACCGGTGTTGTAAATTATGACTTTCAAGTACATGTGGTCAGAGGTCCAAGAGGGTCCAAATCTCAGTGTGAGAAAACAAGTTTGTAGTACATTTGGAAAAGGTGTCGGGCTGTGATCCGCCTGAGTTGTGTGTTGTTGATGAAACAATATTCCTAGTGAATTAATAATACCTATAAAATATTTAACAACACAACTTGAGATGTCAAGTACTCGATTTCAGTTTAATCCTTTGCCTTCTTATACATAACAATTTGTATTTAATCGTGGACTATAATCCATGCAAAGTTATTCAGCGCATATACGTAGTATAATAGCGCCAGTACCGCTTATGATATAAAAAGACAAAAGTGAAAGATGTAATCGAAAATGTAGTTTTTATCGGGTGCTTATCGTCAATTTGATAATGGCATTAAAGGATTAGTTCTGTAGACATTTTATATGGGTAAAATGACGCAAAATGTAGGAAAAAGAAAGATTGCATTGTGTACAATATATAGGTCGTGATTAGAGTATCGGTAGGACAAACGTAATTGATACGGCCCATTAGCTCAGCTGGTTAGAGCGTCGTGCTAATAACGCGAAGGTCGTGAGTTCGATCCTCCCATGGGCCATTCTTTTGACGTATGTATATGAAATTTTGAAAATAACTGCTCGAGGGGAAAAATCGCTGAAAGACTTAAATTCGTACTCAACTGTGTAAAAAACTATACAAGAGGAATTCTATAGGCTATGGCTTCAAATTTCTGACGAATTCATAGATCTTTGTTATCGGTATTTAGAGTTCGGGAATCGCCGGTGGCGGAGCAACTTGACTCGGGGCCAACTTTTTGAGTGGGCCTGTCTGAATTATATTTTTTTCTGCGATTTTTGAAAGATATCTTGTTTTTAACTGATTAATTTTGTTTTGTTTTTCTGCAGGGGCCTGGAAATCTTAAAAAAAGTAAAAAAAACAGTATCAAGAGACGCGAGAGCGTCTCGCCCGCCAAAGGAAAAAGAAAAACGAAAGCGAACAAGTCTATGATTACCGGAGACAACTTGCTTTTTTGTTTGATCAGGCTACAGCCTTCCAGGCAACAGCCCCCAAAAAATATTTTTATCCAAAATATTCCACATATCCTGTTCTAGTGCCTTTCCAAATAAAATCTTCGATCGGCACAATAACGGGTAAGATATATGCAATAAACGGTGAAATTTTCACCCTCACAGACTTAAGCGAGTAACCCAATTTCAGAATGAAGTCTACAGTTGCAGAAAGACTTGCTTCTACTGTCTCTCTTCGTGATGGAATTTTTATGAAATTTGGAACGAATGATCCTCTGGTGGTCCTTCTAAAGAATCAATGTCTTCCATTTAGATAAGTGGATGGAATAACGGTAAATTAATAGGTAAAGTTAACAAAAGATTTCCAACAATTGCGTCTATCGGCTCATCGCATTGACCATTTTTTAAAACACACTGCGGCATTGGGATATTTGGATATTGGGACACCGGGAGACTGGGAGACTAGGATCTTGGGGTAGTGGGATATTAGGAAATTGGGACATTAGGGTCTTGGGACATTAGGACATTGGGGCATTAGGCACAGTGGGGAAACAGGGACGCGGGGACATCGGCATATTGGGGCATTGGGACATCGGGATATTGGTGCATTGGGACATCAGGATATTGGGACAATGGGACATTGGGATATTGGGACACTGGGAGACTGGGACATTAGGACACTGGGATATAAGGACATAGGGACATTATGACCTTGGGACAATCGGACATTGGGACATTGGTACATAGGGGCATTGGACCACTGAGACATCGGAATGTTGTAACATTGGGACATCGGGATATTCGCACATAGGGGCACTGGGATATAAGGACATGTGAACATTAGGGTCTTGGGTCATTAGGATATTAGGACATCAACACATTAGGACATTGGGACATTAGGTACACTGGGGAAACTGGGACATCGGGATATTAGAACATTGGGACATTGTAACATTGGGATATTGGCACATTGGGATATTGGAACATTGGGTTGGGATACTGGGACATTAGGGCACTGAGATACAGGGACATTGGGGCACTGGGATATTAGGACATTAGGCTATTGGGACCTTGGGACACTTGGTATACTGCGACATTGGGACACTGACCACTGGTACATTAGGACATTGGGCCATTGGGATATTATCACATTAGGATACTGGGACATTTGGGACATTGGGGTACTGGGATATTAGGAAATTGGGGCATTAGGACCTTGGGACATTAGGACAGTTAGACATTGGGATATTAGGACATTAGGTGGGAGACTGGGACATTAGGATATTCCGATACTGGGACATTGGGACACTAGGGTAGTGGGACATTCGGACATTAAACCGGGGCACTGTGATATTTGCACATTGGGACAATAGGACCTAAATTGGGACACTGGGACATCAGGATATTGGGACATTGGCACATTAGGATATTAGGACATTGGGACACTGGGATATTAGAACATTGGGACATGAGGACACTGTGACAATGGACCTTAGGGCATTAGGACATTGGAACATTGGGACACTGTGACATTGGGACAATGTGACATTGGGACACTGGGTCAGGGGGCATTAAGACAGATCAGTAACAGAACGTTAACAAAGCGTTGGTAAGGCAACAACAGAGCGTTAGCAGATCGTTAACAGAGTGTTAACTCTTTCCGGGGCAGTGGTATACTTTTTATACCACATTTTAAATGTTTTTTTTCTGGGTAATAGGGGCACTGGTATACTTTTAATACCATGTTATTCTATGCTATAGGCCCTTATCACTGCAACGAATTTTGCTGTTTTCTTTTTCGAATTCGACTTTTAGGTTTTTTAGAACCGTTACATCGGAGAGAGGGTCACTTGTTGTGAATGTTTATTTGATTCGTTTGTTCTAGTGAGGATAGTACTCGCAATAGCGTGATAAGTGAAAGAGTCTGTGTCCGAAAGAGTGAAAATTCATTTTTTATCATTAGTTTCAGTGAGAGGTTCAGTACATGGTTGATATTAGCATTGCAAGGACGTGGTATAAAATGTATACCAGTGCCCATTACAATGAAAATTCATCTGAAGAAAAATATTTCAGTAAAAAGAGAAAATGAAAAGGGAAATCTCACTGATGATGAAATACTCGAATTTTTGATAGTAGACGATCAGGATTATGTTGATATTCCTTCTGATGGTGACTTCCTTGATATTGACAATTACGAAAGTGACTCAGAGGAAGGAGGTTCGCCTCAGTCCACGTACACGAGGGACAGAACGCTGTTATATGTGAGTTATTATCAGTACAAAATAATAATACAGATAAGTAAATTTGTGACCAGGCTTCCAGAAACAGTTTTGATGAGAGCGATGAAATACCCTTGTCGAACGTGAACAGTTGCGGTCAGTACGACCTCAATGTACTCCCACCTGGACCAAAAATGTTTCTGTCGATCCGCCGAATGAATTGACTGGCGTCAGTTTTTCGAATCATCAGCGTAGAACGAAGTGGAAGTGTTCTTTGTGCAATGTTCTACTCTGTATGAGTGGCAATAAAACATGCTTCTAAAGTTACCACTCTCAGTAAAATGGGCAGTGGTATAAAAAATATACCACGTCCTTGCAAACAATCCTTCAATGAAAAAAAAAATTTTTTCGTTTTTTTTACTTAGCTTGAATATATATATGTGAAACTAAACACAATTTCTTAATAATCAAGCTGTTTTTATTTTGCCCCGGAAAGGGTTAACAGAAAACTAACAGAGCCTTAACAGAACGTAAATCGAGTAATAAAAGAAAGGTAACAGACCGTTTACAGAGCGTTAGCCGAATGATTAAAGAGAATTAAAAGAACATTAACAGAACGTTAACAGAGTATTAACGAAAAGATAATAGAGTGTTAAGATAACGTTAATAGAGCATTAACAGAGTTAACAAAAAATTAACAGATTACTAACAGAATGTTAGCAGAGCCATAACACAAAGATAACACAAATCTATTTTGCACAAAATACATATTAATAAACTGTACCCATTTCATCCCAAAATTATTTTTAAAAAAGCTCAGCAACAGCCATTTGTGGCGTATTAAAGAAGACCCTGTGAATATAACTTATTATATTAAATTTATGGAATATGCTGAACAAAAACCTATTGAAACTTTTCCCAAAACAAAAATATTAGTTCGCTATTTAAGTATGCAAAAATATATGATTGTAGAATAGATTAACATTTTTAACTAAATGTAACAAATATAATGTAATACCAAAATACTTACACAATATTGTCAACAAAATTGTAAAATAATAGATCTGAACATCCTGTATACATGAAAAATATATGATATCTGACCAAAAACAACAAAGTTGTAAAAGTTACCCCGCCAAAGAAAAATTAATCTGCCGCAAAAAGAATACATATCCCTCCAATCCGCCGCTCATTTGTAGTTTTGTTATAGGTGTAAATGCTCGAGAAGTTTAAATGTACAGGACTACTTCTTAAAGTAATTTGGTGGGAGCTTTAACATTTTATTCAGTGCCACTTTGACGGCTCCCTCCAAATTACTTTAGGAAGTAGTCCTGTACATTTAAACTTCTCGAGCATTTACACCTAAAACAAAACTACAAATGAGCGGCGGATTGGAGGGATATGTATTCTTTTTGCGGCAGATTAATTTTTCTTTGGCGGGGTAACTTTTACAACTTTGTTGTTTTTGGTCAGATTATTTATACGAGTGATAAAATTCAAATGGACATAAAAATAAATCTTGTGGAATCTACACGACCCAGTATAATATACTGCTCACAACAAAATAAGGGTCACTAATGTCCGTTGACTTTAACGTCTTTTGGCGAATTTTTAGTGTGACAATTAATTTCAAAAATGCCATTCTGTACCTGAATGTGATGTGAGTTATCACAGTATGATTCGTCAACAGTAGCTTCAACGGAACTGGCTTTAACAGTTCTTTTGGGGTCACTAGCCATGCACTGGGATGTTTTGTTTATTTCTCAGTTTGATTTAGAATTAGTTTCCGCACTTTTAAAGATAGGGAGAATCTGTAAAATACTAAATGCCAGCAATTCGGCGCCATTTAAATTTAAATGCTTTGTCCAGAGCCTTAGAAATGTTGGAGGAAGGTCGTTCGCAACGTTCTGTGGCCCTGCGATTAGGATATTCGCGAAGAGCCATTCAAAATCTTTGGAACCTTTACCAGGAGACAGGAAGTGTCTCCAGTCGTCATGATTCAGGCCGAGTGCGAATAACCACCCCCGCAGAAGACCGATATGTGAGACTTTGTGCGCAACGGGATCGTACCATTAGTGCTCGTGGACTACAAAGTAGGCTATTAAGGACAACTGGGGCCATTGTTAGCGCCCAAACAATCAGAAATCGTTTGCACGAAGACCAAACAACGGTCAAGGAGACGTGTAACACAACTGACCATCGTACGAATCGTTTAAGATTTGCTCGTCAACATATCCAATGGCTCATGCAACAATGGCGCAAGGTACTCTTCTCAGACGCAAAGTTAAATTTTTTAGTGACGACCGACGCATAAGAGTCTGGCGGAGAACCGAAGACGCATTTTTGGATTCTCGCATTAATCAAATTCAGAGGCAAGGCGGTCCCAGTGTGATGGTCTGGGCCGGAATTAGCTTGCAAGGCAAAACTAACCTTGTTATCCTAAATAACGGGACAATTACGTCCGAAAGTTATATTGAAAGGATTGTTAGGCCATATATCATTCCTTTTTCACAACAGGCGTTGGATGGTTTTATCCTCATGCAGGATAATGCACGACCACATACTGCCCGAACGACAATGTCTGTTTTCGAGGAGGCCAATATTGAGGTCATGGAGTGGCCTGCAAACAGTCCGGATCTAAATCTTATAGAAAATCTTTGGGATCAATTAAAACGCCGGATGCGGACAGCTGAAGAGGACATACACAACCAGCAACAGCTGATTCAATTGCTAAAAATGTGTTGGGACGAGATATCAAAAGTCCAGGTCTCGAGACTGCATTTCAAAAAGTGGAGGTCACACTAAAAAAACAAAGAATCATTTTTTTTTACAGATTGACATACAAATTAATTGTTGTTGTTACGAATACATGACCGCAAAAAGTAAGCAATCCGAAAAAAAAAACGCTTAAAAAAGTGTAACTTTTGGTCAAAATTCAATAAAATTTATTATATTTAATGAAAAACATTTTGCTTTATTAAATTAGACCAACAAAAATATAATTTTCGTTTCATTTTCAGAAAATTATTAGTGGCCCTTATTTTGTTTTGAGCAGTATACATACATATCTCTCGTCTAGCAGCTGATTTACAAAGCTTGTTTGCAAAAAAGATCAAAATTTTAGAGGGGAAATTGAAAAAAGGGCAACTACGATCTTTAACTTGAAAAAGTCTAACAATAAATTGACAATTCAGTATTTTTTTTTACTATTCCAGCTTCTCCTTTCACAACGACGTTTCGCTCTGCATTTTGAGCATCTTCAGGTTGCTACAAGATAGTCTATTATATGTAATATGAATTTACAATGATTGTTGTTTCAGACTTACAATTAATGAAGTGACTAGTGGTCTATTTTATAAATTTACGCTACATGTTACCTACTACTAGATTAGTTATTTTTGACAATTATGGCGTTCACTTTTGGTATTGCCAACTATTACATATAAAGGGGGTGCCAATTTATATATTTTTTTAAATTTAATTAGTTTATTAGGTGGGTATATTTGCTGACTTGTTGCTCAATTTCGTTTTTAATGTTAAGTGAGAGACAAAAGCATATCAATAGCAACTAGGGGGCTTCGCCCCCTGCTCGCTACGCTCGCCAACCCCAGGGGCCGAGGCTAATTTCGGGCGCGGCCGAAATTTGGATACCCTTCGCTTGGGCTAAAAGTTTTCTCGGGCGTACCTATGACTTGTATTTAATTCCCCTCCTCATTCTTTTTCTTCCGTCTTGAAATAAGTGGGCAAATAAAAATATTTGCTCGGAAAATTTTATTGGGGTTGCCGGAGATGGCCCCACCCCACAGTACGATTCCATTAGTTTTGAACTTTTTAGTTGCTTTGATAAAGACATATTAATTCAAGGTTTTGTGAAATTGGTGTAAAAAAATGTTTCTTAGAAGAACCAATATTTGGGTGGTTGGATTTGTATGGCAGCCCTATGGCCCCATGGTCCGATTTATTCCATTCATATGTTTTGTGTCAACAATAGAAATACATTTGTGTGGAATTTGGTTGGAATTGGTGCCCAAATAAAAAAGTTTTTCTTAGAAGAACCTAATTTGGGGGGTAAAGTTTGTATGGCAGCCCCATGACCCCATGGTCCGATTTGTGTTAGCATATAGCATATATTTTGTGTTATCTTTAGAAACACATTTGTGTGCAATTTGGTTGAGATTGGAACAAATAAAAAAGTTTTTCTTAGAAAAACTCAAATTGGGGGCATAGGTTTGTATGGCAGCCCCATGACCCAGTGATCCAATTTTGGTGAATCAAACAAACGGGAATGGTCCCACAATACGTCTTCTTTTATTTTTGCATTTCCGGTTGTTTCGATAAAGATATATGAATACAAGGTTTTCTGCAATAGGTGCAAAAAGGATGTTTCTTAAAAGAACCCAATTGGTTGATTGGGTTTGTATGGCAGCCACATGATCCCACAGTTCGATCCAACCAATTTTTATATATGTTTTGTAGTATTAATAGAAGAACATTTTTGTGATGTTTGGTTCAGATTAGTTCATAAACAAAAAAGTTTATGTTAGTTTCTATGGCAGCCCCATGACCCCCTTGTCCGATTTAAGCGATTCAAACATACAAACAGCCTGCAACAATAATAAGCATGTGTACAAGATTTCAGCTCTCTAGCTTTTATAGCGGCCGAGAAAAAACGCACTGCAACAGACGGACAGACGGACAGACAGACGGACATCGCCCAATCGACTCCCCAAGTCATGTTGATCATATATGTATACTTTTTATATGATCGGAGATGCCTCCTTCAATGCGTTACGAACTTCATGACAAAGTTAATATACCCTTTCAATCTATGAGCGAAGGGTATAATAAATTGGTTGCAGAAAGTAGAATTCGGTTCTGATAAGTCATTAGGGAGTTCAGTTTGTCAGTCATATATTTTATGGCGAATTTTGATCAAATGAACTCCTAAATGCTCTGTGGCTCACTTGGCTGAGTCGCACTCTACGATGCTAGTACCTAATCTAGAGGTCTGGAGATCGAATCTCGGCGTGGTCGAAAATTTCCGTACATGTGCGGATAGGAAATATATTGCTTGAAACATTATATAACACTCCGAAATGATATGCAATGTAACGTTGACTCGAAATTGCCTATAAACGGCTGAGTTAACGCACCATGGCCCCACATGGGGCTATACGGTACTGAGAAGAAGAACCCCCAAAACATATTCGACACCCAAACCCTTTGTCTCCAACGAAAGAGACATTAATAAGTCGCACATTCTCATGTTTGTGCATACAATAATAATGTTTAAAGCAATATAAATACATACATGTTAGAATATGCGAGGTTGTATAATTTATCGGAAAGACTAGTCCAGAGAAGCCAAAATGCAACTAAAACAGTCAAAGTTTCCCCTCTTAGGTTACACTTTCTAAGCCGAAGCCAATAGCGGCAGCAAAACGATGAATGAAACATCGATGGTAACTGTTGCCTGTAAATTGCAGCTTACTTTAACTGCTAGCTATGTTTAGATATCGCTTCTTAAAATAATAAAGAAAATAGAAATGGCAAATAGTGCGCAACCGAAAAGAGCTATTTCTAACAAATCTGTACCAATTACCTCCATAAGCTGTATACACGCTGACTCCAATTGACAGCTCGTCAAAAAAACTGGTATTGCGATCTGCCATTTGGCAGCTACTTAGCATCTACATCTAGCTCCCAAAATGACATATCCAAACTTTCATTTTGGAGGGTTTTTTTAAATTTAAATATCAAAATTGGAATCACATAAAAAACAATCAAAAGAGTTGCGAAATTGTCACGTTGAATTAGACAATCGGCTGGCAAAGTGTCAGTTGAAAAATGATTCAGTTGCCATATTGAATGTCAAAACTGAACGGACAACCAAATGGCAGTCAGTGTAGATGCAATGACAACTGCCATTTGGCAGCCATTGTGGATATAACTATACACATGCAACAACAAAAATATACCATCTAAACTTGTAATATGAGCACACAGATTTTATAGGGTTAACCTTTCATTGGCTGAATCAGTGGTTCTCAACTCGCAGAATACTGCGGACCCCTTTGCTGGAACATGAATCACTATATGGACCACCATATTTTTTTAATGAAGGGAATTTCGCGATTTTTTTTCAAAGACAACAAAGTGCCACTGGGTGCATTGGAAAAGTTGCTGGGATACATTAGCCCTATTCGACTCACTGGATCTTTTCCAGATTTATTGGAAATCCCATACAAAATGATAATCCTGGAAGTTGATCCTAGGTATGACTTGGATCATCTGCCAAACTAATCCCCTAGATGTCTCAGCGAACAATTTCCCTGAAATTTCCCGTATGTCAATTTGTTATTTAGTATTTTTGGTTTGTAAACTTTATTCATTATTATTATAGAGGTAATCATTTTAATATTTCTTGCTACTTATCCTTTTAATTGTATCCACGGTGCATAATTACAAATGCAATTTATAATTTAGAATATCGCGTTGGGGCCAGATGACACGATAGTCAGCTGTTATCGATTTGGGAAATTTCGATCCGATTTCATTCGACTTGGACAGGATCAATGATCCAGTCAGTCGAATAGGGCTATTGTATTCGTTGGCCCAGGCCAAATACTTCTAAAAGGTGGCACTATGTCGATAAAACTATTGAACTGTGAAATTGAGCCGCCAATTCACTGCTCGAGGTGCAAATGCTTCGCAGCTCACAAGCATGACCCTGTGCATTTTTATATCTCTAGCTTGTGAGCCGTACGGCTCGTCGTTTCAACGAATCCTAATAGTAATCCAAATAATGAAATTTGTACAGAACAGGAAGCTCCACATGTGTCAAGCAATCTTCAGACCTGTGCAAGAGCTATGAGATTTGGGCTTAAACTAAACCTAAATCCATGCCTCCGAAAACCCGGTTCAAGCAAGGGTTGTAATATAAGAGGATATAAGAGTCCATTTTCGTACAAAACACATACGTAAAACACAAAGAATAAACGCTGATGACCCACGAAAGTCATGAATGACGAAGCAAAAAAAAACAGAAAACTGAGAGCATTCTCGTGTAAGCATAGCCTTCTAAAAGCAGAAGATTAGGGTGCCATACTTAGTAATCGACATCATACTGTAGGATCGATTTTGTGATAATTCCAATCAAAGAAATTTGAAAAGGGACACGACTGTGATTCGATAACAATTTGTAAATATTTTTGCGTGAGTCTAAAGGGCTCCATTACACAGGCATATTATAATAGAAATTATCATATGCTTAAGCCTACTTGATTTCGTTTAGTGCACGTGTGAAAATGCAAACCGAATGAATCGAGTAGACTTACGGATATAATAGAAATATGACTTTGTAATGGAGCCCTTAGCATCACTCTTCTATGCGGTTCGGGTCATCTGAACGTTTTGTGCAATGAGCAAGCCAATGGCCTTGCTGCTTTCGACCGGACACATGGATTACTCTCGTCCCACTCTCAAAATATTACGGTTTCCATATAGAAGGAGCTTTTAAAATTGTTATCCATATTGCTTTAGTATGCCACCTCTCCCTGGAGAATCTTCAGACTCACAACCGATATTTGGATCCGCGCTAGGTCTTAACACGTCCACTGTCTGATCGGTTTTAAGCGACATTACCTCCACGTCTGGCATTTGAAAATTCATACATTTATGAGTCACATTACCCATGACTCATAGGCGTCAACGGGGAGGCCCGCTGTGTGCACATGTGACTCATAAACAGTGAACGTGTTAATTGTTTCGCTTCGCCTCAATGTTGAATCAGAGCGAATGATATTCAGACTATCGGGAATCCATTAAATATATTTCCGATAGCCTCAAAAAAGCTTACATATTCCTGTGTCGTATTGTATGAAATGTTCCAGGTCTTTAACGTACAAAAATCAGAAATATAATGCGCAAGAAATCCATTATCCGTGTCATCCATTCATACAACATAAAATGAAAACTATATCTCGAGTTCCCCAATGACAAGAATACAATATGCATACTTTCATAATATATGGAATCCTGTGCAGACAGCAGTCAGATGAGAAAATGATTGGCGCCAAATGCATACACTAATATCTTCGAGATCAGAATAGAACAATGTCAAATGCATATAAAGCCAGAATGACGTCCCGTAAAATATTATATTTAGTCAGTAATGCGAGCCACGTAATATCGTTAAAATACTCGTATCTCTTTATATGAAATTACACAGAGAAGTTCGACCGGACCGGAAGAAACTGTGTGTCATTTACTAAGGTCCTTTGCAGATACGAGTAAGTAAATGTATACCATAATGGTGTCATGAAACATGTTGGTTTGCAATTAACATCTCTTGTGATATGTTCTGGTTATTACAAGCGAATAAGTATGCGGTAACACAATATTGTCGCATATAGTCGTCGTCGGAATGCAAAATATTATGATCAGTCTGCAGTCGTTCAGATTCTTCGCATAATATGCGGTGTATACAAAAAGAAGGCGTGAGATGCAGTCGTAAATGCAGTTCCGTCCATAAGTGTCATTAATTCTCTCCCACGACACCATGTGTCGTCTAAATTGATTCAGCAGATATTACGTCTGCTGTGAGGGTGAGGAGTTGCCATATCGTCATATGAATATTAATAAGTGTAATATGTAGTGTTTTTAATGCAAGTCACATTATGAACAGTTCTTCCAAGTTCTTGTTATTTGGGAGATTACATATGTTTTGTACTAGATGGAGCGACAAACATCACACACGTGGCGGTTGCACTTTGCAAAATCCAATCCATTAAGTACCTTGTTCATAAATTTTTGGAAGGTTTGGCTGGCATTTTTCAAACCAAATTTCATAACTGGAAATTCGAGTCCAAATGGTATTATTATGGTTTTTTGACTATTTTTGTATAAAATAACAGGCGCGATAATCCAACATTTGGACTAAGGCCGCAGGATGTGTTAGTGACATGCTATTTCCAAGATCTTATCTGTTTTTTGTTGAGGTAATGAGATCAGGATCACGCTCTGCAGTGTTATTTATCTCCATAATTGGGTACTCGTTTAACATTTGAGTGAGATCATAGTCCGTCACAAGCTCGTGAGTTCGAAAAACACCATGATCCACGGTGAGATTCGAACTCATGACCCTGTGCACCGAAGGTGCGCACACTAACCGCTAGACCAGCCAGACTACTTTTTTGTATTTTTTTTTCTTCATTACCGTAACTCCTAATGAAGCATGGTGCGTTGATGACTACCGTGTGTAGTCGTCACCGTTACAAAGACAACTGAATTCGGAGTGTGATACGGTTGACAGCCATACCACTTCCTAGTCGCATTGTTAGTTTATTATTCTACGATAAGAATATTTCTTATCATCTTCTTCTGAATAATAAACTTGCGACGAGTCGTGCCGAGTTTGGAAACTCGTTTCTCTATGAGTGTCTATTTCACAGAGTGGCGACCGAACGATCACGGCCACAGAGCACGACTTTTTTTGTATGCTCTGACCAAATCGATTGTAGAAAAGATCCTAGCACCGTCTGCGGCCAATGCATCATGCAAATTTCGCAAAGGGGTGTCATCGCTTCTGAAAAATGCAAGCAGGCAGATGCGAAGGCAGCGGTATCAGCGCAGGTGCTCCCCTGCGCCTTACCACAGACGAATCGAGCATTTGAGTCGCCGCTGTAACCTAGCAATGGGTACCTCGAGCCTAACAAACCTTGGGATTTTTCTCGAGAAAGCTTCGACGTACAGACACCCAGTTCAGCACCTATGACCGGGAGTTGATGGCAGTATTCTTAGCAATTAAACATCCCCAGCACATTTTTGAGGGTCCGGTCTTCCAAGTACGTACTGACACAAGGCAATAATATTCACCAAAGTTCGAATACGGCTAACCGCGCCAGGCCAGGCAGTTTGAATTTATCTCAAAATTTACAACGGACCTTCGGCACATCACTGGTTGCGTCAACACAGTAGCTGATTAGCTGTTATCCCGTATTGAGCAAATCGAACTCAATCTGAGGATTCTGAATTACAACGCATATTGCAGACTGATACGGCTTTAAAAATTGAACGCGTTCCATGTGAATACTAATCTATTGTGATTTAACGTCGAAATTTTAGACGCAACGTTACTAGGCCTACATACTGTTCTCAAGATGGATTTAGGATGTTATGCGGTACCACTCTATGCATCCCTAGCAACTTCATCTATACAAACCTTGACACATCGGAGCCGAATATTTTTGTCAAACATTTTCGACTGCAATTACGATTGCTGTAGCCATTTCCAACAGTTCATTATACCAAGTCCAACTTGCATACGTGCTCGGATGCTGCTCGAGCCACCTTATACGGGCCCACATCCAGTCATAAGACGAATTATAACAGTGACACACATATCTTCGAATGACGCAAATACGTCATTATGACGAAAATTTACCATCGTTAGCACGAATTACAAATTACACATTTTGACCATCATTTGCTCAATAATGATAGGGGACGCCATCTTTTGCAAAATTGAAGAACAAGAATTTTTGCAAAAATATTAAATTTGTTATTAATCTAATCTTTACACATTTCTTCTTTTTATTCTCAAAGCATATACATATTTGCATTTTTGCATTTGATCGCGATATCCACGCTTATGGATAAGTCGCGACGACAGCGTGGTGGCCCCATACAAGTGGTGTGGTGTGCGGTGGCTGTGTCACACAAAGCACTCCGGTTTTATTGTGTCATTGGTGCATAGCCAAAAACGTGTGCTTTGAGTGGCTGGTCAGTGGAACTGCAAGTGGCAGTTTACTTTTAAATGATTCGCAAGCAGAGAGATTTGGCCACACTATATAAGTGTGCATCATCCATCTGCCTGGTCATTCCCGGTCATGCCATTCGTGGCGGCACACGGCTCTACTGAGATGGCATCTGATGAGAAGAGCCGTGTACCGCTAGTCTAAACCGGTCCAGCTATTATTCCGATTGTGTTCGTCATCAAGGTTGAGGGATGAGAAACTACTGAAACCTGCATCTTTCGAACGTTCCCTCAATAAAGCCGAATCGTTGCAATCACAGTTCGAATTTGAACCAACGTAGCGTGTCTGCGGTGTCTACTGTAACACCGCTCAGACACTTGAAGAGGAGTGATGTGGCGGCTGCACATTTTCCCGCTTGGAGCCGGGACGATCGCATGAGTGACTACCACAATGACAGATGCGGCACTCACTCAACGGCAAACAAACCGCACGAGCCGAAGCAAAAATTGTAATCAAGAGTAGAGGACTGTAATCCCCTACACACAAATCTAGAAAACATTAATTTTCAAATATTGAACAACAGTGAACAATCTGTTCAATATTCAATGTTCAAATTTCGATTTTTAATTTTCAAATTCACATTTTCAATTTCCCATTTTCAGATTTCAATTTTCAACATTAAATTTTTCATTTTCCATCCTCCATGTTCAATTTTCAACTTTCAATTTACAATTTAAAATTTTCTATTATTTATTTTAAATATTCCATTTCCTGTCAATCTAACTTTTTCGCTCCAGCGTCTGTTGATATGGAAGTGCTTGAGCTTTTATAGCCTTCGAGGTTAAGTTTAAAGCTCCGTACTGGAAGTGAAAAAAGGTAAAAAACCTGAACGCCAAATTTTAATTCAATATCCTGTCATAAATTTTAATTCTCGATGATGATGATTCTGATCACACGTGCGATCGAAAGGATACGAGATGCGCAGAACTTGTAGAATTACGCGTATGAGGTTAATGAACACCCGGCAGGACATACAAAGTCGGCGATATGCGAATTCTGAATGTCAACGGCTATACCGTACCGTCCAACCCTATAAACCGTTCATCCCTTTACATACGTCCATTTTATGTTGTGACAATATTCTGCGTGACTATTCTCTCACGATTTATTTTGATTTTAGAGCATTCTCTTATGCAACCAAATGCAATCCGGTAACACTAAAACCTATTCTATACACCACTTCCGATTCTAATTACATTGACGTCGGTATGTTGATGTTAATGCACCAACGTTGCTTATTTCCATGTAATACCTGGTGTTATGTCACAGATAAATCTGCATACAATCTGCGGCCTAAAGGCACATGTGCCCACTAAACGCAACTGTTATGTATGCATATTGGGTTTCAACAGTTTGTTTTTCATCGTTCTGAGCGCGAGAATTGCTCTACAAAATTCAATTAACCACTAATAGGAAGAGGCAATAAAAGGTTACCCGCTTGATGAATTTCAATGCCATAATTAAACCATTAATCAGATCTATCTACTCTACACTGAACCATCATTATAGAGCTCCATCCATAATAGAGCAAAATACTTAACCGATGCTCTTCAGCTACGGCGTGTTGTTGCACTCTTGTTCGTACTCCTAGTATGTGTACCGATCGTATTCCGGCATCCAACGGGCATGCTTATATTTTCGATTCATTCATATTCAGTTACACATTGTAAGTTAATTAATTAGTGTGTCGTCTCGTTTTATGCGATGCACGTCGACGAGTAGAGCCAATTTGAGGAGTTCATTTAGAGTTTCACGTTTCTCTTTCAGTCCGTTTTGCAAAAGTATCGAGTTAATTAGTAATTATAGTCGGATCTGAAAAGTGAGAGACTTGGTATAGAGCACCGGTTCTTAACCGGTGGTCCGCGAACCCTGAAGCTGTTTGGAGCTGTCCGCGGAGCGTTTTCTTCGGCTTTCACAATTCAGTGAAGAAATTATCAAATTTTACTGAACTCTTTAAAATTGTTCAACAATTTTTTGTATCACGACCTCCATCACCTAGTTAATTAATTAATTAAGCTAAGTATCCGTATATGTCAAAGCCATGTGAATTTATCAGAAAATATGTAAATTTAATTCTTCGTGATGATAGTTTAACATAATTTGAATGAGCTATTCTTTCGAGTTATCAGAGATACTGCCTGATGACTGGATCAGCATTAAATAAAATTGTGTGATAGGCAAGCACTAATCAGCCACCTCATCCCTGTCCGGCTGGGCATGCCCGCACGATCAGTGTCATCCCGGTTTATGACGAACGAACGAATATCAAAAAATTTAATTCCAGCACAAACTTGCTTCAAGACTGACTTAAGGCTTAAGGTGTTAATATGTACCCTATCCAAAGAAGTCTTAGAAAACGAAGAGGATATCTGCATAAAATTTCATTTTGACAACCAAATGGTTTACCAAGTTGTCCCTCATAAGCAAAAGATTAAGAGCCACTGGTATCGAGCCTGCCGCGCCGCTACATACATACATATTATGTTTGAGTTAGAGGAATTGGATGGATGGTCGAACCAGTTTTCAATGAACGAATGGATAGGTATTGTCGTACTCAACAGTATAGTATTTCATACAAACTGCAGAGTTGCAAAAGGAGAGTTTCAGGACAATTTATACGTGTATTTCATATTGAGAAGTAGCTCTCTCGTTAGGAGTAGCAATAAGTAAAGTTTCCACCAAAGCAGAAAAACTGAAAGTCAATCAAATCAGATGTGCGGATTAGTTTTAATATGAATAGGGTGCTGCTAATACAGCAGTTATCCTGGTTAGGGATGCCAATGGAAGGGCTTCAGAAAACTAATGCCGAAGGCTCAAACAACATGTTATGATGACCGTCTGGAAGACGAGGGATTGGTGTGGCCGTGTAGGCCAGGTCACCTAAAGTGAAAAAAAAACCCTCTCAGGAAACCCACGGTGATGCGTGCTCGCAGACCAGCTCAGCTACTGGGAGTAACGGGGTGGGTTTTGAACGAGTTTCCTGCTTCCGTCATCATGGACAATAGAAAACTCACGCATCTGCCCGTAACACGAAAGCTTCTCAAATTTCAGAAAGTCTAAAAAAAAAATCTCAAAAAAAAACAACCGAAAAAAACTAATGGTGACGCCTCCGCGTCAAACTCCCGATAAAACAACAAGGCAAAAGTCCCGTGAAGGGACTTGGGCTGCATCAGCCAGACTAAATACGCGAAAAAAAATGGCACTGAGGCCATTAAATATATAAAAAGGGGAAACCGTCCAATTGGGACATATCCTCCTTCCCTCCAGGTCACTTGAGCCTCTCGGTGTTAAACGGCTCTATAAGGGCACCAGATGGTGTGGGCCCGCGGCTCTACACCCTCCCATCCTTGGGATCCTACCGCTATTTATGTTGGGATCCCCCAAAAGTGAAATTCATTCTAGAAAGGAGGAGGGGGAAGACGAATGCCCTACTGCCTAGCCTAGCATTTTAAATTCATTTGGCTGGCTACCAACAAGAAAAAAAAAACGTTTATTTACTTTGAATTCAGTTATCTCGGTTTTATATAACATCCAATTCAGTCAAATTCAAAAATTCCTTCAATTCCATCAAATTCAAAAATCCATTCGATTCAACCCAATTCAAAAAAAAAATTCATCCAACTCATTTCATAATGCATGAGTAAATTATTACTGTCATATGAATTTAAAATATATAGTGTTGACATATAATATCTACTCGTAATACTATATTATATTTTTACGATAAAGAAGTAGCGTAGTTTTATAGATCCTAATAGTAATGGTAGGAAGAGTTCGATATTGTTTGTTGAGTGGTAAATGAAAAAAAAAACAACATCAGAGAAATAGAAAATCAAGGTATGACGTACGATAGACGTGTGGGGGTTTGCTTTTCGTGTAGCCTTGTAGCAAATTCGATATCAATCCCTTCTCGGAATTTTCCATTAAACGTATAAAGTTTACTTTTTTTTTTTTTAATATATGTCTTGCACTATTGATAAACTTGATACAGATTCCCCTTACAGATCTCCCTTTCTTGTTTCACTGTAATTTGGCCAAAGAGACTGTACAAAATTGATTGAAGAAGGGTAAAAGTTCCAAAAAAAATGACCCGATATTCTTGGCGCCTTGTGGCAAGGTGAGTAGCCGAAACAAATTTAGCAGCTATAAACGCATAATAAGAGCGGCACGTTTATAGCAACGGGGAAAATGCAGCATAGTACTTTCTATTCACAGACTACAACCACTTACCTGCCTTCGTTCTGAATCTGGTCGCACAAAAATTCCGGAAAACTCAATTTCCCTTTCCAAATTTGTCAGCAAAAAAAAATAAAAAGAATGATTTTGGTGGCGACCCAAGGAGAGATGATTGCACTTGCAACCATGTCGTGCAAAAACAGAACGACGAGCCCCAAGACGATCAAACAGTGATGACGGTTAGGGGGCCGCGCGCGTGGGCGGACATCTGTCGCACACACACTCGTGCTTCTCCCGGCTAACTATGTCGCTGGACAGCGGCGGCTCGGCTGCCTAATGGCTCGGGTGGCTCGGCTGCCTGATGGATGGAGCGCTCCGCTGCCTGATAGCTCGGGCTCGGCTGGCGTTACGCAATCACTCTAATAACTCTACTTACTGCGACCTGGGAACAATTCCGAATCTACCACAGTTCTGACCCTTTTGGCTCGTTCTTCTCGCTACAACGGCTGTACAGCGATGGCTCGGGCGGCTCGTCTGCTGCGTCTTGGTGGTTGGTTGTGCGACTTTTCTCGCAAAATTGATGGAGGCGCCTTCTCCTCGCCGATAATTTTCGTGTTGTCTTTTCAAATGGGGGTGGCACTGGTAGAGTCGTTTCGCAACAAGACGACTCGCCACAACCGCAAACACGACGACGACCGGGTCAAAGCTCCACAGAGATACTTTTTTCGGCCATCTTATTACGCATTACGCGAAGTATCACTTTGCAACACCATTTTTTTTTTTTTCGTGGAAATCAATCACTTTTTTTTTTCACTTTCCGCCCGATCCGCGACGTCACAACGACCCGGTTTCGTTTTAAGGCAACTAGAGCTTCTCCCCGAATTCCCTCAAAAATATAAATTTCGCTCGTCTTCGTTCACCACGCGAACCGCTCGATGATTCAAGCCCGACTCCTCGACGCACTCTTCACGACACGACTATCACCACTCTCCCGACTCGTCTCGACAACTTTTTAAAACCTCTGAACCAATCAGCAGCCGGCACGATGCATCATCCGATCCGCTAACTGTAATTTCCAGTTCTCAGACCAATTGCCTCCAGATTCGTCGCTGTTGCTGTGTAGCGATGAAAATGTACAGTGGTACAAAACATTTTTTTGTTTAGTTGGCGGGCCAAACTACATTCACATGAAACAAATGTGGGAGCAATTGATCTGAGCACTGGAAGATTGCACAAGGAACGTGCGTCGCGTTCGTGCCTCATTACAACCCAGGTGAATCTCTGGTGCCTCTTAAACCAAGATTCAGCTGAGGGATACAAGATGTTCAGTCAAAATTTCTTAGGCGCGTAGTAAATCCTTCATATGAAATTTTCCCACTTTTTTTCCATTCATATCGTGTATCACAAAACAAGCGTTGCCAACAAGTGTTTTAATCGTACCCTGCAAAAATTTTGGGGCCAATTTAGCGTTGAAATGATCCGCGGCTTTGCTTTGGGCAAAATTTCGATACAAAACCACGTCACCCACCTTAAAGTGTGCGACTCGTGGGCGCAGGTTATATGTCCGCGGGCTGTCAGCTTCCAGGTTCTTTTGAATCTGCGCACGGATCAGATCTAGTTTTTGATCGGGAGCTAGAGATGCCTTGGGATCGCCGAGTGATTGAACACGTCGCAGAATACTGTACGAGCTCCCATGTAACAACATCGATTGACCAAACAAGGAATAGTAGGGCGAATACCCAATGGCACTATGGTAAGCGGAACGCAGGGCACAGTTAATCATTGAGATTTTAAGGTCCCAGTCTCTCTGATCCGGCTTAACATATGCCCGTATGGCAGCGACGAGGGACCTGTTGACGCGTTCTGAGGCGTTAGTCTGAGGCGAATAAAGTGCCGTGTAAAAATGTCTAACACCATAACGTTCCAATAAGGCATTGAACTGAAGCGATTTAAATTGGACTCCATTATCGGTTACTACGACCTCGGGAACACCGAACACATGGAATATCCTTTGCTCTACAAAATCGCAGATTACATTCGCCGTAAACTTTTTTATCGGCTCGACGAATGGAAATTTCGATAGGCTGTCCAAAACAACTATCGCTCCAATATTTCCAGTTTTAGAGCGCGGGTAGGGGCCAATAAGGTCGATGTATAACCGTTGGAACACACGATCAGGTACCGGTGGGGACGTGGGTATTGGTTGAAAATACTGGTTGGGGGCTTTCGTAGCTTTACAAGTGATGCACTGTGCAACGAAATCCTTCACTTGACTGTTCATTTTTGGCCAATAAAACACTGTTCGAAGCCTACGGAGTGTTTTGCCAAAACCTCCGTGCGAACTAAGTGGGTGATCGTGAGCTCTTCGTATAACCTCCTCTGTCAGCTCGGACGGCACCCACAATTTCCATGACATCCCTTCCTGGATCATGTTTCCGCTCGCATACTCGCAACGTTTATACACAAACCCATCGATTACTCGTAAGTCCGGTAGTTTTTCCTGATCATTTAATATGCCATTGATCAATTTTGTATAGCTCTCCGATTTAAAGTAAGGCGAACTAAGGTCTATTTCAAGCGAGGTGTCGGTATCAGGTATCTGAGTAGAGAGTTCGTTGACCTCACCTTCGTACACTCTGGATAGGGCATCTGGGACAATGTGTTCTACACCCTTGCGGTGCCGAATCGAAAATTTAAAAGATTGTAATTTCAGTGCCCAACGGGCCAGACGACCGTGTAGGTCCCTTAGACTCATAAGCCATTTGAGTGACGCATGATCAGTCACGACCTCGAACTCTAGGCCTTCCACGTATGGTCTAAACTTATGTATTGCAGTCACCGCCGCTAAACACTCTTGCTCGGTGACAGTGTAATTGCGCTGAGCAGATGTCAATTTTTGGGACATAAATGCTACAGGGGCTTCATCTCCCTCATCAGTCACTTGAACGAGTACCGCACCTATACCGTCCTGGCTAGCATCACACTGAATGGAAAACGGCCGTGAAAAATCCGGGCTATGAAGAACCGGTGCCGACGAAAGGCTTTTCTTTAGGTCCCTAAAGGCACCTCGAGCCTCATCTGACCATTCAAAAGCACGACCTTTGCGCAACATATCCGTTAACGGAGCGGTTACGGTGGCGAAGTTAGGTACAAACCTACGGTACCACCCACACACTCCTAAAAAGCGCCGCAGTTGTCGTACTGATTTCGGAAGAGGAAATTGCTCAATGGCGGCCACCTTTTCTGGATCCGTTTGCAAGGTCCCATGACCAATAATGTGGCCCAAGTACCTTACTTCTTTCATCAAGAAATGTGATTTTTCCACATTCAATGTTAGCCCAGCTTCACGTAAGCGAAAACCAACTCGTCGCAGCAAATCACAATGTTCTTCGAACGTTTCGGAAACGATCAGCAGGTCGTCCAAATACACGAATACTTGGTGACGAATCTCCCCAGGAATGACCTTGTCCATAAGACGCTGCATTGTCTGGGGAGCGTTGCACAAGCCGAAGGGCATGGTCTTAAACTGGTAAAGTGGACGACCCGGCACCGTAAAAGCCGTCTTGTCGCGTGATTCCTCATCGAGCGGGATCTGCCAGAAGGCATCTTTCAAATCCAGGCTACTAATCAATTCGGCCTTTGGCAGCCGGCTGAGAATCCCGTCGATGAGGGGCAACGGGTACGCGTCTTTTACTGTCACACTATTAACCTTTCTCGCGTCGAGACACATCCGAATCTTTCCCGGTTTAACTACAACGGTAACTGGAGAAGCCCAACTGCTGGTCGACTCTTCAATCACCCCCATTCGTAACATCCTATCCAACTCTGCGAATAATAGTTTTTCAACTGCCGGTGATACTGCAAAATGCCGTTGTTTGATCGGCTTATTCCCGCCTACGTCTATATGATGTTGAATAAGGTTAGTACGCCCTAAACCTTCTTTGGAATACGAAGGAAAGCCAGAAATTATCGTGTCCAAAACTTTTTGTTGCTCCAGAGACAAAGAGTGGTGAGTCTCCCTATCAGATATTTCACTTATGTGCGTGGTGATTGGTTTCGCGGAACTAGTGGTGAATAAATCAGACGCCAATTGGAAAGTCCTCACAAAGTCAACACCCAAGTAAAGATTTTGACTTAATGTCGGAATTATGAGAAATGTCATTGTTTTCGTTTGCCCCCGGAACTTAACTGGTGCCGTGGTTTGCCCCAGCGTGGAATGTGGGGTACCGTCAGCAGTTGATAGGGACAGATGGAATCGTCTCCACGGATGCTTATTCTCTCCTATGAATTTCCGCGCATACTCAGAAGATATGCAAGACAAGGAACATCCTGTGTCTATTAGACCTACAACCTCCTCTTCGAAAATGGTGACCTTCGCATAAGGTCTCAGGTCATCCGCTGGTTGATCAACCAAAAGAGCAGAGCAGTACTCTTGGCGTCGTTGTTGTACCTTCTTCCAGAACCGTCGCCTGCGTATAGTCGACCGTTTGGGCTTAGACTTTGTGCTAAAGAGTTCCTCGTTTTTAAAAATGCGCTTCCGAGCTCGCTCATATTCAGCCAGGCGGACATGGTACGGCTTAAGGTGCCGCGGAAAATTCGAGCTGAAGCGAGGAGTTGTTACGGTTAGGTCCGAGAACGTGTTTTGAGCAAGGGCGTCCTCAAGTGAGGTGGGTGGCTTAGAGACAGATATCCTATCCGGGGTACTCCGAATATCCGATGACAACGTTGACGCAGGAGAGTCACCGCCCGAAACGGGTGAGGCAAGTAAAGGTACAGCTAGGTCTACTGAATAAGATGTGTCGGTCTGAACCGCAGCATCCCGTGAATCGTCCGTAAACGGAAAAGAACTAGTCACATAGCGATCTCGTGATAAATTAACATTGTGAGGAAGATCCAAATGGTGGTGACCAATGGTTGTAACTAGCGGAGGGCATGATGAAGCTAGTTGGTCTGTGTGCTGGTGGAGGAAACGGAGGTGTGCAGTTTCCTCGGCGGGCGGTTTTTTTGTAGATTGCAGCGTTCGCATTTCGGTTTTATCACTCCCGACGCTCCACAACCGAAACAGAAAAGCTTGAGTCCCTCTGAACAGTCTGCGTAGGAATGCCCCGGTTTGTGACAATTCCAGCAGGTAGAATTACTATTAAGGGCAGAAATGTGCACTTGTGTGTCAAACATGGGTGGAGACAACTCCCGTTCTAATTCAGACACTCTTGGACGCGTGAACTGACGAGGACGGGAGGAAAAATTACGCGTCTTCATGCGTTCATTAAAATTCTCCATCTCCCGGACGGCTTCCCGAAGTTCTAATAAATTTGCGAACCGTTCACGATGGATCGGACGACTCAGATCCTCTCGCAAGTTCCTCTTCACCAGCCTCGTCAATTCTCGGTCCGAAAGAGGGTCTCGCATACGGCTGTTGAAGCGGCGTATTTCCTTTAGAAACTCGTCAAAGCTTTGCCCGTCTTTTTGCAAATGGGCACGCATCATCTCCAATATATCGTCGTCCTCATAAGGATCGGCATACTGCCGACGAAGTGCGTCTTTCATGGTCCTCCAAGTGTATCGATTCCGAGAGCTGGCCGCGAATTCACGGAACCATTCCGCGGTATCCCCTGAAAAGAACAAGTGAGCATAGAGGCAGATGTACTCATAGTTGCCACCGAGGGTGCGTTCGGTGAACAACTCTATTTGTCGTATGAACTCATCGACGGCCGTGCCATTAAATTTCAAACCCCAATCGGCTATGGATCGGTGCACTCTATGTGGGGGCATTGCCATCGAGGAAAGAGACGAACGGTTCCCCCGTTCTGCCGAGTCATCTCGTAGTTCCGATGTACGGAAAGAACGTGGCTGCTGGGTAAAAGCTGGATTTCTGGACGGGACTTCTTCATGTCGCACTGGAGATGCCGGTCGAGAATAATTTGTGTGGAGTTGTCTCTCTGGTTGATCATCGAAGTGTAATTGCCGTGCTTCCGCATAACGCCGGTGAAAAGCTCGCGGTGGCTCCTCCTCCCTAAGAAGATGAGCTGACGCGTTCCCCCATGACTCCCTGGGATTTACGATGGCGGGTGTCGTCGGATTAACAGCGCGTCCCGGATTGTTCAGCTGTTGCTGTATAGCGTCTACCACAAGGGACTGCAATCGTGGAAGTAACTGGTCAATTAGGCCCTCTGACGTCGCTGGTTGAGAAGGAGCCGTGGAATTTTCTTCATTATTAGGGTTGTCATTGGTTGGGGCCATGGCCTCCGTTCTCCTACGGACCTGTGATCGCGTGACTGGTCGATTAACTGACTTCGGCACTGCTCCTCTTGAAGGAAGCTGGCCGACATTTGAAGCGCCTGCATCGATTGCCTGATTGGAAAGGGATGACGGAAAGTGTGGAACCAATTCTTCTGGCAGGACTCGCCGCCGACAAATTGGACAAGAATCCCTATTTCGCAACCACCTTAAAATGCATGATTGGTGGAAAACATGTTGGCATGGTGTACCTACCAGGTTTTCGTGGTCCGCCATTTCTGCACTGCAGATGCAGCAGATGCGCCCTTCCTCCGGATTCACTCCCTCCACAGGAGGCTGGTTTTCAGGGCTATGCTCTACGGTAGGCATTCTGAATAAGTAAAACACTCTGTTTCAAAGAGCAAGAAAAAAAATTAAGGCAAGGCGACCAAGGTCACGAAACACGACGGGTGTTTCGGTGCGGTAAAATCAGGACTCGAATCAATAGAATTGATAATCAAGATGGTATTCGTATTCGAAAGTTAAGTCCGGTAATTGTCGTGATATACGCAGTCAAAAAAAAAATGAATTCAATGGGTTCAACTGGGTATTAACGGTAACGTCGATTGTTTTGGCCCTTTCTTAAGCCTATGTAAGTTGTGAGCTATGGTTACGCGCGAATAGCTTCACAAAAAAACAAAACGCTGTGAATAAAGCGTGGGTATCTTAGGTATAAGCTATGGAACGTAAGTAATTATTAGTTAATATATAAAGTGATTAAATGTAAGGAAATAGCGTGGTCACTAAAATAAGTCACGAACACGCCGCAAGCATTATATTTGAACTTAAGTTTTACCAATAGAGGTCAGCTTAACAAAGCTACGCTGAGTGCTTTAAGGCGCACTCGAATTAGCAAAAAGAACTGCAACTAATTTAGGCCTTTAGCCAAACTATAACGATGAAAAATAGAAAAAAAAATAAAGTCAAGCAAAAATATATATATAACGAAAATATATAGCAAAAACGTGGAAACAATGTGTTTGAAATTCGTCTCCCCCTCTCCTCTCTCATTGAAACGACGCATACTCTAGAACTGCTACTGAAAAATGACCTGAAGGTAAAAGAATAAGTCCCTTTTGGAGGTATAAATGGGACACAAAGCAAATGAATTGAACGAATAGCTGGCTCTCAACCTACTCCTTTCCTGTAACCTTATAAACGGTTCATGGATCTGGCACCATTGCCCAAACCACGAGTGCCTGAGTTTAATCAGCCACCGGATCGGAATAAGCGGAGAGGGCGATTCGCCAAGAAACTGAGAAAAAAAAAACGAAAGCGATTGATCTGCCACAAAAAGGCAATGCTGGAATTTCATTTGCTCTTGGTCACGGGATCGATACCACTACCAATCACCGCGAGTCGCAAGAGAAAATGAAATCCTACAAAGCGTAGTCTATGACTACCAAGACTTAAGAACAAGACAAATCAGTACTTGTAAGGGAAGGGAAAAGCTACGTTAAAAGGAAGGGATTGGGAAGGAACACCAGTCCTAAGGTCTGCTTGGGCAATAGAATGAAAGCGTAGAGCGAAATTAGTATAAAGAGTGTTTTTACACTCTGAAAGCTTTAAGGACTGATGTGGTGGGGCGACTAAAGTGTGAGGACTTAAGGTGAAGGTAAGTCCTCTTCGTCCTGGGACGAATAACGGTAGATTTAAGGCCCCACGTTGGGCGCCAATTGTTATGATGACCGTCTGGAAGACGAGGGATTGGTGTGGCCGTGTAGGCCAGGTCACCTAAAGTGAAAAAAAAACCCTCTCAGGAAACCCACGGTGATGCGTGCTCGCAGACCAGCTCAGCTACTGGGAGTAACGGGGTGGGTTTTGAACGAGTTTCCTGCTTCCGTCATCATGGACAATAGAAAACTCACGCATCTGCCCGTAACACGAAAGCTTCTCAAATTTCAGAAAGTCTAAAAAAAAAATCTCAAAAAAAAACAACCGAAAAAAACTAATGGTGACGCCTCCGCGTCAAACTCCCGATAAAACAACAAGGCAAAAGTCCCGTGAAGGGACTTGGGCTGCATCAGCCAGACTAAATACGCGAAAAAAAATGGCACTGAGGCCATTAAATATATAAAAAGGGGAAACCGTCCAATTGGGACATATCCTCCTTCCCTCCAGGTCACTTGAGCCTCTCGGTGTTAAACGGCTCTATAAGGGCACCAGATGGTGTGGGCCCGCGGCTCTACACCCTCCCATCCTTGGGATCCTACCGCTATTTATGTTGGGATCCCCCAAAAGTGAAATTCATTCTAGAAAGGAGGAGGGGGAAGACGAATGCCCTACTGCCTAGCCTAGCATTTTAAATTCATTTGGCTGGCTACCAACAAGAAAAAAAAAACGTTTATTTACTTTGAATTCAGTTATCTCGGTTTTATATAACATCCAATTCAGTCAAATTCAAAAATTCCTTCAATTCCATCAAATTCAAAAATCCATTCGATTCAACCCAATTCAAAAAAAAAATTCATCCAACTCATTTCATAATGCATGAGTAAATTATTACTGTCATATGAATTTAAAATATATAGTGTTGACATATAATATCTACTCGTAATACTATATTATATTTTTACGATAAAGAAGTAGCGTAGTTTTATAGATCCTAATAGTAATGGTAGGAAGAGTTCGATATTGTTTGTTGAGTGGTAAATGAAAAAAAAAACAACATCAGAGAAATAGAAAATCAAGGTATGACGTACGATAGACGTGTGGGGGTTTGCTTTTCGTGTAGCCTTGTAGCAAATTCGATATCAATCCCTTCTCGGAATTTTCCATTAAACGTATAAAGTTTACTTTTTTTTTTTTTAATATATGTCTTGCACTATTGATAAACTTGATACAGATTCCCCTTACAGATCTCCCTTTCTTGTTTCACTGTAATTTGGCCAAAGAGACTGTACAAAATTGATTGAAGAAGGGTAAAAGTTCCAAAAAAAATGACCCGATATTCTTGGCGCCTTGTGGCAAGGTGAGTAGCCGAAACAAATTTAGCAGCTATAAACGCATAATAAGAGCGGCACGTTTATAGCAACGGGGAAAATGCAGCATAGTACTTTCTATTCACAGACTACAACCACTTACCTGCCTTCGTTCTGAATCTGGTCGCACAAAAATTCCGGAAAACTCAATTTCCCTTTCCAAATTTGTCAGCAAAAAAAAATAAAAAGAATGATTTTGGTGGCGACCCAAGGAGAGATGATTGCACTTGCAACCATGTCGTGCAAAAACAGAACGACGAGCCCCAAGACGATCAAACAGTGATGACGGTTAGGGGGCCGCGCGCGTGGGCGGACATCTGTCGCACACACACTCGTGCTTCTCCCGGCTAACTATGTCGCTGGACAGCGGCGGCTCGGCTGCCTAATGGCTCGGGTGGCTCGGCTGCCTGATGGATGGAGCGCTCCGCTGCCTGATAGCTCGGGCTCGGCTGGCGTTACGCAATCACTCTAATAACTCTACTTACTGCGACCTGGGAACAATTCCGAATCTACCACAGTTCTGACCCTTTTGGCTCGTTCTTCTCGCTACAACGGCTGTACAGCGATGGCTCGGGCGGCTCGTCTGCTGCGTCTTGGTGGTTGGTTGTGCGACTTTTCTCGCAAAATTGATGGAGGCGCCTTCTCCTCGCCGATAATTTTCGCGTTGTCTTTTCAAATGGGGGTGGCACTGGTAGAGTCGTTTCGCAACAAGACGACTCGCCACAACCGCAAACACGACGACGACCGGGTCAAAGCTCCACAGAGATACTTTTTTCGGCCATCTTATTACGCATTACGCGAAGTATCACTTTGCAACACCATTTTTTTTTTTTTCGTGGAAATCAATCACTTTTTTTTTTCACTTTCCGCCCGATCCGCGACGTCACAACGACCCGGTTTCGTTTTAAGGCAACTAGAGCTTCTCCCCGAATTCCCTCAAAAATATAAATTTCGCTCGTCTTCGTTCACCACGCGAACCGCTCGATGATTCAAGCCCGACTCCTCGACGCACTCTTCACGACACGACTATCACCACTCTCCCGACTCGTCTCGACAACTTTTTAAAACCTCTGAACCAATCAGCAGCCGGCACGATGCATCATCCGATCCGCTAACTGTAATTTCCAGTTCTCAGACCAATTGCCTCCAGATTCGTCGCTGTTGCTGTGTAGCGATGAAAATGTACAGTGGTACAAAACATTTTTTTGTTTAGTTGGCGGGCCAAACTACATTCACATGAAACAAATGTGGGAGCAATTGATCTGAGCACTGGAAGATTGCACAAGGAACGTGCGTCGCGTTCGTGCCTCATTACAAACAGTTAGCAAGCTCCTTGTCGTTGATAATGATATTCCTCGACTTAAGTGCTATAGTAACGGTTAAGCTGGCTTGTAATAAATCTACAGCTGTGCACATAGAAGAAGCTGAGTAAACTCTACATGGATCTAACTCTCTCAAAAGTATTGGTGCGAATGCTTTCGTGTATAGAATCACTCGTATAGGCTTCAATACTATCCTCTCTAATCAAGTCGATCACTTCAGCCTGGTCTCGGAGAAAGCATAAAGGACAACATTCCATTTAATTTATCTGCATCTAGACAGCCGTCCGTCCTATTTCGGAATGGGGGACGGTTATGTGGATTATGTGATGATGAAGGGAGGCTGACCAGCCTGTCATTCGAGATTTGTCTAAATCCCTCCAGTCGACAATAAAACATACAGGGTGTCCGGAAACTGCCGCATAAACGCACCGGATTGTGATTCCTCATGTGATTTCCAGCAAAAAAGTTGTACGGAACATACCCCCTCAGCTTAATCCTTTAGCTGCCACAGGCATTTAAAGATTTTTGAAAAAATCATTTTCTTGCACGACTTAAAGCCTAATATCTCCAAAGCTAGACCAGCTAGAATACTGAAACAAAATGATTATTATAGCCAACAAATTTACCTATAAAATAACACTAACCACACTAAAATCGAATAAGAGGTTTGGTTTTTACAGAGCTTCAAAGTCAAATTTGTGTGATTTGACCCGAAAACAATCTTTTTTTCCATCTCAATTTTCTCCAACTTCTGCCAAGGTGAGGTGTTTGTACGATTCTTTTAAAAATTGGCGCATAGTCTTACAATCATATCTTTCTTACATCATTTTAATCTAGCTCCATTACTTCTAACAGTTTTTATACGTTAAGTGTAGGAAACTAGGGCTAATTATAGCTCGAATTCAATACAATTCAATTCACACTGCCCCTATAGATCTGCAATTGGTAAAATCTATTCAAAGTATATGTCGAAATCGAGCCAAAATAACCCTAGTTTTCTGCACTTAACGTACTAAAACTGTTATAAATAATGGAGCTATAATAAAATTATGTAAGAAAGATATGATCGTATGATTATGCGCCAATTTTTAAAAGAATCGTACAAGCACCTCACCTTGGCCGAAGTTGGAGAAAATTGAGATGAAAGAAAAGATTGTTTTTGGGTCAAATCACGCAAATTTGACTTTGAAGCTCTCTAAATACCAAACCTTTTATCCGATTTTAGTTTGGTTAGTTTTATTTTATAGGTAAATTTGTTGGCTGTAATAATCATTTTATTTCACTATTCTAGCTGGTCTTGCTTTGGAGATATTAGGCTTTAAGTCGTGCAAGAAAATGATTTTTTCAAAAATCTTTAAATGCCTGTGGCAGCTAAAGGGTTAAGCTGAGGGGGTATGCTCCGTACAACTTTTTTGCTGGAAATCAACTGAGGAATCATAATCCGGTGCGTTTATGCGGCAGTTTCCGGACACCCTGTATTTTGGTGATAAATGTCTTTTTGAGGAGCTACAGTAATTACTAATCTTTTATCAGCAATCCCCTACTTAGGAACAACTATAGTTCAATGCGATGGCGAGAATAAGCTCATTAGGTCCATGATACGACATTCCCACTAAAACTCAATGAAACAAAAATGGATGAGTAATTGTAACCTGCTAGGTAAGTATATCATCCGGCAGTTTGGGAAAAATGATACTTTACCCCTACTTAGAAGCAGTAATCTGGGAGAGAGGAATGGACAGGTCGGTACGATCTGCACCGTAACATCAAAGCCCTGCGAGTACCTGGGGCATGGAAGGCACACTCGAAAAAAATTTACTCCAATAATAGGAGGAACATTTTTTTTCCTTCTATTATATAATAGGCCAGTTAACGGGACCATTTCTGAAAACAAAGTTGTCACCGAATTGATTTGGCAAAATAGGTAAATCGGTGTTTAAGCGCATTGCATGTTAAGTGCGTGTCTTGAAGAAACCAAATATCGGGATGTTTACCTACTAAATTTTCGGAAACAAAAATTATGTGAGCATGGCTCGATAGCAATGCAGAAGTGCTTATGGCATCACCATTTTCTCAATATAATCTAAATCTAAAGACTCTTTCACAACTCTCCTCACACAATAGTTGCGGAAAGGAAATGTGTCCAGATTTCATATTAAAACAATTGTTTGTGGTTCAGTCTTAGAGAAAACATAGTAACGCATACCTACAATGCGTTAGTCTAGAATTTTTTTTTTTACATTTTTATCGTATGCCACTTTGATGAAGTGGATTTTAAAATACTAGAATCCACGACAAGGTAAGGCGATTGTTGATAAATTTGTCGACATATTAATCACATTTATCTGCCTACGGTATACATATTTGCGATAAATGGTCCTTGGAAAATTCTCTCACTAGTTAGTTACCTTTTAAAACAGATATTTTGTGTTGTGACCACCTCAACCCGTTAATTAAATTTCCCGTTAATTTGTCTGAAAAGTTAGAGTACATCGATACCTTAAAGGACAATAGTGCTAAGTCCATTTTTCAACATTTGGAGAAAACGCGAAAATAATATTTCAAACCTTGTTCCCATCTCCGATAACTTTATTTTTGCAAATTCTTTTAGCTTTTCAAGCAGGTTACACTGTCAAAAGGATAATTGTATTAAAATCTGGCAAGCAATCGTCACAATTTCAAAGAAAAATCGAGAAAAAAAGAGGAAAGTACGGACTTGGCACTATTGAGCACTTAATTTAATACCAACCATGGACTTGACGGAGAAATGTTCGTATTGTCGTCACAATATTGTAAAATGAGGATGTAGTGATAATATTTTTAATATGTACATACCACGAGATGCAAGCAATTCATTGAGTTTCCACCAGTTCGTATCCATGAAGCAAATGTGTCTCATCAGTTTATGCTTTTCGAAAGTGGTAATGATCGCGAGATGACCAAAAGATGACCTGGTCAAGACTCGACGTCGTCCTTTCTATCCCACTACTGTCATTGACCAGGAAGCTAATTTGTAGTGTTATGAGGGTCATAACAGGACATGGTGGTCCTATTATGAAGCTCGCCAGGAGACTTATGGTAGAAATAGAGTAGAAGCAACAACTGCAACAGCAGCAGCGCGAAATGTCAAGCACAATGCATTTTAAATTGCAGACATTGCTACATATTCAGCATATTGCAATGCAAAGCTGCTGCTGTTGCTGCGTCTATTCTATTTCTAGCATTAGACTCAACTTCATCACAAAATTACTACTGCAGAAGTTGTGAGGATAAAGAGAGGGTGATGTACCTACTCTGCCATTGCTCGGCACCAGCCATACTTTTATGACACGGATGATCTTAAGTCGTCATTCCATTGGGCGAAGCCAATGCCACAAGATATGTTGCCTCTTTGTCAACGGCGACAAAATTTTAAACTCCTTCAATATAAGATATACTTTTTCTTTTAGTTAAACGCAAGTCGCCCAGTGCAACATATTGACGAACGAGGCATAGGACGACCTCCTAATTGTCGAATCGCGTTTTCCCAGTGCGATGGCTATGTGACCATCATGTTATGGTCAAAGATGTTGCCCCAAAATTCCTGCAGTGGAACTGCGAATTTAGAGATGTAAGTTAAATAAGATTGCCAGAATGACATCTTTTCAAACAACTGATTAATAAATGTATTATTCGGACCTATGTGTGGTTTATTTGGGCTAGGGGTAACCTGGCCGGACTTTTAGAAAGAAATGCATACATACATCCCATAACTCGGTCCCAAACGACATCCCCTTTCTTTTGAATGAAGTTTTGGGTGTAGCTTCGACTCGAATATTATCTAGTCTCTGCAGGCATTAGCTGGTGAAATACAAACGCCAGACACTCATTAGGATTAAGGACGTATATCAATAGTTACACATTTACTTTTTCTAATTTGGCAGATCTTTTTCAAAGTAGTCTTTTATTTGAGTCAGCTTCAATTTACTCTCGAAATATGTCGATCAAGTCATAAATAAATAAATAATCCCTAAGATTTAAACTGCTTAGATCAACAGCTCGCTCTGCAGAGGTTTTTATCCCCATAATTGGGCACTTGTTTAACATATGAGTGAGGCCATATTCCGCCACTTGGATCATGAATTGGAAACTATCATAAACTACGACCCTGCGCTTCGAAGGCGAGTACACTATTTATTGCACCAACCACTGTTAAACTCTGTTAAAATCCAATTTGCGTATATTTAGTACAATCGTCCCTTTCTGGTTGTTTTAAATGCAAGTTTATTGTTTGGTTTTGGTAATACCCGAATTACCCGTGTTTCAGACTGCACGATAAGGAGCTTCCAAACATTTTATGTGGACATAGTAAGTAATTCTTTGGCCTAAAACGATTTTTACTTTTTCGTAGTATGATCAAACTGTTTTCAACGGGTCTTTTGGAAAGTATATCTTTTGGGTGGGTATATATCAGTGGGTGAGTATAGCTGATAAAAATATGTCGTTACAACGCGTTGAACATATGCGAATGCCAGGTGTCAAGCTGAACTGTAGATTTTGGAGAGGGATGGCCTTACACAAAATTCAATGTAAGCTGGCATTTACACAAGCCCCAATGTATGTTATGAAGGTTCCATTTTGAAGAGAAAATAGAGAATTCAAATTAAGCCATTAAATGTGAGGGCTTAATTGAACACCAGTGCTCATTTGAACCTTTGCATCGGAGGTAGACGATCAATCGGCTTTTACCCATTTCAATACAATTCAAAGAAAGAATACGCCCATGTAAACATTTAACAGACAATTCATCCCATCTAGAGTTATTCTGCAATCCCGCAGACAAACCCGCCTTATATTAATCGGGAATCCTATTTATGTCTCATAATGATATACATTCGTTTTATGGCAGTTATTACCACAAATTTAACTTCCTAATTGTTGCAAGTATGGACTTAGCACAAAATAGCACTATAACTGGACTTAGCACTTTTGTGCAATTTTTTTTGGATCAACCTAGGACATAGCGCTTCTTGTAAATGTTAATTTCCTTGAATTTAGCTGAGTAAATTTTGTTTCAAGATTAAGTACTCGATGGAGAACTTGACAAGGAATAATACGATGCAAAAATCTCAAAATCGAAAAAAATTGACATAGCACTTTTGTGCTTTAAGGTATCGATCATACAATCTCACAATCCAACTCGTCCCATTCGGAAAAAAATTTTCTCAGAACTCTTGTAAATTTGATAAAATTAAATTAAGACTTTATAGTATAAATATTATTATTATACAGTAATTCGAATAAACTAAAAATAAAACCTGAAAATAATATGCCCCCGAACTGTATTTTTTTGCCATGCCAACGCGCTCGTTTTTTCGTCGACACTTAATTTGCTACAAATGTCAAACGTTTGAATGCAAATAAATTGCTTCAGATTAGGTGCCTATACATTGATACGTTACATATTCCATAAATCCATCCAATATGATAATTGATAATTATTTGCGATTATGAATTCTGCATTCGGAATAATAACACAGTAATTGAATTGTTCATCATTTGACATGAAAAGGCTTACCGCATTTGCTTCCACGTTTGCAAAAGGCATGATTTTCTGGCGGAAAGTATTTCAATGTATGGGGAGCTTTGTAAATTGTTTGAAATTTGAAACAATTCGAATGAAACAAATTAACGTCAAACGTGTGCACATAGCCACTCTGCACTAACGCATGCAATAGGTTACTATGATTTCTCTAAGGCTTCAGCGAATATCAATTTGGAATCACACTGAAGAGAACTATATTGCTGACTGCGACGATACAAAATTATGGATTGAAGCTATTGAACAACGTCCATATATTTTAAATTCCTTCTTTAAGTAAAACAAGGCTTGATTGGGACCAGATCGAATCTAATGAGAAGTACGAACGTAAGTTCTTGAATGATGATCTAGTACATTTTCGCGAAATATGAAAAATTACCATTTTCCTCTTTGGTCTCAGGTGTGCCAAGGGAATGCACAAGAGATTGCTGGTCGAAAATTTGAAATTTAATTACCACGACCAACCCATATAAGATATAAAAAAAAAATTAGAAATACTTAACCTTCCGCAACCACGCGGAATCATTTAAACGCCAATTGTTACCTGCAATGCATGAAGAAAAAGAAGCGAGCGTACATCAACTGACAGTGCTCGGAGCTAGCTGGGATACGGTACAGACTCCTAGACTGTAGGTACCTAGGTACTTTTACCATCTGGATGATCATAGAAACGCGAGTCCTATGCCAAATAAATATATTGCCAGCACGAGCTACATAGTTTCAAACAAGTGTTTAATTCATACCCTTGACCGAAAATTATTTAATTTTTTTACATTTATACTTTTTATCATAACTCTGGAAGAAATGTAAATTAAGCCAAGATATTTTCAGGAAATATTCAAATAAATGAAGTTGACTGCTTTGTACCGGGTGTAACCTTAACGCCTTAATTTTAGGCTCTTGCTTTTCGGGGTGCCAAGAGGAATGCACAACGGGTGAGAGGTCACAAACTAGAATTTAATCAACAAGACCAACCTATATAACATACAGTGCAACAGTAGCTTTGCTCATGCTTTTTCAATGCTGGACTCTTAGATTCTTGTCCAAGATGACACCAAGAAATTTGGCTTTGCCAGCAAACACAGCACGGAAAGATGTGGCAGGATTAATAATAAGATACGTATGCTTTCTAATAAAATGGCCCAACTCCATTTTAGGTGGATTGCGTCCAACACCACTGAGGTTTGTCCAGTCCGCCAAAATAGACAGCGCATTATCTAACAACTAATAACCCACAAAGGTTTTCGGGAAACTCCAACGGCGATGGCAACATCATCAGCATAGGCAGTGATTTTGCATCCAATCCGTTCTAAATTCAGAAGCAATTGATTGATCACTATATTTTAGCGAAAAGCCCCTTGTGGAGTACCCCTACACACATACCGAGACGCGAGCGAAGTGCCTGAAAAGTTGTGTTCGTGTATTATGAGGGTGTAAATTGCAGCCTCAACATGTAAACCCAGAAAAGCATTCGTGATCGCCCTGGGTTCAATATAGTTAAATGGGCCTTCAATATCTAAGAACTGCACCCATAGGTGTGTTGACTGCATTGACAACAGTAGCCCATTCAATAAAAGTGGAAATCGTAATAGAGAAAATCCTTTAATGAGCATTACCAGGAGCTGCGATATCCCTTCAACTCAACCAAAAAACTGTGCTACTACATACTAAGAAAAATAAGGTCCGTTTTATTGGGTCAGAACAGGATAGAACAGCACAACTACTGAGGAATTCCTATGGAAAGTTGTGCTGTTCCATCCTATTCTGACCCAATAAAATGGACCTATAGTTTGTAAAGCACTGACTGAGCATAAAAATTTCCTTCAACACTTGAAGAGCACACCAATGAACAATGTAAAGTAAAAAGAAAAAAAAACTCTCTTTTGAAAATCGTTCCTAAGTTACTCTTCTTAAAACAAACCACTTATTCTGGCATATAATAATTAGATGTTTGTGTTACTCTCAATCTAGCTGCGTCAGAGTCATTTCGTTACACTTGCACTTATATGGGAATATTGTTCAAGAAAAAATAACTGTATACTTTTGCGTCTAAGTAAAAGTATACACCAGAGGGATGCAGAACCTTATAAGTTCTCATATATGCACGTAGCATGTCATGAATCCAGAAGAAGATCTCTCCCTATTCGAATACGTGACTTCCTGCCTGATGAATTCTTCCTAAAATTACATATGCTCCGCTACAAAGTTTTTTTTTCATTCCTTCTTCAATGAATGAGTGTTTCAGTTTTATGACATCAGCACTCAACAATTGCGAGCCTATCCAAGTCCAAGTAGTACAGGATGAGTATAATATTATGTACATGCAGACTGCCGGGCTCTTGACCTTGCAAAGAAGCGCTTGCTATTCCCTTCTTCTTATACGAAGGCTTCTTCTATACACCAAACTACAGGGAAGAAGTATAGAAACGGATAGTGTGTGTGTATAGTTACAACACAATAGAAAAAATCATTCACCTCGTCGTCATTTCGGTTGGCATATCGTCCTTAAGGCGTCACCTTGTAAAGAATGCATGCCAACAACAATTTACTTGTCAAGTGCATGTCGTTAGAGTACTAGTGCACACAAACGCTTTTAAGTGCTCTTTTACTTATTCATACGATTAGTCCTATATTTTCCTCATTCATGTACGGTAGGTATAGGCTGTGTGCAAGTTCATGTGTGTGTCTATATTCTGTGAGCGCACGAAGCTTGTGCCATCATGGAGCAATTAATTCCGCAAAAAATAAGTTCCAAAATGATTCGTTAATGAATAAAGAGAAAGGAGCCGACTAAAAAGGATTTATTGGGATGTGACTAGCAGAGTTTATAATTAAAAGCTTTTCACGGAATGATTTAAATTTTAAATTTATGTTACTCAATTGAAGTTGATGGACTGTTGTCGGGCGATGATCGTATGCATGTACTTCCTCAACGTATTCAATTAGTATTTCTGGATTACAAGCAGTACATGAACTCACAAAAATCAAATAGACGTAAACGCCTGCGTTCATTCATATTACGCCAACAATGCGGTCAATTACCGATGGACAATATCCGGATTGGAGAACGTACATGCCAACATCAATGTAAGCCCTCTCGGATGCTGGAAAGCATACGACACTTTCATCAAAATCCCTGTAAACATCGAAAGGCCAATTCAAATCTGTAGTTCGTGCACAATTTCAACTTCCAAAGGACGATTTCTTGTAGGTGTTGTGGTGCCTCAGATGTCTGCTCATGAATGCACAAAGGAAGCACCATGGCTACTATCTCATGGTGATACCTAATATGTAAATCATTATTTTCAGGCATAAGTTGATTAACTAAAGCCCATTAGCTAAATTTTTAAAGCCGCGGTTCAAGCCATTAAATTGCATTTCTTGCAAAAGAGATAGTATAAATTAATTTTGCCAATGTTAAACATGAATTACAACACAATTGCAAACACATTACTATGATGAGCATCGACTAAAATTCGCGTATATGCCATGCTCACATCTGCAAGCTATAAATCATATTTGCATAGCGCATCGCGTCTTCTGTCGCGAAACTCTATTTTCGGCCTTACATATATCCCAAGCATTACAACAGACTATCAGTAAATGTGAAAGTTTGCATCTAAAAATATGTACGCTCGCCGGCAGAAGATGTGTGCATTTACCTAAAGGGAAACAATAAGCCAGACAAAACAAATTATTTTCGAATTGATTGGCCCTAGGCCAAATATTAAGTACCATGTAATGACAGTATCGAGGAAATGCAATTGCAAAAACTACAATAGAAATATAATAAAAAATAAAAAATAAATTTATTGTTTATCTCAGTGACACATTAAAATCGTACCTACGCATATAGGAATTTCCAACAGCAAGTTAACAAAGCGCATACATTATAGTTAGGTACTGTCTGAGTATCTTGTGGTTTTTCGTAAAACTATAAACACATAATTCACATACCTAAAGGTTTGTCGTGCTTCCCACTGTCAATGCAATAAAAAAGAATTTCGCGGTCTGCGAAACCCAGATTTATAACTATTTTTATAAAGACTCGACCGAGAAATTTACTATAATGGTGAGTCAATTAAACACTGAATCAATGAACCTCATAGTAGGGCGTTTTTAATCTCGTTTACCGGATAACAGCTATTAGAGGGGTTTAGCATGTCGTAGAGAATAGTACGAATAGGCTTTGACATTCAATGGAAAAATACGCTTGCGTACCGTATACGAAACAGGCAAGGCTGTACTACCGTATATTTGTTGAAATTGGCGAAATTATTTGTCGTAATTATATTACATATTACGATTAATTGATGCTCCTACCGAGAGCCCGATGCCCGTGACCGCGACAATTGGAGGTCTTCAATCCAGGCGGCCAAAGCCCGACGTCGGGCTATCGTGCCATAAAGAAGAAGAAGAAGAATTAATGCTCACTTTTTCAGAGGGCGGTGGAGACTTTATTAGGGATTTTATTGGTGACGATCTTCTTCTATTAGATCAGGGGAACATGGATATCTGCTCTACCGCTGAAGTCTGCTTTCAGTTCTATGAAGATTCTATCTGCTCCCGGTACTTTACCAATTTCAAATGATTTAAGGGCCTTAGTTATTTGCAACATTTAGTCGTAATATTTGTCACGTAAAAACGCTATACTAAGTATGCTCAATTTTTTGAATGTATAAAGGGTCAATATTGACTGACTATGTTAGTACAACATCGAACCTATCAAAAAGGTTCACCTTTTTAGGCAATATCCAACCTGGTTTCGTCCACACAGCAAGATTGAGCCTTTATACATTAAAAAAATTGAGTATACTTAGTATAGCGTTTTTACGTGACAGATATTACGACTAAATAAAATTCGTATCCAAAGTGTGATAGTGTCAGTATACATATATACCAACTGACCATTCCACCAAAGTGTGTTTTGTTCGGACTAACATCCAAACAACAACCTTGGCAAGCTACCTCCCCAGCAAGATTAAGGTAGCTTCTGATGAGTACAATCTTGCTGTGTGGACGAAACCAGGTTGGATATCGCCTAAAAAGGTGAATATATTTGATAGGTTCGATGTTGTACTAACATAGTTAGTCAATATTGAGCCTTTATACATTCAAAAAATTTCCAACATTGTCTATGAGTCACATGCGTACAAACCGTTCCTACCCTGGTTATTATTCTATGATAAGCAAATTTTCTTTCTTGATCTGAATAATAAATGCGCATTGGGCCAAGCCGAGAATCGAAACTCACTTCTCTATAAATCTCTCTATCACAGAGTGGCGACCGGATGATCACGGCCACAGAGCACGGCTACTCACTATTTATCCCAAAAATAATCAAAATTATCCGAATGGTATGGTACTTCCTTTTACTTTTTTTTTAATAATGTCTTGGTACATATTATTAACTTTGTAGATACATATGTTCAATATACCGTTAGGAAATATGAGTTTGACTTTAACAGTAAGAAATAACTAAATTTAAGGGAAAAAAGTTTCGTCTCAATCGGGACTCGAACCATCGATCTTCATGTCACAAGGTCAGCACCTGACCTACAAACGCTTAAACGTGACAGTGCAAATATACTCCAATGTGATATTTACAAAATTGAATAATTTGATATTTCTCCCGGTGGAGGCTCTTCTCCTCAGCGAGTAATTGAATATTTCAGAGTCCCGTATTTATGAACATTCCTTAACTCAAGGAGACTTTTTTTCTATGAAAAAGTATTGGAAATGACATTTAATTTATTGAATTTCGGCATCCTTGACCCAAGGTCTCCTTGACCTGTGGACTTTCGCATAGCGGCGGTGACATCAGGAACAAAGCACAACCCTGGTCAAAGGAGACAAAAAAGTCTCCTTGAGTTAAGGAATGTTCATAAATACGGGCCTTAAGGTTTGTGTTCGTAGAGACGACTCATGTGATGAACGCTCAGCGGTTCTGAGCACTATATACGTATATTTTATATATAGGGCATAGTCCATACAAGGAAAAGAGAAAAATATGCAAATATGGCTTGAAATGCGATGCACAACTACGATGTTGGTGATCGCTGCCTACAACAGCACCACGCTTCACCTAGACGACTATAAAGGTTTGTGTTCATAGAGACGCCTCATGTGATGATCGCTCAGCGATCGTAGTTACGCAACCTGTTCCGAGCACTTTATACAGATCATTCAATGTACAGACATGTTCCTATAAATCATAGTCGATACTAGGCCACATTAAAAAAATATGCAAAGATGTTTGATATTGGTTGCTGAACAACGATCATTGAACGATAATAAATCGGACGAGTCAGCTCTACGAGCACCAAGCTTAAGACAGTTCTTCCATACTTTGGGGACGGATATATGCCCTTCCGGTTTCCTGTTTGGACCTCTGGGGAAATCGAGGTTGCTAAATAACGAGGTTTGTATTTGAGCACCAATGACGAGCTGACCCGAGTTACAGCACTCTCCGAATCGCGATAGATGTTTGAAACCTACATTGTCAGAACCAGATTTAACGTTGAGGCCCCGATAATTGGGACCATTATCAAAGGTGACGCCAATAATGTGTAATGTGACCAACGGTTTCCTTAGCATATACCAATCGACTGACTCAATAGGGGCATGGTACTGAACTTATAGCTGGAATTGCACGGGCGGAAATATACTTCTAATTCATAAAGGTCCATCTAGATTAGTCGCCAAATGGCTGCGCGTCCAAAAACTGGCATCGCGTACAGCCATTTGGCATCTACTTAGCATCCACACTATAGCAGCCAAATGAAGACAGAAAATGACATAACCACAATTTCATTTTAACACCATTCTAGGTGTTAAGTTCACTACCAGAATAAAGCAGCACTGTTTTGGAACTGGATGATAAGGTCAAATCCGCAGCTGTGTATATTGTTTGGATCAGTTCTAATATTATATCGTAATATGTCCAGGATACGCCAACACAAATTGTATTTCCGTAGTTTACACCAGAGGGCGCTAGTAGTGTTGACGCTGCGTTATACAACATCTACTTTCAGTGAACATTCAGAACAGTGGAAACGGGTAGTCAGTCTAGTTTTAGCCGTGAGTAATGTCTCAGCAAATACTACTAACAAAGTAATTAGTAAAATTGTAAACCGTGTATATCCGTGTGTTGTAATTATAAATAGTGTTACAGTAACGCGAGTGGAATTTAATATTGTGTACGCGAAAATCGGTCGAACCCCCTGGAAGTCTAGTAAAGACGAGAAATATAACAATTGGTGCTAGAAGTGTAACTCTTGCGCGGAATATACGACGTGAAATTTCGGGAAAGTTCGCGTCAAAAAGTTCTGGAAAATGAACTTAAGAGCTTCGGGTCGGACTAGTGTGAACCGAAAAACTTCTCGAAAGTGAATTAATGCTGTTACGTGTAGAATTCGAAAACATTCTCGAACATTCTAAACGTGAATAAATCACAGACAGTTTTTAATCGAGAAACAAAATGCCAGTTAATATCTCACAATTAACAACTGCCGAATAAAAATGTGAGCTGTCGAAACGGAATATATCGGCATCAGGAATCAAAAGCGCGCTGCTTGTTCGGCTTATGGACGCATTGACGGCTGAAGGACAGGATCCCGATACGGTAGAGTTTCGGGAGGAGGAAGACTCCTGCGAGGCAAGTGCAGAAGAAGCCAGAGACCCAATGATGCAGTTACTAAGTGCGATGACGGAGCTGAACCAGCGAGCAGCGGTTCGGTAAAAATCAGTCAAGGAACCGGTTTGGTCTGGGCTGGCCGGCACTCTCTAAACGGGCGAATCGAGATCTAACATAAATTTAATTGGGTGAATGCACCAAATCTTCACAAAATTTAATTTTTTAGGGTGTACTTGCTCAATTTTTTCCTATTTCGAAACGGATAAAATCGGAAAAGGAACCGGTTCAGAGGGGCCAGCCTACTCAATTGCCGTATGGTGAATCGAGATCTATCATATGAATATAAATTCAGCCTGGTTATCTTATCAAGTATGTTCAAAAATACGTTTTTAAGGAGGTATTTTGGCTACTATGAACCGGTTAAAACCAGTCAGTTCAGAGTGATCAGCCCACTCTGTTTCGATACGGTTAAGCGAGATCTATTGTATGAATATAAATTCAGCCGGTTACCTTATGACAAAGGTCGGGGTCATTTTTTTGCAGGTTTGAGGCTGTCAGCATAGGTGAAGGAACCACTAAAAAATGGGCTGACCCGCTCTTTCGGTATGAGGGAGTCGAGACCTAACACATGCACATAAATTCAGCCGGTTACCTTATGACGAAGATTGAACCCCAAAATTAGCACAAACATTGCGTAATTTCCAGCAGGTTACCTTATAACGAAGGAATTTCGGCAGTGGGCTTCTAGACTAAAATTTGTCTACCAAATAATATAAATAAATAAAATAAAATAAATAACAGGCGCGACAATCCAGCATTGGACTAAGGCCGCAGGATGTGTTAGTGACATCCTATTTCCAAGATCTTATCTGCTTTTTGTTGAGGTAATGAGATCAGCATCACGCTCAGCAGCGTTATTTATCCCCATAAATGGGTACTCGTTTAACATCTGAGTGAGATCATAGTCCGTCACAAGCTCGTGAGTTCGAAAAACACCATGATCCACGGTGAGATTCGAGCTCATGACCCTGTGCACCGAAGGTGCGCGCACTAACCGCTAGACCAGCCAGACGACAATAATATAAATAGATGAAAAAATTTATTAACATTTCAGAACTTGAGCCTTGTGGATTTCGCGACTAAACGGTTCTCAAAACCGCAGGGATCTCCGTTTCAATCTAAATCATAATTGTTACTTAAAGCTGTAATGACATTTGAGATTTTTATTTAATTCCAAAGTTGTTCATCCTTAACTGAAATCCTTATTAAGCCCACGTTTGCATACTTAGGCTACATGTATTGGCACATGTGTCACGAAAATAACGTAATAAGCTACGTGTAGTCTTGTTGGTGTAGTGGGTAGTACACACACCTTCTATGCACTGGATCGTGGGTTCGAGTCACACTGTGAACGAGTTCAGTTTATGGAACTTGCGACCAATGTGACGCACTATGAACCCACTCAGATGTTAAACGAGTACCCATTTATAAATAACACTGCTGAGCGTGCTGTTGATCTCAACAAACAAAAAAAAAGCAGTTAAGATCTAGGAAATTGGATGTCACTAACACATGCGGCCTTACACCAATGTTGTACTGTCGAGCCAGTTATTTATTTTTATTAAGCTACGAGATACTGCCATCAGAGCTGTGAAAGATATGCGAGTTTGAGTTGAACCTTGAATTGTATCATAGCAACTAACTTTTGGAAGAACCTGCTTTTACGGGTGGGGTTTCAATGACACACCCCTGTCCCCATTACCCAATCTCATTTGTTGGTCGCCTTCACACACAGGATCAAGGCTGCATATGGGTCAGATCAGTGGCGGCTCGTGGAGTACAGAGCCGGGTGGGCAGATTTATCATTATGAAAAAAATACTATACATGCATATCTACATTGTTTTTTAATGCATTAAAATTGTGCTCTTTGTTAGTCAGTCCATTTTAATGCTTTTGCGCTTGTTGCCTCTACGTATGTAGATGAATTATTTAAAGGTTTTTTTTAACTATGAATATACATACAGATAGCTACAATAAGCTATATTGCTTCCATTTTTTGGCAGAGAACGGTCGCAATGTGGAAAAATAATCCAGTATTTTCCTTTCAAAGGGACAAGCAATAGTCGCGATAATATTTCAATAAAATTATAAGTAAATAAGAAAATATTAAGCACTGATTATTGTATTAATTTATTAAATTTTGCTTAGAAATTATTCCACATTTTCTGCACAAATCTTTCTGAAGAAATAATTTATAAAAGGCAACTCCTGCCAAATTTATATGGAAATTAGGTTACTCTTTCAAGTTCAAGCAAAATTTAAAAGCCTCTACAATGCACCATGCAAAATTTAAATACAAAACGGCCGTTATTATTGTATTCATGCACTACGCGCTATGCTACGAGTATCTAACTACTAGAACAGCTCCACGCGCTCGCGAACGTTGCACAAGTTCATGGATACCTACTAGTGTGTAGTAAAGGGCATGCCCTTAAGTGAAGTTCAGATACTTTCAATGCGCATGCGTTGAACGTATAAGAAGATTCATCGTGTCTCTATGTGCTATGGAATAGCTATAGAATAGATTGATGGTACATGTGGGCAGAAAGACATTCTGCCCCAGGTTGAGATGATGATGTTGATATGAAGAGCAGATACATGACGGAAGTATGAATGGGCGCAATGCAATGTACATAATGGTTGGTGATTCACGTTAGATATAGGTACCGAAGTGAATCAATTATGTTCTAAAAAATAATTCATATTTTTATTTTTAGCTAGTATTTTGTAGGGTGGGCAGTGCCCTACCTGCCCACTTAGACCAGCCGCCCCTGGGTCAGATACGACGAGCGAGAGCCTTGACGTCTTGCATGGGATTCTGTCAATCACATTTAATGAAACTGAATACACCATCGTTCGCGGTTTGCGTAATCTAATGAAGTGGCCATGGCTGTAGGATTTGTTATTTGCGATTAATAAACGCAACGTTTGAGTCGTGCCAAGTGTTGGACAATCGCTTAGTGACGGAGAGGGGACTGTACGGAGACCGACCAAAGAGACAGTAAAGTCGATTATCCGAACTAATGTCGACAAGGGATGGTTCGGATAAACGAAAGTTCGGCGTTCTACTGTACTACTAAATGGCATCTATTTCACATCAACTCTCTCTAGAACTATTCTTACCCAATATCAATCAAATTCCATTTCTAATGTATTGTCCTCTTATTATCATACCAATTTCGTTCAATAACAAGATGTTGGTTACTACCCTTCGATTGACAATGCATTTTACAAATTCTACACAAGCATACAGCTAACTTTACATGCGAATCCAGCTTACATTCAAAATGTCCTTCCGCCTACATGTCTACATAGGACCGTGACCCGAGTGGATAGGATATGCCCTTTTTCTAAAAATAAAACACAAAGGAATGATTTAACATAATTAGGGAAGAGGAAATTCGATAATACAAGCACGAAGCGGCCCAATTCATAATATTGATGTACCATTTTGCGCTTCTAGCATCATCATTTAATTTCATTCAATGAAAGCTGATTATGTCCCGGCTCTTTGGCCGTACGCACGTATCGAATATGCATTTATGAAAAAAAAAAAAAAAGGAAATCGCCACCACAGCTAATTACGATTTAATGCGTCGACGAACCTTCGATTGCTTAGTATGCGGATGGGGAAAGGGGAACATTGTAGAGATGGTTTCATTTGACCTTTTTGTTTTATCATTATTATTATTATGGCCAATTACAATGGCAAAGATGACCTATTGATTCTATGGTCGTAAAAGTCTTGATATATTGGTAAACGTGGTTGGTTGATATACGATGTTGATGAGCGTTATGTTTATGGGTTGAGGGTCGTGAGCTTTTGTAATATGAGATGATGTTACATAATTCTCTTCGATGGAAATAGAATCAATTACACAGGCTTAATTACATCGAGAAAAAACGTGAAGCAGGGATTTCTGAGTCTCTTTTATGATGCCTTAGCAATACAAAAAACTTGTTATATTTTTATCAGTGAATCGATAGCGAAGTGGAAACTTTTGTTATTAATAAACGCGAAATTATGGTTTGGCCTATACGCAATCGAACAACATTTTTTTCATGTTTAAGGTTAATTTGTTTATTTATCGCTAAAAAAAAAAGTACATGCTAATTGAAGTAACAAATACGAATATATCGCTTATTAAAGTATCAACTGAAAACTTGTATTGTCAACTGATGAAAAGACACCCAGCCAAAGGTTAACAATCACTGGCTTCGCTTAAACCAATGGCGCAGTATAAAGCATGTATGTACGAAGACAATTTTAAATTTGTTGTGACGTCAATGAAACGACTTTTTTTCTGAATGGCAAAAAAAAACAGTTTGCATTTTTAATTTTCAGTATCTTTGTTGATATCGTCGTGAGTACATTTGGAAGCTTTAATTCGTGTATTAAAAATGAACCATAGGAAGACTATATATGAGAAAAACCAATTATTCTAGCCACGAGCTATCCATACGTTCCTAAGTAAGAAATCTATTTGAAATTATTGGTTGTTCAAAGGGGGTATATCAATTTTCATGGTGAAGGTGAGAATAAGCATAAGAAAAAAAACAAATCCAAACGATCACAACTGTCCTTCTACCTATGTATATTCGTTAATATCAAGCCGGTCCGCGACAGACGTCACGATCTGTGACGTCAATTCGATTTTCTGAATGGTCGCACAAGGTCACGGTGACGCGAGCATAATTTACACCTGCTTGATCATGTTTAACCGAAATGTTAATTTATGGAAGTAAATAATAGTATTGTTGGGTAGGTTGCGAAAAGAACGAATCAGCTGTTTTTGTTTATCGACCACGGGTAACTTTGCATATTTCGGTGAATTTTTATTAAAAATAAATTGAATTTCGCAGAGTAGAAATGATAGAGTATGCATGTGAATTGATGAATTAAAATATCATGTATGTACGTTAAAATCATTGAAATAATACACTGCACGTAGTGTTGTTCCTGTTCACTGCCTATCAATTCCGTGTCGATGTCAGCATTTGAGCAAAGAAAAAAATATTCTCTTTCTTAACTCCAGCCCAGCAAGGATATTCGGAGGGAAAATCCAGTCGAAACCTGTACTTGTCGTGAGCCATAGTAGCGACAAAATGCAGTCTCTTGGGTAAATGCACTGCCATCTTGATAGACAGGCCGGACTGTCGAAATTCGATTTCGAAAATTTGGGTTCTTAGCGCCTGTGGTTGTTTCTATTGCTATTGTTGTAATACGTGTTACTTGGGGTTCTTAGCGACAGTTTAATCAGCTGTTAATACTGCGTGACACCAAAAAAAAAACGTCAAAAAAACGGAATGTTATTTTGGTTAGCTATTGGTTCCCATATGACGAAAGTGCAATTAATTTTTTTCATGACCCTCAGGTTTTTGAGTTACACGCCGAAATCTTTTTTAATGGTCCTCATATAGTATCTGCTACTCAATTAATGCAATTTGCAATAAAATAAGTAAATTTCTTATAAGTATCCTTAAAAGGACTCTTGGCAATAAAAATCGCCGAAAAGAAATATAATTTGCTCGGTTATTTTATTTTTTTCCCCTTTTATTGTGAGTTAAAACCGTGTAAAACCATCTTTTTTATATTCTCGCGGCAACATATCTTTACGTAACTTTCATATTTATTATATTTTTACCTGATATACTCGTTTTTTACTATCCTTATTTTATCCCTTTTGTTTTTAACTGGCATATTCCTTTTTTATTATCCTTATATTACTCTTAAAGTGCGAAAACCGTCAGGTACAAACATAAAAAAAACTTAATCGTGCGAATAGCACGATGAGGTTATACCCTATACCCATGTACAGTACAGACCTAGAAGGCACGCAAAACCCAAAATATTCAATTACATATTTTTTGTGGGGGAGGGAGGGGTAGATGGGTCAAGATGCTACCTTGTCAAGGCATCCAACGGCTACTATTTGATACCAATTTGAAGTTTTTCGTGACATTCTATCAAAAGGTATGGCTGAATATAACTTTGTAGGGGAAGTAGAGGTAGGGGTAGTCGGACCTACTCCACTTGCCATCAACTCAAAGTATATGTCAGAATGAGACATTGATCAAAATTTCAAGTCGGTAGCGATATTCTATCGAAAGTTATGGCCGAATTAAAATATCAAGGAGGGGTAGTTTGTATGGGAGGTAGGGGAACCCGTGGTCCGATTTGGCCCATTTTCAATACCGTCCAAGATTTTAGCAAAACAAACATTTGACCAAAGTTTCAAACCACTAGCTTCATTATTTCGGGAGTTATCTTGCTAACAGACAGACACACGGACAGACAGACAGACAGACAGACATGGCTTATTCGATTCAGGGACTGCCTCTGATCATTTATATATATACTTTGCCATACCTCCGGTGGCTCTTTTGAGGTGTTACATAATATCGGCGTAACAAAAACAATATACCCTATACCATCTTATGGGTATAGGGTATAAAAAGCTATTTTTATGGTGTAAATGTAATGTAATGTATGTAATAATGTAACAGTTTTACTTTAATTGGTTTACAATATGGATTCTGAAAGAAGTATTCGCAATTAAGTGACGCGAAGCTTAAAGAAGGCATTTTATTGGCCCTCAAATTCGACAATTGATGAAGAATTCCAATTTCGATCAAGAACTAAGTTAGAAAGAACTGTGCGCATGGACTTCATTAAAAGCTGTTATAAAAGGATTCTTAGGAAATCACAAAGCCGAAAACGGAGAACTTTTAGTAAAAAATATGTTAGACGCATATAAAGAGATGGGGTGTAGAATGTCTTTGAAAAAAAAAATGCATTTTCTTCACTCCCATTTCTCTTTCTTTCCTGAGAACCTTGGAGCCGTAAGTGATGAACAAGGTGAGCGGTTTCATCAGGACATAAAAAGGCTTGAGGAACCTTTTCAAGGTCATTGGGATGCAGCGATGTTAGGAGATTATTGTTGGCGCTTACAGCGAGAAGACAATTCTAAACATAGGAGAAAAAGTTGATTTTTTTTTATTTTTCCCTTATAATAAATGTGTTTTACAATTAAGTTTATAATTTTAAGTATTTAAATATATTTATTATATTGTTTTATGCCCGTTTTACAAAAAAAAATTAATAAATAATAACCGATTTGTTACTGGAACTTTATTTTGTATTATTTTCTAGGAATATCAATATCTTTCCATATCTCTGAAACGGGGAGGGGGGGTCAAGGGTAGAAGTAAATACATATGAGGTTTTAGTAAGGATTAGATAAGAATTAAAAAAAAAAAAAATTGGAGATGACGGTTATTTTTTTTATAAATTTGTCACGCAGTGTAATCTGGCTTGTATATCTAGATGGCGTTGGTTAATGCCAACTCTGATTGGGCATAAGGCATTGGATATGCCCGTTCTGCCTTGTTCTGTCTTGTTCCTTCGCCTCTAGGTCTGACCACATGTTAAATGATGTTAGGTGTTTCTTGGCCGTCCAACACGGCGCGAGTCTCGCATTGTGGATGCCAATCTAGAGCCTGTTTAGCTAGATTTTTTGACTTCCCATTCATAGTGTATTTAGCAATATTTCCGGACTCCTCGGGAGACCTACCCAATCGAATCCTGGCCTATGACAGTAAGGAGGTCTACTTCGAAATTATCTCAGGCCAGCTAATTTGTAGAATGCAAAGTAGGTATTAGCTTACAAATGTTTGCAGCTTAGATATTGTCTGTTTGACAGTTTTCCAAACTGATTTCATAATCGCATCGAAGATTCGAATTTCGGTGCGCCAAGATATGTTTTTATTTTGCCAGAGAAGAGTCAAAGTGAAGAAAGTTTCCATGGCCTTGTTTATACGAGATTGTACATCAGAATTCGCGTAACCATAACTATGCTTCCGAGATAGCAAAATTCGTTAATTTTTCAACTGTCTGTTCTGAAACACAATTTCAAACTTTAAAGAAATTTTAAAATCGGGTTTTCGTCAAAAAATCAAATAATAAAAAAAGATGAAAAACCGATTTTAAAATTTCTTTTTGAACAGGTGTATCTCGAAAGATACGAGCAACTTCGTAACGGACGAGGTGTCGTTTTATTGGAAATTTTATGTAGTTTCAGAAAGAGAAGTCATATATCGAATGAAATGTTTGGTGGTGTGGCAAATTTCGATTTAGTTCGTCAAGTCGGACATTTTTACGAAAAATTCTATTCCGTTGTACTACATTAATTTTTCCCAAATGAGCCACACTACCTACCATTAAGATATCCTTCACCATGAATGAGAAACCCTGTACAATAGGTGCCTTACAGGAATCTTTTGCGAAAACTTAGGCGACTGTTATCCCGGTCCATAAAAGTGGAGATAAGAGACAAGATGTCTATGACGCTTGTGTAGCGTATACAAAACAGTTCACTACAATATTGCTTCTCCCAAGTACATGTAAGTTTTTTAATCAAACATTTATCTATTAATTTCGCTTATTTTCAAACTTGGCAAAATTCTTGAAAAAACTATCAAGAGTCGTCTTATAATCTATTAAGATTTCCCAAGTCCAAATCAATGTGATTTTAGAGGTGGAAAAAAGTACCAATGACGCGATATATAAAGTTACCGATAACAATCAGATAACATTAGCTGCTTTTGTAGATATCAAAAAGGCATTTCACACTGTCAACCATTTGCTCTGCTCATAATTAAAAAATTGGTCTCAAAATATTAAAATTGGTGAACATATCAGCGAGAGCTTGGATGTAAAGTGTGGTGTGCCTCAAGGGACTGATGAGGGACCTGTGTTATTTAATATCATTGTCAATTATCTTTAAAGAGGAACTATAATTCAAGTTATGATGCAGTCTGGCTGGTCTAGCGGTTAGTGCGCGCACCTTCGGTACACAGGGTCATGAGTTCGAATATCACCGTCAGCCATGGTGTTTTTCGAATTCACGAGCTTGTGACGGACTATGATCTCATGCTGATGTTAAATGGGGATAAATAACACTGCTGAGCGTGATGCTGATCTCATTACTTCAACAAAAAGCAGATAAGATCTTGGAAATAGTATGTCACTAACACATCCTGCGGCCTTAGTCCAATGTTGGATTGCTGCGCCTGTTATTTATTTTATGATGCACACACTACACATAATGATGATGTCACAGTTCTTCTCTTTAAAAGTAGTAACTGGCAGAATACCCTATTTAATTCTTAACAAGGTTGAGAGGTAGTTTTCCTTGGTTAAATAGAAACAAATTGTGTCTTAATTGTGAAAAAAAATACAAATCTTATGATATTTGGACTGAACGAGGGGTTTGGAACTACAAGTGTTCCGATTTCATGCGTTCCTAGATATGTTTTGAGGCTTGACTAGGAACAGGAACACACTTGGATGCAGTTTGGTTAGGATTAGTTCATAAAGAAAAAAGTGTTTCTTAGAAAAACCTAATTTCGAATTGGTTTCCACAGCAGCGTAGACTAAAAAGAAACTTGTATTTATTTTAACTGAGAGACTAGTTTGTATTGAAACAGACAAACGTCGCTCAATCGATTTCTCACGTCACACTGATGAAAATATATATACATACTTTTCATAGTCGGAGGTGCTTGCTTCTGTGCATTGCAAATTTCATGACAAAGTTAATATACCCTTTCACATAGTGACGGGAAGTGGGTGAATGTATGATCCCTGAGGAACGCCTGATGTTGACATAAAAACAGAAGTGGGTGAATGTATTATCGCTAAGGAACGCCTGGGAAAAATTGATCTGAATTAGTTTGAGCTATGTCCACAATCAGGGAACGGTGTCATGTGTCGTTGAACACTCAAACTCATTCCTAATTTCTAACTGTAGACTTCTTTGGAGCTATCACTTCTAACGTCTGTTATGGCAAACGTACGATAGAATACTTATTCCCAGGTATGTTGTGGCATTGCTTCTCGTATAAAAGCAGACGAATTTTGATATTAAAAACAGCCCGGGTCAAATTGATCCATCCCCTATGCTGGGCGGATTAAAAGCTTACTTGTATCGAGCGTATTGTATCCGAAATCATTTTTTTTTTTCGACTTCCTGAAAAAAACCCTCTCCGCTGGCTACGTCCCTGGAACAACAAATTAAGTAAGTTTATTATTTATTCTTTATATCTGCTTTTTGTGTATTTTCGTTTTCGGGACCTATGTGTCCCATCAGGTTTCTTTGATGCGACTAATATGTCCCACTCAGTGTTTGTGAATACTTTTCATTTACAACTGAAATTATAAAAAAACAAGACCGAGGCTAATTTCGGGCGCGCAATTTGAATACCCGTCACATTTGAATGAAGGTTGATTGGTTGGTGTTCCGATTTCATCCGTTCCTATATATATTTTGAGGCTTTACTACGAACACATTTAGGTAAAGTTTGGTTAAGGTCGGATTGAAAAGGAAAAAGTTTTTCTTAGAAGAACTTAATTTGCAGCAGTTGGTTTGTATGTCAGCCCTATGACGTAATGTTCCGATTCCATTCGTTCCTAGATATGTTCTAAGGCCTTACTAAGAACATACTTGGGTGAAGTTTGGTTAAGATTGGTAGATAAAAAAAAACTTTTTCTTAGAAGAACTTAATTTTCAGAGATTGGTTTCTATGGCAGCCCCATGACCTCATTGTCCGATTCCATTGGTTCCGACATATATACAGCGTACGCTAAAAAGAAATTTGTAAACAAAATTTCAGCCCAATAGCTTCAAAACTGAGGGACTAGTTTGTATTGAAACAGACGCATAGACAGACGGACATCGCTCAATCGATTTCTCTCGGCGCATTAATCAATAATATATACACTTTATATAGTCGGAAGTGCCTCCTTCTGTGCGTTGCAAACTTCATGACAAAGTTAATATACCCTTTCACATAGTGACGGCTATAAAAAAAAACCTTTCCATAAGGTGTCCTTCGCAGTATCTCGCGGTAACTAATAGAATACGAAATATTAGAGCATGTGATAGAGATTTATATGCCCTGCGATTATTTTCACTGTCATTTTGACGTTGGTAGCGACCGAAACTACGCTGGTGCTGATTAGTCTACCGGTATCAGGGATATTCAAATAGCTAGAAAAGGCAAACTATAATAATGTCATACATGCGACTACCACACGGTCGAAAATCTTGGACTATTTTCTAAACCAAACCAAGGAATAGAATCATATTTAATACTACGTGGTATTAAAAAGTAATACTTGGAATATAATAGGCTGATTTTTAATATTTCATGGCATTGTTTCTAATACATTTACAATATAAAAGTGATTGTAGTATGGATAGTGTTAAAATCAATCTTTTCAACGTTAAAAATAATTCTCGCCAGTAATAGATTGTATTCCTAAGGCCAGAATTAAAAATTCATTCCCAGCAATGTATTAAAATGCAATTTTTGTTGGTTTACATTTTAATAAAATTGTATTAAAAATGAAACTGCTTTGGTGTAAACGTAACTCTCATCAAGGCATCCATGTGCTGTCATGCTAAGTGTGTCGCGTGTAATTGATTCTAAAAAAATGTGAAAATAGAAGTGAACCAAATTGTGAAATTTGTGAAGATTGTGCTTGACGAATCATCATCATCATTCATCAGTAACTGGAAATGTGGAAATGATATTACCTTTTGCAGTAAGTGAAGTAATTTAAAAATTAACAAATCGTGTAGACGTAGAATTTATGTTAAAATTTTTGTGAACAATTCAAACTGTTAATGTTGTTGTTGTTTTCAATTTAGTAGTCGATGCTTCCCGGAATTGATAAAAATACCGATTTCAAAATTAAGGACTGCGACGGGGCACATATCCGATATTACTATATTACCCCACCAAGCACGAAAAAATTACGTTGGCGAAGGCAATCGTCAAGCTGTTTCCTTCGTACACGACGACTATCAAAAATTCCGGAGGAATCGTAAGTTAGGATTTTACATTAACAAGTGCTCCTAGTTTATATTTTTTAATTTAAACCTGATTTTTTGAAAATAGGAAATATTCTACAACCCTGCAAAAAAACACGGAATACATTGCAGCCAGGTTAAAAAAAACTTCAACGCAAAGCGGATAAGAATAGAAGGCGATTCCAAGGTCATTCCCGAAAATTCACCAATTGTATCGCATAACGTAATCAGCAAAAGCTTTTGGATTTTTTCAAAAATTGTGTCGTTTGTGAACAGCGAAATGTGCTTGAAGATAAGCTGAAAAAGACATTGGATCTTAGAAAAGTAATGTGCTTGGAACCAATTGATACCAAAACGACATTTCCTTTCTTCTTTTATGAGCCGGCTTATATAATGTAAATGATAATTTATACGTTTTAGTGGAGCCTTTAAATGAATGAATTTAAATAATAAACTACAAAATTTGGATTTTCTCGATTATCTTGTGTTGTTTTCATTTCTAATATAGGTTTCACTACAGGTTACAGAACGTGCACATTTAATGTAATACTGGATGTAGTAAACTGCATTCATTGCCAATATTAAAAAGTAATATTTTTTTGGTTTAGATTATAATCAAATTTAGTTAAAATTTAGTATTTAATTTCGCATACTTTCTAACACAATTCGTATTAGAATGTATTCCTTAAAGTAATTCATTTTAACACTACTAGTATTACATTATTTAACACTCAATAGTATTAGATTGCAAGTCGGAATAGGGAATAGATCTAGTTTTAATACTTATGAAGTGTTAAAAATTAATATTATTTTGGTGTTGTCATATATGTAACACAAAAAATGTTAAAATTTAGTCCAAGATTTTCTACCGTGCAGTTCTGAAATGAAACACTAGTGGTCGGAAACTACCAAATGGGCTATTTCTGACTAGATTTTTTTGGTAGATTTTTCAAAAATCGGGTTGCACTAAAAACCTGTTGGAGCTAGTGCATGAACGATGGCATATACAGTATTTGGAAGCTAACTTCAAAACTGCTCACTATGACTCTCACTATGGCTTTTTTCAAAGAAAGCAATGGTAAACTGTTTGAAACATGTCAGTAGAGAGGGCCCCATAAGACGCGAATGCACCGGGTCGCATCTGATCCAAATTGAAAGACGCACAAAAATATATGAGAGAAGTGTTCAATTCCTCTTTGCAAAAGTTGTTTTGAATCGTATCATAAGTGAAAACGTTTTTACATTATATTTCTCCTAAATAAGATTGAATATGACTTTATATTGGCAAAAACTGTATTCTGCTATTATTTTACTGTAATGATGTAGATACCTATCAGGACATATGATGTAGATACCTATCAGGACACCTAAAACCCGGACGGGACAGGCTCCCCTGGAGGAGGTTAGTGTGCAACTTTGTACCTACCTATATCTTAAACATATCCCAAGGATGAATCCATTAATAAAACCTTTCTAAATCTGCTGGATTTTTTTTTAGGTTCGAAAAGGTTAAATCTCTAGCTAACCATGAGCAAGTACATTCAATTTATACTGATTTAACCAAGGCGTTCGTAAAAATTAATTTTAATCTTCTACTTAAGAAACGAAATAACTTTGGATCTTTGGTCCCATTTTTAATTGGCTGGATAGTTACATCAAAGACCGTGCCTTTACTATATGAAAATTGGTGAGCATGAATCCAAACCTTTTTTTTCCTTTATCAGGTGTCCCACAAGGATACCATTTGGGGCCAATTTTATTTCTCTTATTTTTAAACGATATACACTTGATATTTCATAAGGTTGAATTTCTGATTTTTGCAGATCCATACGATGCTAATATTCTTCAATCTAACTTAAATAACTTCCACACCTATTGTATTAATAACAAATTAGAGCTCAATTTACTGAAATGCCAGTACATATATTGTTTTCAATAGAACATTACTCTAAGACTGAAGATATGTTAAATATTAACACTCTTGAAACTCGAAGGTTTTATTATGATGCAATATTATTATTTTATTTAATTAACAATATGATTGATAGAACTGATATTCTAAAAGAAATTGCATTTAGAATACCGGGTAGAAGCACTAGGAATCATTCATTTGCATATGGAATTCTTGTACTTGTTGGATTGTACAATGCAACTTTCTTGAACACCATTTAGCCTAAATACATTTAAAACAACGAAAGATTCAAACAAGCCGGTAACGTTGTATTGAAACACATAGATATATTCAACACTACTAAAGTTCACAGAAAACAATTTCTTTTCTATTTGTTTAATTGAATTTGTATATTTATAATTAATTGTGAGTTTTTTGCCTTTTATGAATTTCTCGTAACATTAATTTATTCTAAGCTAGTATAAAACATTCTTTATAGATTTGTACACATTCATTGAAGTCAAATAACAAAAAATATACATTTTTGTATATTATTTTGTATATTGTATTTCAAAAGGACATACATATGTCCGTTCATTTCATAATAATAATAATAAAATAAAAATATGCACCTTCTGCTTGACGTTGGGTTAAGGGACACCTATTTCTACTTCAAACGCAAAGCATTTGAAAAATGTTACACCACTGGCTTAAAGACATTTACTGTACACTGTAGTACTCTGTGCTTTAATACTTATTAAATAATACAATACCATACCGTTACACGTTTTGGAGTTGAAAGCCAATAATTGACTTACCTGAAAAAGAGGAAAAGGCATTTCAGTTAGTAATTTCAAATTAGGTAATTTTCCTTCTATATATAAAAATGCTTTTAATTAAAGATAAAAAGGGTGTTTCCTTAACATATGGTTATATTGCTCAAAATATGAAAATTTTGGCTTGAATTGATTCTAGTCACAAAGCCTTAGCCTTGTCTCGAGAAAACACGATTTTTGTTCAAGCATTCACTTCATAATATGCAACAGAATTTTCTTAAATTTTAAGAGCAATACAGGAAATAAGCAAATACACCTATCCCTCGATTTACACGAAAGGTTGGTTCCTGAGAAAACCGTGCAAATCGAGATTCTCTATTTTATATGGGAAATCCGTGTAAATCGAAAACATGGCGTAATACGTGTAAAAATAGCTTTATTTTAAGAAATGAAGGCAAATATAACAAAAGTAAACGTAAATCATTCACAAGAAAATATGTTGATCATAAATTGACAGTAGTAATTCAGTTTTAAAGGCGTGAACCGCTGTGCATGTCTGTGGATGTGCTCTAAGTTTCTTCGTTATTCTCGCCTATTGTCGCAAGCGACAAGAACGTAGCAGCTGCTAGAGTGAGGTTAATGGGTGCAGCGGGGCATCGGAACAGGTGGTTCACATCGTGAGGCGCACCACCGCAGCTCGGACAAATGTTCTGGATGTCCGGGTCTATTCGAGAATTGAGGCGCGAACAAAAGCTCGATCTAAGCTGCGCTAGTGTCGCTCTTTTGGCTCTCGGGAGCCTAGTCTCCTCATCTCCCTATTGACCGATTCACAACGGTTGTGTGAATGTCTGCGATGGCCTCATGGTATGTTGTGTCATAAAATATATCCGGAGGTACCCGTTTGTATCTGTGGACATTTCTCCCGAAATATCTTACTCCACTCCTGACATGTCATGAAGGGGGAGTGTTGTCCATGAGATGATGGTTTGGGTGATCTTCTCGATAGCAACCGACCAGCAATTGTAGAGACAGGAGAAGATTATGATCACGCATTGGTAACATGCTGGTTTCCTGATGAAGATGATCCTAGGATGATCCATGGGCGTAGCCAGGATTTCGGTCAGGAAGGGCAAGCCCGACATTTTTTCAACATCATGATTTTCCTTGGAGTTGAAATTGTCGGTCGCGAAAATATTGTTAGGCAAATTTTAGAGCCACATTTAAAAAAAGGGCAGTCGAGAATGATTTTCTACACCACTGGTGATTATGATCACATACAACTAGCCTCCAATTTTAGCTTTTTAGAATGTAGCTCGTCTATATTAAGTGCTATTTTTGTCTTCGGACTGCATATTCCACTTACGATTTAAAAGAAATAGACAAAGAGATCAGTTTGTGTCGTCTGTCACTGTTTTTCTTCTGACCAAAATTTATAAAAAAAAATTTTTTTTTTATAGAAAAACGGTTTAAGGTTTTGATAAGATTTCCTCCAAATTTAATAAAATATTGACCGTGGTTAAATTTAGCTACAAAATGAATCTTGAACAAAGAACTTGAAAGACACGGAAATATGAGACTCGTTCTTTACAAGGTCCTTAACTAGGCAAAGCTGTATACCATTTGTCACTAAAATCCCTTTCAAATGGAATGAAGTTAAATTCCACTTGGCGGAGAGACCTTCATGTGACGTTTAAAATTGTGTTCTGCAGCCCAGAAGCCATGAAATGAAACGCATGACAATATGGGATTCTCGCAAAATCTCTCTATGGGAAAGATTTCTATTTCTGATCTAATTTTGTTATCGATTCATGATGCCCACACGTACGTATCCCAGCTACAACTATCAAGGGCCTACAAATATTTTAGTTTTCAAGACTACAGTTTCAGCAGCAAATTTTGCGTAGTGCCTGGAATCAAACTCGCATTTTTACGCCTTCAAGAATTGTAAAATTCAGCGATTTTTTTATTACATCGGTAAGAGCTTTTTACCAAAATCATCCGCCAGGGGAGGGGGCAACCGCTCCTCCCTGCCCCCCTCTGGCTACACCCATGCCTAGGGCGACATCAGGTGGGAACCTGTAGCGATACGCAGAGCAGCGTTCTGGCATGCCTGGATCTTATTCCGATTTGTGTCACAAATAGTTTGTAACTAATTTTGTCACAATTTTTTTTATTAAAGCTTGGTAGTTCCGTCTTGTCTTCATCAGTGTCATTAGCAACAGCATTGCGATTGCTGTTGTATGCTAAGTATGGCGATTAAATCTTCTTCATCTGTCATGATTTTTCCTATCCTATGTGCCAACTTCGTTATTTCAAAAACTTCTTGAATTGGCACATTCTCACCTTTAACTACAGCAGGCAATGGCTACGTCCACACATGTGCGCTTTCGTCTTCCCTATCGTCTTCAAGCTCCGTTTCCACTTTCAACATTGAACTTGACATTGATTGCATCAAGTGAACAGAAGAGATAAATGTCACACTTGTTCATCATTCGTCGTAGGATATTTATCGCGACTCGTTCAGAACGCGTAAATAATTACTTCTTTTGTTAAAATTATGCAAAATGTTTTGTGTTTTGTATGAAAAGAAGTAGATTCCGCAAGACTTAATTTTTCAAAATCGAAATTTAATGTCAACACATTTTAGCACTTATCCAATCGCTAAGAAATGAAAACACTATTTTCACAAGTTGCAGACACATAAATGCCGATCAATTTTAGTTCACAATCTTTGCACACAGCAAATTTTTAAAATGTTGAAAGAGAAAACGATAGCAAACCCGACTTCAGTGGGTTGCAATTTTCCATCCATTCCTCTTTGATTTTGACATAATCAACTTTGGTTACCACTGACAAGATTGAATTCTTCTTTTCAATAGCGCAGACATCCCAAGTTTCAATTGTCAAAATGACGAAGACGAACGAACATTGAAAACGTGTGGACAGGCACATTCAATGTTGACTTCTTCATCTCATTTAATGTCACATGTTTTACATAGGTAGCCGTTTATATTTCGGGATTGGACAACTAGTGCTGCAATCTGGGAATATTTTGAAAAAAACATTATAAGCAATTTTCGATGATTCTCTAATCCCGAAATATGATAGGCACCCCTCGCATGCAATCTAAAATTGCAATTTTTTTCCATGCGTCAATTATGTCAAGAGAAGAATCATTTTCCATTTTCTCCAAAATTTACTTAAACGTTTGCTTTATGTAAAGAAAGTGCTTTGAATGTTGCAATTATACCTTGGTCCAAAGGCTGAATTAGGGACGTCGTGTTTTTGGGCAGAAACACAACTTGTCGTACTGAATGTGGGTGGAATGTCCGGGGACATTAATCTTATCAATCAACAGCAGAGCTTTTAATGGCAGGCCTTTCTTGGTTAAATATCGTTTGACGTCAGGTATGAATATTTTGTTGAACCACTCAGTAAAGAGCGTTGCAGTAACCCATGCCTTTTTGTTAGCCCTCCAATAAACAGGGAGATGATTTATGTTTAACCTGCAACAACAACGCATTGGTCTCGGCGATGACACGATCCAAGATAGAGCTGCCTGTAGAAATATGCTGGGATATTATCGCCAAAACGGGCGATGTGCCTACACCGCGGGTGGAGCAACGCGAAGCCATGGAGCGGTATAAAGAACAAGGCAAGGAAGAAGAAGACTTATATTTAACCCCTTAAATACAGGGGATCCTTTAGATTTGTTAATCATTAAGGGCTTCATTAAATAGTCTACCAACGCGTTGCTGCAAAACAACACTGTGAATTCATGTAGAAAAACCGTGCAAAAGTGAATTTTGCATCGGCAATATCGTTTAAATCGAGAAAATGGGTTCTATTAAAAACCCGTGTAAAACTGAAATCGTGCAAATAAAGTGCCGTGTAAATCGAGGGATAGGTGTATTGTCAAAATCAGCGAAAAAAATTATTTGTCCATTAGAACAGTGTAGTGTAGTGATGGTGTCGCCATATTCTATCCAAAACTACACCTGATAGTACAGCTAGTTCGCCTGAGAAGCACAGAGTCGTGGTCCGATATTGGATTGCTGCAAGGCACTTTCCTTTTACTAATAGCATTATTGACATTTTTTTGTTTTTAAGTTGAAAAGTTTGGTTGATTTAACGTTAGTTTTGCGAATGTTGTTAGCAGCATTTTACTTGAATTAATGTAATCGCCTCTCAAATAAAGAAAAATATACTTTGTTTTTTTAGTTCGCCACTGTTCGTTTCCTAACTATTTCGACTAATATGTAGCCTAGAATTATTATTGATCCGAATATGGTTAGAACAAATTACTGCCTGGAATTTTCTATGCAAATTCTTTTGCATACTCGTATCACCATTTTCTGTTAACCCTACACTCCACGCGCATCAATTGACTTTCAAGCATGATTGTTTTATCCCGGCAACATAAAACAACGTATACCACGGAATTGCAAAATATTTGGCCAAAATCAATTGCCACCCACACCTACTGTATACGCACCCATTCGACAGGCATCACTGCTGTAATGTAATACGTAACCAACGCTGTGCATTCATGACGATGCCGATACATTTATAAACATTGTGTCCAAGCAAAATAAACAATCCTGGAAACATGAGTGGGAAATCATTATGGTATGTGGATGTGCATCTGTACGGCTCCGGGCATACAACAAAAGCAAAGAACCACAGTCAACACTATGTCGGTTTCATTAAAAATAGATTCCAAATTTGCTTGAATTTAAAATTTAACCATAAACCAAAAGAAATAAATTGTAATGGAATCATCATTTGTATAAAGTTGTGTAATTATTCCAGTGGGTGTCTTATAGTGTAATTTCCCATGTTTTCAGTTTCCGACTGTAAGACAAAGCTCATAGGGAATTGAGACAATATTGTAAACAAATGTGGGCGATTAAATGTTAAACACGAAAGTAAAAGTAAAATGTGTAATTAAAATCATTGTTCATATGGGTTTTTACTATCTGTATATATTTATATAAATTCATCCCATATTTCGAGCAAAATGTTTTAACTGCAATCACAAACTAATATTACAAGTTTTGAAAAGCGATATGGAGCATTGAGGTACTTAGTTGGAAAATAGTACAAACTCTGCATTATACTAATCCATTTACATATATTAAATCATTGTTAAATTGTATTTAATTAAGATTAGAATATGATTGCACTATGACATAAATCTTAAAAGAGTTCAAGGCAACACAAAATCACCATATGGAGCGCTTATTTTGAAAGTGGCATAAGTCGAACTCTATTAGCAACTTAAGCAGATCTGAAGATTGGGCGAAACGGTATAACTGAAAATAAAGACTACAAAATTAAAAACTGCTAGTGTCAGAGTAAAAGATACAAAATCAAAAATATAATCGTTACTAGTGATAAGAGTAACAGTAATAAAGTATTTTTTACAGTTATTTGCAATCAAAAGAAAGTTAAAATTCAATTAATAACTTGCTGTGCGATACGACATTTCTCTAGTTTTTTTTTTAAAGCAACCGTTTTGGTTTTAAGAAAAATGTGACCTTCTTTCTGGAACTGAGAAATCAAACTCATTCTTTTAAGTTTAAATAACTGCGTTCTTCCAAAAATACGCCTCATATTATTATTATTATAGTAGTTACATATTTGAACGTAGGCAAAACAATGAGTTTGAACACTCGGTTCTCCACAAAGGGAAGGTGACATTTATCTCAAAACGAAATCAATGTTTTTTTCGTAAAACGATTTTTTTTAATATTATGATTTACAGTTACATAAAATTAAAAATACCAGCAAGGTATACATTTTCTAATTTCTTTTGGCCACACACAACTCTAAAAATACGTGACAGATTCTTAAATATTTTTTTCGGAGTGAGCACTATTTTCCCATCCTGCTTGACGTTGAGTTTCAGGGCACCCTGTATAGGTATAGGCGTCTGAAATTCCTATTTGCATTGTTCTTCAGGGAAACAAAAAGAAGGAAAATAAAATAAATAACCAAGCTGTAAAGTCGGATAACCTTATATCATTTTCATAGGCATTTGAGGACATGTGCTTCGAACTTCTCCCACGCATAATTACCAAATATTAGCCCAAGCGAATATATCATTCACCTAATCAAAATTCAATTTTCTATAGTCGATAAAAATTGCCGAAATCGGAACGGGCAGAGATTATTTTTTCACATATTTCTCGTATAATGCTTCTAAACAATTCATTCATTAAAATCATAATTTCAGTCATTTTCTATCAAATTTCCATTTTCCTCTGACATGAAATATCTCAGAAAACTTCCATTTAATTTTACTGAAAAATATAATACAATTTTGACAAGCACATTAAACATCATTTTCCAAAAATACATTTTTATAATATTTTCTGAGCAGAAGATAATTTATTATTGCCCTAAGAATTTTTATTTTGAAAGTGGCGTAAGTCACACGGATGGACTTACGCCAGTTTCAAAATAAACGCTTTGAACTTGGTGTCAAGTAGCAAAATTTGTGACTATGAAAACGACAGTTCATTTTTGAAATATTTGTTTGATTTTTTTGTCATAGAAAGAAACCGTCAAAGACATGATAATGCCATCATTAACTCAATTTTCATAAAAAAGTGGACTAATGCCACTTTCAAAATAAATGGCTCATATGATGAATTGATAATCACTTAATTTGATTAGTTGCAATCAATAACCTAGTAGTCTGGCTGGTCTAGAGGTTAGTGCGCGCACCTTCGGTGCACAGGGACATGAGTTCGAATCTCACCGTGGTTCATGGTGTTTTTCGAACTCACGGGCTTGTGACGGACTATGATCTCACTCAGATGTTAAACGAGTACCCATTTATGGGGATAAATAACACTACTGAGCGTGATGCTGATCTCATTACCTCAATAAAAAGCAGATAAGATCTTGGAAATAGGATGTCACTAACACATCCTGCGGCCTTAGTCCAATGTTAGATTGTCGCGCCTGTTATTTATTTATTTTAATCAATAACCTAAGCAGTTAAGCTAAGAAATAAATGAGTAAATGGAAAAAATATAGTTAAAAGTTTACGGTCAAAACCCGTTTTTCGTAAAAATGTTGATACCTAGACCTCAGGCGTGATTGATATCAATATTCTTACTATTGTGAAATATGTTAGAAACGCTTGGTAGTTCCATAAGCTGCTCTGTTGGACTAATTGTGGAAGTCCTCCGAAACAAATAATCAAAAATAAAATTAACAGGATACAAAATAAATATATGTTTTCTAAAATTACATCGATTACCTTACCACTACTCGAAAGACTCTTTATACATAGGTGGGCACATTTGAATTAAAGTGCTATTGTCAATGAGTTGTGCAACCGAACATGTATGCTCTGATTCCACTCTCCCAAATGATATTATCGATCAATGAATTCTCATGATCTTGTAAATGAAAATTTATTTTTCCTGACAGCATATCGTCTAGTCTGATCTATAGTGTTCTATATTCGGTTTCGATTTCTGATGTTCCAATTTTAGAAACTCGCCCATCACCGAGATATTTACCTAAACATACCATAAACGATATTTAGCGGCTAATAAATTTTACCGTTCCAGCATGCCTATAAGGATGAATAAACTAGGTGCAATTTGAATGCACATGATAGACAATAATAAATTTAAAATAGAAATAATTTATATAGATGCAGATTATAAAATGTCCAGTGGAAAAGGCTTAATACTATTCGAACTTGAAACTGATTCCCAAGGATATTTGATTAGTTGGATTGATTCCAACTTAATTTATAGTGATATGGCCTTAATAAATCATTAAAAAATGTATGCATGGAATTTGAAATTATTCGTATGTAAGTACACATATGGACAACAAAATAAGTACCCCTTCAGGTACCTTTTTATGCATAGCCTGCTTAAAATTGTAATACTCCAAATAGATAGCCATTATAACAATTTGGATACAACAATGCCAGCGGACCCGAAAAACTAAATGGCATGGGTTACTATGCTTTTTCTAAGACATATCCTTATTCAAACACTTTGAAATTTTTTAAAAATGTTTTATGTACATACTTGATACATTTTTTTATATTTTATTGTGTGTGCCCAGACCAACGCGTCACGAATTTTCCGTCGCGAATCCGCGCCGGAAAATTCGCGGCACATTTTTGGGTGCCCACACCGGCGCGGCGCGAATAATTCGCTGGGCACTGTCACTCACAGCTGATATCATGTTGTTGCCTTAGAAAAGGTATTAGATTTATGTAAGGAAGGAACTTAGACATGATAGAGAATAACTGCAAGAACTGACCAAATACAATTATTATAACATTTATAATCATTCTGCAATTTTCGTGCACTACATCAAAATGTCGCAGCATCTTTACTTATTATGTAAAAGCGTAAGCGGAAGCAATCAACGTGAAATTCGACATTTTCCCTCTCCATGTCTATACTTATTCTAAGGATAAAATCATTGACATGCGCAAATTGATGGAAATATGCAGTGCAGTACAACCTTGTTAAACCGTACCCTAAAAAAAAGTTGCGGGAGTGTTCGATTTGATTGTTTGAATTGACTATCGCGTAACCGAAAGCTGTTACATCTTATCTTGTGCCCGTCGAATGGTTAGTCTTATCGTATAGAAAAGACACAAAGCTTGAACATTGTTTTGTGGCTGTTTTGAATTGAATAGATGTATCTGTTTACTTAGCATGGGTTACGCAAAATGCGTAGTTACATACAAGCTTGAATACTCTATTGAACTGAATGTTTACTTTGCACAGTTACGCCATATTTTGCTTGGTTACGCCATCGTATGAAATTGCATAATAATTTTTAGTAGAATCCTTACGTGATTCCTTACGATGGCGTAACCAAGCAAAATATGGCGTAACTATGCAAAGTAAATATTCAATTCAATTCAGAATATTCAAGCGTGTATGTAACTACTTAGGGACAAACGCAAGTACCGAACCACCAGGATCCTTATTTCCTATCGTATACTATTCATGAATGAAACGATTGACCTTGTATTCTTTCGGCAATCCGTCGATATCTCTGCAATCCTTTGGTGTGGCGGATCGACCGAGGTGGCGCTAGACTCACCATAAAATTGCCGAAAGGGTCATCGGATCCTCTTTATTTTTCCGGTCAGTGCACAGGGTGGTCAGAGATAACGGTCAACGCGGATGTTGGCCACAGCAATTTCACAATCAACTTCGTACTACTTCGATAATCCGTCGATATGGAATCCTTGAGTCCACCGAAACGATCAAGGTTTCGCTGGACTCGCAACAAAATTCTCTAAGGTGGCGTCGGAGCATCTTTCCTGCGAAGCTTACAAGGGGATAACCCAGATAAGTACAATAATTCACAAAATGTAAGCTTTTCTTAGTTGCCAACCTAGATGCACTTGGAAAATAGTCGATTTGGAAAATAGTCGATATCTCTGCAATTCTTCGGCCGAGCGATACGATCGGGGTGTCGCCGGACTTGCCACAATAGGGCAATTTATTTGTGTAAGTCCAAACAATGGGTAAAAACCTTCCTTCCTTGGAATTCATGTTTCCAAAAAAGTTACTTCTTTTACTCATCCACTTATACCATAAAACATTCAAAACTTAAATGCTCGACATCTCATTCGAAATCGACATCTTTCTCGGGTACACCAACATCAAGTTGTACTACACTGCACCTGTCAAATAAATTATTTCAATAAAATGACATTAGGTAGCAAATATTCGAACCGGAAAAAATACTGCAAAACTGGCGAATATTCGCGTTGGTGTGGGCATCTCCATACAACGCAGTGTGTTACAATTTTGACGCCGCGGAAAAATTCGCCGCGAATATTCGCTGACGCGCCGGTGTGGGCATCACTTTAATTGATATGGCAAATAAGTGAATCGTTTATTTAATGGGGCAACGCCCTAATAAGTGATGTCTATGAATACGAAGCTCCCTTAAGGGCTCACTTATATAGAGAAACCCCTTATTCCTTAAGCGAATCCTTATTAATTAAGTGGGGACTATGAATTCCGCCCTTAATGTCGAAAATGAACAGCCTTCAGTTTACGAACATATACGATTACGTATATATATTGAAGTTCATACGGCATTAGAGAGCAAAAAATTATTTTATCAAGAATTTTCCATACTCGTGTATTATGCACATTCTATTCATTCATATACATTAAAGAATGTAATGTGATTTTCCATTGATTGAAACCTATTTGTTAGCGTTAAAAGCAAAAAATATGTAACTTCAAATTAAGATCATTGCATTGCCTTTGTGGCGTTGGTACGCATGCAAACTTGAATTTAGGATTTGTCACATCTTAAATATGCTTTTCCATATTTTAATGTCAAATATCAACCTAATTTGAATTCATAGTTATAAAATAAAAATATGTACATTAACTTATTTGCCAATGAGAGCACACATAAACTTAAAATTATAATTAATAAATCAATAAATTATTTATGGTGTAATAATGATAATAAAGTAATATAACTTATGGGAGACGTCAACAGTTATTCTACATACAAGTTCAGTATGTGAACCACTGGTTCTATAGTCAACGGCCGGATTCAAGCTAGTACATAAAGATCGAGTAAGTTTGATTGAATGTACAGTAGCACCCCTCTATTCCGCCCTCGGCTCGTCCATCACACTGGCTAGTCCGTCGCGAACTTGTGGCGGCTTGTCGGGGAATCACTGCCTGTCGCTCGCCACGGGTGTGATTGAATATTCGGAAGGCGACGGATTTCCCAATCCGAAACGATATTGCCCTTCAGTACATTGAGCATAAATCGACCTCAACTTCATTGGACCTAGTGTGGAAAAATAAATGGAGGAACAAAGCAGTAAAGTCTCAATTTTCTTTCATTAAACAAAAATCAATAACTGACTTCTTTTCAAAATAGTTGTTTATATTACTTGTAGACTTTTTCTATGACTTGTAATAAATGTAGAGTTTTTTTTTTTGATAATCAGAGCTTTATTGCGTTCCGACCATACCCCAGTCCCAAAGGTGACGGATTAGAGGGGTTCTACTGTATACCAATCGGCTTTAATACATATGTATCCCAAATATGATGTAACGCACAAGCGGTAATGACGTACAGACAACGCAACTTGGTTAACATTTTCAGCAACCCTTAGCACAGTTGGCATTCACATTGAAATTGAAACAGTAACGTGCAGACTAATAGGAAAAAAAATGCATTCCATATCGCAAAATAATTACTAATTCTAACTTAAATACTATATTATCAGAGCTGAAAATAAAAAAAAAGAATAAAACCATTTTTTATTGGCCATTTGATAACGCGACAAGCGTGTTCTTTTTTTTGTATAATAATATTCTTCACTCTCTTTTTTACTATCAAAACAAGATTCGTTATGACGTCAATAAAATATATATACAACATACTCAATACTATACATTCAATGAATTGAAACCCAAAGTTATATTATAGCGTTTACTTTACATATGAGTTAGTTAATCTACTTTTTACTTGAATATACGATGCATATACTTGAGACGGTTATGAAATTCATAGTTTTTGTTGTATTTGAAATAGGCATAGATAAATTAAAATTATGTTAAAAGAATCTAATTAAATGCTGCTTTTTGGTCAAGGTCGCGTTATATGTAAGTTGTATAATAAGTATTTTAGAGGAAAGTTTAGATTCTAGAATAAACACCCAAAGATGTGAATTTGTTTATACATTATGAATATCGACAATATTAGAAACGAAATGTGTAAACAATGCAATAAATTGTAGTGGATTGAAGTGGAAAACCAAATCTAATGAATTTTGGGAGATTAATGTGAATACATAGTACTAAAGAAGACAAGTCTAGTATACGATCGGAAAGCGCAGAACAGCCAATAAATCAAAGAAAAATATACAGGATGTCCCATTCATGGTATGGAGGATATCTTAATGGTAGGTAATTTGGCTTCTTTGGGGAAAATTAATGTGCAAAGGAACCCCTCTATTTTTAACCGTTACAATGTAATAGCATTTTTTTTTTTCAAAAATACCCGACTTGCCGAACTAAATCACAATTTGCCACACCACCAAATATTTCATCCAAGATATGACTTCACTTTCTGAAACTACATAAAATTTCCAAAAAAAACGACAGCCCGGCCTTTACGACGTTGCTCGATCTTCCGAGATACACCCGTTCAAAAAGAAATTTAAAAATCGTTTTTCCATCAATTTTTATTATTTGATTTTTTTTTTACGAAACTTCGTAGCGGACAAGATGTCGTTTTATTGGAAATTTTATTTAGTTTCAGAAAGTGAAGTCTAATCTCGGATGAAATGTTTGGTGGTGTGCGGCAAATTTTGATTTAGTTCGGCAAGTTAGGCAGTTTTACAAAAAATGCTTATTATATTGTAACGGTTAGAAATAGAGGGGTCCCGTTGTAGATTAATTTTCCCCCAAATGAGCCACACTACCTCCACCATGAATGGGACACCCTGTATAGACCATTTAACATTATTATTGTTTTTAAATTGATAACGTATTATTTCAATTTTTTTACTTACTTTACTGGTCTAGCGGTTAGTGCGCGTACCTTCCGTGCACAAGGTCATGAGTGCGAATCTCACCGTGGGTCATGGTGTTTTTTGAACTCACGAGCTTGTGACGGACTATGATCTCAAACGAGTACCCATTTATGGGGATAAATAACACTGCTGAGCGTGATGCTGATCTCATTACCTCAACAAAAAGCAGATAAGATCTTGGAAATAGGATGTCACTAACACATCCTGCGGCCTTAGTCCAATGTTGCATTGTCGCGCCTGTTATTTATTTTTTAAATTGGTTTGATTCTTTTCAATTTGTTTAGCCACATCTGGAAACAAATTTTCTAGCAAAGTGGCGCCGCAGAATCTATTTCGAAATTTTGCCAGTTCAATTTTTTAAAGTTCAGTTGCTAAAATATTGAAGAATAAGGTCTAATTTCGATCCCTGTTAGTGATTGTTAAGGTCCCATGGGACGGTATTGCATTGGCGTTCATTTATTTTCCATGTTAGAACTTAGTAAATGCCAATTCAACGGCAGAAGAATGATGACAATAGGTCCTATGAATAAAAAGATGCTTTGATTATTTCGCTTTGGCGAAACAAGCACAAACAATAACAATTTACATTTAAATCGACCAGTTTAGCCAATCACTAAGCAAAGTATTTTTTTATTCATACGACCTAATGTTTGGCATACTGCAACATCGGTTAGCAGAGAGATTGTATTGAAGTTATGTTTGTGTCTCAAATAAATTGTAAGCGATGAAATGAATATACAGATTGGTTCTTTAGTTTAAAATTAACAGTATTAATTATATTGCTAAGAAAGGGAAGACATCCGTGTGTGTGATGTTTATCATGAGAAAAACACCAATTTCCAACAATCCATTGAAAATTAGTCGTAATTATCTCCATCAATAAGCACATTTCATGTTCTGTGAAAATATCTTGACATGCTAATGAATTGTCGGGAGAGTCTTTGCAATATTGATCTTCAATTAGCGCAACATATTATCATCAATTATATTTCAATTAGTTTTGTTTAGGTTCTACTCTCATGTATTCAAAGACGATATATGCTTTTTATGCTAGTATATGTGCACTGCTCGAAAAGTCAGTCGAATATGAACATTTTTGACACCTTATGATTTTAACATTGTCTTTGACCCCTCAATTATGAGGTGCACGCACATGACAAGAGTAATCCAAGCCATTCCATGATAAATGTTACAATATTCAATGCATAACTTCAGGGAACGTTTAGAAACTACTTAATTAGCTATTTTTAATTTATAATGGGTTTTTAGAACAATAAAATCACTAGGACTAGGACATGTGGAATTCTACTACTAACAATTATAATCATTACTTATCTACTACTTTTTTCGTAAAGCAAAGAAAAGTTAATTTTATTATTGTCAACAGTAAATTATTGTTACTGTTGTGGTGAATTTTTACAGAAAACAGAATTAACTTTATTAAAACGAAGTAATCTTTTTCACAACGCGAGTAGTTAATTTTACTACAAATGCGATGGGGTCAGAAGTCATTTGCATTTCTGTAAAATTCACTACCAACTTTGTAAAATTTCACAATTTTTTCCTTTCCGCGTAAGTTTTTGCACTGAACTCAAATTTTTTTTAGTTAACAAAGTGTCCCTTTTAATGACCTATACTGTAAAAACAAGGTTGAATTTTACATCGAAAACTGGTTGAATTTTACACCTTTTTTTCTCGCAAAATTACAGTAAACGTTTATTTTTAAACAAAATTTCTAGTAAACCCACAAAATAGTGTAATATTACACAGATTTTTTAATAATACTCTATTTTGGTGTAATTTTACTCCACATTCGGTGTGAAGATGTCTCATTACTTTATTTTTGTGTAACTTTACATTTTCAGTGTATATTTACCAATAATTTTAAGGAAATTTTCATGTAATATTACGATTTTGGTGTAAAAAATAACACCTACATTTGTGTAAAACTGAGTGTGTTACAATACTTTTGTGCATTATTGTATTTTCCTGTATCGCACAAGTGGCTTGTTCTGTCTGCAGTTAGTCTGTTCCGTACGAAGTGCGTTCGTGTGAGCATGTTATTATTGTTGTTGTTGTAGCGCTCTTTTGCTCTTGAAGCAAAGGGTGTGTGGCAGATCTTGGCCGTTGAAATAACGGGTAGCTCCAGGACGATTTACATCGAAGAACCGGCTGCCATAAATATTATTCTAAGCCCGGATGTAAATTTACATATTTGCCGCTGTATTTACATTTTTTCCAGTGCAAAGAAGAATGGTCATTTGTGACCCAGCTCCGGCGCAAGCGAAATATATGCCAGTTCTTTTGTTATTTTATATACATGAATTATCAGGTTTTCTTTTTTCAGATTTCTGTGGCTAACTCATTATAAAATGAGTATATAACGGGTGGGCCAATTACAAGTTTCTTTTGAAAAATGCAATAAAATGAAGAAAATTGATTTTTTTTCAACGTCTTATGGCTTTATTAGAAAGTAAGTAAGCTCCCATTAATGATAGAACACAACTTCATTCAAGTGGCTGGCCCGGCTGGCGTCGCAGTAATTTTCAAGACCCTGTTGATGGTTTCGAGCTGTAGCTCACGGATTGCGTGGATGATATTGGCCTTAAGTGCTTGAATCGTTTCTGGATTGTTGGCATAACATCGGTCCTCCACAAAAAAAGTTCAAAGGAGTCAAAACACAGCTCCGAGGCGGCCAATTGACATCGCCAAGACGGCTGATAATACGATTTTTGAATTTGGTGCGTTAAAGATCGATTGTGGCATGGCGCGCCATCCTGCATGAACCAGAGGTCGTCCAAATCCATGTCAAAAAAAAAAGACGCATAACATGGCTCTGTAACTGGCTTTGAGCTAGACAGCACTCACTTTGAAAATACATTTTCAATATTTCCCAACGTTGTTTAATCGTAAAGCGACTCATTTCGTTCTGCGGAGGTATGATACTGAGTTTCTATAAAAATTTTGAGCGAAAAAGAGCTGTCAGTGTCAAACTAATCTATGATTTAAAAACGAACTTATAATTGGCCCACCCTGTAAATGATCATAATGTATATTACATCAATTATATCGAACAACCAAAGCTAAAAATAGTACAAATACCAAAGACCTGGTTTATTGAAGGTTTAACAAAATCATTCGCGTATGCTACCTCGATACCTACTACTACTCGTATCTAATTCGCATACTCTCCCTCAAAAACCAAGATATCTACAGTTAGGGTTTCTACCTGCTCTAGCGGACTTAGCGTGTTTGCGTTGCGTGGTGTGTTGTGTGTGAACATGCACTACGTTGTCGTCGGCGATATGTGCTTTCTGTACGTCTATTGGAAATCAGAAGGGATATTGTAGAACTTTTGTTACGCAACAAACAAACTTAGCCACTGATATTTAAAAAAAAAATATCTATTAATTGATGTACATAAAATAACGAAATTCCTGAGATAGGTTTCGTTTTTGCCGGGACTGGGTAAATTTTGTATGGATCGTGACCATTCTTCTTTGGTTATTTCTGATTTAACTTTACATAAGTCTAAGAGTAAGTTTACTTATTTATGTGTCCAAATTACCTATTACCGTTTGTAGATTTACACCAATTTTGTAATAAATAGTAAGTAAAGCGTAAAATTACTCTCGTTCATATCGTGGTGTAAATTTACTACTATAATAGAAGGAAAAAAAAGTTTACTCCAATTATTAGAGTAAAATTTTTTCGAGTGTACATAGACAAGCTTTCATCAGGCCCATAGACTGTCTATTCGGGTGTAGCCTCAACCCTCTGCCTGGCAGGTAATTTTAGTAATGTAGGTTGTCATCATGGATCCATAAAAAATAGGTTAACAAGACGAATTTGGTCATATCTTTCGCATTGCGAAATGGCTATAAGGCTTGGTTATAGTACCACTATAATTGAAAACTAGACTCGTAGTCCGGTTAGTGCGTGAATCTTCTGTGCACAGGGTCGTGGGTTCGAGTTTTACTGCGAACAAATTTGGTGTATGTTGCTATAATCTCACTCAGATGAACGAGTACCCATTTATGGGAAAAAACACTGCTAAGCGTGGTAGATTGAATAGAGGTTAATGAACAGTTTGTGCTTTCAGTTAAAAAATCGAAAATTTTGCTAAAAAAAAAATAAATAAAATTTCTTTATTTGCCTTTTTGATTTGAATCATACAAGGATTAAAATACACGTTAACAATACGTGAATTAAAATTATAAAAAAATTAAGAAATACACTCTGCGACACTTGAATATGCCACTGTAAAACTACTTTTCCAAATCCTTGTATCGGCCAGATAAATGCAAACAATTTATTTTTATTTTATTTTTTTTTTTAACGAAAGTTTGTAAAGGTACAAAGAAAACAAATTAAAATAAGGTTCAAAACTTGAATGAAAAATGCAACTCTTGAATAGGTCAATTCTTTTAAAAAGGCATCTTGCAATATAAAAAATTAACGAACATAAATTTTTCAACATTTGCAAATTTATGTAATGTACTTTACATGGTCTAAGTCAGAGATGGGCAAACTTTCTACACTCAGAAAAAAATCGTTATAAAATCAAAAATAATAGCTGTGATTCGAACATTTTCAAATATGATTTGGCTCCATATACGTTTAATTCAAAAATATTTCATTTTGAATCAATAGTGGAAATATTAAAGTGATTATTGTACTTTTAAAATGGCTGCATGTCAAATCAAAAGGGAATATCACTTTATTATTAAGCTATCTGAGATTACTAGCACTGAACAAAATAGCGGCGGGCTTATGTACATGTGACGGACACAGCCTTCAAAATGAAACAACTTTAAAACAAAGTTGAACATATTTAAATCGATGTTTCAGGCAATTTTGAATAGATCATTAAAATGAATCATATTAAATTTAATATAAAACTATTATTTTTAAAATGATTTATTGATGTATTCCAATTTTGTTTTTAATATGTTTCACTTCAAATGTAAGTGGTGATTTTTTCCCAGTGTAAGGGGAGGGCTAGATAAAATCACAAATTATCTAGACGGGCCGAAAAAATTTGAAAAAAACATAGTTTTATAAACGAGGAGTTTAACTGCACACCTCACATTACCCATATAAATAAATGGCTTAGCCTCGCAGAATTCATTCTTGCGGAATCCGGCCCCAGGAACAGATGGAATCGGAACACGTCATAATCAAGCTTAACTTTCATTCAAATGTGACGGGGATTCAAATTTCGGCCGAGCCCGAAATTAGCCTCGGTCTCGTATTCTTCTACCAAACCGAACAAATGACAAGCAAATCGTTATAGAAGGTTCTAATGATTTAACTTTCATTATACCCAAATTTTAATTTCATAGTCTATTGTCTATTTTAATTGGCATAGCCATCTCCATAGGCTTCGCTAAAATCGGACTCCGTGCATACATGTACTTCCTGGATAGGTAGCCAGCAGCAATGACAATCTACATCGTGGTAAGCATGTCAAATACTTTTCAGTTTTAAATATTATTTTCAAATCACAATAGCAAACCATTAGAATTTTCCAAATGTGCAATAGTGGCGCCATCACTTCAAAGAATCTGTCCATTAGTCATGATTTGCCGCTCGCGAAATATTCAGGGGAAACATAATTTACGACAACGTGTTGCCTTCCCTTAACATGTGTGTTTAATTTGTCTTTAATGCCTTAAACGTTTGTGTACATTTTAAACCCAAGGGCTGAATGGATTGGGATTTGTCTTTAATGAAAGTTCTTTGAATATTTCAAGTTAAAGGTCAAAACATAATTATTCGTTCCTTTCAATTCTGACAAAATACCACAAGATCAATTTGCATCGTAATTGTTGTACACGTACGTCAATATAGAGGGAACTTGATCGGATACGACTAAATTGTTTACTTTTGCAGAAAATCTGGACAAAAATATTTTATTTTTAGATTACATGGCATATTTGAAGAATTATCTACGAAATTAAATTTCAAATGCGCCTGCCTAGCAAATTGTTGGCTCCAAATCTGCGAGTACCACACACATAGTAATTGCAAAATTGACGGCTTCATTGACTTTGTCGAAAAGCTCAACCATATCACAGCTATAAATCAACAATTAAATTTTAACTAAAAGTATGAACTCAGCTATTCAACTATTAGTCATGTCATTATCATCAGTATCACAAATGGGAAGTTTTTTTCAACCGATATCATCAAGTATAGTCTCAACAGCCCATTTATCGACAGGTGTATAAATTAGCGGAACATTATTGAACAGTCGGCGATATAATTTATATAAAAATCACAGTGTGATAACGACTTGTTTAATGTCGGTGTTCAAAGTGAATGGTATTGTTCGTGAAATGGACACTGATTGTAATCGTTTTAATTGTATTGTATTATTCAATTGGACTTGGATTGTTCAATAGACGTTGGTTGAGGGTTTCTAAATTAGGCACAATATTTAAAGATAAGAAAATCAAAAAATCTTGATTGGATTATTAAACTTCATTCTCATAATAATTACATTTTGAAGTACTTATAAATAATATAGAAAAATGTCAGCGCTTCTTATATGGGAATGACAGTTCTTGTTTACGACGTAAAATAGGATTAGGACATTACTCCAAATCATGTAGCTGAATAGTTTTTATTATTTAACATTCTTGATGCATAGATGTACATGGAGTAACCCTTTACAACTAAAAAAACGGAAAAAGTCCAACCAAATACTGAGTAACCTAGTAGTGAAATCGATCACGGTAAAGCAAAATAAATTTGTAAATTTCGCTACAACATACAATTCTTCTTCGTCAACATCTTTGAATTTAGTTTCCAAATTCGACGACCTACTACCACCACATAAATTTTATCAGAAAGTTCCCGATTGACCGTACAAACGCGATTCGTGAGCTACAGCACTAAAACTTACATTATGTGTGCATTTCTTGACCCAATGCCCTAACGCAAGAATGTAAATATCCTCGCCGAAAGGCATTCGCAACTTGAATACTTGCGCTGCCTGCCTATACTGCTCCGTATAATACAAAACAACACGACTGACCTTTTCGTTCAGCCAATCACATTGCCAATTTCTAATCTCCGATAGCGTGCAAGGCACATGATAGGACTCTCACCCCACGTTTTCGCCAATAAATCGAGGTTGGAGGTGTTTACAATGAAGGACATTTGTTGAAAGCGAAACGTATTTCCAACGGGTAGACCTAGTTGCACAGGATGGCGTGAAGCAATGGACAAATTCGTTTATAATGTATGCAGCTTTTTAATGGCGCGGGACTTTTTGTGATTAACATGTTTTCCATATAATAAATATGTAGGCGGGGGATTTTATGATTTTACACGCAAGAAATGCGTACCATAAACCTGTCGCCTATGTTATTGAAGTTCGTGATGATTTTGTTGAAAACATGCAATTTTAAAAGAAATAAAACAGAAAACTTCTGAGAAGAAATTAACGCATTTACCCTTCCCTTCTTTAGTAGAAAATACTGTTACTGTTTAATCTGAATATTTAAGGAAATTGAGGGGTGGAAGTAGTTTTCTGCTCCAAGTGCCACTTACCATGTCTATCGTAGTCGTTCGCCAAATGGCTTTATTGACAAATGGTTTTTGTAGGCAGCTAATTTAGCATTTCAGATTGTAAGATATTACATCTAGCCAAAAATCTTAGCCAATAAGCCAGCTATCAAAAAGGCTGTTGAAAGTTGTTTGACAGATCACGGTATCAATGTAGAAAAAGTAGTCGAAACGAGACCGAGGCTAATTTCGGGCGCGGCCGAAATTTGGATACCCTTCACTCCCCTGGGGCTTATGAAAAAACCTCCAGCCACTTCGAGTTTAAAGTTTTTTAATCCTACCCCTCCATTCTTGTCCTTCCATTTTCACATAAGTTCTGTGGCGCCAATAAAACAAATTTGTGTGAGGCTTGCTTGGAATAATTGGGCAAATAAAAAAAATCTCTTAGAAAACTTTACTGGGAGAAGCGGGAGACATGGTTTATGTTGTTTGGATAAAGACACATTAATAAAAGGTTTGGTGAAATTGATGTAGCGAAAACTGTTTCTCAGAAGAACCAAAATGGGGGTAGGAGGGTTTGTACGACAGCTCATGCCCCCATCTCTCTTTTCAATTCATTTTTACGTATTTTTGTGGCATCAATAGAAACACATTTGAATGGGGTTTGGTTGAAATTGGTGGACAAAAAAAAAGTTTTTCATTGAAAAACCAAATTTGGGGGATTGGGTTTGTATGGCAGCCACATGACCTCATGGTCCGATTTCATTCATTTTCGCACTATTGTTTTGTGATATCAATAGAAATACATTTTCATGAGGTTTGGTGTAAATGTATAATCGAATAAAAAATATTTTCTTAGAAGAACCCAATTTAGGGGGTCGGGTTTGTATGATCGGATTCCAATCATTTTTACGTATGTTTTGTGACATCAATAGGAATACATTTTCATGAGGTTTGGTTGAAATTGGTGCCCAAAAAAAAAAGTTTATCTTCGAAGAACCTAATTTGGCAGCCCCATCGTTTGATTCCATCTAATTTTACATATTTTATGTGACATCAATAGCGATTCATTTATATAAAGGTTTGGGCTAGGTTTGTATGGCAGCCCCATGAATAATATAAAAATGTCTCCATCTAGTTCTATTTTATGTGATTTATTTTAAGATAAAAGCTTTCCATGAATCAATCAATATTACAACGAACCTCTCGGCACGACAATCGGTGTTGGATACATAGAAGAGTTCTCCGTGCTACAGGAGATACACAATCAGGCAGTCTTTCATCTTTTCTATTCATAACAATGAAAAAGATCCTAACCAATCACAGCATTTAAAGTTGACTTTTGATATAAATCGCCAAATGACAAGAAACCCATCGGGCTGCCATCCGGATGTGAAACAATTTAGATCATCGACATACATTTTTGGTCTTGCGCGTCGTCATCGATCACACTTGCTATGAATAGTCGACTTCAAGCAGGCATACGACAGTATCGATCGTTTGGTATAAGGATGACGATGACTAATTCCCTCTCCCAGGTCAAAGACTCACTGACCTATTTGAAACTCGTACTGGACTCAAGCAGGGCGATGGGCTGGCGCCGACACTCTTCAACCTTGCTCCGGAGTATGTAATTCGAGTCATGATTATGAACAGCAGCGGAACGCTACTCATCAAGTCAACAAAATTCGTAGCGTACGCTGACGACATCAACATCATGTCTCGAAGATCAGGTGATGCAGTAAGCCTTATGCATAATCTAATTTCCGCTGCAAAAGAGGTTGGACTACATGTCGTCGTGTCGCTCGACCTGCGGTGTAGGCACATCGCCCGTTCTGGCAGTATTGTCTCAGCGTAGTTCTACATTGGATCGTATTATCGCCAAGACCAATGCGTTGTTGCTGCTTTTTGAACATCCAGGTGTTCTTCGGCCTGTCTCTGGTCTTGGGTCCATCAAGTGAACCTTCCATTGACATCGCCTTCTTTAAGGGGTTCTACTTTGGATGTGGTCGCTTTTGGTTACGTAATTTCTTGCGCGTAACCTTCATACATGGTCCAGCATTCAGATCCAACATGAGTGCGAGACGTCCAACCGTTTTGTTAACTTGCCCTTTAGCTTCAGTGGCATTTTCAACTTCATCGTTTTCTCGCCACTTCATCCACCCAACCTTTGTGCGATGTTTGATTTCGTCATCGCATGTAGCTCCTTTGTTTACCATCGAGCCAAGATACTTGAACTTGGGACAAGACTTAAGCTGTTCTTTGGCATACATATCTGGTATCGGTGCATCTGAGAACGGGCAGCATAAGAACTCAGTCTTTGTTATACTAGTCCTTAGTCCACGCTCCTCCAGAATTTCACACCATTTTGTAACTTCAGCAACGATGTTTGGGCGACTGAGGAGAATATCATCGGCAAAAAGAAGAGATATCTCTAGGGCGTCGGAGATACTTGTTAATAAGTGGCAAATGATGATGTTGAAGAGCAACGGACTCAATACACTGCCCTGGTGTACTCCGACATTTACCGGAAATTCTTCTTATTCACCGGCTGTGCAGTGGTGTTTTTCCTTGTGTTTTGTGTGTCGTTTTTTCCCGCAACAAGGCTACCCATCACCAACATGTCATCCGCCGAGTGCATCGCGTTGAACCGTCGCGGTAATTTCGTGTGCATGTGCATTACCCCCGATTCCAGGGGTAAATTTGGATTTTAGTTTGAAGGGAGGTGGCCTACATTTCTTTGTTCGCCCGCGGGCGCTCAGGACGGGTTTTCTATTTGTATTTAGTGGGTTTAGTTTGGCCGAGACTCGAAGCCATCCGGGTCTACGGAGTATCAAAAGATGGCCTCTGAACGGCATGCGCTTGCTAAGTAGCGGGAGAATTGGGCTCGCTCTTTGAGTAGCCCTATCTTCGATGCCGAGCCTACACGATTGTAGAGGCATTGGCTCCGTCCCCTGGGACATCTTCCGATGACCGAGTCCTTTTATTACAATATCCTGGCGTCGTGCTTAGGCTTCTCTCGCAATGACGATCCTTCGGTCGCAATCTGAGCCTTTAATTCTTGGTAGAATTTCTCAGCTGCCTTGGACTTTGCTTGAGCTACCAAGCGCTTTACTTTCTTCCGGCATTGCAAGTAATTTTCGCGAAGTTTGGACTATGTATAGGGTTGTTTAATTTCTACGGGTAGATGAGTGACGCCTGTAACAGCCAGTTTGTTTTATGGTGGCGTCGGTCTAACTTGTTGTTTACTATTCAGTCACTCAGGCCAAATTACCATGCCAAGCTACACGGTTGAGCAAGGCGTTAGCACGCTTAAATGATAAAACATTAGTATCAAAATGAGTGTTCGTTAGTGCAAATTTTGCGAGTTTTACGCCTATTTGACGTGAATTAACCACCAAGATCGTGCGGTTTGACCCCGATAGACTTTTTCCTGTGGGGTTTTCTGAAGTCGCACGGCGACACCAATAAGCCGCAATCGACCGATGCCCTTAAAGTCAATATCAACCAATCCCTCGCTCAAATTCAGCAGGATCTATGCGGCAGAGTCATTGAAAATTTGACCACTCGGATTCGCGCCGCCATCGTGACAAGCCGCGGCGGACATTTGAATGATGTTATATTCCATACATTAATGGCATATATGGGTCTTTCAAATAAAATAAAAAAAATCGTTTATACCTCACACACAACTTGTTTTATTCCATTTCAACATCTTTTTTTTATGGCGTTTTCTTTGTCAGTATCACAATATGCCGCAAATTTATTCAACAAATTCATATAATTTTAAATTTACAACACTCCAAATTACGTCAACTCGCCAGATTAAGTGCAAGTGCGAGAACCTTGTTACACTATTCATTTATGCGACTCTAACTCTAAGACCTGATTTCTAAAAACTCTTATTAATGGTTAGTCTTATCGCATAGAGAAGACACACAGAATTTTCAGAAAGCTTTTCGATTATATTAAATTGAATTTTTGTTTATTTTGCATAGTTATAAAAATTATTATGGGGGATTTCAATGTTATGGGTCTGACAATGTTGGATTGGAACATCTAATGGGCAATCACGGTCTCGGTGTGAGGAACGACAATGGTGAGTTGTTCGTAGAGTTCTGTAACTCTCGTCAGCTTTTCATTGGCGGCACCCTGTTCAAATACAAACCTTGCCATTTAGCAACCTGGATATCACCAGATGGCCGAACAGAGAACCAGATTGACCATATAGCCATCTCCAAAACATGGAGGAATTGTCTCATGGATGTCAGGGCTAAGCGTGGTGTTGATGTAGGCAGCGATCACCAACTTGTCATCGCAAAAATTCGCTTGCGGACCGCTGCTATTCGTCGCACACAAAACGAGCGTGTATTGCCACGATTCAATGTGCAAAAACTTAAAGATTCATCAACAATACGTGCAATTTCTAGCGCATTGCACGAGATAGCTAATGCACAAACGCCAGATACTCCTTCATCAATTGATGATAGATGGAACATCGTGAAGGACGCTTTTACATGGTCTCTGATAACTGCACGGAAGAGAATAAAAGAGCAATTAAACTCGGCTACTGACAGTACAGTCAAGCAACAACTGAGGACCGAGCAGCAACTTTAACTCTTCAAGCCCACCTCCACCGGAAGCAGCAAGTCTTCCGCAAATGGCCAGAATTAATAATAATTAATAATCCAGGCCCTTAAACTCAAATCATTGGAAGCTGGTAAGGCCCCGGGGGCAGACGGTATCCCCATGGAACTTTTGATAGCGGATATCAACGCTACAGCGGATATTCTTCTACCCCTCATCAAAGAGTGTTGGACAACCGAGACTCTCCCTCAAGAATGGAAGAAGGGCGTCATTGTTAAAATCTTTAAGAAAGGAATCTCAAGGATTGCAATAATTGGCGTGGAATCTGTCTCCTCCCTGCAGTCTCTAAACTGATGGTCAAAATAATCTTGGACCGGATCAAGAAAACGATCAACCGCACTCTTTCGTGAGAGTTTTGCATATAGCGATCGCATCAACACCCTCTGAATTATAATTGAACAATCCGCTAAATGGAGAGATCCTCGTTACATCTTATGTTCATTGACTTCGAGAAGGCGTTTGACAGTGTTGACCGGGCTTATATCTGTACAGCCTTATGTAGGAGAGGAATACCAGAGAAACTTATTTCCATCATAAAGGAGTCCTATAATTGAGTCCAATGTCACGTCTTGCACAAGGGTGAATTGTCCAGCCCTTTTGAGGTGAATAATGCAGTCAGACAAGGCTGTATTTTATCAGCAATGCTGTTCCTTATTACCATCAACGACGTAATCTGCGATTCTCTACACGACCACAAAAGTAAGGATATCAGGTGGAAATTATTCGATTACCTTCAGCACCTGGACTACGCCGACGACATTTGCCTTCTCTCAAAATGAGGGATGCTTTGCATCGCGAAAGTCGAAGTGTTGCCTTAAAAATTAATGCCGCTAAGACTAAATACATGAGGAGGGCAAAACACCATTTCTATCTCCGGACAACCAATAGAAAAAGCCGAGAACTTTACTTACCTTTGGAAGCGTAGTGACTGCTGATGCCGATGTAGAGTCGCGATTAAATAAAGCTCGAGCAGTATTTTCCAGTTTGACTCCTCTCTGGCAAAACCCCAACATCTCCAGAAATACCAAACTCCGGATCTTCGAAAGCAATGTAAAATCTGTGCTTTTATATGGGTATTCCACGTGGAAGGTGACCAGTAACTTTACCACCAAACTGCAAACTTTCGTGAATCAATGCCTACGACGCATCCTACGAATTCGCTGGCCTGAGGTAAAATCTAGCAACGACCTCCTCAAAATTACTCGCCAAAATAGGATAGACATAAAAAAAAAAGGCGAAAGTGGCAGTGGATAGGTCACACTCTTCGAAAAGAGCCAAAAAAACATTGCAAAACAGGATCTAGATTGGAATTCTCTGGAAAGCAATGCTAGCCGTCGTGTGGGACGACCCAAAAATACATGGAGAAGATCTGTTGAGGCCGAGGGAAAATCTATAGGCAAATCGTGGGAGCAGCTAAAGGAGATGGCTGCTAATAGGCAGAGGTGGAAAAGTGGGGTAGTCAATGCCCTATGCCCCACTAGAGGTTAAAAGGAACCAGAGAGAGACAGAGAGAGAGAGATATCTTTTGCTTATTTACGCGCCGTTGTATGAAACTGCGCAATGATTTTTTCAATTTAAGATGTTGGCGTAACCAAGCAGAATATGGCGGAACTATGCGAAATAAACAAAAATTCCATTCAATATAATGAATAAGCTTTCTGAATATTGTGTTGTGTCTTCTCTATCCGATAAGACTAACCAGCGGATAGGTACTGAATAAGAGTTATCAGAAACCGGGGGAGATATCAGTATCTGCGGCGCCAAATTTTGATAATGCCATTCCATTAACATTGGCCTGAGACGACCGAATCTGGAATCATTTTTCGCGAAATGGTAACGGTTGATAAGACAAGGGGAATATTTCCCCAACTTACTTTAGGCCTCTATGCGTTCACTAAACATGGCAAAAGAACGTTGCAATTTTAGAAAGCCAAAAATTAGAATGTTGCAATTTTAGAAAGAGATAAACTAAATGCATTTGTTGAGCTAAATCATCCAGTTTTCGCTTTTACCGTTAGTTTACTGCCTCTAGAACTATGATAACTTTTACTTAACTTTGGGGGCCCCTGTGAGGCAAGGGGGAGGGTCAGATTGGGAATTATCCCAAAACTCTTCTTTGTAAATTTATTTAAAAGTATTCTAATACAGTAGAAGCAAAAACAACGCATTGGTCTCGGCGATAACACGATCCAAGATAGAGCTGCCTGTAGAAATATGCTGAGATATTATCGCCAAAACGGGCGATGTGCCTACACTGCAGGTCGAGCAACGCGAAACAATGGAGCGGTATAAAGAACGAGGCAAGGAAGGAAGAAGAAGATTCTAATACAGTAGAACCCGAATAATCCGGACCCTCAAAATCCTGATAGTCGATAATTCGGACTTCTTCTTCTTTTAGCGGTACAGAAAGGTGTGATCCGCTGTGTATCTATATGGACTCGTTTTATAGTTCGTCGTCGTTTTCGTCCGTAATCTCCAGGGACAAAAACGTGGCAGCTGCAATGGGGTTTTCCCATAGTGAGAGGGGGGTCAGATTAGTGGGTGCAGCTGGGCATTGAAACAAATGGGCTACATCGTGTGGCGTGCCAGCGCAATTTGGGCATACGTTTTGTATATTTGGGTCTATGCGAGATAGATACGAATTGAGGCGTGAGCAGAAGCCTGACCGAAGTTGGGCTAAAGTCACTCTGGTGGCTCTCGGGAGCCTAATCTCCTCAGGCGAAATACGTGGTGGGAGCGCTGAGAGGACTCTGTTCGTACCTAAACTCGCAATAGACCTACTCACTTCCTCAGTGTGAATCATTGCAATGGCAGCCCGGTATGAATCTTCATCGAAAGGATCCCTTTTGTAAGCCTGGACCTCTCTCTCAAGGTCACGAAGTCCACGTTTGATGTTGCGTGGAGGGGGAATTTTGTTCATAAGGTTACGATTAGGATGATCCTCTCGATAACAACCTACTAAATATTGTTTTGTAAGTAGTCGATTGTGGTCACGTATTGGCATCAAATGTGTCTCCTGATGTAGGTGGTCCTGGGGCAGACATCAGAAGGCATCCTGTAGCTGTGCGTAGAGCAGCATTTTGGCAGACTTGGATTTTGTTCCAGCTTGTGTTACAGAGACCTTGCGACCAAACTGGCGCCGCAAAATCAGCCGCTGCTCGACCCACCGCTTTGTAAGTGGCTAGCATAGTTTCTTTATCTTTGCCCCAGGTTCTACCAGCCAGTGCTTTAAGAATTTTGTTCCTACTGCGCATCTTTTCACATACCGCTTCCGCGTGATGAGCTGAAGTCATCATTTTCTCAAAGGGAAGCCCGAGAATTTTTGGATTAGCAACAACAGGAACTGGTTTGTTGCCAATACGTACCCCAACCGGCCACCTACAATCACCTGACCAGGTGGTAAGGAAGGTCGCAGACGATTTGGACGCTGAAATGGTTAGGTTTCTGCTATGGAAAAAGGCTTCTAGTCGCGCTAAATATCTATTGATATCTTCGCGCATGACATCCCTATCCGCTCCCGTGGCGAGTACAGTGCAGTCATCGGCATAAGAAATAACTTCAATGCCTTCCGGAGGTGTTGGGAGACCGGCCATGTAGATGTTAAACAAGGTGGGAGAGAGAACCCCACCTTGAGGAACACCTAATTTGATCTTTCTAAGTTTGAAACGACTGCCTCGAAACTCGGTGAAGGTGCCTACCAGCTAGATAGTTGGCAATCCATCTTATCTCTTGTGTCTGAACATGCATATTGAGGAGGTTTGCCAGAAGCATGGAGTGATTAACCTTATCAAACGCATTTAATAGGTCAATCGCCACCATGATGGTTCTATGGCAAGGTGTACTATGGTTTAGTCCGTCTCTTACACGTGTAGTGATCGCGTCCAGAGCGGTGGTTGTACTATGCATGCGTCTGAATCCGTGCTGATGGGGATCTAGCTTTGCATGTGAAACGAGACTAGGGTGGATGAGGGCTTCCAGCGTCTTTGCTACAGGTGACAAGATCGTAATCGGTCTGTAGGAAGTTCCTAGTTTGGCACTTTTCCCTGGTTTAAGGCATGGGACTATGCGACCTTGTTTCCAGATGTCGGGGATGGCGAGCGTAGACATTGACAAGTTAAAGACTGCCGTGAGATACTCAATGGCAGGAAGATCAAGATGTTTGAGCATGGCCATTGAAATGCCATCTGGTCCAAGGGCCTTAGAATTTTTTGCATTCTCAATGACTGTTTTAACCTGGTCCGGAGTATAAATTGGTACGGAGTCACAACAATTCGGCTGCGAATCCGTCTTCTGATTTTGCGCTTGAGGCCATCGGTCTTGGGATGTTCAATAAATTGTTTATTGAACTGGCTCGCACACTGAAGAGGATTGCTTGTTTCTTTTTTGCCGAAGGATATGGCTATATTGCCCTTATCTTTTGTGGGGTTCGAAAGGGCACGGACAGTGGACCATAACTTACTGGCACCTTCATTAAGGTTACAGCCATTGAGGTGCTCGTTCCATTTGGCCTTCTTGTAGTTTTGAACTTGTCGCTGTATTTAAATATTGAGCTCCCGAATTCTGGGGTCACCAGGGTTATCGCGCCTAATGTTGTCACGTTCATCGGCTAACCTTGCGGCACTTGTTGGAAAGTTTGGACGAACCTTTGGAATGCGCCCTGCAGGGATGAACCGTGCCGCAGCTTTAGCAATGACGCTCCTAATGATCCGTTCGGCCTTATGTATGTATATTGGTGGGAGGGGGAAGCGCGAAGAACTTCGATGACGTGAATGTTTTGAAACCTTCCCAATCAGCTTTTTTGTGATTGACAAAAGTTCGCTTCTCTGACTTGGTCAGGTCAGCTGGTTTGTCAATTCTGACTATGATTGGGAGGTGATCAGAGGGAAGACCAGTAAGTGTTTCCCAGGAGGTCTCACTAATTAGGCTAGTGCTGACAATTGTAATGTCTGGTGAGCTAATACAATTGTTTGCATCACGGGTTGGCGAGTTTTCATTGAGGGTACAGAAATCTGATGCGTCCAGAGATTCGGCGATAGCTTGACCCCTGGCATCGTTGTGAAGCGCGGAATGCCAGAGTTCATGATGGGCATACCCATCCTGTCCATGATCCTGTGCTCTCCATTAAGAAGAGGACCAATATTGAAATGGTAGTTCGTACAGCTAGAATGTGGTGGTATGTAGATATTAAAAATTTCAATATTGGTGCTCCCTGATGAAACTGAGATGGCTTGCAATTCCGCCGTACCGTCTGAAACTACATCTAATACACTGTAATGTACGGACCTGTGTATTAGGAAGGCAAGTCCACCTCCAGGGTGAGAATCATTCGTGGCGCCTTCTCTGTCCTTGCGTATGATGATATATTCACCTTCAGCGTTGAATGGTGAATTCGCGTGGAGTTTCGTCTCTTGGATGGATGCAATCAGAATTCTGTACTTTCTCAAGAAGCTTGTGATTTCAGAAAATTTCCCTAGGATGCCATTACAGTTGAACTGCAATATGGACACCGGTGTAAAAATTGCTGGCGGAGGGGCGGGAGTTAAGCTGTGTCTTACGTTCAAGGCAACATTATTGGGGGGAGTAAGGGACATTGGTGGTGGGGAGAGGCCTGGTATTACCCGAGGCTGCCCAGTATTCCTACAGCCTGGTGCAACAAATGTACCTTCTATGTAGTGACCCATCCTTCTCAAACCGGAGCATCTGAAATGCACCCACTCCGAACAGCAACTACTTACACTGAAGTGACCTGGCATTAGAGCCGATACGTCGGTTGCAGACACTACACATCCATACCAAGACAGGGCCTGGATTTGCTTCAATACCGGCGCGTAAAAGAAGAATTGAGAGCAGCCGCGCCGAGATGTAATGCTCCCAATATGACGAAAAAACATATATAACGAGTCCATACATATACACAGACATACACAACCTTCCTGCATCGAGACCTTCGAGGCTCTTGCCAGGGAGGCGTTTTGGCAACTCTTGGCCGTTTGTTGTAGCAAACGGGTGTGGTCCGCCCCGGAGAGGCTGAATTGCAATTGCAAAATGCAATACTTATGCAATGGTTGCCAGTAGGATAATTCGGACTCATATTACGAACCAAATTTTCTTAGATTTTGAAAAATGTGAGAATTTTTGGAAGGGGTTTCTACCGTAGTAGGCCCTAGATTTCAAGAACCATCTATTTCGACTACTAAAATTTATTATTTCGGTTAAAAACAATTGAATTTTTATCAATTTCAGCATTACTCCCGTCTACCGGAGTCTTCAATTCAATTCAACTCAAAAATTAATTTATTGCAAATCTTAATAGGTGCATTTCCAAAATCCCAATAATCCGGATGGGGACCGGTCCCAATCAATCCGGATTATCGGGGCTCTGCTGTACACATATTGTTACGTGTACATTTTCAAATGTCAAAAACATCCGGCCAATCCTCTCTCCATGATCTGGCACCTTCATCCTTTAATAAGCCCAAAACATTGGAGGTTATTTAGAAGGGATTTGCTGATACTGGAGTTGTTGAAAGAGTTTTAGAGAGTTTAACAGAATTAACCTTCTGGAACGAAAAATTGATGTTGGAGATTCCGTGGACCAAGGATGTCCAGTCAAAGGAATTTGAATGAAAAAATAAAATCGCATACTGAATATCAGAGTCCTTCGTGGTCAAGCCGCACGTGTACCTCATTAAAATTACATTCTGAATAATTTAGGATTAATCATTATCCGTATTCATGCACAAGCACTCTTTTTGAGGTAGTCCCATCCATCCACCCATTTTACAGCAGACCCGGTAACTGACAATTCATCATCATCAATGTGGCACGATAGCCCGACGTCGGGCCTTGGCCGCCTGAATCGTTGACCTCCAATTGTCACGGTTACGTGACCTTGTCCTCCAGTTTCGGAAGCCCAGCAGCTGGTGGGCGTCTTCACCTACGGAGTTCTCCCAGCGAGCTCTCGGTCGTCCACGCAGCCTCGCTCCGTCAATTCGTTGTGCGTTCATAACTTTCTTTGGCATGCGATTGTCATCCATCCGTTGTACATGCCCCGCCCATTGCAGACGTTGAAGTTTCACGATTTTCGATACTTCCAGCTCATCGTACAATTGATACAACTCATGGTTGTATCGGATACGCCATTGGTCTCGCTCGCGAACGGCCCCGAAAATTCGCCGAAGGACCTTTCGTTCGAATCGGTCTAGCAAAATTTCGGAGGCTTGGGTAAGGGTCCATGTTTCGCAGCCATAACATAGCACGGGTCGGATGATCGTTTTGTACACGCGGAGCTTCGTGTTCCTGTGCGCAAGTTTCGAATTAATTATAGGGAGGACCGAGAAATATGTCTTATTGGCTAGTTGTATCCGTCGCTTAATTTCGTCGGTTTCGTTGGCGTCCTTTGATAAGTTACAACCCAGATAGTTGAAGTTGTCTACATACTCGATATTAAGGTCCCCCACTGTGATGCTTGAATTTGCTGGCGTCCTTGTTTTCGATTGCATCATGGCCTTTGTTTTGCTTTCGTTGATATGTAGTCCAACTTCCTTTGCGGCGTTATTGAGGTTATGCAGGAGGCTTTCTGCATCACCCAACCTTCGAGACATGATGTTGATATCGTCGGCGTACGCTACTAATTGATTCGACTTGATGAGTAGCGTTCCGCTGCTGTCCATATTCATGGCTCGAATTACATACTCCAAAGCCAGGTTGAAGAGCGTCGGCGCCAGCCCGTCGCCCTGCTTGAGTCCAGTACGAGTTTCAAATAGGTCAGTGAGTCGGTTCTGCACTTTGACCTGCGAGACGGTATTAGTCATCGTCATCCTTGTGAGTCGCACTAACTTTGCCGGTATACCAAAGTTCAGCATAATGTTGTACAGTACACTTCGGTCGATACTGTCGTATGCCTGCTTGAAGTCGACAAAGATTTGGTATACGTCGATGTTGTATTCCCAGCACTTTTGGAGTAGTAGCTTCACTGTGTAGAGCTGATCGGTCGTTGAACGACCAGGTCTGAAGCCGCCTTGATACTCGCCAATGATTTGTTCTGCGTACGGATTGATTCTCTTTTCAAGAATTTTTGATAAAATCTTATAGGCCGTACAAACTAATGATATGCCCCTGTAGTTTTCACACTTCAGCTTGTCACCCTTTTTGTGGATTGGGCAGATTATGCTTTTGCGCCAATCTTCGGGGATTACCTCGTCGTTCCATATTTTCAGCAGTAGCACATGTACAGCGTTGGTCAGGCACGTTCCACCATGCTTCAGCAGTTCTGCTGGGATCTCGTCAGCGCCGGGCGCTTTATTATTTTGGAGCGACTGTATGGCAAGACTCACCTCCTCTACTGTTGGGGGTAGAACGGGAGGGCCTGGTTCGGCTAACTGCTCAAGAGCTAGCTCCGCGGGGGATGTTAATGATGCATTGAGGAGCTCTTCAAAATGCGAGGCCCATCGTTTGTTGACGCTTTCGATGTCGCTGATGATGTTACCATCCTTGTCCTTACATAGGCTTGTCCTGGGTTGATATCCGTTCTTGATATTATTTATAAGTTTGTACGCCTGTCTAGTGTTCTTACTGGCTAATCTTTGGTTTATTTGCTGTAACTGCTCGTCAAAATGTTTGCGTTTCTTACGTCTAATTAACTTATTAGATGCTCGCCGAAGCTCGTTATATCTTTCTTTCTTGGCTCGGGATGCGCGTTGTGTGTATTGGCGATAGGCTTCATTTTTCGCCTCAATCGAGGCCCTGCATTCGTCATCGAACCAGTCTGCTCGTCTGCGCCGGCCTTTATAGCCCACGACCTCTTCTGCGACCTCCTTGATGCTGTCTTTGAGCTCCTCCCAGAACTCATGGATGCCTAGATTATTGATGTTATCAAGCATGGGCGACAGTTTTTCCTCAAGGGCTGTAGTATACGCAGCCGCCGTGGCATCATCAATCAAATTGTCAACCTCGAAGATCTTGGCAGGGTTGATTCTCGTTAGGTGCACCGAAGAGATTCTGCACCTGTAGGTCGTCTTCACCAAATAGTGATCGGTGTCGCAGTTGGCTCCTCGATAGGATCGAACATCTAGGACATTAGAAGCCCATCTCTTGCTGATCAGTACGTGGTCGATTTGGTTCACGGTGTATTCATCTGGAGACTTCCAGGTCTGCTTATGAATTCGTCGATGAGGGAAGCATGTAGAGCTTATGACCAAGTTTCTGCCGCTCGCGAAGTCGATAAGTCGCTGACCGTTGTTGTTGTTTTCGTCGTGGAGGCTATGACCACCAGTAGTTCCCCTATGCCAGCTTTCGTTTCCGACTTTAGCGTTAAAGTCTCCTAGCAGCAGCTTGACGTCGTTTGATGGAAGTGAGTCGAAGAGTGTTTCTAGGTCGTTGTAGAACTCGTCCTTAATCGCGTCTTCTTTTACTTCTGTAGGGGCATGCGCATTAATGAGCCAGAGATTAGCGAAACGGGTCTTAATGCGGATCGCACATAGCCGCTCGTTGATGGGTTTGAAGCCAATAACGTGGTCCTTGAGCTGCTTATTCACGATGAAAGCTACTCCAAACTCCTTGTTGCCCTCCTCTTTACCACTCGTAAAAATAGTGTGCGAATTGAGGTCGTTAATCTCGCTTTTGAGCCATTTAGTTTCCTGGATTGCAACTATTCAATAAAATAAATATGTACAATTATCCTCCACTAAACTAATTCAAATCATCATTCGTTATGCACATTGTTCACGTGACTGTTGCTCGCATCATCATTTGCGGCAAACAAAAGTAAATATTTTCCCACTGCATCGTTGACTTTTCTTTTCGACACTCATAACGTCGACTCGCCTGGCTGGCGTATGCTATCATTAATCGACCGCAGCTCATCGTTTCCCTAATCAGTTAACGAAAGCGAGCCCAGCCGTGAAGCGGATCGACCCGACTCGCAATCATTTTTGGATACATAAGCGAAGAAGTGGTGTGGCGTTTTCGTGTGTAAAAGGACTCCTGGCATAAACCAGCAAGCAACACTACACAACAATTATAATACTTGGCGGTTCGTTCGACAGCCTCTTAAGGACGAGCGGAGCCGCCCACTTCGCGAGACCTCCTCAACGCAAGTCGCGAACAACACGAATTACACCACCACCCCATCGGTGGCAAAAAGGCACAGCTCGCATGCAGTGTATGGATAATGTGGCGAGGGGAGTCTTATCAGTGTCTGAATATTTATTTTCTGTACTTACCGAGCATTTTGGCTGACTTGTGACGGCAGGAACATAATCCAGAACATTTTTGCGCGTAGAATTTCCCACGATGGGTAACTGGAGCGATGAGACGACGTTGAGGCTTTCGATGATGATGGGAAGCTGATGTGTGGCTGCGATGGAGGACGAACGGGAGCTGCATTGCAATCGCGTAATTTTACAAATTTACAACAACATTACAATGTAACCGGGGAATATAAATGCTAACGCAGATTCATGAAAAAAAGGAAGAATAATCTGAACGCTGATTTGTGTGAGAAGCACTCAAGGTGAACCTAGAAAGGACCAAATGTGGGGAAGGACAAGTGCATCTTTGCGCTCGTTTCTTAGACATTTTACAATTTTTACAGGCTGGCTCCTGGATAGCATTCTTTTCTGATTACTCCGGGAATTTTACCCGACGAGTCGCCTGAGCGAACAGATGCAAAAAGACGTTCTGTTTGAACAATATTGCAGATTTCAAGATATTTTTACTTGCTGCTGTTGTTGCTCTCTTTACATAATTCTTCGAGACAACAAAAAATCAATTTTTGGCACAAGTCTGCCTTTTCGCGCTACAGTGAATTGGCATAGAAAGTGGGAATGTTGGCGAGCGGTGAAAAGGACTCACTCAGCCAGCCACCCGGGCATTGGCATGTTTTGATACACGACCAACGAACGGGTCGCGCTCGAATGGGACTCGTAAGTGGAATTTGTGAAATGAAAGAACCATGAAAATAAAAACAAGAATCCAATAAGAATCCGCTCATGTTCGCACACACGTTATAAACTGCTGCTCCCTTTCGCATTGATCAAGGACGTTCACGTTGCACCGAGGGGGTCCCGCATTCAATGTACACACGACACGCGACATAATAGGATCGACGACAGGTTCACGGTGTCCGAGTTCGTATGCGGACCATCCTTTCACTAGAGAGATTTGTGCAAATTGCTAAATAAACTCGCGAATTTGACAGCTCGTGGATGTCACAACCAAAACACAAGAACTGAACCCATTCGCGTGATTTGTGGGGGCCTTTCACTCTACTAATATTGCAAAACACTCAAAACTATGACATCGGGCGGGTGGCGAATACGGACAATCAATCCCCGGGAGCCCCCGATAGAACTAACCGGACCACGAGCTCAATATGATGATGTTCACTCGCAACTCGCGCTGTGTGTAACGGAACCGCAGTGATTCGACCGAACCAAAAAACCTTTTTTTGCACGCACTCAAACACAACAACGTCACACTCACTTGGTAAAATGCAAGCGGCAACCTGACCGGCTCGTTTCTAATCACTTTCAATTGAAATCGAACACGGAAATTGGCATTTTTCGACCCGCAAACTTGGACCTGAATTCGACGCACAGCACGAACTTTACGACTTCAACTCGCCATATTTTCCATACGACTGTGTGTGCGAAATGGTCGCCGCGGCAGAGAATCGCTTTGTGTACATGCACGACAAATGTGTGCGGGTGTTTGTGTAGCGCGATGACAGCCAGCAGCAAACTTGACATGTGCAGAAGCAAACATTGCAGAAAAAACTTTGACTGTGCGGAAAGCGGAACGAAGAACGTGCGAAATTGCATCATAGGCCAAGTGGGAATGGAACCGAGCAATGTTTGAGAGTTGGTGCATGGACTCTCTGTCAAGTGAAACTGACAATTGGACTTTTCGAGAGAGCAGCGAGTAGTCCAATTGGTTTCTTGTTGTACATGGGGGAATGTTGGTGTTCCAATTCGACTCTTATTGGGCGGGAACTTCCGAAATAGTTTTAAGGAAAAGCTACCTAAATCAGTGCCATTTGGAGATGAAAAGAAAATTTGTGTTTTTATGTAGCGACAATACAACATATAAAAAAGCCAGCTGTTCCACCTGTAATTTTTTTACATGAAGTTTCGTAACCCAAACCTACACGGGATAACCAAAAAAACACACCTAATAAGAACTTTTTTTTTGTTTTCCCGTGTAGGTTTGGGCATAGATATACATACTGGATAAGAAGAAAGCATATCGTTCTATTGCAACCCGTGAAGCCACACACATACTTTGATTTTCCCGTATTCGTACACGGCAATTTTTTTCTCCCCTCTCACGTCACTGTCCAAAATTGCGATTATAACACTGGCTCTCAACCTTTTTTCTCAACTGATTTTTTTCGGAAGAAATCATTGAACATTTAACGTTGATTCCGCATTTTTTTCATTTTTGTACATTCTTCCTGGATTATTAAAGCTAGCACTTATTTGGAATTATACTGTAACTTATTTTTAGTACAACAAAATCGCATTATCAAAATCTGATTACAAAACTCTTTTCCGCAAAATGCTGAGAAACACTGGAAAATTGCTGGGAATTCGCTCATTCCGTTCCGTTCCAACTTCTGACATGAGTGACAAGTCCCCGTCTGTTTTCACATCGTTAAGAATTGTATTCAGGGATAACTTTAAAATTTAAAGTTTTTAGTGAGTTTCATTAATTCAAATCCCTTAACAACAGTTTAAACTTAAATAATGAAGTGCGCTGTAAAGAATTGTGCAAGTGATTTACCGAAAACTTTGAGCCTGAATTTCATTTTTCGTGTAAGCTTCGTGTTCTGGTGATACAAATTGAAGATTTTTTAATAGCTAACCACGTCGGCTGGTAAACTGATAACTTGTAAGGTGTAAACAACATATTACTGAATATCGCATGTATCTTCTTATAGATGGTACTATCAGTGTAATAAATATTTTCGGTAAAAATATGATTTCGGTGAGCTTTCCCATGCGTGGCACGGATTTCTATGTATTTTTCATGATGTTAACCAGTGAATCTCGTAAAAGGCTCTATTAATCCGAAAAACTGAATTAGTGGCGGTGAAAATGAAATATGTGAGAATGTTTTTAGTTGCATATTTCATAGATAAAAAGTGATTTTTTCTCGGAAAATTCGGGTGAATTCACAGTAGCGCCGTGTAGTATGTATTTTCTCGTTCTTTTGTTCCAATCGTTCCAATTTCACCTTCACCTCAAACCTTTTTTGGTGATTGTTTATGATAAAAATATGGCGCGAAAGATTCGAATTGTGAACTAATTAGAATATTTCGGATGTTCGCTAAAAAGGTAAACTAAACTAAATTTAACCGAAATTACGTTTTAGAATGTTCATAGAAATTGCTGTTAGCTACTTTGAATGTTGATACATATTACCTTAAAATTGTGTCGTTGTTTTTGTCTTATGATAATGATAATGTGTATCATTTAGAGAGTGGTTTCGACGTATCTATTTAATTACCCTGATTCCGATTTTGAGCCACTAGCCGCTGAAACCATATGGGGCAATACAATCCAGGTAAAATGCTGATAAAAACTAATGTTGTTTTTGCCATCAATCACAGTCATTGTAAAAAATTGTGAGGTTACGAAACAAAACAGTTGTGTTGTGCCGTTCTGATTCCCTAACTACAATTTTGCGAATCAGAAATAATCTCCGGTTCTTTTCGTTAGTCTGTCTAATATAAAAGCAGATCCTTTTTTACAGGTTAGTTTATATTTCAAATTTCAACCAGAAAATTCAGCAAAGCTTAAATTTACATTAAAAGTATGTACAGAGTTCACCGAGCGAAAAACTTGCATTTATGTCTCCCGTGAAAAAATTTACGTGGAGACTTGCTTTTTATTTAGTCAATTTAAGATAAACGTTTACTCGCGTTTTGATTGATTGTCGACCACATCTTTTCCTGTGAAACAAAGAGAAACTGCATTGTTTCGCTGCCGAAATATCAAAAACCGGCAAAACCGGTGTGGAAATTTTCATGTGAAGTGGAGTTGTTACATTCATAGAGGATAATTTCGCCATTGCATAATAACATATAAAATTGTCTTTTAAGTAACAAAATTTTAAATGTTTGACTAACGTTATGTGCAAACACATTACAGAGATTTATTCAACGCATAATTATTCCTCATTTGAAATATTTTTGCGTTTCCGCATGAATTTAAACCCATGCAAAAACAATTTAACAAGTGTTGCAGTCAAAATATTTAGTAGTCTGGCTAGTGCGCGCGCCTTCGTTGCACAGGGTCATGGGGTGGAGACTTAGAGTAGGTACTAACATCTTCATTTCACGTGAAATCCATGCAAATACTGTCAAAATTTTGATGATCGTGAAAACGAATTCGCTTGGTTGTAGTTACTTTACACGAAAGTCTCCACACCGTATTTTGACATTTCGCCTGCGATAACAATGCCGTTGCACTTTATTTCACAGGGAAAAGGTGTCATCCACAATCAATTAGCCCGCGAGTTCTCATTTATCTTAGAGAATAAAAGACATGTCTCCACGGCACATTTTTCATGGTAGACATAAATGCAAGTTTTTCGCTCGGTGAGCATAGTACTTGCCTTTACCGTGAACAAATTCAGTTTATACATGGTGTTTTTCGATAATCCCACTCAGATGTTAAACGAGTTCCCATTTATGAGGATAAATAATACTGGTGAGCGTGCTGTTGATTTCAACCCGTCAACAAAAAAACAGCAAAATCTTGGAAATTGGATGTCACACATCTGCGGCGTTCGTACAGATTCGGACAGTCATGCCTGTTATTTATTTATAATAAATTTAAGAAACAGGCTCATTTTATTGCTATACATCCCGTGTAGTTTTGGGCAGCGTTGTTAAACACGATCGTGAGTTTTGAGTCAGAGTAAACATCGATACCAAAAAACGTAACTATTGCTGGCGTCAAATGTCTAAATATTGCTTAAATAAAAACAGCAACTATCGATTTTGGACCTTTCACAATCATAATGCAACATCATCTAATATTATAATTTTCCATTTCAAACAGCCAGCCAGTAGTCTGGCTGGTCTAGCGGTTAGTGCGTTAGTGTCTAGCGGTTAGTGGTGAGTACCCATTTATGGGTTCCATAAATGGAATCTTATAACACAATCTGCCGATTGCTATAGACATTATAATGTGATTGTGATTAATAACCGAAATGTGTGAATATGCATCTTAAGAATAACATAAGTGCAGATTTGCAATTCCTAACCGCAATTTATTGCGTCGCAAAGAAGTGGCATCTGATGAGATGCGACGTGAAATGCTCTGTTCGCCAAAACAGACCAGGGATCATGATTGCATTGATTCGTTTCCCTGCCGAGTTTAGATGATTGTTAAAGGCATATAATCGGAACCAAGATATATTACCTCCGGTCATGCCACTCCCGGCAGTGCATGGCGCCGCAAAGCACTGGCACTTACTGATATGCGGTGTCATATGCTGTTGGTCGAAACCGGGGAGGATTTGTGTGTTTTCGGAGACACTTTTTTACTATAAAAAAACTAAGTGTATAACTTGTAGTTCATGTATTTTATTTGTTAAAAATAGGAATGAGGTGTAGTGAATTTTTGTAAATTTAAGGGATCGTGTTATAATATTTTTGATATATTTTAGGATTCTATTAGAAGTGCGGCAAAGGAGACAATGGCTAACTATTTTAAAAGGCCGAATGAAAACAAATATAACTGTGAAACAAAACAGAATAAGTCACAAACACTTTAACACTTTAACCTCGAAAGTGAATTCATCAATTTTTTTGAATACAGTAATAAATAAACCCAATATGTAAATTATTTGATTTTTCGCTGAGTAACCGTTTCAGGCTTAGTATTTATTGCTGGTTTGATCGTGTGTGACATATATCTGAAACACTTCTTGCAATTGTCGCCGAATTTTCACAGCACATTTTTTTTACCTAGGTTGTAACTTAATTTTACTTTTTTGAAATAACCACCATTTCAGGTGATTTTGGAAATAAAGAAATCAATGGTTCCATTTATATAAAATATAATATAAATAAACTACATATTTATTGAATTGAATTGAAATAAAGGAATTTATTAGACCTTCTGAACCCTTCTTTGATTACATATTTGGGTTTATTTCAAAGATGTTTGTAATTTTTTTTAAGTACGTTAACAAATAATCCGAAAACACCTATTCATCATTTTAACTACATAATTATAGTTCCATTATCATACACGCACATACACATACCGACATTGTAAAAACTATACAGCAACTAAAACGAGATGCTATAATTCATAAGTATAATACACCCATTTACACATATCTAAATAATAATTCTATGTATCTTTAATGCTAAAGCATTTGTATGAGTTAATTTATTCCAAGATGAAATACTCAAACTTTGCAAAATAATTTCCTCTAAATTCTAGTTAGGGTTTGAATCAACAATAATTGATAGTGCTGCTCAAACTTTTCATTTTATACTTTTTTTGCGGCGCCTATGACCATGTCACACATACATAGGCACGGATCGCACAAAAATGCTTCAACGTTTTAAGCATATGTCCGGTCCAGTATGTAGGTCTATGGGTTTGGGTCACCGAGATGAAGGAAGGAGATGTCATACGTAAAATGAGACGGGACAAGTTTGCTTGTTTAATGGGAGAGGAAAACAACGGTACATTAATTGATAAGTGAATCATAAACAAACCGTCGATAACACACTACGTTTGCCTTTTATGACACAAAACAGCGCCTAACAATCACAAATTACCCGAGCAACGTAATATTAGCGACGTTTTTTTCGCATCGCGGGTAAGTCTGACTCGAAAAAAACGATCGCGGGTAACATCGCGGGTAAGACCAAACAGCTGACATTTGACAGTTTTTGCACATCTTTGACTCACCTTCGTCGGCTTATTTTTTAGATGTGGTGGATTTTATCACAAAAGATGATTATTTCTTTGCAAAATCTTTCTTGTGATGAGGAAAACTCTCACATTTGGTTTGAAAAAACAAATTCCCTCAAATTTCCCCTATGCGTTCGCCATCTACATTTGAGCTCTATCCCGTGTAGGGTAGTTGCACGGATGAACTTTACCTGGGTAAGTGTCATTTTTTTTATATGAAGTTCTACCCAAACCTGCACGGGATAAACACAATAAAACGTCCCTATTATAGTGAATAACGTAACTATTTCGCGCAATCCAATTAAATCAAACGAGATTTTCGGCGAGGATCGTTTACCGCGTTTACCGACTTTGACAATATAGAATTGGCACGTGCTACAGAACTAGCAGAACCGGATGACTTTAGGTTTGTTTTTTTGGTTATCCCGTGTAGGTTTGGGTAACGAAACTTCATATAAAAAAAATGACAGGTGCGTCAGCTGTCATTTTTTTTATATGGAGTTTCGTTACCCAAACCTGCACGGGATAACCAAAAAAACACACCTTTTGTCGTTGTGTGTATTGATGTGAGTGGCTGAACTAGTCGATTTTGTCGATGTGTGCGGCAAAACTGTAGTTGCATTTGGCGTGATAGAATCGTGAACCGCTGAACGAGAGAGCCCATGAACAAGATTTTTCGTCCCATGTTGTGTTGTTGTTTTTATATGTAGTTTCATCATTATGGCTACTCCATAGTACTCTATGGTTTGGGTAACGAAACTTCAGCGACGTTTTTTTCGTATCGCGTGAGAGTCTGACTCGAAAAAAAAACGATCGCGGGCAACATCCCGGTTAAGACCAAACAGCTGACATTTGGCAGTTTTTGTGCATCTTTGACTCGCTTTTGTCGGCTTATTTTTTAGATGTGGTGGATTTTATCACAAAAGATGATTATTTCTTTGCAAAATCTTTTCTTGTGATTAGAAAAACTCTCACATTTGGTTTGAAAAAACAAATTCCCTCATATTTCCCCTATGCGTCCGCCATCTACATTTGAGCTCTATCCCGTGTAGGGTAGTTGCACGGGTTAACTTTACCTGGGTAAGTGTCTTTTTTTTATATGAAGTTCTACCCAAACCTGCACGGGATAAACACAATAAAACGTCCCTATTGTTTTTGTTACGCCAATATTATGTCACACCTCAAAGGAGCCTCCGGAGGTATGGCAAAGTATATATATAAATGATCAGGGTCGGTCCCTGAATCGAATAAGCCATGTCTGTCTGGCTGTCTGTCCGTGCGTCTGTCTGTTAGCAGAATACTCACGAAATAATGAAGCTAGCGGTTTGAAATTTTGGTCAAATGTTTGTTTTGCTAAAATCTTGGACGGTATTGAAAATGGGCCAAATCGGACCACGGGTTCTCCTACCACCCATACAAACTACCCCTCCTTGATATTTTAATTCAGCCATAACTTTCGGTAGAATATCGCTATCAACTTGAAATTTTGATCAGTGTCTCATTCTGACATATACTTTGAGTTGATGGAAAGTGGAGTAGGTCCGACTACCCCTACCCCTACCTCCCCTACAAAGTTATATTCAGCCATATCTTTTGATAGAATAGGTGTGTTTTTTTGGTAATCCCGTGCAGGTTTGGGTAACGAAACTTCATATAAAAAAAATGACAGGTGCGTCAGCTGTCATTTTTTTATATGGAGTTTCGTTACCCAAACCTGCACGGGATAACCAAAAAAACACACCTAATAATGTCGCGAAAAGCTTCAAATTAGTATCAAATGGTAGCCGTTGGATGCCTTGATAAGATAATAAAGATGTGCCAGGTCCGACCCATCCACTCCTCCCTCCCCGAAAAAAATATGAAATTGAATATTTTGGATTTTGGATTTTGCGTGCCTTCTAGGTCTGTACATGGGTGATGGGTATAGGGTATACACTCATCGTGATATTCGCACGATTAGAACTCGGTCTCGTTTTTATATGATGTTTCGTTACCCAAACCTACACGGGATGTAGTAAAAAACGAAAATAATAGGTGTGTTTTTTTGGTTATCTCGTCTAGTTTTGGGTAACGAAACTTCATATAAAAAATGACAGGTGGATCAGCTGGCGTTTTTTTTATATGGAGTTTCGTAAACCAAACCTACATGGGATAGCCAAAAAAAAACAGACCTAATGTTTATGCTCTTGCTGTACTTTGAAAATAAAGACGTTTATTCTTCATTATCTTCGGCAGGCATGCGAAGCAATCCTGTTGACTACGAAAATCCCTCAATGGAATGAAAACCTACATATCTGATATGGTTACCACCTAGAAGTTACTGCCGGACCGCCGCCGAGCCGGGCGTTAATTGCCGATTTAAATGTCCTAGATAGGATATTTTATATTCCTTGGAAGTTAAATATCTCGGCGATTAAACTGAATTTCCCACATTGGGTTACAAAATGGAACAGTTGCGTATGTTCCGCAAACATGTTTGCCATTCTAATCCCCTAACTGCCATTTTGCGGATCAGAAATAATCTCCGGTTCTTTTCCTTTATCTGCCTTTGTGGAATATGTTAACTGGGCCATTAGGAACTTGCCCAGCCTTGGAGAGATGCATGCATATGAAACCCACCGACGAGATCGAATCGTTTGTCCGTAAATTTCAAAGGGCTCCTGTATCTAGTAATCTATGAAATGGATTTGTGAAACTGTTAAGGAAAATCAAAATATGCTGGCACTCGATTATAGACTGCAAGCGAATTAACATTGCATATTAATTAAATATTAATAGAATATTATAGTGGCGACGAGGATTAGGAGGTTTTCACACTTACGCCAGATTACGTAATCAGCGCATCTTAATCAGACAAATTAAGCTGTGGTGAATTTGGTGTGTTCACACTATCGTTACTTGATCTATTCGTTTTGACTTTGGAAAATATTAATTTTTAGTAATTGTCAAACGTCATTTAATAAGTTCGTACATTTTATTTAAGACATTTTCCTTCAAATTTTATAATTAATATTATTGTAAAAGCGTACATTTTGTTTGTTTTATAACTATTATGTTAACAGAAATAAAAGTATTGTCAATATTGAAAGAACAGAGACTTGTTTTGCAGTTCACCAAGAAGCTAGTGTTGGTACTTTAAGTAAGCTGGGCTCAAGCTCAATAGTGTGCAACACAATCCATCTTGTCATCGTCAGTTAAATTGCCTCGCTGATATTGCGTGTTCAATGAAGATTTTTTTTTTCTTTTTGTGAAACACAACAAGCTCGTTTCCTTTTGGATAAAGACATCACCATATCGAATGTTGCCCTCATGTTGAATAGGGTAATAGTATGAGGGAAGCGAATTGTTGGGTGTCGAATAACATTGCCGCAATCGAATGACTTTGTGTTTTTCGCAATGAATTATTAAAAATGCAGGGCATTACTGACTTTATTCTTTTGAAGTGACTGTTTTGTTTCTGACAAAATTTCTAAATTAAGTGCACCATAAATTTGACATTAAAAAAGACATTTTGGCGTTAAAAGTGACATTTTCGACATTTAAAATGTATTTAAATTCACCTCGACTGAATGGTGAATAAAATCAACTCGTTCTGGGTACTTGATTTGTAATAGTCAGATTACGTAATCTGTAGCTTAATTAGAGCCCAGATTACGTAATTTGCCGCAGATTACGTAATCTGGCGTAAGTGTGAAAACCTCCTTATGGATTTATCAAAAGTGGGAAAATTTCTATTTATGTTATAAAGAAATAAAAAGAAAATCGTTAAGGAGGTTTTCACACTTACCCCAGATTACGAAATCTGCGGAACTTAATCAAGGAAATTAAGCTGTGGTGAATTTAGTGTTCACATACTTTGCCTAATCTGCTCATTTTGACTTTGACATATGTAAATTAAATTTATTCTAGTAATATGTCACAAAATTCGGTAGGGTAATTATTTTCCCGATACAATTATTATTTTTCCTCATGTTTTTTTTTTCTACCACCGATTGCGAAAGTGCTTCTTGCTAAAGCAAAAAATACGGTGAACGGTTCAAGCGGAGAGTCTGATTTAAAAATAACTAAAAAAATAATTTCCCCTTTGTCCGAAAGCATTTTCAACGTGAAAATGAATCGACTCTGTAGCATTCTCCGTCGGGCGTGGTGAGTTTTGCAAACGTCAAACCGATTCACTGTCCACGACGAGTTCATCGTGGAAATTATCTAATGACCGGGGAATCAAAAAATAACACATAAAATGTCAGAGACAAATTGTGAATCCATTCTCGGATTTTAGTTTATGGAATTCCCCAGCATTTACCGCATATTCCACGACAGTATGTATGCATTTTTATTGAGAAAATCGCAGCGGACTAAAATTTCATTCTCATTCCGCCCGAGGTCTATCCAGGCCTACGCTCCAGGTCTATCCAGGAGTTAACTCACCAATTCTGAACTATGCGAAATGGTCCGAAAGTGTGAATTCACCATTCTAAAATGATGCCCTCCCTCAAAATTATCTGGCAATGCCGTGTTTTTGCATCTGTCAACCGGCATTGTTTGTTTGATGGTTAGGTAGGAAGCCGAATCTAAACGTATTCTTGCTGTGAGATCTTTACTTTTCGCCTAGTTCGCTAATAAAAAAACCGTAAACCATGAAACTAGTGAGGTACGTAGACTGTAGTGACTTTTGCTCCACATTTCGAGCGATTTACACTAGGCGACCAGTCATATTCCTGCAAAAACGTTTCAACCTAACCTCTCATCGAACATTTCTCTCCTTTCAGGTTTTTGATGAAATTAAGTCACGAAACGGTGACAATTGAGCTGAAAAACGGCACTCAAGTCCATGGAACCATCACCGGCGTCGACGTAGCCATGAATACCCACTTGAAAGCAGTCAAGATGACCATCAAAAATCGCGATCCAGTCCAGCTCGAGTCGTTGAGTATACGCGGGAACAACATACGCTACTACATTCTGCCTGACAGTTTACCGCTCGAGACACTGCTGATTGACGACACACCAAAATCCAAGGCCAAGAAGAAAGATGCAGCCCGCGGCGGACCTCGAGGTCGTGGCAGAGGCACACGAGGACGTGGTGGACCCCGTGGCCGTGGCACTCGCGGACGTGGTCGTCGTTAATTTGCCCCCGAACAACCAAACGTCCTTCCCGGGTTTTTATAAATTTTAGCTTCTAAGTGATGATCCTCCTGTATGCAAGTGTACAAGTAAATTAAAGTACGACTGAAGTCTCGTATAAAATGGAGTGTTGTATATTTGGAATGTATAGTGAACGCAGGAAGTGATGTGTGATTTCATATAAATAGGCACAGTGGCAATGGGTAGTGGGCTACGGCTAGTAGTTTTGGTTTTTGAGCATGAGGTAGACGACGTACACGAAAAAGCAGGAGAATATGACGAACGCAGCTATCATCAACCATTCGCGATTATGTTTGTGCATTTCCTTGAGCAGCTTCTTGTTCGTGTCCATGAGCTTTGTGATTTCCACCAGTTCCGTTTCAAGTTGTTGTCGCTTCTCGTCCGGAAGGTCGGGGAAGTCAAGAGTATCCTCTAGGGATCGTATTCGTAGGGTCAATCTGGTGACGCTTTCGTTGAGATCTTCAATCTGCACGAACAATAAATGAAATTTTTGCACAGAATTTGTAAAAACAGCCATTTAACTCACCTGACTTGTAATTGGACACGAGTGGCCTGACATTTTTGCTACGTTGCGAATAGGTGTTTCAAGAAATACTGCCGTGAGAACAGTAGACAACTCAAGACAAAAGTGAAAGTGGTTGGTGACTACTTGCAGTCTTCGAGATTTGTTGATGATGTGGTGAATTCCAAAAGTACTGATTTTCACCAGCAGAGGGCTAACATGAAATTGATCGTGAAATGGATGTTTAAAAGATGTGGATGTGGTATGGAGCAAGAACACTCCCAACAGATTTTTTTGTATTAAGTATAATGCTCTGTAGTCTGGCTGGTCTAGCGGTTAGTGCGGGCACCTTCGGTGCACAGGGTCATGAGTTCGAATCTCACCGTGTTCCATGGTGTTTTTCGAACTCACGAGCTTGTGACGGACTATGATCTCACTCAGATGTTAAACGAGTACCCATTTATGGGGATAAATAACACTGCTGAGCGTGATGCTGATCTCATTACCTCAACAAAAGCAGATAAGATCTTGGAAATAGGATGTCACTAACACATCCTGCGGCCTTAGTGCAATGCTGGATTGTCGTGCCTGTTATTTATTTATTTATTTTGTAAGTATAATGCTCTATCTTCATGGTCTAAAACCTGCCAATCGAGATCATTCAAATACCGTGAAAGGCAATGGGTAAGTTAAAAGACGCTTGTAGTTGTAATTGAAGCGCCAATCTGCACAACATTTTAACTTTGCGTATAATTTATTCTTCCGCATGCTTTTTGCGAAAACATATGAATCGGAGAAGGGACATGATTTTCGATGAGGTTTTGTTCACAGAAACCCTGTCTCATGCAGGTCCAATTTGATTCCTGTTAACGGATCAGCGAAACAGAGGTCCTTGCACCTCATCGATCAACTGTCGAAAAAATGCGATGCCTCTATGATAAAAAGTTCGCCCATTTATCGAACAGAAAACTGTTGGTGGACCGGAGATCGCGAGTGCTTCAAAGCTCACAACCTATGTCAACGCTTGGCCAAGAAAACATATAGGTTGAAAATCGGCGGTCGATTTACCAAGCTAGCAGCTCCGGCTAATTCCAATGGTGCCCACGGGACGTCATTTTCACGTTTTCCCAGTAAAGTGAAAATAACCACAGTGTTTCTGGTTTGTTGTGTAAGGCAACTAAAGGGAACTCTGGTGGTCCTACGGCAACCAGAATTGGTTCGAATGCCAGGTCAATACAGTGTAATTGTTATATGGAGTGGGCCCATCGCAGGTGTTCTGGAAAGGTCAAGGATAGGTCAACATTCAATATCATATGTTGTAGCTGGAAGTAGAAATTCAGCCACGGGCATCATCTGGCCCACCATCTCCGCCACGGGACCCCCCCCCCCCCCCCACACCCAATAATATGATCAGGAATGCTAGACCGAGCTTAACTCCTGCCCCTCCACTAGCAGTTTTCACTCCGTTGTCCATGTCCCTGTAGTTTAACTGCAACGGTATTCACCAAAAAATTGCACAGAATTCTGATTTCTGCCATCCAGGAGACGTTGCTTCATTGGAACTCGTCTCTTAGCTTCCATATGGTGATTTACCTCGGGCAGATAGACGATCCGCCTGGAATGATTTGCACCCTGGAGGTGAACTCGCCTTCCTAATACATAAGTTGGTAAATTACTGTGTATTAGATGTAGTTGTCGACGGTACGGCGCGCGGAACCATCTCATCTCCATCAGGGAGTACTAATATCGAAATTTTTAATGTGTATATTCGTATCCGGAATATAGTTGCCCTTCTGGCTATCGTTTCGATATTGGTCCTCTCCTATCTGGAGAGCATAGGATCATTCTTGGTGACTTTAACGCGCACCATGAGCTCTGGCATTCCGACCTCCACAACGATGCCAGGCTATCGCCGAATCTCATGACGCTTCAGATTTCTGTTCACTCAAGGAAGACTCGACGGCTCGAGTCACTTGTAGTAATTCTCCTGACATAACTATTGTACGCGCCAGCCTAATTAGTGCTATTCGATAGGAGACGCGTACTGCTCTCTCGTCACGGTGTTGTTTATTTTAATGTCTAGCTGTAAGTTGTATTCGAGGTTGTACGTGGTAAAAAGCGTGGCCAGTGATTTGGACGCTGATAGGTTCAGGTTCTTGTTGTTTAGGTCTTCCAAGTAACCATTGATTAGTTCGCACATGTCAGAAATATCGTTGCTGGGTGTCATTATGGTCATGGTCGTCAGCGTAGGATATTACGTCGATTCCTTCGGGTGGGGTGGGAGGCCCTGACATGTAGAGGTGAAGCAAGGTGGGGGGGGATAAGACTCCACTTTGTGGTACTCCTTGTTTGATCCTTCTTAGTTTAGATTTCCCATTTCTACACTCCGTACTAGATTGACGTACCGCAAGGTAATTTGCTATGCATTTAACTACACATATGGCCAACGAAATAAGTACACCCATACTAAAAATCACTCTGTAGCCAAGTAGTTATTTGAGGAAATAAACTCATATGGAAAGATTTAAATACTTAATTGGTAAGGAATGAAATAATATGTAAATTAGCATATTATAATAAATAACAGCTTTCATTTACCTTGAAAAAGTACGAACTGACTAAAATAGGCTCGACAAAATAATAAGTACATGTCAGTTAATTTGATTAAAACTTGTTTTAATTAAAATATTAAGTTCTGATTCGACCAGAATTTAATTTATTTTATTATTTAAAAGTAAATGGTTCATTATTTTGAAAGAAAAAAAGGCTTTTGTTGGCCTTTTGGAGATAATTCTTATGGTATGTTCCCATACATCCATATATCCAGTTACTTCCAGGAAATTCCGTAATTGGTGCGTTTTATAAAAAATGTGTTTCTGTTTCATTGATCCAATTCCCCCTAAACATTCCAGATTCAATTTAACTCTAGTAACAACGTGAAAAGCCACCCGACTTGGTTGAAGCGGATCCTTGACCAGTTTCTGAGGTACGGTTAGGGTTAATATCCTGCTGAAATCCCCATTTAAAGTGAACACACACACAGTGAAATATTCTAGGACTCTAAACTAACATTTCTTATATGGAAATTGCCTCATTGTAAAGGTTATTATTAGGTATATTTGAACGAAACCAAACTATGACGAGACCGAGTTCTAATCGTGCGAATAGCACGATGAGTATATACCCTATACCCATGTACAGACCTAGAAGGCGCGCAAAACCCAACATATTCAATTTCATATTTTTTGTAGGGGAGGGAGGGGTAGATGGGCCGGACCTGGCACATCTTTATTATCTTATCAAGGCATCCAAGGGCTACCATTTGATACTAGTTTGAAGTTTTTCGCGGCATTCTATCAAAAGATATGGCGGAATATTGCTTTGTAGGGGATGTAGGGGTAGGGGTAGTCAGACCTTCCCCACTTTCCACCAACTTCAAGCATATGTCACAATTAGGCATTGATGAAAATTTCAGGTCGCAAGCGATATTCTGTCGAAAAATATGACCGAACTAAACTATCGCGGAGGGGCATTTGTATGGGAGGTAGGGGAACCCTTGGTCCGATTTGGCCCATTTTCAATACCATCCAAGCTTTTATCAAAACAATCGTCCGACCAAAATTTCAAGACGCTAGCTTCATTATTTCGCGATTTATCGTGCGAACTGACAGACACACGGACGGACAGACAGACAGACAGACGGACATGGCTTATTCGAATCAGGGACCGACCCTGATCATTTATATATATACTTTGCCATACCTCCGGTGGCTCCTTTGAGGTGTTACATAAATCGTCGTAACAAAAACAATATACCCTATACTATACCATCTTATGGGTATAGGGTATAAAAATTAAACCATAGACCACGTTTTTTCGCCTCCATGGGAAATAGTCAGTAGATGTAGCATATATTATATTATTGTTTTTTCCTGAATGAAGAATATTACGACAAGAGTAGTTTCCAATCAAATTTTCTCATAAATAAAACAGACTATTCTGTGAGTTTTCATTGTTCGGTCTGGAACAAGAAAAACTATCCCTCCCACATTTTCTTGAACCGTCAACACTTTTTGACGTCGCCATGGAAACTTCCAAACTTTTTGTCAAAACCGCTTTTTTTCTTGTATTCTTCGATTAACTTTTCAAAGGGATTCTATATTTTAAATATTTGCCGCAAAAATCACCAAGAGAACTTTTCTCGCCATAGCGATAATGAGACCGACAGTTGTTCTTAAGGCCCTTACATGGACTTAACTGTATTTGAGACTGCTTATATTTACTTTTTAATGAATTACACAGTAAATACAATGTTTAGCTGGTTTATTTCGTTATTGAGAGAATATTTTTTCCGCTATTTCAAAGTTTCGAACTTAAACTTCTTTTTTCGTACCTACCATGCGTTTTTCGCCCCCTTAAGTATTTTTGTTTGTTTTTAATTTAACGCTTCTGGCATACACCAATTAATAAAAAAACAAATCCTTACGGAAAATAGCAACTTGTTGTCAAAAGATTTAAAAAACCGATGGTGTACTTATTATTTTGACCAAGCTGAAAACCCACTTCAAAGTTAATATCGGGAGGGACTAAGAAAATAGGAGGATGCCATTTAGTTTTTCGATTCCGTTGGCATTGTTGTATCCTAGTTGTTGTAATGACTATCTATTTGGAGTAATTCAAATTTAAAAAGGGTATGAAAATTTGGCATAAAAAGGTACATGAGGGGTGTACTTATTTTTTTGTCCATATGTGTATATATATGTAACGGGGTGAATTTGTTACGAAGATCCGTCAGTAAGAGCGAATGATTCATCGTATCAAACGTTTTTGATAGAACTAATGTCACTAGGATGGTGCGCTTGAACGGCTTAGGCTGGTTAATCCCGTTAAAGACCTTGGGGGGAGATTTCAGTATCTGCGGCGCCAAATTTTGATGATGCCATTTCATTAATATTGGCCTGAAACGACCGAATCTGCAATCCTTTTTTCGCGAGATCGTAACGGTTCTCCAGATATTCAATGTCAAAGTTTGTCTTCTCTATGAAGCCAGTTAAGTAGTTTCATAAGAAAAGGGGGATATTTCCGCTTTAAACATTGGGAAAGTGTTCGATGCCATCAAATTGACATTTTAAATTGAATCAGTCCCACTAGAATAGTAAGTTTTCCCAATTTGGCAAAGATGTTTTATTTAGTATGAAAAGTTCAAATATATTTGCGAGCAAGAATTGTAAAATTTGCTAGACAGGGAGGCAAATGAAATTTAAAATGGTTTTTTCGGTGCAATGCTATTGATTCTCATCAATTTGTAGTTAAAATACCCCCATTTCCCATTAAAAACTGAACTACCCCATAGAAATGTCAAACTTTGACATTGAATATCTGGAAAACCGTTACGATTTCCCGAAATAGAATTGCCGATTCGGTCGTTTCAGGCCAATACGAATTAAATGGCATCAGCAAAATTTGGCGCCGCAGACACTGAAATCGTGCCGACCTTGGACATGATTCGGTCTAATGCAGTGGTGGAGCTATGCATTTTCCTAAAGCCGTGTTGGTGACTGGCGAGTTGTATGTGCGTAGCTAGAGTTTTATGTATCAGCAATTTCAGTATCTTTGCCACAGGAGATAAAAGCGTGATTGGGTGGTAGGATTCCCCTAGAGAGTGTTTACTAGGTTTGGGTAATGGAATGATGCGGCCCCTTTTCCAAATCTCTGGTATGATGAATGTTCGAAGCGAAAGGTTCATCGTGGCAGTGACATACTCTATGGCCGACGTGTCAAGGTGTTTGAGCATTATCATTGCTATACGGTCCGGACCAAGCGATTTTTAGTTTTTCGCGTTCTTTATGGCGTTGGCGACTTCTATGGTGGTGATTTGAACATGTTCATCTACCGTGATGTTTCGGATGGCTCGTATGGCTTTGCGCTTGAGTCTACCCTTGCTCGATGCTCGATGAACTTCTTGTTAAATTCATTGGCGCATTTCTTGTCGTCGCTCACGATAGAGTTGCCAAACTTGATAGCGACTAGCAAAAGCCTTGTTAGTGAACCTTTTAAATCTATCCTAGTCAGCTTTGTTGAAATCAGTATACGTTTGGCCGAATTTGGACGCTAGTAAGATTTGTAGGTGATTAGAGGACATAGTGATGATTGGTTCCCATGTGATGTCATTGATAAGTCCAGTGCTAGCGATGGAAATATCAGGCGAGCTGGTGCATTATCCAGTGATACTGAGTCTGTTTATCGTCGTTGATGGAACAGAAATAGGATGCATCCAGTTGATCGGCGACGATGTTACCTCTGGTATCGTTGGGGAGGTTGGAGTGCCATAGATCATCACCATGCAATCACCAAGCAAAAGACGATATTGGCCGGTTAGTAGGGGGCTTATATTGACTTTGTATCTAGTGGGACAGCTGGAAACTGGAGGAATATATATGTTGTAGATTTCAAAGTCAATATTTTCTGATATGACGGTTATCGCCTGTTGTTCCATGATATTATCGGTGGAAGTGATATCAACAACGGTAGGTTGTTGTGAATTAGGAAGGCTAAAGGCTTTTAGCAAACCTGTTGAATATGCATCTTCCTGCACAAGAGATTCGTTGGATTGCCAATTATCTAGCTGGTCGGCACTCCTTCACCGAGTTTCGAGGCAAACGTTCTAAGCTTAGGAAAATCAAATTAGCTGTTCCACAGGGATGGGTACTCTCCCCACTCTGTTTAATATCTACATGTCCGGCCTTCCCACACCACCTGAAGAAATCGAGGTGCTTTCCTATGCTGAAGATTTCACTGTACTTGCCACAGGGAGCGATGAAATGCGCCTCCAAATTAATCGCTATATAGGACGATTACATGCATTTTTCCAAAGCCGAAACCTAACTATCTCTGCGTCCAAATTTTCTGCGACATTTCTAACCACTTGGTGGAAGGATAAAAGATGGGAGATTGATATACGTATTGGCAACAATTCTGTTCCTACTGTAGCAAACCCCAAAATTCTCGGGCTTCACCTAGAGAACATGATGACGTCTGCGAATCATGCAGATTCCGTTTGTGAGAAAATGCGCAGTAGGAATAAAATCCTAAAAGCTCTAGCTGGTAGCACCTGGGGCAAAGATAAAGAAACCATGCTAGCTACTTATAAAGCGGTGGGTCGAGCGGCCGCTGATTATGCAGCCCCAGTTTAGAATTTGTGTGACACAAACTGGTCCAAAATTCAGGTCTGCCAAAATGCCGCTCTAAGCATCGCGACAGGTTGCCTTCTGATGTCTGCCCAGGATCACTTACATCAGGAGACAAAAATGATGCCAATACGTGACCACAATCTCCTACTCTCAAACAGTATCTTGTTGGTTGCTATCGTGCGGATCATCCCAATAATTATCTCATGGACCGAATTCCTCCACCACGACATGTTAGGCGTGGTTTACGAGACCATGAGAGAGAGGTTCAGGGATACAAACGGGACCCTTACGATGAAGCTACATACCGAGCCGCCATCGCAGCGATCCACACTGAAGAAGTGAATCGGTCTATTGCGAGCTTAGGTGCGAATAGAGTCCTCTCAGAGCGCCCACCACCAATTTCGCCTGAGGAGATTAGGCTCCCGAGAGCCACCAGAGTAACACTAGTTCAACTTCGGTCGGGCTTTTATTCGCCCCTTAATTCGTACCTTTCTCGCATAAACCCGGACATCCAAAACATCTGTCCAAACTGCGATGGTACTCTTCATGATGTGGGTCATTTGTTTCAATGCCCCGCTGCGCCCACTGACCTTACCCCTATATCGCTGTGGGAAAACCCTATCGCAGTAGCTATGTTTTTGTCCTTTTTGTCCACGGACAAAAACATTGACGAACGATAAATCGTGACCACATAGATGCACAGAGGTTTCACACCTTTCTGCACCGCTAAAAGAAGAAGAAGAAGGAAGGCTATACCACCTTCTGCATTGCTTTCTCGGTCGCATCTGTTGACGTTATAGTTCCCATGTGAGCTAAGCGAATTATTGGAGTTGAGTTTAGTCTCCTGAACAGCTGCTATCTGGATGTGGTGTCTGTCCATGAACTGTGTTAGCTCGACGATTTTATTCTGGAGTCCGTTGCAATTCATTTAGAAGACTTTAGTGGTGGAGTAGTTCACGTCGATTGTTCGTGGAGCTGGGGTCAAATTTGGTATGACCTCAAGTTTATTGGTCTTGGTGGGACAGGTCGGCCAGCGTTTGCAGGGGTATAGGGTGATAATAATTGTTGGGAACCTTGGTTGGGCGGCTGTTGAGAGGAGTTAGATGATGAGCGTCGCCCTCTATTTCTACACCTGCTAGCAGTATACGTTGAGCTCCTTTGACTCAGATGAGTGAGTCCTGAGCAATTTTTTAGGTGGACCCATTCCCCACAGCACGCCCATTGAAACGACGATTGTACAAATGGTACAAATTCTATCTCCGCAGACCTGGATTCGATTCGATGTCGGCACGAAGAAGCAATGTGAGGAACAGCCATGACTGCTTCCCCAAGGATAAATATGGTACAGATAAGATACATAGTTTCCTTCCTCTTCTTGCGTCGAAGGGGGTCTTTGCGACTCTTGGCCATGCTGGATAGCATGGGTCGTTTTGGTTCGTCCGGTCGCAGTAGGAACGTTTCTTTTTTTATTTTATATATTTTATTTTTTTATATTATTTTGAAATTGAGCTTTTTAATATTAGGATGTTCAATAAATTGTTTATTGAACAAGCTTGCGCAGTGTTCGATTGATTGGGCGAGGTTACGATACAAAACAGTTGCGTAAGTTCCGCAAACATGTTTGCCGTTTTAATCCCCTAACTGCCATTTTGCGGATCAGAAATAATATCCGATCCTTTCCGTTGTTCTCTCTTTCTGGAACATATGAACGAAAAGTACCGGAGATCATTTCTGATACACGTTCCATTGTCAAAGGCGCTTGGCGTGCAAATATACTGAATTTGATTCAGAACTTTTGCCCGTAAGTTCATATAGGAGAACATGGAAGTTACGCTATCGGGCTCTATTCTCAAGCCAAAGAAGCGGATGTCTTCATTGCTATTAAAGCGTCACAACTCTACAGCAGCGTCAATGAAAAACCGTCACAGAAATACTGAATTCGCGATAAAAAAGTGGACGAGGTGCGACCTATTCCCATACTTAGCAAGTATACACAGCAAATTTCATAAAATTCGTCGACCCGTTTCGAAGGAGTTTGGCAATAAACATTTTGATGCGAGATTTTCATGGGTGCCTTTTATATTTCGGGCTTAGAGAATCATCGAAAATCGCTTTATTGTTTTTCAAAATATTCCCAGACCTGCTACATAGTTGTCCCATCCCGAAATATAAAAGGCACCCTTTGTATATACCAGATAATAAAATCAAATTCCTTTTTAAAAAATAGGGATCTGAAAGGGTTGTAAAATAAATGTACGCTGCCATGCGCACGAAAAGTTAAAATGCGAAAACCGGGTGAATTCATTCCACAACCTAATAAATAGTTATGAGGTTACTGTCTGCAGTCTTTTGTTTCGGCTTTAATCTTTGATGCTGGTAAAAATTATTTTTCTTTAGTATGCATAACTGAAAATAACACTGAACTTTTTTGAATCCTTTTCATTCATTTTGTTTTACAAATTAGCATATATTATTTTGGTTATGTAATATTAATAACTATTTCTCAAAGTCAAATGATTTACAGAATCTCTCGTACCTTAATTTTGTTTCAACTTTCTTAAAAATAGGGAATTCCAGAGACATATCAATATGTCATTTTTTATTCTTTTCTTTCTTTCTTTTTTTTACTAAATATTACTGCCAAAATTTGTAATCGATTTCGGGAAATCTAAGAATAAATCATGTCCTGCAAAAAGAATCATCGATGCCACCGATAAAAGCCCTCTTCATGTCGCTGTTGATGGTAATTATATGAATGAGTTCGTACATTGGAATTGTTTTGTTGCTGTTGTTCATGATGATGATGATGCTGTTCGGTTGTTTGCGATTGCTGCTCGCTTTGGTGGTGATGATTCGTAATTGTCTCTCACATATAGATAAAGTTGAATCTGTAAGTTTGACATTAAAAAGAAAATTATCATTAGCTTTCTACATAAAAATGATAAAAGTATTAAATTGTCAAATAGAAGATTGCTGTACCTGCACAATGCTTGTGGAAGTGATGAAATGATTGGACCATATCCTTGGGAGTTATCGTACAATTCAAAAAGCGGTGCGGCTACCAGTTTGTAATTTTTCGGTACGGCAAAAAGTGCTAAATTTCAAAATGTATTTCAAATGGAAGTGAAGAGGTTTTAGAGGAAAAATTGAGAAGTATTTAATTTTTCATAAAAAATATTTTATTTTTTCCAATTTACGATTATAAATAAATCATTCATTGTATATTTTATAATTTGCACAATAAATTAATGATACAGCTGGTATGGAGATCAATGTTGAACATTATTTTTTAACAAATATAAAAGTTATTGTTTCTTAAGAACGAATTGAAAAAGATTGTATTATGTACATATTAGATAATATTCATAAGTTTTCAATTTGGAACCATTTAAAAAATGTTTATCAAAGAAAGCGTTTTTTAGGGAAAACAAAGCTATACATGTTTAAGTTACTTTAAAGCTATGTAATATGCTGCGAAGGCAAGTTTGAGAATTACTGGTTCAAGCTATAATTGAAACACACTCTGATTCGAGTCTACGAAAACGTCTGCTTGGCCATTTGTTGGTCATAGTCAGGACTCGAACCGAATGTTTTACCGGTAATTACTAATGAATTGTCGCGTTTTTCGTTAGCTGAATTCCAAAAAATAAATATAGTAATTATTCCCTTCCAATTGATACCACATGTATACCCATCCGTTCTTTTTTGAACATGCTTGGCCAACTTGATAGTCCGAATGCTCAACTAACTATTATTAAATAAATAGGAAAGCTCAAATCTTTTTAAGTGCCGAGCAAATACGAGCTAACGATTTGCAGCCAATCAAAACTATTCCGTAATGGTTTTCGAGATAGTGCTTAGCCAACTTGATATAGGTTATTACGAATACTTTTGTATAAAACCTCTACGTAAAGAATTTTCTGCCAATGTGGTATTTGTCAACTTATAGCCAATGGGCGAGGTTACGAAAACGGAACAGTTGCGTATGTTTCCCCTAACTGCCATTTTGCGAATCAGAAATAGTCCCCGGTTATTTTCGTTAGTCTGTCTTTGCGGAAAATGTAAACGAAAAGAACCGGAGATTATTTCTGATCCGCAAAATGGCAGTTGTACATAAAAGAGTATATAACATCGATGATACGCGTGCTCAACAGAAACATGAGCCCAGCAGATACACTGACTCAGTAGATCAGTGAGAAAGCGGCGCGTATATACATGTAAACGAAAACGGCGCGTCGGTACATTAAAGGGAAAAAAACCCCGGAATTAAAGTAAAGATGTTCACCCCCATAACAAAAGTGAGCCCATATAAAACGTGAATATGGAAAAAGCTGTGGTTTTATGTATAAAGTTATATATAAAATAATAACAATAAAAAAATGAGTGCAACAGGTTATGTATACATAACCCATACCCCCTTGGCCCCTTGTTTTAAAAAAGAAAATAACAAGTGAATATGGTGCAACTGCCCCCTGTGTGCTCCCAGTGGAGAAAAAAGTGTATAGAAATCTGTTGTTTCATATAAAACAAATAATAAAGAATAAGTACAGTGTAGTGTAGTGTAAACACACAACCACACAAATGCACAAGGGATTATTGCAAGGAGCCGCAATGGAAGGTAAGTACAAAAAAGAAAAAACTCTTTACATAAGTAATTAACTCGGAAAAAAACTTCTTGGACAAATTAAGTAAAAAATAAAAAAAATAGCTCATAAAAACAACCAAAAAATATTAGAAACAATTCAATTAAACACAAAGGATGTAGGGAGCGTCATGCTCACCCTAAAGTACCAGCTACAGGGGGGTGAATGACGAACCACACATCCTAAACAAAACAAAAACTAACGTAAAGTAAAACAAACAAAAATTAACGTATCATTAAGAAAAAAGAAGCCTACTGACGATTCCTCTTGGGCGAGGATGAAACGCGTATAGGCGCCCAAAAACAATTGTAAAAATTTGAAAAATTAGAAAATCTCTGAAAAAACAATTTTTGAAAAATATAAAATCTAGAAAAGAATATGGAACCGCTTTTCAAAAAGCTTCCAAAATAGAACAAGAAGTTTTTTTATACAATAAAAGAATAATTCAATTTATTAAAAATCCAACAATTTATGAAAATACTTATATACTATAATCCAATGTATACCAATCAATCGCACACAATTCTACAATAACAACGACAATTGATTCATGTCTCGACAGGTTACGCTACAATTATCGTAAGACAATCATTGTTGTTTTGTGTAAAATATTGTTTGTCGCGTCACGCCAATCTTAACTTTAAGATTAGGATGGCTAGAAAACGAAAAAGGTTTAACTTAACTGTCGCTGAAAAACGAAAAATCATCAAGCATGTAGACGAGAATCCTACAAAGAAAAAAATTGACATCGCTGAAGAGTTCGAAGTTCCCACAAGTACATTGGGCACAATTTTAAAGTTTAAAGAGAAGCTTTTAGAAGAAAGCGGATTGCTTGCAAACCGTAGGTAATTAAAATCATGCGAGTTCAAGGACGTAGAGGAATTTGCTTTGAAATGGTTATGACAGTTGTAATAAACATAAGCGTCGCACTCAAGTAGCGCTCCAAAGCACTTAGTCGAGTATCCCATAAAGCAAGTTCAGTGACGGCTCTTCCGTCAAAGAACAGCACCACGAGAGGCCCGACCGACCCCATCGATCACTCACTTGGACGTTAGCAACTGAGCTGAGCGGAGTGGGTCGCTCGAACCACTTGGGTAAGTCAAATTCTTCCTATTCGGGTTTCTTTTTGTGCAATAAGAAAGATACATATACACACTTTTCTTCGTAGGTTTTTTTAGTGGCAAGTAAGTGTTACAGCATATACAAGTGGACAAAGTTGGGTAGAGAGAAGGAAACGACACGAGAACACGTTGCTGTGAATGACCTGTGCATGCGCCTACGAAATTTATAATTCGTCTGTGGCATGCGTATATTTTGAGGTTCAGATTATCTGAGCCGATATTTAAATATGATATTGAAGAGTCAGCAATCCAAGCGATGCGACCAAGCTGAGAATAGATTGGTTGATATTTTTATTCCAAATTGCATACTTAGTTACAATAGAGAATATTTTACCTTGATGCATTGACTCGTAAATATAAATTATTTCAATGAAAAACTACTAGCAACGGAGCTGAGCGGAGTGGATAGCTCGAACCACTTGGGTAAGTCAAATTCTTCCTATTCGGGTTTCTTTTTGTGCAATAATAAAGATATACACACTTTTCTCCGTACGTTTTTTTAGTGGCAAGCAAGTGTTACAGCTTATACAAGTGGACAAAGTTGGGCAGAGAGAAGGAAACGACACGAGAACACGTTGCTGTGAATGACCTGTGCATGCGCCTACGTCTGTGGCATGCGTATATTTTGAGGTTCAGATTATCTGAGCAGATATTTAAATATGATATTTAAGAGTCAGCAATCCAAGCGATGCGATCAAGCTGAGAATAGATTGGTTGATATTTTTATTCCAAATTGCATACTTAGTTACAATAGAGAATAATTATTTTTTACCTTGATGCATTGACTGATGGATATTTACGATATTTATGATCGTAAAAATAATGCATCCACAGCCACTTAAGTTTCTAAACAAAAATTAAATCGTTCTTTTCATGATTGTACGTATTAAGATACAATGAAACATATTGATCGAGATTTTTGTTTATATAGCTATGTTGCTAGTCTTAAAGTTTAATGCGTAGTTTGAGGTTCACAATTTGTATATGTATACTTAGATACTTTTCCTGCATGGCTATAAGATTATCAAAGAGCTATAGTTTAGTTCTTGAGCTGAGCTTCGAGAAGAAAGAATAAAGTTTTGAGATTAACATAAAACAAAATAAAGTGTTTCATTTAAATTAAAGAAGTGTACTAAATTTCTAACATTGACTCGTAAATATAAATTATTTCAATGAAAAACTACTAGCAACTGAGCTAAGCGGAGTGGATCGCTCGAACCACTTAGGTAAGTCAAATTCTTCCTATTCGGATTTCTTTTTGTGCAATAAGAAAGATATACACACTTTTCTTCGTACGTTTTTTAGTGGCAAGCAAGTGTTACAGCATATACAAGTGGACAAAGTTGGGTAGAGAGAAGGAAACGACACGAGAACACGTTGCTGTGAATGACCTGTGCATGCGCCTACGAAATTTATAATTCGTCTGTGGCATGCGTATATTTTGAGGTTCAGATTATCTGAGCCGATATTTAAATATGATATTTGAGAGTCAGCAATCCAAGCGATGCGACCAAGCTAAGAATAGATTGGTTGATATTTTTATTCCGAATTGCATACTTAGTTACAATAGAGAATAATTATTTTTTACCTTGATGCATTGACTCGTAAATATAAATTATTTCAATGAAAAACTACCAGCAACTGAGCTGAGCGGAGTGGATCGCTCGAACCACTTGGGTAAGTCAAATTCTTCCTATTCGGGTTTCTTTTTGTGCAATAAGAAAGATATACACACTTTTCTCCGTACGTTTTTTTAGTGGCAAGCAAGTGTTACAGCTTATACAAGTGGACAAAGTTGGGTAGAGAGAAGGAAACGACACGAGAACACGTTGCTATGAATGACCTGTGCATGCGCCTACGAAATTTATAATTCGTCTGTGGCATGCGTATATTTTGAGGTTCAGATTATCTGAGCCGATATTTAAATATGATATTTGAGAGTCAGCAATCCAAGCGATGCGACCAAGCTGAGAATAGATTGGTTGATATTGTAATGTTAGCCTTTTTTTTTTTATTCATTTGCAAATTTCTTTCTTTGCATTCCTACTGTTTTTTTGTTTCTCTTTGCATTTTTTTTTTCATTAGCGAATTTATTTATTTGCATTTTTTTCCTTACTTTTATTTGCATATTTTTTTTTATGCACACACTGTACTTCATACACAGTACAAATTCCCTTTACGTCCATATACGCTTCAACCATGCATATTGTAACCATCATTGCTCTATGCGCTTGCTGCCAAGTGCTTAGATTTTCACAAAGTATGTAGGTGCATCGATGTACCAGCGATGACGAATTGTCGTTGCACTTGCATAGGTACATACATACACTTAGTCAGATACAGCATAGTGCATGGTGCAGTGCGGGTGCAATATGTATGGATGAAGTGTGTATGGACGAATTGGATGGATGTACTGGATCATCTGTACGGACGGAAAATGTGTGTGCGTGCATGTACATGGGTTAAATGGTTGAATTTACTGTGTGTATAGATGGAATGAGGTGGGTGAAATGGGTTGGATGGATGAACTGTACGCATACAGTGTATGAGTGAATTACATGGATTGGATGATATAGTTCATGGGAGGATATTTTGCGTTGGTATGCAACGCAAGGTATTCTGCGGTAGAAGGGACGAGGGAAGGAAAAAAAAATATTAAATGTTTTAACGGGAAAGTGGTCCGATTGTTCGGTTACGAGGTGAAAAGGAAGGCATGGTGGAATTTTTCGGGGAGTTCTTGGCCAACCTTTAACCGATCATCATGATCGTATATACAAACTTTAATATAAAGTTCCAATAATATAATTATTGTATTTATAAAAAGATTTATTAAGTTGTACAAAGGTGTACAGATAAGATTACAATTTCGCCGAGTGTCGTAAAAAATTATAAATCTTGTTCGACAAACGCTAAAAGCTTTTGGGTGCAAACCGTGAATTACCCGTAGTGCGAAAAGTTACGGTCCATCGTGCCAGTTCTGCAACCCTGTGTTTCTTTGTGCTCCGTTCGATCGTCACGATACAGTTCCATGAGGGAACAGCTAGATCGATACAGTGCTACGAAATCGAACCCGATTCTTTTGGAACGCGTGCTAACGATTCGCCCAATTGATCGCCTAGCTGTTGTTCCTTGTGTGAACGCTGCGATCAATATTGCTTTTATACCGATCGTCACGCAAACGTTTCTTGTGGAAACGTTAAGACCGAAGCAGCGTACAAGTTTATGTGGAGATTTGTGCCCACGTTTTGCCCGATCGATCGCCTAGATATCGTTCCTGGTGTGAACGCTGCGATCGATACTGCTTTTACATCGATCGCCACGAAACCGGTTTCTTTTGTGGAAACGTTACGATTGAATCATCGAGCAGTTAATTTGGAGATTTGTGCTCACATGTTGTCGAACCGATCGCTACGATACCGCCTAGATCGAGACAGTCTCCAATACCATCGCTTCAGTTGTTCCGAATTTGTGCTAAGGATATAGCTTTCGATCGCCACGAAACGGTGTCGCAGTGAATTTTGGCCAGTAACCGTTTTTTTTTATGTGGTGCCAATCGCACAGTTCATCCTGCGATCTTTTTAACGGTTTTTTTTTTGTCGTCACGAAACCGTTAACAAATGAGCCGTTGCTCGAAACCATCTTTACGGTTCATTTTGAGAAATTGTTGCGTCCGCTTTTTTTTTTGTTTTTTTTTTTTTCTTTCTTCGATCATCCGTTAGTGGTCAATACTGCTTTATTTACGCTTTTGCTGCTTGCCATCCTTTATGTATTTAAATTTAATTTTTGCCTTTTTTTGCTTTTTTTTTAAATATGGTGTAACAATTAAATTAAATAAAAAAAAAAAAATTAATTAAGCGGTCGTCATTACGAGGATAAATGCTACAAAAATAATAATAATAAAAAAAAAAACAATAATATTGAAGTGAGTGTGTTTCCCCCTCCGTTACGGCCGTAAGGATCAGGGTAAGTCCTCTGATTTATTATTTATCCCAAAAATTTATATTGCAAAAATGTCGTTCATGGTGACGCGCTCGTTTAGTTTGGTTTAATTTTGTTTTTGCTTATTTGCCCTATTTGAATGGCAATGTTCCATGTAAAAAAAACATAATGGTCGTATTAGTTATTGAATTATTGTAATAAACGACATAATGTTTTAAAACGAAAAAAAGTGTCTTTTCCTAAAGGAAAACCACCTCCTGTTTCTTTCCCCAACAGAATGAAATGATCGCGTAAATTATTATTGTTTTGGGGGTCCTCAAATTCGGCCATGGACCATTGGCAGTGGAATGGGTGTAGATGGCCAGAGTCCCGTCCATCTGGGCTCAAAAATCCAAGAATGAGTGAGTTGAGTGCATTTGTCAGTGATCTGCAGTTTTCTTTTTTAGCAGTTCATTATTTTTTCGTTGTTTGAATTATTTTTGCTCGGCATGATAGGAACTGTGTTTCATTTTATTTGATTTGGTACGCGATTGATGGATATTTGTTTATAACGACTGGTAATGCAATCTTGAAGGCCAAAAGAACCTCCCCACGTACTGAACTGAGCAAGACAAGCGCGTACCGACGCCTTCTAGAGCCAACTTGAAAAAAATTGGAGTCAGGGTCGTTATTACAATATTTTTATTCCAAATTGCATACTTAGTTACAATAGAGAATAATTATTTTTTACCTTGATGCATTGACTCGTAAATATAAATTATTTCAATGAAAAACTACTAGCAACTGAGCTGAGCGGAGTGGGTCGCTCGAACCACTTGGGTAAGTCAAATTCTTCCTATTCGGGTTTCGTTTTGTGCAATAAGAAAGATATACACACTTTTCTCCGTACATTTGTTTAGTGGCAAGCAAGTGTTACAGCATATACAAGTGGACAAAGTTGGGTAGAGAGAAGGAAACGACAAGAGAACACGTTGCTGTGAATGACCTGTGCATGCGCCTACGAAATGTATAATTCGTCTGTGGCATGCGTATATTTTGAGGTTCAGATTATCTGAGCCGATATTTAAATATGATATTGGAGAGTCAGCAATCCAAGCGATGCGACCAAGCTGAGAATAGATTGGTTGATATTTTTATTCCAAATTGCATACTTAGTTACAATAGAGAATAATTATTTTTTACCTTGATGCATTGACTGTTGGATATTTACGATATTTATGATCGTAAAAATAATGCATCCACAGCCACTTAAGTTTCTAAACAAAAATTAAATCGTTCTTTTCATGATTGTACGTATTAAGATACAATGAAACATATTGATCGAGATTTTTGTTTATATAGCTATGTTAAAGTTTAATGCGTAGTTTGAGGTTCACAATTTGTATATGTATACTTAGATACTTTTCCTGCATGGCTATAAGATTATCAAAGAGCTATAGTTTAGTTCTTGAGCTGAGCTTCGAGAAGAAAGAATAAAGTTTTGAGATTAACATAAAACAAAATAAAGTGTTTCATTTAAATTAAAGAAGTGTACTAAATTTCTAACATTGACTCGTAAATATAAATTATTTCAATGAAAAACTACTAGCAACTGAGCTAAGCGGAGTGGATCGCTCGAACCACTTGGGTAAGTCAAATTCTTCCTATTCGGATTTCTTTTTGTGCAATAAGAAAGATATACACACTTTTCTCCGTACTTTTTTTTTAGTGGCAAGCAAGTGTTACAGCTTATACAAGTGGACAAAGTTGGGTAGAGAGAAGGAAACGACACGAGAACACGTTGCTGTGAATGACCTGTGCATGCGCCTACGAAATTTATAATTCGTCTGTGGCATCCGTATATTTTGAGGTTCAGATTATCTGAGCCGATATTTAAATATGATATTTGAGAGTCAGCAATCCAAGCGATGCGATCAAGCTGAGAATAGATTGGTTGATATTTTTATTCCAAATTGCATACTTAGTTACAATAGAGAATATTTTACCTTGATGCATTGACTCCTAAATATAAATTATTTCAATGAAAAACTACTAGCAACTGAGCTGAGCGGAGTGGATCGCTCGAACCACTTGGGTAAGTCAAATTCTTCCTATTCGGGTTTCTTTTTGTGCAATAAGAAAGATATACACACTTTTCTCCGTACGTTTCTTTAGTGGCAAGCAAGTGTTACAGCATATACAAGTGGACAAAGTTGGGTAGAGAGAAGGAAACGACACGAGAACACGTTGCTGTGAATGACCTGTGCATGCGCCTACGAAATTTATAATTCGTCTGTGGCATGCGTATATTTTGAGGTTCAGATTATCTGAGCCGATATTTAAATATGATATTTGAGAGTAAGCAATCCAAGCGATGCGACCAAGCTGAGAATAAATTGGCTGATATTTTTATTCCAAATTGCATACTTAGTTACAATAGAGAATAATTATTTTTTACCTTGATGCATTGACTCGTAAATATAAATTATTTCAATGAAAAACTACTAGCAACTGAGCTGAGCGGAGTGGATAGCTCGAACCACTTGGGTAAGTCAAATTCTTCCTATTCGGGTTTCTTTTTGTGCAATAAGAAAGATATACACACTTTTCTCCGTACATTTGTTTAGTGGCAAGCAAGTGTTACAGCATATACAAGTGGACAAAGTTGGGTAGAGAGAAGGAAACGACACGAGAACACGTTGCTGTGAATGACATGTGTATGCGCCTACGAAATTTATAATTCGTTTGTGGCATGCGTATATTTTGACGTTCAGATATCTGAGCTGATATTTAAATATGATATTTGAGAGTCAGCAATCCAAGCGATGCGATCAAGCTGAGAATAGATTGGTTGATATTTTTATTCCAAAATTGCATACTTAGTTACAATAGAGAATAATTATGTTGTGCTTTCTCCTCCTTTTAAACACTGCGTGAGGAGAAGTTTATTCTTAAATTTAATAGTGAAATATGCATTTACTAGTAATATTACATTTAACTCTGTTCCATAAAATAATAAAATAAAAAGTTAATAATCAAAAATCAAAAAAATATTAGTACATTTTATCAATAATTTTTATGCAATCAGAAAAGCAGGATATTTAGGTTGTTATGAAGATTTTGGTGTCAAAATGAAAAGTCTCTATTGGAGACTATAATTAATATAGATATGAGTTTTACGGTCATAAACATGGAGTTTCTAAAAAAACACCTTCTTTGTTAGTCCGTTCGGGCATTTTACTCCCTCCATAACTTTTGACAGATTAAAGGAAGTTCAAATTTTGCACATGTGATTTTTGTAAGAAGCTCTTCCTGCATGTTGCGACCAATTTATTCCATACCTTCTCTAAATTTGCATTTATGCGATCCCGTCTAGACAGTTGAAGATTTTTCAATTTACAGTGTAGTACATATATCATATATCTCTGGTAGTACTAAACATGTTTGGTGAAAACGGTAAGCAACGCAAAAAAAAAAAAAAGAGAAGTGGCAGCTGTTAGAAAAATCGGGTCAGATCTTTTTCTTCCGGCGCCATGACGCCCACGCGAAAATTGTATTCGGACGAAATCTTTGAAATCATTTATATTAAATAAATATATTTTACAATAGTATAGTATTGTTTCTTGACATGCCGTGGCAAGAAGCATAGCAAAAATTAGCCAAAAACTAAGGCCCGTATTTATAAACTCGTCTCCTTGAGTTTCGCCTTAAATCAAGGATGCAATGACTCGTAAATATAAAGAATTTCAATGAAGAACTACTGGAAATGACATTTAATTTTTTTTGGATTTCAGCATACTTGACTAAAGGTCGCCTTGAGTTAAGGTATGTTTATAAATACAAAAGGGCCTAAAAGTATAAATTTCGGTATCAAAACCAATTTTTCGATAGTTTTTTTTTCATTAGTTGTAAGTTAGCAAAATATACGTATAAAAACATGACTGATTTTATGGATAAATTTTTCTCATAATAGATCGCATAACTTACGTTTCTGCGAGGTCTTTGATAAACATAGTACAAATCCGAAACGAGTACTGGATAACTCCTAGCCGTATAGCCGTAAAGGGTACAACCATGGGTGATAATCCTAGTTCTTAATACCCTAAATCTGCATCCTCAGCATGATAACATGCAGAAAAATAGGAGACATCCACGAGCCGTGGAATATCATCGCTCCAACAATATGTCTGACCGTTCCAATCACAATGGCGATAGTGCTGTAAACATGATTGACCCCGAAGCCATAAACTCCACCCAGATATGGAATCTTTCCATCGCTGCTGGTGACCAGCTTTCTTGCCCGCCGATAGAAACCAACCATAAGTATCAATTCTTTCCAAATATCCTTTTTAATCCTGAGGATTCTTTTGTCTTTACTATGAATTATAATTCGGTGATCGTAGATATTTTAATTGACTGTTTAACTTCCATACACGAGCTTAATAGAAATATTTTGTCCCGTGCTATTTCAGCGATTGTAGACAAATAAACTGAGAGTCATAAACCAAAGGTCTGACATTGATAAGACAAACCAAAGCATTCATAATGATTCAATATTCTAATGATAAGGATACATTGATGAATTATCAGGTTGCTTTCTCTTGTGTTATCAATGTTCAAAAGTACTCTTGTTTTAAGATAACTCTATCTCGAATTCTCAGCAACAAACTCCATGACGGAAACTAATATTTAAGGTGATTTCAAACTATTGTAGAACGGAGTTGTAATTTAGAATTGGGGAAAGAAACACAAGATAAAAATAAAAGTTTTAAATAGATCAGATCGTCTTTCCGTTTTTCTCGAGTTGTTTTCGGGCATTATATTTTGAGGGATTACTATTATTACCCTACATACACTCTATATATCATACCGTCTCGTAACCAACTAGACATCCATCACAAGAATGATGGTGACAGAGTAATTAAACTCCTTCAATATTGTCTGATATATGATCCGCTACAATATGCACCTACAATACATGCGGCACATTTACATGCCGTCATATCATATAGGCATGCCAGTCAAATGATTTTTAAGTGTGGAAAGTTTCCCTCACACTGCAAAACTTGCTTAATGAATATTGTTAGCAAATACACGGGGCACGATGCGCCGTTACTGATTCCGACTGGGAATCAGTCAGTCAGCAGGCGAACATCTACGAACACGGTGTGTTCGGTAGGCGAAGGGCGATGACGGACAGGCGACGACATGAAAGGGCGATCTAACACACTTCAATCCTAGCGCGTGAAGTAAGCGGACGTGTCTGTTCTGTATCAAGTGGACTATAAGTGAATATCTGGCGGACATTGTTTGGTGTGAAATCCAAAAATCCAATTATGGTGTTTTCTTTGTAAAGTAGAAAAAAATAGGTATCAAAAAGATTTTTCAGGTGTAACAAATTCAGAAGTGGGATAGACCTATCGCGAGTGATATTTTTGGCGTGTTACGAAGGCGAAACGGTACTTTCGCAAAAAGAAAAACGTGTTGTGTTGATTTGTGGGCGAAACGTTCTCGGCGAGGGGTGTCTCTGGCGTGTAGATTGTGTCGGGCGTGAGCGAGACGGACTGCGTGTCAACAGGAAAGATCTTGTTTTGGTTTTATGTCAATGGTGATAGGCAAGTGTCTGCATTGAAAACGTAGCAGACTCTGTGGACAAGAAAAATCGTGTTCGCGTAAATTTGTTTTTGTGACAACTCAGTCCAAGGCGTGTGAATTGTTTTCGGTTGTGAACTGTGTCACATTAACGTAACCAGAAGGATCTTTTTCGGGCGGATTGGTGAAATTTGTTGGTAGTGACTAGGCGTATATTGTTGGATATTTATGAGATTTCAATCATAAAATGCACTGCACCACATATCCACTTGAGAATATAAACAAAAATTTAATCGTTCTTTGTAGTATTGAATTCAGATACAATGCTACATACAGAGGACCAAGTTTTTTTTATAGATGAAAGATGACTATCGCTAGTCATAAAGTATAATTTATAATTATTCTGATACTTAGATACATATACACATATACACATAGAGTTCATGGTCCGCGAGTTCAAGTTCAGTTGTTAGTTCTTGAGCAAAGCTCGATGAATAAAGATTAAATTAAAATAAAGAAAAGTACTATTACAAAGAAAGTGTTTCATTTACATAACTGAAAAATATTAGATTTCCAATATATATCGGGGCTACAAGAAATATTTAATCGGGCGTATTGTGTTGAAAGAAAAATAGTGGAGTATGGCGGACAATGAGGATGTTGTTAGGATGGACGTGTCGGGCGAGGATTTCGAAAAGACGGGTGATATTGCGAGTGGCGTTGTAAGAGAAATCGTAGATAGGGTGAGTGGCGATTGTGCTTTGGCGGGTGTCGAGTCGGGTGGTTTGGCGTCTGAGGCGGTGAGCACTAGGGCGAGTGCGAGTGTGGACGCACTGTTGAATGAGTTAATGGAGGGCGGTTTGGAGGCGAAAATCCGAGACGCTATTAAAAAGCAATCAGAGTTGCATACAGATGCTAGCAAATTTGGGTTAGGCGGGATCTTATTTCAAAAGCAACGGTCTGGTGAAATGAAACCGGTATCATATTTTAGCAGAACCACGACGGCTCCTGAGCATAGCTATGAGTTGGAGACAATGGCGGTAGTAGAATCAATTAAACACCTCCGGGTTTATTTGGCGGGCATACATTTTAAGGTGATCACTGACTGTTCGGCAGTAAGGTCTACATTGCTCAAACGAGATTTGGTGGCTGGCGATCCAGGAGTATGACATGACTATTGAGTATTGGCCAGGCGATAAAATGAGACATGTTGATGCATTGAGTAGGAATCCTGTTATGATTGTTGGAATGGGCGACGCCGATTGGTTTTTAACAGTTCAGTTGCAAGATCCAGGTACTCAGGAGCTTGTGACTGCGTTAAAAACTAGGACAGCAAGCTTAGACACTCGTAAGAGTTTTCGACTAAAATATGGGCGTTTGTATAGAATTACAACCAATGGCGACAGGCTGTATGTTCCTAAAATGGCGAGGTTTAATGTGGCGAGGAAGCATCATGACGAAGTAGGGCATCCTGGGGTTGAAACGTGTTTGGCGTTAATTGGCGAGTGTTTTTGGTTCCGTAAAATGAGGCGTTTTGTGACAAAATATGTAAAGTCATGCATGAAGTGTGCGTTCGCAAAGGGAAATTACGGCAAAGGCGAAGGCGACCTATCCCAATGGATACAATTCATGTGGATCATGTGGGTCCGTTTATGAGAACAACAACAGGGTATTCCTATTTACTTATGGTAGTGGATGGATTCACGAAGTTTATATGGGCGAAACCCACTAAGGCATTGAGATCGAATGAAACTGTTGATCGACTTAGAGAAATTTTCCCTGAGTTTGGATATCCCCGACACATTGTAATTGATCGAGGGCTGGCGTTTACAAGTAAGTTCTTTCAGGAGTTTTTGGCGGAAAAGGCGATTAGACATTCACTTAACTCTATTGCTACCCCAAGGGCGAATGGACAGGTGGAAAGACAAAATCGTACCATCATTGAGGCGATAACAGCTAGTGCAGTGGATGAGAGTAGGTGGGACAGGTGTTTACTCGAAGTTTTATGGGGAATGAATCATACGGTGAATGCGTCAACTCAATTCTCTCCGTTTGAATTAATGTTTTCTCATAAGGCGGGCGCTTTTGTAGATTTGGTGGAAAATTCGGGTGGATCGGATGAACAGGCGGGTGAAGAGGCGAGGCGAGATGGTCCAGGCGAGGCGGAATGTCATATCGAACAGGCGAAAAGTGATCACTCTAATAAAAAGGCGATAGGCGTAAAGATAGTACTGCATTAAGGCGATTGGCGAATATTAGGGATACTAGTGTCGATGCAACTGAATTGGTGGGTGACGATTCATTCAATTCTGGGCTCATGACTAGTTCTGGTGTTGCTGCAACTGGGTCTCAGTGTGACGATGCTGACGATCTTGGGCACATAGCCAGAGAGAGACTAGTTCTGGTGTTGCTGCAACTGGGTCTCAGTGTGACGATGCTGACGATCTTGGGCACATAGCCAGAGAGATGCGCGAATATGAACAGCAATCAGTTAATGAAAGGCGAACTGATGGCGACAGGGTAGAACAACTTGGCGTAAGGCGAAAGCGGGCGTATGACCACATAAACAAAACTGCACAGCAGATGAAGGCGAGATATGGCAAAAGGTTGCAACCGAATATAAAATAGGCGATTTGGTGTTATGGCGGCATGCATCTACAAATGTGGCGGACAAGGGCGTTAATAGAAAATTGGCGAATAAATTTGATGGACCATATCGTGTTAGTCGTAGGTTTAATAATGATAGGTATCGAATTGAGTCTATTAAAGGCGTAAGGGGGTACAAACGTTTTCAGGCGAAAGTGGCGGTTGATTCATTGCGGCGATATGTGAGCGCAATTTTTCTTTACGTGTACGAGATTCCAGACCAAATAGTAAATTTCTTTCACATCCAAATGACATTATAAATGTAGACACTAATTGTAGCAGAAGTTAGTAAGTATATTAGTAAGTAAGCTAGTACGCAGGTTAGCAGGAGACAGGCCCGGTTTAGGGGCCGGGCGAACCGGGCAACTGCCCGGGGCGCCATCATGCCGAGGGCGGCACTAACATCCCTAAAATTTCTATATTATCAAATATTACATGGAAATCTTTGAGCCGCATCCCCACTCATAAATGTGACTGCACGCCACTGTGTTGCATGCTAGACAACATTAAATTTAAAAATGCAGAACTCCGTGCTACAGCGAGGCTATGCAGCGTAGAGCTATATTTATACACATTTCGATAGAAAACCGGTTTTGTATGCTTCTGCTGTTTGTACTTCATCAGTTGGGTTCTAGTTTTAGTTGGTGTTAATAACGTTTCACGTGAGTTTTGTTTTTACCATCGCCAACATGTTATCAAAAAATAAGCGATTGAAACTATCAGGTTCAATGTATAGAAAAAAACAAAAGACTCGCGCTGAGGAAGATAAAGTGTTATCAAGTGCATTTACAAATTATCTGCGAAAAGCGAATTCTGGAAGAGATAACAGTGAAGGTGTGATAGATGGTAAGTAGACATTTTCATTCCAGTTTTGTCGTTAATGGAAATTTTCCGACGAAGTGAATTCAAAGTAATAGATTTGTTTGCGGTTATAGATAGACAAGTTGCTATACATATGTGCTTTTTTTCAAAGAACGCGAAAAAATTTTCATCTAATCTATGGACGTCGAGTCACTTTCTATAGAACTCACAACACTCAGAATTCTAAGCAACGTCTATTGATGTTGTGCCGCATCACATCACTTAAAATTAGACGTCTATAGACGTTTGTTTTGTCCGTAAACGTGTTAAAAGGAGTATTAGTTTCTAATAGTTTGAGTAAATATTTTTATTTTGGGTAATGTAATATCGGCAGCTACGGAAAAAAGTATCGTAGGAAACGACACAAACTATTAAATTAGCTGCTAAATTGTTCTTTGAATTTACATGACGAAGCAGATACCTTTAAAATTATCCTTCTTTCTATTAGGTGATTCAACAGGCGGCGCCACTATTCCAGAGAAAAGTATTTCTATAAAAGAGAATCTTTCTCAAAATGAAGATACCCGTTCCGAAGAACTTCAAGACGCAGCTAATGAAAGTGAGGTGACCGAAACTGAGCTCACGACCGATCCTGCATCTTGGCCTAAAATCACTGACGCAGTTCGGATAGCTCTGGTATTGAAAGGGCCTGTAAATCCAAATTGCAATGATCAAATTCAGTACCCAAACAACGATTCAAACCGTCGATTCAGGCCAGGCTGTGTTACAAGAAAACTGAAAAATGGAGAAGAGGTCAAAAGAAGCTGGCTGGTATATTCCCACAAAAGCGATTCTGTTTTTTGTTTTTGCTGCAAGTTATTTAGCAAAGTACGAATTTCGCTTACATCTGCCGGATTTAACGACTGGAAACATCTACATGAAACATTAAGGACACACGAAATAAGTCCAGCACATATACATGCTTCAGTTGATTGGGTAGAAATGAGTAATAGATTGCGCATGGATAAAACGATTGATAGCGAGAATCAGTCTATTATTCAATCTGAAATTCGTCACTGGCAGGCAGTTTTAAAAAGATTAATAGCGATTGTTATGTTTCTTGGCGAGCAGAATTTGGCATTCAGAGGCTCCTCGGATAAATTGTACGAAAAAGGGAACGGAAATTATCTGAAATTAGTTGAACTTCTTTCTCAGTTCGACGAGGTTCTAGCTGAACACGTGCGTAGAGTAATGAACAAAGAAACCCACGTACATTATATGAGTAAAGATATTCAAAATGAATTGATCCAACTACTCGCAGACGAAATTCAGGCTAAAATACTTACACTTTTGCGTTCCGCTAAATACTATTCCATTATTGTGGATTGCACTCAAGATGTGAGCAAAATAGAACAAATGTCAATAGTGTTCCGATTCGTTACCATCAGCGAGGATAATGACGTTAAAATATGTGAACATTTTTATAAATTTCTTCCAGTTGAAAAAACTGACAGCGAAACACTTACAACATATATAATTGATGAATTGGCAAGAAATGCAATTCCAATTGAAGATATGCGGGGACAAGGCTACGACAATGGGGCCAACATGAAGGGCAAACATTCTGGAGTTCAGAAAAGAATTTTAAATGTGAACTGTCGGGCATTTTTTGTACCTTGCTATGCCCACACACTCAACTTGGTCGTTAATGATGCAGCAAAATCTTCAAAGCAAGGTGCTGACTTTTTTACATTGATTCAGGCAATCTACAACTTTTTAAGTGCATCTACTCGTCGTTGGGCTATTTTAAAGAGAGTTTTAGGTAAAAAGTTAACCGTTAAACCACTTAGCGAAACCAGGTGGGAAAGCAGAATCGATGCTGTTCGTCCGTTCCGTTATGCATCCGGGGAAATTTATGACGTTCTATTTGAAATTAATGAAGATAATTCATTCGATGTTGAGTGTAGATGCATCGCGGAGTCTCTGGCTGCAAAAATGAAAAATATAGCATTTTGTTGTTTCACTGTATTTTGGTATAAAATTTTATATCAAATTATTTTGTTCGCAAATCATTGCAAGGAGTTGAGCTATCGGTATCCGAGGCTGTTCAAAACCTGGACAAAACTTTAAACTTTTTACAAAATCTTCGCTCAGATGAAAGTTTTGATGATGTATGTGAAGAGGCTATGTTGCTGGCAGATGATCTTGATGCCGAAAAAACATTTATTCAGTCGAAATATATTCGGCAAAGAAAAAAGAAACAGATGTTTTCGTATGAAGCACGAGATGAACCAATTGAAGACCCGAAAAAAAAATTTAAAGTTGAGTGTTTTTTTGCTATTTTGGATGCTACTATAAGTTCTCTTCAAGAAAGGTATGTTCAATTAGATAGCCATTCAAGCCTTTTCGGATTCTTGTATAATATCGGTACAATTGCGACAGAATTCGAAAAAAATAAAATTGCCTTAATGCGTCATTGCAAAGATTTGGCTACAGCATTAACACATAATGAAGCCTCAGATGTAGATGCGTTTGAATTGTGTGATGAATTATTAGCTGTATCAAAATTGATTGAGCCAAATACACCACCTGCCGAAATCCTGAAATTTATTGCAAGAAATAAGTATTTCGCTCCCAACGTCGCTATCTGCCTACGAATATTGTTAACACTGCCTGTAACAGTAGCAAGTGGTGAAAGAAGTTTTTCGAAGCTGAAATTAATTAAAAATTACCTTCGCTCAACAATGGCTGAAACCAGACTCACGGGTATTTCGCTATTGTCGATAGAGAATGAATTGGCAAAAACATTGGACTACGAAAATCTGATACGAAGCTTCGCAGAAAAAAAAGCGCGCAGAGTCTATTTTTAATTTACTCTATTGCAAATGAAGTTCTTAATGCTTATGAAGCACTGTTGTTAAGCAAATAAAAATGTATATTTATAATATAAACGTATGTGTATAAATTATGTTTGAAATTTTTCGAATCAAAATAGGAGAAGGAGGGGCGGCGTGAAAAATGGTTTGCCCGGGGCGGCAAATAGGCACGCGCCGGGCCTGGCAGGAGATAAGAAATATGCAGTGTGACAGTTGGTCGAGGATAAGAGTCATTCGTGACTAGAGATAAATACATGCATTTTATACTATATTGTAACAATAAATAAGTACATTATTGAATAGTGCATTTTACAAATAGTACATGGCGCAACCGGTAATTCATTGTCTCAAGTATTAAACTTTATGGGAAAGGCAAAATTTAAAATTCCCGAGTACACCACCACCACCCGGACACCAAAAATTAATATTGTGAGACCCATTGAAAAATTGAAAGTGGACGGGAATATTGGAGACGATTCAAGCAGTGTTTTGATATATTTTATGTTGCTGCTGAACTATAAAAGAAAAACACAGCCAGTGCAAGTGGCAATTTTTTGTAACGCACTTGGTCCAGAGGGACTAGAATTATACAATAGTCTTAACCTAAAAAAGTAAGAATCTGAAAATTAGGAAATTTTTTTTAGAGGCACCGGAAAAAGTTGGCAAGCCAAAAATAAATGAAGTGCACGAATCGTATAAGTTTCACAATCGTAGTCAAAGAGACGGTGAGCCGTTTGATAAGTTTGTGATTGAGTTAAAGTCACTAATTAAAAACTGTGGTTTCAAAGATTCTGATTGAATGTCAAGAGACATGATTGTCATTGGAATAAATGATCCCAACTTTCAGAAGCGCCTTCTCGAAACAGACGATTTAACATTAAGCAGAGCAATAGAGATTGCCCGAGCAGCAGAGGCGACAACGAAGCAGAGTGGAGTAATGAGAAGCCAGGCATCACATCAACAAGCTGAATTCCATTTGGTATCGAATTCTCCAGAAGCTAAGTATATTAAAAAAATTAATAATAATAATTTGTAATGAAGCACGACCGCGACGCACGTTCCTTCCGCAACTTTCCAGTGCTCGAATCAATTGCTTCAACATTTGCTTAATGTGTATTTAGTTTGGCCCACCAACCAAACAAAAAAATGTTGTGTACCACTGTACACTTTCATCGCTACACAGCAACAGCGAAGCAATTGATCTGAGAACTGGAATGTACAGTTAGCGGATCGAATGATTCGTAGTGGCGACTGCTGATTGGTTGGGATGTTTCGAAAAGTGGTCGAGACGATCCAACAAGTGAGTCGTCGTTATCGTCTTGTCGTGAATGGTTGTTTGCCGGAGAAATAGTGTGAAGTGCAAAAGAGTTGTGCAGCTGAGAATTGGGAAAAAGGATTTGAATTTGCCGATTTGCGGGATAGTGAAGGTCTTCAGCACTTTTATTCCTTTGGTTTTCTGATGGCAATCACAATCGTTACATCAAGCACGAGTTTTTCTTCTCTTTCGTCCGGAAGCGCCGCGATTTTGATTTTTGACCAGAAAAAAAAACGTTTCTCGCTTGAGTGGTGCCTCTGCTGCTTTTCCCCTTTTTTGATGTGAAAATTTCGAAACACAAAGAACGTGCCACCGGGTCGTGATTAGTGTCATTGAAATTGACGGTGTTTCTTGGGCCATTTGGATATTTTCTTGGCGCCTGAAGAAATTTTTTTAATTATTATTCATTTGGGTTATTTCTTTGACGAAACTTGTTGGGTGAGGAAATGGAGAAAGTAGGTCCCCCAATAATTCTTCTGGAACCCGAGTCTGCCCTCCCCCCAATTTTAGAAAAACTCCCCGAATCTTACCTTCTCAAGAAGAGGGGAACAGCCACACATGTGCTCCTCAATACCCGCGAGGACTATGACCATGCGAAGAAAGTGCTGCAAGACGGCAAACAACAATTCTTCACCTTCACTCCAAAGAAGTCACGCCCCATTAAAATGGTGTTAAGAGGTCTACACTCGTATCACCAACCACCTGCCATTCTGACTGCCCTGCATCTTGCAGGTATACCTGAAGCGGTTGAAGTACGAAAGTACGAAACCCGCCGCTCTCAGAGAGAAGGAAGAGATCTTGGCCTCATTTCAGGCGGATTTTAACATTTCACGCCTCCGTCATACATCTTCCCTCCTGCGAAGCTCTGTGTCTTTCGAGCACATAAAGAATAGAGACATTACGCAGTGCAAAAACTGCCAACGTGTCGGACACGCAGCCATCAACTGCTGCCTTCCATACAGGTGTGTAAAATGCACACTGACTCACTTGCCAGGCCAATGCCAGAAAAAGGCAGAAGAGAAGCCCTCGTGCATCAACTGTGGCCAAGACCATCCGGCCAACTACCGCAACTGCCCAATTTTCGTCAAAAGACAAAAACCTACCACCCAATCACGCCCTTCTCCACCCCTAAGAAATAGCAGAGTGTCCCCGGGAACCTCATATGCTTCAGCTGCTCAACACGGCTACAATCTCAACAACCAAGTACAATCGTTATTCAATTGTGATATCACCCACCTCGAAAACGAGATCCGAAACTTTCTTCCAACGATGAACTCCTGCACGGACCCCATTGAACAAGGGCTACAAATGGTAGCATTCCTCTCAAAAATAGCTAATTATGGATATTAAAATCCTACAGCTGAACGCTTTCTCCATAGTTAGTAGAGCGAAAAGAGAAGCTCTAAATCTTTTCCTTAAGACCCATTCACCTGATATTCTTCTCCTATGTGAGACTCACCTCAACCCCGGAAACCGGGTTCGTTTCGAGGGCTATAGTTTTATTAGGACTGACCGTTTGTCCACCCGAAGCGGTGGGACCGGCATCCTTATAAAAAATAACATTGCCTTCAAGCAACTATACGCGCAGATCCCGTCAATTACCCATCTCAGCCCCACGTTCGCTCTGATTGAGTCCGAAGACTCCACACATAATATTCAACCCCATCACAGCACCATACCTGGAATCCGTTAATAGCATTTCTAACCATGACGCGATTCAGCTCAAAATTCATATGAGCAGAAGGCCTCCACGGCCGCCCCTAAAAAGAACCCCAGATTTGAAGAGAACAAATTGGAGTTCGCTCAATCGCGATCTCCAACATATTTTAACTTCGACCTCGTGTCACACACCTCGAATTTCTAGTGATGAAATAGATTCGATGGTCTCGAACTATACCAATGCGATTCACTCCGTCTCCGAGCGGCACATCCCCTTCCGACCTCTTAACTACAAGAACTTAGTTACATTACCACCTGAAATCTTATCGAAAATCAAAAAGAAGCAGACTCTTCGAAGGAGACTAGTCCGTAATCGCTTTTCTCCCATGGCACAGTCTCTGATTAACGAGATTAGGGACCTCACGACAGAAATCAAGACTGGCATTGACACCATCTATGATAATCACATGGAAAACATATTAAGGAACGTCTCTAGCCAGAAGGATTTATTTCGTGAGGTCCGCAGATCTAACTCGGATGACAATAGAGAGTCTAGTGAGATTATTCTCATTGGACAAAACTGTGACATGGAAGAAAAAGCAAACATTCTAGCATCTCACTTCAGAAACGCCCCAAACACCGATGACCCCTCTTCACCAGAGCCAGATCTTGTTAGAGTTATTTCTCGGGTAGCAGCCCAAATAAGATCTACTACAGATCAACCGCCAATATCAAACGAATACCTACAATCAATTCCAGTACCTGATCACCTGTTAACTACAACAGATCCGATCCATTTCACTTCACCAGAGAATATTATGAGCATCATCAAATCACGCAACAACAAGAAATCATCTGGCAATGATAAAATCAACAACATTATCCTTAAAAAATGCAATAGAACCATTAGTCCCTTCTTAACTATATTATTTAATCACTGTCTGCGTAATTCTTATTTCCCAATAGCATGGATAGCATGTCTGGTGTTGCGGGTCTAGTTTCCCGGTCTGTGGTGTCCCATACCCTGTTGACGCTAGTCGTTTTGCCCCTTGTGTTTTCTCGTGGATAAAAACGTTGTAATCGTTGTGCAAATTGCTCGCATCGTGGGTGATTTTTTTTTGTGCACGACCGCGAAGAAACATTTAACCCCAGGCGGCGTGCGAAAATTCGCAAACAAAATAAAAGAAAAGAAAATAAGCAAATGTTACAAATGGCGCCCAACAACGTGGGGCCCAAACGCCTTCTTCGGTCGACTTGGTTGACCAAGGGAAATCAGACCAACGAGAGTTCCCTTATTCGTAGCCCCACAGCCGGATTGGTCAGCTGTCGAGGCCCATCCTCACTCTGTACTTCACGTACTAGGGATTTACCCAGTCCGGCCCAATTTTTTTCCTTCATTTCAATTCCCTTCCTAACCATTAAAATTCCCATCCTGTTAACGTAGCTTATCCCATCCCCTCCTATCCCAATACAGGCAGTGTCTACGACGTGGTGTTGTTTTTTTATGCTTTTGCATAGTGGCTAATATGCCTGATGAAAGAAACTTCATGGAATTGCTGACATCGGGATTCATTCCGATGTTCACACCGGGTTTCTGGGACGGTTTACCACCTTAATGTGTACAATGACCTCTTTTAGGTAAAAATTCTCAACAAGTCGGAGGATTGAACTCATCCATGCTCTGTAGCGTCGTAAGGGAAGGGAAAGGTGTGAGAGAATTGCGGGTGTATGGTGTTTACGCTGTACCCCGACTCTCACATTCGGAACCTATACCGTACGATTAACAGAGTATGGATGATGACATTCCGCTGTACTATCCCCTTGCAATTTTGTATTTATGCTGCATTCGAACGACGAGACATACGTGAAAAATTTTTAAAACATGAAAATTCTAACATCCTTTCCAACTCTCGAATGCGAGGCCAGAGGGAGGGGAAGGGAAGCAAAAATTAATCGCGTAGCTATATCGTATTGTGCAACGAATTATCTTTATCGCGTCTATACCTTAATTGCGACAACTAATTATCTTTAGTGAGTATCTATAACGTACCTTTATCGAATTATCTTTATTATACCTATTTAGATCCGTATTTCAGTATATACACTATGCCTTTGAGGCATTCGCCGCCGAGCCAAGAGGCTATCCCGAAACGGGTGACTCGGGCGACGGCCCAATTGAATCCAAACGCCACGGAGTACCCGAACTTTACAACCAGAGGTGGGCAACAGGTGGAAGGAGAGTCTGCTGAGGGACAATTGCAGTTCCCTCCTCCGCCAGGCCCATAACAAGTGGACGCACAGCTGTCCCAGAATCTAGATCAGGGAGCGGCAAGCCTGGACCTTTCGGCTCGGACGACGGAAAACAACACCATAGAAAAGCAGGATAGGGCACGCCATGACGGACGGCATTCCTACCCCGGTTGGGGTCTGCCGCCCCAAGGGATGGGATGGCGACCGCAACCAAATAGACCCACGTGGCAGGGACACCCTCCGCCTCCATGGTTGGGTCAACAACCGCCACCATGGTGGGGCGAACAGCCGCCAGAGTGGTGGCGCCAGCAGCAGGAACTCCAGCCGCAGCCAAATCCAGAGACGGCCCCGCCGCGACAACAAGACGTCCCTTCTGCGAGCCCCGAAATGCTACACCGGACAGACCGGAAGTCAGTCTGCCTAGGCCACTGCGATCAGCCATAGGGGAACTAGTTCCGCATGGGTTGGAAGAAGTGGTGCAGCGAGCCGTCGAGGTGGAGTGCGCTAGGCGTTTAGCAGCAATGGGCGCAGAAGAGACCCCGCGCGCATCGATTCAACGAACCGACAACGAACCACCCCAAAGCCGCTCTTCTGTGTCCGTCGCGATGATACAACCGCATCAGGTCCACCGTTCAATTTCCGAATGGGGGCTGAAGTTTGGTGGAACTGCCGTTGATGCCTTCATCCGGCAAATCGAACTTTTTACGAACCGTACATTGGGAGGCAATTTCGAATACATCTGGTTGTATGCCCACCTCTTCTTCGCGGGGGACACAGCAGAGTGGTTCCGAGAGTTCGCGGCCAGTTCGCGAAACCAATACACGTGGCGGACTCTAAAAGAGGCACTTCGCCGACAGTACGCCGACCCATATGATGACGACGATCTAATGGAAATGATGAGGAGGCATTTCCAAAAGGAAGGGCAAACCTTCGATGCCTTTCTTAAAGAGATCCGTCAATTAAACAACAGAATGCGAGATCCTCTCTCGGACCGTGAATTGACGAGAATGGTGAAGAGGAACCTAAGGGAGGACCTTAGCAGACCGATTCACCGTGAACGATTCGTCAATTTGCTAGAGCTCCGAGAGGCTGTGCGAGAAATTAAACACTTTGACGAGAGGATGAAGTCCCGAGGATCCTCTTCCCATTCCCGTCAATTCACGCGCTCGAGGGTTGCAGAAGTAGATCGGGCTCCTACGGGTGTAGCACTCGATCAGTCGGAGATAGCAGCAGTTCCAATTGTTGGAATTGTAAGAAGCCCGGCCACTCGTATGCTGACTGTCGGGAGACATTGCGAGTCTTCTGCTTTGGATGCGGATCATCCGGGGTGGTGAAGCCGCAATGTGAGCGCTGCAATCGGCCAAAAAACGATCTACGAAGGAGGCCTCAACATCAACAGAAGTTCTCCCAAGGGGTGCAGACAGACCCTTTGCCACCTCAGTAGCCGCACCGGATCCCTCACATTGGAAGCAGAAGGTTCCAATGCCTCAGCGACAGTTGGTTGTTAACATGGATAGAACCGCAACCTACACGAATGTGACCGATACACCTGATTTGTCTCTTAGCCCGGATTCGACTTATACCCCTGACTTACCTCTTCCACCGGATTTGTCTAACACACCTGTGTGGTGGCACGAGGTGCAAAGAAAAAAGGATTCTGTTGGAAGATCCCGCGTAGTACGGACGTTTTTTTTTGTCTCCACGAGGACGTCGACGACGATGTCCAAAGCGTGCGCAATTAAGACTTTTTTTTTGCGATTTTGTGTCGTTTGCTGCGTAACTACAAATGGGATTGTGGTGAAGTTACGTCGCGCGAGTGGTTGTCTGGTGTTGCGGGTCTAGTTTCCCGGTCTGTGGTGCCCCATACCCCGTTGACGCTAGTCGTTTTGCCCCTTGTGTTTTCTCGTGGATAAAAACGTTGTAATCGTTGTGCAAATTGCTCGCATCGTGGGTGATTTTTTTTTGTGCACGACCGCGCAGAAACATTTAACCCCAGGCGGCGAGCGAAAATTCGCAAACAAAATAAAAGAAAATAAGCAGAATGTTACACATTTTTGCGGAATATACGCTACTGTTCCGTTTTGGAACCCCATCCATTAACTCTTCTGTTCCAATTGAAAATTTTCAGAAGTTTGCCTCAGAAATTCCCGACTACCGACAGTCGAATTGACAAATGTGTAAGACCAAGGTTTGTCCTTATCAAATACTTGAGTAGAATCGTTGATGAAATGACCAATTCGGGGTACCTGTGTATGGAGACGCTCAGTGGTCATCGTAATATAAATAGATCTGCGTTTGTTTATACAACGCATATGTAGAACAAATGCTAGGAAGGATACATTTAGGTTAGATCACCGGACTCAATTCAGTCTGGATTTGACTTTAGAGTGCGGTGTACTAGTTGTGCTTATAGTTGAAGTGAATACCTACTGCTGTGTAGTGCCCAATTGGAATAGCAGAATTCGTAAGTAGTCTTACTGAGTAAATTAGTAGAATTCTATAACAGTGTAGCTAAAAAGGTAATACTCGTTATTGTCGGTAAATTTTGATTGTACCCAGTGACACCATCATCTTGTGAGGACGTGCCCTTGATGGTGGAGTCATGGTGAGTGTTTAGAAGTGCGCCAACGATTCCCTCATCTCGTGAGGATGTGCCCTTGATGAGGAAATCGTGAGAAAACTGGTTGTGGCAAGTTGATTGTGTCATCATCTGAGAATGTGCCGTTGATGACACGTTGACGATTACATGGTTGGACTGGCGTAGTGCTATGGTTCGTGATATCGTCTCGCGTGGATGTGCCCTTTGTAATGATTCATATCTTTTTGTCATTTCATTTTTTATTATTGCTATTGTGCCGACGCGACGACACCATTGCATCTGGCACTCATTCCACTTGTGCACATTTGCTGGCAAGCGCTGCAAAAGCTTTCTGCACAGCATCGTGTCGTATTCTCGTTTCCAGTACACAGATCCAATCAACCGTATCGTTATCAGTACGGTCGTCGGTATGTTTGATCTTTTCATACGAACATATCTGTGCCATCATATGATCGACTGGAAGAGAGAATACGACAGGTGAACGTGCAGAATTGGGCGTGTCTTGCACTGTTGCATTGCAATGTGTAATTGCACTATGCACTATGCTGTGTGTAGGCAATTCGGTATTCGGTATGGGCGTGGGAATAAAATATGCAGTATGGGAATGTGATGGCAATGAACTCTTGTACATAATAATGTACGGGATTCGAGTTCGGATGGATCATCCAATTTTGCCGTTTTTTTTGGGGATTTTTAAATTTTTTTTAGCGGAACCAAGAAATGTTACGGGGACTGCTAAGGGGACTTGTAATTTAGTCTTCGTCAAGCCCGGACGTTCCTTTCCTGTGGCACTGTCCACTATTTGAAATAGAATATGTAGTTTAGTTTTTCATAAAGTATTCTTAGGATTAATCTTTTGTTGTAACAAATCGCCTTTATCTTGTGCGAGAAAGATAACCAAATAAGTGTATTTACTTGGACGAACATTTGTGATTTTCGATATCATCGATTTGTTTGTGGAATTGATACGTGAAGTTGTATCAAAATTGGAATTGTGCCTTGGCGAATCATTTCGAATCCTGTGTGATTTTTGTGTCTGGCACGGAAAAAGTATATATCGAGGCCATTGTGCGCTCGCAACGAAGGCTAAACGCAGACGTCCAAGTGAAGCGTTCTTTCCTATTGTATCTCATCGTTTTGAATAAGAATGTGTTAAACTGTATAAAGTAAATCTTTTCCTTGTGGAAATTCATTCCTTTCACATGACATATATGTAGGTGCGCTCGATTCGTTTAAAAATTGTTTTCATGGAGATCTTTAAATGGCGGCCCGAAGATCTATAGGTTGGTGCGGGACTTTGGCCAGAATCCACAACAGCAGGATTCCGTGAACGGCCCCTTCGATGATGATTCGCTTCCGTATTTATTTCCTATATTTTTCCGCTCACAGGAATACAATATACAGTGGAATAGTGTACCTTAGCGACCTGACTATCAGGCCGGTGGATACAGTTGTGTCAGAATCCATTCATTTCATTTGGTTGACAACCGTATCACACTCCGTTATCAGTTATCTTTGTAACGTTGATGACTACACACGGTAGTCATCAACGCACCATGCTCCACTAGGAGTTACGGTAATTAAGAGAGAGAGAGAGAAAACAAAAAAAAGTGCATTCAACATAATGGACCACTGTGTACATTAAAGATAAAACTTTTTTGATAGTTTGCAAAGCATTTTAGACAATGCAATTAAGACATTAGATAATAAGAGATTGAAGTTACTATAATAAGATTCAATTGAATGAAAAGCAGTTGGGATTCAAGCTTAGTCGCAAGTGTTTCATTTGAAACATACAAAATTTGAGGCAGTACAAAAACTGTGTTCAAACTCAACAACAGCAACGGTATTGTACCCTTGCTAAAAAAACTTCGACTCAATAAAAAAGATTATTGAACACTCGTTTATATTTAAAAGATTTCAAGCCACAAGAATAGGATTTCCATGCTATTTCTACTTGTGATAAGCCTATAGAAAAAACGATTCCCGGCATCCATTGAATGCACTCATAACATGTATAGAGATGCCAACGTAAGAAAGATGAAAGAAGAAGAATCTAGAAGGAGAAGAAACGCCATTTTTGTTGTGTAATGTTATGAAAAGAAGTAGAAACATACGTTTTATAATTTTAAAGTGTGTTTTAAAAGCGCGAGACGAAATCCCTACCCACAAATAAAAGAAGTAACACATAAAATTGCTCATTAAAATAAAAACAATTTGTAATATTTCACCTTTTCACATTGCATACTCATAAATTTCTGTTGATCTTGGCCATCTTGCTACTGTGTCGTTGCCGACGGCAAAATTGCAAGTGACACAGATTCTAACCATGCACATTTGCATACAAGCGCTGCAAAGCTTTCTGCACATTCTCTTGTCATATTCTGTTATCTAGCATGCATTATCTGTGAGTGCGGTACGTTTGATCTTATCATATGCACGGATCATTTGATCTACGAAAATTGTTAGAAGAGAGAATATGACAGGGGAAAATGCAGAAAAAAGGATGTGTCGCAGCTACACCGCACGTACAGCAATGCAATGCACATATTGCAATATAGATATACAAGCCCGTTATGATATGCAATGTGGGAATATTATGTGTGGTGTGGGAATTTTGATGTGGGTGGGATTAGCTCTTTTTTGGAGGACTTTTTTTGTGCGTTTAATGCCAATGAACTCTTTTATATAAGAGGATATTCACAGTTTTGGATCATCCGATTTTGCGTTTTTTTGTCCTGGGACAATTTTTTTAAACGGAACTAGATTGATTTTTTTTTTTCGTTTCCAAAGGGGAGTTGAATTTTAGCCGGCACCGAGTGCGGACGTGGGAATAAAAAATATTTTTAAGTAAAAATTTCACATTAAGTGATAAGTTATTATATCTATACATAAAACTAAGTTAAATGTTCGCTAATTCCGTAAACAAAAGAAAATTGTCGCAAGTCTCGATTTTATCGCCCAGTGTTGGGACGGTGCAAATTCTATTTTCGGATGGTGAATCATTGCGGCACCAAAGATTGTGCATTTGATCACGATTTTAATCACTTCGTGCGGCAATTATCCGAAAATCTGCACTTTACTACGTTTTTTCCTTCTGATCCCATCACGCAAGGAGCAGTGATATTTTGCGAATGTGACCGAATTTCCAAGGATCTGCTTGGCTTGTTTGTGATCTATCGTGGCTGTAATCGCTAAGTGAGCGTGGTATCGAGCATCTTGTGCATAGTGCCTTTTTGATGATGCCATTTGCCGTGCGCGAGAAACAGCGAGCAGTGGAATTGCACAAATAGCATCTTGTGGCTAAGTTCAGTTAGAAGCCATATATTTTGTGCACATCCTATGAATCGGCGAGCCGTAGAATTGCGCTAATCGCATATTGGCCCGAAATTCGTTTGTTCGGAGCGTTTGAGAGTTTGTGTGAAATATCTAATTCAACGAGCGTGAGCCGCGTCGTGCGAGCAAGTGCGCATATCTTATCCTACATCTGCGCTAAGTTTTGTTTTTTTGAAGCCAGTGCAAATCGTTGCCCAGCAGTACTGAATTGTGCATACCGTTTTTGTTTGCACTATACGGATTACGATTGATTTTTTTTGTCGTTTTTCAACAAGTCTTTTGAGGCCATAGTATATCGGAGCTACCGACGGTGTGGAATTTTCTCGATTTTTTTTTTGTCGTAATTTTACTTAAAACGATAATTTGAACGTTTTGTTTGCTTTACGTAATTCATTTTCTTTCTTGTGCCATTTTGGGCTTTGTTCCCATTTTCTTGGTTTTAACCCTGTGCTTTTTTATAATTTTTTTTTTGTGCACTATAAAAAGAAAAGCTGTTCATCATTTTTGTATATAGCCTCGTCGCATCTTTAACCGCGCCGTTGCAGCTGCGAGTTGGTAAGTAATTTTTTTACAATTATACTATTTTTTTATTTATTTCATATTGATTATGTAAATTTTTCGGTGAAATGTTCAGTCAATATTAAGTGCACAGAGTTTAGGATTGAAACCGTTTTTTTTGTTGTTATGATTCTTGTTAAACTTTTATTTGGCATTCGTTGTTAATAAAATGTATTAAATATCTGAAGTGAATCTTTTCCTCGGAGGAATCCTAACCGAATCCGTTTCAGAGAAGTAACGTAGATGCACTTGTGTCGAACTTGTTTTTTTTGTTTGCTTTTCAGGGAGGTTTCCGAATATTGACCCCGGAGATCTAACGGTTGTGGTGGGAATTAGGCCAGGACCCGACCAGCTGGGTTCAGTGTGCATGATGTCATCGATGGTACTCTTCCTTTTTATTCGCTTTGCAATTTCCAACTTCAAACCCGCGTTTTTTAGGCATACGAAATTATTTGGGATGAATTGGAGGCAATGGACGGCAAGGGCCTACCCCACTACCTGACAGAGCTGCCTGCTATCGTATGCCGCCGCCGGTTCCGTTGCGATCCTCCTAAGCCTTCCACATCAGCTGTCTTTCATTACAAATTTGTCTCATACATATCCGTCTCTCGTTTTACCCGTTGTTTTCGTTGTGGTAGATAAATATCCCGCGAACCGATAAATAATTGTAGTTGAAAACATAAATTCTAGGATTAGAAGTTTTTTTTTTAATAAGTTTGACTACTTATCTTTAAAGTCTAGAAAATTTTTTCGTGAAAAGTGCGTGCTCGATCGTTTCGAGTGGCATATTTTTTTTTTTGCATAGAACAAGTGCCTGTTTTTGGAAAGTGCGCTGTACCCACATAATTGCCTTTTTTATATCTTGTCATCACCCGCCAACGTTGTGCTATTTTGGCGACTTCATAAATTTGTTCGGATGGTGGAGTGCCATTTTGGAAATTAACGTTTCTTTGTCCCCAAGCGATGCGAAGTAGTGTAACTATTGTTCGGTGTAACGAGGTCTACGCAAGGTATTAGATAGCCTTGCTGTGCTAGCGTCATTTAACCATTTTTTCGTGCATGATCGATATTCGCCACGAAGTTTATTTATTTGTGAACATGCATCCATATCATCACATTTGGCGCGGCGTCACTGTATAGAACAACGTTAATCGTTTAAATTGGCTCGAATTATAATATGATCGAATTTGAATTGTATAATATAGTGTGTGTTAAAAGGCATCCTCATTCTAAGCATGCTATTGCAATGCTAGCATAGCAGAACAAAGATGCTAGCAGCAGAATTAAGAGCGACCATACTAATCTATCTAAAGTGTATGGTACGCTAATAGGCTAGCTCCAGTCAGTCGTGTCAGCGTAGCTGAACAGAGCGGGTGGCATCCAATATTGCAGTGGATGTCCCGAAGACTCAGAACTAAGATCGGGTGTGCATCATTTATAGCAGTGGATGCATTAGCAGACCCATTATATCCTTTGTGTTAGTGCTAGTGGTAAGTTTAAAGATGTGAACAGAGATAGACTAAGCTGAGCTCAATAAAGATACGAAAATTAGTGACCGCGTTTTATTTATAGCAGTTCTAGTCAATTACAAGTGCTTATTTTCAGATCTGCCTTGCACGTCGATCCGGATTTTTCGAATTGCACGGGAAATCCAATAATTGCAGAAAGACGTGTCTTTATTGAAGCTCAATGTGCTGGAGGTAAGAATTGTCTATTGCTGACTATAGTGTATGTATCTCAATGTAAAGTTTCTGATGGCGGTACTTGCATCGAGTTACAATTTTTTTCTTCATTGCGGGCAGATCAAGTGGCTGTCTAAGTAAAATCAAAGGGACGAAATTTGGTGGTTCAGATACATTATATACTATATGCTGTTTATACTACACATATGTATATTTATCTAAACATTGAGTAGACCACTTGAAAAGTGACGATTTTCAATGGCAGATTTATTCAGTCATAGCGTTCGTGCAGTGACAGTGAAAAGTGGTATCCAAGCAAAATAAGTGAATAGATTGATTGTGTTGAATAATAACACCAAACCAAAAATGTAAGTATGATCATATTACCTAAGTGATATAGTGCGGAGTGCGATATTATGTTCAATGATTTTTTTTTCTTTTAGCTGAAATGGCTCCAACGAAAAAAAAAGTGACGTTCGACTACCAGGGACATCGCCTAGGTCAAAATCGAGTAGTGGCAGACCGGCCGATGGAGCGAAAACGCAGATTGAGAGCGCCGGCAATGCGACTACTGCTTTGGCAACTGCGGCTCGTATGCATTGTGTATATGAACTAGAGGAATTACTGGCGATTTGCAGGGACCAGGAAATATTCCTTAACATGTCATTGATTCAATTACAGAATCGATCCAAGGAATTGGAGTCGATTTGGGATCGGTATGAGCGGGCGCATATCGATCTAATGAGCGAAACAGCGAACGTTGACGAAATCGCAGGTCACAGGTCTAATAATCGCTCTACTACCCTTATTTATCGCGAAGCATCCGATTTGTTGGCGGAAAGAATTGCTGTGCTAAGACCACAGCAGCAGTTGGCTGATGGTAATGATGCATCAGTTCCGTTTCGGGTTGAATTGCACAATTCCGATACTACTAGCGGAAATATTACAAATACATGGGGAAAATTTGATGGTGACTACACCAAATGGCGGGCATTCCGTGACAGATTCAAGGCAGTGGTCCATGATGTAGATTCGATCAAACCTGTCATAAAAATATCCGCATACTATTCGTATTTAAATTTGTAACCGCCATTGAGATACATATGTAAAAATTAGAGAAACGTTACTTCGGGGTCATGGGGCTTCTAGCAAACACCAATTTCACAAAATATGTATGGTGTGATACATGCGATTTAGGTAAACAGAGAATAGCGATCTTCTATTTTCTATTTTTTTTTTTATTTCTAGAACATATTTCAGTTGACTTTTCTCCAATAAGAAGTATGATAAGGAGTCGCTTATCAAGAAATGCGAATACAACTGGATGCATCACTCAACTTTGAAATTAATTTACAAATGTTGTGAAAATTACATGAAATATGTTTTTCTACACTCAACCTCTTGTAATGACTAAATGGGAAAAATAAATAAACCAAAAAGGACCTCAACTATTGTTAGGCTTGAAAATTCAAAACACTTGTTTTTATTGAATCGGAAGATTATTAGCACTACAGGAACATTTTTCGTTTGCTTTTATCGATTTTTTTAGCACCTGCGCAAGACCAGAGAGGTCCGACGTGGCAAACACAATCACAAAAATGGGCCAACTAACCCTCAAAAACAAAAACCCGACGCTTTCTGGAGCCCAACGACGGAAGATCGCTATTGAAAAGGCGAGGGAAAGGGGTGAACCCGCGACAAAAATAGTATCAGGGAGTACCTTCAAGGAAGCTCTCTGCTCTCTCAAGATGGCTGTGGTTCTGAATAAATACCCAGCCGAAAAACTCACCACTGAGCAGGCAAAGGACATCCACCGGGCTATCGTGTCAGAGGTCTTCAAGTGTGAACCATCTAAGGCCCCACTCTTCACTAATAGCTACCCGAACAAGGGCGTCCTCTACGTAACCTGCGCGAATCGGGAAGCCAAGCACTGGTTAAGGGTCACAATACCTTTCATTAACCCATGGGAGGGAGCAATCCTTCGCGTGGGCGATGCGAGGGAAGTGGTCAAAACCAGTAAAATTATGTTTCGAATTCCGAATACAGACATAGTTGGTACGGAGGATCCGAAGCAGATTCTGACGCTCGTCAAGACCCAGAACCAGGGGTTGAACACCGAGGAATGGAACGTCGTTGCATCCACCAAGGATAAAACCGGATTAAATCTGGTCGCCTGGATCGACGAAACAAGCAAGAAGGCGCTGGAGGCCAGATACCACATAGGTTACTTTGGTCTAAACCAAATAACCTTCAAGACGATATCAAAGCGGCCTAATGATGCTGAAGGTGGTTCAGATCAACCTTCAATACAGTAAAGCCGCAACCGCAGCACTAAGCCGTCTCATAGCAGCGGAGGGTTTGGATGTACATAGTCCTCATCCAAGAACCTTGGCTGCATAAAGGCAAAGTAGCCGGCTTAGGAACCACCGGAGTTAAGTTAATATACGATTATGTGTGTTTTTGTGGGTTCTGTCTGTTTTATTGGTGTCTGGATCCTTGTTTTTGTTTTCCGGGTTGTTTGTGTTTCCTGATTTCCTCCCCTTTCTGTTTCATTGTTTCTTATATGTTCTATTTTTATTTCTTTTATTCCAGTTTCCGTGTGTATTCGAGCAGCTCCGGTTGTGTGGACAATTCTCCTGGTTCCAGTCAAGTTTCCTTCATCGGGTATTTCGTCGTTGTGTCGTCGTTGTGCTGTCATCCGCCTGGCCTGTGCGATTATATATCCTTCATATATCGGTTCGTGGTGTGTATCCATTATATGATAATAATATATTCTATTGTTTCCTGACGCTTCACCATTTTTTTCTCTCTTGGTTTATGTGGTGTGGTGGTGTAGTTTGTCTATGTTCTTTTTGTCCGTTTTTGTGTTGTTCATTTTCCTATCCTTCTCCTGTAGGTCGTGTGTATCCGGACTCATCCCATCCTTGTTCCAAGATCTCCTCACTCCTTGTGTACTCCACATCTGTGTATCCATTGTGCTTCACATCGTACTCCGTGTTCACCATGACTCGTGCGTCTTCTCGTTCGTCTCTCCGCTCCCGTCGCCGTGGTGTGTGTTCCCGTTCCGGTGTCAAGCATCCTAGGAGTGTTCGTACCTACGTTCCTCTTCGTGAAGTACCAGGTGGTTTCATTAATTTGACCCAGGTTGACGTGCCTGTTATGGTTCGGGTCCTGTTAAGCTATGGTGTCAAGTTCGGGCATGAGGATTTCAGCTCATATGACGACATTGTGGGTCTCTTGGTGAGGGACATCAGTAATAGTTGGGAAATATATGCTACTAATTCGCGTCTCGGTGAGTTCCTGAGGTTAATACGTAGCAAGGCATGTGTCGTTCCCTTTCGGTATGCCTCTCGGTCGCGTTTATTGAAGGTGGCTTATCAGTCCACCTTTACTTTTTTGTTAGAACATCCCACTTTGATGGTGATGACCGCTGACAAGGGTAACATCACTGTACTCATTGACGCGATCGATTACCAGGATAAGCTGCTGCGTTTTCTGCATGATAGTGTTGCTAAGGGGACTTTCCTCTCCTTGTCTTCCGAGGATCATGTATCCTTGAGGTCCAGACTCAATTCAAAGCTTAAGGGTCATCTCTCCCCTTTGCTTGATCTGAAACTGAGGTTGCCTCTTATCGGTTTGTTCCAGGAGGACTTGGAGATCCCTCGCATGTATGGGGTAGTCAAGGTTAATAAGGACAATAATCCTTTGAGGCCCATCACTGACACCAGGAACTGTGTGAATGGTCCCGTGTCATTATTAATATCCACTATTCTTCGTTCTTATAGTAGTCCTGTTTATAATTTGATTAATGCCGAGGATCTGCTTTCGCGTCTAGAGGGTCTGACTGTTGACTGGAGCCGCTGTGTTTTGGCCTCTCTAGATGTGTGTGACATGTTCACCAATATTCCTGTACGCGCTGTTGTACATCATATTATCCGCGCTGTTGTACATCATATTTTGGTGATGGTATTTTCTCCGTTCATAAGATTCGTCCTGATGTTTTCCGAGGCTTGCTTCATCTTATCTGCTTCGAACTGAACTGTTTCCAATGTTTGGGTGAGGTGTATCAGCAAGTAGGCGGTCTCCCTACGGGGAGTTCTATGGCACCCATTCTCGCCATACTTTATATGGATATGCTGTTTGAAGTCAGCATGGAGGAGTTGCACGCCGCTGGAGTATTATATATTTGGAAGTATATCGACGATTTGTTGTTAGTTGGGACTGAGGGCTCCGTGTTACCAGCTCGGGACATTCTGATGCGTAACGCTCGTCGTATTCAGAGTGTTAGTGGTGATATAGGGGTTATATCATTTACCGTGGAATTCGAATCTGCGTTTAGTTCGATCAATTTTCTCGACGTGTCTTTAATCCGAGGTAGTCACGATCTATATACGGTATGGTACCGTAAGGATATATGTTCGGATAGGGTGCTCCATGCTTTGTCATGCCATCCTTATTCTGTAAAGCAAGCAGTAGTGCTTGAATATTTTCGTCGTGCTTTCCTTCTCACCAGTAGTATATTCAATGTGTATTTGGGTGGTAAATTAAGGCGTATTAAGTTTGAATAATAGTTATCCTTATTCCTTTGTAAATTCTATATTCGGTGAGCTCTCCGTCCGTATGGATTTGGGGGGGTGTATGTCCTACCCTCGTTCGTTCATATAAGCGTCGGCGTACTAATATTGAGGAGCTATCTATCTTCGTTAGTATTATAGAGCAGCATGAGGGATCTTCCACCTCATCACCCCATCGTAATGTGATGTTGGCTCGTGTCTCCTCTCGTGATGTTGTGGATGGTGCAGCTTCTGCTTGGGTGCCTATCCCTTATCTGCTGGGAAGGATGCTTCTGTTCGGAAGCTTGTGGGTTCTGTCGGGGAAATTCGGCTCTCCAGGTATATTCCTAAGACTAACAGGTCTTTCTTTTCTTATGCCAAGGACGATATTGATCCCTTCCATAACTGGTTTTGTGTGTCAGTCATCTACTGCTCTTATAAATACATGTTTTTACTCGGTGAATATACTAGTGTTCAGAATGCAAGCATTCTGTGTGACTGGGTGCATACCAGTTGGCAATACTCCGCTTGCCTAGCTGGCTATGCGCACCAGTCAGTCTGTTTTTAGACTTCAGCGAGGCAAGTCTGTTTTTAATAGCAAGAGTGCAAGTGTGCGAGCCGAGTTACAAGTAGCAACAAAAGTTGGTTTTTTGATATTTTTCCAACTATAACCAGGCGTTTCATTTCACAATCATTTTCAGATTCCTTTTGGTCGAAAACAACTAGTACATGGTTGAAGGATTTTTCCGAAGTGAACTTATTAAGACGAATCTTTATTGCGGTGGCAATCTCTATTCGATTGATGGTGCGTCGCCAAGTGGTTTGAATCCATTTCGTCCGGAATAAGTTCCACGAATAAGGACTCTGATGATGATGATTAAATATGTATATTCGTTGCTTACATCCATGCAATTTGATGTTTTTTCAATAGTTTCTAAGCAATAAGGAATATTGTTCGCGAATTTCAGTGTTGAGATGCTCAAATTGATATGAATGTTTTGGCTAAAATAAAAATCTGATTGCTCAACCTAAGATTTATTGCATATAAATAAAATTCCGAAAACTCTTTCATACAAGATACAGAAGTAATCAGATAAACAGTAGAGATTTAGCATTCTCAATAAATTGGTTTGCTAAGCTTCGCATAAATAAAAGCATAACTTTGTTAATTTTGTTGTATTTAAAATGGACAAAGTTGTGACGATCGATTCACTAGAGCTTTGGGAGCTCTAGCAAAATAAAAAATATTATATTTGTGTGTCACTTGTCTCGTTAAAACAAAATAATGAAAAAATAAAAATATCTGAAGATTGTACAATATTAAACTCAAATGGAGAACTATGTAAAGAACACACTGAAATTCAAAAAAGAGTAACAAGAAATAAAATAAAAAGTAAAAACAGCCTTTGTACTATCTTAATGTATTTGCTATTGATAATAATTAATAATTTAATTGATAAACCTGATAGTTGGCTTAACCAAAACCTCCTGGAGTGTAATAGTTCACATAAATATGATAAATTACTTTGATATGATCGTGGACATTGAAATGGGTATCGAAGTGTTGAACGAGCTTTACAAACAGTTGCAACGAATGGGTGGAACAAAATTAACGGTTTTGCAACAATTAAATCTGCAGTTCAAGGAAATGCAAGCGAATAACGAGTTTATCGTGGGCAACGATCAACGGAGAGAAAGAGTTAAACGAGCGCCTCTTGAGTTTATTGGGAATGTCATGCATGCTGTGCTTGGATGCTGAGCATGCACGTATGATTGAAAACAAAATCAGAAGAAGCCGAAGAAGAGACGACTACATAGTTGAGCTTTTAAAGAATATGACGACTATCCGAGATGCTACGGAACGAGTTTTGAAAACACAAATTTCAATTAATGAAAAACTTCCAAAATATCAAAAGTTCCCTTAACATTTTATGTGGCGAAGTTAATCTTTTGAAATACGAACAAGTATTCTAAACGGCAATTATGAATACGGTGGTAATGATGGAAGGGTTCATGAAACTCCAGGAAGACATACGGAATCGATTTTTAACAAGGAGAATGTGATTTCCGATAACATTCTGTCAATGCATCTGAAGGAGCATGTGTCGACAATTTGGCGTCAGAAAATCTGCAACTACCAGATCGCGATTCAATGGAACTAATGAAAACTGCGACTGTCGCTGTTCGAACGACTGATGAATATCTTTTGTTTAACGTCGTTTGACATTTGTTGGATGAAGACGCGTTTCTGATTCTCTGTGGAATAAAATAACTAGTTGCTATTATGCCCTGTCTGTGCAATCAAAAAGTTGAACGGAATCACGCGAAAGTGCAGTGTTCGTTCTGTAAAATATATTTTCACAGAAAATGTGTGAATTTGCAAGACAGTGACTATCAATATTTGTTGAGCAACAAAGTTCCATATCAGTGCAAAAAGTGCCAGTTGAACAGGAGAAGGTCATTGCACTCTCCACCACAATCTACTGATTCAGCCACTGTTGTTAGTGACAAATGCATCACTCTTGATACACTCGCGGTCGATACTATTCCGGCTGCCGTTATTCCGAATGTGGACGTTATCGAAGAGTCTTCTAGTGCGAAGCCAAAAATTACTCTTGATTTGTTATATCAAGAGATTCGTAATCTCCAGCGATTCAAAGAAAATGCCATCCCTATGCTAAATTCGTTGAAGATCGAAAAAGATGAACTGCAACGCCAAGTCATGTATCTACAACGTAAAGTCGACACTTTCGAACAGCAAAGTCTGTCAAACAGTATTGATATTGTGGGAGTCCCCGATGTCATGAACAAGAATGCTATGGATAGCGCGTTGACGATTTTCTCTGTTGCCCTGATGGGCGAGACGCTAAACAGTTCGGACTTCGATGCGTGCTATGTGATAAAAAACTCAAATACTACCAATTTTACATCCAACATTTTTGATTGCTCTGATAATTCAAAGACATCTAATATTTATTTAAATGATAGTTTAACTTTTTATAATAGAAATTTGTTCAAATCTGCTAGGAAATTCAAGAGGCAAAAAAAGATAAAGTATGTTTGGATTAAGGGTGGGTATGTTTTAATCCGTGTGAATGATGTCGATAAAGCTATTAAAATTATTTTTACTACGTAACTCATTATTAATGTTTCCGTCATCATTTTCACACACATCTACTGAGTTTTATCCTAATCGCGTTACATATTCCGACTGTTTTGATGACTGTTTAAACTCGAATTCCGTGTATTAAATACACGGTTTGGTATTAAATACACATGTGGATTAAATCCACCAAAATATTAGAAGTCTTCGAAAAAACTTTGATGGACTTATAGGTTTTATCAATTCATTGATTAACAAGCCTCTTTTTATTTTTCTAACTGAAATATGGATTCATACTTGAAAAGGAGCTTTTTAATTTAAACGGGTACTCACTGTTCACTTGTTGTAATGAGTCTTATGCCTCGGGATCGGGAGGCGTTGCTGTTTTGGTTAAGGAAGATTTTGATTGTTCAGTCGTATGTCATAATCATCGTAGCTGCGATCTTTTAGTATGTTAACAAAGGAAAGTTGGTGAGCGATCCTTTTCTACAATTCTTTGTGTGAAATTGAAAACCGTAAGGTCTAAAGGCGGTGTGGTGTGTGTGATTTGAACGAAAAGACAATAGCTAGAACCGTTGCCGACACATATCATATGTGTGTGAAGGGAAATTGAAATTTTGAAGAAGAATAGCTCAAGAACAGTTTTATATTAGTCTGCAGCGGTGTGTACAGTAAAAGCTCTGTTCGCGGACATCTCCCGCAGACGGACATCTCCCGTAGCCGGACAATTTTCTCAGTCCCAACTTTTTCGTGCAAATTTCCGAACAAAATCCATTCTGCTAGCCGGACGCTCTACTGGCCGAACACGGACACTAGGCCTACATACATTGCTCATAAATCATCTCTCGTAAGCGGACACCAACAAAATATTCGGTTGACTTGCTCAAAATATTTACAACCCGGTATGCTACCAAAATGCATTTATCGTAGCAAATGTTGTTCTTGTTAAGTTTTTTTGGTAGTAAATTGCACACCTGTTGATAATACGCATTTGCCTATGTCTGCTAGTGCTATTTTTCCTATGAGAGCTTGAAACAATTTTTATTGTCATACGGACATTTGCGCATTCTGGAAATTCATTTCCAGAAATATTTACAACCGAGTATGCTCCCAAAATGCATTTAACGTAACAGATGTTCTTCTTGTGTGTAGCTACACGGGGAACAACATCGCGAGAACAAAACCGGTTTTTATATGAAAATTGAATTTCTCCTTGTCTTGCTCCTCACCGATCTCTTCTAAAAAAAAAACGGTTTTCATCTTGTTCTTGTTCCGCGTGTAGACAGGCCCCTTAAGACTTTTGGTCGTGAATCGCACACCTGTGGATAATGCGCATTCGTCTATTCTGCTGGTGCTATTTTTCTTATGAGAGCTTCAAACAATTTGTATTGTCATACGTACGTTTGTTTTGCATTCTGGAAATTAGTTTGTTGGGATAGTTCGTTATTTAAAATGGCTCCACGATACTTATTGTCGTTGAAAGAAAAAATGGAAATTATCAACCTACAGGAAAAAGAAAAACTGTCTGTACGCGAACTGGCTAAGAGGTAAGATATTTTATTGTCTCTGGAAGTGGAAACGGAAATTGTTAAGATTTTTCTTCAGATTCAATATCGGAAAAACCCAGGCTGCTGATATTGCCAAGAATAAAGATGATATTAAAGCCAAATGGCATTCAGGATTAAATGTGAATCAAAAAAAAATTTGCCTTACTCCACTAGGAGGTCAAGTGGATAAGCTTTGTTATGAGTGGTTCGTCAAGGCAAGGAGTAAAGTTATTCCACTTTCCGGACCAATTGTGAAAGCAAAGGCCAAAGAAATTGCGGAACGCATAAACCATGCAGATTTTTCGGCTTCGGATGGGTGGCTGCAGAAATGGCGGGCACGTCACAACATTAGTTTTAAGTGCATTTCGGGTGAAGCAGCAGATGTATTTTCAGGTTTGATTTATTATTATATTATTTATAGAGGCAACACAACATTGCACCTTTCAGCAGATGTAGTTCCGGCTGATGTGAACCAGTTTAAAGAAAAACTACCATCGCCCCTACAAGGATACAAATCGGAGGACATTTATAACGCAGACGAGAGTGGCCTTTACTTTCGAGCATTGCCTGACAAGACCCTAGCACTAAAATCGGAAAGGCGCACAGGAGGAAAATTATCTAAAGAGAGGCTGACGATATTATTTTGCGTAAGTATGTCAGGTGAAAAAGAAACTCCACTCGTCATTGGAAAGGCGGCCAGTCCTCGCGCTTTTAAAAATATTCATGTAAAAGACTTACCGGCAAACTGGATATCGAATAAAAAGGCGTGGATGACGCGGGAAATTATGGCTACTTGGTTAAAAGAATTCGACAGAAAAATGAAAAATCAAAATCGAAAGATTCTCCTCTTCTTAGATAATGCCGCTTCGCATCCCAGAGACGTACAGCTGAGCAATATCAAGATCGAATTCCTACCTGCAAATACCACGTCAATTTGCCAACCGTTAGACCAAGGCGTCATTAAAAATTTTAAGGTGCAGTACAGGAGTCTGATCCTAAAACGCATCATTGCGGACATGGATACCTACTCCCACATCAGTTTCTGAATTAGCCAAGAAGTTGAATGTGCTCGATGCGCTATGCTTTATTAAGGCATCATGGGATAAGGTTGAGGCGGAAACAATCCGGAATTGTTTCCGAAAGGCTGGATTCAGCGATCCATGTAGGAGCGTTGAGGAGGTCGATGACTTCGAGGCGGAGGATGATTTACCATTGTCCACGCTTTTTAATTTGTGTACAGTACCCGAAGTAAATATTGAAGATTTTTTCAACATTGATACAGTGGTTTTCACTGAGGATGATTGCATAGAAATAGACTATGACCAGGAAAGTGACATTGAAAACGTGGAAAAATATTCTAGTGATGAGTCAGAATCATTTCCCGATCCAATCAATTCTTACGCTAAGGCATTGAATCAAGTGTACCGGTTGAAGCAATTTGCCAAAACCGATATTGTGGCTTTTCAACATCTTACCAATGTGCAAACTCGTTTTGATGAACTACAATTAAAAAGAAAACAACTAGCTTCCAAGCAATTATCGATTCGTGACTTTTTCCAAAAAAAAATAGCAACTTGCGCAAAGCAATGCTCCTAAATAAAGAACAATTTAAGTGGTTATGAAATTGAAAGAAAGGAGTAAAAAAGTATAATTTGTTTAACCCTCGGATGGTTCATGCAAATTTTGCATACGTAAATGGTTCGGTGGGGTCTCCTGGACCCCAACACAAAAATCGTCCTAAAACTAAAATTTAGACTTTCTCGATATATTTTTTTTTATTGTGTTCAAATTTATTAATTTTATAAAATGTATGAATTTCGATCAAATGTGAAATACATAAAATGTTATAAAAAAAAAATACAAATGAATTGATGCATTAAAAAATACTTTTTGTTGTTTTAATTTCCTTTGGGTCATTTAGGATAATTTTGTTCACACATAGAAACAGTTTTTCTTGAACCTCTCCCGCAGGCGGACTTCTCCCGTGGCCGGACAAAAAGACTGGAACCATCAGTGTCCGGCCACGGGAGCTTTTACTGTATTTGCATTTGAAATTTCCGAAAGTTGATTTTGAATTTATTACGTGAAATAATACGATGGAGTTATTAGCAATAAAACAAAGAATAATGGCCCGCGAGTTAGCAGGTGTGGTTCAGATTTTCGAAAGAAAAGTGGAACATAACAATTAATTATTTGAACAATATCCTCACACTGGCCTGTAAAATTAAGAAAACTTTTTTTGAGTGCCATGCAAATATCATGTGTGTCACCATAGAACAATTGACAGGACACCCATATTTCGTCAACGATATTTGTGGAAACTTTGATGAACAATTTATTGATTTAAAATCTCGCATTGAAGACCAAAGGGCTAGGTTAGATACTCAACTAAGAAAACAGTTCGTGAGAAAAGGTGTACATTCAAAACCTAAACCTTTGGTTGAGTACGAAGCGTCCAATTTGAATCCCATAATAGTTAGCGCGGATGGACGCACAAACAGTCGATTGCCATTAATTGATGGTAGCATTTTACCAAAAGCTTCACAGAGCACGAACTCCGTATTAGTGGAAGTTTTGAATAAGTGTTTGTCAGATGAACATAGTAAATTTGGTGGTCTGTTAGGCCAAACGACCGCACCAAACACTCCAATTGAACCCAACAGGGTATACTCCCTTCCTGCAGGGACGTTTGGGACATATTGCATATCAGTTCACGATAAATGCAATGTTTCCTTTAGTTCATGTGAAGAATCAAGAGTGTTGTCAAAGATATTGAAGAACAAGTGGCAACAATACCAGGATGACGCGAAAGTGCTTCACTCCATTGAGACTCCGCATTACCTCCACATAACAACCGTGCCTCGAAACCCTAAATTAAAAGTTGTTTGTGGTGTATCAAAGAGAACACATATAGAGATTGTTGTCACAGATAGTAGGAACAAAAAAGACATCGAATCCACAATCGGCATGTCTCAACCAAGGGTCAAACAGTTGAACAAAATCATGATTCATCTACTCGAATCATACAATACTCTCAGTTATACTGACAATTTATTGAAACTCACGTTTGAACTTGATGATGTCTACACTGATTTGCGGTGCAAACCGAAATTAGTTTTGAATTGGTGGAAAGTCCGAGAATTGTGTGAGATGTTGTTTGTCAAAAACCATTCATCTCAACCGCCAGAACCGCTCAAAAACGTTACGTGGCACCATGACTCAATGAGGAAAGCTCCTCTAAATTGTTTATCAGATACCAATCGGGTACAACTCATGGTCAATACGCTCATTAATTGTTATATTTACCATAAAGAACGACAACCAGAACTTATAAAACCATACAAATAATCTCGAATAGGTCGTATCATTGAACACCTTTTCTGATTTGAATTAACTTTGAATTGTTGACCCCATCTGGGAACATACTTTTGGTTCGGTTTAACTTGCGTTCTTGACCCCATACGGGAATTTTACTTTGATGTTATTTGATTTTAATTTTGCATTTTTTTGGAACACTTTATAATGAATTTTGATGTACTTCCTTTTTTGACCTTTTAAACAAACAACAAACGAACAATTGGTTCGTCGAGTTTTCGCCCCTTTTGATTTCTACCCCAAACATTTAGAAGCCGTTGAGTTTAGTGCTTTTTTGATTATTTGATTTTGAATACCTTTATATTGACCCTTGCTTGTTTTTGAATACGTTTTTGATCTTGATTTGAACTATTTGTTTCGGAATTTTATTGTAATTAATCCTTAGTACTTTTGAATATAGATTTATATTAACTAAAAAGTGCGTTTTGTGAAAAAACTAATTTCTCCTCCGGAGTGGTCCGTCGAGTGTTGAAGACCACACATACTGCGCCCCAACAAGTATTATAATGCAATATTTCTTCTTTTAAATTTATTTTCATCTGTGTCTATAGATTTAACAACGTTTCAAAAAGTGTTTTCTTGGAAGAGTTTGGTGATTTTATATCGCGTATAAATTGCAAAAACTGCGTTATACTGGGCGACATGAACTTGGATTTGGAATCAGCTGATGTTATCGAGTACAAATTATTTATGACTGCGAATGGTTTTGAATCATGCATAGACGTTCCAACTCGTGTTACAGACTCTTCCCAAACATGCATAGACCATATCTTTGCTCGATTGAGCAATAATAGTAGTTTTTCCTTGACTACCTCTGCCGCTGATGTTAACATTTCCGATCACTTTATGACTAGCCTTTTCTTAATTAATCTTGCTTCTATTAATAATAGTTAAGCTCCTGAAGCTCTTCCTTTAATAAAATATGATTTACACAAGCTTTTTTTCGAGTTCGTGTGTTTAATTTTAAATGACTCAACGGACCACCACAGCAATCTGCGGACAGGATTCGTGAATTATCATTCATTATCATTCGTTTAGATGGTGGATGTTTATTGTTTGGCATCCCGGTTAGTGCGTACGCCGCGTTCGGAGAAAAGTTTCTTCTGGTCGATTATGGTTCCGTTATTCGTACTCATTGCTCCCATTTGTCCAACGCCCCTACTACGAAGTTACAGCATCAAGCTGCGCATGTGCATGATTTTGTTTACAATTAATTTTCCATATAAAATTCGTATGAGAAATGTCATCTTGTAGCTTCGATCAAGTTACCATAGAAAATATTTTGATCCCGAAAAAAAGTCGCATATCCAGTGTATTTTGCGGTTATTTGCATTTCCTTTTAGATTTTCTTATTCATTGGTCGGGATGTACAACTAGGTGTGAAACTAAGTGTATAGGCACTCCACTCGAGGGATGGATCTCCCCTGCTTGTTGGCATATACTGGTTTCGTGTAAGATAGAGATGGAGCTCCTCCTATCTTAATTTTTATATTCACACCACTTAGGTCCTAATTTACTGTTAACTGGTCATGGTCATCCATATTTTGTGTATGTGTACTCAAACTGTGCTAATTTTATATTTACAGATTCAACTGGTTTCCACAATGCCGCAAGTACCACCTGTTCGCCTGTCCTGACATATAAAAAAAAATAAGACCGAGTTTGCAGGTCTTCCTATATTTTAAATATTTTTGTCTATCTTTTACAATAAATTCAAAATTATTTTACGATCTTGGTGTGAAAAGTGATAACACATGTGTAGCTATCTCTCACATGTTGTTGTGTAGTAGCGGTGCAGAAAGGCGTGAACCGCTGTGCATGTCTGTGGAAGTATTCTATGTTTCGTCGTCGTTCCCGCCTATTGTCTCAAGCGACAAGAACGTAGCAGCTGCAATAGGGTTGTCCCATAACGCCCTCGGAGTGAGGTTAGTGGGTGCAGCGGGGCATCGGAGCAGGTGGTCCACATCATGGGGCGCACCACCGCAGCTCGGACAAATGTTCTGAATCTCTGACATGATAGTCTTTGGTTCTTGTGCATTATCAATGCATGAGTTTTCTATTTTAGATTATGATGTGTGGAAAATATTATATAAGATTTATCCCATAAGAGTTGTAGGAATTTTGATAAGTAGAAATAAGTATATATTGAGAAAATAAACGCACTGCTAGTCAGTGTTCGAATTATTATTCAAAAGGAAACCTCGAGTTTTATTTCCGATCCTTTCAGATTCCCCTTGGTGCTTTTTTCATTCGGAGTAGCTATTTGCCAAAATTTGTTACAAATTCGGAAGTGGGATTAAACAATTACCCGCAATTTTCGGTATGCGAAAACCTGTCGTTGTGGTATAGTATACATGTCGCGTTACAACTACAACATTACGTACATACATGTTGTTGTTGGTCGTCGTTGTACGAACATGCACAAAATACATACCCTCAATGTGAAAACGTTGAAGAAGTTGTTGAGCGAAAGACAATTGTCGACAAAAGGCACGAAGGCTACTCTAGTTCAACGTTTGTGGGAGAGAGAACAAAGTGACGAGGTGAATATACCAGGTGAAATGGCCCAAAGCAAAGATGGTGCTCATGTATTCCTGATCTTGATGACCGCGACGATGTATGCGACTCCGAAATCGAGGAAGATTCGTCTACAGGATGGGCCGAGTTGTCACGACTGCCAGCCCTGGACGGGTAAACTTTTCTTTGATATGAGGACGCGACCATTCCAGTCGTTCAAGTATGTTCGCCGCGTGCACATGTATCTTTGTTTGTTTGTTATGTAAATAAAATCCTGAAGTATATTCTAAGAGGGAGTATCTTTTTCTTTGTGATTTTCGGAATAGCTATTTTGCCAAAATTTGTGACAAATTCAGAAGTGGGATTAATCTCCAAGCGTAAATGCGAGAAAGAACAATTACCCGCAATTTTCGGTATGCAAAAACCTGTCGTCGTGGTATAGTATACATGTCGCGTTACCACTACAGCATTACTTGGTGTTGTTGGTCGTCGTTGTACGAACATGCACAAAATACATACCCTCAATGTGGAAACGTTGAAGCAGTTGTTGAGCGAAAGGCAATTGTCGACAAAAGGCACGAAGGCTACTCTAGTTCAACGTTTGTGCGAGAGAGAACAAAGTAACGAAGTGAATATACCAGGTGAAACGGCCCAAAGCGAAGATGGTGCTCATGTATTCCTGATCTTGATGACCGCGATGATGACGACGATGTATGCGACTCCGAGGACGTTTCGCCTACAGGATTGGCCGAGTTGTCACGACTGGCAACTCTGGACGGGTAAACTTTTCGTCGTTGTTATGTAAATAAAATCCTAAAGTACATTCTAAGACGGAGTTTCTTTTTCTTTGTGATTTTCGGAATAGCTATTTTGCCAAAATTTGTGACATGGGTGTGTAAAAAAATTGCATCCAATTTTCAATCTCGGAGGCAAATTCTCTAGCGAAGTTTATATTTTACTGCGAAAAGGAAATATGACAGCGTATGAAATTACAATAGCACGCCAAGAACCATTTTGGGAGCAAATCAAGGCGGCTAAAACATGGTTTTTCCCTGCCAGAAGAACAATTGTTAGACGTGAATTGCGAGCGGAATTCAACGACAATACGATTGAGCGGCCAAGGAACTCTACAGTTGCATCCCAATTGTCAAATCGAATTTCCGTTATGGGCGTTTGATGAGGTGAACGATACTGCACGATTTACCATTCCACAATACAATGTTACGAGTAAGTTGCCATATTTCAACGAAGTCAAGTTCAAGTCATCAATCAGCATGAAAATCGAGGATATGCCGAAGATCAATGTTGCTACCAAATACCCTATCGATAGGTAAACCAAAATAAGTAAATGCAAACATTGTGACTCATATTAATATAAACAATTTTAGACCTGAGGATGCTAATCAAATAGCGAAACGTCGTCTAAGATAAACATCATACAAAATAAAAAGCTGCACAGGAGCAACAAGGTTTTTTTATTTAATACAAAAACTGCAGTGAGGAAAACACATAAAATCCCGCGTTGCGTCAACAAACAAAACCACATTACCAAGGCTTGAGTTATGTGCAGCTAAGCTAGCAGTTAATCTAATGGACAGAATCAAGTCAGACTTGAAAATAAGTAAGGAGAGGTTTTTCTTTTGGTCTGACTCTCAAATCGTTCTGGAATGGATAAATTTTTCGACATCTGCATTTCATACATTCGTGGCTAATCGAATTGCCCGAATTCGAATTCAAGAGCTGACTTTACCATTGCAATGGCGACATGTAATACATATCTGAAGAGAATCCTGCTCACATCCTATCGAGAGGACTTACAGGTCCCAGATTATTGCATGAAGCTGAATCGACTCGGCCAGAACCTTATTTAGAATCAGAAATGGATTTCATGGAAGAAAAAGGCGACAAATCCGGCGTTCTACATTAATTGCTCATGTTGACACGCATTTTACCAAAATAATAGGTCACAAAAATTTCTATCCAAGTTACGATGTATCATTGCTTACGTATTAAGATTCACCAAGAATTGTCGGTCAAAGCAAAAAATATCAAATTCAAATCTTAGCTGTGATGAGCTTCGTGATGCCGAAGCGACAATCAATCGTTACATTCAGTGACAATATTTTAAGCCGGAATTCAATAATCTGAAACGCTATGGAGAAGTGGGTAAAGGAAGTGCACTTTCCACATTAGCTCCACTTATTGACAACTTTAATATCATTAGAGTCGGAGGAAGAACTGAATTAGCAAATGTACCATACGAAGCGAAACATCCGAAAGTGTTACCATATGAACACGAGCTGACTAAGTTAATCATGGTGATTATTCACATATTCACAAAAACAATCATCATGTTGGACCCCAAGGATTGTTATATATAACACGACAACGTTTTTGGCCTATCAAAGGCAAGACTTTAGCAAGATCCATTGTGCAGAATTGTATTCAATGTGTAAAGGCGAAGCCACAGCTATTCACACAAATGATGGGCGACTTACCAGCCCACAGAGTACAACCATCTCGCCCGTTCATAAAGTCTGGTGTTGATTTTTACGGTCCAATTTGGACTCATTGCAAATTACGAGGCAAGCGACTACAAAAAGTATACATTGCTGTATTTTGCTGCTTCGCAACCAAGGCTGTTCATCTGGAAATAGTGACGGATCTTACTACGCAAGGATTTATCGTCGCACTTAAGAGGTTTATAGGCAGACGGGGTCATTGCAAGGACATCATCATCGACAATGGAACAAATTTCGTAGGTGAAAAATCACAATTGGAGGAAGTCAAAAATATAATCGAATCTAATGCATCTCGTGAGGAGGTGTTTTCCGCGTGTACCAGAAGAGGCATTAAATTCCATTTTATTACTCCGATAGCTCATCACCTCGGAGGCTTGTGGGAAGCAGAAGTAAAAGCGGCCAAGATTCGATTATTTTTCTCATTGATCCAGCATGGTGGATCCTCATGCAACAGCACAAAATACCATTTTAGTGTATCGGTGGAAGGTTGTAATGCAAATCAAAGAAAATTTTTGGAAACGTTGGAGTACAGAATATCTTAACCCACTTCAACAACGATACAAATGGAAACATAAATGTAAAAACGTAACCATTGGTACTATGGTTTTAATCAAAGAGGATAACCGTCCTCCCATGCATTAGCCTTTGGGACGTATCACAAAAGTAATAACTGTAATATGCCCCCTTTTAACCATTTTACATTTTCTATTTTTAGTACGAGAGTATGATAAGAGAATGCAATGCAGAAAGAGCGTGCATACACGTACTGGTTGTGCTCTTTGAACTTGGAAAAAAGGGCGGTAATGGTATTGCAAATGCATATACAAGTAAGAATCTAATATTACACAGGATGTGGGATGTGGGTGGTAATTTCGCGTGGCATCATGATGCGAACCTTCTTGAAAGAGGTCAGTTTGTGCGGAAGAATCGTATTATTGTTCCGTTTTTGCGGATCAATCGTATGATTTTTCCGTTTTTCTGCAATTTGGGAAGGTGATTTAGGGATTTTGTTTGTCGGTTGACGGGAGTTTTGATGCAAGTGATACCGGCCGGCATATCAGTTTCTGACCGTGAAAATTTTCTTTTTGGACGAAATTGCTTTCTGTCCTTCGGTCGTTCGTTTTGAAAATCCGTTTTATTGAAATGAGACCGGCATATCAGTTTCTTACTGTGGAAGATTGAGTTTGGTGAACCCACACCCATCGGCCAGTCGTTCCTGTGATCCGGGGCGAAATTTCGAAGTGTTAGTGGCACTCTCAAAAGAAGTCCGTAATCGATCTTAGATTTACATTTGTGCACCCCTTTTTGTACCAGTTGGCGAAAGTTCGACCTGTTAGTGGCACTCCTACAGGAAGTTCAACACCGACCTCAGCATTTGTGCCCGAGTTACACACCCGTCGGTCAATTGTCCTGGTGCGAAATTGCGTTGTGCTTGTGCCATTCCAGGAGGAAGTCCGCAACCAACATCAGTCTCTGTGCACCAGTTTAGCATCCTTTGGCGATTTTTGGGGTATCAAGAATATACCCGTCAGCGATTTATGCAGCATTTACATACCTGTCGGCAATTTGTGCATGTTGTTGTAGCGGCCACCGTTCCTACTGCGACCGGGTCTACGAACCGGAACGACCCATGCCTCGGCATGGCCAAGAGTCGCAACGACCCCCTTCGACACAAGAAGGGGATGGAAACTGCAATTTGTGCATCATCTATATCCCCGTCGGCAATTTGTGCATCATCTATATCCCCGTCGGCAATTTGTGCATCATCTATATCCTCGTCGGCAATTTGTGCCGCATTTACACACCCGACGACAATTTGTGTAGCATTAATATACCCGACGACAATTTGCACATACATTTTGTACACGTCGGCATCGTCCCCATGTGGAAGTTGTGTTTCTTTTTGTGTCAAAGCCTACCGACACCAGCGTTAGTATCACGACGTCGATTTTTGTCTAACTTGATCATCTTTTCATCGGATGTGCTCAATTACTCTATCCGATTCGGTCAACGAATTTAAAAATGTCGTGTAATCATAATCTCAAGTGACATCCTAGCTCTTGTTCACAATTTTTTTTTCCCTTCCGGATTTTCTTTTGTATGTATGTTTATACAGTTTTGTTCACTTTTTTTTTTACTTTATTCATCAACAACATTGTATTCGCGGTTAATTATCTTTGATTTAATTTTTTTGTGTACCTAGTTTTTAACAAAAAGTTCCAGCCTCGTCGCATGTAACGGCCATTTCAACGCAACGTGGGGTGAGTACTCTTAATTATTTTCTTTGGTATTTTTTTGGTTTTTTGAGTATAAATATAATTATGGCATTCTTGACTTAATTCTCGATGAAATCAGATCAGAACTCGTTGTATTAGTATTAAACACGCTCTAAGGCCAATAAATATGTGGTATCTAATCTTAACTTGAATCTTTTCCTTAAGGAAGTTCATTCCCTTTACAGGACGGAAATGTAGGTGCACCCGAACCGGTGTTTTAGACTCTGGCCTGGTATTCCGGATTTAGAGAGGTCAGCGACCAATGAAAAAAAAATACTACCAATCCTTTTATTCGTAAGGTGCCGCGCTGCTCGAAACTGAGACGCTACCCTCAAAGCAATAATTCATTTTAGTTCAATCCCTAACTAAACTAATTCCACTTACTGCGCCACAAAAACCAATTTCCTACTCTATCGCCACAATTCCTAACCCGAATTAATCCCTAAATTATAAACTTACTTATCCTTAAGGTGACCTTTTATGCATATTATCCCGTAACATAACGTTAAATAGCTATGAATCCATAGCATCTAGGTCTCCACCATTTTCAAGATTTTGTAACGGACGGTTTTTAGCACATACATGTCTGCTTTTGGATTGGTCCATTTTTTCACAAATGTTATTGATTTGATTTATTTTAAATTATTGATATTAGCGGTGATGACGATTTTTTTTCTGCGATAGAATCGAAGGAATACACAAAAAAAAACATGTCGTAGCGGAGGCAGGAATGATGACTCCTAAGCGACGACGACGTCAGATAAGTTTGCATGATAGTATAATTTCGTTTCGTATCGTCAAAATGTTATTTGTGTCTATGGAAAATTATTGATCATTCACTGCCGTAAAAATACGCTTTCGTCACGTCCTCCGCGTGTGATAAAGCCCACCCCCCCCCATCCAGGGGCGAACTGTGTTATTTAAGGGAGGCGCCCTAAAATTCTTGATTCGGCCGCGGGCGCCTTAGGAGGGTAAAATTTATAAATCAGTATGTATAGTTTTGGCCGGAACCCGTCGCCATCCGGGTCCACGGAGCGTAAATAAGATGGCATCTTTTCTCGCCGGCTGTGTTTCGCGTAATTCTCCCCATTTTAACCCTCTTGTTGTGCTGTGGCACCTTTTGGCATGCAAGATCCCTTTTATTTGTAATAGGACAGGGGCAACGAGTGGCACAAACCCCACCCGTATCTCCCGACACTGAGCTACAGCAAGCACATGTCGCTGTTCGCTCGTTGAGGAGCCCTATCTTCCTGCCTAGCCTGCACGGTTATAGAGGCATTGGCTCCGTCCCCTAAGCATCTATGGATGGCCAAGTCCTTTCATTACAATTTGTGAGCCCAGTGATGTTCTCCAGGTGAATTATTGATGGCCCGATTGGCCAAGGTTCACATGATGAACTAATATCCCTGGGATTATGTTATGGATCGCTTCGTCTCCGCGATCGAATCCGGGAGGTATCCTGTTCCCAAAGGCTCCGCAAACCTATATTAATGGGTTCGGAAATACCACCGAGCCCTGTTCCCGGTCGGTGAAAATGAAATTACCGGACTTGAGTCTACTCGCCCAAAGACCACAAGGATTCTTCGGCCCCAGAAGAGATCATTCCGATCTGTATTACTATTTACCAGCTCCCGGAGTCTTGCTCCGTCGTATACAATGGGAAGTCATCAACCCCGCAGCCGGATCAGCCTGGGATCTGCCCGAGGCATATACCTATCCAGGTCATCCCATCAACACCAACTACCTTTACCTCCACAGTTATGGCAAGCTTACGCTTCTCTGGAGATAACAACTGAGGGTATACCGACCCACAATCGAGCCTATGTCTTGAATCATGAACCATATTCCTATCTATCTTAAAAGTAACGTTCATCTGGATTTTCAGGCTGTTGAGATGGCTAATGCCACAGGGACTGTAGGACAGTTAGTCCAAGAAGAGGTTGTGACCCGAGCCAGCTGATGTGACATTTCGAGAATGCTCAGCATTCAAGATACCGGGCGTGCTCAGTTATGTAGCCACTAAATTTTTGTATCGAGTAATTTTAGAACGAGCCGCCGTAATGATGCTCGTGAATATAAATCAGATTCTGAATGGTTTAGTCATTAGTCAATACTTTTCCACCGATGATTCTATCATCTCGATGAAGCAATCCATCACATCGGAGTTGGTACCATCAGCTCGACTCCAAGATATATTTAATTCAGACTTTAGCGTTAAGTAATCAGTTTAATCAGTAGTTTTAAGAAAATACTCATTCAATGTGTTACTTTAAAAGGGATTTCCATTTTTTGTTTCTTTTTTTTATGGTAACAGATTTTTTTGTTGTTCATTTTTTATCCTCGACGCGAGGACAACGCAACTGTTGTCTTCATTTTAAATATGCTATTGAAATCTTTTATCCACCAACGGTACAAAAATTTCGGGCCAACATATTTCTCACAACCCTGCATATATTTTTTATGAGAGCAAGAGAAAGCAAAAAACATATGTTTCTCGCCATACGTCAACTGACAGTTGGGGGTGGGGCAAGTTCAATTCAAAATTTGTAAATGATTAGTGAAAATCCGTATTTTTTATCACGGGATATAGTGAACACAAAACGCAAAGTGATGTGATTAGTGTTAATACTCAATAAAGTGTAAATATTGCCGAATTTGTATTCATACAATGCAAATAATGTTGCCATGTTCCCATATTGAGTGCAAACGTGAACATCAAGTGAAATTTTTTCCCGTTGACCAGCAATTTGAATTTAATGTTAAATTACAGCTCATAGTGAATTTTGTTCTTAAAATAATGCAATAATTTGCAGACTGTAATAATGTATGTAATTTGTGTGATGTGCATTCATTGTGAAATCAAACTAATTTGCGCGATTCTGATTGGTCCAAATACTATTTCACGTTTCCTTGCTGCTGACCATAGATTTCACGAAAGCGCTATGCAAAATAATATTCTTAGGGATATTTCCGATTTGTTAAAAAAATTAGGCAGAAATTCGTTAATTTTCATATAAAAAATTGCAAAGTTTTGTGAAAACCGGTGGATTTGACATAATGAAGTCAGTGGTGCCACAAGTTTATATTATTTCCAGTTGGGGCTCAAATATGAAATTTGGTAGTTAAGGTAAAAGTGAACCTTTAACCAAGAAGTTGGAAATTTATTTCTTTTTAGACCATATATGCCTCCGACATTTGCAACACACGATTTCCAAATACACTCAGGTACATCATGTTGTAAATTGCTCGGAAAGAGTTTCAAGTGACGAAAGTACATATTATCAGTTGACAAAATGAGTTTTCATTTATGGTATCTATGGGTACCTATCTTTTTGTGTGTGTAACATTGCATCCTTTCGCTCGTAATTTTACCTGCGGGTTAGTCAGAGTGCAGCTCTCTGCGACTTTTAAATTATTCGACCATTCAGTTTCTTGCCAACTGTTCGCAGTGATAGCCGGCTTGAAAAAAACTATGAGGATTGTGTTTTATGCAAAAGTGAGTGCAGTGGGTAAAAGTGGAAAGCTAATCAATCAAATAATCAATGGTATCGTGCTGTTTTGCTTTATACATATAGTAAAAACTGAAAAAGGAAAGACCAGTGTGTATGGATTGTTGTTGTTGTTTTAGCGGTGCAGAAAGGCGTGCATAAAATTGTGAAGTGTGTCAACGAGAAGGAGGGACGCATGTAGCAAAAGGATAGCCATAAAATCTGCATTTAAAAAAAATTGCAATATTGCAATTTTAATCGTTAATTTGGTGTGCATGATACATTTTTAATTTAGTGACATACGATTGATTTTTCTCAAATTCAGGATTTGTTCCCATTTAAAACTTTAAAATGAAGTGCATTGTTAAAGGATGTTCTTTGCACTCAGAGAAAGCCGGCGGCAAGGTGTCGTTTTTTCGTTTTCCAAAAAATTGGAGGAGGGAAAAACAATGGAAGGTTTTATTAAAGGGGAAAACTAATTTCACGGTAGACTCAAAAATTCATCGAATTTGTGACAGGCATTTTCTACCATGCTATTTTCACGAATGAGTATCCGGCAAAAAAACTAGCTGATGATGCTGTCCCTGAGCTCTTTGATCCTACTGAGTACCAAGCTGTTCCTTCTTCCAACAATTCAGCTAATCAGCCAGATGTCAGTCCAGGTGTACCACCGGAGATGCCATCGTGTAGCTTCTGGGCGCATTCAACGGAGAATAGTCCTAAAAGGCCCGCACCACCACCGAGAAAAGGAACCCCATTATATAGGCTTCTCCAGACATCCCCTTCTTCAAGCGACACATCGCCGAAAAAAGTAAAACGTCGTAATAGAGTACTAAAAGGTCAAAAGAGCAAAAAAGCCATGTAACATTTTAATTAAAACTGTTATAAATAAATATTTAACAATTCGGCTTAAATATCAGGAGTAATCCAAAAGTGAATATTTAGTTTACTTATGGCAGCTTTTTAACAAATTGACATTATTCCGAGGACAATAATAAATAAAACAAAAACACATATTGTTTTGTTCTGATCGTACAAATCGACCGTAATTGACCACAAAGGGAAAGGGTTAACCGGTCGTGCCTTCCCTGATCATGCGAAGGCATCTAGCAATCAGTCGAAACTGTGACATTGCAGAGGCAAAAAAAATCTTAGGGTATTTTTTCCTATTTAGAGCCCTGAATCGGAATGAATCGGATTCGTACTGCCTTATTCACCCAAACAATTTTTTTTTATCAATTTGATCGCCAAATAAATAAATAGTGCATTGCTCGACTTGTAAAAAAACGCTACATAACGCGGCCCCTGCACGATTTAAAGGATCCCAAGGGTATAGAAGAATGGCATTCATACAATACTGCTCAAATAGATTGATTGTTTTCCAGTTGGGTATATGTGCAAAGCTCAATTCACAACAGTTTAACATTTGAGCGCTCAAAAAAGCTTCTACACATATGTATATTATAGCTTGCGCATACAAGACGAGCATGTCGATAATGATAAAGATTAAAACAATATTTGAATATTTTTCATCGTTATCGATATGGAGCCGTTCAATCATAAGTAATTACTAAATTTTATTTTATTTACAACAGCATTCCCATTATTTTTGTGCAATGAAAAAAAAACATATGATAGGTGATAAAATCGAAAATTTACTTAATGTATATTTGTCTCATTTATGTTAAAGAAGAATAAATCTCTGCCATTTGATCCAATTATTTTGGGTGAAAATAACTCAACGAAATACTTCGCTATTTTCATCATAAAAAAAAGACATCGAAATAAAATTTAAGATTAAAGTTAAAAAAAAATGTGTATTCCATGAGGTTTCGAACATTTTCATAACGTTTGAGTAAACGGATTAAACTTGTGGTGGTTAGTTTGCAAAACGCAAAACGCTCGCGTAGACAAATGGCCAATTGTCTGCATACATACTCTACTCTTCGACAACGACGTAGATTATACCGGTGTAGATTACTTGCACAACACTGGACACCTTATGTACGTCCCGTATACTTTTGGTGCGGGTGGAATCATGCTAGTTGGAATGGATCATGCTATAGTATGTATAAAAGCAGTGCGTATGATTTGCATGGACATCTTTTTTTCTGTATGTACTTTTTTTTTGTGAATTAGAATTTTTATGGTAGGGACTATGCATTAGTAGTGGTAGTATATAGAGCTAAGATTTGGCGGGAGCGTAGCGACCAGAGGGCGAAAAAGTTTATATAATTAATATAATAAAAAAAGAAGCAATTTGATTGAATCGACCGGTACCGCATGGAAAATCTACATTTCGTTGCCGTCGTTGCGTGATTCCTTGCCGTCTATTAGAGCGTCACGAAATTTGGTTGGATCGCGATTGGTCCGTACTTATCGCTTGGGGAAAACTCACGTTTTTTTTTTTGCGTTCGCTACGAAATTTGTGCCATCGCTGCGTGATTCCTTGCCGTCTATTAGATCGTCACGAAATTTGGTTGGATCGCGATTCGTCCGTACTTATCGCTTGTGGAAGCTCACTTTTTTATGGCTTTTGATACAGATTTGCGACGTCGTTGGTGGTCATCCAGAAAAATTTCGTTCCTGGATACGTTCACGATCTATGGCCATATCGCCTGTGTTAATCAGCCAGCCACATTTTTGGCAACCGAACCGTTATTATCTTTGCCGTTGCGTCATCAGATCGCATTTTACGGACCCCAAGTGTGAGCACAAAAAAAACGCTACTGGTAGGTTTCATAAAATTCCCTTGTATGATTCTTCCTCCTTCTGTCATTTGTGTGCAATGCGAAGAGATCAGTCGGTGTTTGATCGTCGCTGAGTGCACGGGTGAGTAGAGTGTGTGCTTTGGGCTGGTGTGGTGTTGCAGTGTGTTGGTGGTGGTGCGTGTGTGTGCGCGTACTCTATTCACTGAGCGTGAGTCTCATTTTTCCCTCTTAATTCTTTACAGACTGTGGACAACTAACAGAGTGATAATTTGCAACGGAGATCGATATATTATTAACTTGTCATTTCTTTTATTGAAATAATCCTTTTGTTCGTTCATTTAAAAATAGTGTTATTAGCTTCAGAAGTGGGATCAGAACTGAAGAAAAAAACCATTAGTGTTTCCCCCATGATAGTGACATTTTTTTACCCTTTGTAGTGACATTGTTTCCTCCCAATGCTGTGACATTATTTGCCCCAATTTATTGTGTCCCCTTGCCTGTGTTGTCTGATCGTGACCCTAGTCTGAGTGAAATGTCGTGGAAAGAGGAAGAATCTCCATTGCCGAAATCGAAGCGATTTCGTTATGGCAATAACCCCGAATCTAGTGAGAATATGTTGACTGTTTTGAGTGCATTAGTGCGAGACAATGCCAGAAGTAGTGGTGGTGCATCAGTGGGAAAAGAGGCCATTCCTATTTTCCAGCCCGATGATGGCATGCAAGACGTAGTAAAATGGCTCAATAAAGTCAAGGAACTAAAACTGATTCATCAGTGGAGTGATGTGCAAACTTCGCACTACGCAACGAGCCGGCTGTCAGGTTATGCTGCTACGTGATATTCCAGTTTACCTTCGATCGACTATACCTGGGAAGAGTGGAAGGGAAAACTAATTGACGCATTCCCTTGTGAGAGTGATTTCTCAAAACTCCTGGATACGATGCGAGAGAAATCGTGGCGACGTGGTGAGTCAATTATTAAATACTACTACGAGAAACTTGCTTTGCTGAATATATGCGAAATTTATAGGCGAAAAGCAGTTTCCTGTATGATTGCCGGAATATTGAGCCCCACAATCAGGCGGCAGTGAGAGTGGGAAACTACGATTCCCCTGAAGGCCTGTTGCGTTATTTAAAGACCATTGATGAGAGTGCCGGTGCGAGTGTTCCACTTCATGAATCGACCATTCGTACATCGTCAACGCGCGTATAACCTTTTGAACATACATTCACAAGACTACAATTAATTCACAAGACTACAATTAACTGTTATAATGACGTTCTAAGAGATCATTTTTTTTTATTTTACATAGAATTTAGAAGTGAAAAAATTTTAAATTTGTTTGTTGTCCGTCAACAATTCACAATTGAGGAGCAGTTCGCAATAATGCCGTGAAAAAATCATAGCTCAATTTAGTAAGGGCGAAAAATCGAATCGTGTTCTTTCTTCGCAATACGCTGACATTGAAAGGGCGTTACTTGATCGGTTCAAACAGCAACATACCAATAACATAACTGTCATTGCTTCAAGTAAAAGCGGATGATTTTGCTGTTCTTTTGAAAAATGAATCATTCAAATGCAGCGCATCGTATATTTCGCGACATAACATCGTTCATGGGAAAATTGCAGGTAAATCATTACAGTTGGCTAAACTGTAACCAACGATTGGGTTGACAATGTATGGCTGAAATTGAGAACTGATTTTAACGATGAGGAGATTTTAAATGCTGATGAAATGGGGTTGTTCCGCCGACTAACGCTTGATCATACGTTAAAGTTGAGGGGAGCGATTTCTTTCGGCGGAATACTGTCGAAGGATCGTATAATGGTTCTCGTTGCGGCTAGTATGGCGGGAATGTAATTCTTAAATCGCATAACTAATTCTGATGGAATTGACGTAAATTACAAAAAGGAATCGGATTCGTACTGCCTTATTCACCCAAGAAGGTCAAGATGAAGCAATGGAAACAGTAATATGCCATATTCCAAAATGTAGATGAATTTTTCGCTGAAGCCGTAAAATCGTCGGAAATGCTGTGAATTGTAATGTACTCAAATATAAGGCGTAATTGCAATCCTTTAGGATAACGGATATAATATACAAACATTTTCTAGTAAAAATCGAAAATTTGTAATGGACTAATTCAGACACATAAGGGTCCATTTTTGAATTCGCATGAAATTTTGCCACTTCAGTTGTCTTTGATTTTTTTTTTATTTTACTACCTACAAATATTTTTGCATTTTTCTGATTTTGCTTGGATTTGTTGAATTTAATTTCTTTGCGTTTTTATTCGATTTTCCCTTTAAATTCCCTTTTTTATTTGAAACGTGAATTCTTTTTGATTTTTTTTTGTACTCTCATTTTCATTTTATTCATTAAATTATTATAATGTGCTAATCCACTTTTTTTATTTTTGAAGGATGGACGTGTCCCAGCTTCCTTTTCCTTATAGCTTTCCCGCCATGTATAGAAAGGTGGCTTAACAAGGACAAGGCTTAACAAATCAAGTCAGTCTAGAGCAGTACTTCCCAACCGGTGGGGCGCTCCCCCTAGTGGGGCGTGACGGTTGAGAAAGGGGGGGGGGGGGGGGGCGTGGGCTCAACTCGAGTGTTTATGTGATGGATTATATTATAACGGCCATGAGCTGGTAAAATTCTTCAAATCATGAACAGCATTTCTAAATCGCTGCAATCACAATATATTAGCGAGGAGCCTCTATCCAAAGTCTGTTTGATGATGATCGCTGAAATTGTTTTAGGAATATAGACCGAGGGTAAACTAAGAGTGCACTATTAACAAAAGAAAAAGAATGCTGAAAAATGCCCTCTTCCGTTTTTGAGCGAAATTTTTGTGGGGGGGGGGGGCAGATTCTGCTAACCTTGCAACGGGGCATGTACTGAAAAAGGTTGGGAACCCCTGGTCTAGAGGGAACAGCATGTGAGCAGCACAAAAAAACATTTGCCCAAATTTAATCTTATCTTACAGATTTGTTCTTCGCGGTGTGATGTGGAGTGGGTGATGTGTGTGCGAATACTCTCTGGGCTATGTGCTATGCTCATGCTTCTGTTGATATTTGCAGGTGCCGAATGCAGCGATGAAGGCGGATCCAAGGGGACCAGCGCCAAATAAATTTTTTTGTGAACGGCTCGGGGTAAAATAAAGAAGTCAACCATCCGTATTCCGTTTCTCTTTTCTTTCAGTTATTAGAAGATACTTTTGCCTCATCTGTCTAGATCAGAACGAAGATCAAGAATACATTGACAACATTAGCGCGAGTTGCACATCTGAAAGCGAAGACGATTCCAAAAGTGGAATTTTGGGCGCCGTCATGGGCAGACGATTAGCAACACCGATAAAATTGACAAATGTGAAGAAATAATATTGGACTAACTCTTTCAGACAATTATCAAATAGACAAAAAAATTAATTTCGTTTGATGCTGTCAGAGTCTTCGAAGTTCAAGAGTCAACCGAAGCAAACGAATGGCACTGGATTCCAACCCATATAATTGTGCAGATATGTGTACGAAGGAGAAACTATATTAACCAATTTTGCGACGTGTGTGTTTGGTTCCACGGCCCAGAGCTTCTAAGGAAGGGCATGAGTGGCCGATATTCGACAATGTAACCTGTGAAGACCATGAAGCAGATGTGGTGAGTGTAGTATCTAGCTACCCATGATATTTGTCAACTGTCAATAAAATAAAATAAGCCGACATTCTATCCTAGGAACTGTTAGCTAATGGACGTATAAATAATTAATTAATTTTAGTGAATATTACAGTGTCTCTTTGAAATTGGAACAGAAGAAATATTACTACCTGCGGTTAAAACATATTATTCGTGGATAAGACTGTCTCGTACTACCAGTTGGATAAAGAGATTTATTAATAATTCGACGCAAGAAAATGCGAACAATCGATGAAATTTCTTGGAACGAGATATTATGGCAAAAAGAAGTTCAAAGAACGTGTTTTCCAGATGACGTACAAAATGCAAAATTTCAACGACAAAGAATAAACACGGGAAAATGCGTAATCAATGAAAATTTAAAATATAAATTATGTGCAACGAGTTTTTCTTATGCAAATATTTAGTAGAGTTTTTAGTGAAATTACCAACAACCGTGAATCGAAAAATAGATCTGCGTTTGATTAGATAGCGCAGATGTAGATATGATTTAATTTGCAATTTTCAAACTGCATTCGAATGTAGCACTTAACAGCTGCTTTAAGTTTGATTTGATAATTATGTAATATAAGATATTAAATGTACTATAGTAATATCACATACCTTAGATTTTAGTTACTTTCCCCACTATCTATTAAATTTTTTTAAATGATTCCAATAAGAGAAAAACCTAACTAAAAATATAGTGAAATCTACACAATATTAACATCATATGTGCCAACACACTCGTATTTATCATTCAGCAAAAAAAGGATACACAAAGAAATGATTAGTACAATTTCGTGGCGCATCCTTTTGTACAAATTTATATACAATGTATGATTTCTTTTGTGTTTTGCATAATTTTGTTTCATTTTGTAATTAATATTTTTCTCTTACGATTCGTATCGTTTATCACAGTTATTTTTTTAAGAGAAATAAAAATTGTATGATTAAATTCAATGAGTCTTTTTTTTTAGCGAAAATTAAAACTTTTTTAATTAATATAATAAATAAATATTTCATTTGTTGAATGAGGCGTTTAAGAGTTATTTCTGAGAACGAAGTTGTATGGAGTGTATGTGTAAATTATGATTAAAGTTTTATGATATATTTTTTTCCTCAAAAACGTGAAAAATACTTATAAACGGTGGACTTCCTCATTGAATTTAATTGCACAAGAATCGGAAATTGATTTTTTCCTTCATAATAAAAAAAATTCTTTTAAAAACTAAACAAAATGAAAATGTTTACTATAAATTTTAATCTCCATACCCTTTTCGTGTAGCTGAACGAGAAATAGTCGTTTGTGTTCCTTTGGTTTGGTAATATGCGGTGGAATATATGGATATTGTGGTGGCTCGAAATTAGGACGCCACCAATTTCCAATTGTATCTTCAACAATCCATTCTTGTTTGATGCCATCTTGACGACCTAATGTCTGAAAGTATGAAATAATATTAATGAATAGATTCTCAAGATTTGATTTTGAAAGCTTTTTACTTACCTCCGTCAAGAGCCTCTTCAATCCTTCCACTTCGTCTTCGCCGGCATTCAGCTCGCCTCCGGGCAACTTAAAGAACGTAGTGCCCAATTGCAGGAGTAGAACGTGCGGTAGTCCATGTTCGTGCACTAATAAAACACCTTCAACCGATCTACGCATTCCAATTCTATCGAATTCATCGCGCATACGTTGAAAACGTGCGGGCACTGATGGATCTTTTTCAAATAGTGGCTCTTTGGTGCCAAATGTGTAATTGGTCAGTGGATATCTGGAAATAAAGAATAACACTATTTTTGAGGATGCACAAAACCACAACGATCTTCAGGGTGGCGCAAAATTAATCACCCATGTATCTGAAGTAGGATGTTTAATCTTCTTCTTATATAAAAATGGAACGTGATTTCTTTGTAACGCAAAAACTCGAAAACCGCTGGACCGATTTATATGATTCTTTTTTTGTTAAATCCGTCTTACCCTGGAGAAGGTTTAAACACCGAGAAAATTTTGAAAATCTTAAAGGATGTAGCGGTAAATCAAAATTCCTTTTTGTATGAGAGGCACCTGTTGCAATCATGTTTTCATCAATCACATTTGAATTAAATAAAAATATTGAATTCTTACTAAAGCTATAACAAAAATTGACACTGAAACTACATACATATGTAATATAAAAAAAATACACGGTACGCTGCACAAAAGGAATTAAAATTTCATAGCTTCGAAAGTCGACGAATTGCCTTTTTGAAACGAGTGCTGAAGAAGTCATCATCAATGTGGCACGATAGCCCGACGTCGGGCCTTGGCCGCCTGAATCGTTGACCTCCAATTGTCGCGGTTACGTGACCTCGTCCTCCAGTTTCGGAAGCCCAGCAGCTGGTGGGCGTCTTCACCTACGGAGTTCTCCCAGCGATCTCTCGGTCGTCCACGCAACCTCGCTCCGTCAATTCGTTGTGCGTTCATCACTTTCTTTGGCATGCGATTATCGTCCATCCTTTGTACATGCCCCGCCCATTGCAAACGTTGAAGCTTCACGATTTTCGATACTTCCAGCTCATCGTACAATTGATACAACTCATGGTTGTACCGGATACGCCATTGGTCTCGCTCGCGAACGGCCCCGAAAATTCGCCGAAGGACCTTTCGTTCGAATCGGTCTAGCAAAATTTCGGAGGCTTGGGTGAGGGTCCATGTTTCACAGCCATAACATAGCACGGGTCGGATGATCGTTTTGTACACGCGGAGCTTCGTGTTCCTGTGCGCAAGTTTCGAATTAATTATAGGGAGGACCGAGAAATATGTCTTATTGGCTAGTTGTATCCGTCGCTTAATTTCGTCGGTTTCGTTGGCGTCCTTTGATAAGTTACAACCCAGATAGTTGAAGTTGTCTACATATTCGATATTAAGGTCCCCCACTGTGATGCTTGAATTTGCTGGCGTCCTTGTTTTCGATTGCATCATGGCCTTTGTTTTGCTTTCGTTGATATGTAGTCCAACTTCCTTTGCGGCGTTATTGAGGTTATGCAGAAGGCGTTCTGCATCACCCAACCTTCGAGACATGATGTTGATATCGTCGGCGTACGCTACTAATTGAGTCGACTTGATGAGTAGCGTTCCGCTGCTGTCCATATTCATGGCTCGAATTACATACTCCAAAGCAAGGTTGAAGAGCGTCGGCGCCAGCCCGTCGCCCTGCTTGAGTCCAGTACGAGTTTCAAATAGGTCAGTGAGTCGATTCTGCACTCTGACCTGCGAGACGGTATTAGTCATCGTCATCCTTGTGAGTCGCACTAACTTTGCCGGTATACCAAAATTCAGCATAATGTTGTACAGTACACTTCGATCGATACTGTCGTATGCCTGCTTGAAGTCGACAAAGATTTGGTATACGTCGATGTTATATTCCCAGCACTTTTGGAGTAGTAGCTTCACTGTGAAAAGCTGATCGGTCGTTGATCGACCAGGTCTGAAGCCGCCTTGATACTCGCCAATGATTCGTTCTGCGTACGGATTATTTCTCTTTTCAAGAATTTTAGATAATATCTTATAGGCCGTACAAACTAATGATATGCCCCTGTAATTCTCACACTTCAGCTTGTCACCCTTTTTGTGGATTGGGCAGATTATACTTTTGCGCCAATCTTCGGGGATTTCCTCGTCGTTCCATATTTTCAGCAGTAGCACATGTATAGCGTTGGTCAGGCACGTTCCACCATGCTTCAGCAGTTCTGCTGGGATCTCGTCAGCGCCGGGCGCTTTATTATTTTGAAGCGACTGTATGGCAAGACTCACCTCCTCTACTGTTGGGGGTAGAACGGGAGGGCCTGGTTCGGCTAACTGCTCAAGAGCTGGCTCCGCGGGGGATGTTGATGGTGCATTGAGGAGCTCTTCAAAATGCGAGGCCCATCGTTTGTTGACGCTTTCGATGTCGCTGATTATGTTACCATCCTTGTCCTTACATAGGCTTGTCCTGGGTTGATATCCGTTCTTAACATTATTTATAAGTTTGTACGCCTGTCTAATGTTCTTACTGGCTAATCTTTGGTTTATTTGCTGTAACTGCTCGTCAAAATGTTTGCGTTTCTTACGTCTAATTAACTTATTAGATACTCGCCGAAGCTCGTTATATCTTTCTTTCTTGACTCTGGATGCGCGTTGTGTGTATTGGCGATAGGCTTCATTTTTCGCCTCAATCGAGGCCCTGCATTCGTCGTCGAACCAGTCTGCTCGTCTGCGCCGGCCTTTATAGCCCACGACCTCTTCTGCGACCCCCTTGATGCTGTCTTTGAGCTCCTCCCAGAACTCATGGATGCCTAAATTGTTGATGTCATCAAGCATGGGCGACAGTTTTTCCTCTAGTGCTGTTGTATACGCAGCCGCCGTGGCATCATCAATCAAATTGTCAACCTCGAAGATCTTGGCAGGGTTGATTCTCGTTAGGTGCACCGAAGAGATTCTGCACCTGTAGGTTGTCTTCACCAAATAGTGATCGGTGTCGCAGTTGGCTCCTCGATAGGATCGAACATCTAGGACATTAGAAGCCCATCTCTTGCTGATCAGTACGTGGTCGATCTGGTTCACGGTGTATTCATCTGGAGACTTCCAGGTCTGCTTGTGGATTCGTCGATGAGGGAAGCATGTAGGCCTGTTCGGTACCGAGATTTCAGTACCGGGTTTCGGTTTTTTTCAATACCCGGTACCACAAGCGGTTTCCCTGACTCAGGTTTTTTTTTCAGTACCGACGGTTTTTCTAACCATGAGCCGGTTTTTTTGAGTACCGGGTTAAAAACCGACTCAGGTTTTTTTCAGTACCGACGGTTTTTTTAACCATAAGCCGGTTTTTTTGAGTACCGGTACCAAAAAACCTGAAAAAAAACCGGCTCATGGTTGAAATGAATCGTTCTTTTTAACTCGGTACCAAAAAACCGACTCGTCGGTCGGTTTTTTTTACCTCGGTACCAAAAAACCGGGATATCGGTACTTTAGAATATCGGGTCCGGTACCAAGTGAACACCGGTTTTGTACCGGGATCCCGGTTTTTGGAACAGGCCTAGAAGCATGTAGAGCTTATTACCAGGTTTCTGCCGCTCGCGAAGTCGATGACCGTTATTGTTGTTGTGCTGAAGAAGTGTAAGGTAAATTTTATGGTACACTGTCAACAAGTTCTTATTATCCGTATTTTAGACTATAATCTATAATATAATGCCATCGAAAAAACGACCAGATTTAGGTCGTTGCAGTCAGTCAACAAGGCGTCATCCAAATTTTCTTAGGCAACGATTAATAACCAACCACTCTGCTACATCCAAAAACCAACGTAAGCGAGCACGACAATACCAACATGATGTATTTCGTACAACTGCAACTTCGGTAGTTCGTGAAATTTAGTTGAAATTGGTATGCAAATAAAAAAGTTTTTCCTAGAAGAACTTAAATTGGGGGGCTAGGTTTGTATGGCAGCCGCATGACCCAGTGATCCAATTTCGGTGATTCAAACATACAAAGCCTGCAACAATAATAATCACATGTGCAAAATTTCAGCTTCGTAGCTTTCATAGTGGCCGAGAAAAACGCACTGCAACAGACGGACAGACAGACAGACAGACGGACATCGTCCAATCGACTCATCTTGTCATGCTGATCATATATGTATACTTTTTATATGATCGGAGAAGCTTCCGTCAATGCGTTACAAACTTCATGACAAAGTTAATATACCCTTTCACTCTATGAGCGAAGGGTAAAATTTCATAGAAGAACTCTTCTTGGAGTTGAGGTTAGTATGGCAGCCCCATGACCCCATGACCCCATGATCCGATTTCAGCGAATGAAACAAACAACGAAGGGCGAACGGTTTAAAAATACATGAAGCGAACCTTCGAGGTATCACTAAAACGATTAACCGTCACTGTGAATATTGCTGATCCTCGTGCTAGGACGCCAGCTCTGCGGCGTGATCGGTTTTGTGAGGCAAAGTTCAATCACGTTACGCACTTAATCGCACATAACCGTCGGTTCCAGTCTCCTAGTTGTAGCTTCAAACTCTAAATGCATAAAACTTTTACCATCGTTAGAGAAAGTGTTAAGGTAAAGGGTTTATCCAAATGACGTTAGTTTTACGTCATATTACAGTTAAATAATTGGGCTGCACGTGTAGTCTCGAAAAACTACCATAGGAATATAGTGAATTGTGTTGTCTAGCAATTCTAAAGTCGGGACTTTCATAAATCGAGAAATTCAAATACTTTTTACAAGAAAAAAAATCGACGTGGGCTATCGACATCATAAAAGTCGACTTTTAGTACCCCTCCCGAAAACATTTTCATAAAAAAAATAACAGGCGCGACAATCCAGCATTGGACTAAGGCCGCAGGATGTGTTAGTGACATCCTATTTCCAAGATCTTATCTGCTTTTTGTTGAGGTAATGAGATCAGCATCACGCTCAGCAGTGTTATTTATCCCCATTAATGGGTACTCGTTTAACATCTGAGTGAGATCATAGTCCGTCACAAGCTCGTGAGTTCGAAAAACACCATGATCCACGGTGAAATTTGAACTCATGACCCTGTGCACTGAAGGTCCGCGCACTAACCGCTAGACCAGCCAGACTACTAAAATATTTTCATAGAACTAGGAAATTATCGTTTAAATACATTTCAACTCAGCGCGGGGCCCGTGGCAAGAGTTAAGGACTAACCCTTCTAGATTCGCATAAGGTGTTCATGTCTGGAGTACACTGGAATCTCGATTAGTCCAACTAATAACGTGTTCCAAAATTAACCCAAAACTTAACACTTGCATTTAAATTTCGGTTTATTCATTAATCTTACCTAGAAAAAAAATGAGGACGAAAGATCACGGTTCAACTGTCTGATGGTAAATTTCTTTCATTCAGTTAAGTGTTAATCCGCAAGGTGGCGCTGTTTGTAAAGAGAAATTTCTGATCCGTAACGGTCGGAAGATTTGAAATGAAAAGGAACATGTTTGCGGCATATACGCAACTGTTGTGTTTCGTAACCTCACCCGTTGTGTGCCAAATATACGTCATTCGTTTCTTTTCTTCTCCCACTTTACATTACCTTATCTTTTGTATACCGTGAGCTGTCAATTCAAACGTTTTCTTGTTTCCTTTTCATAGAAATCAAAGCAATCATTCTCATTCAAATAGTATATGTACATTCTCTTCCGAGTGATGATGTCACAAGCAAAATAGAAAGTCTTTATGACCATACCTGGTATACGTAGGCTACTAAAAAAGTTTTTAGATTAGGCATGTTCTAGTACGTTTTCGTCAAATATACATATTATTTCCATCAGAAAGTTTAACCTTTTTTAGCATATACCTGCTCAGAACACTTTGATAACAAGTGATACTGGTGTAAGTTACAGTTATAGTTAAAAAAGTCAATTTAGCAAAAAAATGAAATTAACACGTGAACATTTTCGTGCAACGATTTTCTACGATTTTAAAGTTAGATTATCACAACAGCAGTGATTCGATCGGCTTCATTTTGCATTTAGGGATGAAGCACCATCTCGTCCGACAATTTATAACTGGTTTAGCGAGTTCAAAGATGGGCATAATTCGCTCAAGGGCGAGATTCCTGAAGGTCGTCCGAAAACAGCCATTGTGCCGCAAAACGTGGATGCCGTGCGTGAAATGATTACGCGTTTTTGGGCATTTCTCCCCCGGGCATACATTCGAAGCTGCACGAACACTTGGCCGTAAAAAAGGTTTGTTCCCGTTGGATCCCGCATATTTGACAATAGCTCAAAAAAGACTCGTGTGGATTGGTGCAGAAAAATAAGAAAAAAATACGTCAACGGTGCATCAAATGACGTGAATAAAATTGTCACCGGTGACGAATCATGGATCTTTGCCTATGAGCCGGAAACTAAACCGCAGTCGGCCGTGTGGGTGTTCCAAGACGAGCCCAATCCAACAAAAGTTGTTCCCCCACGAAGCACTGCGAGGCAAACTGTGTCCTGTTTCTTCGAACGAATTGGCCCTGTGGCCATTGTTCCACTTGAGGAACGTAGTACGGTCAATTTGTAGTGGTACACGACCATTTGCTTCCCCGAAGTCTTCGGGGAAATTCGCAAAACGAACACGAAAAGACGAACCATTCTTCATCATGACAATGCGAACTCTCACACATCAGTTCAAACTAACGCCTATTTAACCGGTCAAAGCATTGAATTAACGGGTCATCCGCCTTACAGCCATGACTTGACACCGAATGGTTTTTTTGTTCCCATTTATTAAAAATAAATTACGTGGTTTTCTTCGCCCGAATCAGCTGTTGAAGCGTTCAGAAGCCATGTTTTGGAGGTGTTTCCATCGAAGTGCCAGTTTGGTATTATCTCAATTTTCTATTTGTATTAGAAAGAACCGTTTTAGAAATCGGGAAGGTTACGAACAGCCTGCCAGGGCTAAGAAATCCAATTCATTGTACCTGATATCGCATTTCAACTAGTAAAACCAAAGTCCGAACTATATGTGGCTTAAAGCGTCCCTCACACCGGCGCGTCAGCGAATCATCCGCGACGAATTATCCGTATTCGCTGAGTTGTATGAAGATGTTCACACGAATATTCGCCAGTTGAGCAGCGTTTTTTCCGTCGCGAATATTCGCTGCTAATGTTATCTCATTCCAACAAATTGGCTTCGTTCAAACGACGAGTCGTATGGTACGCAAGCTCGAGACATTGAAATGCATTAGCTTATATGGGAAGCACACAACAGATGAGAGCCGCTACGCTGTCAAAACACCGCTCGCGTGAATTTGCGGCTCGTGGTGTACGAGATGTGAAAACACGTCTTGCGAGCTGTGTTTTGACAGCGTCACGGCTCTCCCCCGTCGTGTGCTTCCCATATAAGCCAAAGCATTTCGATGTCTCGAGTTTGGGAGCCGTGTAGTTCGTCGTTTGAATGGCCTTAAGAAACTTAATGATATCAAATGTGAACTGACAGTTTCGCGCCGAGTCGCGCCGGTGAGATCACCAAAAATCCGCCGCGGATCGCGACAAGCTGTCGTTTTTGGGAAGAAGATATCCTATGTAAATGCGATGCCACTGGACCTCTCTCGGAGTTAACTCGGCATCATCAGCCGGCTTCGTAAATACATAAGCGGGATCAACTTGGATCGCAACTCAACGTTGCGTTGGCACAATAGGCTTATAGCCTCGGTGCTCTGAGCCACGGTTTTGTGGGTCATGCCCACCCTGCAATTTAATCTAGGCGTGATGCTGAAATCTCCCGCAATATGTGTTGAGTAACTGCTGATTCGTTCAATGCCACCTTCCACCATCAAATATCCGCAGTGCATCGCAGCGACAGGAGCCGATCGAATCGAAATTATTTCAGTCGGAGCGATTCTAAATTTGTTAAAGCAAGAGCGGAGCGAAAAGTTTAAGCTACCCCGGATGGCTATCCACCGTCCCATAAAATTGTGCATCTCTCTTCATTACCGTAACTCCTAGTGGAGCATGGTGCGTTGATGACTACCGTTTGTAGTCATTAACGTTACAAAGACAACTGAATTCGGAGTGTGATACGGTTGTCAGCCATACCACTTCCTAGTCGCATTGTTAGTTTTTTTTTTATTATTCTACGATAAGAATATTTCTTATCATCTTCTTCTGAATAATAAACTTGCGACGAGTCGTGCCGAGTTTGGAAACTCGTTTCTCTATGAGTGTATATTTCACAGAGTGGCGACCGAACAATCACGGCCACAGAGCACGACAATTGTGCATACAAGATGATAATTTGTGTGAAGTGGGCTCTACGAACTTCAGAACAATGCTATTTATGTAACTCCATAGCAGTATGTATAATTTATACTTTCTGTAACTTGTAACAAATGTATGTTTGGATTGCATTTTAATATTCCTCTCAGGAGCTCTGTTGGGAACTGCTTAACGCTAAATCTGGCAAACAATGAAGCTGGAATAGCTGCGTCCAACGTAGCGATTTCATCTTATTATATTGTCAGCATTAGAGGTAAAAGGTACAAAAAAAAAATGAAAATGACTTGCTTTACAGAATGCCAGGTCAGTATGAACCTCCGGTGGAAGTCTCATACTGATACATTTACCATTTTTGCTGTGAACGAGGCTTCATAATTTTATGGTTGCCTTTTGTAGCCCAAGACTGTTAACAACACTCCTAAACTAGGAAATATTCTAGGACTGCTTCGGCATCCTAGCATAGCTTTTGGGTGGCTAGGGCGACCAACATAACCTAGAAAACTCTGTTTTCTGTCCAAGTTATCAAACGCAGCAAAATTTACTGAGAATCTCTTTAAAGAAGCGCAAACGAAACATAAACCACCCGTTGAAACTGGAATTAGGGGGTAAAAAGACATTCTGCCGGTATTTGTTGGCGTTCCCAGAACCCAGACGCCGGCAACCAAGCCGGGTTTTCTATAATTACAGCGAAGTTAAAAATTGATGTACTTACAGATTAATTGGACGATTTATTGTAACTGATTGATGTTGCGACATTTTGTGTGAGTTCATTTGTTGTCCGTCGGGTCCTTGACTACCACGACGCGGCCATCCAGTTCCCGGTTTGCTTGGCACTTGCGAGGACATTTTGCGGCACGATTTACACACTCACAATAAAGTGCGTTTATGACGGGATAGATACTGGTTTGTAACGTTTATTTGAATTGACCCAATATCACACAATTGCTTATGAATTTCAAGCTTATGATTTTGAATAAATTAATAAATGCGCGGATTCACCAAATGATAAAAATGGACGTACGCGTTTGCGGATACAGGACAGAAGTTGTCAAATTGTCAAACTTCTCGCCGCAACTTTTAAGTTGGTAGCACTTTTGGCGTTTCTTTACAGCGGCGCGAAGGGAAATTTAAATGGCGATAATTTTCTTTGAACTTTACTTTAAAAGAATGTACTGATATCGTCTTCGCTTGAAATGTAATGCAAATGTTACAAAAATTCGTAGATTTTAAAACTGTCTTGGAATCTTAGTATTTACTTTTCACAAATACTAATTTCTCGAATTTTTGTTGCATTTATATAGCCAAACGAATTGCTGATGTTAGTACCTATCTTAAAGGAAAAATCCCGCTAGTATTTATTTAATTCCTCCCAATGACATGTGTCATTTGAAATTGACAATTTAGGCTTTGGCAATTTTTATGCTTGTCCACTTGCCCGCTGTATTTTTTGCTTTCAAAAGAACATTTTTTGATTGGTTCATGAGAATTGTCTGTTCATAGTCAGTGCACCATATCTGCTAGTGACCCAGGATCCAGGCATCAACAAATAAAACCAATTGCAGTAAGAAAATGCAAGAAAAATCAACGGAAACTGCCGTAGGTCAACAACAGGATGGCGGCCGAGACTCCGCCAAAGGTGCACGACACCGAAAAAAGAGCTATTTCAATGCCATACGCCGACAAATGGAATTTTATTTTGGGGACGCAAATCTGTCCAAGGACCGCTTTTTGCGCCAACTTATCGAAGCTGATCCATGTAAGAATTTTAAAACATTTCCTGATTTGCAGAAGGTTTTTCAACTTGCGAGATTCATTCTATCAGGTTTTTGATTTTTTTCTCCTTTTTCTTTTGCTTCAGACGTTCCACTCGACACATTTATGACTTTCAATAAAATGAAAAAGCTAGCCAAAACAGTGGCGGATATAGCACGCGCCCTCACCAAATCACAGCTTGTCGAATTGAATGAGGATCAGACACGAGTTAAGCGCAGCCAACCAATGCCCATTGTCAATCAGGATGCGGATGATCGGACAATTTACGTCGAGTCATTGCCCCGTGATGCGGATCATGAATGGATGATACGGGCATTTTCCCGTTTCGGCCCCGTAGCCTATGTTTCGCTGCCCAAGTACAAAGACTCGAAAAAGATCAAGGAGTTTAGTTTCGTCGAATTCGAAAGCGAGGAAGCTGTCACGAAAGCAGTTAAGGCATTCCAAACGTTTGGAGGTCTCCTGTGCTACGAACGCTCTGAGCCAGAGAAGCTGGTTAGCGTTACATCGTATCTAAAAGAACAAAAGAAACAGGAATCGGCATCGGCCGATAAAAAATCTGATAATGACGCCAATAGTGATGATTCGTTGTCATCATCAGACGAACCCCTGCCACCGGCAAAACGTATAAAACTCTCGGACACGGAAACACCAACATCCGAAATGGAGTACGTTGAAAACGAAAAGGAGTCACGCAAAAAATGTCGCAAACACAAGAAGAATCGGTCCAAACTTCGTGTTAGCGATCTGGAGCGACCGGATGGCGGTCTGCCAGACATAACACAACTGAAAATGGCCACCAAGCGTGAATGGAAACGTCTACGTAATCGCTATTTGAATTTGCAACGTGAAAAAATGGCTGAGATCAAGCGCAGCTTGCGTGAATCGGCTCGTTCGCAGTTCGTACAGCCCCGTCGGCCGGCAGTTGTCCATCGAGGTGTTGCCGTGCCCAACACTTCTTCAACCACGCCCAATGCTATGAATTTCTATCAGGATCGCGATCGACGCTTGTCTACATCATCATCATCGGACTTGACACCGAACGAAACGACTACCGGCAAATCGCACGACAGCGCATCATCGAACGATCCGCCTACGTCGCAAGGCGGCCAATCGATTGCCGATAACTATGAGCCAGGTCTGATAGTACACCTTCGGTTGCGCGAGCCGTGTGTCGATGTGAAAGATTTCAAGGCGGAAATGCGACAATACGAGTCGGTGAAGTATGTTGATGTGAAAGAAGGTGCCGTTGAGGCTCATTTACGCTGCTCCAGCGCTAATTGTGCCCAGGCACTTGTTCAACAGCTCGCTGGCACCGACTATGAATGTCACGTGCTGCAAGATACGGCCGAGGAGTCGTACTGGCAGAAAATCATGCAAGATCGCTCCGATAAATTGAATAAGCGGGTGAAAGTGAAATCACGACGGGGTCGAGAGAAGGTTCGTCAGCAGGTTTCACAACATATTCGTTTTGACGATGAGGAGTGAGCAGCTTGGAGGATGCTATAAAATAATCGAATTGTCGAATATAATATTGTATCATATTTTTTTTAATTACGTACTATGATAATTAAATATCCATTGAAACTTTATAAAATTATTAAACGAATATTGAATTAATAAATTTAATTATTCATTAATCGCCAATTTATCGTTGATCTCTAATTGTTTTCCATTTTCGGATGGTTGGGCGTCCCAATCTGCTGATGGCGCCCATCGACCCCTCAGTCGTCCACACAATCTGGCTCCAACCACTCGTTGCAAGTTATTGCTCGACACACATAGTTTACAAAGCTGCTGTCTTGCTGAGACCGCTCGCCTCGTCTGTCTTTGTCGCGTTCATCCTCGGCGATCGCTATTGTAAGCGTCAAGATGCTTGAAAGCACTTGCGTCTAGAAGGAGCCATGTTCCATGAGCTCTTTCCTCCTTTGGTAATCGCACCAATTGTGAGACGGAGTTCCTTGATTTCATCGTGCTGATGTGGAGAATCTGCTGTTTTGAAGACTAGCCTGACGTTGTCTTGAGACCATGGTTAATACGCTGAGCAACGGTTGGTTGATGGCTGGGGCTCTATAGTTGGTCCATACTAGGTCCTGATCGTGAAAGGACTATAGCAGGGGCGAATCCAAGCGGGGGATTTGGGGGATGAAACACCCCCCCCCCCCCCCCCCCCCCAAATTTTAAAATGAAAATTATAGGTATGAATAAAATTCACACAAAATATCTTTATTGATAAATCAAATACCTAAGTGATGATTTTCACTATGCCTGACGTCAGACTATCGTTTTAAAGTGCCCATAGACCTTCCAACCGATTGAATTTTTTTATTGCCCGATAAATTGGAAGGTGGATGTGACCATCTAATCCATTTTTTTTATTGGACGTGTGGAACATATTGCCATGCAATTTTTCATACAATCTGTCATGATAATCATGTGTTTTCAGTTGCTGATTTATTGACATAAGCCAGTGGTCATTCTTCATGTTGTGGTTGTGGCGGTCATTGGCTATATCCACACATGCGCGCTTTTGTCTTCCCTATCGTCTTCAAGCTCCGTTTCCACTTTCAACATTGAACTAATTGCGTCAAGTAATCAGAAGAGATGAATGCTTCATTCTATCCACATCTGTTCATTATTTATCGTTAGGAGTGTGTCGCGGCCTTGTTCAGGAAAGATTAATGATCATTTCATTCATTCATTAATAGTATGAATAGATGGTGAGTTGTTGACATATTCAACATTTGCAATCGCGTTCAAGAATTAATACCTTTCTTAAATAGCGCAGACCTCCCAAGTTTCAATTGTCAAAATGACGAAGACGAACGAAAATTGAGTGTCTAGACAGGCCCATTCTCCATCGAAAGTAGCAATGGATCTTCCATCGCCACAAAATATATAATTTTCGGTATGTTGTGTTGTCTCGTGTGAACCGCGAGATTGTCATTTCAGATTGCACGATAAATTGTATGTGCTGTACGGGCGTCTGATCGATTGGTCAATCGATCGGACAGTATATGGGCACTCTTAAGCCTAAGGTCTAAGAACATTTAAAGCGTTGGATTTCATAAGCCACTTTGCAAATACAAATCACCCCCCGAAATAAATTCCTGGGTTCGCCCCTGGACTATAGGGTTTCGGCCGATGGGGTCCGTCGCAATATGTGATGTCGCTCCCGAGCTCTTCGTTCCTACTGCGACCGGGTCTACGTCCCGGAACGACCCATGTCCCAGGCATGGCCAAGAGTCGCAAAGACCCCCTTCGATGCAAGAAGGGGTCGGATACTTTGTATCATCATTCATTGGCTATGTCCACACATGTGCGCTTTCGTCTTCCCTATCGTCTTCAATCTCCGTATCCACTTTCAACATTGAACATGTCATTGATTGCGTCAAATGAACAGAAGAGATCAATGTCTCATTCTATCCAGATCTGTTAATTATTTATCGTTAAATATGTGTCACGGCTTTGGTCAGGACGGGTAAATGATAAATTCTTTCATGAATTGTATGAATAGATGATGTGTTGTTAATATTTAACATTGGCAATTGCGTTCAAGAATGAATGCGTTTCTTCAATAGCGCATACATCTCAAGTTTCAATTGTCAAAATGATAAAGACGAACGAAAATTGAAACTATCTAGACAGGCACATTCACCGTTTTTTCTTTTGTGGAGCAGTTCTGGCCGACCCAGCTGCTCCTCATTCTGCTAATACGTGCCGGCATCGAGACGAATGCTGGTCCATGGATGTGCTCGGTTTGCGCCAACAGAATTTGGTCCAATGTCCAATCGTCAGTTCAGTGCACATGCTGCGGTCAATGGGTCCACCTCAAGAACTGCTCGAGAGTCACCAACACCAATCAATGGTCAACATCTTACAGAGCGATCCGGTGTGGAAACAGAAGGCAAAGCTCATCCAATCACCAGCTGCCTAACCAAGGTTCCCAACCATCATCACCTTCCACCCCTGCAAATGCTGTGAGGCCCGCTCCACCCAATTTGTCCCCAGCTCCACGTATCGTCGATGCAAATTACGCCAGCACGAGGATAGTCCAACTAAACTGTAATGGACTCCAGCACAAAATCGCTGAACTAACAGCACTCATGGACAGACACCACATCCAAATAGCGGTAGTACAGGAAACCAAACTCAACTCTAGTCACTCACTCAGGTCATATGGGAACTACAACGTCATCAGACCGTGATAGGAAAGCAGGAGGAGGTTTGGCTTTCCTCATCCAAATAATTTGCCATATAGCGTCGTTGATGTCACTTCCGCCCATGATACCTTGGAGCAGCAAGCGATAATCGTCAAATCAGGAAATATTGATTTTGAAATCTACAACATATATATTCCACCTGTCTCCAGCTGTCCCACAGGTTACAAAGTCAATATCAGCCCTCTATTAAACGGACAATATCGCCTCCTACTTGATTTCAACGCCCACCACGCTTTATGGCATTCCAACCTTCAAAACGACATCAGAGGTAACATCATCGCCGACCAACTGGATGATTCGGATTTCCGCCCTTTAAATGACGAAAAACCGACCCGTATCACTGGATCCTGCACAAGTTCACCTGACATCTCCATCGCCAGCCCTGGACTTATTAATGACATCTCATGGGAACCAATCCTCACAACATCATCTGATCACCTGCCAATTATTCTGACTCTGGATATGCCGTCGAAATTCATCCATCCAGATAAGAAGACGTACACCACCTTCAACAAAGCTGACTGGGAGAGCTTTAAAAGGTTCACCAACGAGGCTTTTGCTAGTCTCACCGCCCCAAGTGATGTACGTATGGCTGAAAAACAAATTAGACGAATTATTCTCACTGCAGCTAAGAGATACATTCCAGCAGGCCGCATTCCCAGCCTAAAACCCAACTTCCCAACATCTGCGGCTAAATTGGCAAAAACTAGGGATCAACTCAGAAGTGCAGACCCAAGTGACCCACGGATAAACGACCTTAATGACATCATAGTCAAACAGGTCAACGACCACAGGAGAGGCATATGGCAATCACATCTCAGAAAACTAAATTCAAACACTGGTGTGAGCAAACTCTGGAGCACGGTTAGAAACCTATCCAACCCCACTAAAACTCAAGGGAGGGTTTCTATCAAGTTTGGTAACTCAACCGTGAGCGACGATAATAAATGCGCAAACCTATTCAACAAACAATTCGTCGAATACCCAACTAAGGATAAACTCAAGCGCAAAATCACACGAGACATCCGAAACACTAAAGTTGATGAACATCTCCAAATCACCTCTACAGAAGTTGCAATGGCCATAAAGAATGCCAAAAATTCAAAAGCACTTGGTCCAGACGGTATAGCAATGATCATGCTCAAACACCTCGACACACCGGCCATAGAGTATATCACTGCCACGATGAACTTTTCGTTACGAACATTCATCATACCAGAAATTTGGAAGAGAGGCCGTATCATACCGTTACCCAAACTTGGTAAACAACACTCCTTAGGAGAATCCTACCGACCAATCACGCTTTTATCCCCTGTGGCGAAAATATTGGAATCGCTGATACACAAGACTCTTGCGACGCACATACAACTCGCTAATCACCAACACGGCTTCCGAAAAATGCACAGCACCACCACTGCACTAGACCGAATCATGTCTAAGGTCTTCAATGGGATCAACCAGCCCCCGCCGTTTAAGCGTACCATTCTTGTGGCTTTAAATCTGTCGAAAGCGTTTGATACGGTGAACCACTCGCTCCTACTGACGGATCTCCGCAATTCATCCACACCGCCGCATATAGTCAAATGGATCGCAAACTACCTTGCCGGACGTCAATCCAGCACCGTGCTTAGAAATGGGAAATCTAAACTAAGAAGGATAAAACAAGGCGTACCACAAGGCGGGGTACTTTCAATTATTCTCGTAGTTGTGGCTTTGGAAAGATACACGGGAAACGCGAAAATTTTCCATTTAAGCTCGATTTATTCCGTTGAGGGTCCTTGAAACAGGAAACAAACACCGGATATGTAATGTACTCGACGTCCCCTTTGATATGATATCCCGCATGCCGCCCTCCGGTCAAGGATTAAAGAGTATCCTTTTTTGTCCTTTTTGGGACCTTTCCGATCAAATTTTTTTTTAGCAAAATCAGTTGTAGATTCCTGGGAGCCCACTGATTCCAAAACAATAAAAATTAGCCTTACTCTTTTTTTTTCTATTTGAAATGTTAATATGACTATGCACTATTAACTAGACAATTACCAAATCCCGGAGCATATGCGTTTTACCTGAAGACACGGAAAAGGATGCATCCGTAGCATATACGATTTAGCCGATGACACGGAGAGAGAGGAATGCACCCGGACCATAAGCTCTTCAGGTAAAGACAGCTAAAGCGCATGCTCGGGGTGCATCCTTCTCCGTATCTTCAGGTAGACCGCATATGCTCCGGGGGTTGGTAATTGTCTAGTTAAGTGAATTTTCTGAAAATCCATCTAAAACTTTAGGTTTATTCTTAAAAGATTGCTTGGGAAAATTCTGTGTTTCTTATAGCCGAAAAAATTTCAATATTTAGTCCCCCCTGGAGAATATATAGGAATTTGCCGGAACCAACCAACATTGTGCGGCTTGTTCTGCTTGAATTACTTTAATAGTCAGCAGTTTTGCCACAACTGAATAATATGTAGAAATCGAATGGCATCTTTCAATATCCCATATCTCGTATATCTCCTCTGGGATGGGAACGGGTCAAGCGGAACTGCGTGTTGCTGGAATTGGAATTTAAAATTTGATTTCCGTACTTTCATTTGATTGTCGCGACATCTGATTGTCATAGATATGATTAGTGAGAAGACGATTGTCAAATCATTGGCCAACTTAGCTCATGTTTATATTTTTCTTTTGCTTAGGCCGCTTGGGAGGGTCCTCTACGATCTGCGACTTATAACTAGTGCCGTACATATAACTAAATACATATTGGAAGAAATCTTTTTAGAATTGAAAATGCCACTTATCTTTTACTAAGTAAATACGATCCACGTACATATCTTTCGTGCTTGTGTTCAGTGATATGCAGCTGCCTCTAAACTGTTGAATGAACCAAATACCATGGGCGAATCTGTGCCACTTCCGAAGAATTTTTATGCAATTCTGAAGAAACTCATTGGAACACTCTTCGAAAAGCATTTCACCTTTAGTACAGACATTTCGTGGTTACTGCCTGGGACAGGTTCATTCTTTTGCGAGGACTACTCCATTGATTCTCTGCAGGCGTTAAAAACCAAGCTGAATGCAGTGAAAAGCAAACTAAATGACTTCCCCATTGAAGATTGGAGTGCACACACACGGAGACGAAACCCATCCGGGGAAGTCGTTTGGCGAATGAAAAGTGCAATTGACGCCGAGTTCGTGACACAGGCATGGTGTAAGTTTTACGAATGCCTTAGCCGATTCCCGGTGGTCCAGGATTCAACATTGAACAGTGTCCATTTGTGTGAAGCACCTGGCGCATTCATAGCAGCTCTTAACCACTATTTACATTCGAAGTATTCTGCTGTTAAGGTATGTGGAAAGTTCACCTTAATGTAGGACTAATTTGAATTTAATTTTTTTTTCTTGCAGTGGCAATGGCTTGCTGCAACACTAAATCCGTATTACGAAGGCAATGCGCTAAGCAACATGGTCATAGACGATCGATTCATGTTGCACACTTTGGATAATTGGAACTTTGGCGAAGATTTCACGGGAAACATTTTAGATATTGCAAACGTAGAGTTCATTGCAACACGGGCTGAATGTCTGGGAGATATTAATCTAGTAACGGCCGACGGATCCATTGATTGTATGGAAACACCCGAATGTCAAGAGGAAGCCGTCTATCCTCTTCAATACGCTGAGACATGCACGGCTCTCCGAATACTTGCTCCAGGCGGATGTTTCATACTAAAAGTCTTCACCCTTTTCGAGGCCACATCAGTTTCTCTCTTATATCTTCTGAATTGTACCTTCGAAAAGGTTATAGCCTTTAAGCCAGCTACTTCAAAGTGTGGTAACTCGGAGGTTTACATCATTTGCCTAGGATTCCGAAAAGACAGTGAAAGCTTTTCAGTCCTATTGAATGTTCTACTACGCAATCTGGACAACAGGCAACATCGTCCGATTTTCAAACAATCCGATATACCCCAAAACTTTATACAGCAAGTGGAAAACTGTGCCCGATTTTTCATGGATCATCAAACCATGGTTATTAATAGAAACATTGCTTCATATAAGAACCCCGGGCGAGGAGATATTAAACGAAGTCGTCTGGTACGCGTTCATGTGACCAACCACTATCTTAATGTCTACAACATTCGAAGAATCTCCGAAGACGATAAAATCTTGCCTTCAAATCACGCTACGGTGCAGTACTACAAAAATTCACGCATTTATTCGGGATCTTTCTCTGAACGAAAATCGCTGGGAGAGAAAACAGTTCAAGAAAAGTTATTGTCCATGTTATGTGATTTGCAGTTGCTAGAAGACAAATTAACATGGCAATTCGAAACATCAGGCGTGACTCTGACGTCCTCCGAAAATCATCAATATCGCAACTACCGGGGTAAGCCAATAAGCCGAGTTTGTAGCAGTCTGTTTGTGAACATTCATTTGATGAATTTTCTGAATAAAATCGTCAACATTGTTCCGAGCCAGGCAACGATGCCTATTCAAGTGTGGATGAACTCAAACCGGTTAGAATTGAAAGAAAATTCACTGTCCCTGCAACGTAGCTATCACACGAGCGAAAAGAATTTTTGCAGGGAACTGCTAGAAGAAATCGTTCAAGCCAAACCGACAGCAGTAACAATTCATGGACTACCACTTCTTACGCATTTCATCATATCATTCATTATCATATTAAGTGAAATTTATGACGTCGTTTCTTTAGATTCTAAGTGTACTATAGTATTCCAGTCTTTGAAAGATACTCAACTAAATAAACTTAACCAAAACCTAAATGTGATAATGAAAATTTGCAAGAATGAAAATCAAAATGAAGATGTCCTGTGTATGTTAGATATGAAAGAATTACACAACGATGAGTTCAAAAAAATTATAATGAATTATAATAATGAAAATTGTTTACAGTTTTGTAAAAAGTTAATCGATGAAAATACAAAGTGACTTAACAATGTTTTACCTATTTTTTATTATTACTTTTACTACGTGGTTATAGATGAGTTCGACAGCTGCTTAGAAACACTCTTCGACTCACAAGCTTCTGCTGAGAGGATTTAATGCTAAAGTCGGAAACGAATGTTGGCATCGGGGGATTACTGGATATCACAGCCCTCATGAAAATGCAACAATAACGGCCAATTAATGAACGATGGTCGCGTACACGGTCGCACTTGTGGAAAAACTATTGCCCTTGCTAAAAATCATCAGCAACAGAGGTGCTCTTGAGATCTGGGGAAACTCGAAGACATGAAACGACTGGCTTGACGAGGAATGTCAAAATTTGATAGGTACACAAAATAAGTCCTATCGACAACGGGCCCAACGCGCATTACGAGCCAAAAAGGCAAAACATAGCGAGCTTCGACGAATATCGAATATGTTAATTAGACCGCCGCAAAAGAAGTTACTATACTCGTAAACGAGAGTAAAACGAAATCAAAAACAAGAAAGCCCACTGAATATCGAGTATACATATGTAGACAACTTCAACTACCTGGGTTGCAATTGGGCAAAGGGCGCCAACAAGATAGATGAGATTAAGCGGCGCATAAAACTCTCAATAATAAATTTGAAGCCGGTGCGCAGGAACAAGAAGCTCCACTTGTATTAAACGATCCCCAGCAAGGGGTCTGGGTCCTTGTGACATCAGTCAAAAAGGCTGTGTAGTGGGACAGAGATCTTTGGTGAGTTGTGACACCACGTACCTCAACAGCGCAGCGAGGCCCCTGGTATGGTTGATACGCCATGGCTTGGATATGTACAAATACCATTCGGGCGATAACGTTCCCGAGCTCCCTAGTTATGTACGGCATGACCGACCTCCTCCCATAACTTACGGGAGGGAAGTCATATAATGGCCGAGCACGATAAACGGTGTTCCCTGATGGGGGGGGGGGGGGGGGTTGGGCAGACATGGTCCTTGCCCATCAAGGAGTTGGACTCGAAGTGGATGTCGGTTGTTCAGCAAGCAGTATACCTCGTAGATGGCATCTATGTATTAAATATTAAACGATCCCCGCAGGGGAGTCTGGGTCCTCGTGACACCGAGTATCTGTGTAGGGGGGGGGGGGGGCACAGGTGAGTGAGTTGCGACACCACGTACCCGAGCTGCACAGGAGGGGCCTAGTATGGTTGGTACGCCATGGTGTGGATCTGTACGACCTATGGGTGATGATACTCCTGTGCTCCCGAGTCATGTATGGCCATGGGTGGCTCTTGGCATGGCTGACTTTCTCCTATTCGCTTGCGGAAAGTTAGTCATACAGGCTAAGCACGATGCTGTGGTTCCTTAGCGGGAAGGTGTCCCCGTAAGTAGGGATGGCCCATAACCCGGTTGTAGGTTTTTTCGGTTTTTTTGCAAAGCCGGTTAGACCGTCCGGTTTTAACCGGGCTCCAAGTACCGGTTTTCCGGTTAACCGGGTGTTTTCATTGATTTGCCTAGAATTTTAGTAAAAAAATGCTTACACACTCGTATTGCTGCTGTTGGTAGTATGCAAAATCAACTTAAAATGCACGTACATGCATGTAGTAAGACAGCTAATTTAAAAGAGAAACATGTTGAACAAAAAAGACAATCAAATAAAATTGTCAGATGTGATTTAATTATTTTATTAGTTTTTGCAAAAAAAAAATCCAAACATTTACAACAGGGGCCACCCTAATTTCTCTTGCGGAATACGAACTGTTTTAGCGACACGATGATACGCGAAATGCACTGATATACTATACACGAATATTAATTCACATTCACGTTGTACAACCAAGATACATGTGAAACGCAGTGTAAACATAAACAATATTTGCCTTAACGGAGGTCATAGGAGGATCCTTGATATTGTTCGTGATAATGTCAGGGAGACTCATATGCCTTTGGATGGTATTAGAAGATGTAGGGTAGTCGAAGACATCACATCACTCTCATAGAGGATGGCAGGATACACGAGGAGTATCCACGTGATGTTGCTATTTTTACTGATGGGTCTCTCATGGACGGAAACGGAAGAGCGGGGGCTGGAATATATTCCGAGGAGCTAAACCTTGCATGCTCACTTCGTCTAGGAGAGTATGTATCGGTATATCAGGCGGAGATGCTTGGATTGCTGCACGCGCTGGATCATATTCTGGAAGACGGGATACTGAGGAAGAAAATTCTGATAGCACTCGACAACCAATCGGTGATACTATAGAAGAAGCAACATCAGTGCAGTGTAATTGCTGCAGGGAATGGGTTCACTTTAGGTGTTCAGGGTTACGTAGACAAGGTCAACACTCCTTAGCATATGTTGCGCCAGGTTGTATAAATTCCGGGCAACCCAGGGCTGCTCCTAGCCCACCTTCCCCACCACTGCCCCCTACACCGCCAAACAATATGATAAGGAATGCCAGACCCAGTCTTACGCCTGGCCCTCCCCCTCCAGCAGTTTTCACTGCACTATCTATATTACAGTTTAACTGTAATGGCATTCACCGAAAAATCGCTGAGATCACACACTTCTTGAGTTCCAACAGAATTCTCATCGCCGCCATCCAAGAGACGTTGCTTCACGCAAACTCGTCTCTAAGCGTCCATAGCGAATATGTTATACTGCGGAAAGATCGACCGGCCGCCACGGATGATCCTCACCCTGGAGGTGGACTTGCCTTCCTAATACACAAGTCCGTACATTACTGTGTATTAGATGTAGTTGCTGACGGTACGGCGGAAATTCAAGCCATCTCAGTTCCATCAGGGAGTACCAATATCGAAATTTTTAATATATATGTACCACCTCACTCTAGTTGCCCTTCTGGCTATCGTTTCGATATTGGTCCTCTCCTTTCAGGAGAGCACAGGGTCATCCTTGGCGACTTTAATGCGCACCATGAGCTCTGGCATTCGGACCTCAACAACAATGCCAGGGGTATAGCTATCGCCGAATCACTTGACGCCTCAGAATTCTGTTCACTTAATGAAGACTCGCCGACTAGAGTCGTGGGCACTTGCAGTAGTTCTCCTGACATAACTATTGTCAGTGCCAGTCTAATTGCTGCTTCCCGATGGGAAGTACGTACCACCCTTAAATCAGATCACCTCCCAATCATTATAAAGATTGACAAACCAGCGAACATGACCAAGTCAGAGAAGCGAACGTTTGTCAATCACAAGAAAGCCGATTGGGATGGTTTCAAAGCTTACTCGTCGGCGAAGTTCACCGAGCTAACATCACCTATTACCATTCATGAGGCCGAGAAAAATATTAGGAACGTCATTACCACAGCCGCGGCACGTTTTATTCCGGCAGGACGTATCCCGAAAGTTCGGCCTAACTTTCCCACTAGTGCCGCCAGATTAGCCGATGAACGTGATCAGTTCAGAAGCGCTCACCCTGATGATCCCAGAATTCAGGAGCTTAACTCCGAAATTGACCGACAAGTTAAAGACTATAGGAGGGCGAAATGGAATCAGCACCTCGATGAATGTAACCTCAATGAAGGTGTCAGCAAACTATGGTCTACCGTCCGCGCCCTTTCCAATCCTCGGAAAGAAAAGGGCAACAACGCCATTGAATTTGGCAACACTAAAACCTGTGATCCTCTTCAGTGTGCTAGCCTGTTCAATAAACAATTTATTGAACATCCCAAGTCTGACGGCCTCAAGCGCAAAATTAGAAGACGGATTCGCAGCCGGAATGTTGACACCATACCATCTTTTACAGCGGACCAGGTTAAAAAAGTCATCGAGAATGCTAAAAACTCCAAGGCCCTCGGACCAGATGGCATTTCGATGACCATGTTGAAACATCTCGACCTTCCAGCCATTGAGTATCTCACGGCCGCCTTTAACTTGTCGATGTCCACGCTTGCCATCCCTGAAATCTGGAAAACAGGTCGAATTGTTCCCTGTCTCAAGCCAGGGAAGAGCGCAAATCTCGGGGAATCCTACCGCCCCATTACGATACTTTCTCCTGTCGCAAAGACGCTGGAGGCCCTTATTCACCCCACTCTTGTTGCACATGCGAAGCTAGAACCTCACCAGCATGGCTTCAGGAAGATGCATAGTACCACCACTGCCCTCGATGCGATCACTACACGCATTCGTGATGGGCTAAATCAACGCAGTCGTTGTCACAGAACTATTCTGGTGGCAATAGACCTATCAAGTGCATTCGATAAGGTCAATCATTCAATGCTCCTAGCAAACCTGTTGAATATGCATCTTCCTGCACAAGAGATCCGTTGGATTGCCAATTATCTAGCTGGTCGGCACTCCTTCACTGAGTTTCGAGGCAAACGTTCTAAGCTTAGGAAAATCAAATTAGGTGTTCCACAGGGAGGGGTACTCTCCCCCACTCTGTTCAACATCTACATGTCCGGCCTTCCCACACCACCTGAAGGAATCGAGGTGATTTCCTATGCTGACGATTGCACCGTACTCGCCACAGGGAATGATAAGGATGAAATGCGCCTCCGAATTAATCGCTATCTAGGACGATTACAGGCATTTTTCCAAAGCCGAAACCTCACCATCTCTGCGTCCAAATCTTCTGCGACTTATCTAACCACTTGGTGGGAGGACATCAGATGGGAGATGGATATACGTATTGGCAACAATTCTGTTCCTACTGTTAAAAACCCCAAAATTCTCGGGCTTCACCTAGAGAACATGATGACGTCTGCGAATCATGCAGCTTCAGTATGTGAAAAAATGCGCAGTAGGAACAACATCCTAAAAGCTCTAGCTGGTAGCACCTGGGGCAAAGATAAAGAAACCATGCTAGCTACTTATAAAGCGGTGGGTCGAGCGGCCGCTGATTATGCAGCCCCAGTTTGGACACATAGTCTATGTGACACAAACTGGTCCAAAGTTCAGGTCTGCCAAAATGCCGCTCTACGCATCGCGACAGGTTGCCTTCTGATGTCTGCCCAGGATCACTTACATCAGGAGACAAAATTGATGCCAATACGTGATCACAATCTCCTACTCTCTAAACAGTATCTTGTTGGTTGCTACCGTGAGGATCATCCCAATAATCATCTCATGGACCGAATTCCTCCACCACGACATGTCAGGCGTGGTTTACGAGACCTTGAGAGAGAGGTTCAGGGATACAAACGGGACCCTTACGATGAAGTTACATACCGAGCTGCCATTGCAGCGATCCACACTGAAGAAGTGAATCGGTCTATCGCGAGTTTAGGTGCGAATAGAGTCCTCTCAGAGCGCCCACCACCAATTTCGCCTGAGGAGATTAGGCTCCCGAGAGCCACCAGAGTAACACTAGCTCAACTTCGGTCGGGCTTTTGTTCACGCCTTAATTCGTACCTTTCTCGCATAAACCCGGACATCCAAAACATCTGTCCAAACTGCAATGGCACTCCTCATGATGTGGGCCATTTGTTTCAATGCCCCGCTGCGCCCACTGATCTTACCCCTATATCACTGTGGGAAAACCCTATCGCAGCAGCTATGTTTTTGTCCTTAGACCTCACGGACACAAACATTGACGAACCATAAATCGTACCCACATAGATGCACAGAGGTTACACACCTTTCTGCACCGCTACAAGAAGAAGAAGAAGAAGCAACATCAATACAAAATTGGTACTAGAGTGTGTCCAGAAGCTCAATGAGTGTGCTTCAATCAACGAAGTTACGCTAATGTGGGTTAAAGGACACGTAGGTACATTGGGGAACGAAATTGCCGATACCTTAGCAAAAGAGGGATCAGCAGAAAAGTTTCAAGGGCCGGAACCCAAAATTGCTTTGGGAAACGGCATGATTGAAGCCAGTATACTTGGCTGGATTGATTCCATCCATCGGCAACGATGGCGAAGCCTATCTACTTGTAGACAGGCTCGTAACGCAATTACCATTCCACTAGGGAGGAAAGCCAAACAAGTACTCAGTTACACACGGAGTAGCTTAAGTTGGATAACTGCCTTAGTAACAGGGCATGGTAATTTTAAAGCTGATGATGTATGCAGACTATGTCTGGAAGAGGCTAAGACGGCACCACACATTGTATGTGAATGCCCATCACTAGGTAGTAGGAGGTAAATCCACAATAAGTGTGGAATCCATGAGGGAACTTAGCTTTAAGGATATGCTACGCATCACACGGGGCTCAGTGATGAAGGAAGAAGTCGATAATTATCAGTGGACTTCTGGAAATCACTAAGGACTGTAAGGGGACGAAAATGGACCCAAATAGTAGTGGTCTGCTTCGGTAAATCCCCAAATCACATATATATGCCTTGGAAGAGATTAGATACAAGCAGAGGTAATTTGAAGAAGCGATTGTTCTACGAGGAATAGCAAAAAGAAGAGTGTTCGGCAATTGTTAAAGGGCTAAAATTTGAAAACTAAATTTTCCCTAGAGGATAAGTAATAGAATTACATACTGAAAAATCAATAAAACAGAAAAAACTGTATGAATTTTGAAAGAATTTTTCTCCGGTTTTAACCGGATGGACCAACAACCGTCCGGGTTAAAACCGGGAGGAGGAAAAAACCGAAAAAAACCGGTTAACCGTTTTGAAAGTACCGGTTTTCGGACTAACCGTCCGGTTTTTGACATCCCTAGTAATCGTTTGAGCTTCGGGACTTTAGGCTTCCCATAACCCGAGCCTCAAAGGCTGTTAGGGAGAATGGCCTTGGTGGAAAATGCCTACGCGCCTACATCTGACTAGTTTGTGGATTGATGACCACACGGCCCGGATCAAATTGGACTCGAGGTGGCTGGAGGTTGCTACCCAAGTTGACCAGCTGGTGTTGCAGCCCCGGGGGTGAGTGCATTCACGGGATGAAGAAATCCCCATTTGACAATAAGACCTTGTCAATAAAACGCCGAAGGACAGAGAGATAAAAGCATAAAGCTTAGGCACTCCCCTGACGGTAGCCCCGTAGATGGGACACTTGTATTAAACGATCACCCTGTACTATGATATGGGTGGCCCAATCATCTGAAAATGTGTTGGGACACATTGGGAGTGAATGGTTCTTCGGAGAATTTCGGGGCCGTTCGCGTTCAAAGTAAATGACTTGGTATTGTGGCCTCCCAGGAATAGTCCACCATACATTTGCTGAAGAAGTTACAAAGACTTGCTTGTGTTGGTATGGCGGGACCTATCCGTACATGCCCTACGCCGGCAATCGAAGCTATTGTTGGCCTCACTCCGATGGATATTTTTACTCGGGAATCTGCGACTCTAAGTGTTTTTCGAAATGCTTTGGGCATTTGGCCAACCGTATTCCAAGCGAAGATTCATGCGAATGAGGTCTGCGCTAAAGAGATGTTACAAAAAAACGCTAATGTTGCTATCTGTATCGATAGCCAGGCAGCTATGAAGGGTCTATCGTCACACACACTCTCATCTAGGATGGTTTTGATACTCTTCAATGTCTCTCAAGCATGTTACCATGTTACTCTGTATTGGGTTGTACGTTGTTTGATGATGATCGCAGACGTGTTTAAAAAGTGTGAGATAAACACTCATAATTCTGTATTCGGTGGCCCACAGGAGCATTGAGGGTAATGAAGCTCCAGATGAGTTTGCTAGACATGGTTCGTCAACAGACTTACTTTCTGGGATCTAACCCTCACTGTGGTCAAGTTGGGAGATTAAACGGGCTACAGTTGGTGTGGGTGCCCGGCGCTGGCTATCCTAACAGACTGGGCAAGCCTCAGCGGTTGCCACTGGACATATACGGCCAACGGTCAGCAGTTTACACGGCCTTACGCCTTCGCGAAACTGGTCTGTGGCGAGCGCTGGATTATGGCCACTCACCAATACTTCGTAACTTCAGCCTGCCACTGGCGACTGATTGCACTGTTCCCAAATACTTTTTTTGGTAGGAACTATTCTACCTTGATCCCGTCTAGGGAAAGCTGGAGCAACGAAATCACCCAGTCCATCCGGTACTTTCCCATCTACACTGATGGTTCCAAGTCGGACGCAGGAGTCGGCATTGGTATTTACTCGGAGGAACTGGACAAAAGTTTGTCTTTTCTCCTCCCTAATTTCTGTCGTCCTTCAAGCAGAGATCACTGCAATTTCGGAAGCACTTCTATGGTAAGGTAGACACGTTGTCAATGGTAATAAAGATATACACTGATAGTTAAGTTGCAATTCGATCACTTGAATCAGCATTTACAACATCTACAACTATTGAAGGATATATATAGTGGGGGTTATTACAGGCCCTATTGGGGAGCACGCCAGCAGACTCCGAATTCCTCACAACGACTTCTGCAGAAGTTGTGCTGATGAAGAGGAGGAAGAGAGTCTTTAACTTGTCAATGTCTACGCTCGCCATCCCCGACATCTGGAAACAAGGTCGTATAGTCCCATGCCTTAAACCAGGGAAAAGTGCCAAACTAGGAACTTCCTACATACCGATTACGATCCTGTCACCTGTAGCAAAGACGCTGGAAGCCCTCATCCACCCCACACTCGTTTCACATGCAAAGCTAGATCCCCATCAGCACGGATTCAGACGCATGCATAGTACAACCACCGCTCTGGACGCGATCACTAGACGTGTAAGAGACGGACTAAACCACAGTACACCTTGCCATAGAACCATCATGGTGGCGATTGACCTATCAAATGCGTTTGATAAGGTTAATCACTCCATGCTTCTGGCAAACCTCCTCAATATACATGTTCCGACTCAAGAGATAAGATGGATTGCCAACTATCTAGCTGGTAGGCAATCCTTCACCGAGTTTCGAGGCAGTCGTTCCAAACTTAGAAAGATCAAATTAGGTGTTCCTCAGGGTGGGGTTCTCTCTCCCACCTTGTTTAACATCTACATGGCCGGTCTCCCAACACCTCCGGAAGGCATTGAAGTTATTTCTTATGCCGATGACTGCACTGTACTCGCCACGGGAGCGGATAGGGATGTCATGCGTGAAGATATCAATAGATATTTAGCGCGACTAGAAGCCTTTTTCCATAGCAGAAACCTAACCATCTCAGCGTCCAAATCGTCTGCGACCTTCCTTACCACCTGGTCAGGTGATTGTAAGTGGCCGGTTGGGGTACGTATTGGCAACAAACCAGTTCCTGCTGTTGCAAATCCAAAAATTCTCGGGCTTCACTTTGAGAAAATGATGACTTCAGCTCATCACGCGGAAGCGGTATGTGAAAAGATGCGCAGTAGGAACAAAATTCTTAAAGCACTGGCTGGTAGCACCTGGGGCAAAGATAAAGAGACAATGCTAGCCACTTACAAAGCGGTGGGTCGAGCAGCGGCTGATTTTGCGGCGCCAGTTTGGTCGCAAGGTCTCTGTAACACAAGCTGGAACAAAATCCAAGTCTGCCAAAATGCTGCTCTACGCACAGCTACAGGATGCCTTCTGATGTCTGCCCAGGACCACCTACATCAGGAGACACACTTGATGCCAATACGTGACCACAATCGACTACTTACAAAACAATATTTAGTAGGTTGTTATCGAGAGGATCATCCTAATCGTAACCTCATGGACAAAAGTCCCCCTTCACGCAACATCAAACGTGGCCCTCGTGACCTTGAGAGAGAAGTCCAGGGTTACAAAAGGGATCCTTTCGATGAAGATTCATACCGGGCTGCCATTGCAATGATTCACACTGAGGAAGTGAGTAGGTCTATTGCGAGTTTAGGTACGAACAGAGTCCTCTCAGCGCTCCCACCACCTATTTCGCCTGAGGAGATTAGGCTCCCGAGAGCCACTAGAGTGACTTTAGCCCAACTTCGGTCAGGCTTCTGCTCACGCCTCAATTCGTATCTATCTCGGATAGACCCAAATATACTAAACGTATGCCCTAACTGCGCTGGCACGCCACACGATGTAGCCCATTTGTTTCAATGCCCAGCTGCACCCACAAATCTCACCCCCCTCTCACTATGGGAAAACCCCATTGCAGCTGCCACGTTTTTGTCCCTGGAGATTGCGGACGAAAACGATGACGAACTATAAAACGAGTCCATATAGATACACAGCGGTTCACACCTTTCTGTACCGCTAAAAGAAGAAGAAGAAGAGAGTGTTCATCATTTTCTTTGTGAATGTCCGGCCTTATCCGAGAAAAGGAAGTGTTCACTGGGTTCGAGGTATTTTTACGATACAGAGATCTTCAGAATGTGAGCCCCATATTGCTCAACAAATACATTACATACATACTCTGTATACTGTTGGGAATTGTAGTCCCGCTCCAGATCCAGATACCACGTGATGCAGGGTTTAAAAATGTGGTAGAGAACTTGTTTCTTTCGTTTCTATGTATTTTGAGATACTCATCACGAATTCGGAGCTTCCCACCAACATTTATATGCGGAACAGGGCAAAGGAGAGCGGACTTAAAAAGAAAACAGAGAGTGGGATAGATATCCTACATATGAGGCACTACTCTTATGATGGGTATTATCTTCTCCTGTCCGGCGAAAAGAATCTAGGAGACTAGATCACTTAATTTCTACAAGCTTATTACAAATTATTCACAGCTTATTATAGTACCTATCGAAAAACGCTTTATTTTTTCATCCCCAATGCAGATGTACCTCGTAGATAAAAGAGTACATATTTATGTATGTACTGGAATTCTATTTAAAGGAACACTGTTTATGTGATTTTGATAGCCTAGAATAATGATGATTTCACGCACTGCAGTCATTGGGCCTGTCTACACGCGAACAAGAACAAAAAAAAAACGGTTTTTAAATTAAAAATGAAATTTTCCTTGCCTTGCTCCTCAGGAATCTCTTCCAAAAAAAAACGGTTTTTGTTCTTGTTCCGCGTGTAGACAGGCCCATTAGCTATAGTCACCGGGATTTTCCATACAAATTGATTGTCAGTCAGTATTAACGGTACGGTAAAGAAAAGTTGTCTGAAAAGTTTCCACTGAAAATGCATGTTTCAGTCAGTCTTTGTCGTTGGCGAAAAGGAGAACAGAGCAGTCGCCCAGACTCAGAGCTCAGACTCATTGAACAGAACAATCGCTCCTAACAACACCAAAGAAGTATAAAAGGCCACACACCCACGGTGAATCCATGGGTTCGAGTCCATTTTATTGAATTCGAATTTTCTGTGGGTGTGCGGCCTAAAGAAATTTATTTTTACTTTCTCGGATCCAAGCAACTTTCCAAACAACTTACCGCAATAGAAGTTTCGTATCCAGGTAACACTATTATTTACTGACGTTTGATCAATTGAATGGAAAGATATAAACAACTAACTACTTTATACTCAATTTAATTATATTTTCTAAACGTTCTATTTTGAAGTGCTTTTCCTAAATTCATTTCTCGATCATTTTAAAACGAAACCTCCATCATGGCCATGGTGTATTTAACGAAACACACAGAAAACATCTATAACATCGAGAATATCTTTGAGCATAGAGAAAGACCATCGACTACGCAACAAGGACGTTTAAGAGCCAGTTCTGCATTACAGCCATCGTATATTTCGAAATTTCGTCCCCTAGTTCAGAAGGAGGAAAAATCACGCAAAGCAGATCATAAGTCAATGGGCTATGCCAATACACCGTTGGCATCTCCAAGTGAATTTTTGAAGAAGGGTGCTGGCATCCGTTGTAAAAGCTCCACTGAACACAAGTGTGTAAGGGTGGACATGCCACCGGTTCCCCGTCATAACGAAGTTTCCAGGGAGCTACCTTCGAAGGAGTCTGCAGTCAAACGGCAGAATATGAAATCTGCTCCGGCTTCTATAAAACGTCAACCACGTTATGGTTGTGGGCATGGCTGGGTATCAGTACCTCAGTATGTTTTTAAACCTAACTTTGGCAAGGTTCCGAATTATATTCTGAAAATCAAAGAGAAAGCAAAACTGGCAAAACAAGAGGAAGAAAATAAATGCGAAGAAGATGAGGGATTTGTAGAACAAGCTGGTACGAAGTATTTAAGCCAAAACGAAAGATATTCATTGCTATCGGTAAGCAAAAAAAAAAAAGATTTTAAAATTAAAATTGTTGTGTTAAAGCTATTTTAAATTATGAGACTGTCCTTATGTTTAACACATAAACACGTTTTAATATACGTAATCAGAAAATTTATTTAATAAAATGTATAAAAACTTTTTGAGATCTGTACTGCTTTTTATAAATTATTAATATTTTATTTTAACTATTGAAAAAATTAACGTTTTTAATAATTGTCAATTTTAGGGATTGAAAGCTAACTGGGAGAAACTGCAAAAGCGTTATCAAAGCTTACCGGTATTGACGGACACTGAATCGAAAAGAGCGACAAAATCTAGTTTGGAAAAACAACTAAAACAATTGGAAAAGGATATTCTGCTACTTGAAAACAATCAACATATTTATATTTCTGATAATTAAAGAATGAACTGCTAACTTCAGCGTAAATATTATTATATTTTTTCTCTTACAATTTCATTTATTGTTCTTTCATTTATATTTTAATGCAATTTGGGGATTTTGAGAAAAGATCATTATGGTCTTTGCTATTGTATTATTGCGTGGAAAGTTTCCTTTAGTAGTAACAAATACGAGTAATAGTGTTATTAGGTTAAGGAAAACTTTGGCAAAAGCCTTGCACGTTCCTTTAAGTTTATATTGCTGGAAACAGATTAGACGCGTTGAATGCTGCCGAAGAAAGCAGCACAATGTATTTTAAATGGCTGACATTTTTTTTGCTGTGCTGTTGAACAGTAGCAGTAAACTTGTCAGCCATTTAAAATGCATTGTGATGCTTTATTCGGCAGCATTCAACACGTCTAATCTGTTTCAAGCATTTCATATCTCAAGAGACTTTTTTTCAAGGAAATTAATATTTTTGAAGCTTATTTTGACTCCACTTCATGGTGAGAATATGCGTTGGGTTTGGCTTGATTTACTTTGATCTGATGGTGATGGTAATACAAACTGTTCTAGCTGCTTTTCAGAGTACAAGTTATTAAGTACCATTTGTACGAAGACTTCTAATTATTTTGATTAACAAATACTGGCAATTTATTAGCTACTAGTAATGCCATCGTGTCAAACTTATCCAATGTTGTTTTTTCGATGTCCAGTGTAACGAGGCCAATTGATTTTGAAGGCCTTCGTTATGGTTTTGCCAACCCTGCGTAAATTGGACGGAAACCGAACTGCAATGGTGGAATAATGATAGGTGATTCAGGCTGATGGGACGATCGTTGTGGGAATCGCGTATTTTCTCAGTCTTGGGAATTGGAATTAAAATGACGTGTTTCCAAGCGTCAGGATAAGAAGTATCTTTTCTCTCTGAATTTGCCACAAGTTGTTGTTGTAGCGGCGCAAGAGAGGGGGGAACTTGTATCACCATTCATATATCGTAGGCATCCTCTCCTCAAGGTCAAGACCTAAAAAGATCACAACTTCGATGGGGTTCTCCCATAGTGCGATGGGTGTTAGATGCGTAGGTGCGGCAGTACAGTCAAATATATGATCCACGTTGTGTGGGCTGGCTCCACATGCTGGCCAAATATTTCCAAAGGTGTTGTCGATGCGCGACCAAAACGAGTTTAGTCTGGAGCACCATCCACAACGAAGCTGACTCAAGGTGGTAGGTGTGGCTCTAGGCAGTTGTTGTTCTTCGGATGAGATGTCGGGTGGTCGAGCGCGAAGGACACGGTTTACGGATAGCCTGTTGGTGGTTTTGGTTACCTCGCTGGTGTGCATAGTTGATTAAGGGCCGCCTTGTAAGTGCTGGAGTTATCGAGAGGAAATCGTTTAAACCTTTGGACTTCCCTTTCCATGTCCCTTAACGAACGTCTTACACGACGTGCTGTTGGGGTTTTGTCCATAAGGCTTCGATAACAACCAACAATAGATTGCTTAGCCAGGCGTAATTTACCACAGAACGACTGGCGGCTTTGTAGGTGTTGAGTAAATTCTCCTTATCTGTGCCCCATTTGCTGCCAGCAAGGGACTTCAGGATCTTGTTTCTGCCCTTCATTTTGTCACTAAGGTTGTCGGCATGGCTGTTGAATAGGCCGTGGCCGATTGTGACGCCAAGAATTTTAGGGTGACGGATAGTGGGAACTTCGGTGTCATTTACTCTTATGTTAAGCCGTAGGTTGAATTCTTTGTTGTATGTGGTAAAGAGGGTGGCTGAGGATTTGGGCGCTGATAGCATTAGGTTTTTGTTGTTGAAGAAAAGGTTGAGCTCTTCCAAGTAACCATAATGAGATCGCACATGTCGGGAATGTCGTTGCCAGATGTCATGATGGTGCAGTTGTCAGCATAGGATACAATGTCGATTCCTTCAGGTGGGGTGGGAAGCCCTGACATGTATAGGTGGGGGAAAGTATTCCGCCTTGTGGTACTCCTTGCTTTATCCTTCTTAGTTTAGATTTCCCATTTCTAAGCTCGGTGCTGGATTGACGTCCGGCAAGGTAGTTTGCGATCTATTTGACTATCTGCGGCGGTGTGGATGAATTGCGGAGATCCGTCAATAGGAGCGAGTGGTTCACCGTGTCAAACGCTTTTGACAGATCTAAAGCCACAAGAATGGTACGCTTAAACGGCTGGGGCTGGTTGGCAGCTGGGCCGGCCAGAACTGCTCCCCAAACGAAAAAACGGCGAATGAAATGATGATACGAAGTATCCGACCCCTTCTTGCGTCGAAGGGGGTCTTTGTGACTCTTGGCCATGCCTGGGCATGGGTCGTTCCGGTACGTAGACCCGGTCGCAAAAGGAACAGTTGTTTTGTTATCTTCCTCTATCTTCCCTTATAATGGGTTGTGCGTTTTTCTTATATGACATTCATTAAATAGAGGAGCGTTCAAAGAAACCGCGTTTAAGCTACTAAAAACATAATTCCGAGCTTTGGGAATAAAATATATAACTGAAAGCAATGCGCTATTTTCACAACTCATAACAAGAAAGCTCCATTTGTACTTGCAGAAGTTCTGGAAAGATCCTGGATGCTGGGACATTTCTAGTAATCAGAAGTTGCAGAAAATTGCATATCAATGCGTTAAGTTCTTACCGCTCTATTGCGTCACGTCGCTCGGCCTACGGTGTAGGCACATCGCCCGTTCTGGCGGTAATGTATGTGATGAGTTAGGTCCGTTAATAGATTAATAATGCTTCATACTGCTTGAGGCTAATTCCTTCACTACTGTACACCGCTTATATTTTATCCAGGAGGTTGCACTCTGTACCATCCTAATGATTAAAGGTGAAATCGTAATCGTCGAGCAGTAACTCTGGTTCCTACTGATTGATGCCTACGAGGAACGACTGATTCGACACATTTCAAAAGTCTGTAAGTATATGCTAACACTAACTAGCACGCTCTTGAGTCGCACTTTACGATGCTAGCAACCTCGGTGATCGAATCTCGGCGTTGTCCAAAGTTTCCGTACATGTGCGGATAGGAAATATACAGGGTGTCCGGAAACTGCCGCATAAACGCACCGGATTGTGATTCTTCATGTGATTTCCAGCAAAAAAGTTGTAACCAACATACCATACATTAGTTTTATTTTATAGGTAAATTTGTTGGCTGTAATAATCATTTTATTTCACTATTCTAGCTGGTCTAGCTTTTGAGATATTAGGCTTTAAGTCGTGCAAGAAAATGATTTTTTCAAAAATCTTCAAATGCCTGTGGCAGCTAAAGGTTTAGCTGAGTGGGTATGTTCCGTACAATTTTTTGCTGGAAATCAACTGAGGAATCATAATCCGGTGCGTTTATGCGGCAGTTTCCGGACACCCTGTATAGTGCTTGCAACATTATATACACTCCGAAATGATATACAATGTAACGTTGACTCGAAATTGCCTATAAACGGCTGTGGGGTCCATGGGGCTATACGGTACTGAGAAGAAGTAAGTACATATGTATATGCTGCAGCTTCGACTGTTCCCCACAGGGATGGTCTGTGCCTCAAGCACAAGCTTTTGGTGAGTATCGACACCACGGTCCACAGGAGGTTTAGTGTGGTTGGTACGATGTAGCTTGGGATCTGCATGAGAACCTTCGGGAGTTGACGATCTGATGAAATTGTTTCATGCAAGGTGGTTTACGGCATGATTGACTTTATCCCACTTCTTTTCAATTGTCAGGTCGCACACATACACACCGTCAATCCAAATTCATTTTTTCGGATATTCGTTCTGTCAAAATCATTCATTTTCTTGGCTTGTGATTGAACGAAAATCTAAAAAAATTCCGCGTGTCAATCCATGGTTTCGAATCCATAAAATTCTTTTCGTTCTGTCAAATGAGCCCATACACGGGCGGATTTGGATTTTATTTCAATAAAATCCCTGGATAAACCGTGTGTGTGCGGCCTAATGCTTGAAATAGATTGGACGCGTCAGCATCAGTATCGGCATCTGCAGAAACATTTCAATTTAGAACACACGCATTTGCCTTCGCTGACCCACATTGACAGCAGCAGCAGAAAAAATGTCTAGGTGTGTTCTAAATTGAAATGTTTCGTAGTCACAGGTCCAACGAGCCTGGGATGTGCACATCTGAATTCTTACGTGAGGCTTAACCAATAGGGGGCCGAAGGAGGATCACACCTGCTATAGAGAAGTCTATAGCGAATAGTGTACTACGGGGATGGGTGTGCCCATGGTCCTTGCCCATCAAGGTGTTGGACTCGTAGTGGCTGGAGGTTGTTACCCAAGTCATCCAGCTAGTGATGCAACCCCGGGGTTGGGTTCCTGAAGGTGAGTGCATTCACCCGATGGAGAAATCTCCTTCTGGCAACAACACCTTGCCAGTAAAACGCCGAAGGACCAAACAGTTTGAGGGACCGGGAGATAAAGGCCGAAAGGCTTACCCTGACGGTAAACCTCGTAGATGGTAAACTTGTGCATGCTTTAATAATTGGTAGGACCGAGAAATACGTGTAAGTCGCTAGTTGTATTTCGTCGGTTTCGTTGGCGTCCTTTGATAAGTCACAACCCAGGTAGTTGAAGATGTCTACATACTCGATATTGAAGACCCCACTGTGATGCTTGAATTTACTGGGGTGCTTGCTTTTGATTGCATCATGGCCTCTGTTTTGGTTTCGTGTTTTGCGACGTTATTGAGGGCAGAAGGCTTTTTGCATCACCCAATCTTCGAGACAAGATGTTGATGTTCTCGGCGTACGCTACTAATTCAGTCGACTTGATGAGTATCGTTTCCCTGCTGTCCATATGCATGGCTCGAATTACATACTTCTGAGCCCAGGTTGAAGAGCGTTGGCGCCACTCCATCGTCCTGCTTGAGTCCAGTACGAGTTTCATATAGGTAGTGATTCTGTTGTGCACTCTAACCTGCGAGACGGTATTAGTCATCGTCATCCTTATATATTTTAAAGTCATATGTCCTCATCTACAAAATAAAATATATCCATTCAATGGTCTCCCATAGAAAAAAACACAAAAACTCTTAGTGAATTAGAAACTATTGTGAAATACTTTGAAAGCGAGCGGAGCAAGCTAAAGTTGGTTTTATACATAGTACAAGTGTATTTGTATGATACCTAAATTTCATTAACCCTCGTTAACCGATAAATCCTAAATTTCTACAATGATAAATATTTATTTTATCAACATTTCATTAGTTCCTTTATCTCTAAACACCTTATACATCGCTCTCCTCCTATTATGATTATTATCATCCTAATCAAATGCAAACAAATCAATAAAGTGGAATTATAACTAATTGGCATGAACGCTTCTCTCCTTATCGGATATCCAAGATTGTGAAAGTGCATGAGATAAATTAATATCCATATCAAAGACTAGCGATAAGTGAACGGCGGTTGATTGTTGATAAGGATGAATTAAATTTTCTATACGAAAGCTTGTGGAAACTATATAAACAAGGACTTAACGTCGACGAAAAACAGTTTATTCCGATTATTCAAATACGTAACAAAACATTAAATGGATTCCTCGCGAAAGTTCAAAACTCGACACAGAATCACACGGACTGTAACGCGACGCACTAAAGCCAATGCTCGCGAAAGGAATCGTATGCATCAGCTGAACGATGCTTTCGATTTGTTACGAAAATCCATTCCGTTTCGCCAAAATCTTATGAATCGTGAAAATAACATTCAGAAATTATCGAAAATCGAAACGCTTCGTATAGCCGGCAATTATATTAGAGTATTAGCACTGGTGTTGGACAAGCGCGAGTCTATGCCGTATGATAAATTTTTCAATTTGTTAACGCAAAATCTAAGTAGTGCCACGATGAATGCGTTGCGTAATCGCCTTCAGCTCGATCAGGATTTAGCAAAGAATATGCTGAGTGATGATATGCAGATTGGTCAATTCCCTGTGTGGTATGGTGCGTGGGAGAGTGATTCGTATTTTTGGGAAAATAATAATTTAAGTTGTAATTGTGAATTTTATAATTTTTATTAAAATTTTGAATATATGAACAGTGATTTGTTGCTATTCTTAATGTTTAGTGATGTTATCTTAAATAGAGAAGGCTTTTTGCACTTGTCAGTGGTCCGTCGCAGAGTGGACAGCAAACACTTTCGCCAGGACATAATACTTGTTTTAGTAAAAAATCATCGTCGATCGCTGCATATTGGCATGTATCACAAGCTAGTGCTCCGAATAATGGTATCTGAGAATGAAGAAAGAAAGCGAATTTTATTTAAATGCAATTTACCAAAAAATATATTTAATGAGTTCAGAAGATGTGGCAAAACAAACAGAACTCATATGCAATCAATCACCTGCAAGAACGTTATACAGCATCTTGTAACTTTATGATTCTTCTGGCAAGTGCCAGTGTCACTGTTAACGAAGTCATCGCAAAATACACATTTTTCACATTCGATTTCAGTCAATGCTTCTGTGCGAGCTAGTAAATCTGAAACCGAGGCAACGTAACTAGACCAAACCTCTCTGATGAATGTAACGCTCTCGTCGCTATTGAAACTCAAAATTTTCTTCCGATAATAAACACCGGACATCTGTTGGCCTGATGTCCAGCTACTTAATGTCGTTAAGTGAGTTAATCGTTTGTATGCACAGTATACTTCAATAACTTTCCGTATACTATTTATTTGACTTTGTGTTTCCAGTATGTCTTCACTGCGCATTTTTTTCCTAAAAAAATATACGAAAAATAATAAATGGTCAAATGTAAAAAAAAAACAAAGAACCTACTTCAAGTATGATAATCGTGCCGACAGCTCCACTGCAAATATTTTCAATTTTCTTACAAGATGTTCATCAAATCTGTCACATTGCAGATGTAAATCAATACTTGGCTCGATATCGGGCAGACCATATTTGAGATATGTTGATCGAAGTATTTCTGCACAATCGAGAAGTTCAAACATTTTTTTATCTGAATTTTCTTCGATTATTTGCAGTGTGTTTTGGATGTTTAGAGAGCAAATTGTTAACATTGTTGGTGATCGAAACGAATGTTCGTATAGTTGTATGGGAAATTGAAGAAATAGCCATCCAGCTTTGTTTTTTGTTGCCGCCATGCCAAGAACTTGGTACGATTTATTGTCCAAAGTATTTGAGAGATACGTAGAATCGACATAGAGTTTATTTGAATCGTAGCTAAGGGTTAGAAGAGTTGTGTGGGCATTTATTGTTGTAGCGATGAATTGATAATTTTGAAAATGTTGAATCCCTGGAATGAAATTAAATATGTTAAGAGAAAACAGAAAACGCGATTATTATTCAAAACAAATTATGTACATAGCGTAGATTTTCTGAGCGCCGATAATCCGAACAATCGATTAACCGAATCGGCCGGCGTTTCTGCTTTTTATGTGAAATATCCAGCATACGAGGGTTTTTTAAACTTTTGATGTGTACGTAATACATTATCCTTTTTGGGTAATAAATCAGAAATAAGTTTAAAATAATCTTATAGTCAAAGAAGAATACGATATTTGGTCGGTAAAAATCATACATCTCTGGTTTTTCGTGTGAAAGCTGGGTATGGCCCTGATTATGGAAGAACATAGTCCTGACCGATTGGTTCAGTTTTTAGCGATTAATTCAAAAACGACAAAAGATACAGAAAAATGGTCTGAAGACGAAAAACACTACATAAAATTTACTTTGCAATGATATACAGGGTGTCCCACGACTCATGGTACAGGCAATAAGGGATGATAGTACAGCTCATTTGGGTAGAATTAATGTTTACATGACCTCTCTATCTTTAACCGTTATAAAATTTTAGCAGAGATCACCTTAATTGGTTCCGCAGATAACAATAAGTGAGTAAGTGTGGGTTTCATGCAAGATTTCAAGGATTTCTATTGAAGAAATTAGGTATGTATTTAAAAGCACTTCATAAGTTTCATATTGACATTTTTATGTCTTGACTCTGGCACATAAATTCGAAAAGCGCCACGAAAATCATAACGGAAAAGCGTTACGTTTTTGGCATTACAGAGTTTTGGGTGCCATTCAAGGTTCAACGGAAGTTGGGCTAGGTGGTAGGTACCCTGTGAGTGTTGGGTGCCATTCAAGGTTCAACAGAGGTTGGGCTTGGGTACAATTTACGTTCAACTTGAGTTCAACTTGGGTTCAACTTGGGTTCAACTTGGGTTCAACTTGAATTCAACTCGAATTCAACTTGAATTTAACTTCAACTTAGGTTAAACTCACGTTCAACTTTCGTTCAACTTTTGTTGAACGACCCAAAAAGTGTAACTTTTAACCTAGGTTCAACTTTCGTTCAACTTTTGTTGAACGACCCAAAAAGTGTTACTTTCAACTTAGGTTCAACTCACGTTCAACTTTCGTTCAACTTTTGTTGAACGACCCAAAAACTGTAACTTTTAACTTAGGTTCAACTCATGTTCAACTTTTGTTGAACGACCCAAAAAGTGTTACTTTCAACTTGGGTTCAACTTTTGTTGAACGACCCAAAAACTGTTACTTTCAACTTAGGTTCAACTTTCGTTCAACTTTTGTCGAACGACCCAAAAAGTGTAACTTTCAACTTAGGTTCAACTCACGTTCAACTTTCGTTCGACTTTTGTTGAACGACCCAAAATGTGTAACTTTCAACTTAGGTTCAACTCACGTTCAACTTTCGTTCAACTTTTGTTGAACAACCCAAAAAGTGTAACTTTCCACTTAGGTTCAACTCACGTTCAACTTTCGTTCAACTTTTGTTGAACGACCCAAAAAGTGTAACTTTCAACTTAGGTTCAACTCACGTTCAACTTTTGTTGAACGACCCAAAAAGTGTAACTTTCAACTTAGGTTCAACTCACGTTCAACTTTTGTTGAACGACCCAATAAGAGTCAAATTCGAAAAGCAAATCGTCACGAAATAATGTATAAATCATTTCGAGGTTGCATCAGTACTGTACATTAGCATTTGTTGAAAACATGAAAATGTCCCACTGAGTTGCGGACTTGTACGCAAGCTGTTTTTTCTTTTTTTTTTTAGAAAATCACCAAGTCCATCCTTCTATAAAACTACGGTGAACAATTTATTGGATGACCATACGAATGTCACACTATAAAAATGAAACCGACTGTACTATAGAAGAATATATGCATATGTGTGTGTTAACCTAGAGAGACTATTCCATGTGTCCGCTGTATCATCCAATAAACACAAGAGTGGAGTATTTAAAGGAGTATATTTTTAGGTTAAGGTTTAGAGAAAGTTTTATCGAAGTCTTAAGGTCCATCTAGATTAGTCGCCAAATGGCGACACGTGCAGCCAAATGGCTGTTGTCATTCCATCCAAACTAGTCGCCATTTGGCTGTGCGTCCAGTTTTGATATTCAATATGGCAACTCAACCAACCGCTTGGCAAATAAAAAGTGACAATTTTGCAACTTTTGTTCATACGAATGTCACACTATAAAAATGAAACCGACTGTGCTATAGAAGAATATATGCATATGTGTGTGTTAACCTAGAGAGACTATTCCATGTGTGCGCTGTATCATCCAATAAACACAAGAGTGGAGTATTTAAAGGAGTATATTTTTAGGTTAAGGTTTAGAGAAAGTTTTATCGAAGTCTTAAGGTCCATCTAGATTAGTCGCCAAATGGCGTCACGTGCAGCCAAATGGCTGTTGTCATTCCATCCAAACATGTCGCCATTTGGCTGTGCGTCCAGTTTTGATATTCAATATGGCAACTCAACCAACCGCTTGTCAAATTCAAAGTGACAATTTTCCAGCTTTTGTTCGTTCTTTTGTGTGAAAATTAATAACTCTTGAATGGCCGTGTAATAATACAAACGCGCAGAGTCCGATTTTGATAATTGAATTTAAAAAAATCACCAAAATGAAATTTTGGTTATGTCATTTTCTGTCTACATTTGGCTGCTAGTGTGGATTCTAAGTAGCGCGCAGCCATTTGGCGCCTACAGGTCCCTCTAGATTAGCAGCCAAATGGCTGCGCGTCCAAAAACTGGCATCGCGTGCAGCCATTTGGCTGCTGCTTAGCATCCACACTACAGCCAAATGTAGACAGAAAATGACATAACCAAAATTTCATTTTGGTGAGTTTTTTAAATTCAGTTATCAAAATCGGCTATATCGACCGTAAAGATCCCTCTAGATTAGTCGCCAAATGGCTGCGCGTCAAACTCAAACTGACAATTTTGCAAGTTTTGTTCGTTCTTTTGTGTGAAATTGAATAATTCTTGAATGGCCGCAGAGTCCGATTTTGATAAACGAAATTTTGGTTATGTCATTTTCTGTCTGCATTTGGCTGCTAGTGTAGATGCTAAGTAGCAGCCAAATGGCTGTACGCGATGCGAGTTTTTGGACGCGCAGCCATTTGGCGACGAATCTAGATGGACTTTTATACCACCATCTTTAAATTTATTCCATAAGGATGATAAAAGCTTTCCGGAAAATGCTTTAAGAATGTTTTATCGGATCAAAATACTTCTTTAAGCGATGTCACACGATAAACTCTCTTCGTGGTACTATATGATTGCTACAGTGTGATGTGCTTCTTTATAGCAAACGAATTGTTACTTGGTAGTGGTCATGCAAACCAAGCAACACTTATTACAACAATAACAATAGCAACAACAACAGATGCGCAAGAGCCCAATTGTGGAACTTACGTTTCTGCAGTTAGGCCTGTCTATACAGGGTATCCCGCAGATGGTTAGCCATAGACCTATGGTAGACTCTACAGGATGTTTTAGGAAAAATGCAAATCAAAATTATTTCTCTAGCTTTTACCGTTAAGGAGCAATCGCATTTTTTGTGATTCTTGTAAAAAAACACGACTTTTTTCAAAAAAACTCCTATTTTCTAGCTTCCTGTTTATCTAATTCAATGTTTTTCATATTCTTCTGAAAGTTCACAAAATTTCCAATAAAGTGACATATCGAACGGTTCGAAGGGTTACGTATCTTCCAATGAATTTTGCGAAAATTTCAATTTCAACTTTTAATGTCAATATTACACTCGAATTTCATAACGGTACATTGTAGTGGCAAATCTGCAAAGTTGACAAAAGTTGGCGCATTATCTTAGCTTTCCAACGGCATATCAGAATAAAGCACAGAGTCATCCAGTTTTTAAATAATACGTGTAAATGGAAAAAACAATAGTTAAATCATTTGTAAAAAGGTTCACCGTGTACATATACGAGTATTAGAATTTAATATTTAAACTATAGTATTCATTGAAGTCATATAAAAATAAATTTTATACAAAAACATACACTTACGGACTATGGTTTTTTCCATTTTACACGTACTATTTACAAACTGGATGACTCTGCTCTTTATTCTTATATGCCATTCGAAAGCTGAGGAAATTGGCCAACTTTTGTGAATTTTGCGGATTTGCCACTTCAATGTACCGTTACGAAAATCGGGTTTAATTTATAAATTAAAAGTTGAAATTGATATTTTCGGAAAATTTAAAAAGTCGTATCTTGGAAGATACGTAGCCCTTCGAAGCGTTCGATATGTCCCTTTATTGGAAATTTTGTGAACTTTCAGAAGAATATGAAAACCATTGACTTGGGTAAACAGGAAGCTAGAAAATAGGAGTTTTTTTTTTAAAGTCGTGTTTTTTACAAGAATCACATAAAATGCGATTGCTTCTTAACGGTAAAAGCTAGAGAAATAATTTTGACGGCATTTTTCCTAAAACATCCTGTAGAGTCTACCATAGGGGTATGGCTAACCAGCCGCGGGACACCCTGCATAGATGGCAGTGATTTTTGGCGATGAGAGATGGACATCCATTGTTACTTTTGATGGAGAATGACCGCCACAACCACAGCCTGAAAAACGACCACAGGTTTATTTTAAAAAAGTCAGTAACTGAGAACACATGATTGTCATGATAGCTTGTACGGAAAATTGCATTGCAATACGTTCCACACGACAAATCAAAAAATTGTATCCGATGATCACATACACCTTCCGATTTATCTCGCAATCCAAAATCTCGCCAATCGATCGGAGGGTCTGTGGCGCTTCTAAAGAAAGTAACATCTAGGGACGCGGGAGCGTCCCGCCCGCCAAAGAAAAACGAAGAAATTTGAACAAATCAAAAGTGAAAAGCGACTAAGACTATGTTTACATGACGGAACAAGTACGGGTTTTCGGACCTCTGTAGCTCGGACCCTGGTTGGTCCTGAGTGTTCAAATTCGGTAGAGGTTGTCGCTCGCGCCGTCTTACGAAGTGTAAAAAATTCCAAGAAGATACAATGAAAGACACCGGAGATATGAGAGTTTGAAAATCGCATTTTTTAGAAAATCTTGTTCTCGTTGTTCATTGACAGGGTTACAGCCTTGCAGAGAGTATCTCGGGATTTGGTCTCTTTTCCCATTGATAGAGTCTGTCATGAAGGTGTGCATAGGCTATCGTTTGCTCCGATCCGTGGAGTAGAAAAAAAGATACAGCGGAAAATGTGAAAAAACGCATAGAGTTTCTCTCTTAAATCTTTTTATGTTTTTTTAAAGGAACCTTTTTGCAAAAGTCGGGGATAAGCCCGAAAAAGGCGTAGAAAAAAATCGTATAGTTTTGTGATTTGGCAGGATTGTTTCGAACAATCCCTTGTATATGTTATCTAAAGTTTTCAGTTGTAAAGCGTCTGCAAGAGCGGCGGCAAGGGGTCAAAGTTCCAGTTTTTATTCGTCTATATTACTATAATATTGGATGAACAAATAACATCCCGATGAGCCTAAAACTTCCAGCAAACGGTAGAGGTTTATAAAACACACACACCTCAGGTTACGGAGGAGGCTAAGGTTATCAATAGCACAAAGGTTACCAAGAGGGTTGTTATTGTTATTATGTTCTCAAACAAAGTCGTGATAATAGGGCAGTGAATATTAAAAACTGCAAAAAAAATATGATATCGCACAAAAACAACTCTGTTGTAAAAAGTTTCCGCCAAATAAAAAGTTGTCAGCCGCAAAAAGGATTGATATAATACAATCCCGCCCAAATGCTCGCAAGGATATGCATTCAAAAGTGATTGAACTAGTTTATAGTTTTCCAGAATTTGTGAAATAATTTCCACCGCGGTAGACCACGCTGAATTTGCCAATTCATGGGGAGTCTGTGTTGTGTGTACCGCACCCGCGCTGGTTTGGTTGAAGCTAACTTCTTGCAATGCTGTTTGGCGGGGAGCTTTCATAGCGGTAATTGCAGGATAAAACCAATCTTATAAAAATTACTAAAGATCTTTATTGTATAAAAAAGGAAAAAGTCGTCTGTACGAAGGAAAGCAAAAGTTTGTTTGTAAGACACAGTTTATTTACAAGGCTGGAAGATTCGAGATTAAATCTGATCAAGAAAAGAGCATAGCAGCAAATAGCACCCTCGTCAAGCTCCCCGCCAATAAGCGTTGAAAGAAAATAGATTCCACCAAACCAGCGCGGGTGCGGTACGCGATACACACAACACAGACTCCATACGCATTGGCAAATTCAGCGTGGTCTACCGCGGCGGAAATTATTTAACAAATTCTGACGCCTACCGCACCACGCTGGTTTGGTGGAAACTATAAACTAATCAATGCATATCCTTGCGAGCATTTTGGCGGTATTGTATTATATCAATACTTTTTGCGGCTGACAACGTTTTCTTTGGCGGAAACTTTTTACAACAGAGTTGTTTTTGTGAGATACCCTTTACGCCCCGCCGTACACAACGTATAACGCAGCTAAGCAAAATAACCGTTTATGATACGATTGATCGCATGGTGTATGGCGACTCTATGAAGGTAACACTGAAGATGAAAAGCTTCATTCAATTAAATATACATAAAAATAAAAAAAAAAAAATAACAGGCGCGACAATCCAACATTGGACTAAGGCCGCAGGATGTGTTAGTGACATCCTATTTCCAAGATCTTATCTGCTTTTTGATGAGGTAATGAGATCAGCATCACGCTCAGCAGTGTTATTTATCCCCATAAATGGGTACTCGTTTTTTTTTTTTTTTTTTTTTTATCCTCCTCTCCTCCTCTCATCTCCTTTCCACTTTAATACGGCGCACCTTCCTTGAAATAACATGGCAAATAAAAATTATATATATTCAATCTATGTGAGCTTTTGAGTGTTCTAGAGAAAAAAAGGTTTCAATTTTACCAGAAAAAAAACTCTATACGTTGTGATCTGCTGAGCTCATCAATTCGATTTGATTATTTTGGTGCTATTTATTCCATTATCGTCGTAATAAGGTCTTTCGTACCTCCCAGACAACTAAAAGTTGGTATAAGGGTAGGTAGGTAACATCTGAGTGAGATCATAGTCTGTCACAAGCTCGTGAGTTCGAAAAACACAATGGAACACGGTGAGATTCGAACTCATGAGCCTGTGCACCGAAGGTGCGCGCACTAACCGCTCGACCAGCCAGACCAGATTAAATATAGATAACTCACCTGAAACCAAAATACTGCCAACGAAATGAGTTACTTTCGCAATAAGTTCTCCATTCGTCCTCAAAATAAATGCCATAAAATGACTGCCTTTCGCAGTTGCTGCGAGGATCTCATCGCGTTCCTTGTCAAAGTAAAATTCCATGCAATGTATAGCCATTTTGTCCTTTACACCCCACAGAGTTGCTGCTTCAACCAACGTCACGTCAGCCTGTCGTCGAAATACCTTACAAATGCCATCGCAGGTTCCGACAATTAACAAATCTTCCGGGATCATCCCATCGGCTGAATAGTACTTCAGAAAGTGTATGGATCGCAATTTAGTTTCGGTGACCGATTCCACGCTGCCTATATCTCCGCAAATGCTAAATTGCACAAGTTGACCGGCCCGGGTAGCACATGACAGGCTCCATTTATTCATCTCTTCAACACGATCCGTCCAACAAGCAGTTGTGATCACTACGTTGGCAAAGTAATCGGTGAATTCTTTAATGTGACCGAATCCGCTTGGTACGGGATGGCGGCTAGTGTAGTCTTTCAGCCAGATATCCGAAACATTAACCAGAACATGATCGAAGTATCGAAGATTGCTTTGACGCACACGAACCTCGCAGGCGCCACAATTCGACACCACCACCAACGGGCAATAGAGATTCCAACGTAGCTTGGTCGGTGCAAGCGAAACACTTGTAATAACTGGAATGAGAGGTTCAATGGAGGTAATATTGGCAAATACAGGATCAAGCCACAGCAACTGCTTCTCCCAAGCGTCCGCTTTCGTCGATAGATCCATAATCACGACCGAATGCTCCTTGGCAACAGGTGTCATGAAAGCGGGTGGTCGCACAGCGCTTATACTGAACATTAGCGGTATATCTAGGTTCTTGATTTGACTCAATTCTAGTATAACGGCTCCGTTATCAGAGAATTTGGGCATGGCCCAACGGTAGCCATCGGCATGCAAAAACGGAAATTGTCGTGTGACCTCCATCCGCAAGTCAGTTTGAAAAACTTCCACAAACGCCGGATCGGACATTTTGAGAAGTGCTGGGAGTGTCTGTCAATTCGGCTTTCAGTATACACAGCAATTCATTACACAACACCGCGAGTTTTGCGACTTTTATCGACTCCCGTTGCCATTTATTTACAATCAATTCGCACTAGCATTTAGTTAATAACGTTGAGATGTCGTCGAAAAAAGGTGTAGAGCTTATTAAGTCCGTTATGGAGTTTGCCGCAAAATCAAAGGGCTTTGGGAGCTGTATGAAGAATGTAAGTAGGACACAATGCAATTGATCGAATCGAACACTTTTTTGTATGATTTATAGAATCACCTGTTGCACATGGATAATTCAGGCAATTTGTTCACCGATATTTAGCAAGTTTCCATATCTCCACTGGAAATTTGCACAGAAGTTAAAATAAAATCGCACGGCAAGGTTATATTTACACCGCAGAATTGTGACAGCTCTTGCAAAGTGCAAACGACAAAATACAGATGGCATCATATGAAACGTCAGTGGAATGTACAGTGGGGTAGGTGGGGGCTTGATTTCTAAAGCGCTTTATAACATTGACACATATATCTTCGAATGACGCATATACGTCATTATGACGAAAAATTACCATCATTAAAGTAGGTACTAATATCGTCAGTTCACGTGAAATCCATGCAAATACTGTCAAAATTTTGATGATCGTGAAATCGAATTCGCTTGGTGGTACTCACTTCACATGAAAGTCTCGACACCGCCCAAGCAACAATTCGTTTGCTTTAAGGAAGCACTCCATACTGTAGCAATCATATAGTACCACGAAATTCATTTATCGTGTGACATCGCTTAAAGTAATATTTTGATCCGATAAAACATTCTGATTGTTTGTCGATGACATCTTTTCATTGTGAAATAAAGTGCAACTGCATTATTTTCGCTGGCGAAATGTCAAAAACCGGTTTGGAGACTTTCATGTGAAGTGAGTACCACCAAGCGAATTCGATTTCACGATCATCAAAATTTTGACAGTATTTGCATGGATTTCACGTGAACTGACGATGTTATTACCTACTTTTAAAAAGCATGTCTCCACGGCACCGTTTTCACGGGAGACATATATGCAAGTTTTTCGCTATGTGAACTCAGTACATACCTTTAATCATGGTAAATTTTCGTCATAATGACTTATTTCCGTCACTCGAAGATATGTGTGTCAATGGTATGGTTGAATTAGATATCCCGCGTCAGCATCAGCATCGGCAGAGGCATCGGCATCAGCAGAAAAATTTCAATTTAGAACACACGCATTTGCCTTTGATGACCCACAATGACAGCAGCGGCAGAAGCAGAAAAATGCTTCTGCCGATGCTTCTGCCGCTGCTGTCAATGTGGGTCATCAAAGGCAAATGCGTGTGTTCTAAATTGAAATTTTTCTGCTGATGCCGATGCCTCTGCCGATGCTGATGCTGACGCATCCAATCTATTTCAACTATTATTATGTTCGTCAATAGGTGAAAACATCACACTTTCGTATACAAAACCATGTGCCAAGCGAAAATCGATGAGATGACCTCTACTGTAGGATTGTCAAATGCGAAGCTCACCACACTTCACCATGATTTTGTAAAGATTTTCTCCGAGATTTTGTTTATAATCTCCGTACAAAATCTATGAAAATGTATGGAAAATCTACAAGATTTTCGCCTAGATTTTGTAAAATCTCAAGATTATGCAAAATATTTTATAGTCTGTAAAGAGCTTAAAATATAAGCTATTCCATAAATTTTTATTTGAATTCAGCGGGAAATGAAGGGCTTGAATAGTGATTTTAAAGCGCTCGAATATAATTACAAAGATTCTTAAGTGCTATGCTTTTATATGAATTTGAACAATGCGTGTCATAAAGTTTAACAAATGATGACACGATCCTGAAACATTACCGCCAGGATGGCGACCTGCTTACAACGCAGGCCGCGCAACGCGACGGCATGGAGCGATATAAAGAAAGGAGGATGAAGTCTTGTCTATAAAGAGTACAAGAACTAAACTAAAAATCCGGTGTCTTCCAGTCTTTTGGAAACATTGCTAAAAAGCTCATATACCAATTCGTTCAGTTCGCACTTTCAGGCTTCAAAAAACGAAACGTACGGTTCGCAAACACGAGATATAAAAATACATTGGCTTATATGGGAAGCCCTCGTGCTTGCGAGCTGCAAAGAATTTACACATCGAGCCCTGAATTGACGGCTTGTGATGCACGAGATGTGAAGACACGTCTCGCCGATTGCTGTTGAAGTTGTACTGTTTTATCCTGTGCTGACCCAATAAAACGTAACTGTTATATCCAAAACTATGCCACGCGGCAGAGTGTAAAATATACTTAGAAGTACCCTGAACTAAAGCTTACTCCTCATTTCATACCAAAACTAAATTTGATAAGGCTCACATGCAATGCAGAGCTTACGAGTATAGCATCTTTATTCAAAGCGTATATACGGGGTGTCCGGAAACCGCCGCGTGAAGGCACCGGATTGCGATTCCTCACGTGATTTCCAGCAAAAAAGTTGTACGAACATACCCCCAATTCTTAACCCTTTAGCTGACACAGGCATTTTTTCGGATGGGTCTTCACGTTTATGTTTTCTACACCTGTAGCTTTATATGCTACGGCAGCCAGTTCTAATCTAGATGGCACTATATCTTCATTCTACATTATAATTCTAAGGGCGGAATTCATAGTCCCCACTTAAGTAATACGGGTTCCCTTAAGGAATAAGGGGTTTCTTTATATAAGTGAGCTCTTAAGGGAGGTTCGTATTCATAGACATCACTTATTAGGGCGTTGCCTCATTAAATAAGCAATTCACTTATTTGCCATATCTATTGAAAGTGACAAATAAAATATAATAAATATCAAGTAGTTAAAAATTCTAAATTTTTAAAAAATTTCAAAGTGTTTGAATAAGGATATGTCAACAAACATATGAGTTCATATATGAACCTTAACGAACAAGGGAACCCTTTAGGAAACCCTTAAGCGTTTGCTTATTGAGTGACTATGAATAGCGTCAATCTCTTAAGTATAAGTGAGGACTATGAATTCCGCCCTAAGTGTGATTAATAAGTATGTTCCTAAAATTATAAAGCGCAACCCCCTCGGCTCGATAGAAATCTTAGAAGCCTAGATCAGAATTAGAGAAACTCCCAGAAGATTACCCCCCCACGTAAAAGAAAATTATTATGAGCTAGCCAATGATTTCTTGAAATCCCGTGGCGCATATGAAATGTACGTCAATATTATGGAAGCAGCTTTTCAAGATGTTGAGCCGAATACCACAAATATTAGGTGTGTTTTTTTGGTTATCCCGTGCAGGTTTGGGTAACGAAAGTTCATATAAAAAAAATGACAGGTGCGTCAGCTGTCATTTTTTTTATATGGAGTTTAGTTACCCAAACCTGCACGGGATAACCAAAAAAACACACCTATTGAAGATATCTCCGAGGAAGAGGCGATGGAGGCAATGCATCAGATGGAACGCGGAAGGGCAGTCGGACCGGACAAAATCCTCGCGGAATTTTGGTTGAAAATGGACGACGGCTTAGTTGGCTCACATTTCTCTTCAACAAAATCAAAGGTGCCTGATGCTTTCAGGGAAAGTTTTCTTCTTCCTTTCTATAAGAACAAGAGAGACTCACGCAAACTCAACAACTATAGGGCTATAAAGTTAACACCTCATACACTGAAGATCTACGAGCGAGTTGTTTGCAACCGATTGACAAAGATTGTGCGGTTGAATGACATCAATCATTATGTGCTACTTCTTCTTCTTCTTTATGGAACGATAGCCCGACGTCGGGCCTTGGCCGCCTGGACTGAGAACCTCCAATTGTCGCGGTCACGCGACCTTGTCCTCCAGTTCCGAAAGCCTAGCATCTGGTGGTCGTCCACGCAATCTGGCTCCGTCCACTCGTTGCGCGTACATCACCTTTTTAGGCATGCGATCGTCGTTCATCCTTTGTACATATCCCGCCCATTGCAATCGCTGCAATTTCACGATCTTCGACACCTGTAGCTCATCATACAGCTGATACAACTCAAGGTTGTACCAGATGCGCCATTGACCTCGTTCACGAACGGCCCCGAAGATTCTTCGGAGAACCTTTCGCTCGAATGTGTCCAACAGGTGTTCAGAGTTTTGGGTTAGGGTCCATGCCTAGCAGCCATAGCATAGCACAGGTCGGATTATGGTTTTATACATGTGGAGCTTCGTGTTCCTGTGCATCAGCTTCGAATTCATAATTTGGAGGACCGCAAAATAACACTTATTAGCTAGTTGTATCCGTCGCTTTATCTCATGTATTTGGTTGGCGTCCTTTGACAAATTGCAACCCAGGTAAGTGAAGTTGTCTACATACCATATATTGAGGCCCCCCACTGTAATGCTTGAATTTACTATGGCGTTCTAGTTTTTGATTGCATCATGACCTTGGTTTTAGATTCGTTGATATGTAGCCCAACTTCTTTGGCGGCGTTATTGAGATTATGCAGAAGGCTTTCTGCATCACCCAATCTTCGAGACATGATGTTGATGTCGTCGGCGTACGCTACTAATTGAGTCGACTTGATGAGTAGCGTTCCGCTGCTGTCCAAATTCATGGCTCGAATCACATACTCCAGAGCCAGGTTGAAGAGCGTCGGCGCCAGCCCGTCGCCTTGCTTGAGTCCAGTACGAGTTTTAAATAGGTCAGTGAGTCTGTTCTGAACTCTGACCTGCGAGACGGTATATTAGTCATCGTCGTCCTTATGAGTCGCACTAGCTTAGCCGGTATTCCAAAATGCAGCAAAATGTTGTACAGTACGCTTCGATCGATACTGTCGTATGCCTGCTTGAAGTCGACAAATATTTGGTATACGTCGATGTTGCATTCCCAGCACTTCTAGAGTAAAAGCTTCTGTAAAAAGCTGATCTGTCGTCGAACGACCAGGTCTAAAGCTGCCTTGGTACTCGCCAATGATTTCTTCTGCGTACGGATTATTTCTATTTTCTAGAATCTTAGATATATCTTATAAGTCGTACAAACCAATGAGATGCCTCTGTAGTCCTCACGTTTCAACTTATTGGGCAAATGATACTTTTACGCCAATCTTCCTGGATTATTTCGTCGTTCCATACTTTAACGATAAGTGTGTGTATAGCCTTAACAAGGCTCTCCCCACCATGCTTCAGCAGTTCAGCTAGAATCTCGTCAGCGCCCGGGGCTTTATTATGTTTTAGTGCTTGCATGGCGAGATCAACTTCTTCTACTGTTGGGGGTTGAACGGGAGGGCCTGTTTCAGCCATCAGCTCCGGAGCTTCTTGTGTGGGGTTGTTCGGTTGAACATTGAGGAGCTCTTCAAAATGTGAGGCCCAGCGTTTATCAACGCTATCGGTGTCGCTAATGATATTGCCATCCTTATCCTTACAGACGCTGGTCCTGGGTTGGTATCCACTTTTAATTGAATTAATCAGCTTGAACGCTTGTCTACTGTTCCTACTAGCTATAGTTTTTGGATTATTTGCATCAACTGCTCGTCAAGATGCTTACGTTTCTTACGCCTAATTAACCTATTCGAAAATCGTCGAAGCTCGTCATATTTGTTTTTTTTTTTTTTTGCTCTAGTTGCGCGTTCGGTCCATTGGCGATATGCTTCGTTTTTCGCATCTACCGAATTTTGACATTCCTCGTGAAACCAATCATTTCGGGCTCTCCGGGCTTTGTAGCCCACAACCTCCTCTGCGACCCCTTTGATGGTGTCTTTGAGTGTATCCCAGATCTCAAATGCGCCTTCGTTGCTGATGTTATTTATCAAGGGCGTCAGCTTCTCCTCAAGGGCAGTCGTATAAGCAACCACCGTGGCATCATCCGACAATTTGTCAACCGCAAAAGTTTTTGCTCGATGTTCGATGCCCATTTCTTACAGACGAGGACGTGGTCAATTTGGTTGACGGTATGTTGATCTGGCGATCTCCAGGTCTGCCTGTGAATGCGACGATGCGGAAAACATGTAGAGCTAATGATCATATTTCTGCTGGTCGCGAAGTCAATTAGTCTTTGGCCATTGTCGTTACAGTCTTCATGGAAGCTGTGCCCTCCAGTAATCCCCCTATGCCAACTTTCGTTTCCGACTTTGGAGTTGAAATCCCCCAGCAGCAATTTGACATCGTTTGATTCAAGTGAATCGAAGAGATTTTCTAGGCGGTGATAGAACTCGTCTTTAACCGCATCTTCACTGACTTCGGTGGGGGCATGCGCGTTTATGAGCCAGAAATTGAAGAACCGGGTTTTAATGCGAATCGCACACAGCCGCTCGTTTATGGGTTTGATGTCGATAACATGCGGCTTAAGTTGATTGTTTACAATGAACGCCACTCCAAACTCCCTGTGGCCCGAAGGTTTTCCACTTGTGAAAATTGTGTACGAGTTTCGGTCATCAATCTCGCTACTAAGCCATTTTGTTTCCTGGAGTGCAACTATGTTCAGCTTATATTTTTCGACCTGATCCAAGAGGGCCCTTAAGGTCCCTGGCCTATTCAGGGAGCGTACATTCCAGGTTCCGAAAGAGTTAATCAGCTTTTCGTTTGCGAAGTCGTCGTTGGGTTGTATCCGTCCAATCCGAGGCTTTCATTCCAGGTTTCTTGACGTAGAATTTTTTCAAGGATGGGTTGTCGGCCCATCGCTTAACCATGATAGTATTCGTAAAACGAAAGAGGTCCATCATGGAGAGGCCTCGTAGGTGCTGCTTCGGTGATTGACAATTTTTTTTGTTTTTTTGTCATCCTATTACATTTAGTAACCTGAGACGCTGAAGTTGTTAATACAGCATTCAGGCGCAGCGGTTACTCTGATAATGCGGGAAAGTAATGCCCCGTAGAGAATCATAGGAATTGGCCGGAGCCGCTCACCATATGAAGCTCCTCCTGCATAGCTAAGGGTCCGCAGTTATGCCACAACTGAAAAGGATATAGGAATCGGCCGGAGCCTTTCAACTTTTATCCTCCCCCTTACGGGGAGGATAAAGGTTGAAAGGCTTATTAACATTTATCTCCGACGGCCTAGAAATATATCTTCTTTTTGCCGATGATATAGTCCTCAGTAGCCCAAACATCGTTGCCTTGCAAGCTGGAACCCCACAAAGAAAGCGATATCAATGGAAGTTCCACTTGATGGACCCATGGCCAGAGGCAGACCGAATAACACCTGGATGTGTCAAATGAAAAAAGCAACAACAACGCATTGGTCTCGGCGATGACACGATCCAAGATAGAGCTACCTGTAGAAATAAGCTGAGATATTACCGCCAGAACGGGCGATGTGCCTACACCGCACATAGAGCGGTATAAAGAACGAGGCAAGAAAGAAGAAGATTATGGAAGAGAAAATTATCGATGACCCGAACAAATTCTTTATCTTTATCAACATGAAATGGTTTTCCGGTTTCCGTGTCCCGCGGTAACTCTTGCCCCTAATAAATTTGCAACATCTTGCTGAATATTTTCAACACAATTTCTGCTCAATGGTAAGCTCGAGATCCTCATCGCCCCTGACTCACCCTCACTCACTAAGTCTTACCAGCGCACTTACTATAAAAAGGAGGAAATACCTAAAACAATTGGAGAGCTAAATGTAGACAAAGAATCTATTTTCCTATGTTACACCAATTCATAAGAGTGAGGATAAGCGAATAGTCGACAATTATAGCAGCATTGTCAGTCTATTGGTAATACATACGCTTTTGAGAAATTGCTTTGCAATAAGCTGACCGCTGTCACTGAACCCCTGCAAAGACCAACCTAATAATCCCTAGTATCAGAGGTTCTGTATGAAATGGAAAAGGAGAATCAAATCGATGCAGCTATACAGATTTCAGTAAAGCTTTTGATAGAGTGGATCACTTAATTTTAAATGCGAAATTACATCAATTTTAGGTAACTGGGACTCTTCTTAGTTGGCGCCGCTTGAATCTTCTTCATCGTACTCAATCTGTTCAATTCCAAGGTTGCCTATCTAAAAGTATATCTGTATCATCTGGTGTACCACATTTGGGTCATCCATTCTATAATATCTTTATTCGGACCCATAGATATATGGATAAGACGAAAGCATATCGTTCTATTGCAACCCTTGAAGCCACACACATACTTTGATTTTCCCGTATTCGTACACGGCAATTTTTTTCTCCCCTCTTACGTCACTGTCCAAAATGGCGATTATAACACTGGCTCTCAACCTTTTTTCTCAACTGATTTTTTTCGGAAGAAATCATTGAACATTTAACGTTGATTCCGCATTTTTTTCATTTTTGTACATTCTTCCTGGATTATTAAAGCTAGCACTTATTTGGAATTATGCTGTAACTTATTTTTAGTACAAAAAAATCGCATTATCAAAATCTGATTACAAAACTCTTTTCCGCAAAATGCTGAGAAACACTGGAAAATTGCTGAGAATTCGCTCGTTCCGTTTCGTTCCAACTTCTGACATGTGGAACAAGTCTCCATCTGTTTCGAAAACGTCAAACTTGATTCGTGCGACAATTTACCAGATAAAATTAAATTTCCAAGTTTTCAGTGAATTTTATATCATAAACTATATTCAAAACAGCATAAACTGTAATAATGAGTTGTTGTGTGATGAATTGTGACAGTAGTTATTTTAAAACTGGAGCCGGAATTTCATTCTTCAGGTATTTTTCGTGTTCTCGTCGTGCTAACGTGTACATTTTTAATAGCTAACCACGGCGGATGGTAAAGTGATAACTCGTAAAGTGTAGTTAACATATCATTGTTGATCGTAAATATCCTGGTTTAGGTAGTGCTATCAGTACAATAAATTATTTCAGTGAAAACAAGATTTCGGGGAACTATCATCCCACCGTGTGTCAATGCGTTTTCAAGAATTTCAATTCAAGAAGTTAACAATATTCGCTAGTGAATTGATCCCCATCGATGTATTAAATGTTACCGTATAATAGTCAGTGTCAATTAAATGATGTGTATGTGATAAATTATGTATTTATTGTGAAGTGTCGTTGTATTCTTCGCTTGCGGGATGGATTTATGTATTTTTTTAAAGATGCTAACCAGTTAACCTCGCGAAAAAAATTTTCAATCGGAAAAACTGAATTAGTGACCATCGAAATTAAATATGTGAGAATGTGTGTAGTTGCACATTTCATAGATGAAAAGTGATTTTTTCTCGGTAAATTCACGTGAATTTTCAGTAGCGCCGTCTAGTATGTGTTTTCTTGTTCTTTTGTTCCAATCGTTTCAATTTTCACCTTGGCATCAAACCTTCTTGGTGATTGTTTATGGTAAAAAGATGGCGCAAAAAGTTCAAATTGCGAACTGATTGGAACTGATTAGTTTCGATCTTTTTAATTAATCTGATAACCGATTTCGAGCAACTAGACGCTGAAAACGTATAGATCAATACAATTTAGGTATTTTTCTAATATTAGAGAGTTTTAGTATATCGTTTGAAATAAAACGACATAATTTTACATTCCATATAAAAATTCGCTTGCTTACCGTATACGAAACAATATATGTATCTTAATTTTGCATGTCCTAAGTAGGCATAGGTGTAAAATCACGACAAATTATTTCGCCAATTTCGACTGTTTCCAGAGCATCAAATATACGGAAATGCACCCATGCCTACTTGGGACATGAAAAATTAAGATATATTGTTTCGTATACGGTAAACAAGCGAATTTTTATGTTGAATGTCAAATTATGTTGTTTTATTCCAAACGTTATGCTAAAACTCTCTATTTTTTTATGGTTGAATTATAAAATGCGGGTAAAAACTGAAATTCTTTACTTATGTTATTTTTTATAGATTCATACCTTTCAGTCATCAGTCACAGTCAAATTAATTTTGCATACAACTTTTATGACTGTATAACACAATCTGCCGATTGGTATAGACATTATAATGGGATTGTGATTAATAACCGAAATATGTGAATATGCATCTTAAGAATAACATAAGTGCAGATTTGCAATTCCTAACCGCAATTTATTGCGTCGCAAAGAAGTGGCATCTGATGAGATGCAACGTGAAATGCTCTGTTCGCCAAAACAGGCCAGGGATCATGATTGCATTGATTCGTTTCCCTGCCGAGTTTAGATGATTGTTAAAGGCACATAATCGGAACCAAGATATATTACATTACTATATTGTTAGGAATGTTGCTCTCCGAGCGATTTCCCGATTTACGGGCATATCCACTCGGAGAGTGCAAAAATATGTATGACATTCATCGGTTTCGATTGAATGCATATGACATGGCACTCTCATCAGGTGCCGCCGCTAGTGCCATGTCATATGCATTCAAGGACGGCACGACCGAGAATGCACCGGCTGGTTGTTACTCGCCGTATATAAACCCGAAAAAATCACACGAAGCTGCGGATCATATTATAAACGAATAGCAACATACTATTTCTATGATCCGCGCAACATCCCAATGTTTTGGCTATAACGCCAATAGTTAACACAATAGTGGAATGTGTATACTGGGACGCAGCCTCCGCATCGCACATCGTATAGCCAAAACATTGGGATGTTGCGCGGATCATAGAAATAGTATGTTGCTATTCGTTTATAATATGATCCGCAGCTTCGTATGATTTTTTCGGGTTTATATACGGCGAGTAACAACCAGCCGGTGCATTCTCGGTCGTGCCGTCCTTGAATGCATATGACATGGCACTAGCGGCGGCACCTGATGAGAGTGCCATGTCATATGCATTCAATCGAAACCGATGAATGTCATACATATTTTTGCACTCTCCGAGTGGATATGCCCGTAAATCGGGAAATCGCTCGGAGAGCAACATTCCTAACAATATAGTAATGTAATTTACTTGTGTACCCGCACTAATGGGAAACGGGTCGGCAGCGCAGGGCTCCACGGCTGTTTCGTGCGATGCGGAGGCTGCGTCTCAGTATACACATTCCACTATCAAGATATATTACCTCCGGTCATGCCACTCCCGGCAGTGCATGGCGCCGCAAAGCACTGGCACTTACTAATATGCGGTGTCATATGCTGTTGATCGAAACCGGGGAGGATTTGTGTGTTTTCGCAGACACTTTTTTACTATAAAAAAACTAAGTGTATAACTTGTAGTTCATGTATTTTATTTGTTAAAAATTAGAATGAGGTGTAGTGAATTTTTCTAAATTTAAGGGATCGTGTTATAATATTTTTGATATATTTTAGGATTCTATTAGAAGTGCGGCAAAGGAGACAATGGCTAACTATTTTAAAAGGCCGAATGAAAACAAATATATCTGCGAAACAAAACAGAATATGTCACAAACACTTTAACCTCGAAAGTGAATTCATCAATTTTTTTGAATACAGTAATAAATAAACCCAATAAATTATTTGATTTTTCGCTGAGTAACCGTTTCAGGCTTAGTATTTATTGCTGGTTTGATCGTGTGTGACACATATCTGAAACACTTCTTGCAATTGTCGCCGAATTTTCACAGCACATTTTTTTGACCTAGGTTGTGACTTAATTTTACTTTTTTGAAATAACCACCATTTCAGGTGATTTTGGAAATAAAGAAATCAATGGTTCCATTTATATAAAATATAATATAAATAAACTATTTATTGAATTGAATTGAAATAAAGGAATTTATTAAACCATCTGAACCCTTCTTTGATTACATATTTGGGTTTATTTCAAAGATGTTTGTAAATTTTTTTAAGTACGTTAACAAATAATCCGAAAACACCTATTCATCATTTTAACTACATTAGGGACGTTTTATTGTGTTTATCCCGTGCAGGTTTGGGTAGAACTTCATATAAAAAAAATGACACTTACCCAGGTAAAGTTAACCCGTGCAACTACCCTACACGGGATAGAGCTCAAATGTAGATGGCGGACGCATAGGGGAAATTTGAGGGAATTTGTTTTTTCAAACCAAATGTGAGAGTTTTTCTAATCACGAGAAAAGATTTTGCAAAGAAATAATCATCTTTTGTGATAAAATCCACCACATCTAAAAAATAAGCCGACGAAAGCGAGTCAAAGATGCACAATAACTGTCAAATGTCAGCTGTTTGGTCTTAACCGGGATGTTACCCGCGATCGTTTTTTTCGAGTCAGACTTACACGCGATACGAAAAAAACGTCGCTATAATTATAGTTCCATTATCATACACGCACATACACATACCGACATTGTAAAAACTATACAGCAACTAAAACGAGATGCTATAATTCATAAGTATAATACACCCATTTACACATATCTAAATAATAATTCTATGTATCTTTAATGCTAAAGCATTTGTATGAGTTAATTTATTCCAAGATGAAATACTCAAACTTTGCAAAATAATTTCCTCTAAATTCTAGTTAGGGTTTGAATCAACAATAATTGATAGTGCTGCTGAAACTTTTCATTTTATACTTTTTTAGCGGCGCCTATGACCATGTCACACATACATAGGCGCGGATCGCACAAAAATGCTTCAACGTTTTAAGCATATGTCCGGTCCAGTATGTAGGTCTATGTTCGGACCTATCACATTTATTGTCCACTACATTTTCTATGCTGATGACCTAAAATTGTACCACACTTGTATCACACTCTGGCGCTGCATTTTTTCAAGTCAAGCTTAAATCCTTCGAAGAGTAAAAAAAACAGGCGCCACTGCCCACCATTGGACTAAGGCCGCAGATATGTTAGTGACATCCAATTTCCAAGATCTTAACTGCTTTTTTGTTAAGGTGCTGAGATCAACAGCACGCTCAGCAGTGCATCCCCATAAATGGGTACTGGTTTAACATCTGACTGAGATCATAGTCCGTGACATGGGTCGTGAGTTCGAAAAACACCATAAACTGCATCCGTTCACGGTGATTCTCGAACCCAGGACCCAGTGCACCGAATGTGCGCGCACTAACCACTACATCAGCCAGACTACTATCACTCATTTTTATAATTTGGTTATTACAGTAAAACTTCGTTATAACGATCTTCAGGGGTCTAAGCCAAAAAAGCGCCGTAACCGGGAAGTCCAAGAAATATACTAGACGCATACACCTTTTAGTTGACAAAATGTATTATTCGATTGATACATGGAATGAAATAGTAAGAAAATGGCAATCAATTGATTACTGGTTAAAAAAAAAACAGATATTTGTTTTTGTTTTAGACTGGCAACAGAATTCAGTAATATTGAGGTTTTAAATTTATTGAAAGATCCTTCCTCTATGTCCATAAATAAATAACAGGCGCGACAATCCAGCATTGGACTAAGGCCGCAGGATGTGTTAGTGACATCCTATTTCCAAGATCTTATCTGCTTTTTGTTGATGTAATGAGATCAGCATCACGCTCAGCAGTGTTATTTATCCCCATAAATGGGTACTCGTTTAACATCTGAGTGAGATCATAGTCCGTCACAAGCTCGTGAGTTCGAAAACACCATTATCCACGGTGAGATTCGAACTCATGACCCTGTGAACCGAAGGTGCGTGCACTAACCGCTAGACCAGCCAGACTACCTCCATGTCCATGCTATAGGCAAAAATTGCTTGAATCTTCTTTATTGCAACTAAGACTGCAAATGTTTTTGGCATGCTTGACGCCTCTTTCTTGTTCTCTTCGGTGTCGACGGATGCTGATGCAATTACGAGATCTTCAATAACTATACCTATGTACTTTCAATTGTTGTTATGTCTTTTCCTTTTCCAGGATATGAATTAATTGACCTTGTACCTTCATATGAATTAACGGCATAACTTGTGCATCATGGTTTTGTTTCTGATTATTACAATGTAAAGATAGACTACGTGCTAAATGAATTTGTCAATATAAATTGTTTTAAGAAAATAAGGGAAAAGAGCGTTATAACCGGGAAATAGTAACGTTATAACGAATCGAAATTCCCGGTAATAAATGCTAATGGATACCGGGACCCAGAAAAGAGAGCGTTATAGCCGGGAAAACGTTATATCCGGGAGCGTTATAACGAAGTTTTACTGTATTACGTTTTGTTAAGGCCATCGCGGATCCCCCCTCAAGGCGCGAGGCCGTGGTATTTGCCACCTTCTGCTACAAGGTTAATCCGGCACTGGGGTACAGGAGAGGACAGAACACAAATTATACGGGTAACGGAAGTGTTGTTCTTTATGGAACAACTATATTTTGTTTTTTGTTAAAAAGTTGTGCTGTCGATCCAATAAAAACCCAGCTGCAAATGTGCGAAAAGTTTCCTTTTTATCGATTTTTTTATTATTATTGAGACAACGATTCAGACGAAATGTGTAAATTTTTTGAGAATATGTATAGTTTCAACATTTGAAAAAAAAAGTAGTTTGACGTAGTTTGAATTTTTATTTTCATTTAGGACTAAAACCGTTATTTTTCATTTTACCTAATTTTTTAAAAATTAATCCGGTTCACATTACACAAAAAAACAACACAAATTCATTTTTTTAGTGTGACACTATTCTTCTATAGGTGTGCGACATGATGAGCTTATTGTACGCATATCACGATTGAAAAAAATGCAAATTATATTTGCTTGAATGTTTTCCATTTTATGTTTTAATTGAACGCCAGGTGCTTTCGATTTTAATGGCGAAAGGACTGCAAACATTTCATACTCAATATCGAATAATCAATTAACCCTCTAACCCGTAAGCCCGCCCTGAGGCGGGTATCACAAAATCCTCATCGGTGAGTTATTCTATGCATTTTCTGTAAATATATTCAGTTATCTCGTTACATTACTAAATAACAAACTTATTTTTGTAAGTTTTCATTGTACCGAGCTAATAGTGTGTCAGTTTTAAGCAAACATAGGAGAAGAAGTGTCAAAATTACGATCAAAATTACTTTCTAAAAATTGCGTAAGTCAAAAGTGAAAAAAGAGTATTTAAAATCGATAAATATTACCCGGAATTTTAGAGAGCATGGGTAAAAAGGTTGTTTATGCGATTATTTATTAATTTTTGAAAAATTTAAAATTTGGAGGTGTTAGTTGACAATAAACCAATACCCGCCTCCAGGCGGGTATGCGGGTTTAAGGAATTTTTCATTGAATATATTCCATATAAAATGCTCAAGTATTTTGATAAACAATAGGGGTACTGCAATAACTTCATGATGGCATTAAGTTGGCTTTTAGGTTAAAAGCAGTTTTAGACTTAGTAATTAATGTATTGTGTACTTGAAACCCCCAAAATATTCAATGGCTGCAATAGAGTCCCCCTTGGAATTATGGGGATGTTTGCTAATTGTTCCAATACGTAAGAAAATAAGAAAAATCTAATCTAAATACTGTACTTAAATCAAAATTAATAAAAATGCATTTAACATATAGTGAATCGTTTGCTTTCCTCAAACCTCTACTTTGCCGACACGGTCTTTTTGACCCGGGACGCTTGAGAGGCAACTATCACCTTTGTCCGTAATGACCTTCAACCAGATTCTAATTCATCCGGATCTATTTTATAGAATGTTAGGCATTAAAGCTTTGTTCTGCAAACAATTAAACATGTGAATAAATTTCTATGATTTTGTAGTGCAATCCAATGCACAAAATTAGCGCGATCTTCTGAAGACTTTCCGTATTACACAGTCCAAGCTGTCGCGTTGCTCGTGTTGGCGTGTCCCCTATTTTGGCGTAAATTACTCGGCTCCACTGTGCATGTACCTAGTGGGTTGTGTCATCGCCGAGACATACGAGCTAGTTTTGCCTTTTCATCTCACATATTTAATCCACAGTGCTTCCGACTTGCTTTTGCTTTGGGCTCTGAAATTTAGGTATCAATTGGCATCGCCATTTTTGGCGATTCCAAGGCGGATTTAAATATGGTATTATCAATTCTTTGAAGGTATTCTAGCAAACGGACTAGGATATAGTAAAATGTTGCGAATAAAAAGGTATCCAGTAAGTTAACAGGCGTTTATTTATGCTAATGTATAGGATGTTGGGGTCGAAGGAAAGTTTGTTATTTGCATAAAAAAAGAAACAAATCAAAAGACTGTTGTTTGGCGGAAATGAACTATGCATTTGTAATGTTCAAAATCCAGAATTGCTTCAACAATTACTAGACCGCAATTGAATTACCAGCTAGAATAGAAAAACATAAGTAAGTTTATTATATTCTATTATTTATATAGGATGCCCTATCTAATATTCACCTCAGGTTGACAGCTGACATTGTCTATGAGTTCTAATACTCTAACAAATATAAAAATCGAATATAACACCAACAATTTAAATTAAAACACAATAAAATTAAATCTCTTTTTGTTCGAGTAAATGGAATTTTTTTACATGGTAAACCCGTATACCCGCCTCCAGGCGGGTATTCTTATTTTCCATTTCTAAACTAATCAACGGCAAAAATCAAAAATTTGATTTAAGAATATCATTTACCAGAACATACTTATACTAAATACAAAATTATTGTATAAATATTTCTTGCCATTAAGAGTTGCGGGTTTGAGGGTTAAAAGCACTGGCAAATAAATAAAATAAATGAAAATGCATTCCGTCGGGATTCATTTATTTACATGGAAATACATATGTATATGGTATGGACGACAATATCGCTCACTACAGCTATCATATAACAATTAACAAGCTTTATTCAAGAAGTGATTATACATTTGCATACAAGTATACATGGATATGTTACATATCCACATACATTATACACTGCTCGTCATCAGATTAGCACACCCCTTCGCATGAATAGTTTCGGCTGATTTCCAACCAAACTAAAAGAGCTAAAATTTCAAAATTATAACTGTTAATAGTCTATTCAATTCTGAGTTAATTAACACAAAAAGAATTGTGTTTACATTTTTTATTATTGATTTATAATTGTTTTTCGAAAAAGAACACTCAAAATAGCCATTTAAAATTTGTCATCAGGATAGCACATGCAATTTCTTTTTCGTCTATCTTCCACAATTAAAGACGTAGGACCCCTAATTTTTTGTGGTTGTTTGAGTAAGATATTAACTTTAATATGAATAAGGGAAAATCATTATCTGCGGAAGAGGGATCAAAATTTAAGGCTTACAAGGAGTCAAGGTGGTCAAAAAGTGAAATTTCGAGAAAAAATTCATAAAAGTCGATAAGTTGAATGAAGTAATTAACTCAGAATTGAATAGACTATTAACAGTTATAATTTTGAAATTTTAGCTCTTTTGGTTTGGTTGGAAATCAGCCGAAACTATTCATGCGAAGGGGTGTGCTAATCTGATGACGAGAAGTGTATCCAGATATGGTTAATTTTTGTTGGTTTGTTTTTTTTTTATAAGTAAACAGACATGACGAATGAAAGAGTGGTGATTCCACAAACAAAAATACCAAATACATATACCCCATTAGTGAAAGAAACGTTTTTCAACGAAACATTTTGTATTTGTGGTATGACAGTTTAATTTCGGCTTTTACCTCTGGGATATAATGTAATATAATAAAGTTTGCGAATATGTACTCGTAAATGACAAAAACAGTGATATGTTTGCGGAGTTCCGTTTTTGGTTGAAATGGAAATTAAATTGTTTCTTCTGTAGCAATATATAAATAGGATATTCTTATGATCTTTCAGCTATAATTATTCAGAAGTTCTGTCGGTGCATCGTCTGCTTTAATATTAAATTTAATGCGACATTGTTTTAAATATTGAACGATCAAAATAATTCTTGAATTATTTTTTTTTAAATGGGAAGGACTGCAAACTTGTTTATTGGGGGCAGGGCCGGCACATCAAGATTACCATCTACGGGGTTTACCGTCAGGGGAGCACCTAGCCTTTCGGCCTTTATGTCCCGGTTGTTCGGGCGGTTGGGACCTTCGCCGTTTTACTGACAAGGTCTTATTGACAGATGGGGATTTCTCCATCCAGAAATCCAACCCCAGGGATGCATCACCAGCTCGATGAATTGCTTAAAGACCTCCAGCCACCTACCTCGAGGCCAACACCTTGATGGGTAAGAACCATGTTCCCCTGGGCACACTCATCCCCGAGGTACACTATTCGCTAAAGACTTCTCTATAACATGTGTGATCCTCCTTCGACTCCCTATTGGTTAAGCCTCACGTAGAAATTCAGATTCAGGCTCGTTGGACATGTGACTATACTCGTTTGCTTAAAGCCAGACTCGTAGCGCTGCTTTTCACATCAGAGCGGCCCCTTCAGTTAACTAGTCAGCAATGCGATTCGGGCCGGGTGGTCATCAATCCACAAACTAGTAAGATATAGGTGCTTAGGAATTTTCCACCAGGGCTGTTCTCCCTAACTAGCCCCTTCGAGGTTCGGGTTATGCGAAATCGCCAGCTCCGAAGCTCACACGATTAACCGTATGGTGACCCTCCCCACCAAGGAATCACCGTTTATCGTGTATCGATAAACTGTATATGACTTCCCTCCCGTAAGCCTTTATATGACTTCCCTCCCGTAAGCTATGGGAGGAGGTCAGTCATGCCAAAACTGCAAATCACACATCTTATCTATACTAAACTAATAATTCCTATTCTTTAACTCTTCATACTGTTATATTTTTCTCGTCTAATCTGGACGTTTTGGACGTTTGATAGATTTTCGCGTACACGATAATGAATAACACTAGCTTTACTGTAGCACTATTTATTACAATACACACGGATATATACACGAATTACAATTTCACTAATTACTGACTAGTTATTGATCCGACATAATCCACGAGTAAAACTATACTGACTCGTCGACACTAGTCGACGCCCTTATATACTCGTTTCCACTGTTCCGGAAACTTCGGTGACGCACTTTCCGGAAACTTCCACAAAGTCGTTGTTGTCTTATCTCGCTAGCAACACTAGCGCAATCTGGTGCCAAGTGTGGAAGTACAATTTGGGTTGACGTATAGTCTAGACACATCACATTACGCCCTCCTTAAAACTGTTCGTCCCGAACAGAACACGCTTCGGTCTCCTCCGTATCGTCGCCTCGATAGGGTCAGTCGATCCACATGTATGACTTTCATTTTCGCTCTCGGCTTCCGATGCTCGTTCTTTAACAGCTGCACAACTCGTACACAGGCGGCACCACTCCTCAACGTCACCTCGAGCATCCACCCAGTAGAATCGTTTGTTTCCCGATTCACAGACAACGGGAGCAGGTTGTTTCGCACTTCGCCAATTCATTCTTCTGGTTCGCTGCACGCATCTCTTACAGGATGTTCCTGCCTTTCTCGGCAGGCGACAGTTCCTTCGCAGATGACCATTTTCACCGCAATTCCAGCACCGAATTGAATCGCAGTTGACAACCTTTTTGCAGAGTGTGCCTGCCTTCCTCAGCTATTCACAGTTACATCGCACGTGCCCGCATTTCCAGCATCGTCTCGAACCTCCGTTTGTAACCTTCTTGCAGAATGTGGCTGCCTTCCTCTGCTGTACACAGGCGCTTCGCACATGCCCCTGTTCACCGCATTTCCAGCATCGAATCGGAACTTTGTTAACAAATCGTCTCGATACATTGATTCTCCGACAAACATAATTATCCGTTACTTCTCAAACTCGGTTCGCTCTTGGCCAACTCATTTTTCTCGCCTGCTGGGCATTCTTCTTGCAGAATGTTCTGGTCTTCCTCGGCTGTTGACATTTCCTTCGAACATGACCCTTTTCACTGCAGTTCCAGCACCAAATTGCATCTCCGTTGATAACTTGTCTTGATGCATCCATTCGCTGACAGACACAATCGTCCACTACCTCTCGAACTCGCACACAGTTACGGGCGGCTTGCTTCGCAGCTTCAAATGTTAAGCTGTATGCATCGTCCTCGATTGTCCGCTTATCAGCTAGCCATAACGCCTGTTGAAGTTCACGATCCAGGAGAGCTGTAGCGAACACATCGACTGCTGTTTCGTTCCGATGTTCTGGCTCCGAGGTCGGGTATGACAAAAGAGCCAGCCGTTCAATATTTTGCGCCAATTGCAGAAGAGTTTCTCCTGGCTTCTGTGTCCGGTTACGAAGCTGTGATCGATAAATTTGCTTCATGTGCTCGTCACTGTATCGCCCATCCAACGCCTTCACAAGCTTCTTATAAAAAGTGTGCAGTGGGACAGGAATCGATTGTATCCAGTAAGTTAACAGGCGTTTATTTATGCTAATGTATAGGATGTTGGGGTCGAAGGAAAGTTTGTTATTTGCATAAAAAAAGAAACAAATCAAAAGACTGTTGTTTGGCGGAAATGAACTATGCATTTGTAATGTTCAAAATCCAGAATTGCTTCAACAATTACTAGACCGCAATTGAATTACCAGCTAGAATAGAAAAACATAAGTAAGTTTATTATATTCTATTATTTATATAGGATGCCCTATCTAATATTCACCTCAGGTTGACAGCTGACATTGTCTATGAGTTCTAATACTCTAACAAATATAAAAATCGAATATAACACCAACAATTTAAATTAAAACACAATAAAATTAAATCTCTTTTTGTTCGAGTAAATGGAATTTTTTTACATGGTAAACCCGTATACCCGCCTCCAGGCGGGTATTCTTATTTTCCATTTCTAAACTAATCAACGGCAAAAATCAAAAATTTGATTTAAGAATATCATTTACCAGAACATACTTATACTAAATACAAAATTATTGTATAAATATTTCTTGCCATTAAGAGTTGCGGGTTTGAGGGTTAAAAGCACTGGCAAATAAATAAAATAAATGAAAATGCATTCCGTCGGGATTCATTTATTTACATGGAAATACATATGTATATGGTATGGACGACAATATCGCTCACTACAGCTATCATATAACAATTAACAAGCTTTATTCAAGAAGTGATTATACATTTGCATACAAGTATACATGGATATGTTACATATCCACATACATTATACACTGCTCGTCATCAGATTAGCACACCCCTTCGCATGAATAGTTTCGGCTGATTTCCAACCAAACTAAAAGAGCTAAAATTTCAAAATTATAACTGTTAATAGTCTATTCAATTCTGAGTTAATTAACACAAAAAGAATTGTGTTTACATTTTTTATTATTGATTTATAATTGTTTTTCGAAAAAGAACACTCAAAATAGCCATTTAAAATTTGTCATCAGGATAGCACATGCAATTTCTTTTTCGTCTATCTTCCACAATTAAAGACGTAGGACCCCTAATTTTTTGTGGTTGTTTGAGTAAGATATTAACTTTAATATGAATAAGGGAAAATCATTATCTGCGGAAGAGGGATCAAAATTTAAGGCTTACAAGGAGTCAAGGTGGTCAAAAAGTGAAATTTCGAGAAAAAATTCATAAAAGTCGATAAGTTGAATGAAGTAATTAACTCAGAATTGAATAGACTATTAACAGTTATAATTTTGAAATTTTAGCTCTTTTGGTTTGGTTGGAAATCAGCCGAAACTATTCATGCGAAGGGGTGTGCTAATCTGATGACGAGAAGTGTATCCAGATATGGTTAATTTTTGTTGGTTTGTTTTTTTTTTATAAGTAAACAGACATGACGAATGAAAGAGTGGTGATTCCACAAACAAAAATACCAAATACATATACCCCATTAGTGAAAGAAACGTTTTTCAACGAAACATTTTGTATTTGTGGTATGACAGTTTAATTTCGGCTTTTACCTCTGGGATATAATGTAATATAATAAAGTTTGCGAATATGTACTCGTAAATGACAAAAACAGTGATATGTTTGCGGAGTTCCGTTTTTGGTTGAAATGGAAATTAAATTGTTTCTTCTGTAGCAATATATAAATAGGATATTCTTATGATCTTTCAGCTATAATTATTCAGAAGTTCTGTCGGTGCATCGTCTGCTTTAATATTAAATTTAATGCGACATTGTTTTAAATATTGAACGATCAAAATAATTCTTGAATTATTTTTTTTTAAATGGGAAGGACTGCAAACTTGTTTATTGGGGGCAGGGCCGGCACATCAAGATTACCATCTACGGGGTTTACCGTCAGGGGAGCACCTAGCCTTTCGGCCTTTATGTCCCGGTTGTTCGGGCGGTTGGGACCTTCGCCGTTTTACTGACAAGGTCTTATTGACAGATGGGGATTTCTCCATCCAGAAATCCAACCCCAGGGATGCATCACCAGCTCGATGAATTGCTTAAAGACCTCCAGCCACCTACCTCGAGGCCAACACCTTGATGGGTAAGAACCATGTTCCCCTGGGCACACTCATCCCCGAGGTACACTATTCGCTAAAGACTTCTCTATAACATGTGTGATCCTCCTTCGACTCCCTATTGGTTAAGCCTCACGTAGAAATTCAGATTCAGGCTCGTTGGACATGTGACTATACTCGTTTGCTTAAAGCCAGACTCGTAGCGCTGCTTTTCACATCAGAGCGGCCCCTTCAGTTAACTAGTCAGCAATGCGATTCGGGCCGGGTGGTCATCAATCCACAAACTAGTAAGATATAGGTGCTTAGGAATTTTCCACCAGGGCTGTTCTCCCTAACTAGCCCCTTCGAGGTTCGGGTTATGCGAAATCGCCAGCTCCGAAGCTCACACGATTAACCGTATGGTGACCCTCCCCACCAAGGAATCACCGTTTATCGTGTATCGATAAACTGTATATGACTTCCCTCCCGTAAGCCTTTATATGACTTCCCTCCCGTAAGCTATGGGAGGAGGTCAGTCATGCCAAAACTGCAAATCACACATCTTATCTATACTAAACTAATAATTCCTATTCTTTAACTCTTCATACTGTTATATTTTTCTCGTCTAATCTGGACGTTTTGGACGTTTGATAGATTTTCGCGTACACGATAATGAATAACACTAGCTTTACTGTAGCACTATTTATTACAATACACACGGATATATACACGAATTACAATTTCACTAATTACTGACTAGTTATTGATCCGACATAATCCACGAGTAAAACTATACTGACTCGTCGACACTAGTCGACGCCCTTATATACTCGTTTCCACTGTTCCGGAAACTTCGGTGACGCACTTTCCGGAAACTTCCACAAAGTCGTTGTTGTCTTATCTCGCTAGCAACACTAGCGCAATCTGGTGCCAAGTGTGGAAGTACAATTTGGGTTGACGTATAGTCTAGACACATCACATTACGCCCTCCTTAAAACTGTTCGTCCCGAACAGAACACGCTTCGGTCTCCTCCGTATCGTCGCCTCGATAGGGTCAGTCGATCCACATGTATGACTTTCATTTTCGCTCTCGGCTTCCGATGCTCGTTCTTTAACAGCTGCACAACTCGTACACAGGCGGCACCACTCCTCAACGTCACCTCGAGCATCCACCCAGTAGAATCGTTTGTTTCCCGATTCACAGACAACGGGAGCAGGTTGTTTCGCACTTCGCCAATTCATTCTTCTGGTTCGCTGCACGCATCTCTTACAGGATGTTCCTGCCTTTCTCGGCAGGCGACAGTTCCTTCGCAGATGACCATTTTCACCGCAATTCCAGCACCGAATTGAATCGCAGTTGACAACCTTTTTGCAGAGTGTGCCTGCCTTCCTCAGCTATTCACAGTTACATCGCACGTGCCCGCATTTCCAGCATCGTCTCGAACCTCCGTTTGTAACCTTCTTGCAGAATGTGGCTGCCTTCCTCTGCTGTACACAGGCGCTTCGCACATGCCCCTGTTCACCGCATTTCCAGCATCGAATCGGAACTTTGTTAACAAATCGTCTCGATACATTGATTCTCCGACAAACATAATTATCCGTTACTTCTCAAACTCGGTTCGCTCTTGGCCAACTCATTTTTCTCGCCTGCTGGGCATTCTTCTTGCAGAATGTTCTGGTCTTCCTCGGCTGTTGACATTTCCTTCGAACATGACCCTTTTCACTGCAGTTCCAGCACCAAATTGCATCTCCGTTGATAACTTGTCTTGATGCATCCATTCGCTGACAGACACAATCGTCCACTACCTCTCGAACTCGCACACAGTTACGGGCGGCTTGCTTCGCAGCTTCAAATGTTAAGCTGTATGCATCGTCCTCGATTGTCCGCTTATCAGCTAGCCATAACGCCTGTTGAAGTTCACGATCCAGGAGAGCTGTAGCGAACACATCGACTGCTGTTTCGTTCCGATGTTCTGGCTCCGAGGTCGGGTATGACAAAAGAGCCAGCCGTTCAATATTTTGCGCCAATTGCAGAAGAGTTTCTCCTGGCTTCTGTGTCCGGTTACGAAGCTGTGATCGATAAATTTGCTTCATGTGCTCGTCACTGTATCGCCCATCCAACGCCTTCACAAGCTTCTTATAAAAAGTGTGCAGTGGGACAGGAATCGATTGCAGGATTTCAGCAGCAGGTCCTCTCAACGCTAGAACAAGAGCCATGGCACGCTCACTGTCCGACCAACAGCAGCCTCAAATTGTGTTTTGTAGATGTTCCAAGACATTTGTCCATCAAAAGTCGGCGCTTTCAGACTTTTAATATTCGAGTCAGTTTTAAATATTTCACTTTTTCTCGATGTTTCGCAGTCACTATTCGACTTCTGGATTGTTTCGAGTATTACTGCACTCTGCGGGTCTTGGTTGATGTTGGCTGTTTTCAAGCGTTCCAGATCGTCCTTTAACTATGGACTTCGTCCGACCGGTCACTCTTGAACTTACACACCTCTTCGGTAGCGTCGCTCTTCAATTTCAAAACCTCTTCGGCCACTGTTTTGATTTTCTCAGAACTTTCTCGCGACTTCTCGTCGATTATTTTCAAATATTGTTCAAGACTATTTTTTAAATGGCTAATTGCTTCTTCCTGCTTTGCCGTTATCGACCTTTCCGAACCCGTAATTTGTTCAATGAGTGCTTCCTCTGTCTTGGCCGATCGTTCACTCTGTTCCTTCAGTTCGGACTTTATCGACTCCTCCATCTTGGCTGCTCGTTCAGTTAATGCGATGAGTGCCTTTTCTGATTTCACCGACCGTTCATTCTGTTCTGCTGCTCGCTGGTTCAGCTCCGCTATAGCTCTCAGCAACTGCATCATCGGGTCTGTGGCTTCTTCTGCACTTGCCTCACTAGGGTCTTGCTCTTCCCGAAATTCCACCGTGTCGGGATCCTGTCCTTTATCCCTCAGTGCGTCCATCAGCCGAGCAACGCGCTTTTGTTTCCAGAAGTCGACAAATACCGTTTCGCCAGCTCACGTTTCAATTCGATTGCGAGATATTACACAGCATTTTGTTTCTCGACTATAAACTGTCCACAGTTCAATTTTACACGAATCGGACTTTCTAGAATGTTTACGAATTCTACACGTTACGGCACTAATTACTTTCGAGAAGTTTTTTTTTCTGTCCACAATAGTCCGACCCGAAGTTCGTAAGTTCACTTTCCAGAACTTTCCGTCACGAACTTTCCCGAAAATTCTCGTCGAGTTCTCGAATGTTCCCTAACATACGCAATTTCACGTTTACCGGATCTCGTCACACTAGTCCGACACCATTGCGTTCACTTTCCAGAATTTCCTGTCGCGAATTTTCCAGAAAATTCTAGTCGCCTTCTCGAATGTTCACTAGGCACACGCAACTTCACGTTTACCGGATCTCTTCACACTAGCCCGACACGATTGTGTTCACTTTCCAGAATTTTCTGTCGCGAACTATCCCGAAAATTCTCGTGGCGTTCTCGAATATTCCCGAATGCACTCGTTACACAGTTTCACGCACTGAATCTGTTCACACTAGTTCAACACGCCTGCGTAAGATCACTTTCCAGAACTTTCCAACGCGAACTATCTCGAAATTTCACGCCGTTTATTCCGCGCACGAGTTATACTACCACGTACTTGAAAATCCCACTTCTGACACCAATTGTTATATTTTTCTCGTCTAATCTAGACGTTCCATTGGGTTCGATAGATTTTCGCGTACACGATAATGAATAACACTCGCTTAACTGTAGCACTATTTATTACAACACACATGGATATATACAAGAATCACAATTGCACTTATTACTGAATAGTTATTGATCCGACATAATCCACGAGTAAAATTATACTGACTCGTCGACACTAGTCGACGCCCTTATATACTCGTTTCCACTGCTCCGGAAACTTTGGTGACGCACTTTCCGGAAACTTCCAGAAAGTAGTTGTTGTTGTCTTATCTGTCAACCCTATTCTCGCTGGCGACACTAGCGCTATCTGGTGCCAAGTATGGAAATACAATTTGGGTTGTCGTATAGTCTAGACACATCACAATACGTACATACGAGTACAAGATGCAGAATTCCTGCAAGCATAACACGGCGCGTGCGTTTTATATTGCAGGGTGTTTTATACTTAAGGGTTTCCGATAAAACTCTTCGAATGTTGCCGAGTTCAATACGTCCTGGAATATAAAACGCTCCATCATCACTGAAAATAAAAATAAATATTTGTAAGGTTTGGGAATTTTCAAAAAGTTACTGCAGCCTAATTTCCGGGGTATGGAATTCTAGAGTAAGGTGACCAGACTCGCGAAGGCCCAATACTGTACACAAACTTGCGGAATTCAGTTCAAATTTTTTTCGGAAAAGTGTAATGATCTTCTACTGTTAGATGTTAATAAATGCATACATACACATATGGCCAAAGAAATAAGTACACCCATACAAATTTTTCTTATCACCCTGTAGCCAAGTAGTTATTTGAGGAAATAAACTCATATGGAAAGATTTAAATACTTAATTGGTAAGGAATGAAATAATATGTAAATTAGCATATTATAATAGATAACAGCTTTCATTTACCTTGAAAAAGCAGGAACTGACTAAAATAGGCTGGCCAAAATAATAAGTACATGTCAGTTAATTTGATTACAACTTGTTTTAATTAAAATATTAAGTTCTGATTCGACCAGAATTTAATTTATTTTATTATTTAAAAGTAAATGGTTCATTATTTTAAAAGAAAAAAAGGTTTTTGTTGGCCTTTTGGAGATAATTCTTATGGTATGTTCCCATACATCCATATATCCAGTTACTTTCAGGAAATTATGTAATTGGTCCGTTTTATGAAAACTGTGTTTCTGTTTCATTGTTTCAACTCCCCCTAAACATTCCAGATTCAATTTAACTCTAGTAACAACGTGAAAAGTCACCCGACTTGGTTGAAGCGGATCCTTGACCAGTTTCTGAGGTACGGTTAGGGTTAATATCCTGCTGAAATCCCCCATTTAAAGTGTGTGTGTTCATCAGTGAAATATTCTAGGACTCTAAACTAACATTTCTTATATGGAAATTGCCTCATTGTAACGGTTATTAGGTATATTTGAACGAAACCAAACTATGAAAATTAAACTATAGACCACGTTTTTTCGCCTCCATGGGAAATAGTCAGTAGATGTAGCATATATTATATTTTTTTTCCTGAATGAAGAATATTACGACAAGAGAAGTTTCCAATCAAATTTATTACGATCTCATAAATAAAACAGAATATTCTGTGAGTTTTCATTGTTCGGTCTGGAACAAGAAAAACTATCCCTCCCAGATTTTCTTGTACCGTCAACACTTTTTGATGTCGCCATGGAAACTTCCAAACTTTTTGTCAAAACTGCTTTACTTCTTATATTCTTCGATTAACTTTTCAAAGGGATTCTATATTTTAAATATTTGCCGCGAAAATCACCAAGAGAACTTTTGTCGCCATGGTGATAATGAGACCGACAGTTGTCCTTAAGGCCCTTACATGGACTTAACTGTATTTGAGACTGCTTATATTTATTTACTTTTTAATGAATTACACAGTAAATACAATGTTTAGCTGGTTTATTTTGTTATTGAGAGAATAATTTTTCCGCTATTTCAAAGTTTCGAACTTAAACTTCTTTTTTCGTACCTACCATGCGTTTTTCGCCCCCTTAAATATTTTTGTTTGTTTTTAATCTAACGCTTCTGGAATACACCAATTAATAAAAAAACAAATCCTTACGGAAAATAGCAACTTGTCAAACGGTTAAAAAAACCGATGGTGTACTTATTATTTTGACCAAGCTGACAACCCACTTCAAAGTTAATATCGGGAGGGACTAAGAAAATAGGGGGATGCCATTTTGTTTTTCGATTCCGTTGGCATTGTTGTATCCTAATTGTTGTAATGACTATCTATTTGGAGTAATTCGATTTTAAAAAGGGTATGAAAATTTGGCATAAAAAGGTACATGAGGGGTGTACTTATTTTTTTGTCCATATGTGTATATGAAAAATTATTTTTACATTTCGCTAATGACTAAAATAATTCCATGGTGTTCATCGCCACCAGCTTGTATTTTTGGCCCACTTGCTTTACTGAACATAAATTGTCCATGCACCTTGAGAGGTGGTCATACTCCAAAGCATGTAAAGCAACCGCTAATTTTATCGCTTGTTTTTTGTTGGTATGGGCGATATGTTCTTTGAAGCGGGTGGTGAGACTTCGTTTCGTTTGATCAATATACAGGGTTATTGGTTAAGTCGACCTATTCCCTGCAACACATTATAATAGGGTCAAAATGCAACAAAATCAGGCCATAAATGTTAGGCCGATTTTCAATGGTCACTGAGATATTTGAATTTTTAGGTTTTTTTTAAATAACCTTGAATTTTACCATTTAAAGTAAGAATTAAAAAAAAACTACTAAGGTAATGGGTTAAAACTTATTTTTGGATTTTAGCCAACACTCTATAGCAGACATTTCTTAATCATTTAACATTTCAAAAACCCATCACAATTCGAAATTTTTAATTTTTAATAAAAAACATTTTCTTAAATTTTTTTTAAGTTGATTTTTAATGTAGTATTACTAAATAAAATTATATGACACGGAGTCTGCAGACCGCTGGAAAAGCATACTCGTGTTGTCAACTTTCCAAAAAGGTGTCAATGTGAATACAAATATTTGAAATAAGTGAAACAGCTACCTGCAACTTGTTCGGGGACCAGAATTTCGTTTGATAAAAAACCACAAATCCATAACACAATAAAAACTTATCCCTACACCATAGCTTTTATTCCATTTTTTATCAAGCGAAATTATGGTCCCCGAACAAGTTGCAGCTAGCTGTTTCAATTATTTCAAATATTTATATTGACATTGACACCTTTCTGGAAAGCTGACAACAAGATTATGTTTTTCCAAAAGTCTGCAGACTCCGTGTTATATATTTTTTTAGTAATACTACATTAAAAATCAACTTTACAAAATTTAAGAAAAATTTTTTTTATTAAAAATTAAAAATTTTGAATTGTGATGGGTTTTTGAAATTTTAAATGATTAAGAAAAGTCTGCTATAGTGTTGACTAAAATCCAAAAATAAGTTTTAACCCATTACCTTAGTAGTTTTTTTAATTCTTAATGGCAAAATTCTAGGTTATTTCCAAAAAAACCTAAAAATTAATATATTTCAGTGACCATTGAAAATCGGCCTAACATTTATGGCCTCATTTTGTTGCATTTTGACCCTATTATAACGTGTTGCAGGGAATAGGTCGACTTAACCAATAACCCTGTATATTTGATTGCAGTCCTTGCACGATCTTTTTTTAATACCGTTTTTCGCAGACTATCAGTTTTGTCTTTGATTTTAACTATTTGATGGCGTAGGCTGATTTAGTTCGAAAAAACGATTTGGCAGTTATGCTTTTTAAATACGCTCTTCAATTTGTTTGTAATGGCCGGAATGTATGGAAGTGATATTCTTCTCTTCTGTTGTTTTTCTCTCATCAGATTGTTCTTTTTTTTCATATTTATCTTTTTTGAATGTAGTTTTACCATTTTTTGAATCATTTCTTCAGTATAACCATTCATGACTGCCGCATATTTAATGTATTGAAGCTCTTGCATAAAATGGTTTATGTTGAGTGGTAGTCTACATAATCTGAACACCACACGGTAACAAATTTTGGGATAAAAGATAAAATTATTTATACCATTTTTAATATAAAGTTATATATGCCAATTTTAGAATACATTTTTATAACGTTGAAAGTATAAAGTCAGTATATACCAAAAATGGTATAAATTTTATCAAAGTTCTTATGAACTTTTCTTTTCGTTGCGTTTTATACCAAAACTCAGATAAATTTTATACAAAATGGTTTAGAAAGGCTCATCTATACTATGTTCATATTAATTTTATTCTTTTCTACGATAAAATTTTGTGCGTGCTTTCGTTCAATGTATGGTATAAATTACAAACTTCATCACTCATAGAGTCTGGTTGGTCTAGTAGGTAGGGCGTTGGTCTCCAAATCATAGGATCTCGGGATCGAATCCCACTGTAGGTAGGTAATTTATTATGCAATTTAGAGCATAAAGAGGTTAATAAAATATAGAAGAGGTCAATGAGATATAAGATTTATGAGTTACTAGGGGGCTTCGCCCCCTGCTCGCTACGCTCACCAACCCAGCGTTCGCGCTCTGCGCACTCGCGAATTTTTTTTTTATTTTTTATTTTGCAATCAAGTGAAAAATCAACTAGGTTTCATACTTGTACTGACTATGACATGATAGGCTGAGAATCATAGGGTAAAATAGTTAGTATTCTTCGATTTATACCTGTTCTCTTATAATTTGTATAATCTGTCCTATAACCAGGATCTATCGATTCTTTATAATTTTTATACCAAATTCATATAAAACACTTCTAAATGATTTGCTATAAAAAATAAACCATTGGTATTGTTAGATTTACACTATAACTCCTATTAATTTTATCGTTTATAGAATAAATATAATTTATAAGATTGAAACTTATAAATTTAATACAAATTTTCCTATGGACCTATATAGATAAGAAAATTTATAAAATTTATACCAAATTTTTTTAGTGTGCATGCTATGAAAAGCGGCTTTTTTGTGTTGCATAGGACAGTAAGTCATTTGGTGTGTTTGATGGTTTTCTGTACACCGAAAACTCCAAATTTTCATTTATTGTTCGATGTAGCCTTATGTCATACAGGCACCACAATTTGAAATAAAATATTCTCCTGTAACAATGAAGTCGCTTTTCTCAGAGCCGTGAAAAGGGAAGGCTAAGGCGGCACGACGCGACACGCGGGCACCGAACACGCGAGCTCAAACATACTTTGCATACTTCTTCACTCACTTTAATTTTTTAGGTAAGGTAAATTTATACCTATGCGCAATAGAGTTTCGTTTAACCTTATAAAGTGAAAAATGTCGTGTATTGCGATTGTTTAAGTAACCCTAGACTTGCTGTTTCATACTGATACCATGCCCCACGAGACCTTCGATAATAATTGGTTCTGTGGGAGAGGGGACATGTGCTGCAATGGGGCAACGGCGAAACTAGTTTCCACAGTTAACAACATTCTAAATTCTAATTTCTGAAATTCAGCGTCGGACCCCTCCCGAAACAAAATCCTGGCTACGTCCCCGCCTCATATTATTCTACTTTCATTTTTGTAAACAGAATTAAGCCGTAGCCGATATTCTGGGAAATATGTGGTGAACCTTGAGAAGGCAAGGCTCTGTTGTACTAAACTGCACCCATATAAGAGAGCCCTGAAGTACTCAATGTTCCCTTTGAAATTTCCACCAAATATGGGCAGCACGTGCTCTGCTAGCCTGCGCTCACTAATTATTTTAATAGTTATGGATGATTTTCAATCAGAAAACACAAAACTGCGGTTTGGGCCGCTGTAACTTATGAACGCTGATACGTAGGACACATTGACATTAAAAGAAAATGCGAGCGCCAAGTAGCTCTACAAGCGTGCCAAATTTCCGAAAGATCGGTCAAAGAGCTCTCGAGTCATCGAAAATGAGCGATTTTCAAATATAAAAGTGCCATTATTTAGCTTAATATTGATCGTACGGGGGTCTAACTTTACAGATTAAAAGCAAACCAGACATAACAGTACGTATTATCTGAGGAAAGCTAAAGGGCTATGACTTTGTAGAGCTTCAAGATGAACTTTTCGAAATACAACAGTGCATAGGAGACACAATTTCCTTATGAAAAATGGATGACTCAATATAATATAACGGTAAGTTAGTAAGCTATTTTAAGGGTGGAAATTCTAAAGCCCCATTGATCTATGACCAGCATTCTATTCAATGTAGTTTTAAATGGTAATTTCCTGGAACTCGAAGGAAGACAATTAGGACATTTTTTCGCGCTGGATAATTTCAAATCGGTTAGAGGAGCTATTAGAATTTTTTAGTTTTTGTTGTACATATCTGAAACCACTACCCTTACTGACCAACATTCCGCCAAGTATCACAAATTACCAACGCCTAACCTGCATGGGTGGGCATAATACATTTTTGTTACAAGTCGTATTCGCGGCTCAGATCACATAAATATGATGCTGGAAACATACCTAGCATACCGGTCTTCATAGCAGGATTTGTGAATGCTGCAGATGAACCCACATACTACATCGAAATTTAGTTGAGATTGCACTCTTTTCCAGCTGATTTGGCCCCACTGCATTCCAATCAGCAGCTAATAAGAATTAATATAATCGAATTTTTAAAATTTTAATTTATTAATTCAATTATCATATTAACATTAAATTATTGTTTAATTTCAGTTTAGAGTAGTATCTGCGGGCGACGGAAACGTTTCTGTCGAATTCACTGTCGCCGAAGAACATTTGAATCAAGGTGGCACCTTACATGGTGGATTTACGGCAACAGTGCTGGATAATATTACAACCTACGCCCTTATGACAAAAGACAAACATCCGGGCGTTTCAGTTGATCTAAATGTTAGGTAAGTTAATACAAGTCATTAATTCATTTTAATAAATATAATTTAATTTTCTAAAATTTTCATTACAGTTACTTGAAAGCAGCCCGCGAAGGCGACGAAGTTATAGTGGATGCAACAACTGTTCGAGCTGGGAAATCATTGGCCTTTCTTGAGTGTGTGTTTCGTCATAAGAAGGATAACTCCATAATTGCTAAAGGTGGACAAACGAAGTTCATAGATCTCTAAGGTTATATTTAAAATTCGTTTAAAGTGACTGTCGTGTGTATTTAAAAAAAATATGTGTGCGATAGTTTTCTGTTAAATTATATTGACCTTTTGTCGTTTTTTAGTACCGTGGATATTAACTGTTAATAAATTTGTGGGAAATATGTAAATGTGAAATTGCTGCTGTTTTATATTATTTTTATCATAATTCCATAGAGAAGTTTATCAATATAATTTCCTACAAATAGTGAAAACCTTCCATGTCTATACAGGGTGTCTCGAAACTATCGCGTACGGCGGCCACACTCCATGCTCCATGGATTCAAATCTCCGGATTGAACGTGGGTGTGACTATCGCATATACGCACTGGAAAGTGATTAATAGCAAAAAAGGTGTAAACTCTCGCAAATAATCGATTTAGTACTAAATATACTAAAAGAATCTTACAAATAAATTTGTGCGGGTCAAACTTTTTCTCTCATGGTCCTCCCCGTGACCACTCTCTGGTAACGGTCGTTTGTAAAACCTTGAACAGCTAAGTAGGCCAGTCATTTTATGAATTTAGGTCGCAAAAAATATCTCGGGTCTGGTTTTTTTGGGATATTGTTAGGGTAGATACCAGAAGTGTACCACCAGTACCACCAAGTTTGTAACTTCGAAAAACCTGTGCTAACCCCGTGACCCTAAAAAAACCTCAAAATTTTCGGACTTTTTTCCTCCGACAGTCACCCTATCACAGTTTATCAATGTACCGACAACTCATCCTTAGAAAAGGTTAAAGTCAAAAACTTAATTAAAAACCTTAAATTGGCCGAATATAAAATAAGAACTAACCCGAAAACGAACCACTTTTTTTTTCTCAGAATTCCAACGTGCACTTTCTGAATAAATCGGGTTCTTAAGGGCTGCTTACAGAATATTGTTAGAAAGTTAAACAACGTCAACGTTTCGATGACAACTGAATTCGGACTGTGGTGCAGCTTTCAGCCACACCACTTCCTAGTCGCATTTTTCTATTATTATCTGCTCGTAGAGATCATATTCAGATCCACGCCCTTTATTATCTTCGCAGCTGCCTTAATATCCTTGAATACACTAGGGGGCTTCGCCCCCTACTCGCTACGCTCGTCAACCCCTACGCCCCCCCCCCCACACCTGCCCAGCCACAGCCATGCTACCAGCCAACGTCTGCTACCAGCCAACGTCTGCTCCCCGCTATGAGCAGACGTGCTCGCGCTGCGCGCTCGCAGCACTGACTGACTGCTTTTCGTTCTTGCATGCAGGCTTGCCAGATGCCGCGATTTTTCGCGAATTGGGCTACTTTTTTTCAATTTTGCGACAGAAAATTTGATTTTGCGATGGGCGCCTTCCGTGGGCTACTTCTGAAGCTGAAATTGCGACTATTGCGATTTTCAAATACGCAAATATTGCGATTTTTTCAAAATTTTTTTACAAAGTTCAAGATATTAAATACGTATTGTGAACCCTCCCCATCCGAATTGAACGAATTACATGTCATTCACGACCATAACTTCACAGTAGGATTAGCAGCTGAGTGATATGATCCTGCTTGAATTGCCATATAGCGAAATTTTCACCAGGTTTCATGCTTCCGTCTTCTTTTCAGTACCGTTAACTCAGCCGTCTACAGGCAACTTCGAGTCAACGTTACATTGCATATCATTTCGGAGTGTATATAATGTTGCAAACACTATATATTTCCTATCCGCACATGTAAGCAAATTTTTGCCACGCCGAGATTCGATCCCTGGACCTCTAGATTACTAGTATCGTAGAGTGCGACTCAACCAAGTTAGCCACGGAGCGTGAATGCTTCCGTCGCCGTAAGTAAATTTTTAAACTGTTCAACCTTGTGATTATCACATCATTTTAATAATTTTAAAAATTTATATCTTCGTGATTTTACTGGGATCGTCATAGCGTAAGCACAGGTAAATAAGTCCAATCATGAATACAAATCGTTTTATTTGTTGTCAGACAAAATAAGGGATAAGGGAACTGTTTCCAGCATTTTTTAAATTAATTTTCATGCTCCAAAAAGAGTATCTAGCTGGATGCTACCGGCATCTATTATTTTGATTCTTAGGCCGACTGCACATGACGCAACTTTTCTGATAATCATGTTTCAAACCCGCATGAAACTTATTGATTTGTAACCTTTCCCATGCATGCCAGAGGATGAACTAATTGCAAACGGGTGTGAAATTACCTTCCAATGCGTACTTAATTTGCTTTCCCATTTCTGCATATGACGAAAGACACAAATCAAAAAGTTTCATACGGGTTTGAAACGTGATTCTCATAAAAGTTGCATCGTGTGCAGTCGGCCTAAGAAAGAAACTAATTGATATTTTGTGTTTTTTTTTTTGCAAAGATTTTTCTGGGACCCTTACTCTGTTCTAGAATTTTTTAATTATCAGATTTGCTGTGTACATAAAATCTGCTTTAATAGGGCACTCCATTTGATACAGGCAATCCACGTACCAAGAAAATTTCATTGTTTTTTGTTTTTATACCCTTCGCTCATAGAGTGAAAGGGTGAAGGGTATTCAAATTTCGGCTGCGCTCGAAATTAGCCTGGTTCTCGTTTTTTCAATTCTGTCTGGTGAAAATTATTTGAAACAAATTCATTTTCGGAGTCAGGGAACACTATAGATTTTAATAAATGAAAAATAGACGTATGCTATTTATTTCTATTTAAAATCTCAATTGATTCAGCCGTAGCATCCAGATAAGTACTTGTTTGCCGTTTTTGCATCTAATTTGCCGGGACCACCACGCGTATTTTCTCTCGTGTATGTATTTATTTATTCAACTTAAGTCCTTTGAAATACAATTAATACAATATTTACTGAAAAAATGACTTACATGAGACTATAACTAATACTAATATAATAATAATATGGAAGTATGGAACAAGCATGGAAGTGTTTTTGTTTTTCTTATTGGAATATACAACACTGAGCTTAAATGAAACCGGGCCACACGGTAAGCGCGAGCTCTAATCAAAACAGGCGAATTAACGGTACTTCAGATAAAAATCGAAGTCATTTGAATTGCCATTAAATGCACTTTCTGTAGATATAACTTTCATAGTTGTAAGTTTCATACTTTTTGAGAAAATTGAATTTGAGTCGAAAGTGGCGAGTGGCCCGATTTTTGTGAGGCCGAGTGTAGATTATCTTAGTGACAACCAATTTATGCATCCACGTGAGCTTTTTTGCTCCGCATTTACACCATGTGTATGTTGCGCGATTTTGGGCTACTTTTTTAGCTCAAACTTGCGATTTGAGTTTTTCAAAATCTGACAAGCCTGCTTGCATGCTATACTTATCGACATTCGGGATTCATCGTAGCCAATCAGAACAATAATAGATTTTTCCATTTCCGAAGTTAGCATTTTTATATATAGAAGGATTACTCCTATTCTTCGATTCGGCTCTTCGTTGCGTCTTAGCGTTGTCAAGACTACCTCAATCCTGGGGCCCTATCATGTAATTCGACTCAAAAGGAATTGCTTTCGAAATGGCTCAAGTGGTATCACGTAACTCGAAAACGAATAGCTTCTATTCGTAATGAATAGGACTTTCTTCTTTCGAGCATACGAATCAAAAATCCCCTATCATGTAATTCGAAAGCGTTCAAGAATATGGGCGATTGCATCGAAAATTCATTCGAAAGGTAGGGTACTGTCGAAAAGCTATCGTTTATGTGTTTTGTTTTAAGCGAAGGTTGAGCCTTTAACACACAAATTAGTGTAACGGACTTCTTAAGACGAAGGAGGTTTTCACAGTTGTGGCCAGATTACGTAATCTGTGCAAATTAATTAATTTGAGCTGTCAAATTCCATACATTTTTAAACTCACCACACCGCAGATTACGTAATCTGGCCAGATTAAGTACAAGTGTTAAAACCTCCGAAGACTATGAGTTTTCCTCAAAATAATTCATTTATATATTTTGTAAAGACCCGGAATTATCGTGCAATTTTTATGCTACCAAGGAAGACAAGATGAATTGCATATCTTCGGTTAAAAAAAATGGATTTCTTTTCAGAATGCAGATTAAATTTAAAGATTTTTTGTTAAAACTAAAACTTTTCGTATATGAATATTTAGGTACACTTTATTTACATAGTGTTAACAGACACATACAAATAATTTTATATTTTTCGTTTGAATTTTCATAATACAAAAATCTACAATTAAAAAAATCGCATCTACATGCTTTAATGAAATTAATCAATTTGTTCGCACATCCAAAATTTTCGTCGTGACGATGGGGGGCGCGTTGTCTCCCGTCTGATCCGATACACTGGATTCGAGCGTGTGTTCGAATCCCAATTGCGACTCGAAAAATTTCTCGTCTTTTTTCTGTCACTATTTCACTTTTTTTTAACTGAATACGAAAAAAAATGATATACTTTATATTGTTATTTAACTGATTTTTTTTACTTTGAAACCCTAAAAAGCAATCTGAAACACGCAGAAATATTAAATTTGACTTTGTGTCATATGACATGGTCTACTACGTTAGTCGATTTATTCTAGTACATGAGGGGAATTTGATACCAAATTGCTTTCGAATCGAATACGAAAGTGCCGGCTCTTTCGTTTTCGTTTCGAATTACATGGTAAGGCGAGGGCCCCTGGTCTTCTTTTTCCTTATAAGGCTCCATATTACACGTCGCTCATATCCGTTCATACTGCCAGCGATTATGTAAGCGCCTATAGAAATAAACAAACACTAAGCCTGGTCAACCTAACGGTACTCATAAAAGCAATAGTTGTCCGGAACAAAATGTTTTCCAGGTGAAAAAATTTGTGTGGGGTCTATTTTCGTTTACATAATTTACAGACAAACAAAAAACAAACATGTTTTCTAGTCTAGTATATATTTCACTGCATAGATTTAATCGTCAAAAATTAAAACACAAAATTATCAATAACTAATCATTCATTTGCATCACAATTGCAGTAAATTTTTGTTTTATCGTAATTTTCCAAACTCACTAATTTTTCATTAAAATCTGTCTATAAACGCTCTATATACGAGTATGGTATCAATTAGAAAGTGAATTTCTTAATTTACATATAATTATGGTAGCAATTTATAACAATTTCCACCCAATGGTTTTATTCGATCTCTAATGAAGATGTGCTGGCTTGCTTGCTTTCAAATGGTTTTTGCGGTAACGAACAAATATAGACATTCAATTTCAAGCCCCAACAGCGGCATTGGTATTGGTGGTGGTGGTGGGACATTGCTCACAACACTCGCCCGGATACTTGACCGGCTGAACATTGTTCGGACATACAATGCTACCACATCGCTCGGTAATGCATGTAACTTGTGGATGTTTGCACTGGCACTTTGTACATTCGTCCTGATTCCAAATTTCATTATTCAGACGTCGATTGCCCGATGCATCCTGGCAGTGATGATGTTGATGTTTGTTGTTGCTGTTGTTGTTGTTGGTTTTCTCACCGCATGTCGATTCCAATTTTTTAAGTTTCTTTTTCAATTTCTTCAGATCTTTCTGGTAGCTGACGATTAAATCCTCCAGTCCGGTAATACGTTCTTCGGTGGTATCGACAAAATCGGTTACTACTTGTTGGGAGCCATCATCGAGCGATCGTTTCGACCGGTGATATGTTTGTGGTACGTATGTGCTGAATAGTGGTGGTAGACTATTGCATGTATCACATTCTTGCCAGAAATATAGATTTGGTCCGGGAATAATTTCGCACGATTTGTAGCCACCTTGCAGATTTGGTAGAATGAAAACGTTGTCGGTAGCTTCGGTGATGTTGTCACCGTTATCGCACAGGACACGCCCGATGCTGCTTTGCTTGATTTGGGCTAATTGTTGGGGAAGGAAGACGGACGGGTTTTCGTAATAGAAGCGATCACCGTCGCGTAGTCGTCTGAATTGTTCGACGAGTAGACATCGGAATAGTGGTCCCACTTTGCCTATAAGAAAATATAAGAAAAAGAAAGTTGCAATAATATTATTAAAAATAATGATAAATATTTATATAAAAAGTGGACAGGTCAATAGTTAAAAATTATAAATAAGAAAACAGGGGTGGAATTATGTATCTCGTATCACGAAACTTTTTCGAGTTTCGAGCAAAATTGGTAGCATCAATATCGATATCGAGCTCGAAATATAGGAATGTACTAGTTTCGTCATAACCCCGTACTATACGTATCTCGATATCATCACATTTTGACAGTCGAAAAAGGTGAATAGTCGTCGAAAGCAATTAAGTATTCGAGTAGGATATTTGCGGCGTGTTTCCCAGGAAAATTAAGTATTATTGTATTATTTAAAGTATATTTACATAGCATCTTTTTATAAACTCTCTCAAATTAAATACAGAAAATATTCTGAAATTATTTACTAGCGGCTCGACGAAATGTGAGTATAAAAAATGAAACACATAAGTTATTATTCTATTATCCAAATGTTTTAACGTTCGGTTAGCATGGTTAGCCGTCCACTCTGAACAATGGAAAAATCATGAAAGTTAGTTCAAAATTAGTAAATTCTATTGGGAATAATTTCACTTAGCCCTTATGCAAAATTGTTCTTATTCAAATATTATTCAAACTATCCTTTGTAACAAAAATTCTGTTAATTAGGGCAACGGAAGATTCAAAAATAAGTCAAGGCATAAACCGTAAGCAAGTCGAAATATTAACGAATTTCATGGCACTGCATGAGGGCTTGGCAAAAGGACATTTGAAGGCTGTTAACGCAAAGAAAACATCATCCAATTTATGGACGTCCTTGAAAACTTCACTTAACGAAAATGGGCTGCCAGTGCGGTCTGTAGTCGAATGGAAAAAATTATACACATAACTTTTGAATGGTGTTAATGTTGAATTAACTTTTCGTAATTAGGTGTGGCAGACAAATACAAAGTTAAAACGTCCTTTCCAAATCCCAATTGTTCGCTCCACAATACTCCTTCCTATGGAGTGCACTTTGACTTTATTAAATATTTCCTCTCCAGTGTTCGAATCCGCTGTACGGTACGGCGTCAGCATCCAAGGGGCTAAGGGATAACCACTATCGCCTACAAAATGTCAAGATTAGAAGATTTTTTTTCAAAACTTTAATATATTACCTAAAAGCCACGAAGTTCTGTCTCCATGTTCGAAATTCCTTTCAAAAAAGATTTTTTCCTCGCTTAATCCCCAGATGAACAAGTCGTGAGCTGCTCCTCCGTAACTTTCCATAAATAACATTTTTATGTTCACAAATTAAAACAAAACTAAGCAAATTTTTGTTCGGTGACGTTTGGCAGGAATGCAATCGACACAGAAAATCTAGTATATTTTTACTTTCATCTAGTATTCGAAAATTATAAACTCGATCGAGATTGGTGATATCGGGACAAACTCGAATCGAGTTCAAATTAAGTCGAAAAGAGTGACTCGATTCGAGATACGTAATTCCACTCCAGTTCTAGAGTTACTGTCCCTTGAGGTTTGGGTTTTAGAGATGGTTTTATGCGCATACTTAATATCGGAATAGCTGAAGGGGCAGACTAGCTCTTTGGGAAGTCGAAGACCAGGGCGGTCCGTTTAGTAGCTGAACCTGAGGTACCAATTATCACACTTTTGCAGCTCTCCACTGTAGTGTGAGCCTGAGCCTTTCTGTATGACTCAGGATCCATGAAAAGAGAAGATGAATCCACTTTTCCTATTTCCTCCTGCCTCAAGGGCTAGGGTGGAGGTGGAAATAAAAGCGCCATTGATACCCAAGTGAATGGTTGAGTTTCCTTGAGAATGGCACTAAAAACGTTTTGTGTTAGTTGGTACTAAGCCTTAATAGTGTGCATATCTATTGACTATAATTAGGGCCAAGAACATCCAATCAATAATAATGGATTCGAATTTGCGCCTGACCATAAAAGTGGATTCAGCGTAGCTAATGGCGAAGAATTAATGTACCCTCGATTCACGTAGCGAGAGTAACTCATATACTACTAGGGACCACGGTAAAAGTGATTGCACACCGACTTGAAAACAATCCTTAACAACATCAATGTTTACAGAGCGACCCATTAGCGAGGTGTCAATTTCTCTGCCTTTCAGCATGGTATCGATCCATTTAAGGGTGCACATACAGTGCGACACCGAGCTTTTCCGGGCCGGGCGATGTGATTTGTTGCGAGTCGACGCGATCTGTTTTTATGACAAGAAAACCAGTATTTTCTATATTCATAGTTATCGGTATGTATGGATAATTGTAGGTAGGCACTAATGATGAATGGCTGAAAGAGATAGGCAACCTTTCTGGAAATTTGCAGTGTCAGTTAACACGTTTCAAAACATTTGGATTTGGTGTAAATTGTATACATATATGAATGGGTGAAATAGGTACCTAATGGAAACATGCAGTGCAATGAAACCCAGTTTGTAGCGTACGCACACTTTTTTGAGGCTGCCGCGCCGGCCCCATAATGGCATCCCTGTTTTTTTGGGGAAATACTCGTCCAATCGGCGAAACACTAAAAGAATTATGGGCTGCTGATTCCAAATTTGAGGTAAAAAGCAAGAAAAAAAAATTGGGGTTGCCACCCCAAAATGATACCCCTCCCCTGTTTCTCCGGGAAATACTCGTCCAATCGGCGTAGGAAGAAACACTTAAAGAATTATGATGCCACTGATGCCAAATTTGAGGTCAAAACCAAGAAAAAAAATGACAAAGTTAATATACCCTTTCGATTGGAAAATTCAAGTAATGCTTATGCACAAATATTTTCAAAAATTGCTGTTTTATAAAAATATTTAAAGCTTAGGCTGCCTACTACAAGCACTCCGATATTTCTACCGATAATGATCATAAAATTCTTAAAGAATGAAAACCGCAGAAATGGAGCTGAAATTTCGTAGAAAAATCGGTCAAGTTGCAATCATCTGACGGATGGTATTTCATATGTTTGGCGAGGGAAAAGCATTGATACACCTTGACCGATTTTTTTTACGGCTTTGACGTATGTGCCAAACACATACAACAGATCAGGAAAGTATGTATGGACCACATTTTTAGGATTTTTTTGAAACGCAAATAGTAGGACAATTAAATTTTTCTTTCTACGAAAGCTCGACAAAATAATCCAAATTTGCAGTGATTTAACTAATGATGACAAAAGATTAAAAATGTTACGGGGAAATAAATACGTATTTCTTAGAAAGAGCTGGCTGACAGTGGGAGCAATTCTAATTTTTTTCCTTAAACGTAAAAGGGGTTTTATGAAACATTTACAATAACTTAATCGCAGAATTTTAAAGCATTGCTATTTTGGCCTATACGTCCAAAGCACGTCTTCATTTTTTTACTTGTACGCTAAGCTCAATTTTACAAAATAAAACGAGCCAGTAAAAATGTTTAAGAAAACTACTTTGTGGCTTGTCTTTGTAAAAATTTTATTAGGAAGGAGATAATTTTCATTTGCTATTCCCAGCTCTCGTGCTTGCAGTTTCGCCTTACTGGAATATATATAACTGTGATGACCAATCAAAATTGTATTTTGAAAAAAAAAAAAAAAACATTGGCAAAGCTAAGACTTCCGCGACATCACAACGATTGGGAATCACTGATGTAATGTGTGCAAAAAACATTCAGGCCAACAAGGTCAGACATTGGGGTAGTGCTACATCAACACAATAACACAAAAAAAATTTGACAATCAAAAATTGAAGAAGAAAGTGTAAGCCAAAATCAAAATGTTGGTTGGATATTAGTAGGGGTCACCATCATGAATTTGGCACAGGGCGACCAAAATACTAAGGACGGCCCTGGCTATAGTTTTCAAAAATTAAATTTGAAAGTACAAGCGACTTTGTAAAGCATTCGAACTTTGGCAGCAAATGTTAGTATTTGCTGCCAAAGTTCGAATGGGCACTACCCATCTTTTTGAAATGTGATCAATGCAAGGGTCACCATCAAATCAAACTAACAGCTGATTGCAACAATCCCGTCAAGAGCGCCGGTTTTGAGGGGGAGCATCGAGGGAAGGACATCAAGCATAGATGTTGCGAATTGAGCTTTTTGTATGATTTCATTTATTTACTTGGTAATTTTTCCTTGCTGCCTTTATTCTCCTTTTTTGTACAACGATGTCTCGCCTATGTTATTTCGGCATTTTCAGGTTTCTTATTCTAAAACAACAATATAAACACATTATAAGTGTAATTACAATGGTTTTTGAAAAATAAAATTACAATTTACTTTGGTATATATTGGTTCTCCTTTTAATTCCATTATACTCAATTAAGAAGAAGATTGGCGCAAAAGCATAATCTGCCCAATCCACAAAAAAAGGTGACAAGCTGAAGTGTGAGAATTACAGGGGCATATCATTAGTTTGTACGGCCTATAAGATATTATCGAAAATTCTTGAAAAGAGAATTAATCCGTACGCAGAACGAATCATTGGCTAGTATCAAGGCGGCTTCAGACCTGGTCGCTCAACGACCGATCAGCTTTTCACAGTGACGCTATTACTTCAAAAGTGCTGGGAATATAACATCGACGTATACCAAATCTTTGTCGACTTCAAGCAGGGCATACGACAGTATCGATCGAAGTGTACTGTACAACATTATGCTGAATTTTGGTATACCGGCAAAGTTAGTGCGACTCACAAGGATGACGATGACTAATACCGTCTCGCAGGTCAAAGTGCAGAACCGACTCACTGACCTATTTGAAACTCGTACTGGACTCAAGCAGGGCGACGGGCTGGCGCCGACGCTCTTCAACCTGGCTTTGGAGTATGTAATTCGAGCCATGAATATGGACAGCAGCGGAACGCTACTCATCAAGTCGACTCAATTAGTAGCGTACGCCGACGATATCAACATCATGTCTCGAAGGTTGGGTGATGCGGAAAGCCTCCTGCATAACCTCAATAACGCCGCAAAGGTAGTTGGACTACATATCAACGAAAGCAAAACAAAGGCCATGATGCAATCGAAAACAAGGACGCCAGCAAATTCAAGCATCACAGTGGGGGACCTTAATATCGAGTATGTAGACAACTTCAACTATCTGGGTTGTAACTTATCAAAGGACGCCAACGAAACCGACGAAATTAAGCGACGGATACAACTAGCCAATAAGACATATTTCTCGGTGCTCCCTATAATTAATTCGAAACTTGCGCAGAGGAACACGAAGCTCCGCGTGTACAAAACGATCATCCGACTCGTGCTATGTTATGGCTGCGAAACATGGACCCTTACCCAAGCCTCCGAAATTTTGCTAGACCGATTCGAACGAAAAGCCCTTCGGCATATTTTCGGGGCCGTTCGCGAGCGAGACCAATGGCGTATCCGACACAACCATGAGTTGTATCAATTGTACGATGAGCTGGAAGTATCGAAAATCGTGAAGCTTCAACGTCTGCAATGGGCGGGGCATGTACAACGGATGGACGACAATCGCATGCCGAAGAAAGTTATGAACGCACAACGAATTGACGGAGCGAGGTTGCGTGGACGACCGAGAGCTCGGTGGGAGAACTCCGTAGGTGAAGACGCCCACCAGCTACTGGGCTTCCGAAACTGGAGGACAAGGTCACGTAACCGCGACAATTGGAGGTCAACGATTCAGGCGGCCAAGGCCCGACGTCGGGCTATCGTGCCACATTGATGATGATGATACTTAATTATATTGTTGTTTTAGAATAAGAAACCTGAAGATGCCGAAATAACAAGGCTGCAAGGAAAAATGACCAAGTAAACAAGTAACAAAACAATAGTGGTAGGAGGAAAAAGAAAAAAACGAGCTTTTTGTAGGCTTTTGGGACGTAAAAAATTGTGTGTAGCCTAAAATATTTTTTTTTTGTACATTTTCAATCACAATTTATGGATGTCAAAATTATTACTTGCTTGCTGAAATAGGAAAACAACATCCACAAAAAAAAAATTGTCAGTAAAAGAAAAACCAAAATTTTCTAACAACCTAACGACTATCTTAGTGCAATCCTCCGAGGAGGAGACTGGGTGAGACTGCTAACATGGACGCTGGAATGACAAAGAGGCTGACACTTTGCTAAACATTTTTTTCTCAAGTCAATGTTTGACCTTGGCCTTAAGCTGCCTCCAAAAATTTTTAACTCTCAGATTTATCTACATAGACAAAAATTATCTAGTAGACATGATTTCCCTATCTTCTACATTTTCATAAATTTTATCTCCGGTTAGGATCGCATAAATTCGTAAAATAGTCTGGTTCGAGACGTCTGCACTAATAAATTTGTCAAATGCACACGTGCACTTATCCGTCATGAATCGTGTCCAAATGTTGTTCTCTACTAAAAAATTCCGTGCACTTAAGCGTGTTGTGAACTTATCCGTGTTGCACTTATCCGTTTTGAAATGTATTGAAAATCGCATCGAATGGATGGTGCATGAAAATTGTGTGCACTTATCCGAGTTTTGCACTTAAGCGTCTTGCACTTAACCGTGTTTTACTGTATATACAAAGCTAAACATGATCATCGACAAGTGTGTATCTGTTTATATAAAAACTCCATATGGCAATGGAAGCCGATATGAAAACAAATGCGGATATCTCTTTATTAGCATCAAACAACATGAAACCAACCATATCGCTAGTAAAAGATTTCAGCAGCGGTAATGCACATTACAGGTGCTGAAAAAGCACGCTGATTCGACATGGAAAATTTCCTCATTGTACAACTCCACGCCACTACGAACCCGATCCAAACACAAATTATATCCCCCATATTGCTGGTAGAAGATTTCAGCGGCGGCAATGCACATTACAGCTGCAGAAAAAGCACGCTGATTCGACATGGAAAAGTTCTCCATCGTACAACTACAACCCGACGTCGCATGGCAAGCAGTCTGAAGGGTACAATCAGATTCATGCTGGTTCCCACTTAAATGCTAAGAATTTTTTTTCTTACGATGGGAAGCTATTCGCTTCTTATCATATCGCATCGCATCGCCCGCTGGGTGAACGGGCTGTAATGGTAGACAAGCCCTCATATCGATTGCTCAGGTTATGGTGCCGTGGGCAATGTTATCAAAGGTCTCTCGATGTCGAAGAAGACGCACAATGCGATCTCCTTGTCATCCAAGGATTTTGCAATAGTGTTGCCGAGCCTATGAAGCATCAGATACGTCTTCTTATAATTATATATTTCAACAATATTATTTCAATGTGATAAAATCTAAAATTTACTCACCTCCTTCGACTTGATCCTCCAAAATTCCGCCAACCCAAACGTCAATATTTGAAGGATGTCCATACAGTTTCTCCAATTTCTTTCGCACATCCGCACTACTTATCTCATTTTTCAGATCCTCAAAGCTCTCAGCAACTTTCATGCCACAAAACTCTCGATATTTATTATAATCTGGAATGCCATGCTCACGTCCTCTTTGAATATTGATTGCCGCCAAATCAAGTGGTACAGCATGGAAATTATGGAACAGTTTCTCAGTTAATTCCTTATTCAAATTTTGCTCGGGTTTCTTCAACTTTGCCGGTGTGTTGATCATTCCACGCATAAGTGGATCGACTCCACCCTCATATACCAGACGCCACGGAGAGAAGAATGCTTTGTGCAAATCAAGATGACCTTGTGGGATTTCACCATACGTAGAATTGAGACGATGTAGCTTAGGATTGATCAGAGAGTGACCAAACCGCAATGCAGCCGTTGCAAATTCATTTGAAATCGACGGATTCACTGAAGCATTATAACCTTTGTACTCGCCCATCATTTCCATACCCTTGGGTCCCAAGATGATGGGCAGCCAGTGTTTGAATGTAATATGTTGCATTTGCGCTCCAACAATTTTTCTTGATTCATAGTACAGAGTGTCACCGTCCCAGTGAGGGTTTATGTCCTTCAATTTGTCGGCAATTCGATTATGTTCACGCATCCATATAATGTGCATGGCCAATAAACCGATTTGCTCGTTAACTCTTATATCGCCGGCAACAAAACAATTGATTTGACTCTCTTCGACGTTACGACGGCAATCAATGCCGTCCTGAGGAGCGGCAAACGGAAGCATGTCCTTCTGGTTGGGGAAGTGCACTCCCGTGCGCAATCGTCCACCATCCGTGGTCAGATTTCTCAATTCCTGAGCAAACTGTTCAGAATATCCATACACTTGGGAAGCATCAATGTACGACGTAAGCTGATTGATTTGCTCTCTAGGCTGAACTGCATCAAAGAAAACCGACGTCATTCCGGATCCACATACCGCACTCGATCGTACCAAATCAATACATCGTCTGTTCTTGATTCTAGGATCCTCTGGTGGTACTTCGATTGGATAGCACGGCGCAGCATATTCGCATGTTTTCTTACAATCGACTCCATCCCAACTTTCCGAACTGACCGACGGAAGAGCGTGATCCAAATCGTGATCCAGAAATTGACCCCATTGCATGACCATATGTGTAATTTCTGAATCTGAAGTAATTTCTTTGGTGGAAATCAACGTGGTTGAAACAAGTCGAGCACTAGGCTTTGGGAAACCATTATAAAGCATTCCCTTGGTCCATCCAATGGGCATACTGAATCCATTCTCGTAGAAAGGTTGGTGAATTCGCCGGAACGATGTCAGTGCCGATCCCCATGTGGGATTGTTTAAATTGTTACAGGTTCCATCAATTGATCTGTATTTCGAGTGGTAACACATGTCTGTGCAATTTGGAAGTCTTGTGTGCGTAGCACAGCCTGACAGCTCAGCGATAAGGGCAAGATGTTCGGCCGACAACATTTCCTTGTATTTATAGTCGGTGCTGTTCATGGTAAGGTTCTGTCCTTCCGCAATGTATTTGCGAATTTTCACTAGTGTTCGTTCATAAATTTCAGCAGCTCGGGCTAAATTTCGAGCAGCAGGATTCGGATAACGAAACAGTCGAAATAGATCGCCGTGGTTGTGACCATTGGTTGGCTTATTGGAGAAAAGCATGTCCATTGTTCGACTAATTGCTAAGTCAATATCTTGAGAGGCTTCTTCGTAGGCAATGTGAACATAACGATCGCCTGGTGAACGGATTTCGTTGTCTCTGTCGAAAGAAGAAAATGGTGAAAATTTAATTAGAAAATTTGCTAAATAATTAAGAGAAAAATATTATCCGGATGATCAATATCCTGGTGAATTACATTAGTAAATTAACAACTTAGTAACCTTTGAAAGCTCCTGTTTCCCTCACCTTGGAGAAGCCGGAAGTACTCCAACCTTACAAGTGGATGCAAAGTATTCTACGGAGGACGGGGCGCTGGCTTCGAAGTAAATCATTTAACGAGTTAAAAAAGTTGAGTTGATCTTCAATTTGATGGATGGAAACGTTCGCAATCATCGGAATTCTTGCGACTATAAGCCCTACTGATGTGAACATTATGCGTCTAGAGACAAGGCTTAGAATCAACAAAGTAGGCAAATTTAAAGTTGGCCGGATGATCTGAAACGGACAAAAAGTTCCCTGAAGCGACAGTCATTCCAACTGTGTATTATGCTTATGCAAAAAGGCGGATATGGCGAAATGCAAGCATACAACTATGGATAAGCCAACGCTCAAATTCCAATGTGTCGGGCGGCAGAAAAGCTAAACACACGAATAGGTAGGTCTATAAAAAGTTTGAATAGTAACATGTTCTCTTAGCGTCCCTATCAGCTAATCGCCTGAGAAGACTAGGCTCCCGAGAGCCGCAAGAACGACACCAGCCCAATACAGATCACGTTATTCACAGCGCAATTCCTACTTTTGTAGAATAGACGAAACCACCCGGCCTGGGGTGGTCCGCCTTATCACCATGATAAGGTGGTGGTCTGGTCTACGGCTTCGCCTGCTGCCCTCACTCCGAGGGCATTATGTGACAGCCCGATTGCGCAGCAGCGTGCTTGTGGCTTGAGAATGATGACAACACAATACTCACAGACATGCACAGCGGTTGACACATATTCTCGCACCGATACTATAACAACAACCGTCGATCTGTTATCCATTCCAGCAGCGAAGGGATGCCCTTTCCAAGCCAATAATTGGAAGCTGAGTCGGCAGCAATGAATTGTTCCGATATACCACGAATGTGCATGAATTTTGATAAAAGAAAGGCTACTATGGGTACGTGTTAGGAACGCGCCGGCCGGCCGCTTCGATCAGCTTAAAGGTACGTGTTCATAGTTCGTGGTCGATACTATAGGAAAGTAACACCATTCAAAAAATATGCAAATATGGCTCAAAATTAGATGCACTGAGCGATCATCACCTTAAAGGTTTAAGGTTTATTTTCCTCAGTACGACCCCAGCGGTTCTAGCTACAGTGATTCGCTCATTCCATATAAAAACTGGTTTTTAGATGATAATCGCTTAGCATAGGTCCGTAATGAAGATTATCGTCGATTGAATAGCGCGACTCACGTTGTAAATAAGGTCCGCATGAGTGGTGAACGTGGTGCACTCGCTTGTTTGTAGGCTTCGGGCGACGGCTGCTTGGGGTAGGGAAGTTGCAGTGTAAATAAGCCACGATCGCCGCAGCCGCATCGAGGAAAACATCACTAGATGATAGTCAACAGCTAGAGCCGCTGAAGTCTTTAGGGCCGCTGAAGTCTTTAGGGCCGCTGCGGTCGTGTCGAGGAAAACGTACGTTAACTGAAAGCCAAGTACATTACCAAGATGCACTGATCCAGATATACGACGTAGGTTGTGATGAATTGCTGTTGCTACTACCAATGTGCGGCAGCTGCTGTTTATGTGTTTTAAGCATTATTAACAATTAAATTTGATTGATTTTTTATATAATAATGAATAAATAAATAAGGTACGTATTCAACTATCCAGTACAGGACAGAACAGAACAACCTCCATACAAATTGTACAGTTGCGTTCTATAGAACAACTCGTATCCAACCTCATGCTCGAATTTTTATGTAAGTGGTGCTGTTCTGTCCTGTACTGGATAATTAAAAACGCACCTATACTCTAGAAAAAATAGGATGGCCAAACTTGGCAGGATTGTTTGATTATAAGGAAAACCAGTCCAGACAGGTAGGGGGTCGGGTAGTATTCGATATTTTTTTTAACACGTCTTGGGTATATCTACAAGTTTTAAGCATTTGTAGATGCTGCCAAAAATACCAGGCATTTGGTTTGCAACGGTCCAATATAATTTTGCCGCTAACAACAAATTTTGCCTCATAAAAAGTCCCCGAAAACTTTCTTTTCCACTGACCCCGCAAAACCTTGGTTCCGATGTGAGGCCGCATCTGGAAAAGCTCGACGAAAGACTCATAAAAGGTGCTGCAGATTTAACCGTTCCATATGTGTTTGTAATTACATACAATACGAATACCATGGTATTTCAAAGCCACATTTGTAAGGTTGATATGATTTTTTTAGGAGCAAGCGTGGGGTAGTGAAATTTGCCACCTTCTACGACGTGGTTCATCCGGCACTTATTGTTCTTAAATTCTTTAGGTGCTCTGTTTGGAGTCTGCGATTTTTTTCTTTTGGGTGTTTTAAGTCAATTTGCTTCCTTTCTTTCGGACGCCAACACTTTTGGGGCTTGAAATCCTTGAATTTATTGAAGAACCTGTATAAAATCTTCAACTTCAAATTAATCGTGAAACAAGATAATCACCGTGAGCTTCATATTCTAATTAAAAATATTTTTTTTTTTTTTTTTTTTATCCTCCTCTCCTCCTCTCATCTCCTTTCCACTTTAATACGGCGCACCTTCCATAAAATAACATGGCAAATAAAAATTATATATATTCAATCTATGTGAGCTTTTGAGTGTTCTAGAGAAAAAAAGGTTTCAATTTTACCAGAAAAAAAAACTCTATACGTCGTGATCTGCTGAGCTCATCAATTCGATTTGATTATTTTGGTGCTATTTATTCCATTATCGTCGTAATAAGGTCTTTCGTACCTCCCAGACAACTAAAAGTTGGTATAAGGGTAGGTACTTTTTCTAGTTCAGTTTATTTTGTTCTGTGGTTGGTTCATATCTGCGACCGTATTTAAATTTTATATATTAAGTGTGTATTAAATATTTTTTTAGCTCTACATTGAACTTTTGTAGGCTATTTGCCTCTTTGATGACATCGGGCAAGTTATTGTAGTAGAGTGTTGCGTTTATGATAGGATCGGTCTTCAATCGATTCGTTCGTGGTGTTGGTAGAACGAAGTTGTTTGCTGTTCGCACTGGATATCGATGTACGTCATTAATTTTTCTAAGTGTCGTGTTGGATTTCATTAGGCCTTTATTAATTTTGAAGATGGTTTTTCCTTGTTCCATCATAATCATTTGATGTATCGTCATCATTTGTGCGTCCTTAAAGACAGTTTCGGTTGCTGTTGTTATTGGAAGTTGGTAGACAAATTTGAGTGCTTTAGACAAAATGCGGTTGATTCTCGTTATATTGCCTTTCGATGTTTGACTCCAAATAAGTAAGCCATAATTAATTCGCGCTAAAATGAAGGAATTTATAAGCATTTTTTTAATTTTAATAGTTAGAAAATCAGATCTTTTTATTAGTCCAACAATGGGTGTAATTTTTTTAGATAATTGATTAATGTGTTGATTCCAAGATAATTTTTCATCGAATGTTAGTCCTAGGTAATTATATTCTTCCACTTGTTTAAGTTGTTCATTATTAATTACGAGATTTAATGTCACCGGGGTTTTATTTTTTTGTTTAAATATCATGTATTTAGTCTTTGAAGTGTTTAATATTAATTTGTTTTCGATTAGGTACTGTTGGTAAGTTAAAAGGTCTGTATTAATCGTATGTTGCAAATTAGATTCTGTGTCACTGGAGAAAAGTAATAGCGTATCATCTGCGAACATTACTGTTTTTGCTGATAAGCTACAGTCTTTCAAGCCATTTACATAAAGTAGAAAAAGTTTAGGGCCTAATATGGATCCTTGTGGTACGCCTACTTTTATTTCGGACGGTTTACTAATTATGTCTCCATTTTTTGTACTTATTTGACGACCATAGAGATAGTTTCTAATTATTCCACTAGCTTTACCTCTTATTCCGCAGTTATATAATTTATCGAGTAATTTTTCGTGATCCATTGTGTCGAAAGCTTTTCTAAGGTCAACAAACACCGCTGCAACATAATTTCCTTTATCCATTTCCTTGTTGATATAGCTAGTTGCATCTATCAATGCACTTGTGGTACTACTTTGGCTTTGGAACCCGAATTGATTTTTATCAAGAATTTTATGTTTATTTATATATTCAGTAAGTCGCTTTTCAATAACTTTTTCAAAGATCTTAGATAGAGAATTAAGTAAAGCTATGGGCCTATAGTTACATACTTCATCGGGGTCGTTTCCCTTGTATAGCGGTGTGATGTGGGCCTTTTTTATTGTGTCTGGTACCGTTCCAAGCATCAAGTGTTGATTAATAAGATGGGCTAATTTATCAGCTATACAATCGTTAATTAATTTCAAATCATCTACAGTAATACCATCTGGTCCTGGAGCTGTGTGTGCTTTGAGGTCATTGATTATTTTTCTAACTTCATTTCCATTGGTTGATTCGAACTGAGTTATTGAATTTGAAATCGTTGGTTGCAAGTTTGTTGAAGTTGGTGTTATTAAATTTTTTAATAGCTCACTCCCTATCGTTGCGAAGTACAAATTCATATGATCAGCAATTTGTTGTGGATCAGTATTAAGTCCGGATGTCGTATTGAGCTTAGCTATTGATGACGCTGTGGTGACATTGCGACTGTTTATAGCCTCATTGATAGACTTCCATAATTTGGCCGTATTGCCTTCCGCCTGCTGAATTTTGTCTGCAAAGTATTTTGCCTTGGCGTCTTTTGTAACTCTATTGCAATAGCTCTTCGATACTAAATAATTTCGCTCATTATTAATAGTTGGATCTTTTTTATATACTTTATACGCTTTTCTTTTCTTTTTCGAAGCATTAATTACTGCAAAATTTATCCAGGTATCTTGCCTAACTCGAATACGTTTTTCTGTGGTAGCTGCTGATTTGGCATTGCGAATGGCTGCTGTTAAGTCATCAAAGTTGGTTATGTTCTGTGTACTTAAATATTCCTTGATTAGGTTATTAAAAGTTTTTGAATTAGTTATTTTTATATTTATAGTTTTTGGTTTATCTTTCGCGGTAATACAATTTTTTAATGTTAGTTTTATTACTTTGTGGTCAAGGGCAGCCCATTCGCTGTATTTATAAGAAATTTTTCCTTGAAGTTTTACGCTATTTACAACTATATGGTCTAGAAGTGAAAGTCTTGTGTTGCATACTCGTGTAGGATCATTTTGGTTCAGTACTTTTGCGTTGTTAGTTTCTAATATTTCTTGATATATTGTTGGTATAGGGTCAGCTATCATTAAGTCTATATTGGTGTCGGAAATGGTTATGATGTTGTTGAATTTTTCGTAAATATAGTCGACGTGATCAATTAGTTCATAAGCTGGTTCTGATGGTGATCTATAAAACGTTCCAATCTTAAAACTTGTGTATGGTAGAAGTATTTCGATAACTATTGTGTTGAATCGGGGATCTTTTAGTAAAATTCGATGATTATGCTTTGATTTGATAAAAATTGCCGTTCCGCCTCCTCGTGATTGTTGCCTGCAATTAAATATACCAATGTATTCGTTTATATTAAAAAATCGAGTCTCTACATCAGTTAGCCATGTCTCGTTTAGTACTAAAATATCATAATCATCATGCTGCGTGACGTATGTTTGAATATCGTGAAGTTTATTACGTATACTTCTAACGTTTGCATATACTATTTTCAATTGATTATTTGTTGTACTATCCATCATTCAATATTGTAGTTTGTACTCCTTGTAGCTAGCTTAACTCTATGTTGATATTCAGGACAATTTGTTGAACTCGCTGCATGATTCACATCTACAGTTGAAACGCGTTTATCTAAACAGTTAATACATTTCTCGGTGTTTGAATGACAATCATTAGTTGGATGCTTCCCAGCGCATTTAGCACATACAGTTTCAGTACTGGTACATTTAGAAGTTTTATGCCCGAAATGTTGACATTTGTAGCACCTAGTCACATTGTGATCCTCTGAGACCCAATAGCTTCCGAAATCGATATTTACGTATCTGTCGACTAACCTTTGGTACATTGATCCGTTTGTTTCAATAAACAATATCCATTTTCCAGATCGCAGCTTCTTACTATAAACTACCTGTAATTTATCTTTTTCATTGACACTTGGGTTCAGGCATCGTATTTCTTCCATTAGTTCCTCTGTTGTGTACGTCCTTGCTAAACCTTTAATTAATAACCTCGGGGCTCTATCTTTTGTCATTTCAACATCGTAGTCTTTCCCCATTTTTTCTTTCAGATTTTGCATTAAAGTATTCGCGTTTTCATTATTGTTGGGTTTAAGAATGATTCCTCCGTTTTTAATTGGCCTTGCTACGTTGATAGGTATTTTTACATCTTTTTGTTTGATCTTAGTCTTTATTGCGTTTAAAGTGTCATCGGACTGCTGATTCTTCTTCGGTCGTATGATGACACCCTGACTACTCTCAGGCGGCTTCACTGAATATATATTTTTATTTTTAGCTATATCAGCATATGTCGTATGAGCGATATGGGCTTTTTGCTGCACAATCTCATCCATTTTTTTGTTAATATTTTCTAATAAATTTTTGTTTGCTTCTATATTCGACAGTAGTAAGTCTTGTTTATCATTTTTTAAGATATTGGCACAGGATTCGCAAAACCATTTAACCTTATCTCCTAGCTTTTGGATGCATTCGTATTCTTCCTGTGTAATTTTAACACAGCCGATGTGGAACCATTTTGCACATCGGCCCTCGCAGGCTAGCGCAGAATCTCTATTTCTTACTTCTTTTTTACATGTTTGACACGGATATTTACTCATTTTTATAATTATTATTAATGAAGTTATTAAAATTTAATATTAATATTATTCAAAATAAATGTTCAATAAAAAATTACACGTGAAGATCAAAAAAACGAAATTACACGCGATGATCAAAAAAACGATATTTAATGTCAATCACAGTTTGAGAATCACCCGTTTGCTACTGTCATTCACTCTTATAGTTTTCGCATTCACTCTTCCATGCACACACACTCATACATAAACAACAAAGAAGATGATGTCTCTTTGTCTCGAACAATAAAATTTTCTTCAGAAAAACAACACTTATCTTTACGAGACTTTGGTCTTTCTCTCTCTTCGCTAGATCGCTGTTCCTTCTTGTCTCGCTGGTGTACTTTAGCGCTGATTCTCTTTGGAAATTCACTTTGATTTTTAAAAAATTTTCGGAGCACAGAATTGCACGGTCAGCTGAGTTGACAGTTTGACAGTTATATTGAAATCTTAATTTCAATTTCAGTTATATTGAAATCTTAATTAATTTTGTCGAAAGGATTCATTGAAATCTGTCTTCCAACTTTTTTGTTCATCATACGTCTATTATAAACTTCAAACTTAAAGAGCAATTCCAATTTTCCTGCATCTTTTATTCCATCATCATAATACCTTTTAAAATTTAAATTTTTATAATTCACTCACTTTCTACAAATTTCGTGAATGTACTTTTGGACTGAGTTTCTTTTTTTTGTTCATATCCTTCCGTCAAAAAAAAAACAGAGTATACTACTGGTATTATGGTACCTATGCATACAAACGTTTGATAAATCCTTTGTCGAAAATTCACTTAGAAAGGATCCTTTCGGCAAGTTTAAATGTTGTGATTTAATGTTTTCAATGTACATAGGTCTCGTCGTCCCGGTTCACGTTAAAATCCCCAATTCAAAGGCGGGTATCATTAGCACAGCACAGATGCTTTAAAAGTCCTTTTTCGTCTTGGTAAACAAATATACGTATATGTATGTGTTTATAGAGAACCCAAAAAGTGAGGATGTTAAGATACTCGACGGTTGACGGTTGTTTGCTTTTCTTAAGATGTGTATACAGAAGTGAACCGAAAACGTCAGGTTATATCTGCGTTTATATGTAGGTATACAGGATCGGGTACGAGTATACATATATAAATACTCCGTTGAATAGTGTACAAAATCGTTGAACTTTTGTTGAGGTAAGTTCAGATTTGATTTAGTCAAAGCCTTGAAGTGAATACACCAGGGACGTAGCCAGGGGAGGGGTCCAGGGGGTCCGGACCCCTCCCGAAATTATTTCAATAGGCTTTGAAACTTAACTTCCCAAAGTGCTTCCAATTTATTCATTCTTAGAATGCTGTTGAAATTAGATTGTAGGTATGTAAGCTTGCAGCCAGAGAAATTGTGTCATCTGGACGACTACATAATTTGAAAACAATTTGAAAAACGTAAATGCATTTTGAAAACTTAAGGAGCAACTGACATAATAAAATTTAATTTCTTCCCTTCAATTTACTCTAGCTAAGTGTACTCGTCTCAATCCAGGGTGCCCAATTGCACCTTCACCTCAAATTGTGATGTGACTCGGCCTTAAAAATTTGAAACGAGCTAGAACCATTCACTGTATAATACGCAAATACTTGGCCGAGAGCTCTCGATTAAACGACTGCCTCTTAATACCCCCGATTGGAAGAAAATGTCATGTCGATACTTCGGAAAGTCAAGTCAAGTACAGCGCACACATTGTATGAGCAAAAGTAGATTCGGCAATACTAGTGTTCATTTTTATATTTTGAGTTAAATTACCACTTATCTAATAGCTCAAGAATTAAATCACGCTTTTCTCACGTGGTAGACATCTTAACGCCGATAAATTTTACTTCACAATCCTAACACACAGCAATTTATAAAAATGTTGGAAGTAAAGACATGACTTAAGTGGGTTGCAATTTTCCATCCATTCCTCCTCGATTTTGACATATTCAACATTGGTAACCACTGTCTAAATTGAATTCTTGTTTTTAATAGCGCAGACATGCCAAGTTTCAATTGTCAAAAGAATGACGCATAGGAAAATTGAAACAATATGGAGAGGCCCAATGAAAGCTGAATAAATTGCCTGCATTTTAGATTTTTTTAACATATGTTTTTCACCAAAAACAAAAAAAAAATCGGGAAATTGCATTATATAACGTAAATCGCAAAAAAAAGTCAAAGTGCCACCTTCAAAAATCGGCGTAAGCTCTCGTAAAATTGAAGTTTCTTACGAAAGATGGAATTGGGGCTAATTGTAAACTAGGAAATTTTAACCAGTGGCGGAGGGCGGCTACAGCCCAAGAGTACCATACAGGCTAAGGCCCTGGCAATAGTCTTTCATAACGGAATCTTTGGCAAATTTCGTAAGTCTCCAAAACTTGAAATAAAATATTTTCCCCGTAAGAATGTTACGCGAGCCCAAGCATACTTTCCATAGTTCTTGACTGTTGTTTGAAATGAAAAATGTCGTATATCACGAATTCTTTAACCAACCCTAGGTTTGTTGCTTCGTACTGATACCAGAGAGGTCTATGGCTGTAGACTTGGCACTGTCTGCCTCTGATGATAGCGGGGCTATTAAGTACCTACGCATGCTTGCCATCGTGCTCGTCCAGGCTCGTCAAGCGATAAAATTGAATTCGACAAAGGAACAGCCGGACAGGAGGCATGCGCTGCAACGGGGCAACGGCGAAACTAGTTTCCACAATTTAGAAAAAAAATGTACTTCTAATAATGTCAAAATTTCTGAAACCGAGTGTCGGACCCCTGCCGAAACAAAACCCTGGCTACGTCCCTGGAATACACCATGTCAACTAGGACAACTACCTTCATATTGTCTTGATGAAATTTAGAGAAATTAAATTTTACTGAAAAGAGGATTTATTTCAGTTATCTATAGCCTTTGGGTGTTTCGATTAAGTACTTTAGAAATCGCTTGAGTGCACTTCTGATCCTTTTAATGGGTATAAGCTGTGAAAATGAAAGACTACAGTTACATTTGTATTTGTGAAATATATAGGTGCCAGAAAAGTATCCTACATTAGGTAGGTACTTGAGCGTGTTGGTGACAAGACCAAATCTGTAAATATCTAATTGTCCACGATGTTTGAATAAGACAAGTATGTAGGTACATCCGCTCAACCATCATAGAGGTACGGAAATTTCACAAAAGAAAAAAACGGGAATTTCACATAAACAAATTTAGAATATTAAAATTCGCATCAAACATAATTTTGTACATTACATTCGTTGTCTTACTTTCTTTTATTCTGAAAATGCTGCAGATTGACAGTGAAACTAGTGTTAAAGACTCAAAACTCCAAAAAAGAAACGATTTTAATAAGTATAAAGAATCGACGAGATGGTATTCTGGTTGACAATTGAATTCAGTTGTCAAAGAAACGTTTTTAGTAAGAGGCTGGAGTTTCAAAGTAAATTAACATGGCCTACACAAACAACAAATGAGTCTGGCGATCGGTTTATCGCGACATTAAACCTTCCACCCGTGGCATCTAGCCAAGGTTGTAGTATTAGCTAATGTTGTACTGAACTTATTCGTGATAGAGCGCCCCGGCTGCCACATCTGTAACAATTCTCCCGGGTTAACTTTAGTCAGAGTGGGTACCCCCGATAAATAACTGGATTTATCTGGGTTATGCTGTTATTGTAATCCCACAGTTACACTAAACTAACCTCACCAGAGTGCAAAAACAACAACACTGCCCGAGCCCGTAGTTCTGCAAACTTCGAGTATTTACAAACGTCTCTACTCTCAATAACGGGAAACGTTTGAAAAAATAAATCAATCGGAGATGAAAAACTATCTTCCCTAGTTGTGTTTTTTTTTCTGGAGAAAAATCAACTAAATATTTCATAAAAAACTACAAATCATAAATTTCGAATCTTTTCGCAATTAATTACCAATTTTTGCGGAAATCGCATTCACCTATTTTGTAAAAATGAATTATCCGTTCCTCCAACCATTATCTCTGGTTGATGGCACGGTAAATCGGTATAGCTGAGATGTCCGACAGTTAGCGGTATTGATTTGGGCGGACAAATTCCTCAGTGACTTCACCGCGTTCATATGAACGCGCCGCACCGGCCGTGGGGATCTTGAGATTGCAAAATGTGGTGGAGAAATTGTTTTTTGTTTCTTGTGTTTTTTGGGATGCTGAGCTCATTTTTCAGTATTTTTTTATTTTGACCCAGTTTTGCAACGAAATTTTGGTGGGAAGTATGAATAATAAAATGGAAATGCAAATCAAGAAACAACAATACTTAATTACAAAGTTCAATAAACTCAATATAAACATAATTCAAATTATTGCAATGCTAGTAAAAAAGAAAGAAATAAAAGAGTCAAAGAGGAAATCTTAATTGTTTTCAAAAAGAATACGTTTGACAGTTTGTTTAAAAACTGACAACGATTGAAGGAAGTCATGTTTCCGCAGAAGCCGAAGAAAGGAGAATGCTAGTATAATTCAGTCCTTGCAAAAAGAATAAAAACGAGACCAAGGCTAATTTCGGGCACGGCCGAAATTTGGATACCCTTCGCTCTCCTCGGGCTAAAAGTTTTTTCGGGCATACCCACGACTTGTATTTCCTTTCCTTCTATCTTCACAAAAGGTCCGCTGCGTCGACAAAACAATATTTGTGTGGGGTTTAGTTAATAAGTGGGCAAATAAAAATATTTACTCAGAAAATTTTTATGGGGGAATGCGGGAGCGTGGCACCATAGTACGATTCCATTTGTTTTGACCTTTTTAGTTTCTTTGATAAGGACACATTAATTCAAGTTCTTGTGAAATTGGTGTAAAAACTTTTTCTTAGAAGAACCTGGGGGTTCATTCAAGTTCTTGTGAAATTGGTGTAAAAACTTTTTCTTAGAAGAACCTGGGGGGGGGGGGGGAGGGGGGTAGGGTGTGTATGGCAGCCCCATGACCTCATGGTCCGATTTGATCGATTAATGTACCTACATATGTTTTGTGTCATCAATAGAAACACATTTGTGTGAAATTTGGTTGAAATTGGTACACAAATAAAAAAGTTTTTCTTAGAAGAACGTAATTTGGGGTGTTAGGTTTGCATGACAGGCCCCATGATCCCATTGTCCGATTTTACCGATTCAAACATACAAACTGCCTGCAGCGAAAAGAAGCATTTCTGCAAATTTTCAGCTTCATAGCTTTTAAATTAAAGTAGTCTGGCTGGTCTAGCGGTTAGTGCGCGCACCTTCGGTGCACAGGGTCATGAGTTCGAATCTCACCATGGATCATGGTGATTTTCGAACTCACGAGCTTGTGACGGACTATGATCTCACTCAGATGTTAAACGAGTACCCATTTATGGGGATAAATAACACTGCTGAGCGTGATGCTGATCTCATTACCTCAACAAAAAGCAGATAAGATCTTGGAAATAGGATGTCACTAACACATCCTGCGGCCTTAGTCCAATGCTGGATTGTCGCGCCTGTTATTTTAGCTTTTAAATTGGCCGAGTAAAATGCGTCGCAACAGACGGACATCGCCCAATCATGCTGATCATATATGTATACTTTTATATGGTCGGAGATGCTTCCTTCAATGCGTTACAAACTTCATTACAAAGTTAATATATCCTTTCACTCTATGAGCATACCTTTCGCTCAAAGAACGGTTTACTCGGTCGGAGACTCTTAGATGAATCTCTTCAGATAAAATTGAAGAAAGGAACCTTTGACAAATGCTGAAGAGAAAACACTCATCCAGATACACTCTGCGTAGTTCAAGCGAGGGATTCCGTTGGATGGAGTCAATGTTTGATGTGAGATAAACGTAGTGTGGCGACCAGATAGGAGCGCAGTATTCAATCTTCCTACGTGCAAGAAAAACGTAGAAAAAGACCAATCAGACGGGATGCTTTCGCAGATATTTCAAAAATGTGTTTGTCAAATTTTAATTTGGTATCAAACACAACACCCATGTCTGTAAACTGATCGGCCTCGACGAGAAGAATGCTTTCAATGGTATATAGAGAAGGGAATTAGGTTTAAGGAAAAAGGATACTGCGAAACATTTACTAACATTAAGTTGGAGGAAATGGGAGAAACACCAGCTATTCAGCGCAATCAGGTCAGATTGAAGACAAGCATACAGTCATCAGGAGAACGGATTACTCTGAGTAGCTTCAGATCCTCAGCATACAGGACGGAAGGAGATGAAAAATGGCAAACAATAAATATTGAAAAGAAGAGGGCTTAAGATAGAACCCTGGAGAATATCGGAGGTGGGGCAGAAAGGAAACGAGAATAAAAATAACACGACATTCACGTTGGGATAGGTAGGAGGAAAACCAAGACAGCAAGGAACCGGAGTTGCATGGGGTTTGAGGAGTAGTATGTGAAGGCTGACGGAGTCAAAAGCTTTGTAGAAATACACTCCCAATCAATAGGATAGTTCCACTTGAAAAAAGGCTGTATCTCGGTAAGTAATAACGGTATTTTCTTCAAACTTGGTGACAATATTTTTAGTAGCCTGCTTCTTCTTTGCATAACAGAAGGTCTGAAATCTAGAGTCCCGTTAGGATTTTCCTACGAGAATTCTTAAAAATTGTGAAGTCAATAGGATAGTTCCAGTGGAAATAAAACATCAAATAACGGCACAAGAGGGTAATTTTACTTTGAAAAATGTAGCTGATAATAGGTAGAACTTTATTTAAGTCATTTGAGCTCAAAAAGTTAATATGAGATAGAATTGTATAGGTTTTGAAGAAAATACAGTTATCACTTACCGAAATACAGCCTTTTTTCAAATGGAACTATCCTATTGATTGGGAGTGTATGTGTGTGTATGTGTAGCGTCAACTTGCTCATGATGGCTTTCGCAATCACGTGTTGAAACTCAGCAAGGTTTGTCACTGTAGAACGACCTTTGACAAAACCATGCTGACGATTACAAAACAGAGAGGATGAAGATGAAGGCAATTTTACCCACCGCACACGAACTTTTTCTTTTGACATCATTGCCTCATCAGAAATAGTTTTAGTCATCCATGGGCAATCCTTTTTTTATTACAAGGATAAACAGGAGTATGAGACGAAATAATGTTGTTAAGGAACAAGTAGACCTTGTTTGTGGATTCATCACAATCAAGTCCTTCAAAAAATTCTTACCGCGATGGAAAAACTGCGAAAATTAGGGTTTTATTTCGCGATTTTCACCCTGTTCCGCAACGAAATTTTTTTTCGGAAGCTCCGGATTCGTGATCAGCGCCCCAAAAACCATAAGAAAAAAAATCGGTTTTAAGACGTTTTTAGACCTGAAGGTACAAGTGAAATCGGAATATTTTCCGCTGTAATTTTTTCGAAGAAAATATCTAATTTCTTTCGTGGAATATGGCAGAAATTCAGGGGAATTCCGAAAAAAGCTCCACATTTTTTCCACCGTTTCGATTCCCGGTCATTAGATATTATCACGATGAGTTCATCGTGGAGATCAGGAAATCGTAAATTAATACACCAAATGACAGACTCAAAAATTTATCCAAGTAGCCGTAAACTTTGCGAAGTATTTATGTATGTACATATTTTGACGAAATGTTTTTTTTTAAATCGCTTCAAACCTACGCGTTTATATTTTTCTTCTTTGAACCAAGATATTTCTAAAATTCTCTTATTGCAAATGGCACAGACCATATTGGTATTTTTTTTTTTTTTTTTTTTATTAATTATTTACATCTTTATCAATTTGTTTACATCTTTGTACAATATCAACCTCACATTGTAATTTATATTATTCATATTCGTATCATATCAAAAAATTTAAAAATTTGTGTGAGATATGATATGTATTGTAAATATATTCAATATTGGAAATTATTCAATTAAAAATTCATTATATAATTCAAGTTTAATGTCAAATCAAGAAATAGGTAATTCAAATATTAATAGTGCAGAAATATGTTTGAAAAGATGCGATCTTATAAAAAGTTTAGTTAGGTTGAGTTATTTTACTTTGATAAAATTTCTTTAGCCGTTTCGTGAAAAGCGTCATATCATGGGTAGTCGTCAGATGTTCAGGAAGCTGATTGTACAGTTGTAAGCCACTAATTGTCGTTGCATTCATCCTTCTGTTAGTCCTAGGAGTTTCATATGTGTACTTGTTCTTATTTCTCGTATTGTAGTTATGCTTATCCATATTTTTAAAAAAAATGTAGTCAGTAGAGAGTTTTAGCAAGTCGTATGGAATAAAACGACATAATTTGACATTCCATATAAAAATTCGCTTGCTTACCGTATACGAAACGAAATATCTTAATTTTGCATGTCCCAAGTAGGCATGGGTGTATTTCCGTATATTTGATTCTCTGGAAACAGTCGAAATTGGCGAAATAATTTGTCGTTTTTTACACGTATGCCTACTTAGGATATGCAAAATTAAAATATTTTGTTTCGTATACGGTAAGCAACCGAATTTTTATATGGAATGTCAAATTATGTCGTTTTATTCCATACGACTTGCTAAAACTCTCTAATATTAAAATTTTTATTTTTTATTTTGTGAATAATCTTTATTTTTTCCATATCCAATATATCGTTGATGTTAAACTTGTTGGTCAATCTATATACTTCTTTGGTTGGTGTCATTCGATTTAATCCATATAAAATCTTGAGGCATCGCGTCATTAATCTCCCAATATCGTCTAATAAGCCTTTAATACACTGTCCCCACGTTGTAATGTTATATTTGACTCGTGATAGTACATATGCGTTATAAATTAGGTTTGCTATATTAGGGTTGATGCGTCCATGCTGCTTAGTTGCGAGTACTAGTCCATATGTTTTTTGTTTTATTGATTCAATATGCTTATCCCATTTCAAGTTTTCGTCGATAATTAATCCTAAGTACTTTGTAGACCGTATTCGCTTGATGGAAGTGTTGTCAATGCTAATATTAATAAAGTCATCATCATCATTTGTCGTTTCGTGTGTCGTGTCGTGCTCTGTGGCCGTGATCGTTCGGTCGCCACTCTGTGAAATAGACACTCATAGAGAAACGAGTTTCCAAACTCGGCACGACTCGTCGCAAGTTTATTTTTCAGAAGAAGATGATAAGAAAATATTCTTATCGTAGAATAATCAACTAACAATGCGACTAGGAAGTGGTATGGCTGACAACCGTATCACACTCCGAGTTTAGTTGTCTTTGTAACGTTGATGACTACACACGGTAGTCATCAACGCACCATGCTCCACTAGGAGTTACGGTAATGTAGAGAAATATTGTTATTTGCTTATAACCTGATGTAGGACCATCTTCAAGAATAAGAAGTATTTTTTTATAAGATCTTCATTTTGCAATTTGTCGTGGCCAAATTCCTGCGTCTGGGAGGGGCTTTAGCCCACTTAGCACCTCCCGTGGTTGCGCCACTGCATGTTTTTAACCCTAACGGTCCTAAAATGATCAGAAAGGTGGAGTAGCCAATTTCATTTGATTCTTGTCCAAAATACGAGTGGGGCTATCGAATTCTGATAGGTCCGGTGTAGGCTGGCGACTTTTTATTTAGACGACTTTTTGAGGTGGTGTGGTTTATGTCAGAGCCTGTATTGTACTTAAAAAACGCTAAAATTACCGGTGCCTTTTAGAATTCACAAACAGCGACCTTGTAGCTATTCAAGTCAATACCCCTAGCGAGAGCAACTATAATTGATCGCGGCATGTGCCTATTTATTAGGCGACTCAGACATACAAGTGGGGAAGTTGCAGAGACTGGCCTTCCACTGTAAAGCGAGTGTGAAGGTTTACTGCTATGAGCTGCGATGTTAATGCCCGCATAATCATGTACACATGGGTAACACAGAAGCCAACAGAAGTGGTAAGTACATTTTTTAGCTAATTTTCACGTCCATTGTTGGTGATTTTGAGGTCAATCCTCAACAATAGTCAATAGACGTTAGACTACTTTTGTAACGACAGGAAGGCAGGAAGTTGAAAGATTTATCGACGATACAATTGTGTTCGCCTAGCAAGTTAGCTGCCCTTTAAAAGTCAAAGTTAAAATCAAGGGAAATAGGTGTGTTCCTTGGTGGAGCAAAGAGAGGCCGAGATAGCTGTATCGCTCCTCTCTCATGGAATACAACAACAGAAGGATCAGATATGCCGCTGGACAAACTTCATGAAAGTGCCAACAGTACTACTAAAGCAACTATAGGCTGCACAAAGTATTGGCTAAGAGTGGATGCAGTTCGATCAGCAAGAAGAAGACAGTGGCATCACGAAGGATGCCGAAAGTATTAATGATGCCCTAGCAAACCCATATACCCGGCTGTAGACTATTATTACAGTGGGAATGATTGACTACTGGGCAGTCCTCAGATCTAATCTGACTGGACATTATCAAGAGGCATTTTCACGTATGACAGCATAAGGTTGGCACTTGGGACCTACGATCCTTTCAAATCACCTGTAATAAACGCGTCTTCATCCGTGCATCCATTATTGTCATTTTCTGCTAGTGTCGTCGTCAACTACACAACTGAAAATGACACAGCACAATTGCACTTGTACTCGCAGCAAACTATCTAATGCATCGTCTCATATCAAGACTCTTATACAACATCGCTATGCTGTGTGATTCGTTATCAGCATTTCTATTTCTGATCTTATCACACGCACAGACCTAACACGCACTTTGATCTATTGTTGCAGTGAGAGTAATGAAATGAGAAGATGCAGTGAGGGAGAGTACTATCCGTGCTGGAACAAGTAGCATGTAATATGCATATTCTTCAATTTTTTTGACTAATTTGTGGTGGGTGCTATATGCATTTTTACGAATATTATTTTTAGATTCTAGAGGATATATATATGGATTTCACATTAAACACCGATTTAATTTTTTTTATAAGGAATTTAAATGGAATACGGATTCTTTTTTTCATATAGAATTAAAGTGAAATTACGGATGTTGTTTTTTCTGTATAGAATTTGAATGGGATTTGCAAAATTTCGTTTTTTTGTTGTTCCGGTGAATTGAATTTGCCGTTGAATTTTTAGAACAAAGGAAAAATAGGGGATTCGGTTTGGAGTCGTCGAAAAGTCCGGACGCCGGCAAATTTAAGTTTAAATTAACTTTAGAGTAGATTATTAAAAAAGTTAAAAATTTAAAACTAGATCTAAAAACCTTGTGGGATTCTGGAAGTTAAGTTTCCTTTCGAAACCGTTTATGGAGTTTTTTTTGTGTTTTATTGCGTTTTAAAGCATTGCACGATTTGGCGCTGTGAAAAGGTGCTCCGCCACTACGTAAGCGCTCCGCTGCTAAAAAAGGAAGCTCTGTCACAGAAAAAGTGTTCCACCATCGAAAGGGGGCTCTGCCACCGAAAAAGCGCTCCGCTACCAAAAGGGTGCTCTGCCACCTAACGAAGTGTTTTTGTTCCGCCATCGAAAGGGGTGCTCTGCCACCGAAAACGCGCTCGGCCTCAAGAAGTGCTCTATTCGTTTTTTTTTAAAGTGCTACGACACCAGCAGTGTATTTTGCATCGGAGAAGTTGCTCCGCCACACAAAGTGCTCTGTTAGCAAACGGGGGCTCCGCCACCAATAGAGTGCCAAGCAAGTAGTGCTCCGCCACCGAAGAGTGCTCTTTTCAGGTAAGTAGCGCTCTGCCACCAAAAATGCTGTGCTGAATCAGTGTGCTGTTTAGTGCCTATCAATAACATCTACGTCTGCCAAGTTAGCACTACCACTTTAACATTTTGACAAACGCTATAGTGCATTAAATGTCGCGATTTTGTCGTAATTCAATGGAAAAAGAAAAAAATTTGTCGCGCCCCTCCTTCCCCTTAAAAACTACCCTTAAGTGCATTTGAGCCTCAGTTATCCAAATTCGAGTTCCAAGAATCTCCCCAACGCTAAAGATGTCCAGTAAGATATAACAGGGGCTGCTTAGAAGATTTCTACCCTGAAAAAATTTGTCGCGCTCCTCCTTCCCTTAAAAACTACCCCCGTCAAGTTAGCACTACCACCCCGGTAGCGGCCAATTCACGCATTTCCGTAAAACAAAAACTATCCAATTAATTGTCGCAGGAACCGAAAGACATATTACACCCTTCAAAAAATTTGTCGCGCCCTTCTACCACTTAAAAACTACCCCTAAGTGCATTTGAGCCTCAGTTCGCCAAACTCGAGTTCCAAGAATCGCCCCAATACTAAAAGTGTCCAGTAAATTCTCACAACGGCTGCTTAAGAGATTTCCACCCTGAAAAAATTTGTCGCGCCCCTCCTTCCCTTAAAAACTACCCCCGTCAAGGTAGCACTACCACCCCGGTAGCGGCCAATCCAAGCATTTCCGTAAAACAAAAAGTATCCAATTAATTGTCGCAGGAACCGAAAGGCATACTGCACTCTTCAAAAAATTTGTCGCGCCCCTTCTACCACTTAAAAACTACCCCTAAGTGCATTTGAGCCTCAGTTCGCCAAACTCGAGTTCCAAGCATCGCCCCAATACTAAAAGTGTCCAGTAAATTCTCAAAACGGCTGCTTAAGAGATTTCCACCCTGAAAAAATTTGTCGCGCCCCTCCTTCCCTTAAAAACTACCCCCGTCAAGTTAGCACTACCACCCCGGTAGCGGCCAATCCAAGCATTTCCGTAAAACAAAAACTATCCAATTAATTGTCGCAGGAACCAAAAGGCATATTGCACCCTTCAAAAAATTTGTCGCGCCCCTTCTACCACTTAAAAACTACCCCTAAGTGCATTTGAGCTTCAGTTCGCCTAACTCGAGTTCCAAGAATCGCCCCAATACTAAAAGTGTCCAGTAAATTCTCACAACGGCTACTTAAGAGATTTCCACCCTGAAAAAATTTGTCGCGCCCCTCCTTCCCTTAAAAACTACCCCCGTCATCATTATGGCAAAACATAAAGGTGAATGATTTTATACTTGATGTATGTATCATGAAAAAGCATCTCCTCTCACGTTTGAATACTCCATTTTTTTTGGAGGCTATATGTTAGTGTGCGGGCAGCTAATATATTCTATATCCTATTCCCAGTTATACCCAATGTAAACCATCGCATAGGCATCGCAGACAATAAATATATTGTTTCCAAACAATGTGGAAAATAAGGTTGTTTTTTTTCGAAATAATATGGGCAATATGAAAACAAGATTTTTCAAATGAATGAAAGCTTTTTTTGCATAACCTATATAGCACTATATATTTCATATCCGCACATGTACGGAATTTTTGGACCACGTCGAGATTCGATCTCCGGACCTCTAGATTACTAGCATCGTAGAGTGAGACTCAACCAATTGAGCCTCAGAGCGTGGTATAAATATCCGGACTATAGAGTCAAAATTGCTGCCGAAATCCGGACTATAGAATACGTAGGGGAAACATTTAGTAGTCCGGATTAGCGTGATATCCGGATAAAAGGAGATCCGGATTACCGAGAAAAAGACTGTATAATAAAATATTCACTCCAATTTATTTTCATTATGTAAACCATTTTTCTCAAGAAAGTAGATAAGATTTTCCCTTGCAAATTTTGTGTCGCTGTAGTGCGGGTGTGTCGTTTTCGACACATGTCCTGGAAAGGACCCCTGAGGTCATACGAAAAAATTGTAACAAATTCTGAATCTAGGACCGAAGAGAACATGTTACACCAATTTTCATCAAATAATTCCCAGTAGATCAATACCCGCAAATACAACCCAGCAGCCGTTGTGAGAATTTACTGGACACTTTTAGTATTGGGGCGATTCTTGGAACTCGAGTTAGGCGAACTGAGGCTCAAATGCACTTAGGGGTAGTTTTTAAGTGGTAGAAGGGGCGCGACAAATTTTTTTAAGGGTGCAATATGTCTTTCGGTTCCTGCGACAATAAATTGGATATTTTTTGTTTTACGGAAATGCTTGGATTGGCCGCTACCGGGGTGGTAGTGCTTACTTGACGGGGTAGTTTTTAAGGGAAGGAGGGGCGCGACAAATTTTTTCAGGGTGGAAGTCTCTTAAGCAGCCGTTGTGAGAATTTACTGGACACCTTTAGTATTGGGGCGATTCTTGGAACTCGAGTTAGGCGAACTGAGGCTCAAATGCACTTAGGGGTAGTTTTTAAGTGGTAGAAGGGGCGCGACAAATTTTTTGAAGGGTGCAATATGCCTTTTGGTTCCTGCGACAATTAATTGGATACTTTTTGTTTTACGGAAATGCTTGGATTGGCCGCTACCGGGGTGGTAGTGCTAACTTGACGGGGGTAGTTTTTAAGGGAAGGAGGGGCGCGACAAATTTTTTCAGGGTGGAAATCTCTTAAGCAGCCGTTGTGAGAATTTACTGGACGCCTTTAGTATTGGGGCGATTCTTGGAACTCGAGTTAGGCGAACTGAGGCTCAAATGCACTTAGGGGTAGTTTTTAAGTGGTAGAAGGGGCGCGAAAATTTTTTTGAAGGGTGCAGTATGCCTTTCGGTTCCTGCGACAATTAATTGTTTTTGTTTTACAGAAATGCTTGGATTGGCCGCTACCGGCCCGGTAGTGCTAACTTGACGGGGGTAGTTTTTAAGGGAAGGAGGGGCGCGACAAATTTTTTCAGGGTGGAAATCTCTTAAGCAGCCGTTGTGAGAATTTACTGGAAACTTTTAGTATTGGGGCGATTCTTGGAACTCGAGTTAGGCGAACTGAGGCTCAAATGCACTTAGGGGTAGTTTTTAAGTGGTAGAAGGGGCGCGACAAATGTTTTGAAGGGTGCAATATGCCTTTCGGTTCGTGCGACAATTAATTGGATACTTTTTGTTTTACGGAAATGCGTGAATTGGCCGCTACCGTGGTGGTAGTGCTAACTTGACGGGGGTAGTTTTTAAGGGAAGGAGAGGCGCGACAAATTTTTTCAGGGTAGAAATCTTCTAAGCAGCCCCTGTTATATCTTACTGGACACCTTTAGCGTTGGGGAAATTCTTGGAACTCGAATTTGGATAACTGAGGCTCAAATGCACTTAAGGGTAGTTTTTAAGGGGAAGGAGGGGCGCGACAAATTTTTTTCTTTTCCATTGAATTACGACAAAATCGCGACATTTAATGCACTATAGCGTTTGTCGAAATTTTAAAGTGGTAGTGCTAACTTGACAGACGTATAACATCTTGCAGTTTGAAATATTCCCGACAAGCTGTTGAATTGCGAGGTGTGAAGTATGTCGGAAAGGCGTGTGCATCGGCAAGCGACCTTATCCCAGCTTACCAGTTAGTGCGATCGAGGAACGCGATTATATGAGGATTTCGACACCGAACAACGTAACATTTGCTTTTGTAATAATTTGTTGCGCGTACTTAGTTTTGTTTTGATTTGCAATTTCCCGTATTTTTGATATAGTGATTTTGATAATGATACATTATTAGTTTTGCATCTTTCTTGAACCTACTGTCGCACCCTCAACGGCCGTTCGAGTTGCAGCGTTGCGTTGGTGAGTACGATTTTTTTTATATTTATTTTTTTTAGCTTAAGTGGTATCATGGGAATTAGTTGAACAGACATTCGAGTATATCTATTTTTCTCTATTGTTATCTAGGGACGCGGGAGCGTCCTGCACGCCAAAGAAAAACGGAGAAATTTGAACAAATCAAAAGTGAGAAGCGACTAAGACTATGTTTACACGACGGAACAAGTACGGGTTTTCGGACCTCTGTAGCTCGGACCCTGGTTGGTCCTGAGTGTTCAAATTCGGTAAGGGTTGTCATTCGCGCCGTCTTACGAAGTGTAGAAAATTTCAAGAAGATACGATGAAAAACACCGGAGATATAAGAGATTGAAAATCGAATTTTTTCAAAAATCTTGTTCTCGTTGTTCTTGTTGTTCATTGACAGGGCTACAGCCTTGCAGAGGGCATCTCGGGATTTGGTCTCTTTTCCCATTGATAGAGTTTGTCGTGAAGGTGTGCATAGGCTATCGTTTGCTCCGATCCGTGGAGTAGAAAAAAAGATACAGCGGAAAATGTGAAAAAATGCATATAGTTTCTCGCTTAAATCTTTTTATATGTTTTAAAGGAAGTATTTTGCAAAAGTCGGGGATAGGCCTGAAAAATGCCTAGAAAAGAATCGTATAGTTTTGTGCTTTGGCAGGACTGTTTCAAACAATCCCTTGTATATGCTCTCCAAAGTTTTCAGTTGTAGAGCGTCTGCAAGAGCGGCGACAAGGGGTCAAAGTTCCTGTTTTGGTTCGTTTCTTATACGAGTGCGTGCATATTACTATAATATTGGATGAACAAATGACATCCCGATGATCCTAAAGCTTTCAACAAACGGTAGCGGTTTATACAACACACACACACACCACACGAATTGAGAAGTTCTCCGTGGTGTACCGCGGCGGAAACTATTTCATACATTCTGACACGTACCGCTATACCGTTCTGCGCTGGTTTGGTGGAAGCTTAAATATGGCGCTGGGACACCAAATCGGTTTTGTCTAGACGGTGTATTCTGTTGTGTTCAAACCAGAGTTACGTGATGATGGCATGTTGAAAATCGATTTTTCAAGGAGTTCTGATGAGTTAATTTTAACAAAATTTGGCATGTAGATTTATTCTTGTAATTCCACCCGGTTTGATCCTGTTGTGGTAGGCAAAAAGGTACTGTTAGTTATATAGTGAATTTCTTAGCTATCCCTGATTCCTGGTCATGAAACCACTTTATTATTGTAAAAGCAATGCTAGTCAGGACTCAACAAGTTTTCGGGACCTTCGATGAGGGATAAAAGAATATTTTGACATGTACATGTCTTTCTCTATGGTATGATATACATTTTATGTCATAACTAACGAGCGTAACGTAATGCAACGTAGCAACGACGATGAAGATCAAAAAGCCAAAAGCAGTAGATAGGGGTATTTTAAAAGGGAGAATGATGGGACCTGGATATAAGGACAGTCTTGGGTCTGTAGTAACGGGACTTGTATCTTAACCGTTTGGCGTTAATAGGCGCAGTGTGGAACTTAGGAAATATGGATGTAATTTGAATCACATATTGAGTACACAGTGAGGATTAATGGTTACATTAAAAATTAAGATTTAAGATTAGGATGAGTGTGATAGAGATGAAGTAAAGATTTAGACTCAATTTATGGCTAAGGTTAAAGTCAAAATCAAGTTTAGGGTAAAGGATAGGGTTAAATTTATTGTTACGTCGCAGCTAACGTTATTATTAGGGTTAAATGTAAGGATAGGGTTAAGGTTGAGTCTGAGTTTGAGGTTTAGGTATAGGCCAGGGTTATGGTCAATTAGGGTTATCATTAAGTTTAATGTGATGTATAAAGATACCAAGGTTAGCGAGGTTACTGGGGCTACCAAGGCCATCGGGGTTACCAAGGTTACTAAGGGTTTGCAAGATCACCAAAGTTGTCAAGTGTACTATGGTTACTAAGATTACCAAGGCGAGCAAGGGGTTTATGATTCTTATAATTATTGTTCTCAAACAAATTCGTGACAATAGGGCAATGAATATCGTCTTATATTTATTTACGAATTTTGTAAATCGAAAACTGCAAAAAGATATGATATCTCACAAAAACAACTGTGTTGTAAAAGGTGTTCGCCAAAGAAAAAGTCATTAGCCGCAAAAAGGATTGATATAAATACAATCCCGCCAAAATACTCGCATCTTGTCTCAATGATGGTGGTGGAGCAAAATTTTTTCAACGCTATTTGGCGGTGAGCTTGAATAAGGTTAATAACAGAATAAAATCAATGTTAAGAAATTTATGAAAGATCTTTTATCGTATAGAAAACAAAAACGAGTTCCATACGAAGGAAAGCAAAATAAGATTCTAAAACGCATTTTTATTTTCTATAAGACTGGAAGCTTCAAAATTAAATCTGATCAAGAAAAGAACATAGCAGCAAATAGTACTCTCGTTCAGCTCCCCGCCAATAAGCATTTAAAAAAATTTTGCTCCACCACCATCATTGAGACAAGATGCGAGTATTTTGGCGGGATTGTATTTAAATCAATCCTTTTTGCGGCTGATGACTTTTTCTTTGGCGAACACCTTTTACAACACAGTTGTTTTTGTGAGATAAAGATCTACGCGACAACAAATAAACATGTTGTAATCATCAACTTGAATCTTTTCCTTCGCGAGCTCTTCCTTTTCAGAGTTTATATGTAGGCGCACCCGAGACGTTGATTTTTTTGTTGCTTTCTTTTAGGGAGTCTTCGAATATTGGCCCCGGAGATCTGACGGTTCGAGGTGGGAATTTGGCCAGAATCCGACCAGCTGGATTCGAATGTGCAGGACTTCATCGATGGTGATCCTCTACTTCTGTTATTTTTTCTTCCTACATTTCCCCCCTTTTTTTCAGCTAGCTTCTAGGCATACAACAACAAAAAATAGATGTAATGGACCGGGACACCGAACTGGCAAGACCCCACCCCACTTCCCGTAGCGAGCTGCCGACACTTGTATGCCGTGGCCAGATCCGATGTCGTTTATAAAATTGACCCATTTCAGCTGAAGTCTTCGTTACACACCCGCCATGAATATAATCTTTCCGGTACTTCTGCAAAGAGGCCAGAAGAGCTGATTCCATTCATGGTTAACATTTATAGAAGCAGCTTTGCTTTGGGATGGATCCCAGAGGGAAGTCTTCATTTCCAAAGTAAAAGGCCGGCGGACAACCCTACATCCTTGCTTATGAAATCCGCTGCCGTACCCAAAGAAATTTGCCAAACAACCGGTTAAATCAACGGAACCATGGCTTCATAATTTAATCAAATCGAAGAGGCCGTCTAATAAAGAAATGGCACTGTGTGCTTTTTTAGACATTGAGGGTGATTTTCGACAATTTGTCCTTTGATTCCACTGGTATTTGAACGGACCAAGGGGTCGATTATACTAATAATACTCTCGTCCGGAATGATTTTCACCAGTATAGGCAAGACTTCCCTCTTTCCTCAAGCCACTCGTGGCTGCCTCCAAGCTCAGGTACTATCTCCTTCCTGTGGTGCTTAGTAGTTGATGTATTGATTTGAAAACCTACATCAGCTACGTTCGCCGCCCAGGGATACGCGGCCGACTTGGTTAAAGAAAATTTTAGGAAGTCTTACCTGATGTTTTGCAATTCGCTTTGCAAATAGTACAATAATGGGTTACTTGTCCCTCAATGTACAACTCACAATCAGCAATGTGGAAAAGTGTCAAGTATTCGGAGGCCAAATTTATACTCTGAAACGGTCACCTCACCTGAATGTGGAAAAATTATGCCTGTAAAGTATGGGGAATCAAACCCTATATGTATACGTATAGTCCTCTGGCTATATAAGACAATTATTGTCAGACTTATTGTGGAATACGGGGCGGTTTTTGTAGTGGAAAAGAGCTCCCACAACGGACGGTTGGCCGTATCTAGACAACATTCAGTGGCTGGCATGTCTAGCCGTCTTTAGGCTTTTTTAGATTCCTGGGCACTAGGTCATCGAAAGCAACGAGCTGGTAGACGAACTGGCTAGAAGAGCGTCTTCAGCCTATCCATGAACCAGAACAATACTGTGAGATTCCACTTTGAACATGAAAAAAGGGATAAGTGAGAAGGAAAGAGGAAAAGCTACCTCTTACTGGAATACACTTCCCGGACTTCGGCAGCCCAAGTGTTTCATTGTCTAATACTCAACTAAACGCACCCTAAGTATATAATGAGCAGTAAAAGGCTCAAAATAAATTGCGAGCTACTCACGGGGTACAGCATTACAAGACTCGTATTTGGAACGAATGTAAAAAAAAATGGTAATCAACTAACATTGGTAATTAAATTAAACTTAACTGTACTCGTAAACGTAATTATATGAGTATTAAGATACATGCATCCTGCCTGTATGACAAAAATAATGTTAAAGTACTTGTTTCACAAAACAGGTCAAATATTAAATCAACATTAATTGTATGCACAACATTGAACCACCCCTATCCCTACGTGAACTAACATCAAAAATGAATATAAATCTACTATGCTAACTACAGAGTGCAGACTCAGTATTATGTTATTTACCTTTTTCCAAAGAGGACACACATAAAAAAGTTAGTTATTATGTTTGGTTGAAAATATTTCAACAATGTTCATTTGCTTTGATTAACACCCCCTCGTGAGCGCTTACCTCGCACATGTATATAAAGCGAGCGAGTGCAGCGAAAAGTGCATTCGCTCAAAATTTATATGTTTTCATTAGGGTTCCGGAACAGCAATTTACCCGGCACACGGCAAACTTTATTTAAATGCAAAAGTTTCCAATGTTGTAGAGTTTTGGTGCAGAAGGTTGGTGTGATAATTTCAAGTGCCTAACATTCTCTCTCGTTGTGTGGCGTACAGATCGTTAGAGCACTACCGTACCATTGCGGCGTATTAACCCCTATAACAACACCACACACACACACATGCATATAAAACTGACAATTTGTATAGGGAGGCAATAAGAAGAAAGAAAATCTAGAACCCTAGGGCAAAAATGTTGGCCTTTTTCCAATTTCTGCATGAACGAACAAACTGGAAGAGTTCAAAATTTCCACATGAAACATACCTTACGGTTACCAGACCGGCAGCTGTTTTGCGTCCGTATTCGTTGGTCAATGAACATTCATAGCGTCCGCCATCTGCAACTGTTACATTTTGAATGTAAAGACTGCCAGTTGTACCGATACGTATACGTCCTCCTGATGTTATGGTTTTGCCATCCTTTCGCCATTTTACCTGGAAAAGACACATAAAATCGAGAGCTGAAACATTAAACTTTCATCGAAAATAATGAGAATTGTTTCTAATCATGTGCCTTCGCAAGCACATGAGTTTGAATTTGATAATAATTATAATTATGCTGCAGTATGCTTTGTCTATCTCTGTTCGTAATTTCATCAGTGTTTGTGGCAAATTCGCTGGTCATATTGCATTTACTGTACATATTCTACGGACTCAAATGAACCGGCACATTTAAACAAATCACTTTTTGAATAATGCGATTTGTGAATACTGCAAAGAGGATTAAAAATGGAAAACGTTTATCGAAACGGAAATGCCGTATTACTTTGATGCCTAAGTTTATCAAAACTATGATACAGTCAAAGAGAATTCAATACATATACAGGGTGTCCTGCGACTGGTTAGCCATAGACCAATGGTAAGACTCTACAGGATGTTTTAGGATACCGTTAAGGAGTGTGATTCTTGTCAAAAAAACACGACACGACTTTAGCCAAATCAATGTTTTTCATATTCTTCTGAAAGTACACAAAATTTCCAATAAAAGGACATATCAAACGTTTCGAACTGTTTCATATCTTCCGAGATACGACGTTTTGAATTTTGCAGAAATGTCAATTTCAACTTTTAATGTCAAAATTAAACCCGAATTTCGTAACGGTAGTGGCAAATTTGCAAAGTTGACAAAAGTTGGCGTAGTATCTTTCGAACGACATATAAGAATAAAGCACAGAGTCATCCAGTTTCTGAATAATACGTATAAATGAAAAAAAAACATAGTCTGCAAATGTACCAAACCGACTTCAATCTTGAAAGGGAAGTAAAATTTTTACATAAAGCATAGACTTGGTTGTTATGCATTATGGAAAAATACTTTTCGTTACTGTTGTCGATGCTACTTTACTAATTATAACGGTAAGTATAAACAAATTTGTTAAACTGCACCCATATCATCTAATGGAAGTGCAAGATTTACTTCCTGCAGATTATCAGAGAAGAATTAACTTTTCTAGGTGGTTTTTACAGCAAAAAGCAGCCGACCGCCATTTCCCGAATAAAATTCTTTGGACGGACGAGGCCACTTTTACTCGAAGTGGTGTTTTCAACAGCCGAAATAGTCACATTTGGAGTTCTGACAACCCCCATGCTGATTGGTCCGAATTTTCTCAGGCATCGGTTGAATTCTGCTGCGTTTCTCCAAATTTTAGAGGACCAAATAGTATATTTGCCCCCCAAATATATATAGGGGGCAAAAGACTTCTCCATGTGTCCTCCGCGCGGGCGCCCCCTGGTAACGGTAGTGGGTAAAACCTCTAACGGCTAAGTCGAATCATCTGATGCGACATTTGGAAGAAGCACCGCTGCACCTGAGTCTGTATTTACATCTGCAGCGTCTCAGGTTACTTAACGTGATAGGTGACAGAAAACTTCTAACTCAACCACTAAAGCAGCATCTTCGAGGCATGCCCATGATGGCCTTTGCTCAACGATTAACCCCTATCATGGTTTAGCGATGTGCCGACAACTCATCCTAAGAAAAACTTCAAGTCAAGAAACCTGAAACAAAAGCCTCGGATTGGACGGATACAAAACAACGACGACCCCGCAAACGAACAACTGATTACTCTTTCGGATCCTGGAATGTACGCTCCCTGAATAGACCGAGGGGGCTTAAGGGCCCTCCTGGATCAGGTAGAACAATACAAGCTGAGCAAATGGCTCAAAAGCGAGATTAACGACCTCAATTCGCACACTATTTTTACGAGTGGTAAAGAGGAGGGCAACAAGGAGTTTGGAGTAGCTTTCATCGTGAATAAGCAGCTCAAGGACCACGTTATCGGCTTCAAACCCATCAACGAGCGGCTATGTGCGATCCGCATTAAGACCCGTTTCGCTAATTTCTGGCTCATTAATGCGCATGCCCCTACAGAAGTAAAAGAAGACGCGATTAAGGACGAGTTCTACAACGACCTAGAAACACTCTTCGACTTACTTCCATCAAACGACGTCAAGCTGCTGCTAGGAGACTTTAACGCCAAAGTCGGAAACGAAAGCTAGCATAGGGGAACTACTGGAGGTCATAGCCTCCACAACGAAAACAACAACAACGGTCAGCGAATTATCGACTTCGCGAGCGGCAGCAACTTGGTCATAAGCTCTACATGCTTCCCTCATCGACGAATCCATAAGCAGACCTGGAAGTCTCCAGATGAATACACCGTGAACCAGATCGACCACGTACTGATCAGCAAGAGATGGGCTTCTAATGTCCTAGATGTTCGATCCTATCGAGGAGCCAACTGCGACACCGATCACTATTTGGTGAAGACGACCTACAGGTGCAGAATCTCTTCGGTGCACCTAACGAGAATCAACCCTGCCAAGATCTTCGAGGTTGACAATTTGATTGATGATGCCACGGCGGCTGCGTATACTACAGCAGTTGAGAAAAACCTGTCGCCCATGCTTGATAACATCAATAATCTAGGCATCCTTGAGTTCTGGGAGGAGCTCAAAGACAGCATCAAGGGGGTCGCAGAAGAGGTTGTGGGCTATAAAGGCCGGCGCAGACTGGTTCGACTACGAATGCAGGGCCTCGTATGAGGCGAAAATGAAGCCTATCGCCAATACACACAACGCGCATCCCGAGCCAAGAAAGAAAGATACAACGAACTTCGGCGAGTATCTAATAGGTTAATTAGACGTAAGAAACGTAAACATTTTGACGAGCAGTTGCAGCAAGTAAACCAAAGATTAGCCAGTAAGAACATTAGACAGGCGTACAAACTTATAAGTAATATCAAGAATGGATATCAACCCAGGACAAGCCTATGTAAGGACAAGGATGGTAACATCATCAGCGACATCGAAAGCGTCAACAAACGATGGGCCTCGCATTTTGAAGAGCTCCTCAATGCATCATCAACATCCCCCGCGGAGCCAGCTCTTGAGCAGTTAGCCGAACCAGGCCCTCCCGTTCTACCCCCAACAGTAGAGGAGGTGATCATGGGGATAAGGCGGCTTCAGACCTGGTCGCTCAACGACCGATCAGCTTTTCACAGTGAAGCTACTACTCCAAAAGTACTGGGAATATAACATCTACGTATACCAAATCTTTGTCGACTTCAAGCAGGCATACGACAGTATCGATCGAAGTGTACTGTACAACATTATGCTGAATTTTGGTACACCGGCAAAGTTAGCGCGACTCACAAGGATGACGATGACTAATACCGTCTCGCAGGTCAAAGTGCAGAGCCGACTCACTGACCTATTTGAAACTCGTACTGGACTCAAGCAGGGCGACGGGCTGGCGCCGAAGCTCTTCAACCTGGCTTTCTCTCTCTCTCTCTCTCGATTACCGTAACTCCTAGGGGAGCATGGTGCGTTGATGACCACCGTGTGTAGTCATCAACGTTACAAAGACAATTGAATTCGGAGTGTGATAAGGTTGTCAGCCATACCACTTCCTAGTCGCATTGTTAGTTTATTATTCTACGATAAGAATATTTCTTATCATTTTCTTCTGAATAATAAACTTGCGACGAGTCGTGCCGAGTGTGGAAACTCGTTTCTCTATGAGTGTTTATTTCACAGAGTGGCGACCGAACGATCACGGCCACAGAGCACGACAACCTGACTTTGGAGTAAGTAATTCGAGCCATGAATATGGACAGCAGCGGAACGCTACTCATCAAGTCGACTCAATTAGTAGCGTACGCCGACGATATCAACATCATGTCTCGAAGGTTGGGTGATGCAGAAAGCCTTCTGCATAACCTCAATAACGCCGCAAAGGAAGTTGGACAACATTGCAACGAAAGCAAAACAAAGGCCATGATGCAATCGAAAACAAGGACGTCAGCAAATTCAAGCATCACAGTGGGGGACGAGTATGTAGACAACTTCAACTATCTGGGTTGTACATAACTTATAAAAGGACGCCAACGAAACCGACGAAATTAAGCGACGGATACAACTAGCCAATAAGACATATTTCTCGGTCCTCCCTATAATTAGTTCGAAACTTGCGTACAGGAACAAAAAGCTCCGCGTGTACAAAACGATCATCCGACCCGTGCTATGTTATGGCTGCGAAACATGGACCCTTACCCAAGCCTCCGAAATTTTGCTAGACCTATTCGAACGAAAGGTCCTTCGGCGAATTTTCGGGGCCGTTCGCGAGCGAGACCAATGGCGTATTCGGTACAACCATGAGTTGTATCAATTGTACGATGAGCTGGAAGTATCGAAAATCGTGAAGCTTCATCGTCTGCAATGGGCGGGGCATGTACAACGGATGGACGATAATCGCATGCCAAAGAAAGTGATGAACGCACAACGAATTGACGGAGCTAGGTTGCGTGGACGATCGAGAGCTCGCTGGGAGAACTCCGTAGGTGAAGACGCCCACCAGCTGCTGGGCTTTCGAAACTGGAGGACAAGGTCACGTAACCGCGACAATTGGAGGTCAACGATTCAGGCGGCCAAGGCCCGACGTCGGGCTATCGTGCCACATTGATGATGATGATGATAAATAGTATTTTCGATTTTGGACAATTTACCTATTTATAAAAAGAAAAACGAAACAGTATCCTTTAATTTACCTATTGCCCAACAGATCAATATCTGGTGGCAGATGGATGGTTGCGCAGCCCACAATGGGAGGGTAATTAAGGACTTTTTAAATACAGAATTTGGAGGAAAATGGATAGGAAGATTCGGACCAGTCGCATGGCCACCAAGGAGTCCAGACTTAACACCTCTAGATTTTTATGTATGGGGAAAAATCAAAAGCGAAGTTTACACCCAACCGATTTTGTCTCGAGAGCAACTAATGGAACAAATTCAAACGGCGTGTAATAATTTGAGAATGAATCACCAACAAATCCTTGCAGCAGTTACATCAACGTCTAAAAGATGCCAATTATGCGTCCGGCACGATGGAACTCATTTTGAACAATATCTGTAGGGTAAATTTGATGAATAACCACACCATTAATATTTTTAAGCCGAATTGATTAGTTCAAAATTACTCGTAATATTGTATGGAATTGATTTATTGTATTTCATTTTTTTTAATTTATAAAAAGATAATTTTGTTCACTTTTGCTTACTATAATAATAAAACGTAATAACTATTAAAACCACTTTGTTCATGTGGGAGAGTGTCAATTTCATTCCCACGTGAAAGCAAGATTTTTTCCACTTACGGACTATGTTTTTTTTTACATTTTTACATTTTACATATTATTAAGAAACCGGATTACTCTGTGCTTTATTCTTATATGCCGTTCGAAAGCTAAGATATTAGGCCAACTTTTGTCAACTTTGCAGATTTGCCGCTACAATGTACCGTTACGAAATTCGGGTGTACTCTAAACTACACATGCACTTTATGACATCAAAAATAACAGGCGCGACAATCCAACATTATACTAAGGCCGCAGGATGTGTTAGTGACATCCTATTTCCAAGATCTTATCTGCTTTTTGTTGAGGTAATAAGATCAGCATTACGCTCAGCAGTGTTATTTATCCCCATAAATGGGTACTCGTTTAACATCAGAGTGAGATCATAGTCCGTCACAAGCTCGTGAGTTCGAAAAACACCGTGATCCACGGTGAGATTCGAACTCATGAACCTGTGCACCGAAGATGCGCGCACTAACCGCTAGACTAACCCTCATGGGGGCCTGCCTCTTTTTGCCGGATAGGGGAAATGCTGCCAATCGGTTCCCCTTGGCTGCTATCTCGACACCCCATGCTAACAGATATAGGACCTCTGCTCCGGTGGCAGTTCATTTTCAATTCCGCCACTGCTGCAGTGTGGGCGCCTTGCACATCCACGTAGGACTGATCGCCTAACTATTCGGGTAGAGCGGGATAGTCATTTCCCGAAGGTCCCACTGGAATCGAGGTTACACATTTTCCGCCTCTATACAGAGCCGGATTAACCATAAGGCAAAGTAGGCAACTGCCTATGGGCCCACAGCCGCTGGAGGCCCTCACCCGTCTATGTTGCATGTAAATCACTCAATCACTCAATTTATTGGAGTGAGAGCTGCGGAAAGCTGCGTTGGAGCAATTTCCGGCATGAAGAGAAATAATTGATTCCACAGTTTTAAGAACAATAGAAAATGCGGCTCTTTTTGTTGCACGCTTTATTTAATATGCGATGGTAATTTTCACGAGTTGAATGTGAAAAATTCCACGATTACCGTATCAAGTTGAGCATAATAGCCCGGCCCGGATGAAGTGCTACAATGCGTTGTTGCGGCGAGTCTAATACACAAATGATATGCATGAAGTTACCTATGTACCTCCATAAATTCTCTCCCATTTTAACTTCCACTTGCTAACACCTCACCTCACTCATACATATTAAAGTAAATTTACATACCTGTGGTGCCGGATCTCCTTCTCCTTTGCATGGAATCTCGATTGTAGTATCCGGAAGTACATCCATGTTATAAGGTTCGACAACCATTCGTGGTGGTCCTTGCGAGCTTTCCACCACTATCTCGGCAACGGATTCAACGGCACCATTTTCATTTTCAGCCACGCAAACATATTTCCCTGAAAGAATGATCATAGAAAGAAAAAAGTTTCTTATGATTACACTCGGAACTTTTTTGTTCATAAAGTATTATTATATTTTACTGCAAGACAAAGAAAAAACGCCTACGACTGCGTCTCACATTATCTCCGGGACTCTATAAGAAAATTATAATAAAACCATTATAGTAGTATTCTGTTTTGTTGAAAATCTCATCCGTTTATAGTCATTCTTAGTATCCTTTTCACGGACAGACGGTATTCTGTAAATGCGAACCTGCATACAAGCATACATTATGGGATGGCGCATTACTTGTGTATGGATAGATTGTGATTTTCAGTTCTCTTCTCTTTGAGAGAAAAGATATATAAAAGGGATGAAATGCAAATGTGTGTGCATGTAATTTTGATGAAAGGACAATGGAATCTTGTAAACTGATCGTTTGCATATGTTACCTGAGAATGTTGAGAAGAAGAACATCAGGGAGCCTTCTCAATGTGAGAGATTGACGACGAAACGATATGAGTTTCAAAATGTATAGACAGAGAAGACGATACAGCAATTTATTGAGATTACATAAAACAATTTGAACCTTTCTGTATAACGAGTGATGAGAAAATGTACCATCAACATTTTTTTGTAAAGGTAAATTTCAATCAGTTTGTTTTCATGGACAAATGTTTTATCATAGTTGAAGAGACTCGAAGTCGTTAATGTTTTTGTTGAGTTATCATTCGGTGGTGAGATGTTCTCGTAGTAGATTTTAACATATTACGTAAGTAGTAAGCAAACGTGATTCCAGTAGTCCTCAGTAGCCCAAACATCGTTGCCTTGCAAGCTGCGCTTACAAAATGGTGTGACATTCTGGAGGAGCATATAACAAAGACTGAGTTCTTATGCTGCCAATTCTCAGACCCAAATGCACCGATACCAGAAATGTACGTCAAAGGAGAGCAGCTTAAGTCTTGTACCAAGTTCAAGTACCTTGGCTCGATGGTGAACAGCGGAGCTACATGCGATGATGACATCAAACATCGCACAAAGGTTGGGTGGATGAGATGGCGAGAAAACTCTGGAGTTTTCTGCGATAAGAAAATGCCACTGAAGCTAAAGGGCAAGTTGTACAAAACGGTTGTACGTCCCGCACTCATGTATGGATCAGAATGCTGGACCATGTATGAAGGTTACGCGAAAGAAATGACAGCGACTGAAATGAAAATGTTACGCATGTCAGTTGGTGTAACCAAAAGGGACCACATCAAGAGTAGCTACATCCGAGGCAGCTTGTCCATAGACCAACCAATCACCGAAAAGCTCGAAGACCGACGAATGGATTGGTATTGCCATGTTCAAAGGCGGCCGCCTGAGAACCCCGCAAAGAGAGCGATATCAATGGAAGTTCCACTTGATGGACCCAAGGCCAGAGGCAGACCAAAGAACACCTGGATGTGTCAAATGAAAAAGCAACAACAACGCATTGGTCTCGGCGATGACACGATCCAAGATAGAGCTGCCTGTAGAAATATGCTGAGAAATTATCGCCAAAACGGGCGATGTGCCTACACCGCAGGTCGAGCAACGCGGAACCATGGAGCGGTATAAAGAAGGAGGCAAGGAAGAAGAAGAAACGTGATTCCAGCGGGAAATGTAAAAGGCTGAACGACAATCGACACTATCAAAACTATTTGCTTTGTGCCCATCTCTCATTAGTAATTCTGATTAGAAGTTTCCTAACTGCTGTTGTACTAGACGGCGTAGAATCTCCTGTTCATGGAATTATCGCTGAATCAGAATACCGAGTAGTGTTGTCTGATTTCTAATAGGCTATATGCTCCAGCTGCTTCCTTATCACCCCGCAGGGGGGTCGGTGTCCTTGTGACACTCAGTCAAGGAAGGCTGTTTGTAGTGGGACAAAGATCTTTGGTGAGTTGTGACACCACGGACCTAACAGCGCAAGGGGGCCCCTGGTACAGTTGATACGCCATGGCGAGGATCTGTACAAAGACCATTCGGGCGGTAACGGTCCCGTGCTCCTGAGTTTTGTACGGGTGGCTCTTGGCGTGCCTACCTCCCCCCATAGTTTGCGGGAGGGAAGCACTAAAGGCAAAGCACGATTGTGATGTCCTCTGGTGGGGGAGTGCATCTTATGGAAATCGTGTGAGTTTCGGGGTTGACGGCTTCGCATAACCCGAGTCCTGAAGGGGCTAGTTAGGGAGAACGGCCTTGGTGGAAAATGCCTATATCTAACTAGTTTGTGGATTGATGACCACACTGCCCGAGTCGCATTGCTGACTAGTAAACTGAAGGGGCCACCTGGATGTGAAAAGCAGCGCTACGTGTCTACACAGGCTCGTAGTCACAGGTCCAACGAGCCTGGCATGTGCATGTCCAAATTCGACGTAAGGCTTAACCAATAGGGGGCCGAAGGAGGATCACACCTGCTATAGAGAAGTCTTTAGCGAATAGTGAACTACGGGGATGGGTGTGCCCAGGGGACCATGGTCCTTGCCCATCAAGGTGTTGGACTCGTAGTGGCTGGAGGTTGTTACCCAAGTCATCCAGCTAGTGATGCAACCCCGGGGTTGGGTTCCTGATGGTGTGTGCATGCGCCGGATGGAGAAATCCCCGTCTGACAACAACACCTTGTCAGTAAAAAGCCGAAGGTCCAAACATTTAGCGGGACCGGGAGACAAAGGCCGAAAGGCTAGATGCTCCCCTGACGGTATACCTCGTAGATGGTTTGCTTGCTTCCTTATCATAAATATCTCAAGTTCTTCTATACCCTCAACATCCTTGGTACGAACTGATCATATATTTGATATGGCGAAAAATGCCTTAAAATATCTTTGGTTCTTAAGTAGATGTAAACAATATTAGCCGTGTTTTTTCAACATGGAGACAGGTTTGCTGATCCAGGCGCGCAAAAAAACCAACCATCAAGGGTAGCATCCAGGGTAAATTTCAAATTGTCATGTAGGCATTGCAATTTATTTCAAAATATTGCTCATTTATATTAAAGCCCCGTTTTCACTTTATAAACGCAAAAGTTTAAGGCCCGTATTTATGAACATTCCTTAACTCAAGGAGACCTTCAGCCAAGGATGCCGAAATTCAATAAATTAAATGTCATTTCCCATACTTTTTCATATAGAAATCATTTATATTCAGGAGTCAATGCATCTTTGATTTAAGGCGAATTTCAGGTGGAGGCTTAATGATATGACTAAAAATATGACTATAAATATGACTTTCTCATGGAGCCCTATGATTTCTATGAAAAAGTATGAAAAATGACATTTAATTTATTGATAATAAATACGGGCATAAATGCTATTTTTTCAATGAAAACATATTTTTATGCGTGAAACATAACTTGTTCCGAATAAGAATTTGGCAAACGACATTTTTAACATAAATTTACAAATAAAAACTATTTTCTTTGCACACACTTGTATGCAACATGTAAACTATACCTTAAAAGCATTTCATTTTGAAATTCAATTTTAGCTAGTCATTGGAAAACGTAGTGAAATTGATTGAGATTGCATACATTTTGGCGAATTTTGAAAAGCACATTAAAACTGAATAGCATGCTATTCGGGTTTGAATTGCTAACCTGAATAAGACTACGGGTTAGCATTTGTATGAATATTACCCCTATAGTGTAGGTTAGCTGTTGAAAAAACAAGGTATAGTTTACATGGACACACAAGTTTGTGCAAATTCGTTTGTAAATTCATGTTAAAAATGTTGTTCATCGAACTCTTATTCTAACAAAATTATGATTTATACATAAAAAATATGTTTTCATTAAAAAAAAATACATTTGAACTTTTGCGTTTGTAAAGTGAAAACGGGGCTTTAATATTTAGGAGCAATGTTTTGAAATTAATGGCAATGCCTACGTGACCATTTGAAATTTAACCTGGATGCTACCCTCGACAGTTCATTTGCGCGTCTGGGTCAGCTGCCATCGAAATGTCTCCAATGACCTAATGAAATATCTACGATAGTAATGTAATCGACCAGTCTTCGGTTGCAATTGTCTCCGATACACAATAGAATCGAAAAGTATTGGATCACATATCGATGACTTTCATCTAATTGGCTCTGATTTAGATTGAAATCTAATTTTCTTCGATTATATATCGATTATTGTCAGTGATTTGCATCCCACTACTATTTGAAATAAAAAAATAACAGTCGCGACAATCCAGCATTGGACTAAGGCCGCAGGATGTGTAAGTGACATCCAATTTCCAAGATCTTATCTGCTTTTGTTGTTGAGGTAATGAGATCAGCTTCACGCTCAGTAGTGTTATTTATCCTCATAAATGGGTACTCGTTTAACATCTGAGCGAGATCATAGTTCGTCACAAGCTCGTGAGTACGAAAAACACCATGATCCACGGTGAGATTCGAACTCATGACATTCAATATCTCGAGTGCGCATCTTGAACAATTAATTGTTTAATTAATCTTTTTTCCGACTGTTATTAACGAGTTTAAAAAAATTAATTAATTAAATTATAATTATCGATTAATTGAAAAAAGTCGTTTTTGTGATTTTTTTTTGGGACAAAATCAAATACTTGGAAGTATAAAATATAATTCAATTTAAAGAGCGAAACATAATTTTATAATCCCGTTAGTTGTCCTTACTCTTCTTCCACTAAAATAAAAATAAGATGCATTCTGTGGGGAATTCTTCGAAACGGTGCACAAAGTAACGGAAGGGAACGAACCCATTCTGATTCGACCTGTACACCAATTTTCAAATTTGTATGAAAGTGTTGCTGTTACTTTCTTCTTCTTTATGGCACGATAGCCCGAAATCGGGACTTGGCCGCATGGATTGAAAACCTCCAATTGTCGCGGTCACGCGACCTTGTCCTCCAGTTCCGAAAGCCTAGCATCTGGTGGGCGTCCTCACATACAGAATGCTCCCATCGAGCTCTCGGTCGTCCAAGCAATCTGGCTCCGTCCACTCGTTGCGCGTTCATCACCTTTTTGGGCATGCGATCGTCGTTCATCCTTTGTACATGTCCCGCCCATTACAGTCGCTGCAATTTCACAGTTTTCGACACGTGTAGCAAATCATACAGCTGATACAACTCAAGGTTGTACCGGATGCCCCGTTCACCTCGTTCACGAACGGCCCCGAAGATTCTTCGGAGAACCTTTCGCTCGAGTGTGTCCAAGAGGTATTCAGACTTTTGGGTTAGGGTCCATGCCTCGCAACCATAGCATAGCACAGGTCGGATTATGGTTTTATACACGTGAAGCTTCGTGTTCCTGTGCACCAGCTTCGAATTCATAATTGGGAGGACCGAAAAATAACACTTATTAGCTAGTTGTATCCGTCGCTTTATCTCATCTGTTTCGTTGGCGTTATTTGACAAATTGCAACCCAGGTAAGTGAAGTTATCTACCCTATATTGAGGTCCCCCACTGTGATGCTTGAAGTTACTGGCGTTCTAGTTTTTGATTGCATCATGACCTTGGTTTTAGATTCGTTGATATGTAGTAACTTCTTTGGGGGCGTTATTGAGATTATGCAGAAGGCTTTCTGCATCACCCAATCTTCGAGACATGATGTTGATGTCGTCGGCGTACGCTACTAGTTGAGTCGATTTGATAAGTAGCGTTCCGCTGCTGTCCAAATTCATGGCTCGAATTACATACTCCAGAGCCAGGTTGAAGAGCGTCGGCGCCAGCCCGTCGCCTTGCTTGAGTCCAGTACGAGTTTCAAATAGGTCAGTGAGTCTGTTCTGAGCTCTGACCTGCGAGACGTTATTAGTCATCGTCATCCTTATGAGTCGCACTAGCTTAGCCGGTATTCCAAAATGCAGCAAAATGTTGTACAGTACGCTTCGATCAATACTGTCGTATGCCTGCTTGAAGTCGACAAATATTTGGTATACGTCGATGTTGTATTCCCAGCACTTCTGGAGTAAAAGCGTCACTGTAAAAAGCTGATCTGTCGTCGAACGACCAGGTCTAAAGCTGCCTTGGTACTCGCCAATGATTTCTTATGTGTACGGATTTATTATATTTTCTAGAATCTTAGATAAAATCTTGTAAGTCGTACAAACTAATGAGATGCCTCTGTAGTTCTCACATTTCAACTTATCCCCTTTTTTGTGGATTGGGCAAGTTATACTTTTACGCCAATCTTCCGGGATTATTTCGTCGTTCCATACTTTAACGATAAGGGTGTGTATAGCCTGAACAAGGCTCTCCCCACCATGCTCCAGGAGTTCAGCTGGAAACTCGTCAGCGCTCGGGGCTTTATTATGTTTTAGTGCTTGCATGGCGATATCAACTTCTTCTACTGTTGGGGGTTGAACGGGAGGGCCTGTTTCAGCCATCAGCTCCAGAACTTCTTGTGTGGGGTTGTTTGGTTGAGCATTGAGGAGCTCTTTAAAATGTGAGGCCCAGGGTTTATCAACGCTATCGGTGTCGCTAATGATATTGCCATCCTTATCCTTAGAGAGGCTGGTCCTGGGTTGGTATCCACTTTTAATTGAATTAATTAGCTTGTACGCTTGTCTACTGTTCCTACTAGCTAGTCTTTGGTTTATTTGCATCAACTGCTCGTCAAGATGCTTACGTTTCTTAATTAACCTATTCGAAAATCGTTGAAGCTCGTCATATTTGTTTTTTTTTTTTTGCTCTAGTTGCGCGTTCGGTCCAATCGCGATATGCTTCGTTTTTCGCATCTACCGAATTTTGACATTCCTCGTGAAACCAATCATTTCGGGCTCTCCGGGCTTTGTAGCCCACAACCTCCTCTGCGACCCCTTTGATGGTGCCTTTGAGTGTATCCCAGATATCAAGGGCGCCTTCGTTGCTGATGTTATTTAGCAAGGGCGTCAGCTTCTCCTCCTCCTCCGTGGCATCATCCGACAATTTGTCAACCGCAAAAAATTTTTGTCGGGTTCACCGAAGAAATTCTGCACCTATAAGTCCCCTTCACCATATAGTGGTCAGAATCAATCTGTTGCTCCACGATAGGATCGAAAATCCATGATGCTCGATGCCCATCTCTTACAGACGAGGACGTGGTCAATTTGGTTGACGGTATGTTGATCTAGAGATCTCCAGGTCTGCCTGTGAATGCGACGATGCGGAGAACATGTAGAAATAATGACCATATTTCTGCTGGTCGCGAAGTCAATTAGTCGTTGGCCATTGTCGTTACAGTCTTCATGGGGTTGTACCCTCCAGTATGTCAACTTTCGTTTCCGACTTTGGAGTTAAAATCCCCCAGCAGCAATGTGACATCGTCTGATTGAAGTGAATCAAAGAGATTTTCTAGGCGGTGATAGAACTCCTCTTTAACCGCGTCTTCACTGACTTCGGTGGGGGCATGCGCGGTTATGAGCCAGAGATTGAAGAATCGGGTTTTAATGCGAGTCGCACACAGCCGCTCGTTTATGGGTTTGAAGTCGATAACATGCGTCTTAAGTTGATTGTTTACAATGAACGCCACTCGAAACTCCCTATGTCCCGAGGGTTTTCCACTTGTGAAAATTGTGTACCAATTTTGGTCATCAATCTCGCCACTAAGCCATTTTCTTTCCTGCAGGCCAACTATGCTCAGCTTATATTTTTCGACCTGATCCAAGAGGGCCTGGACCCTGGCCTATTCAGGGAGCGTACATTCCAGGTTCCGAAAGAGTAATCAGTTGTTCGTTTGCGAAGTCGTCGTTGGGTTGTATCCGTTCAATCCGAGGCTTTCATTCCAGGTTTATTGACGTAGAATTTTTTCGAAGGATGGGTTGTCGGCCCATCGCTTAACCATGAAAGTAAAACGAAAGAGGTCCATCGTGGAGAGGCCTCGGAGGTGCTGCTTCGGTGATTGACTATTTGGTTTTTTGTCACCCTATTACATTTAGTAACCTGAGACGCTAAAGTTGTTAATACAGCACTCAGGCGCAGCGGTTACTCGGATAATGCGGGAAAGTAACGCCCCGTAGAGAAACAGGAATTGGCCGGAGCCGCTCACCCTATGAAGCTCCTCCTGCATAGCTAAGGGTCTGCAATTATGCCACAACTGAAACGGATATAGGAATCGGCCGGAGTCTTTCAACCTTTATCCTCCCCCTTACGGGAGTTACTTTAAGTACATATTTTTTTCTACTGTAGAAATACAAATAAGAAAAAAAGTATGAGTGAAAAAAACTAAACCATTGGCCGAAAGGAGAAATTTAAGAAGAATATCTAAACGTTTGAAAGAAGATGGTAATAATGTGCCTACTGCATAATAAAATAGGAAAAAATATTAAAATAATATATAGGCGGTCATCGTTTCTTTTCATAGGAACTGGTACTATTCCCTTAATAAATTGTTGCAATCGATACTAGATTTACTTATGTACTCGATTATTCATCGGCTACAGAAACTATTCATTTATAGATTATAGTAATCAATTCTAAAATAGTTTAACCAATGCCATCGATTCTATATTGAAACACAGTCATCGTTTTTGCATAACCTTCCTCATAGACCGCAGTAGTCGATCAATGATAGTCTTCGGAATAAGATCGATTCTCGGTTCTCACTTTCGGTTTCGAAAAAAGGGCCAAATGTCTCTATAGTTTAATCGATAAGGCCATCGATTCCTTAGTAGACGGTCTTCGATTTATTATCGATTAATCGTCGATTTTGTTCTAATTGGGAAAGAACAAAAAAGCTATAAAAATTTCACGTCCCGAATCTTACGAAGGTCCACACAGTTTGCATGGAAATCGTTGTTATTGTTGTACCTCTCTAGTCAAATTTGTTTGGCTTTTTATTGCTATGACCGCTTATAACGGCGACAGGACGCTATAAACGGTATGATCGTATATAACGACGGTGGTCGTTATAAACAATATGAGCGGATATAACGACGTAAAATAGTCGGTCCCTTCAATGCCGTTATAAGCGATATCTACTGTACTTCCAGGTCTTGCTGATCCTCCGCGTGCCCAACAGCATACATTCGAAGTCTGGTTCAACCGAACTGACAAATTCTCTGATTCATTTATATCGCGTTCAATAAAAATGTGGAACAAACTACCTTCTTCCTGTTTTCATGTTAATTATTAGGCCAGTCAATAAACCGAAATATAAGGCGTTAGGTCGCAAAAAATAGCTCGGCTCTGGTTTTCTGGGATATTGCTAGGATAGATACCAGTAGTGCACCAACAAGTTTGCAACTTCGAAAAACCTGTGCTAATCCCGTGACCCTCAAAAAACCTCGACATTTTCGGACTTTCTTTCTTATTTTGGTTTGTAATTTTTAAATGGTGCATTCTACAAGAAAGCTGTCCACTGCACTTTTAAGGCTAACAACATCTTCTTTAATTTGAGTGCAACCCCAGCTTTGTACATACAAAGGATCCCAAGACACAGCATTTTAAAAGATGTTTTTTTTTTTGTAAAAAAAAGTCCGAAATTGTAATACGTCGTACTCTATGACGTGTTCCGGTTCCATCTGTTCCTGGATGCCTTGAGGCATCCGGGAACACAGTTGGATGAATTTTGGTTAAGATTCAAAAAGAAAAAAAGTTTTTCTATAAGAACGTATTATTTAGGGGTTGGTTTGTATGACAGCCCTATGACGTAATGTTCCGATTCCATCCATTCCTAGATTGTTTTGAGGCTTTACTAGGAACACATTTGGGTGAGGATTGCATACGATTGGTTCATAAAGAAAAAAGTTTTTCTTAGAACAACCTAATTTCCAGGGGTTGGTTTGTGTGGAAGCCCTATGACGTAGTGTTTCGATTTCATCCGTTCCTAGATATGTTATGAGGCTTAACCAGTAACACACTTTAGTGAAGTTTGGTTAATATTGGTAGATAAACAAAAAAAAATTCTTAGAAAAACCTAATTTTCAGGGGCAGCCTTATGACCCCATGGTCCAATTCCATTCGTTCCGACATATATACCTAAGTTACTGGTTTATAACTTCGTGTCACATGACTTTCTTCGTAGAATTCGCATTGAAGCCGATATTTAGTTCGGAAAATGACTAAAATTACAATTTCGAACTTTTTTACAAAAATCAATGTTTAAAGTCCTGTATATTGAGATCCTTGGTACCTAAAAAGCTTGAGGAGGACTCAAATTAAAGAATTTTTTGTTAGGAGACGACTTTCTTGTAGGAAGCACCTTTTGGTAATTACAAACCAAAATATGAAAAAAGTCCGAAAATTTTGAGGTTTTTTGAGGGTCACGGGGTTAGCACAGGTTTTTCGATGTTCCAAACTTGGTGGTACACTTCTGGTATCTATCCTATATTTACCAATACCCCAAAAAACCAGAGTCGATCAATTTTTTGCGACCTAAAATCGTTAGATGACTGGTCTATATGGTTTTCAACAGTTCAAGCTGAATGTGCATCGGCCCTTCCTTGCCATGCAACAGTGAATTCAATCCGCTGACGGTTCGATGATCTCTTGGGCGCGGTTGCGCGTGGTTCGGGCGAACTTGTTTGTGCGTGTTTCGTCAAAGCCTATGTCAAAACTATTTCAATACGAGGAGGCGGTCACAGAAGAAGAAAATGGTGTTTTCTTCTGATGTTTCCCACCTTTTTTGTCATAAGTTGTCCACTTTTGTGTCGTTAAAAAAATAAAAAACTCGGAAAACATGTAAAATAAAAACCGCGGAATTTCTTTCATTAAAAAATATGGTGCTCCGTAGTGATTCATATTCAAGGAAAGTGATTCGCAGTCATTTGCGAGTTGGGAGCCACTGTGCTAATACATACGTGCATAAAAATGATTCAGTTATGCTAGAATGGTATTCTTTCCGAAAGATAATTTTTATTACGTTCTCCCACATGGCTATCAAGTGTTTTCTTGACATCATCCCGCTTACTTCTTCCCAATTCAATGAGACATACTATCTCAGTTGCAAAGATATATTTTCTCAGCTAGTTCTGCACTTTATGAATGTTTAACGATTCGAAAATGTAACATGGTAGAGCCTGTAAATATACGTACATATATATATACATAATTTATGTACTCGTACCTATATCGTCGACAAGACGCGACAATTTAAAGTACATACTAAAACTGGTCGATTGTATGGTTCCTGCACTGAAAATAACGCTAGGATCCTTGCTAAATTAAGCACAGACATTGAATCTCCTCTTGGACAAGCTCTATAATGTAGGTGTGCTTAGAAAATTGTCATGTCAGCCATAAAGAGAACGAACGCTTCTTTAAGGGTCGTTAAAAATATATACTTTTTATTTTTATGACACTTAGAGTTGATTTAAATGTTGTAACTTCATTTTATGTCATTTTCAATTTATTCAAAGTAACGACCTTCAGTTCATTCTACCGACGAACTCAAATTATTTCAGTTGACAATAGAAAGAACTTTATTTTATTGGCTTAACAGACAGAGCATGCAGCAGGCACAGGCGGGATACAAAGGACTCAAGTCGTAAACAAATATTAAATTTAGTTCGCGCTGGTTGGGTTTGCGCGACTCAAAGGCAACTTTTTGGTCAAACCCAGTACCAGTTGCCTAGTCTAGCCCATCGGCCGCGAAGACTATAGAGTATGTAGGTATACCTATCCCATGAATATAGGGAAAGCAAACAATATATTACAGTCGAACTTCCCTAAATGGACACTTCTAATAACCGGACATTTCTCATAAACGGACACTTTTATTTTCCCCAACGTTTTTCTTTATTTTTTTACTAGAAAAATAACTTCCAATAGCCGGACACTCTTATAACCGGACACGAACAACACTTTGATACCCTTTCTGAACAAGCAAGTCTCTAATAAACGGACAGTTCCATACGTATAAAATTCGAAATTCTTACACTACAGAATTGTAGTTAGAGCAAAGTAATTTTTGAAATTACCGGAAAATCGGTCTTTTGCGTAAAGCAATATTCACTTTCCGAAAATCACTGTGCAATAATCTATGCGAATCTTTTTTATCTCTCCGTGCAGGTGGAGTTTCTTAGAGATTCACGAGTTCAATTTGTGTCGCGGCATTGCACGATTATTATTATTTTCTATTCTTTGTGAAATGTGAAAAATATTGCCTATTGAAAAAGAGTGCAACAGCAAGTCGTATTAAAATTAAAAAAAAAATAGTGTTCTCGATCTCGAGAAGAATTGTCTAGGAAAAACTTGAAATGCGACATATCGTGTTTTTGAATGCATTCGCAGAGCGCAGTTCAAATCAATTTGTAGAAATATGCTGAGACATTACCGCCAGAGCGGGCGATGTACCTACACCGCAGGTCGAGCGAAGCGACGCCATGGAGCGGTATAAAGATCGAGGCAAAGAAGAAGTTATTTCTTTGTGAAATATTCTCATAAGCAGACACTTTCAATAAGCGGACAAAATCTCATTCCCCGATGGTGTCCGCTTATGGGAAGTTCGACTGTATATATATATATATCTTATACATATCACGTTTTTTTAACCGAATTTGTTTACAACCGAAGTCAAAATGTCCTATCGAAGCGTCCTTTACTAATTCACAATTCAACTGAACTACAGAAGTCACTGCTCTGTATTTATTCCAACTAGGATAGGAATGTCTATCATGTCATCCCTCATAACTAATTGTGACAAGTATAAATGTTCTCTCGTTATGCTTTACACGCCCTCAAAGGATATAAATCAGAGAGGCTGTGTTTGGTGCATTTTATTTAACAAGGTAAATTACAGTTCTGTCACAGACAGTCAGACAGCCTACACTTCACTATACGTATATGCTTGGTAGCTGCACCCGATAAGTTGAACTCTGGCTGGATGTCGTATACTAAACATCATTCATCATCGGAATTATGTCAAAGGATTCGTTTATATCAGGTTCTCATATCCTCTAGTTCCAAGTATGTATGTACACACGTTTCATCGCGACAGACAGAATATTCGAATAAAGCAGACGGTGAAAATACGATATTTTTGCTGTAGATGTAGGCAGCTCCAGTTCACTCTCTGCTAATATTACCCGAGTGACAGAGTACAGAGATATCAACACAGCAAACAGGATGAACGAGTATGTGCGATTTGATACTGTGGGATGACAACGCAATAAAAATACAGAAGAGATTTTACTCAGGTGAATGTACTCGTACCCTTTAATCGCGGTGGAAAGTTAACAAACACTATACGTGACCGGGAGAGTTAAAAAGAGGCTATCGTGTAAAAATTTCGATTTTCACTTTTTTAGTGATTTCAACAGAGAACAATGTGCTCGTTCCGATGGTGAAAACCGCAGTTGCCAAAACTTCGAAAATGAGTCCGAAAATCGATCTTGAAGTTCGGCATCAAATCATTAAAATCCAATGTGAAATTGAAATTTTGTGTATTTACGAGTATAAGACTATCTTTTTCACCGCTAAAACAAATTTACCCAAATTTTCAACACGTTTCACTCACTAAGTAAAAATCAATACCGCAAATTATATAAATCTGCATGAGTGAGGTAGCGGTATGAAAACAAAAAATATAGTATCGAATACAAAGTTTTTTGTAAATTTAAGATTTATAAGTTTCGAAATATTATGAATGATATAACCTCAATATTTTACCGTTATCATATTATCAAATTGTTGAAAGTAGACTTTAATACATAATTTCAAATAATGGAATTCATTTCGAATGTTCAATAGAAAAAATCATCAAAGGCAATTTTTTTGTTTTTTAATCTTTTGGGTGCTAGATATCAAGCTAGGTCAACAATTAATTTTGATTTGAAAAAGGACCAAAAAGGACACAAAAGTATCGTTAACGCGGAACGGGCATCTGCGATATCATATCAAAGGAGACGCCGAGGTCATTCGAATCCGAACGGATTACATAAATCATTCTTACGCGTATAAAAGATTAACTTCAGAGTCTCTCATAATTATCTCATACAAACATGGTTGTAATTTGCAAAGCCATAATTTGACAAAAATTATAATCTGAAACGCATTTCTCAACTTTTTAGAATGTAAAGTAACTACCACTTCTATCATCCATTATGTGTTTTGAAAAATATTGATTAAAAATGTCCTAAAAAGTAAAAGCACGATGTCCTATTCACCTTCATTTTTTCCAGGAGATAAAAATGAATATCAAAGACGACGTCTAATTTATTTCATTCTGATATCTGCTTCTATCTCAGTGATCGAAACCGGCTTAAATGGCATTTGAAGTATTCAATACAGTAATTTCTTTATGCACGACCTGTGCCATCCAGGGTGCCTCAACGGGCCTCTCCTTAACTGTTTATGAGTCACATGTGTCCACAGCGTTCCCCAGCGTTTACGTCTCTGATTTTCGAATGCCAGTCATGGTAAAAATCGGTTACTTAGTGTTGTTAAAGCTGCCACAGACAGGGTGACTCCTTTGGCTTGCATAATTAGGGGCGATTCAGACTATCGACAAGATTTACTAAATCCTAGATTTAGTTGACAGTTGTACCATATTGTAATCCAATTTGAATAATGCAAGTACATTCTACTATACATTTTGAATTTTATGTCATACGATTTCATCTAGTAGGCAGGTTTCAACTCAATTAATTTAGTGGTTTTAATAAATCCTATCCATAGTGTGAATCCCATCTTAGACAGTACACATAGCATAATGCAAAAAAAAGCTCATTGTACAATTCTAAAAATTCCTTTTTTGTTATACAATGATGAGATGGCTCATTATACCCTTCACTCGTAGAGTAAAGGGTATATTAACTTTGTCATGAAGTTTGTAACGCATTGAAGGAAGCATCTCCGACCATATAAAATATGTATATACATATATGATCAGCATGACGAGCTGAGTCGATTGGGCGATGTCCGTCTGTCCGTCTGTCCGTCTGTTGCTACGCGTTTTACTCGGCCAGTTTAAAAGCTATGAAAACACACATGCTTCTTTTTATTGCAGGCAGTTTGTATGTTCGAATCGCCAAAATCGGACCGTGGGGTCATGGGGCTGCCATACAAACCTAACCCCCCAATTTGGTTTTTATAAGAAAAACATTTTCATGCGAGCACCAATTTCAACCAAATTTCACACAAATGTGTTTCTATTGATAAGAGAAAACATATGTAAAAATGGATCAAATCGGACTATGGGGTCATGGGGCTGCCATACAAACTTAACCCCCCAAATTAGGTTCTTCTAAGAAAAACTTTTTCATTTGTGCTCCAATTTCAACCAAATTTCATACAAATATGTTTCTATTGATGCCACAAAACATATGTAAGAATGGTTGGAATCGGACTGTGGGGTCATGGGGCTGTCATACAAACCCAACACCCCAAATTGAGTTTTTCTAAGAAAAACTTTTTGATTTCAATCAAACCTCATAAAAGTGCATTTCAATTGATGCCACAAAACATATGTACAAATGAATGGAATCGGACAATGGGGTCATGGGGCTGTCATACAAAATCAACCCCCCAAATTGAGTTCTTCTACGAAAAACTTGTTTATTTGTGCATCACTTTCAACCAAAACTCGTAAAAGTGCATCTCTATTGATGCCATAAGACATGTGTAAAAATGAATGGAATCGGTCTATGGGGTCATGGGGCTACCATATAAACCCAACCCCCCATTTTAAATCTTCTAAGAAACATTTTTTCCACACCAATTTCAAAAAAACTTAATGCGTCCTTGTCAAAACATAAAAAAAGGAAAACGAATGGAATCATACTATGGGACCATGCTCCCGCATCCCCCAATAATGTTTTCTGAGTAAATATTTTTATTTTCCCACTTAACCAAAAACACACAAATATTGTTTTATCGACGCCACAGAAGGAAAAGAATGGGGAAGGATTGAACACAAGTCATATGTTCGCCCAAAAAAAACTTTTAGCCCGAGAAGAGTGAAGGGTATTCAAATTTCGGCCGCGCCCGAAATTAGCCTCGTTCTCGTTTTTATATAAATTTATCTGTCTTCAGCGAACAATATCTATACTGGATAATAATAGTTATTCCGTTCAGTAGAATTTGAAAAAAAAAAAATACAAAGTTAAAGTTGTTAATTTAATTGAAAATTTTATTCTTTTTCCTCGGATTTTTTCTTAACAGTAAAAGAAATGCTACAAGGCATCCTTATAGAAAAATCCCAGTTTAGGACTGGAGGTAATTTTTTTGAGTTCTGTGCCGCCAAAACTCTGCTGTACTGTAGATGTTTTAAGGGCAACCGTTAGTTTGAAAGTCCTCGACACATAACGTAGAAGTACATATAAGTTTAGGTACATCCCATAAAAAATGTTACATTTTGTGACTTAAAACTTTCAACGTTGGTTAGTTGAAAAATACCATCAGATATATAATTGTCTTCTGTGACGAAATCCACCAAATCTAAAAAATAAGCCGACGAGAGTGAGACAAAAATGTAGAACAGTTGTTTGAGTAAAGTTACCCGCGATCATTTTTTTTTCTTTTGAGTCACGCGGTAACCGCGATGGCAAAAAAACACAGTTATTGTCATAAGTGCTTTTCGACTTTGTGGATAATTTCCATATTTACTGGAAATCCCATACAAAACGGCAATCTGGAAAATGTATCATCTGCCAATGCCACCCCCCTGACCAGATGGCTCCGCAAACAATTTTTCTAAAATTTCCTGTATGCCATTTTGTTGTTCAGTTTATACAAAGCTACAACGCACGCAAAACTCAAAATACTTTATCAATTGCAGCCCAGCCCGAAAATTAATTGTTTCGGTTTAAAAAAAAAATGTCATTATTTTTGGAATCGAGAGAAATAACTATTTGATTCATCAATGTTCAAACACCTTTCAGCTAGCTTCTGATTACCAATATCTGTGCGCTAGCATCCAATTCCGGCTTTCCGTTGACTTTTGGGGCACGCTGTATACCTACTCATTCGGATATGTTTCCTTCAATGTTTAAAATATTCACGAAAAAATAAAAGAAAAAGCAAATATATTTTTCCTGTACTAATGCGTATTGCAAAAACTGATAACGTTTTACGACCAACTTACAACTACTGTTTACACGGCCAACAAGTTTGATAGGATTTGTTTGAGAGAATATCGTACGTGTAAACAGCCTTCCAACTTGGATAAGTTTGAGGGAAAAGTTGGATGCAAACAAGTTTGAAGCCGTCTAAACGCGCCTTAATGGGTAGAAAATGGTCCTGGACGGGCAGAAAGTGGTCCTGCTTAGATGCCGTGGCCCTTATTTTGTTGTGAGTAGTATATGTAGATGTGTTGGAATTTTTCTAGACTTTCGAGAGCTTTCGACACAGTTAATCACAACATATTGTTTCACAAAATGTTCAACATTGGAGTCAGGGGTATACCACTTCAATTACTTAAAAATTATCTGTACAATAGGACCCAGTGCGTGAAAATAGGCCAGTATACTAGCGAAGCACTAATATGGGCATTCCATAGGGTACAGTTATTGGTCCAATATTATTTCAAATCTATATAAACGATCTTCTCAAACTGAAACTTAACAATTGTTCCTTATTTTCTTATGCAGATGATACTGTAGCATTAGTATGGGGAAAAGATTGGCAGGAAACTACAGATCATGCTAATGAAAATATGAATAAATTGCATTCTTGGCTAGACTTAAACGCAGTCAGTCTAAACACGGAAAAAACAGTAGTAATCCCCTTTTCGCCAACCATTGCTGGTACTCCAATAGATCCATTAAAAATAGTAATACATAGACAGACATGTATACATAGGACCTGCGAATGTTCTCCACTTCCAACAGGAAATGAAACGAAGTATTTAGGGATAATAATCGACTGTCATCTGAAATGGGAGAAGCACATATCCGCACAATCACAATCACAATCACAATCTACAAATTTGTTGAACTACGAAGGATTTTATCAATTGAATCAACAAAGGTTGTATACTTCGCCATAGTACAATCTTTATTGGAATATGGCTTGGTTAGCTGGAGTGGAGCAACACAAACAAGCTTAGAGCCACTAATCCTAACCCATACAAAATTATAAAAATAATACTTCGAAAGCCAATAAGGTATCCCACCACACTCCTTTATAAAGAATTGGGAGTATTATCACTACCATTGCTTTATAATTTTAATAAAATAAAATTTATTCGGAATCGACCAAATGAAAGCAAAATATAGTATTTCCCAATTGAAAACATCCTTATCCCAAATGAAAAAATCCTTATCCCAAATGAAAAAATCCATATCCCAAATGAAAAAATCCTTATCCCAAATGACAAAATCCGTATCCCAAATGAAAAAATCCATATCCCAAATGAAAAAATCCATATCCCAAATGAAAAAATCCTTATCCCAAATGAAAAAACCCGTATCCCAAATGAAAAAATCCGTATCCCAAATGAAAAAATCCGTATCCCAAAAGAAAAAATCCTTATCCCAAATGAAAAATCCTTGTGTTCGAATTAAAATAAAATTAATTTAGAGGTGTTTTAAGTTGTTTCTCGCATCAAATTATGAGGTGTGGTTGATGTTATTGAGGATACGAATAGCATCGGCTTCGTGGGGTTGGCTAATGCAATTGCCGTGGTTGGACATTTATAAAATTTTCTACTCGTACGTAAAGTTCCTTGTGTGTGGTTGGCTTTTGATCTTCATCACATACGCATACCGATCGTCATGAAATTTTGTGGAGATGCGTAGAATGGTAACAGTCTTTGGCACGAAATACTCAAAAGTTAGGTTAGCGCAAAAATAACAGGGTGTCCCGGAGATTTGAAAATTTGCACTCGCGAACGGCTCAACCGTCATGAAATTTGCTAGGAATGTCTAGAATGGTAACAGTCTTTGGCACGAAATGCTTAGAAGTTGGTAGGGCAAAGATAACAGGGTGCCCCGAAGATTTGAAGTCGAAGTCGACTTTTTTAGTTTTTAATTAAATCAAAATTGGATTTTGTGCGTGTGTAGCCCAGGTCTGCAGATTTGAAAATTATGAGGAGTCAAAGGAAATATACAATAGTGCTTGCAACATTATACAGGGTGTCCGGAAACTGCCGCATAAACGCACCGGATTGTGATTCCTCGTGTAAATTCCAGCAAAAAAGTTATACGGAACATACAAAGGCGTTTGAAGATTTTTGAAAAAATAATTCTAACTCCATTATTTCTAACAAATGGACGCTAAAATTAACACTAGTTTTCTACACTTAACGTATCAAATTTGTTAGAAATAATGGAGTTAGAATAAAATGATGAAAGAAAGATATGATCGTAAGACTATCCGCCAATTTTTAAATTTTTAATCGTACAAGCAGCTCACCTTGGCAGAAGTTGGAGAAAATTGAGATGGAAAAATTGATTGTTTTTGGGTCAAATCACAAAAAATTGACTTTGAAGCTATGTAAAAAACAAACCTCTTATCAGATTTTAGTGTGATTAGTTTTATTATTTAGGTAATAATCGTAATTCTAGCTAGGTAGTTTTGGAGATATTTAAATTTAAATCGGGCAGAAAATTATTTTTTCAAAAATCTTCAAACGCCTGTGGCAGCTAAAGGGTTGAGAATTGGGGGTATGTTCGATATAACTTTTTTGCTGGAAATCACACGAGGAATCACACGAGGAATCACAATCCGGTGCTTTTATCCGACAGTTTCCGGACACCCTGTATAATGTTGCAAGCACTATTGTATATTTCCTATGCGCACATGTACGGAAATGTTTGGACAACGCCGAGATTCGATCTCTGGACCTCTAGATTACTAGGTTCGTAGAGTGCGACTCAGCCAAGTGAGTCACAGAGCGTGTCATGGCTGCACACATTAACTTAATTTATTAATTTATTAGATGTAAATCCATTCCCGTTTCCCGAATCAAGAAAAAAGAACTTATATTTTCCCACACAAAGCATTCTTATACGTTTTGAAAAAGTAGACTTTTGAAGCTGTTAATTTGGTACTACGAACTTCATAGGTGTTTGCGGCAACCACTATTACCATTCTATGTATTTAAACCAAATTCCTTGTTCATTCTCTGGTATATAGTTATTAAGTTATTCGAATTAAAATTTGCTGGCCTCTTCTTATGTAATTTTCTCAAAAGACTCATCATAATTTTCAAATCTGCAGACCTGGGCAACTAACGCACAAATAAAAATTTTGATTTAATTAAAAACTAAAAAAGTCGACTTCGACTTCAAATCTTCGGGGCACCCTGTTATCTTTGCCCTACCAACTTCTAAGCATTTCGTGCCAAAGATCATTCTACACATTCCTAGCAAATTTCATGACGGTTGAGCCGTTCGCGAGTACAAATTTTCAAATCTCCGGGACACCCTGTTATTTTTGCCCTAACCTAACTTTTGAGTATTTCGTGCCAAAGACTGTTACCATTCTACGCATGTCCACAAAATTTCATGACGATCGGTATGCGTATGTGATGAAGATCAAAAGCCAACCACACACAAGGAACTTTACGTACGAGTAGAAAATTTCATAAATGTCCAACCACGGCAATTGCATTAGCCAACCCCACGAAGCCGATGCTATTCGTATCCTCAATAACATCAACCACACCTCATAATTTGATGCGAGAAACAACTTAAAACACCTCTAAATTAATTTTATTTTAATTCGCACACAAGGATTTTTCATTTGGGATAAGGATTTTTTCTTTTGGGATACGGATTTTTTCATTTGGGATACGGATTTTTTCATTTGGGATACGGGTTTTTTCATTTGGGATAAGGATTTTTTCATTTGGGATATGGATTTTTTCATTTGGGATATGGATTTTTTCATTTGGCATACGGATTTTGTCATTTGGGATAAGGATTTTTTCATTTGGGATATGGATTTTATTCATTTGAGATAAGGATTTTTGCATTTGGGATAAGGATGTTTTCAATTGGGAAATACTATAGAACCGGATATAGGTTTGATTACCCGCAGACGTAACAGAAAAGCCCTCCAAGAACCTAGATATTCTAGCTTTCTAGCAGAAAATCATACATTTTACTCTGCACCTAGATTGTTAAATACTTTACCAGAATATATCACTAGCGAAATGAATATACGAATCTTTCTGAAGAAATTAAAAGATTATTTTAACGATACGATCTGAATATAGGGTAAATTAGAACGGTTTGATGTACTTAGATAAGTAAAAAGGTACACATGAAATGTGTATTAAACAGTTGAATTATGAAAATAAATGTATTTAATTACTGAATGTAAAGTTGAAATAATATCCCACAGCACAAGCATAGCTTTTAGTGGGAGTGCCATATTAAATAGAACTGTGAATTTTTGTAATGAATTATGCACATATTTGGTAAATAAATAAATAAATATAATTACGAATACAATTTATTATTTATCCAAATGAATTTCATTTTGAGTGTTTTATCCTAATGGATAAAAGAAATTTATACCTGTGGACAGAGTTAAATAATTGTAGTTAATCCCATATGTATTACAAAAAGTTAAAATTAAATTTTGATTCACACCGCCTGATTTTTTGCTATGATAACACTCGTAGATTTAATTATTTTTGGAAAAAGCAGGACAAATGACCCAAACGTCGTCGTTTCGGAAGACAACGCTATTAAAAAAGCAGGATGGACAAAAGGATAACCAGAATGGAAATGTCACCGGGACTTGACTTTGTGATATTTGCATTTTATTTTTGAATAATATTAATACGCAGAGATTTTAATCATTTGCTAATTCAAATTATATTTCCGAAAGAAAGAAATCAAAGAATAAATTTATATTACCCTTTCACTTTGATGATCACTTATATATCTATGGCAGATCGCTTTTTTGAAACGCCTATTTTTTATTCGAAAAGACAACGTAGCGTCATTCTTTGTTCCATGTTAGGTATTATCTTAATTTAAGCGCATTTTCCATTAGTTTTAGTCTCTTTACATGTGGAGCATTTCTTATCACTGTTTGAACAATACACGGAGAGAAAAATGTGCAATGAATTCAACAAAATCATACAATGAAATTCACAACATACAATTTTACCAAATTTGTAGTGAAAGTTATTAAAATGTAGTGAAATTGATTACAATTCAGTTGTTTTTACTGGTGCTGGCCTATTGTAAAAATGATTGCAGTATAATGAACAAAAATCATTGCATGATATTTGTATGGGTAGTAACATTTTTTGTGTTTATGGTAATTTTCACCACTGCCTGTAATAATAATTATTGCATTTTCATCCTTTCGTACATGAAACTGTCAAAAAATAAGACGACTAATTTATTCGCATAACTTGCAATCTTAGATAGCTAAGGTGTAAGACGTGGGACTACGAAACGATAGGTCCCCGGTTCAATTTCCAGTAGAAGCAAATTGTAAAAAGGTAAAGTTAAAATATGGAAAAAGAAGTTAAGGATAAAATACAAGTAAAAAATAAAAAAAAATGTAAAAATAAAAAAAGGAAAAAATAAAAAACCAGGTTTTTAGATTTTTTTCTATTATCGCCAAATTATCTTCCTGGCAAATTTTATTACCAACCAATTATAAATTTTATTACAGCGCAATGACAATTTTCATTACAGATGTAATAACTTTTACATCAGTTGCAATAGGGTCAAAAATCATTACAAATGCAATAGTTTTTATTACAGTTTTAATACCTTTCACTACATTTTTTCACTCCGTGTAGACTCGCCTTAATGTTAAAATTTACCCTAATCCTTGCGACCGAGTCATAAGGGCTCGATGGTTCTCTCAAAGTTACTTTCTCATAAGGAATAAAAAGTACTCAATTTCTATCGCCTCTATCAGTTTTACCTTAACGCTACTTATTACACACGAATTCGGATTCAACTTATCGTTTTTTATTAATTTTTTTTCTCGAAATTTCACTTTTTGACCGCCTTGACTCCATGGAAGCCTTAAATGTTGGTCCCTCTTCCGCAAATAATGATTTTCCCTTATCCATAGTAAAGCTAATATATGACTTAAACAACAACAAAAAATTGGGGGTCCTTCGTCCTCAATTGTGGAAGATCGACAAAAAAGAAGTTACATGTGCTATCGTGATAACAAATTTTAAATGGCTATTTTGTGTATTCTTTTTTGAAAAACAATTATAAAACAAAATTAAAAAATGAAAACACAATACTTTTTGTTTTAATTAACTTATAATTGAATTATAATAGACTATTAACAGTTGTAATTTTCAAAATTTAGCTCTTTTAGTTTGGTTGGAAAATAGGCCAAAACTATTCATGCGAAGGGGTGTGCTCATCTGATGACAAGCAGTGTATGAAATTAAGTTTGTTTTCTTTACCCAAAACAACACGGGATGATAAATAACGCACCTAACAACTTGGTGTCTTGATAACTCTGTACAAAAATTGACCTCAGAGCATTAGTTCATAAACTCGAAATATTGCAGGAGAATATGTGTTTCTTGATGAATGTTGTTGTTAGACAACGGTTTTGTTTTGCCGGGAACGTTGCTATTCTTCGGTGTCGTTGCCTCGATAGCTGAACCCAAATGAAAAACCGAAAATTGTAGTGAAACCGCTATATTTCGGGCTATCAACAGCCCATCTTCAAGGTTTAGTTTTCTAATTAGCGGTTTTCAAAAATGATGAACAAATTACATGATGGAAAACAAAGCAATTACAATTATGGGTTTTTAATTTGGGTTCTGCTATCGAGGCAACACAAAACGACACCGAAGAATATTGTGTTCTTATAAGTTTAGTTTGCATATGGTAATGCCAGTTATGGGTTTTTCTCCTATTTATTATATGAGCTGAATAATTACATTTTGCCTTCCTGCTGCCACAATTTCGCATTAAAGTTTCTCCTATAGGTGTCACCGACAAAATGAATATGCCCATCGTATAGCAACCTTCCCACTAATCAATTATTACTCCGTCGACAAGAATCCAATTCATTCGCCACATCTGTATTTGACACATCCATCAACGGAAATTGTTTCGAGTTTTCTTCCGTGTTACATTACTCATCCGTCGAACATCTAGTAGACACAGGAACCCAATGTCTGGGCATTAATAAAACTTTCCTCATTCACGTTATTGCCGTGTCTCGACATCATAATTCAATTTACAATGAACAAAACGACAGTTTGAATCTCATCCTTTTCGATACGGAGTCGACAAAAATCGATACATTGTCCCAAATGTGCTATATAACTGTATCTCTAGACAGTAATCACATAAATATATATTACTATCGAAATACAGATAAGGACATTTGGATGGCTTGGATGTAGTTTGAAATGACGTTATTCTGATATTGATACACTGCGCGACAAATACTTACGTTCCACAATATTTCCACGCGGCAAACGGACAAAACATATACATATGTATTTTTAACCACAATCTCGGTTCGAATTGCTTTTGCAAAGTTGTGTTCTAAAATTCATGATTCTTCTTGGGTCATTCCAATTTCTGTAGCTTTTTTGCTGGACAATAGTGGTTTCTATTTCAACATTATTTTACCGCAGGACTTTCAGATAACAACCACTTCCAACTACCATCCACAAAAGACAAATTGGGTGTTGAGTTTGGAGCAATTGATACAGTAACGACTGCACAGATTTTATAGGATAGGAAGCGATAACTAAGATGACGATCTCATACCACTAGCTGAGTTGAGGAGCCGTCACTAAGTTTTGTTTGAAACAGAACCATGGGACTAGTCGGACAGCGGCGAGATTCTGCCAATTTTCCTTGAATTCGTTCAACCTGAACATAATATTGCCATCTTTTCCTAATTAATTAAGAGAAAAGTTATTTTCTTTTTTTATTGATTTGAAACAAGAATCTTTTCTGTATAATATTTCGTTCATTTTTTTTTCTGAGCCATGTTTGATGTCACAACCCTTTCCTATGCCCAGAGTTCCAATATTAGAACACACCGAAAGCGGCTCTAAAATTCACAAATCTGGCCGAAAATTGATTTTTTCAACTAAAAAACAAGAAAAATGCTAAAAATCAAAAATTTATAATTTGGTGTGAAAATGTGTATAGTTTCCATTTGTCGTTATTTCCATTTCAGTTTATTGACGCAAATCGCTTAGCTGGAAGCTGTGGCGCAACCAGGATCGTGGCCTGGAGGGGGCTAAGACCATCAAAATTACTGAGCACTTGAGGCTGCTGGCGCAATTTGGGCGATGGTAAAGAATAATTATACCTAGAAGGATAACTCCATATAAATTATTTTCCTGAACAAAAAAAATGTAAGAAAGTGACGACTGTTTCCTAAGTAGCAAATCGCATTTGCACAACAGAGACAGAAAATCTTCGCTTGCCAAAGGGTTTGTTTGTATTTGTGCACCTTTTCGAAATTTTTTCATGTATGCGTTCATATTATCTCTCTTTTTGCTATGTATGTGTGAATTTTATTCTCTCCTTGGGGGCTGCCAGCATTGCTCATAAATGAATTTTAATAATCATCCGGCAACCCTTCTTAACGATAAAATGTTGTTTCGTTAAAAGCTTCGTTTCGCGCGAAATTCAAATGTCAATCAGTCTAACGATCGTTTTGAAACAAATAAAATTTTCTGCAAAGATGTCTTGTGTTATTTCTGGTTCAGCTGAAAGACGGCGACTTTTTAAGTTTCCCCAGGATCCATTGGCGTAAGTACTTATTGAAAAGCAAACAGTACACGATTATAGGTAAAAATTTAGGTCGGTTTGTTGTTTTGTACCCCAAATGGTGCTTGAACAATGGCACTTACATACATGAATACAGAATGGCCTATATACAAGTGGGCGATTTGAACCACCACTTTTTTTTAAAAATTTGTGGTAATGTACTGCAGAAATGGGAGATATGTTAATGCTATGGGAAGAAAATGTAATTTTATCTTATAGTCTTAATTTGGAGGTTTAAAGAAGATATTTATTCCATGAAAGTAAAGCGAAAACGATGCAACGTCCTATATTAGCAAAAAATGTTGTGCTGCCGCGTCTACTTAAAAATCATAATTTTTGAGTTATGACGTTATTAAAGCAAATGAGCGATATGTTAATAAACGAAAATGTTATACTATGTTCAAATCGGTTTTTACATGAGACACTTTGCATTTTAATGTGCGTAGAGCAACAATTCTGAAATATCAATCTATCTATCTTTGCGTTTTGCAAAAAAAAAAAACAAATATTGAATTTTCAACATTTGGCCTTTTCTATCGCAGAGGCCAATATTGGCTACAAATTATAGAGCGGATGGACCTAATCGATTGCAAGAAAAGGATCCAACTTTGTGAAAAACATTTCCGCCCGGAAATGTATGTATGTATGTATATGTCGCTGCATATCCGACGACTTACTAGAACTCTCTATTTACGAGTCAATGCATCCTTGATATAAAGCAAAACTCAAGAAGACCTGGAAATTTTCTATACTCAACATCAAGGTAGTTACTATGTTTCAATTCTATTGAACACATAAGGTCTCCTTGAGTTTCGCCTTAAATCAAGGATGCATTTGACTCGCAAATATAAATTACTTCAGTGAAGAAACTACTGGAAATGAATGAGTTTCGGCATACTTGACTTAAGGCCGCCTTGAGTTAAGGAATTTTAATAAATACGAACCTAGGAGCTAAGAAGTATATTTGTATTACGGCTTATTAGTAAACAAACTGCTAAATTTTAATGTCTAGCGCTGTTATCCTGCCAAAACCAATTATTCATTAATAGACATCAAACATATTTCATTATACTGTACAACAGAACACTGTAAAATTGCTCAATTAAATTTACGCACTCAGTGCTACTTTATTTTTCGCAACTGTATTTGAAACAGTGATGAATCTGTCGTGAATTATAAATCCAGCTATGAAGATGCTCGAAATTTAGAACAAAGTATAAAAGGTGAGATTTTGATAACTTTGTTAAGTTGTAATGTTTCGTTACACCAAACGACTCGCGATTATCGAAAAACACACTTTCAAGTGGTATCATTGATAGTCGTCATTTTGTTCTTTCGTATATTTTCGAGAATTTTTGATGTCTTTCCTGTGTCTGCATCTTCTCTATACGACAAGACTAAACATTCGATAAGAGTTTTAAGAAATCAGGCCTAATTATTTTAAGCAATAAATACTGGGAATGCTAAAACAATGAATAAAAACTTAAGGAGTTGAGGATTATGTGTATTTATCTCACACTTATTAACCACGTCTGCGATCATGTTAATTGATTTCAGTCTAGCTACAGTCAGACCGTGCTAGTACTAGCTACTAGTGCATGCATACAATAAATCTCCACGGTGACGACGACGTCAACATCGAAACAGTGTCATATAAATGGGTGACTACGCGTTGTTACGACGTTCGTTACCGAGAGTGTGTGCAACTAGACGCGTGAATAGTCACCCTATCTACCTAGGAATTAGTTGTATGCGCGAAATTACCACGGTGACGACGCGACGTCGTAAACAATCAAAAATGTATTATGCAATTTTACTAGTAAGTAGTAAAATGTATTTAATAGTGGAATAGGACATGTTCAATTATTCTACTGGGAAGTGAATATACACTACAATTATTTCTCGGTGGATTTCGAATTAACGGCTTAACGGATCCACACGAAATTCAGTGGGAATGTGTAAAATGGTAGGGTATTTGCTACGAATACCTTTGAAGTAGGAAAATGTTAACAGGGTGTCCCAAAGGAGGTGCAAAAGTAGATCATTTTATTTGTCATCGGAAAAGGGTGTATATCGACATGAAATTCAGTGTAAATATGTAGAATGGTAGGCTATTTGCTACAAACACCTTTGAGATTACGAAAGATCAACAGGGTGTCCTTAAAAAGGTGCAAAAGCTGATTATAATCGGGAATAAATTTTGTTTGAATGTGTAGAATGGTAGGGTATTTGCTACGAATGCCTTCGAGATTACGAAATGGTAACAGGGTGTCCGAGACGAGGTGCGAAAGTCGATTATTCTATTTGGCATCGGAAAAGGGTGTATCGGCTCGTATATCGACATGAAATTCAGTGTAAAATATGTAGAATGGTAGGCTATTTGCTACAAACACCTTTGAGATTACGAAAGATCAACAGGGTGTCCTTAAAAAGGTGCAAAAGCTGATTATAATCGGGAATAAATTTTGTTTGAATGTGTAGAATGGTAGGGTATTTGCTACAAACACCTTTGAGATTACGAAATATCAACAGGGTGTCCGAGACGAGGTGCGAAAGTCGATTATTTTATTTGTCATCGGAAAAGGGTGTATCGGCACGTATATCGACATGAAATTCAGTGTAAAATATGTAGAATGGTAGGCTATTTTCTACAAACACTTTTGAGATTACGAAATATCAACAGGGTGTCCTAAAAAAGGTGCAAAAGCTGATTATAATCGGGAATAAATTTTGTTTGAATGTGTAGAATGGTAGGGTATTTGCTACGAATGCCTTCGAGATTACGAAATGGTCACAGGGTGTCCGAGACGAGGTGCGAAAGTCGATTATTCTATTTGTCATCGGAAAAGGGTGTATCGGCTCGTATATCGACATGAAATTCAGTGTAAATTTGCAGAATGGTAGGCTATTTGCTACAAACACCTTTGAGATTACGAAATATCAACAGGGTGTCCTAACAAAGGTGCAAAAGCTGATTATAATCGGCAATAAATTTAGTGTGAATATGTAAAATGATAGGGTATTTGCTACGAATACCTTCGAGATTACGAAATGGTAACAGGGTGTCCGAGACGAGGTGCAAAAGTAGATAATAATCAGCAATAAATTTAGTATGAATGTATCGAGTGGTAGGGTATTTTCTACGAATACCTTTGAGAATCAGAAATGTTAACAGGGTGTCTTAAACGAGGTGCAAAAGTAGATCATTTTGTTAATAATGGTTAAATGGATTTACCAGATGACCAGTGTTTGTATATGCCGGTTCATTTTATTTGTCATCGGAAAATAGTGTATATCGACATGAAATTCAGTGTAAATATGTCGACTGGTAGGTTATTTGCTACAAATACCTTTGAGATTGGGACTTGCTAACAGGGTGTCCTAAACGAGGTGCAAAAGTAGATAATAATCAGCAATAAATTTAGTATGAATGTGTAGAATGGTGGGATATTTGCTACGAATACCTTTGTAGTCCGGAAATGTTATCAGGGTCTCTCAAACGAGGTGCAAAAGTGGTTGTCATATTCAGCATACCCAACAAACAATGGCTAACAACACAATACAAAAATTCGAAAAACCTGCGGTTACAGAAAACATTCACAAAAAGTGACTGTTTGCTGTGCATTTTCGTCGAAGGGTCGCTACCCCTATTTATTCTATAGTCTGTATCTGCGACTAGTGTCATTTTAGCATTTCAAATAGAAAAGGCAGAGCCAGGCTACTTTTAGTGTTTTGGAATCAGTAGAGGGCCAGGTGTCTAAAAACTGTTTTTGGTAAAAAAAAAGATGTTTATCATATTTATTTATAATTGTGACTGGCATATAAAGAAGAAGAAGACATTTAAAAAGAGATAAAATACATTGCATATTAATTACTCGTTTCTTGTTTAAAACAACCACAGAGGATGTGAGAAAGACTTGCTCTATCTTTACTATTTGAAATGGTAAAATGAGACAAGTGGGGAAAAATTATAGAAAAATCCCAGATTTGATATATGTAATTTAATCCAATCGAAACCTACCAAACCACTAAAAGTAGCCTGGCTCTGCCTTTTCTATTTGAAATGCTAAAATGACACTAGTCGCAGATACAGACTATAGAAAAAATAGGGGTAGCGACCCTTCGACGAAAATGCACAGCAAACAGTCACTTTTTGTGAATGTTTTCTGTAACCGCAGGTTTTTCGAATTTTTGTATTGTGTTGTTAGCCATTGTTTGTTGGGTATGCTGAATATGACAACCACTTTTGCACCTCGTTTGAGAGACCCTGATAACATTTCCGGACTACAAAGGTATTCGTAGCAAATATCCCACCATTCTACACATTCATACTAAATTTATTGCTGATTATTATCTACTTTTGCACCTCGTTTAGGACACCCTGTTAGCAAGTCCCAATCTCAAAGGTATTTGTAGCAAATAACCTACCAGTCGACATATTTACACTGAATTTCATGTCGATATACACCATTTTCCGATGACAAATAAAATGAACCGGCATATACAAACACTGGTCATCTGGTAAATCCATTTAACCATTATTAACAAAATGATCTACTTTTGCACCTCGTTTGGGACACCCTGTTAACATTTCTGATTCTCAAAGGTATTCGTAGAAAATACCCTACCACTCGATACATTCATACTAAATTTATTGCTGATTATTATCTACTTTTGCACCTCGTCTCGGACACCCTGTTACCATTTCGTAATCTCGAAGGTATTCGTAGCAAATACCGTATCATTTTACATATTCACACTAAATTTATTGCCGATTATAATCAGCTTTTGCACCTTTGTTAGGACACCCTGTTGATATTTCGTAATCTCAAAGGTGTTTGTAGCAAATAGCCTACCATTCTGCAAATTTACACTGAATTTCATGTCGATATACGAGCCGATACACCCTTTTCCGATGACAAATAGAATAATCGACTTTCGCACCTCGTCTCGGACACCCTGTGACCATTTCGTAATCTCGAAGGCATTCGTAGCAAATACCCTACCATTCTACACATTCAAACAAAATTTATTCCCGATTATAATCAGCTTTTGCACCTTTTTTAGGACACCCTGTTGATATTTCGTAATCTCAAAAGTGTTTGTAGAAAATAGCCTACCATTCTACATATTTTACACTGAATTTCATGTCGATATACGTGCCGATACACCCTTTTCCGATGACAAATAAAATAATCGACTTTCGCACCTCGTCTCGGACACCCTGTTGATATTTCGTAATCTCAAAGGTGTTTGTAGCAAATAGCCTACCATTCTGCAAATTTACACTGAATTTCATGTCGATATACGAGCCGATACAGCCTTTTCCGATGACAAATAGAATAATCGACTTTCGCACCTCGTCTCGGACACCCTGTTACCATTTCGTAATCTCGAAGGCATTCGTAGCAAATACCCTACCATTTTACACATTCACACTGAATTTCGTGTCGATCGGTTGAGCAGTTAATTCGAAATCCACCGAAAAATAATTTTAGCGTATATTCACTCGCTGGCTGGGTGCTAGTCGAATTGAACATGTCCTATTCCACTAGTATCTAGGAAATGTGTCTGTTGACTAGCTACTAGTCAAATTGCACAACAGTTTGTTGATTGTTTACGACGTCGTCACCGTAGTAATTTCACGTTTGCAACTAACTCCTGTATATAGGGTGACTAGTTGCGCGTCTAGTTGCATCACACTTTCGGTGACGACGCATAGTCACCCATTTACATGACACTGTTTTCGTTGTTTATTAAGTGTCGTCGCCTATGGTGATTTCTCGAATGCAACTTTACTAGTACTAGTAGCTAGCCAAATGTGACTGTAGCTTCTGGTGCGTTAAATCCCTTTATGGATCGCAGAAAATATTTTCTGCGATCCATAAAGGGATTTAACGCACCAGACTTAAATCAACTTAAGGAGTGTTTTATTTTTTCGGCGCAGACAATTTCAACAATAAGCCATAAAGAGCAATCGTTTTAGCATTTTTAATATTGATTGCTTAAAATGATAAATTTAAATTCTTAATAATAAATACTTGCCGTGAAAAAAACATTTAAATTTAAATTTTATCGCACCAACTTCAAATGATTCGTCAAGTGTTGTGGTAACACTAATCTCATCTGGCAACAGTTGAACAACTTTGAATATTGAATGAACACGACTGACACGTCGGTCGCTAAAGTGGAATCAGTAATACAAATCACTTATAATATGAATAAAACTTCTAACATAAAGCACTTATAAGGTTAAATTAATTAACCATAATCACCACTTTCACCTGTAACTTTGTGAATATATGGGTTGAAAATTTCACATCAGCCGGTCGAGTACGCACGAAACAATTGAACAAGTGCATTGAATGTCGCACTTTTGTACGACCGACTGCGAAGTTAACACGAAATTTCAACTAGTAATTTATGACATAAAAAGTACATACACTATACATATTGAACCAAAGCGTCTGAAAACTTTCCTTTCTTAATCCGCTTTTTCGCCATTGTGCTACTTCCGGCCGTTGCAGCATATTTTAGAATGGTATCTTTATTTTTTAGCAATACAGCCAAAGTTATGACTGAAATGCTTAATTTTTTAGAAAGTTATACTTTAGACAGTGGTTCCCAAACTTTTTGAAGACGCGGAACCCTTGAGATCGTCGAATTCGTTCGCGGAACCCCCAAAAAATGGATCGTTAAGACAAGATTGATAGACAAGACAGAACGTTCATCGTACCCATACAAGGAAAAAATGTGTTACTTGAAAAAAGTATCAATATTTAGTTCAAGGATAAAAAAAAATAAAAAAATGGAGCAATTTTATGAGAAACATTTGTCTGGTGATTTTTACATATTTCAGTGATATTAGGCCGAATATATGACAGAGCCACTCGGATATACTCCTTCAAGTACCTGAGGCTTTCAAATCCGATTTCACATAAATATGAAGTTGAAAATAATAGCAGGATTTTCAGGTTTGATTTTTACCTTTAATCACCTTTGATCACCTTTGATCACCTTTAATAGCAGGATATTTACAGCTTCTTTTTTTGACTAAACAGGGTATTTTTTCTTGACGGATATCAAAAAATCTTCGGGCGAACATTCTGCAAATTGTACTCCTAAGCCTCGATCAGAGGAAAGTGATGTTAATTCTTCTTCTTTTTCCAGCAAGGTGAAATTTAAAATATAGGATGCCACAAAGAGATTTCTTATCCCATCAAACGGCTGTGTGTGAAATATATTTCAACCGTTTTAGGTTTCCAAATGCTCGACTATTAGATTTTTGATTTTATCACTTGCGGTATTGAGGGATGGAATCATTTCCAGGTTTCCCTCTGCAACATGCCTCTTCCAAAGTAATAGTTTGCCTTTCATGGCATTTATTTTATCAGTATACGTCAAAATATTTTCGTCCTTACCTTGAATTGACTGACGTGAAAAAATCAAAAATGTCTGCCAAATATGGCAAAATGTAGCGCCAACTTTCATCTTCAAGGTATGCCATGAAAAACTTAAAACTGTCAAATACAGTTAATGCGAAAACAATAATTTCAGAATTTGTTTGTGTTTACAGAAGATCATATTTTCACATTTTTTCGCGGAACCCCTGGGCTGTCCTAGCGGAACCCCGTTTGGGAAACACTGCTTTAGACAACGACGAGTTTTCCTGCGCGGTCTCGATAATTTTATTTTTTTCCTCGATGGAAAACGATTTTCTTTTCAACGACATTATGCAATATTAAAGCTTTAGTCCAGTCAAAATATCCCTATTCAGGCCTCCAAATAGAAAAAAATAAAATAATAGTCCTGACACACTAGCGCATAAACTCGTCTCATAAACCGCGAAAAAAATCGAGCTTTGTAAACCACGAAAGCATGACACACTACACAATTGCGAGCTATGAACGTCATGAAATATTTTAAATGAGCTTTTCAAAATTGAATCAGTAGGGTCTAAAACTCATTTTGCTAAGAAACATTTTGATCGGAAAGGTCCCAAAAACGACACTAATAAATTCTTGATCAGAGGTGGTGTCATATCAAAGGGTATTCCGAGTGCATTACATATACAATGTTTGCTTCCTGTTTCAAGGACCTTCAACGGAATAAATAGGGCTTAAATGAAAAATTCTCGCGTTTCCCGTAACTTATCATCTGCATCTTTCCAAAGCCATAACTACGCGAATAATTGAAGTTGTTTTTAGAATTAGCTGAAGATTCTACAACTAAAATTTTCCATTCAAACGTGATTAATTTCGTTGAGGGCCGTTGAAACAGGAAACAAACACCCGATGTGTAATGCACTCGACTTCCCCTTTGATATGATACCCCGCATGCCGACTCCCGGTCATTGATTAAATAGTGTCTGTTTTGGGACCTTTCCGATCCATTTTTTTTTTAGCAAAATGATTCAAAAACAACAAAAATTAGCCTTACTCTTTTTTTTCTATTTGAAATGCTAATATGACTGGACAGAGCTCAATTTACTCTACAAGACGAAAAAAGAACCTTGCAATCACTCGCGTCTCTCGACAAATTCTGTAAAGTAAACTGTAAAAATAGGTAAAATACAGAGTGTCAAGGAGAGGGGTTTACTTGCATGTTAGGCCGCAAAACACGGCGTTGTACGCTTTGAACAGAACAGAAGCCAATAAGCAGAGAAAACTTGTTTGCAACATTCTTGCATGTGTATCGTAGTGGCTCTTTATCATTATTTTCTAAGAAGTAAAACGTTGTATCGAGTTGGAGTGTGTATAGGAATTTCTAATTGGGGATGGAGAAGCGAGACGTTATACCGAGTAAAAATGTTATATCGAATATTTAGCATTCGTTATATCAAAGTAAAATCTCATTGCATGTTTTACAAACGGACCGGGACTTTCAAGCAACGACGTTGCATCGGGAAAAACGTTGTATCAAGGAACGTTATATCGAGTTTCGACTGTATTACCAATATATGACTGTGTAATAGCGCCCTAACAATCTATCAACTTGTATCAAAAACGAGACCGAGGCTAATTTCGGGCGCGGCCGAAATTTGGATACCCTTCGCTTCCCTCGAGCTAAAAGTTTTTTCGGGCGTACCTATGACTTGGGTTCAGTCCTCTCCGCTTCCATGCTTTTCCATGAATTTTCACATAAGTGCCGTGGCGAAGTTTTATTGGGGAAGCGGGGGACGTGGGTTTCTTATAAGAACCAGAAAAAGATGGGGGGAGGGTATGTTTGTGGCATCAATTAAAACACATTTCTATCAGATTTGGTTGAAATTGGTGGACAAATAAAAAACTGATTTGGGGGTTGGGTTTATATGCCAGCCCAATGACCCCATGGTCCAATTTAATTCAATTTTGCATATGTTTTGTAACATCAATAAAAATACATTTCCATGAGGTTTGTTTGAAATTTGTGTCCAAATTAAAAAGTATTTTTTAGAAGAACCCTATTTTGGAGGTTAAGTTTGTATGGCAGCCCCACGACCCCATTGTCCGATTTGGTCGAGTTTTACATATGTTGTGTGTCACCAATTAAAACACTTTTGTGTGAAATTTGATTGGAATTGGTGCATAAATAAAAAAGTTTTTCTAAGAAAAACCTAATTTTGGGGGTAGGTTTGTATGGCAGCCCCACGACCCCCTTGTCGGATTTCAGCGATTCAAACATACAAACTGCCTGCAACAAAAAGAAGCATATGTGCAAAATTTCATCTCCAAAGCTTTTAAATTGGCCGAGCAAAACGCGTCGCAACAGACAGACGGACAGACGGACATCGTCCAATCGACTCAGCTCGTCAGGCTGATCATATATATATATATATATACATATTTTATATGGTCCTGCTTCCTTCAATGCGTTACAAACTTCATGACAAAGTTAATATACCTTTTTCGCTTAATAAGCGAAGGGTATAATAACTATGACTGATGGACTTAACTCAGCTAGGTTCTCCAGCCAGGGGTAAGCGGACAACTTGGTAATTACGGTTCTTTAAGGCAAATTCGAGGAGGATCTGGATCTGCAGAAGCTATGCGGGTAAAGCATGGGGTATCAAACCAGATATAATTCTGTGGATCTATAAGACAATTGTTAGACCAATTGTGGAATACGGGGCGGTAGTATGGTGGAGAAGGGCACCCACTACAGACGGCCTGAATCTAGACAAAGTTCAGAGGCTGGCCTGTCTAGCTGTCCTTGGAGCCTTCATCTCCGGCCCCACCGCCGCCTTGGAGGTTCTGCTGAACGTCTCACCTCTACACATACACATGAGGCAGTGGCAAGATTGGTCTAATCAGGCTTAAGGCATGTGATACTCAGCGCAGTTTGGATGGATAAGTAATAACAGCGTACTTAGTATGCCATCAGACTATCTGGTTAAAACTTTACGTTTTGACACCATATTTGACTCAGTGTCCTGGACGAGGGAGAATTGGACTGACAGGTTTAGTTTAGAGCACTCTACCCCAGTACCATCATATTTTACACGGACGGCTCAAAGACAGATACAGGTTCCAGCGCAGGAATTAGCGGCCCAGGTATTAGTCTTTCTATTCCAATGAGATTTCGACCGACCGTGTTTCAGGCAGAAGTACACGCAATCGAGGTGTGCGAAAGAAAATGCCTTGTAAAAGGCTACACAAACAAGAAAATAGCAATATTTACTGACTGCCAAGCGGCAATGAAAGCGCTGACGAGCTTTACTGTCACATCGAAGCTCGTGTGGGTTTGTGAGGAAATCTTCCAACAGGCAGGCTTCCTTAACAGTCTTACTCTTTTCTGTGTACCTGGGCATTCGGGTGTCAAAGGCAGGCCGACGAGCTTGCAAGGAAAACATCCGCTACCCCCTTCTTTGGCCCAGAACCCTACTGTGGGATACCACTCAGTACATATAGAAATGTAATAAGTGAGTGGGAAAAAGCCAAAGCCACCTTACGCTGGGAAACTCTTCCAGGGATTCGGCAGTCAAAACTTTTCGTTTTAAACTACTCACCTAAACGTACCCTTAATCTAATGAACATTAGCAGAAACAGGGTTAGGATAATTTGCAGGCTCCTCACGGGACACTGCCGTCTGAATGGCCATTTAAGCACCATGCGCATTGTTACCGACGCGAGCTGTCGCTTTTGCGAGGCTGACGACGAAACGGCTGCGCACATTCTTTGTGAATGTGAGAGGCTAGCAATGCGCCGCTTGAAATGCTTCGGCATTATGTTCCCTTTTGAGGAGGATATCGCCTCTTCGAATATGGGCCAGCTCAATCATTTTATCGAAAGAAGTCGGTTAGATGAGTTCATCTAACCCATAGCTTGGGCAATGGAACAATAGACCAACGGTCGCAGTGCCCAGGGCTACCTAACAGCCACAGCCTGTACTAAATCTAATATAACCTAATCTAATGACTAGGATGACAAAAAAGTATGGATCGACCTTAATCCCGGTAAAATTGACGGGTGTTAAGGGTGCAGATGATTTAGTGTTACGTCGACATTTCCAATAAGACATGGAGCCATGACGTTACGTAATATCATGGACGAATGTAAGGCCAAGAAATACTCAGAAATTACGCATTATCGTCATTCAAGACATTACACGTTTAAGTTTAAAAACCAGTTCGTCAATACCAGGCTGGAATCGAAATAATAAAAATCACAACTGCCCATTATATGACATGTGTTTCAAAATGTACGTTTAAACACGTCAACACGACTTGTTTCTCCTTCCTTATAGTCCACAAAGCTTTGATGAATCTAACGGTACTGCTCGAAAAGCACCGACAACCGAACATTTTGGAGGTGGGATCTTTTAAGTTTATATAGAAATTGTGGCATTTCAGAGGCGAAATTATACTGAACCTAAGCATTTGTCGCACAGTGTATACATTAGTATGTAATTTACATACATTATGCTTTATGCATGTACAGATATACGGCTACATATAATAAAATCATCAAATGGGATGCAATTAATTCAATTTCAATTAGAGAATAATAAATTAAACACTTTCAGTACGCTTGAATCAATTAAATTACATTGTGGCAAACCTATTTTGATTTCACGTTGCGAAAATCCGTTCTCCCTCCATCACTTTGATGTCCAACTGTGACAAGTTAACGTATAGCGCAAAACTATCCTTTTTTGCTAGCTTTTAGTCTTAGTGCAGTTGGGAGAGAATTTGGAGTGAGATTGTTGTCAGCATGCATCTCTAGCCTTGTCACAGAGGGAAATATTAGGCACGTTTTATTGAGTTTATCCCGTGCAGGAGTGGAATTACGTATCTCGAATCGAGTCACTCGTTTCGACTTAATTTGAACTCGATTCGAGTTCGTCCCGATATCACCAATCTCGATCGAGTTTCAAATTTACGAAGACTAGATGAAAGGAAAAAATATACTAGATTATCTGTGTCGACTGCATTCCTGTCAAACGTCACCGTACAAAAATTTGCCTGTGTTTGACTTATTTGTTAGTGAAAATGTTATTTATGGATAGAAGCAGCGACGAGGAAGAGTTTTAAGGGACAAAAGTGATCTTCTATCTTTGCGGGGAAAAAAAGTATGTTGGAACTATATTGATTGAAATTGTCGATATTTTATTTAATGTGCATTGTTTATTTCTAGATTCTAAAAAGATTTTCGCTTGAGCAGGGAAGTATTTAAGTGTTTTTAAGTGGCTTTTAGGTAACATATTAAAGTTTCGGAAAAAATCTTCTAATTTTGACATTTTGTAGTCGATAGTGGATGGATGCTGACGCTGTACCGTACAGTGGATTCGAACACTGGAGAGGAAGCTTTTAACAAAGAGCACTCCATAGCAAGGAGTATTGTAGTGCGAACAATTGAGATTTGGAAAGGACGAAAGACGAATGAGATATTCGTCGGAAAAAGTGGCATCAATTGCGAAAAAATTAAAAATCCTTTGATTTGGTAATCACGATGTGTAAAAAGTATGGAAAAAAAATTTAAAACCTTTAGTAAAATCAATAAAAATTTTCCAAAGAAAAAATCAACACATTTTTTAACTCAAACATTGAATTTTATTTAGAATAACAAAATATTGCACTTCCTTCCAGTAATGATGATCAAATAATACAATAATATACTTAGTTTTCCTGGGAAACACGCCGCAAATATCCTACTCGAATACTTAATTGCTTTCGACGGCTATTCACTTTTTTCGACTGTCAAAATGTGATGATATCGAGATACGTAGTACGGGGTTATGTCGAAACTAGTACATTCCTATATTTCGAGCTCGATATCGATATTGATGCTACCAATTTTGCTCGAAACTCGAAAAAGTTTCGTGATTCGAGATACATAATTCCCCCCCAGGTTTGGGTGGAACTTCATACAAAAAAAATGACACTTACCCAGGTAAAGTTAACCCGTGCAACTACCCTACACGGGATAGAGCTCAAATGTAGATGGCGGACGCATAGGGGAAATATGAGGGAATTTGTTTTTTCAAACCAAATGTGAGAGTTTTTCTCATCACGAGAAAAGATTTTGCAAAGAAATAATCATCTTTTGTGATAAAATCCACCACATCTTAGAAATAAGCCGACGAAGGCGATTCGAAGATGCGCAAAAACTGTCAAATGTCAGCTGTTTGGTCTTAACCGGGATGTTACCCGCGATCGTTTTTTTTCGAGTCAGACTTACACGCGATACGAAAAAAACGTCGCTATTGTGGCAAACCATGCAAAATGAAGGGAGAAAGAAGAGAACCACTAAAAACCACTCAGCTATACGATTTTTGAGAAGAGAATGATTATTATATCTCTGGTTTTGTATTGAAAAGAGGAAATTAACAGTTTAATAAATTCTATCTCTTGTATTTGTTACAAAAGGATCTGAGAGCCGCGAAGGCTCTTTAAACGACAATACTGAAATTGCATGACAACGAAAAATTGGTGGTTTCTGGCTCAATTAACACAATTTAATGTAATACAATGTATTACAAAAAAGTGTAAAATATAACATTTAAAATAAGTTCGGAGGTTTTATGGTTGATGCAATTGATTTGCACCGGAACATGCTTTACTCCCTCAATTATGTATGAATCGCAGAGCCTTTTTATGCTGACAACATCGAGCAAATTTACTTTCTAGATTGACGTATTAATTTTGGTATCTTTACATGTCCAAATTTCAATTTCCAGTGGAATTATTCTCACTTACCGGAATCTGAGGGCTTGCTATCTTGAATCACGAGTTCGGTGTTTCCTTCGCCAAACTTGATTCGATTTGTCGATGTGATAGATGCTTTCAATTCGGTGCCATTACGTTTCCAGTGAATTTGCGGTTCAGGGTTGCCTTCTGCATCACATTCAAGAACAAGCGTTTTACCACTCATCAACTTTTGACTTTCGGGCTCACGAATAAACACGGGAACCTCTGCAATCGAGAAAGGAAACGATATAGCGTGGGATGAGTTCTATGAATTTTTAAATTGGAAGAGAAATATTTCTTTTCCTGTTATTGCTGTCGGTGTTTCAATTTATTTATGAAATGACAAAATCTTCACGGACAACTCCCACTCATATACATATATTATTTACATTTGTGACAAAAACACACAAAACTAAAACTTACCTATGATTTCAACACGAGCCGTAGCTGCATGGGTTCCATGCTGATTATTTGCCTCACACGTATACGTGCCCTCGTCCTTTTCCTCAGCATGTGAAATGATTAGAGACCCGTTGGAGTGGAGTTGTCTTTGAGTGGTTGATTGCGACAACTTCCTGCCATTGAAGTACCATACAAGTTGTGGTTCGGGCGTTCCGAATCCTCGACAGAACAGGTGAATTGCCTCGTTGTTGGGCACTCTCAAATTAGTTGGCGACAGAATAACTTGAGGATTGGCGTGTCGACCAGCAGGCGGTATGTGGTTATTGTAGATAACCATTCGTACGGGCCTTGAACGGACTTCGCCCAACGAGTTGATGGCCTTACATTCGTAAATGCCCGAATCGTCAGTGGTACTTTGGGAAATTCGCAAAGTTCCGTTTGCAAGGATTTGCATTCGTGGTCCGGATTGTTCCAATAAATTTGTGTTCTGGATCCAAACGATGTCCGGATTGGGATCGCCCGTTGCGAGACATGGTAAAGTTACATCGACGCCTGCAGTCGTTTCAACGTCTTCGGGTTCCATTGTAATTTGTGGCTTTTCTGCAAATGATGAAAATAGTATGAGAATTATTGCCGAAGTGGAATATAAGTTTTTGAGTAATGATTTGAATACTCATTTATGACCAAAAACAATTATTTTCGTCGTAAATTGAATAAAGTGTTCAATAGTCGCAGAGATTATTAAATTTTATAGAAAATGGTTTGATGAAAAACTTGGTTCTTTCCGATTTCTGATTTCGATAATTTCTGTCGTCAATAACTTACGCTGCAATGATGTAATCAATTAACGCAAGAGTACAATAATAAAGAGATAATAAAGTTTCCATAATATCATCGTCAAACGGTGGCGCAAATTGTCTTTCAAGAAAATGTAGAGAGGAATGAAAGTTGACTTTCCATAATAGTACAGTATTTAAAGACACAAAACGGCCGTTTACTTAAAAAAAAATACGTAATGGCTGAAATTTGCTGGAGATGTTAGGCGACATGTCTTTTATCTAAAACTGAGTTTTCGTATTCGTGGGGGTGGGGGAAGTTGGAGTATATTGCCTACTTATAGGCGAATTTTGCATTTTTCGTTAATATCATTCTTACAGTTGACCCTACAGTAAAGTGATGTGTAGGAGTTTTGTTTCTAATCAAATTATCTATCCTACGGTACGTACATTAATTTCATCGGTCAAATAGTTCCGTTATAGTGACCAGTTAAAGGTCAAAATAGTACCAATAATGGGAATATTTTGCTTAAATAAAACATGTAATGACTGAAATTCGGTAGAGTCGTTAAGGGATGCGTTATAAATATATATCTGAAGTTGCGAATATATCAGGGAGGCAGTTATACTAAATTGCCTACTTATAGACTAAATTTCCTTTTTTGCTTGAGAAGAGTTATTTCGTGTGCCTGTAAAACTGGTTGTGGAAAAGCATGGGGGTGTCGAAAAGCAGGATTAAAGTGCTCTCCATTTTGTATGGTTTGTTGGGGAAACGCGTGTAGCAATATACGTGACTTTTCTACTATTACCGAAAACGACGACTTCCTCCATAACGATGGGCTTTTTTCGTCGAACCCAGAAGGATACGAAGCTGGTCACAATTGTAGCGCTAGCAATAATAAATCCGGAAGAGAGTAAGAAAATCAATCTAAGAAACCAAAATTGAGGTAGTCATATATTTCTGCTGTTGCATCAATAAAACTCCAGTGACTATGTGAAGAAATTAATTTTATTTGGAACGATCCCTGCGACTGCGCTAATCGGCCTAGCTTGATTTTGGTCTCGTTTAAGAGATAATAATTCAATCAGCAAGAACACATATTTATATAACTTGATATAGCGAAGTTTTTAGCAATCACTAAATAAGCATTCAAATAGGCAATTTACCCCATCTTCCTCCATCCCCACTAATACGAAAACTCAGTTTTAGACAAAAGATTCGTCTCTTAACATCTACATCATATCTGAGCCATCACGTTTTTTTTTAAAGAAAATTTCCATTTATTGTAATGTTTTGATCCTTGACCGGTAACTACAACGGGTTTACTTGACCTATGATATTAATTAAGGTACCGGTGAATAGAATATTTGATTGGAAAGAAAACCTCTACCATTTTACTTTAGGGCTAACAATAAGAATGATATTAAGCAAAAACGCAAATTTAACCTATAAGTAGGCAATTTACTATAACAATCGCCTCCCATAAATACCAAAACTCAGATATAGCTTTAGGACGTATCCCTTAATATCTCCACCAAATTTCAGTCGTTACATGTTTTACTTAAGCAAAATATTCTCATAATTAGTGCTATTTTGCCCTTTAACCGGTCATTATAACGGAACGATTTGGCCTACGATATTGACTTAGGTACCGTTGAATGGACAATTCGATTAGAAACACAACTTCTATACATCACATTACTGTAGGAATACCAGTAAGAATGCTATTAAGGAAAAACGCAAAATTCGCCCATAAGTAGGCAAATTACTATAACTTCCCCCACTCCCAAGAATACGAAAACTCAGATTTAGACTTAGGGAACGTTGCTTAACATCTCCAAAAAATTTCACCTATTACGCGTTTCACTTAAGCAAAATATTCTCATTTTTAGTGCCAGTTTGCCCTTTAACCGGTCACTATAACGGAACTATTTGGTCTATACATCACTTTACTGTAGGAGCAACAGTAAAAATGATATCAAGGAAAAACGCAAAATTCCCCTATAAGAAGGCAAATTACAATAACTTCCCCCACTCCCACAAATACGAAAACTCAGATTTAGACTTAAGCCTGGACAGCTTGGTCACCAACGTGGCGCCATACAGAAAAAAAAAACGCTCAGAAGAACGAAGGAAGATAAAGTAGCAACCTGGTAGTCTCCTGAGCTATCGCGGTTAAGGAGGCTAACAAGAAGACTCTTTAACGCAGCCAAAAGAACAAGAGAGTGGGACGTGTATTCCTACCAACTTCACCAATACAATAGGAAAATCAAGCCTACCAAAGTGAACTCGTGGGTCAAATTCTGCGAAGGTATTGAATGCACTATCACAGCTTTGAGACTCCATCGAGTGATGGTAAAAAAGGACACTGCGCACTCAAGTGCCCTCATAACGTACCATTACTACTGGCGAGTTTAACCATTTTATTTCGCCAGTTCTGACGGGATTTTCCCAGCTCTTGTTCAGAATGGTCCGGAGCTATTAGCTCCTATCTTAAGAAGTAGATTTGCGCAGGGCTATATCCCGCACTCACGGGGACTCGTGAGATAGCTCTTCATTCCGAAAATGGGAAACCGGCCTAAAGAAGATTCCGAATCATATAGACCAACTTTATTGACGCTCCAATCAATGGAAGAGGGATAAATTGAAAAGATCCTTGATACCAAAAACACTGCACTTGCTACTTTCCAGGACATTGAAAATTGAATGAGCATTCAACAATACTACCTTCGTTTCAATTGAAAGAGCATTAAGAAATAAGAAGGTCGAAAATACAACTACCGGATTGATATGCAGCATGCCCTCATCTAGAAAAGTCATCTACTTCTGCCAGATTGACAGAAAAAATATCCTTGCTGGAAGTATTAGAGGCTACCCAAAAGGGGAGGAGGCTTCTTTTACCTCTTACATGGTGCCTGGTGGTTGACGGCCTTTTGTGGAAGCTAACTTCAAATGGCTTCTCCATACAGGGGTATGCTGATGATGTCGTTAGTGGTTAAAGGTTCGTTCGAGGAAATACTACCGGATATTCCCGAAAACTACAGAAATCAGGAAGACGAAGAAACAAACGTTTGTCCAGTTGCTCCGAGTAAATTCCAATACCACCTCCTGCGTCGGTCTTTGAACCATCAGTGTAGATAGAGATAGCTCCACTTGCCCGGGGCGTATTATTACCGCATTGATCTCTCGACGGAATCAAGGTATTGTGGTTCTTACCAAAAGAATACTTGGGGACAGTGCGATCGGTCTCCAAGGGTAGCGTAAAGTTACCCAGTATCGTTGAGTGTCCATAATCTAGTGCTCTTCATAGGCCAGTTTCCCGTAAGCGTAGGGCCGTGTTTGCACCAATTCACCTTGGTGTCAACCTTGTCAGCAAACTTCACTGGTAAAAGCATGTTGAACCAGCAACAGAAAAAGCCACCAGAGCTCTTTTGATATGCAAAAAGTTTGTAGAGTAAACCTGGGGTATGAAACCATCATGCTCTGGATACACAAAGCAATAGACCCACCCATAACTACTGTGTTGTGGTCTGACAATAGAAGGCCAATCCGTTCTAGGCAAGGTACAGTGACTAGCGTGTCTCATCACCATCGGTGCTCTTCGTCCCTGTCCCAGCAGCGCTCTCGAGGTTTTACTAGACCTACACCCAATTGACTTTCACCTTAAGGCCGATGCGAAACTTGCACTGGCTTGACTCATTGCGATCGATGCCAATCTGGAGCAGTTAACACGCCTTAACAACACTAATGTCTCGAAAATGTCTTCGGACCACCTCGCTAAATAGCTCTGCAATATGGAGCAGAAAGGGTCATTCTAAAATCGCACGCAAATAAACTGGCTGACAGGCATTTCCACTTGTGCCAACTATAACCTTTTTGCAGCATCTCTACCTGGAAAGTAAAGAGGCAAATCATCGACCGGACTCAAAAAACATCAAACATTTAAGCATTGAGATTCGCCTGGATTCAGGCAATCTAAAATATTCATAGCAGGATACTGTCATAAAAGATCGACTAAGCTTTTTTGGAGAAGCAAAGTACGAACCATCTGAGGACTTCTTATACGCCACTCTTCTTCTTCTTTTAGCGTTGCAGAAAGGTGTGCAACCGCTGTGCATCTATGTGGATTCGAGTTATGGTTCGTCGATGCTTTCGTCCGTTATGTCAAGGGACAAAAACATAGCTGCTGCGATAGGGTTTTCCCACAGTGAGATAGGGGTTAAGTCAGTGGGCGCAGCTGGGCATTGAAACAAGTGACCCACATCGTGTGGAGCGCCAGCGCAGTTTGGACAGATGTTTTCAATGTCCGGGTTAATGCGAGAAAGGTACGAATTGAGGCGTGCACAAAAACCCGACCGAAGTTGAGCTAATGTCACACTGGTGGCTCTCGGGAGCCTAATCTCCTCAGGCGAAATGGGTGGAGGGCGCATTGAGAGGACTCTATTCGCACCTAATCTCGCAATAGACCGACTCACTTCTGCAGTGTGAATCTCAGCGATAGCAGCTCGGTATGCATCATCGTCGTAAGGGTCCCTCTTGTATCCCTGGACCTCTCTCTCTAGGTCTCGCAAATCACGCCTGACATGTCGTGGTGGAGGAATTCGGTCCATGAGACTGTTGTTGGGATGATTCTCACGATAGCAACCAACAAGATATTGTTTGGACAGTAGGAGATTGTGGTCACGTATTGGCATCAATTTTGTCTCTTGATGTAAGTGATCCTGGGCAGACATCAAGAGGCAACCTGTGGCTGTGCGTAGAGCAGCATTTTGGCAGACCTGAATTTTGGTCCAGTTTGTATCACATAAACTATGTGACCAAACTGGGGCTGCATAATCAGCAGCTGCTCGTGCCACCGCTTTGTATGTGACTAGCATGGTTTCTTTATCCTTGCCCCAGGTGCTACCAGCTAGTGCTTTTAGGATTTTATTCCTACTGCGCATCTTTTCACAAACGGATGCTGCGTGATGAGCTGACGTCATCATGTTCTCTAAATGGAGCCCGAGAATTTTAGGATTTGCAACAGTAGGAATTGGATCGTTGCCAATACGTACATCAACCTCCCACCGACAATCCACCGACCAGGTGGTAAGAAATGTCGCAGAAGATTTAGACGCGGAGATGGTGAGATTTCGGCTTTGGAGGAAAGCCTGTAATCGTCCGAGATAGCGATTAATTTGGAGGCGCATTTCATCCTTATCCTCCCTGGTGGCGAGTACGGTGCAATCGTCTGCGTAGGAAATCACCTCGATTCCTTCCGGTGGTGTAGGAAGGCCGGACATGTAGATGTTGAACAGAGTGGGGGAGAGTACCCCACCCTGTGGAACTCCTAATTTGATTTTCCTAAGCTTAGAACGTTTGCCACGAAACTCAGTGAAGGAATGCCGACCAGCTAGATAGTTTGCAATCCAACGGATCTCTTGAGCAGGGATGTGCATATTCAGTAAATTAGCGAGAAGCATCGAGTGATTGACATTGTCAAAAGCACTCGTTAGGTCAATTGCCACAAGAATCTGTGGCAAGGACGTCTGTGGTTTAGCCCATTACGGATGCGTGTAGTGATCGCATCGAGGGCTGTGGTGGTACTATGCATTTTCCTGAAGCCGTGCTGGTGAGGTTCTAGCTTAGCATGCTTAACAAGAGTGGGGTGAATAAGGGCCTCTAGCGTCTTTGCGACAGGTGAAAGTATTGTTATGGGTCGGTAGGATTCACCGAGACCAGCGCTTTTACCCGGTTTGAGACAAGGGACAATCCGTCCTGTTTTCCAGATTTCAGGGATGGCAAGCGTGGCCATCGACAAGTTAAAGGCTGCCGTGAGATACTCAATGGCTGGAAGGTCGAGATGTTTCAACATGGCCATCGACATGCCATCGGGTCCGAGAGCCTTTGAATTTTTAGCATTCTCAATGACTTTTTTAACCTGGTCCGCAGTATACGATGGTATAGTGTCAACATTTCTACTGCGAATCCGTCTTCTAATTTTACGCTTTAAGCCATCGGACTTGCGATGTTCAATAAATTGCTTATTGAACAGGCTTGCGCACTGAAGGGGTTCGCTGGTGCTCTTATGGCCAAATTTGATGGCATTATTGTCCTTTCCTTTCCTAGGATTGGATAGGGCGCGGACAGTAGACCATAGTTTACTGACACCTTCATTGAGGTTGCAGTCATTTAGTAGCTCGTTCCATTTCGCCTTCCGATAGTCTTTTACTTGTCGATTGATTTCGGAGTTAAGCTCCTGAATTCTGGGATCACCTGGGTGAGCGCGTCTGATGTTATCTCGTTCATCGGCTAATCTGGCGGCACTGGTAGGGAAATTAGGTCGAACTTTTGGGATACGTCCAGCAGGAATAAAACGTGCCGCTGCTTTGGCAATGACGTTCCTAATATTTCTTTCGGCCTTATGAACGTTATTTGGTGTGGGTAGCTCGATGAACTTCGCCGACGAGTATGCTTTGAAACCCTCCCAATCGGCTTTCTTGTGATTGACAAACGTTCGCTTCTCAGACTTAGTCAGGTTTGCTGGTTTGTCAACTCTTATTATGATTGGGAGGTGATCGGACGAGAGAGCAGTGTGCGTCTCCCATCGAGTAGCACTGATTAGGCTGGCACTTACAATAGTTAAGTCAGGAGAGCTACTGCAAGTGCCTGTGACTCGAGTCGGCGAGTCATTGAGTGGACAGAAATCTGAGGCGTCTAGAGATTCGGCAATAGCCATACCCCTGGCATCGTTGTTGAGGTCAGAATGCCAGAGCTCATGGTGCGCGTTAAAGTCACCAAGAATGATCCTGTGCTCTCCAGATAGGAGAGGACCAATATCGAAACGATAGCCAGAAGGGCAACTAGAGTGTGGTGGAACATATACATTAAAAATTTCGATATTAGTACTCCCTGATGAAACTGAGATGGCTTGCATTTCCGCCGTACCGTCGACATCTACATCTAATACACAGTAATGTACGGACTTGTGTATTAGGAAGGCAAGTCCACCTCCAGGGTGAGAATCATTCCTGGCGGCTGGTCTATCTTTGCGCAGTATAACGTAATTGCCATGGACGCTAAGAGACGAGTTCGAATGGAGCAAAGTCTCCTGGATGGCAGAAATCAGAATTCTGTTTACACTCATGAAGTGAGTGATCTCGGTGATTTTTTGGTGAATGCCGTTGCAGTTAAACTGCAATAAGGACAGTGGAGTGAAAACCGCTGGAGGAGGAGCAGGGGTTAAACTAGGCCTAGCATTCCTGATCATATTGTTTGGGGGTGCTGGGGGCTGAGGAGGAGGTGGAGGGCTAGGAGCAGCCCGTGGTCGCCCTGTATTTATGCATCCCGGTGCAACATATGATGTGGAGTGCTGACCAACCCTTCTCAGGCCAGAACACCTGAGATGTACCCATTCCAAGCAACAATTACACTGCACTGACCTGGCATTCGTACCGATTCGTTGGACGCAAACACTACAAAACCATACCTCTGGGCCGGGATTTGTTTCAATGCCGGCGCGAATTAATAAAATTGAGAGCAGCCGCGCCGAGATGTAATGCTCCCAATATGACGAAAAAACACATAACTCGAATCCACACATATACACAGACAAACACAACCTTCCTGCATCGAACCTTCAGGGCTTTTGCCGGGGCTCTTGCCAGGGAGGTATATTGGAAACTTGTGGCCGTTTCCATGTAGAAAACGGGTGCAGTCCGCCCCGTAGAGGCAGTTTCCGTAGGACCACATACGCCACTCTTGCGTGAGATCCCATGTCATCCCTCCTGTGTCACTGCGATGATCTAGCTTAACACCGCTGGTTACTACGTGTGACCTAACCAGACAAATAGCCAACTCAACTCCCTCCTAAGCACGATCGACTTTGATCTTCAGGCATAGTCACGCTCTCCTTCAACTAGGAGGATTGAAGATTAGGGCTATGGCTTCAGTGCGGCGAACCCCCTACGGACTCATGCCCCTTCACAGTCCATCTATCTGTCTATAGAGGCAAACTAGGGACAGTGAACGCCTCCTAGACTCGGATCACTTACACAACCTGCAATCCTAGTACTGCAGGCTACTCCTATTGAAGCTCGTTCAATTTGTTTCAACTATGTATGGGTGCGAAAGAGTCCAAGCAGGCGTAATACTGCAATGATATTGGGTCCGTTTCGATTGCCGTAACTGTACTTTTTATTACTGCATGTAAAGGTACCTTTGCGCAAAATGCGGGACGCTGTTTTTTATTTGAATAACAGTACCTTCGCAGTCATAAGCTCGAGCGTGAAGGCTGGTCGTCTAAATGTTCTCATATTAGCCAATGCATTTTCACAACGCGGGCCTGGCTCGAGCTTGTGAGCCGCACGGCTTGTCGTGTGAACCAAGTATAACGGTACTTTGGCCTTGAATAATTGCCCATGAAACGTTTTGCAGCGATCAGAGGAATCCTTAAGAAAATATTGAAACTCTTCATATCGGCTTAATGTTTGCTAGGCTCACATCTCACCCATGGGCGTAGCCAGGATTTCGGTCAGGGGGGGGGGGGCAAGCCCAAAATTTTTTTTTAACATCATGACTTTCTTAGGATCTGAAATTTCCGGTCGCAGAAATATTGTTAGCATATTTTAGAGTAGCCTGGCTTGTGGTTGGATTGATGCAGGGGGTCATGGATTCCAGACTCACCGTGAACGAATTCATTTTATGGTGTTTTTCGAACTCACGACCTACGTGACGGACTATGATGTCGCTCAGATTGCAAACAAGTATCCATTTATGGGGATAAATAACATTGCTGGGCGTGCTGTTGATCTCAACACCTCAACAAAACAGCAGATTAGATTTTGGAAATTGGATGTCACTCACACATCTGCGGCCCATGTTTACTGGGTAACTGCCACGCATGTTATTTCTTTTTTTACTAATTTTAGAGTAAAATTTCTTAAAATGGAGATGAGAAAGATTTTCTTCTGCATTCTGATTACATTCAACTGGCCTCCAATATCTGCCTTTCAGAGCGTAGTTTGTCTATTTCAGTGCATTTTTTTTATCTCGGACTTCCACTTGCGAAATCGGTTTGTTTCGTCTGTCACTTTCGTCTTAGCAAATTTATAAATCCTTTATTGATTGAAATATGGTTAACGGTTTTAATGAGATTTCTTCTAAATTTACCAAAGTATTAACAGTGGCTAAATTTTATTGCTGGTATGATTCAGCTACAAAATAAATTTTGATTTAATAACTTGAATTACCCGCTCTGTGGCTCATTTGGTTGAGTCGCACTCTACGATGCTAGTAATATAGAGGTCCGGAGATCGAATCTCGGCGTGGTCCAAAATTTCCGTACATGTGAATGGAAATATATAGTGCTTACAACATTATATTTATACACTCCGAAACTATATGCAATGTAATGTTAATTCAAAATTGCCTATAAACAGCTGAGTTAACGCACAAGGGGCTACGGTACTGAGAAGAAAAAGAAGAACTTGAAAGACACTGAAATATGAGACCCGTTCCTTTCAAAATCCTTAACCCTGGAAGGTCATGCTTATTTTTAGTACGGAAAGGTCATGCTTCGTCGATTCGACGACCCTCAACTTTGACGCTTCATAAAAATGACCCTTTCTCAAAATATTACTAAAATTTTACAGCTTTTCAATCGTTAGTTTATTTAGAATGGAAAGACATCGATTTTGAGTAATTTTGTAAGGAAACTGATTTACAAATTAAATTAATTAATTAATTCAATGTTATTTGGCCTGAAATATAAAACACTAAATTTAAAAACGAGATAAATACAAATTTAGCGTTGATATAATTCAAAAAACGTGCTCGAATCATAAAACACATATTCTAAACGTACTAGGAAATTGGGTTTAATGAATGAGAAGCTCATGTATATACAAGAGGCACAGCGATCCATTTTGGGGTTCCAACACCCGTTTTCTTTCACTTCTCCTATTGCGGTTTTTACAGTGGATTGTAGAATTATTTACAGTAAATTTTAGAATATCTTCTACCCGAGTTCCCTTGATTAATTCTAATTTTATGTACGATGTCTAATTTTGACACTGAGTGCCTTGGAGCCGATTTTTATGAGTTCGAAATGCAATCTTCCTAAAATGAGGAAGAATTTTGAGCCATTTTCCTGATTTGTCCTATTATTGTCCTAGTAAATATTTTTTCCATAATTTTTGAAAAAATAGTTCCCACATTTCAAAAATAAACATATTTGTTATGAGCTAGTTGTATGGACACAGACTTATCGTCGAATCGACAACCAGCCATAAGAAATACTGGAGTTCTAAGAGTTACACAAAATCCATCCTTTGTCGTTTCGATGACACCGATTTCCAAAAATCCAACTTACCCTGCTTACTTCGTCTAGCCGCAATGTACACGGCAAGTACATCGGCACGGTAAGTGCTCTACGAAAACTTAGCTCCAAATAATGAGAGTTGTCACAAAAAATGGGATAAATTTGATAATGCGTAGTCGATTCGACGAAGCATCACCGGGGGAATCCGGGGCTAACAAAGCAAAGCTGTATACCATTTGTCACCCTTTCAGATGAAAATAAGTTGAATTCCACTAACTTCCCGAAGGGACCTAACGGTTGAAATTGTGTAGCTATGAAATGAAACAGGAAATATGGGATCCACGCTGGTACGCAGCCTCCGTCAGTTACGAGAGGCCACTTGGAGTGGTAAAAAAGGCAACTGCTGCGCCAGCAGCAGAAAATTTTTTAAAATGTTGTATAGTGCAGCGATTTTTTTTACTACATCGATAAGGTTTTTTTCACCATCTTCATCGACCAGGGGGGGGGGCGACCGCCCCTCCCTGCCCCCCCTGGCTACGCCCATGATCTCACCTATTCACAGTTTCCAAAAGTGAGAAGCTAAAAGCGAATTTTGAATGGTGAGTGTCGCTAAAACACCCATTTATCCTAGAACAACTTATTTCCTTCCATAGACAATATTCATAGTTTACTATTCAGTAAGAAAGAGTTTTTTTTACACATAATCAAATAGAAGGATACTTACTGCAATGGAAATCACTTTCCCTTAATTCATCGAAAGTCTTATTGTATAATTCGGGAGGACTCATGCAGCGTAAGTTAACGTTGATATTCAGCTTTTCATTGGTTACAAATTGTCGTAATTTATGGAGTCCACAATCACATTCGATGGGGTTTTGATCGAGTCGTAAATGCTTCAGAGCAGATAAACTCTGGAAAACATCAGCCGGAAGTATACTGATTTTGTTTTTATGCAAGTTCCTGAAAAATACGACACACATTAATACAATAATGTTAACTAAAAGGATATTAAAGGGATTGAGAGTTTAATTTATGTGTGAATAGAGAGTTTTAGCGAATCATCTACATTTTTGAAATTCAAAAGATAAACTCGCTTGCATTCCGCACACAGAACAGTATACGACAATTTTGCATTTGCATTTTTCCAAGTAGACGTGTAGGTGTAACGTACGTTAAACAGTCGACTTTGTCGGATCGTGTCGTTGTCAGTTGAAAATTGTCGTATACTGTTTTGTGTACGGTAGACAATCCAATTTATATACCAAAGACGTAGGCGATAGTTTGTTCATCTTGCTAGAACTCTCTAATAATGAATTTATTAAATTTCCTGCATTCAGAATTATTTAATTCATTTAGTTAAATATTTTCCCCAAAACAATCTCCACATATAAGTTCCTGCTTAAGTCAACACACACAGAAAGAGGACCTACATAAGTAGATTACGAAATTTACCAATTCAATCTAACTTCTGTCTATTTCTGCGCCAAGTTTCGAAGAAGAACTTAACGACCAAGTAGTCTGATAATCTTTTCCCTACACTTGACAACATTCTCTCTTATATTGGTAAGGTCATATCTATTTGTGTGTAGACCATTGATATTGTCCTCATTCGGTTTGTACCTGGCGTTTTCCAGATAAATAGTATATCCTAGTATGTACTAGGGACCTTTCATGAAGGCAATATATACGTGAAGTGCTCCGACGACAATGTGGAAGAGCCAAAAGTCGTCATATCCATTCCATGACAGTTCGTTATTTGGAAGTGGAGCACAAGGCTGATTATCATCAACTCTAAAAGTACTTACAGTCTCTGGAGTTGCGGCAAGTTGTTGAAAGTTTTCGCATCGATTACCCAAATGTCGTTGTTCTCCAAGTATCTGAAAGTAGAGATATAGAACAGATGATAAGTTGAAACGTGTAGACGAGACGTTCTTAGGAGACACCTGGCGAAAAAAGAGAACACTTGGCGATAATAGTACTTAGCAGGAGCTGATTGTCCTAATGATGGCGATATTTTTTTTATAGAAATAAATACATAAGTACCTAGTGGTTAATGTATTTTCAGTTTGAATGTTTAAAGCGACCATACTTCAGGGAAATAACCATTTTTTGTGCACGGCTGTGAGTATAAGCAAACGAAAAACCCGTTGTATAAACTCCCTCCGCTCGGTTTAAAACCCCTATATAAAAGTCTTCAATTCAACAATAAAAAAATAAAAACAGCACAAAATAGATTGTTTTAGGGATAGAGCATCTATGACCGCACACAAACGACGAATCTATGGATTTAACGTGCATTGCATTGGATTAAAATCCAAATCCGATGTGGATGGTCTCATTTGACAGAACGAAAATCCTTTAAAATCCATGGATTCGAGTCCATAGATTCGCCGTGTGAGTATGCGGCCTATGACAGTTCTATACCATTTGATGCAAATTCGTCCTTGGATATGATTTGCGTATTGTATTTGGTAAAGAACAACAAGTTATATGAGGTGGTTCCTGAAGGTGCCACGAGCATCACAGTACCGTGTGCCAGTGAATCTATTCTATCTCGTGAGAAGATATTATGGGCTTAGTAGACTTGGTCTAGTACACTGAAAAAAATCATCATAATATTAATGAACTAGGAGCATAGACTTTTTTCATTACCATGATGAATTAGTTCATAGTAAATAAACCTTCTCTTCCTTAAAATAATACAGAGTTCATCTATTTTACGAAACATCGGTCGTTAGTATAACGAAAACAAAATATTAACTTAATGTAAAGCTATCATGAACACAATGAACATCTTACATTATCCCCGATAGTAAGTAAATTTGATGTTATTGTTCATTAATTGCATGACATCGTTCATAGTACTACTATGAACGATGTCATTATCGCTTTAAGTGTATTTTATAATTCGTAACGTATAGTCTGTATGGTGTAGTTAGGTACGGCGCATGTCTTCAAATCATAGGGTCCCGGGACCGATTCCCACTGTAGGTAGGTAGGTAATTTTTGATGACTATTCAGAGCAGAGGTAAAATAAATGTCGTCAACACTTATCAAGCTGGATACCGGCCTGCGCCAGTTTTTTTTTTTAAATTGATAAACTTGGTAATTATATCAATGAACAAGTTGTTAATTTTATGAATTTGTTCATAATTTTAATGAAATTTTTGTTCGTTGTTTTGATAAAATCAGATTCATTGGAATGATGAAATCCGTCTTCGGTGGGATATCGGTGTAAATATTCATTACTTTAATGAACGATTTCATTGTTTCCGGGCACCTTTTTCTTTCAGTGTATATATTGCTCGCATATGGAAAGATGTCCGGGTTACGTTTATCCCGAAGAGAGGCAGAAGCTCACACGCACGACCTAACGATCTTATCCCAATTAGTCTTACTTCAACCATGCTTAAGCTACTGAAGCGACTTGATATTCATGTACGAACTATCATCCGACCACATCTCCTTTCAACGGCTCAACATGCTTACTGGAAGGGAAAACCCTTAGTTTTTATCCGAATGAGCTGATTTTTGGTGGGTGGGCTCACTATGAGCTCCAATTTCAACAAACCAAAATTTAGCACTCTGCTCCAATTTTGGGGGGAGTTATGGATATGCCGTTTTGAAAAATTTAAATGGGGGGATACTGGGGGTCCTTGACCGGAGCGACTCAATGTTTACGTTAAAATTATTTTAAACTTGTTGTGAATACTTATACAAAACTTTACGGCTGAACTAACATTCTTTGAAAAGTTATGGAGCTTTTAAAAAAGTGAATGAAAATATTCTAATTTATGTGCTATTCTAACGCCGAAATATCCAATTAAACTCTAATGTGTGATATATCATTGCAAAGATAATTTTATGTAGTTTTTTCCGTTCTCAGACCATTTTTCTGTATCTTTTACCGTTTTGGAAATAATCGCAAAAAACCGAAAAAATGCCCCCCTTCCCCCCTTTTTTAAAGGTTGCGGCACGTTTTTTAGGGTGCAAAGTTGATATTCGGAATCAGCGCCCCAAACTACATATAACAAAATTGAGAAATAAACTTCTGTATTTTTTTCCTGACGAAAATACGATATTACTGGACTAGTAGGCATGTGTGTAGGGGTACACCACAAGGAGGTATTCTATCTCCCCTACTTTGGAATGTATCAATCAATCAATTGCTTGTAGCTCTTGAGAAGACTGGTTGCAAAGTCACTGCATACGCGGACGGTGTCGTAATTGCTGTGACAGGTAAGTTCCCGGAAGTGCTCAGTAGACTATTGGAGAATACCCTGTCTATTTTAACAAACTGGGCAAATCTCAGTGGGGTTGGAGTTAATCCAGCTAAAACGGAGTTGGTGCTCTTTACTAGAAGGCGCACTATTCCTTCTATCGATGCTCCCCATGCTACGATATGGGCATCTTACTCTTGACGCTTAGACCAATTAAAAAGTATCCCAACATCTAGGTAAACTTTTTTGGTTTAAAATTTTCAGTGCAATGTCCAATCAATGAAAGTTCAATGAAACTATGTCATTTACTAGTCTAAATATCCGAGTTGCCAAATCATCAATTCGAAAACTGTTCCGTAGTTTTTCTCGGCCATTTTATGTATTATTTTTCGATTCCCCGGTAAGAGGACTCTATTCGTACCTAATCTTGTAAAAACGAATTCCGTCACGCCAAAACTGCCAAATCTGGTCTAAATACAAGGGGGTGGCACTCCATACAAATTTCATGTAGAATGGGATGCATGATTTTCAGTCGCACACATTTTGAACATATTTTAAACGCAAAATGCCATTAGACAGAGTAGGACGGAACTAATCCAAAATCAGCTGAGTATCCCATCTTTGGGTATGTATTGGTAACTTTTCTCGCTTTTATAGATGTATTGGTGTGACATTTCATAAATTTAGGGGGGTCAACGTCCAGAAATAGCAGAATTTTCGGGTTTCCCTACTTAATATTGGCAGTTAAATGAACACTGAACTGAATTCCTTCATCCAGTTTGCGTTCCGTTTCGTTTTTCTTCTTTTTCACATTTTACACCAATTATTTGAAAGGGTATATATCAGTCTCTGTGTCGCAATTTTTCACAACTTGAATGTGCACGGATAGAAGAAACTCAACACATTCATTCAATTTAATAAACTTCGATTTAATGGAAAGGAACCCGTGGAAATCACAGATGAAATAAAAAGGGGCGAAATAAAATAAGGAATAAGGTTTTGTAAGTAAAGAAGCACATCAGCTTCTTCGTTCTGAGAATTCACTCAAATATGTGCTAATTAGCTCATAAAGTTTAAGTTTTTTAAAAACTTATTAGAGAATGATGTGATGATTTCGTCCTCTAATTGAACATTTAGTTCCTCTTCTTTTCATCAGAATTAAGGATTTGCTTGCATGATCCCTAATTCTTGTCAAAGGGAAGGGCTTCGTGATTTTGAAATAAAGGACGAAATTACAGCACGAAACTTTATTATTGCAAATGTATGCGATATGACGCAATAGCTTCCATTCTATCCATTCTCATAAGGAGAACTTTTGTATTTCTGATATTTTCCGCTATGTGTCCGTTCTATGCATATTTCCACCAAGTTTCATGTTCACTGTTTCATCAAGTTAAAAGATATGCATTGAAGAAATGCTTAAGAGGCTTCCCTTGCATTGTGAAAGGCCCTTACTAAATATATAGTTACTTGGCTATATTTCCGGTTTGGATACAGTTATTAAAATTAAAATTCGTAGACATATTCCCTAAATTTGGAGGAGGGCTGCAAAGTAATTTCACAAAATGAACATATTATATATATTATATTCTGCAATAAAACTTTGTTAAATGAAATGAAATAAATGTAATTTTCTATAAACCCTTAACAGAATTTTCACACGAACAAATTGAAATTTTACAAATTTACTGTTATTTACTTTTCCTTAGCAAAAGTCAACATTCTTAATATTTAACGTATATAAGGCCATACTGACCAATCTTTGTGCAAAGTTTCATATCGATCCCTATAACGGTGTAGAAAAACGAAGTCGAAAAGGAAGTTTAACTTTAAACGCCAATAACTTTTTTAGATCTTTGATTTAAATACCCATACGTCAATCTCCGATAAAAATTAAAAAAGTCGACTTTTTTCAAACGTTCGGGACACCCTGTTATCTTCTTCCTACCAACTTCTATTTGTGTATTTGTGCCAAAGACTGTAACCATTCTACACATTCCTACTAAATTTCATGACAATCGGTTGAGCCGTTCGCGAGTTATTTAGTGAAAAGACGGACGGACGGACAAAATCGATTTCATAAGGGTTTTTTGAAAAAAAATTTCTAAAAAAACCTAAAAACCGACAACGACGAAACAAAAGAAAATTGCGGACCAGGAAGCGCGCGACGCGCCCGCTTTAACGATTCAAACCCGACTGCCGGCCGACTCCCCGATATTGGGTCGTGTCGTCGCCACGAGAACAAGAGAAATTAAAAGCGATCGCAAGTGGGTCATTGCAAAATGGCAGAGATAAATTTTGAAACCATTCTCGGATTTTGGTTTATGATGGAATTCCCTAGCATTTGCGACATGTTCCACGACAGTAAAGGTACGTGTTCGTAGAAACGACTCATGCAATGATCGCTCAGCGATCGTAGTTTTGCATCCAATTTCGAGGCATATTTGCATATTTTTTTAATGGTGCTACTTTCCTTGTGTCGACTATGAACTAAAGGAACATGTATGTATAGAATATATGTACAGTCACTCCTCAACTTACGTAAGCATTTCGTTCCAAAAGTCTATACGTAAGTCGGAATTTTACGTAACTCGAAATGTTCCTACTACGCATATCATTCTTATTTAAAATACCAAAAAAGTTAACAAATGTATGAATTTTATAGACTTAAATTTCATGTGCAAGGATTTTTCTTAAATCTTCATATTAATTTTGGAAAATACCTGGGATTTTCTCTATACATAAATATATTTAAGTGGATCATCCAAGGACTTTTCATGGGTTGTGGCTTTTACGTAAGTGCTGAATTACGTAAGTCCGCCTTACGTATGTCGGGGAGTGACTGTATACGCATTTGGTGCTCAGAACCGGTAGTTTAAGTGCCATCGCTGAGCGATCATCTCATGAGTCGTCTCTACGAACACAAACCAAGTACATATACATTTTCATTGAGAAAATCTCCGCGGAATAAATTTCACGATGGGGGTCTGTCTATCCAACCCTTTAGTAGAGGAATATTTCGTGATCTTATAGTTTCATCTCACTCAGAAGTAACACGTAAAATTATCAATGCTAAGGGTCTATGGAGTAAGTTTTGCTCAGACGTATTACCTTGGGGATTATTTCAGTAATGCAGTATTTCGAAAGAATATATTTTCCCACTAACGACTTAGTAGTATCATAACCCAGACCGCAGATAAACCTTCCCGAAAAATTGAATAACCAAGTTTCGTATCGAATATGAAGAATGTGATGCCTTTTTCTTAATGAGGTTCAAATCTTAAGTGTGACAAATCCTGGAAATGAAGTCAATGCATCCCATGAACCCTGTCAAAACAAACAAAAATTTAGGGGCGGGAATGTGAAGCCTTGCCCGGGGCGGCATTAGTACTAGAGTTAGAGTGGACGCTGTCCTTTTACGCTTAATGATATTTTTATTATCCTTCCGGCGGGCGCAATACTAATCCTAACACGATCGGGCGCAAGGCATCTGACAGATTAAGTGCAGAAAGTAGGATGAAACTAAGTTTCTGTATATTTCAGACTCTTATTTATTGTTGCATTGTCTTTTTGAAACAGTTCTACGAAATTTTAGAAGCAAATACTGGCTTAAAAAGTTTGATACCCTTCACATTTTCAATTTTCTAAAAATATTCCGCTTTCAATCGCTTCAATATTTAAAAAACCTCCAACAACTCGACCGGTTAAAAAATGTGAGCTTATTTTACTAAAAACACACTTTTGAACGATTTGGTGAGCCTAAAAGTCAACACAAAGTTATTACGCAATGTGAAGAATATAGCAAGTGGAAATTTTCATACAAAACGAGAAAATAACACAATCGGGCGCAATACATCTGAGAGATTATTTCATCCCCTCCCGCCCCTCACACATATGGTAGATAGAAACTGAAAGCTGCTTTGGGTAGTTGATCGATAAAGATTAAGCTACTGTGAGTTTCAGATCTCTCCCTTTTCAAATCCCTGATTGGCGCAACAAAAACTGGTCACTTAATCTGTCAGATGCATTGCGCCCGCCCGAAGGTTATTATTATTGGATAACATTCAGTATAGGGAGGCGGGAGCGTCCCGCCGTCGAAAGAAAAACGAAGAAATTTGAACAAATCTAAAGTGAGAAGCGACGGAACAAGTACGGGTTCTCGGACCCTGGTTGGCCCTGAGTGTTCAAATTTGGCAGAGATTGTCGCTCGCGACATCTTACGAAGTGTAAACAATTTCAAGAAGATCCGACGAAAGCACCGCAGATATAAGAGTCTGAAAATCGCATTTTTTTCAAGAATCTAGTTTTCGTTGTTCTTGTTGTTCATTTACAGGGCTACAGGGCTCTTTTGCCATATATAGAATCTGTTCTGGGGGTGTGCACAGGCTATCATTGGCTCTGATCCGTGCGGTAGAAAAAAATATACAGCAAAAAATGTGAAATTGCATGGAGTTTCTGGCTTAATTTTCATATTTTTCTTAGGTAGTATTTTGCAAAAGTCGGGGATAGGCCCGAAAAATGCCTAGAAAAAAATCAAGAAAAGTACATAGCAGCAAATAGTACCCTCGTCAAGCTCCCGCCATAATAAGCGTTGAAAGAAATTAGCTTGCACCAAACCAACCCGGGAGCCTACTCTTTGAGACAAGATGTGAGTACTTTGCCGGGATTGTATTTATATTTATCCTTTTTGCGGCTGACGATTTTTTCTTTGGCGGAAACCGTTCACAACACGTTTTTGTGAGATTTTGAATAGTTCATTAACTTTAAATTTAAGTTAAAATTAAAATAATTAAATTAAAGTTAAAATTAAATTTGGCTTTTAACTAACACCTTTTTTCGTTTATAAGGTATACGCATTACAACCATTTCTTACAATTCCCCGTACTACCGCAGTACGTTGCTTTCCAAGGTTCGCTTCTAAAAAATTAATGGACATTATTGGCAATTTTTCCTTTAGGGTTCACTTCAGTTTCACTCGTCATTCAGAGGAGAATACTGTCCTTATTCGAAGAAAGTCTGCTTTATACCAAGTCATGCGACCGTTCAAACCATTATTCTTCCGCTTCATTATGAACTTGCAGCGGCCAACTTAGTTTCCCATTATGACACACAGTACTTTTCGTAGAGAAACTTTTTGTATAAGTTAATTCTCAACAAAATAAAAGTTCAAGAAATAATGTAGGACATGCAAATGGCCGAAAAAAAAAGTTTTAATCCACCTCGTTACCATTGTAGTCACCATAGAGTGTAGTGATTATCCTGAAGCGTACTCAACTACATACTTCAATTTGACTTCTTTTCGTCTACTCTCTACTTGAAACTTTAATTGAATACATTTTCTATCCTCATCCGACATGCATTCACAAGTTCTCCCAGGACGGATTAAGTTTTTGGTTGAGGTAGGTATACTATGCTGGTATAGCCATAAAGGTAAGAGAATCAGCAACAAGAAGTAGCGAAGGATACTTACAAATTTTGTAACTGTTGTAGTCCACAAAATGCATTCGGCTTAATTTTGCTGATTCTGTTGTTGTTCAAGTAGAGATTGCGAAGATGGGGAATACCGGTAAAGGCATCATCATCGATAAAACCAATTGTGTTTTCGCTGAGAAAGATTGTTTTTAAGTTTGCGAGACCAGCAAAAGCATTCGGTGGCAGTGTCTGTATCTGGTTGAAACGTAGATCTCTGAAAAGACAAAAAAATAAAGAACAATGAGATTCGCGTTGGATGAAAGCAAGAGAAAGATTTCGAGATGGGTAAATGAGAAGTTTTGTCAAAGACATTGTAATATGTTTGTTTGTCAATAAATTTGTTTGTTTAGTCTTTACAAAATAGTTATTATAGGTGGTAAGTTTTATCTAAGAAGGAAAGAGCAGAAGAATGCCCCTGCTGTCGTACATGGCCGTACGAGTGTGACTAGAATATGTATTCCCCTCCTCCTCTTTAGCCCTTGCTTGGTCATTCAGCTGTCAACCTAATCAACATTGGATGCATGGACGTAGCATGTTTTTTGCACTTCGGAAGCAGACAAGATTGTTGTATCGATAAAATACACTAATCACTATCGGGTGTATATCATTAAATTTTCATAAAACACTTAGCAGCAATATTGAAACAAACATACGAAAATTCCATTAAAATTTTCGCACGCAATTTATGTCCCCTTGTATGAGAAAGTACCGACACGCTTTAATGGTATAATTTATGGTATGACCAGGAGAAAATGTATGAAGAGTAGCTAAGGAAATTACAAAAGGAGACCGCCTTTCCGCATTTGTGCTTTAATCTGCACTTCTCTTCTTCTTTTAACGGTACAGAAGCCCGACCGAAGTTGAGTTAAAGTCACTCTGGTGGCTCTCGGGAGCCTAATATCCTCAGGCAATATAGGTGGTGGGAGCACTGAGAGGACTCTCTATTCGTACCTAGGCTCACAATAGACCGAATCACTTCGTCGGTGTGAATCATCGCAATGATGGCCCCTTATGTTTCTTAATCGAAAGGATGTCGTTTATCTTGACCTACCGCTTTATAATTGGCTAGCATGGTTTCTTTGTCCTTGCCCCAGGTGATACTGGCCAGTGCTTTAAGAATTTTGTTCCTACTGCGCATCTTTTCGCATACACCTTCAGCGTGATGGGCTGAAGTCATAATATTTTTCAGGTGAAGCTCGAGAATTTTAGGCCTACCTACAGTAGGAACAGGTTTGTTGCCAATACATACATCAACTGCCTAACGACAATCTTCTGACCAGGTGGCGAAAAAAGTCGTAGAAGATTTTGACGCTGAGATAGTGAGGTTTCTGTTTTGGAAAAAACGTTTGTAATCGTGCTAGGTAACGATCCGTTCATTGATTAAATGACGGAGTGGTTTCAAAATAACACCAACTGCACCGAGCACAGTCCAACACAAATGTGGAATGCTTTGGCGGAAATGTCAGTAGGTGAGGCGTAGCTCAAGCAAAGGTGAAGGCAGCTGAGACTGCGAACGAAGTACCGTCATTGCGCGAGAGGCCTAAGCACGACGCCTGGATATTTAGGGAAAGAGAAGGAACGCTCGGGAAAGTACGCGGAGGACTCGCAAGCAATGCTGCTGGTTACGGCAATTTGCTACAGAATGCGTAAGTATTCACGAATACGCTCATAGAAAGCCAGACCGACTCGACTGACTGACGATTGAAAATAATCCGCTTGGAAGGCATCGTTGAGGTGTCGGGCAGGAAAATAGGACGATACAATTTTGATTAGCCAGCCATAGATACCATCTACGGGGTATGCCGTCAGGGGAGCACCTAGCCGTTACGGCCTTATCTCCCGGTCCTTCGGGCGGTTTGGACCTTCGGCATTTTACTGACAAGGTCTGCTAAAGACTTCTCTTTAGCAGGTGTGATCCTCCTTCGGCCCCCTAATGGTTAGGCCTAACGTTAAATTCAGATGTGCACATCCCAGGTTCGTTGAACCTGTGACTACTCGTCTGCTTAAAGCAGACTCGTAGCGCTTCTTTTCACATCCAGGCGGCCTCTTCAGTTTACTAGTCAGCAATGCGATTCGGGCCGTGTGGTCATCAATCCACAAACTAGTTAGATATAGACGTGTAGGAATCTTCCACCAAGGCCGTTCTCCCTAACTAGCCCCTTCGAGGCTCGGGTTATGCGAAGCCGCCAGCTCCGAAGCTCACACCATTAACCGTATGGTGAGCCCCCCACCAGGGAGCACCGTTTATCGTGCTCGGCCTTTAATGATTTCCCTTCCGTAAGTCATGGGAGGAGGTCGGTCATGCCAAGAGCTACCCGTACAGAACTAGGGAGCTTGGGAACGTTATCGCCCGAATGGTCTTTGTACAGATCCACGCCATAGCGTATCAACCGTACCAGGGGCCTCCCTGCGCTATTGAGGTACGTGGTGTCACAACTCACCAAAGATCTCTGTCCCACTACACAGCCTCTTGATTAATGTCACAGGGACCTAGACCCCCCTGCGGGGGTTTTGAATTGAGCAGCTTGTTTTGCCTCTTTACCGTTTCACTAAGTTTACCCTTTGTTGGGGACTTCATCCGAACCAGACGCCATCCTCAATTTTGAGCGTGTTAGGAAATTTTTGAAAAACATGGCAAGTAAAGGAAGTGCGTTTATTAAAGTCTACTAAGTACTACAGTAGAATGTTGCTTAAGTGGACTTCGCCTAACGATAAGCCGCTTATTTGGCAACTAGAAGCTCAATTTGTAGATGTTGTGAAGAAAAACAAAGTAGGCTAAAATGCCTCGAACATGAATGTGCTTAAAAAAATCAAAGGACTCTTAGAAATCTGTCAAGTAAAAGCCCAATTGCCATTTACTCTGCTGATGTTTATCGTTAGCACGGTATTATCCGAAATTGTATCAGCCCTGCAGTTAAGCGGAGTTGTAATATCTAAAAGCGTTCGCTTGTGCGAACAATAGAAAATACCATTAATCTTACACCCAGAAAAAAAACGTGTATAAAAATCAATGAAGTTTTTACTTTACTTCTATAGTAAACAGAAAATTTCTTCGTATGAAGTTTGAATATAATTAATTAAAAATTCCATTGGGTCAAATACACTTTCATAGAATTTATGATTTCAGTAGTCCTATGTAGGGATGTCAAAAACCGGCCCATAATCCGGTTTTCGGTTTTTTCGGTTTTTTCGCAAAGCCGGTTAGACCGTCCGGTTTTAACCGGGCTCAAAGTACCGGTTTTCGGTTTTTCATTGAATTGAAGAATTTTAGCAAAATAACGCATACACACTCGTTAAGCTAATGTTCGTATAGAAATATGACTGTGTAATGGAGCCCTGAAAAAGAAACATGTTGAACAAAAAAGATAATCAAATAAAATTGTCAGAAGTGTTCATAATGTTTCAAAATTAGTTAACTGAGTTTTATTGCTAGACAATGTATATAGTGCAGTCGAAATATCCTATTTCAGGCCTCCAAATAGAAAAAAATAGAGTAAGGCTATTTTTTGTGGTTTTTGAATCAGCGAGCTGCCAAAAATCTAAAACTCATTTTGCTAAAAAAAAAAATTTTGATCGGAAAGGTCCCAAAAAGGACAAAAAAGGATACTCTTTAATCCTTGGGCGGTGGTCAGCATGTGGGGTATCAAATCAAAGGGGACGTCGAGTAAATTACATATCCGGTGTTTGTTTCCTGTTTCAAGAACCCTCAACGGAATAAATCGAGATTAAATCGAAAATTATTGTGTTTTCCGTGTATCTTTCCGAAGCCCTAATTACGAGAGTAATTCAAATTGTCACTACGTTTCTCACTTTTCCGAATCTATAATAGCTAGAGATTCTACCATTAAATTTGCTAAGAAAAATGATCGGAAAGCTCTCAAAAATGACACTAATTACAAACCTTGATCGAACGTGGGCATGTGGGCGTGGGCAAAAATGTACTTGACGTCCCCTTTGATTTGATACCCCACATGCCGACCTCCGGTCAAGGATTAAAGAGTATCCTTTTTTGTCCTTTTTGGGACCTTTCCGATAAAATTTTTTTTTAGCAAAATGAGTTTTAGATTTTTGGGAGCCCACTGATTAAAAAACCACAAGAATTAACTTTACTCTATTTTTCTCTATTTGAAATGCTAATATGACTGCACTATGATGTAGATGTTGAAGTCTTTGTGGACACGACGTTTGTTGAAGTGGACGCGGATATCGATGTGGACGCGGACGTTCGTAGCAACTGCCGATTCGTCTTCCTATAACAATGAACTCTAAATGCACTGATCTGATACACATTCATACATACACGACGCACAAAAGACACACGTGTGACACGCAACGTAAACAGTATCTGCCTTGGAAAGGAAAAATGCAAGGAGCGGAACTTTGACGAAGCGATGGTTCTTGGAATAATAGCACTAAGGAGAGTGTTCGGAAATACGAAATTTTTCATAGAAGACAAGCAATATAATTACAGACTGACAAATCAAGAAAATATAAAAATTTTATGAATTTGGAAAGTTTTTTTTTCGGTTTTAACCGGATGGGCAAACAACCGTCCGGGTTAAAACCGGGAGGATGAAAAAACCGAAAAAAACCGGTTAACCGTTTTGAAAGTACCGGTTTTCGGACTAACCGTCCGGTTTTTGACATCCCTAGTCCTATGTAATTTTTCTTTAATAAAAGTTATTTTTTCTGGATGTAGCTGCTTTTTTTCACTTAAGCCGCTAGAATTTCTGTGTTGAGAGAGAAGAGGGAATTCCAACGTCTTCTCTGTGATAATCCAGACAGAGGGGATCCTGTGCCGCCTGACTAAAGGTATCTCATTTTGCGACTGACTTCAAAATTTGTTTACCTGAAGTATGTACATGTTAGACTTCTCGTGACCAAGGTGATAGCATCTAAGCCGGAGATTATTTCGAATATTTCCTTCCTAACTGTCGCAGGTCAGGATTGGATAGGCATTTATATCAGTGTGTGGCAATGGATAGGTCATACCCTCTGAAGCAGGCCGAAATTGGAACCCACAAGAAGCCAAAGCGAGGCCCCGTGTTGGACAACCAAGAAACACATGAAGAAGATCGGACTGGGAAGTGGTGTGGATGATAACTGCATCACACTCCGAATTTAATTGCAGTTCAGGCCACAACTCTGCATTAAATAACTGAATTGTTCATCCGATTGTGCCTAATCCTGACAAGTGTTTCGACTATTGTATATAACCTTTGAAATATCCTATGAATTTACCCTATAGTGGTAGGATCTACCACACAAGTGGTAAAGTCGAAACACTGCTCCTGAAGCGACACTTGAAGTGAGATACGAGACTCGCAGAATCAATCAAAATCAATAAATTTCCTTGGCATCATTGAAGAATCTCCAACGCTATTTAATTTCATATCTCAGCTGTTTGTGACGGTTTATTTCAGTGTATTTCTATTTTTTCCCAAAATCCAAGTAAACTGAACCTATGTATTTGATAATGAAAGTCTAATTTGATATACGACACTTTTTCTTGTCAATTGATATACGAATTTTATTTTTAACACTTTTATTGCTATTTGAATGGAGCTTCAACCAAAGAGCACAGAAAACTTGGATATTTTATACTCCCAGTACCTTGCCAACCTGAAGAAGGTCATAATCAAGCTCAACGACGCTCAAGACATCAACTATTGTAAACGATGGATTGAAGCGCTCAACAATTGCAAGGAAAGCGAAAAAATCGTCCGCAATTGCTTGATATCGTTAATGTACCAACAATTGGATCAAGATGGACAACTTGGTGAACCTTTTTTGGATTTATCGAAAATCTATTGCAATCTGAACGATTTGTTTGTGGAAGACGACACGCATGGTCGTCCTCTTTCGTCGAAGAGTACAATCAACACGATTGACTTCAGCGAAGGATTTCCCACCGGTCAACGCGGTCCGATATCAAAGGATACTAACCCAGAGGAAATTGGAGATTTCTTGCCGATTACACAACGACATCTTACACAAATTGATGACTTGACAAAATTCATAGTAAATATGCGAAATGTTAACCAATTGCTAATGGATGAATTGAAACAGTTGAGAAAGGATAAAAGTTTGCTGGAAATCAAGCTTCAAAGAAAAGACACAGAAATGAATAAGTTAATGGCGAATGACGACGAGAAGCAATGTACAGGCGAAGGAGAGGATTTGTTATCAAAACGAGTTGATGAAATTATTAGAAGTTACACGCCAGGAAAGAAATGCTCCACTGACATGCATTTAGGCAAAGATATTATTATCAATAAGGCTTCTTTGACAACGAACAAATTGGACGAAAAAGTATTACTTGGATATATGGAAAAATTATGTGGTCTGCTGGAGGAACATTCATTCTCCATTCACATTCAAAATGATTCATTCCTCCATAACCAGAGCATAGCCAGATCTTTTCTCAGTGAGACCATTCCAGAAGATATTCGTTCTAGAATTGAGATTTATGAATTTCGAATAAGAAATGCTTTTCAATCCACTTTTAAGTTTCATAGACAACTTTCCAAAGGAGCCGCGGACAAGTTGGGAAACATCTTACAGAGCAAATCACATGTGAGCACGTTCACCCAAACCTTTGCGCTGTGTGCGGATAAAAGTACTACATGTGCATCAGACCCAGAATCACTGAAAATAAAACTACTAAGCAAATGTCTTCGTCGATTAAAAAAATCTCGGGATAAACTTGCCGAACGGTACGAAAAGAAAATCAAAAAGAAAACTTTGCAAATTGAAGTTCTGCGAAAATTATGGAAACTTCAAATGGCGTCCATTAAGACTCATTTACAAATGAGTACAATGAGTCGAAGTCAGAGTGAGCTCTTTGATATCGCACAAGCACTGGAACTTAAATACAAGACTTTAGTGACAGATAAGTTTGATGATTTGATAGCGAAACATAAAACTAATTAAATATGTTTTTTTGTTATTGTATATTCATGAAGATGAATATTTTAATAAATTAATTTTAAACGAAACGAATCACGCTCATTTCTTGGTTCGGCCTGTAATACCATTTTATCTCCGCACGTTATTTTGCTATCGCCTCAGTATTACACGTCCTTTCCATAACATATCCTGCTCGATAGCAAACGTAGCATGAAACCTCAAAAGAAATAGCACGAAGAATACATTTTCCGAACAAATGAGTTCCATGCACTTCCGTTTTTTCTCACATTTGTATAAGCGCGTATTCTTCATCCTTCATCCAACATCCGGTCTCCTGCGTTCACAATCTCGAACACCATATACGAGATCCTGACGTTTCGTAGAGAATCGCATCACCGGGTGGTAAATCGAAACAATTATTGAACACAGTAAGTGAAGCCTACCCAGGGGTTCAATATATGGTTCTCTCTTGGCCCTTGGCTGGCATCAACTTGAGCCTGGGCCGTAGATGCAATCGATATATTTATTCAGAGAGAATATTCAATTTATTCAAAACATTTGTAAGATGGTCGTTGAGCACACATTTGGCTTCTATTGTTTCTTACATGGGAATTTATTGTAAATATGTCTTTTGGGGGCATGTTTCTCAATTTTGCGTTTCGTTGTTTGCCTCAAAAGCAATAGGAAGTTGAATTGGATATTGAACGTAGGTTTGGAATTGCTTTTGTTTTTGTTTATAATGTAGATACACTCGAACCATATACGATTCAGGGTTGATATAGAAGAACTCACACCTGGCTCCTGGAAAATTTATAATTAATGCAATTTTGTTAAGTGCTTTACTTTTAAAATGTGCCGATTCGATAACTTGTGTTCGGTGTTTTAGCACGAAGATGGTAACGATGGTGGAAAAGGGAAATGTGATGGGAAATCGGTAGAAAGGACTATATGATTATCAGAAAGTTTCCAGTGCGAGTTTCTGAAGTTAGGGAGTAAATTGTAAAAATAAATTGATATTACATAGTCGATGTTTAAGCGCACAAATGTGTTAAGTGCATTTTTCATGAAAATGACTGAACTTAATTTTCTAGTTCATCAACCTTATAGCCACTCTCTTGCGCAAATGTTTTAAGCAGCTTTAGAAAAGCTAAGCTCTTTAGAAAATAGTCAATGTTTGTGTCCATATGTGATAAGTGCACTTTCCGCATTTAGTGCATTATTTCAGGAAAGGAAGCGGCGTTTTCGGTTGGTGTTCCGCTTATATCCAGCCGGTTATTCGTGGAGGCTGTTCAGTATATTATACGCATGGGCTTCTTTGCAAAAAATGTGCTTAACCCTCATCCAGCGGCAGATTTTTACAACGCTTGCCGGCGGCAAAGGTACACCTGTGCCTTAGTACATTTTGTATGAAAATCTTCACTGTTTGTATGAATTTTGACCGTAAAAATACATTATGTTGACTAGTCACAAATTAGTAACTGTTTTTGACGAAGTGGATGTTTTAAGAAGTTGGGTTTATGTGAATTTAATTTTTGGGGTGGGTAAATTTAGAAAATAGGCAAAATTTTGAAGATAAAATTGAAAAAATGGGTTGCTTGGAATTAATTTGACGAAGTCTAAAATTAATTTACAAATGAAAAGTAGAAAACGGTTCAATTTAAGTCATTAATGATTTAAGAAGAGTTTGGTATGCGAATTGTGGAGTCTTTGGTTGCAATTAACCCCCCTCCCCCAATATATTATTCTGTTACCGCTAACGAAAAGAACATGAATAATTACCACATTCTCGTTATTTTCCTTAAAACAACAATGCTTGAAGCAATAAATATATTTGATAAATGTGTTATTATACGAAAGACAGGTCCTGTCAAGCAACAAGCAAATAGAATCGGTTATGATAATTTTCTGTCTCTAATCTTTGGAAATCTAAACTCAGGCCAATTCCTATAGTGGAAAAATATCTAAAATAGTAATTGTGATTGTTGTTGATTAATTGTAATTTATTTTCTAATAAATGTAATTAAATCTAAGGATCATTTGAAAAATTAAAACAAGAAACTGAAGACATGTGGCATAATCTATAGCAATTATCGGTATCTATATACATAATATTGAAGGAGGCTTGGTGTTTTTGTATGATTGTATTTTCATAGTAGGCCATGAAATTAAATGACAATTGAAAAATAAAATAGAATCGGTCATTTTTCCTAGCGGAACGTCAAGCGCTTTTATGTTCCTGGTGTGGTTTTGCTATATTTCTGTGGTCAAATTACGCGAATGATAATCGACGCGTAGAATTAAGTTTATTTCACACGATCGTGTTTCGCATCAAGTGTTTTTCCGGGGTGTTTGTGAAGTGTGCCGCGAGAAAATCCATTTCAAGATATCACGACACATTCGATAGTTGTTGGCTGCTGCTAAGGTGTCCCATCGTCTTCTTTCCGTCTTTTGCGGTGACAACAAGGAATCGGTAGGAAAAAACGTTGTGCGTAGGTGAGTACACTGAGCTTGTAGTTGCTTGTATTGTTGTTATACTAATTGTGTAAGATCTGATTAATGGCGGACTATGTTTGCTGTGTGTACAGCACGGAAAATTACCAAGAGGTATTCTAAGATTCAGTATTGAGTGAGTGTTGTATGGAAAGGTTGTGGTTTCCCCCTTTCCGGAAAGTTATGATAGTTTGAGAGGTTGTGGTGTCTCCCCTCTCAGTGAGATGTTTAGAGCCGTGTGGGCTTCACCTCGGAGTTGGTCCCCTCCGATTGAGTCGTTGAGAGGTTGTGGTCGTCCCGCTCTCAGCGTTGTGTTTGTAGAAAGGTTGTGGTGTCTCCCCTTTCTACTTGTGATAAACTCGAGAGGGTGTGGTGTTCCCCCTCTTTGCACAGAGTTTACGTTTTGGAGAGGTTGTGGTGTTTCCCCTCTTCATGTTGTGTTGCCGTTCGTAGAAAGGTTGTGGTGTCTCCCCTTTCTATTGGTGGTAAACTCGAGAGGTTGCGGTGTTTCCCCTCTTTGCACAGAGTTTACGTGTTGGAGAGGTTGTGGTGTCTCCCCTCTCCATGTTGAGTTGATGTTTGAAGAGGTTGTGGTGTCTCCCCTCTTCGTGTTGTGTGATTGAGAGGTTGTGGTGTTCCCCTCTCTGAAATTTGAGTAGAGGCGCGGTGCTCCGCTCCGGAGTTGATCCCCCTCTGTAATAGCTAGGAGGTTGTGGTTTCCCCCTCCGCAGTCTACCATAGAATACCGAATTAGAATGTTTTCGCCAGAAGTTGTGTGCCTTAGGTAGAAAGGCTTTACTTCTGGATATAGAAGAATTGAGGATGGTAGTGAAGTGGGATTGAACCAAGGAGAAGCAGCCGAATCAACCGATACATCCATCCTGCGTCTACCTCGCATTGCCGTTTGAATACGTGAGCCAGAATCAACCGATACAACGAGAAGCCGATGCCCTATGCTGCGATGACCGATGCTGAGACGACGACGCCGACAAGTGGTTCTCCTTCGCTCTCCTCTTCTTCCTGTTTGTTGGCCGGGCCAACATAAAGATTTGAATTATTATTCGTTTTCGTTTCAAATAACTTAATATCTTCAATGCGTGTAACTGCAGGCTCATTGGTTGTCTTTTTCTTATTACAGATGGTATCAGGCGGTATAGATCAGGTGAGTACCGTATTTTATGCATACAAATGTCCAGTACGCCATGTTCATTACAAAAAAGAAAAAAATTATATAACAAAATAAAGTTTGAGTCTCTTACAATATGGTACCAACGTCATACTCGTACAATTCAACCAAGTTTATATACCACCCAAACATCCAATTTTAGAAATTTGGTTGGATGGATTTTCAGCTTCAAACTTCAAACTTCAAAAGGAACTCGGGTGGACACTGAACGAAAAATGTGCGTTATATCAACGAAAAAGTATGTTAAAGTGAGGATTTTTTAATTGATTTTGCTCCAACAAACGAGTTTATCAAAATAATAAATTGGTGTTTATTGTTTAATAATTTGTTCATTTAATAATAATTTTGATTATCAATGAACAAATATCTTTTATAAAATCCATGAAAGCATCATTATTATCAATATAATGTATGTCATTAATTGATATAATGTTTGAGTTCATCAATTGTTTATTTTTTATTTAACATTCCGTTAGTCGCAATAAAAAATGTAACACGAATAGACGCAATGCATCTATTAGATGCCAACTATGTCATCCTGTTGTAAGGTAATGAATATCTTCATAAGGATTTTTTCTTCATTATCTGAATATTTGAAGCCTTGTCATACCAATAGTTAATATCAAAAGAAAAAAATCGGGTATGTTATTAATATTTTTTTTTATTGAAAAAAAGTCTTAAAAAGTGAGATTTTTTTTAAATTGTCTTACATAATTGCAGTTTTACAGCTTTCTTAGCATAATTAAGTTTTAAAATTGACTTCAATGGTAAAGTAAAGGTGTAATAGTGTAACACGAAAAGTATTTCACTTGTAGTAAATATTTTTTTTTATCCTATACTGCTGCGCCTATATCAATCCACGTTCAAATCACTTACACGAGTGCTCGCAATGCATCTAATAGATACCCGAGCCTGCTACGTAAAGCCAAAGGACCTCATAATTATAACTTTCAGACTGAAATGCTTCCGTACTTGGTATATGATGCTACTATGAGTAGAAAGTGGAATTAGCGATAGAAAAGAAGTTATGGTAAAAAAACAATGCGAGGCATCTGTCAGATGCATTGCGTCTAACGGAAGGTTAAAAAAAATCAGAGGCACTGAACCTAGAGTTCTTATTGTGTTGACAATATCAAGAGACGCGAGAGCGTCTCGCCCGCCAAAGGAAAAAGAAAAACGAAAGCGAACAAGTCTATGATTACCGGAGACAACTTGCTTTTTTGTTTGATCAGGCTACAGCCTTCCAGGCAACAGCCCCCTAAAAATTTTTTTTACCAAAATATTCCACATATCCTGTTCTGGTGCCTTTCCAAATAAAATCTTCGATCGGCACAATAACGGGTAAGATATATGCAATAAACGGTGAAATTTTCACCCTCACAGACTTAAGCGAGTAACCCAATTTCAGAATGAAGTCTACAGTTGCAGAAAGACTTGCTTCTACTGTCTCTCTTCGTGATGGAATTTTTATGAAATTTGGAACGAATGATCCTCTGGTGGTCCTTCTAAAGAATCAATGTCTTCCATTTAGATAAGTGGATGGAATAACGGTAAATTAATAGGTAAAGTTAACAAAAGATTTCCAACAATTGCGTCTATCGGCTCATCGCATTGACCATTTTTTAAAACACACTGCGGCATTGGGATATTTGGATATTGGGACACCGGGAGACTGGGAGACTAGGATCTTGGGGTAGTGGGATATTAGGAAATTGGGACATTAGGGTCTTCGGACATTAGGACATTGGGGCATTAGGCACAATGGGGAAACAGGGACGTGGGGACATCGGCATATTGGGGCAGTGGGACATCGGGATATTGGGGCATCAGGATATTGGGACAATGGGACATTGGGACATTGGGATATTGGGACATTAGGACACTGGGAGACTGGGACATTAGGACACTGGGATATTAGGACACTGGGATATTAGGACATTGGAACATTATGACCTTGGGACAATCGGACATTGGGACACTGGTACATAGGGGCATTGGACCACTGAGACATCGGAATGTTGTAGCATTGGGACATCGGGATATTCGCACATAGGGGCACTGGGATATAAGAACATGTGAACATTAGGGTCTTGGGTCATTAGGACATCAACACATTAGGACATTGGGACATTAGGTACACTGGGGAAACTGGGACGTGGGAACATTGGGGCACTGGGACATCGGGATACTAGAACATTGGGACATTGTAACATTGGGATATTGGCACTGAGATACAGGGACATTGGGGCACTGGGATATTAGAACATTAGGCTATTGGGACCTTGGGACACTTGGTATACTGCGACATTGGGACACTGACCACTGGTACATTAGGACATTGGGCCATTGGGATATTATCACATTAGGATACTGGGACATTTGGGACATTGGGACATTTGGGACATTGGGGTATTGGGATATTAGGAAATTGGGGCATTAGGACCTTGGGACATTAGGACAGTTAGACATTGGGATATTAGGACATTAGGTGGGAGACTGGGACATTAGGATATTCCGATACTGGGACATTGGGACACTAGGGTAGTGGGACATTCGGACATTAAACCATTGGGGCACTGTGATATTTGCACATTGGGACAATAGGACCTAAATTGGGACACTGGGACATCAGGATATTGGGACATTGGCACATTAGGATATTAGGACATTGGGACACTGGGATATTAGAACATTGGGACATGAGGACACTGTGACAATGGACCTTAGGGCATTAGGGCATTAGGACATTGGAACATTGAGACACTGTGACATTGAGACAATGTGACATTGGGACACTGGGTCAGGGGGGCATTAAGACAGATCAGTAACAGAACGTTAACAAAGCGTTGGTAAGGCAACAACAGAGCGTTAGCAGATCGTGAACAGAGTGTTAACAGAAAATTAACAGAGCCTTAACAGAACGTTAACAGAACGTAAATCGAGTAATAAAAGAAAGCTAACAGACCGTTTACAGAGCGTTAGCTGAATGATTAAAGAGAATTAAGAGAACATTAACAGAACGTTAACAGAACATTAACGAAAAGATAATAGGGTGTTAAGATAACGTTAATAGAGCATTTCATCCCAAAATTATTTTTAGAAAAGCTCAGCAACAGCCATTTGTGGCGTATTTGCAATTGCGTTTGCAGTATCTATTTATTTTAAAGAAGACTCTGTGAATATAACTTATGATATTAAATTTATGGAATATGCTGAACAAAAACCTATTGAAACTTTTCCCAAAACAAAAATATTAGTTGGCTATTTAAGTATGCAAAAATATATGATATCTGACCAAAAACAACAAAGTTGTAAAAGTTACCCCGCCAAAGAAAAATTCATCTGCCGTCGCGAAATATCGTTAGGCAAATTTTAGAGCCAAATTTTAAGAAAGGGCAGTTTAGCATGATTTTTCTACACCATTTAACGAAAAATGGCCCCTGCTGATGATATTCAACTGGCCTTTAATTTTAGCTTTTTAGCTCGTCTATGTTCATATTTTTATGTCCCTCGGATTGAATATTCCACTTGCGATTTAAAAGAAATATACCAAGAGATCAATTTATGTCGTCTGTCACTGTTTTTCTTCAGAGCAAAATCTATAAACCTTTTTTTGATTTCCTCCAACCAAATTTAACAAAATATTAACAGTGGATTTCATGCTGGTATGATTCAGCTCCAAAATGAATCTTTATAAAATAACTTGAATGGCAGGCAAATATGAGACTCGTTCCTTACAAGGTCCCTAACTAGAAAAAGCAAATCGAAATTTTCGAGAATTGTGATTTTGAGACGCAATGTAGAGCATATTCCGGCGCATATTTCTCTGTAAGAGCTACTTACCACCGTTTGGTTAGAGTCACCTAATGATCCCAGCAGTGGCGAAACATTTCCAAAATATCTTGTGTTCGAAATGGAAATGGGGACCCCAGAAACGTCAGCCCGTACAACGTTGCAATTGCAACCACCTGTTGCGTCTGCTAGTTACAAGTTTTGGCTACAGACAGCACGTACGAGTTTGAGTGCGTAATCCTGAATTAGATATAGTCCTCGAATCTAATCAATTCTTCCATCTCCTAGGTTTACAAGGAGGGTCTGGTCTTCGTAAACATTCGATTCATGGTATACCGATGAGGCACAAGCCCGGATTCCAAAATCTAGGAAATAGGTTCTACTACTGCAGTTATTCCAGAAGTCGATAGTTTTAGTAATTAAAATTTGCAATAAGATATGGTCGAAATTTTTATAACGCGACCTTAATTTACCTTTGTTTTACCTCCAGGAAATAAAATACATTGTAATACAGGTCCTCACTAGTTAAGAAGATATTCTAAGTTAGGGTAGCGTGTCTTTAGAATTGCTAGACTTAATGCGAGTCTTTAAAATTGCACAATTGTCTCTGTCGCTTGCGCCTCTTCAATGTTGAGGGGCAAATTATATTCATTAAAAAAAAATTGATTAAAATTGAACAACTATAGTAAAAAATAAAACGGAAGTCTTCCTGGATTGGGGCCCCCTGGCTTGTGGGGCCCGTGTTCCACTGAACACATAAAACACCGTACGTTACGCCACGCCACTTATTTTTTCAAATGCGAGATATGGTAAGCAATTGTACTTTTCAAGATTAAATCAAAACATTAAATATTAATTCAAAATACATAAATCGTTTAACCCTATCAAATGATTCCAAGCGAACTTAAATCGTTTTGAAATTAATTGCACAAGACGCAATAGCTTTTGTGCTAATTTCCTTCTAAATAACACCATTAAATCATCCGTTAATCAAAGCCATCGGCAAATACTATTTTCATGCGTTAATCACTGACCTAAACAAAACGCTAAATTAGGGAAATTCAATTTGACTTCCTCTCTCTCTCTCTCTCGTCGTTTCTTCGAAAATGTTGGGAATTTCCAGAAAATCTGACACCAAACAATTAAGTAAAAACTTCAATTAGTTTTAATTAAAGCAACGTAAAGTTATTCTTCTTCGTCTCTTCTTGTATGCTCTGCTCGGCTGTACAGACTTCAACCTCGAAATAGGAAGGAATGTAGAAAGGGGGTAGCGCGCACGAGGCAGCATTGTGAGGGTGACCAAGCGACAGCGGCTGGCTGGCACGTTGTGGCGTTTCTTGTGCAGTACTATTTTATAATGTTCTTCGAAAATTGTGGCCAATTTTCGCATTCAAGTAACATTCCTTGATCTTAATTGGCTTCTCGGGTTCACAATTATATTGCGAGGTAGCAGCTCACATTTTCTCGGACAGTTTCCAGTCGAAGGAAAATTACATTTTAGTTGAGTTTTGATTACATTACGCCGGAGGAGTATTCCCGCCTTTGGTGACGTGGTAGAGATTTTGTAATTTGATTTATGGTATGTATTTAACATATTTTATGAGTAATTTTATATTGACTTGGAAATTTCTTGTCTAATTGATTTTTTATTAAGAAAACTGAATTAAACGAGGGGTGGTAAACTATCTACGTCTAAAGAGGTTTTTCGACCTGGAAGCAAAAGTAAAATCGGAATATTTCCCTTGCAATTTTTCAATGAAAATGCTGCCGACTGCTGTATATGTAATATGTTGGAAAAGCTTGGGAATGCCATGAACTAAAATCAGAAAATGGTTTCACCTTTTTTCTCTGCCATTTTATGTATTAATTTTCGATTCCCCAGCATTTAAATAGAAGCTATAGAAAATGAATACAAACATTAAATATCAGAGACAAATCGTGGAACCTATTTCGGATATTAGAAAATGGTGAGGGGATAGAATAAACAACAGTCCCCGGTTTGTATGTAATGTAGTATAAAGCGACAAAGGGATAGTTATATTGAATATGCCAGCAACTTTTGCATCTAAAATTTAATTATACTAACGCCTTGTGGGAAACAACTCGTAGCAAGAAGAAAACACTCGGTTGGAAGAAAAAGAAGACACTACACCGAAAAAAATCATTTGCTAAAACCAAGACAAAAATACAACAGAAAACAGCCAAGGAATAATTTTCCTGATTTAAGAGGTATTTTCTTGTTTCAAGCAAACTCTTTGCTTAAAATAAATAAATAAGCATTATTTTAAGCAAAAATTTTCTTGGAACAAGAAAATACATCTTAAATCAGGAAAAACTTTTCTTGGAACAAGAAAACATATCTTAAATCAGGAAAAATTATTCCTTTGCTGTTTTTTGTTGTATTTTTTTTCTTGTTTTTAGCAAATGATTTTTTCAGTGTAGTTTTGACAGTTTCAGTTTGTAATGTTATTGTAGCATGAACAGACGTGCAAAAAGAACAAGTGTACTAATTTGTCCAAGTATTTCTATTGGCCACTGTCCACTCGTAGCACGCGTTTCTATTCACTTCCATCAAGTGTTTCTAACCGCGTGTTACAGCCTGTAGGAGTGACTTACCGGTTACGACTTTTGCTATCTCACAATGGCAAAGATTGGATTCTGGAACGTTCCCACCTTACTGGACAATGATTCAGAAAGCCTATAAAACGCACGATTTCTATAATTGGAGGTTGAATTCGAACGGTACAAGCTAAACATCTTGGGGAGCAGTATTTAATGGAAGTGTGGCGAGTCGAACCACACACCGAGTGTTAATACGAAGCCCTTCCAGCCGCTCAACCAATACATACGAAATCGTGCAACTGAGTCGACATCACTAGGCTGAGCGATAAACAATCAGTCAGTTACTCATCGTATCTACTCGGTGACAAATGTAAAATTGTAATTGGGCGGGAATAAATTATATTAGTTTATTGTTTTTAAATATTCGCTTTTTAATTATTCCCGCGCCCAAATTGGTGACCCCGGCGTGAGTGTAATGGAAGATCTGCAAAAAGAAGTCGAGGAATTAAAGTTGAAATTGGCCGAAAATTTAACAGTTTTTCCTTCAAGTGGTTCATCTAATACCGCAAGTAACGGATTCGCAAATTCCGCCGAAATGCACTCCGTATCAGAACTTAGACTAGCTCCGTTTTACGAAAACGATCCAGAAGTTTGGTTTTACATCATCGAGAGTCAATTCGAATCGCGTAAAATCACAAACGATAAGTCTCGATTCTTTTACACCGTCGCGCATTTGTCTAGAGCTATAGCCCAGCAGGTGAAGGATGTTTTGAGCACTCCGTACACTGACGGCAAGCACACCAGGCTAAAGGAGCATTTGATATCCCTTTTTTCCGAATCGTCGACCGAAACATTCGAAAAATTGATTTCAAACGAACCGCTGGGCGACTTGAAACCCTCCGTCGCCCTGCATAAAATGAAATCGCTGGCGTCATCAAGCATTGGTGAGGAGTTTATTAAAAAACTATGGCTCAAACGTCTTCTGCATAAAACTAGGCAGGTCTTGGCTGCCTCAAAGGGCAAGACCAAAATTTTTTCAAAATCATGGTTTTCTTAGGAGTTGAAATTTCCGGTCGCAGAAATATTGTTAGCAAATTTTAGAGTAGCCTGCCTTGTGGTTGGATTGGTGCACAGGGTCATGGATTTCAGACTTACCGTGAACGAATTCATTTTATGGTGTTTTTCGAACTCACGACCTACGTGACGGACTATAATGTCGCTCAGATTGTAAACAAGTACCCATTTATGGGGATAAATAACATTACTGAGCATGCTGTTGATCTCAACACCTCAACAAAACAGCAGTTTAGATCTTGGAAATTATGTATGTCACTCACACATCTGCGGCCCTAGTTTACTGGTGGACTGCATGTTATATCTTTTTACTCTTTGCTAATTTTAGAGTCAAATTTTTTAAATGGAGATGAGAATGATTTTCTTCTGCATTCTGATTACATTCAACTGGCCTCCAATATCTGCCTTTTAGAGCGTAGTTTGTCTATTTTCAGTGCATTTTGTGCATCTCGGACTGCATATTCCACTTGCGAAATCAGTTTGCTTCGTCTGTCACTTTCATCTTAGCAAAGTAGCATCGTCAGAATATTTATAAATCCTTTATTGATTAAAATATGGTTAACGGTTTTAATAAGATTTCCTCTAAATTTATCAAAGTATTGACAGTGGCTCAATTTTATTGCTGGTATGATTAGAAAATAAATTTTGATTTAATAACTTGAAAGACCCGCTCTGTGGCTCACTTGGTTGAGTCACACTGAACGATGCTAGTAATCTAGAGGTCCGGAGATCGCGTCTCGGCGTGGTCCAACATTTTCGTACATGTTCGGATAGGAAATATATAGTGCTTGCAACATTGCACTCCGAAATGATATGCAATGTAACGTTGACTCGAAATTGCCTATAAACGGCTAAGTTAACGCACCATGACCCCACAAGGGGCTATACGGTACTGCGAAGAAAAACAAGAACTTGAAAGACACTGAAATATGAGACCCGTTCTTTACAAGGTCCTTAACCATGGAAAAAGTAAATAAATAACAATCCAACATTGGACTAAGGCCGCAGGATGTGTTAGTGACATCCTGTTTCCAAGATCTAATCTGCTTTTTGTTGAGGTAATGAGATCAGCATCACGCTCAGCAGTGTTATTTAACCCCATAAATGGGTACTCGTTTAACATCTGAGTGAGATCATAGTCCGTCATAAGCTCGTGAGTTCAAAAAACACCATGGATCACGGTGAGATTCGAACTCATGATCCTGTGCACCGAAGGTGCGCGCACTAACCGCGAGACCAGCCAGACTACAGACCATGGAAGGTAATGCTTATTTTTAGTACGGAAAGGTCATGCTTCGTCGATTCGACGACGCTCAACTTTGAAGCCTCATACAAATCACCCTTTCTCAAAATATTTATAAAATTTGACAGATTTTCAATCGTTAGTTTATTTAGAATGGAAAAATCTTAGAAAAAGGCGACCGCCCCTCCCTGCCCCCCCCCCCCCCTGGCTACGCCCATGCGAACATGCCTTGCTATACGCAGCAAATGGTTCTCAGATTCAAACTTATGGCAAGCGCGTAATCAATATGTCACTCGGATTGAGGCGAAGCTTTACTTGGAACTTCACAGTTGCAGACGTCACGATCGATGTCGTGGTGGATTTTCTGTTTGAGTACGGATTGCTAGTGGATATCCGAAGAAAAAGACTAATCGATCAAACAACCGGACTTTCTTCAAAAGGCGAGATAATAGATTGCGCAATATCTCAGGTAACTACTGTCAATAAAAACAATAAATACAGTTTTCTTCTCTCCGAATTTAAGCAGCGATGACAAGCCTTCATTTCTGGTGAAAGAAAAAGCAAACGTCACTCATTTCATCGAAACAAGTGGACTGCCAGTGTCAGCCAAAGCGAGACGACTCAGCCCTAAGAAACTTGCCGCCGCAAAAAAGGAATTTAACGAATTGCTGCGCTTAGGCATTTGTCGCCCATCAAAATCAAACTACGCTTCACCGCTCCATATGGCGCCAAAATCGAATGGAGATCGGAGGCCTTGTGGCGACTACAAAAGGCTCAACGCCCGCACGAAGCCGGATAAAGACCCTTTGCCGCACCTGAAAGATTTTACGAGCATTCTACACGGTCGGAAAATAATTTTTCGCATCGATCTACGCAAGGCATACCATCAGGTCCCTATGGAGGAGTGTGACATCCCAAAAACGGCCATTATAACTCCATTCGTCCTGTACGAATTCATATACATGACATTTGGCTTACGAAATGCAGCGCAAACATTTCAACGCCTAATCGGTGAAGTGCTTCGTGGTCTGGACTTTGTATTCGCGTACATCGATGACATTTTCGTCGCGTCCGTCAGTGAAGAAGATCATACCAATCACATTCGAACAGTGCGGTTAAGTGACTATGGACTTCGAATAAATGCCGAGAAATGTGAATTTGCCGTTTCGAGAATTGACTTTTTAGGACATACAGTCACTCCAGAGGGAATCATACCGATTCAATCGAAAGTGGAGAAAATTATAGCGTTTGAGGAGCCCAAAACCGCACTCGAGTTGAAACGATTTCTTGCTATGGCGAACTTTTATCGTCGCTTTATTCCGCATGCATCAACAACGCAACTGAAGTTGCAAGCGCTTATAAAAGGCAACAAGAAGAACGACAAAACACCGGTGGCTTGGACTGACGACACGCGAAATGCATTCGACGAGTATAAGTATAACAACATAAGAATGCAACACTGCTTGTACGTGCAGCAAGCGACGCGAAATTGGTGTTACAAACGGACGCGAGCAATGTCGCTGTAGGAGGAGTATTCCATCAAGTCGAAGGCGACATTTTGAAACCATTGGGGTTCTTTTCAAAGAAACTGAGTCCCAGAGAAGCGAAGTACCCCACTTACGACCGAGAATTGCTTGGCATTTACTTATCGGTCAAGCATTTCCAGCACATTTTGGAAGGACGCGAATTCGATGTGTACTGCGACCACAACCCACTTTCGATCGCGTTCGAAGCTAAGGACGAAAATCCGATACCACGACGAGTCAATCAGTTGCATTATATTAGCCAGTTCACAGGTAGTAGACGACATGTATCTGGAAAAGATAATATCGTTGCAGACTTTCTTTCTCGGATAGAATCGATTGAATCTAAGGTGGTAGACTATAGTAAGATGGCCGAAGCTCATGGGAATGAAGAATCCCTGCTATCGTTGCTGAAAGACGAAAACACCGCACTCAAACTGAAAGCTGTCGTGCTACCCAATTCCGACATTCATCTCTACTGCGACACATCAGTTGATTGTATTCGACCTTTCGTTCCTAATACTTTTCGCTCTCTCGTTATAGAAAAAATTCACAATTTAAGCCACCCAGGTATCAACGGCACCACGAAAATTGTTCAAAAGCGCTTTGTTTGACCTAACATAAGAAGGGACGGTATGAAGTTTGTGCAACATTGCATACCGTGCCAAAAATCGAAAGTGGAAAAACGCGCGAAATCACCTATCATGAAGTACGAGGGAACAAGCAGTCGTTTCCAACATATCAACATCGACTTAGTTGGCCCATTACCTGAGTCCAGCGGCTATACATATTTGCTAACCTGCATCGACAGAGCAACTAGATGGCTGGAAGCAATCCCTATTAGGAATATCACCGCGGAAACCGTAGTGAAAGCTTTGGTTGCTGGATGGTTTTCACGATTCGGTATTCCAAAGCGTATCACCACCGATCAGGGACGACAGTTCGAGTCGACGGTTTTCGCACAACTGAATGCTATCCTAGGTATCAAGCATCTCCGAACGACCGCTTACAACCCTAAAGCGAACGGCATCATAGAGCGATGGCAGAGGACGTTGAAGTCGAGTTTGAAGGCGAAGCTCTCTACAAACTGAATCGACGAATTTCCGATGATCCTGCTGGGACTGCGGACGGCGATGAAAGATGATTTGGAAGCATCACCCGTGGAACTAACCCTTGGTAAATCACTCGCCATCCCAGGCCAGTTTTTCCAAGAAACGAAAGATACACCAACAGACGTGGACTACATCAAACGATTCAAAGAAATAATGCGACAAATACGCCCAGCCGAGACTAGTTGTCACAGCCTCCCATCAGTATTTGTACACCCCAAATTGCAAACATCGAAATACGATTTCATTCGAGCGGACGCACATAAATCGCCTTTACAAACTCCTTATAGCGGACCTTTCCTTGTCTTAAAACATGGTGACAAAACCTTCAAAGTCGACGTCGACGGTGTAGCAAAAACTATTTCAATTGACCGACTGAAACCGGCGTACGTCGAATCATCAGATGACACACCTTCACCAAAACCGAGCAAGGAATCTCCCAAGCAAACGAGGTCAGGAGGGCGAGTTATTATACCCGAAAGGCTTTCGTATTAGGGGGAGCCGTGTGGCGAATTGAACCACACACCGAGTGTTAATACGCAGCCCTTCCAGCCGCTCAACCAATACATACGAAATCGTGCAACTGAGTCGACATCACTAGGCTGAGCGATAAGCAATCAGTCAGTTACTCATCGTATCTCGCGAAATTGTAATTGGACGGGAATAAATTATATTAGTTTATTGTTTTTAAATATTCGCTTTTTAATTATTCCCGCGCCCAAAGTAGGTAGGAACAGTGGGGAATACATTTCTCCATTACCCAACACGGTGTTATTGTGTTCCGGAAAAGTTTCTGGCAGTGTCTGCGAAGCAGGAATGGGGCTTCTTTTAACCAGAGCGGCGAGAATTGTGACTTCCAGATTTCGACCCCCCCCCCCCCTGATTTAGAATATACTGATGGCATTTGCCTGCTCGCGCACAAGATCTTGGAACCAAATGGTATCGTTCTAAAGATTGACACAAACAAGACAAAAGTCCTTAGCCTGATTGGAAATCCCGCTCTTTCCATAGATACTAATGGATAGCCTGTAGAGCAGGTGGACAAATTTCTCTTCTTGGGTAGTATTGTTGGTGTTGATGGCGGCACCGAGCAGGACGTCATTCGTCACATTAACCAAACACAGGCATGTTGTCCTAAATCTGGAATGAAAAGCAGTTATCACAGTGCTAAAACCAAGCTGGGGCTATTCCACTCCCTGATTGTTTCGGTGCTATTATATATGGAAGCAGCATTTGGAAAACTACCGCTACAGTTACCAAAAAGTTGCACATATACATCGGCGTACGGGTCAAATACCTATCGATGAATTGACACGCAGGCGAAAGTGGCAGTGGATTGGTCGTACTTTGCGAAAGGGTGATACTGCATTGCTGGTCGTCCGATGTGGCCTCCCAAAGAGGCCGACAAAGTGTCGGTCTGAAATCACGTGCTGCAGATTGCTGGATGAAAGAATGTGCGTCATCGAAACGCTCCTACTAGATTGAACGGTCGAAGCGAAGTGTTTTTCGAACTCACGACCCATGTAATGGACTATGACCTCACTCATATAAAAAAACACTACTGAGCGTGCTGTTGGTTTCAATACCTCAACAAAAACAGCAGTTAAGATCTTGGAAATTGGATGGCACTAAAGACATCTGCGGCCTTAGTCCACTGTTGGACTGTCGCGCCAGTTATTTTATGATCAATCCAGGATTTAATAAATTTGTCCACAATGAATCCCGCATTAGGTTTTCTTTCTGCGAAAATCTCTGTCTTCATGCATTTCTCAAGAAATGAATTTATGGGAACATTTACATATGTCCTTTGTGCAGAACGCAATGTTAACCGTGAGAATAAAGCATACATATGTCAGTGGGAAGATAATTGAATTTATCTAAAAATAATAATTTGGTGACAAAGGGTATACAGCTCTGCCTGGGACTATGTAAAGAACGAGCGTCATATTTCCGAGTCTTTCAAGTTTAAATCGATATTCGTTTCGTAGCAGCACTAACATTTTGTTAAATTTGGATGAAATATTTTTCCATAACCATAAATTTTATTTCAAGATGGGTTTGAAAATAATAGACAATGCTACTATATATGTTGTGAAGAAAAAAAGTGACAGACAAAATAATTTCTCTTGGTCTATTTCTTTCACACCACAAGTAGAATATGCAATTTTTTTTTGGGTGGCAACACAAGGGTTAATGAGTCACATAAGCACTAAGCTCATAAAAGTGTTTAAAACAAACTTTCCTGAGAGAAACTTCTTGCCCAAAGGCCCATTTTCATCAGTATCTTTAATTTACTTAAAAATTATTAATTATTATTGAATTAATAATTAATTTTAATTTCAATTCGCACAATTTCCCCGCGGATCGATCACCTCAGTTGGTTCCAATTGCGTTGATTCATCTAGCATTGAGAGAACAAATTTCGATGTGGGTTTCAGTAAAATGAGGGATGGAATCACAGTTACACATTACCAGAGCTACAATACCAGTCCCTAATTCGTTCCCGGACTAGCTAATATCGGGATTTGGCTAGGTTCCACCGATTTACCTATGGGCGTAGCCAGGATTTACTCCAGAGGAGTTTTTACAGTTTTAACAGTTTTTATATGTTAAGTATAGAAAACTAGGGTTAAGTTTAGCTCGAATCCAATACAATTCAATTCACACTGCCCCTAAAGATCTGCAATTGGTAAAATTTATTCAAAGTATGTCGAAATCGAGCCAAAATTAGCCCTAGTTTTCTGCACTTAAGGTACTAAAACTGTTAGAAATAATGGAGCTAGAATAAAATGATGTAAAAAAGATATGATGATAAGACTATGCGCCAATTTTTAAAAGAATCGTACAAGCACCTCACCCTGGCAGAAGTTGGAGAAAATTGAGATGAAAAAAAAGATTGTTTTTGGGTCAAATCACGCAAATTTGATTTTGAAGCTCTGTAAAAACCAAACCTCTCATCCGATTTTAGTGTGGTTAGATTTATTTTACAGGTAAATTTGTTGGCTGTAATAAAAATCATTTGATTTCACTATGGTCTAGCTTTGGAGGTATTAGGCTTTAAGTCGTGCAAGAAAATGATTTTTTCAAAAATCTTTAAATGCCTGTGGCAGCTAAAGGGTTAAGCTGAGGGTGTATGTTCCTTACCACTTTTTTGCTGGAAATCAACTGAGGAATCATAATCCGGTGCGTTTATGCGGCAGTTTTTGGACACCCTGTATAGTGCTTAAGGACATCTTTAACATAATAAGTATACATACTGAAATACGAAGTGCCCCTCCACCGAACTACCATCCAAGTTTCACTGAAATTGGTCCACAGGAAAAGCCAGGGGAATCACTTGAAAGATGCCTTATTGTTCACTTTACAGATGAATTTAGCCAACGCCGTCTTGCTATTAAGCCCGTAATGTAGACTCTTAAACGTCAAAATAAGTGTCGAAATTGCATGATGTTCTTGTTTTTAATGACGTCATATGCTTGTTGTTGTTGTTTGTTCGTGTAAATCCAAAATTTAAGAGCTAAACTATGACGTCATTGTACAGCTGAGTTGCGGCTATGATATATCTAGATGGCGTTGATTTAGCGCTATTCGAGTCACTGATCAACATTGTGGTCTCATGCATACCAAATTTGGCGAAGATCGCACCACGGGAAGATCGATGACGTCACGCACGACCAAAAATGTTAGCCCGTTTATTCTTATATACATATTCTGTTTTTTTGTCATAATATGGAACGGGCTAATAAATCACACGAAACAAACGAGACAACATGGTGCAAATGAGACAAATAAAGGACACTAAACATTAAAAAAAAACTCACTATGAAATACCCCATCAAATGGTTTTATTCTGAGCCCGCAGTAAGCTCCTTGTCAATTTCAATTCTCTCTTTGCATAGTTTAGTATCAATTTCAGGACGAATAAACAATGGATTGATATATGACTAGTGACGTGTCTTCATGATTGATCGTTTTATAGAGCTTTTCATATCCTGCTCAATTCTAGTCCAATTGAACTGAAAGCAACAAACACAATTGACTCGACTCGTACTATACGTTACCATTTATTTATCGAAATCCATTGTTACGGAAATATTGATGTTATTTCTGACAGTCGAATGTTTCTAATGTTTGTAATGGGATCGTATCTCTTCTCTTGTTGAGTGCATAAGGGTCAAGTTGGTCCTTGAAAAAATATGCATGCAGTCGACGAAACTCTAAACTGTGAATACATGTACTCTGGGAATTGAGTACAGTTACAGTTAGTACATACACACATATCCATACTAGTTTTCTAGAAATGTGAACTGCATTGCCAAACACGTTGTAACGTATATCCTTGTGTGTCTTCCAGTTGAACGGATATTGTGCCCCATTAGTTTTCATTGTTTTAACAGTTTTCTTTCGTTCGCCATTAGTATGCGATGCAATGCAATGGTATAAAAAAGTATGCATAGTAGCACACAGACGTTTCGAACAAACATACATATCTTGTAGACATGTACTTACATAAGTACTACAAATTTGAATTAAGAGTTGCACAAGTATGTATGCACAATTTTGGTTTTTATAAAAAATCCAAGAATAACATTTCTTTGGAAATGCTATGAACTATGTAAATTAAAAACGTCCTTATCATAATTCAAAAAGTGCAGAAAATGTGTAACAGGAAAGGTGATTTTAAGAAATCTAGGTAAAAATAACGGTGAATTTTAAGAAATGCTGCTCCTTGGATCTTTATGAGATGTGAGTCGGTACTCTAATTAAGAGAAACCTTTTAAAATATTCAATAGGGTTTCGTTACTCAATTTAAAAGTGTGTGCATAGGACTTGTGGCCCGGGACAATTTTTATACCCTTCGCTCGTAGAGTCAACGTATATGTTTGAATCAGTAAAGTCGGACAATAGGGTCATGCCATACAAACCCAACTCCCCAAATTATGTTCTTCTAAGATAAACTTTTTTATTTGTGTATTTCAACCAAATTTCACACAAATGTGTTTCTATTGATAACACAAAACATATCCAAAAATGGATCAAATCGGACCATGGGGTAATGAGCTGCCATACAAACCTAACCCCCCATTTTGGTTCTTCTAAGAAGCTTTTTTTTTACACCAATTTCACAAAATCTTGAATTAATGTGTCTTTATCAAAGCAACTAAAAGGTCAAAACAAATGGAATCGTACTATGGGGCCATGCTCCCGCATCCCCCAATAACATTTTCTGAGTAAATATTTTTATTTACCCACTAATGCCAACCAAACCCCACACAAATATTGTTTTGCCGACGCATCGAACTTTCGTGAAGACAGAAGGAAAAGAATTGGGGGGGGGGGATTAAATACAAGTCGTAGGTACGCCCGAAAAAACGTTTAGCCCGAGGGGAGCGAAGGGTATCCAAATTTCGGTCACGCCCGAAATTAGCCTCGGTGTCGTCTTTGTTTACCATTGAGCCAAAATATTTGAGCTTGTCACAAGCTGCCTTCCTTTGATGTACGTATCGGTGTATCTGGGTATTAGGCCAGTCAATTACCGATTTTAGGTCGCAAAAAATTGCTCGGGTCTGGTGTTTTGGGATATTGTTAGGATAGATACCAGAAGTGTACCACTAAGTTTGCAACTTTGAAAAACCTGTGCTCACCCCGTGACCCTCCAAAAACCTCAAAAAACCTCAAAATTTTCGGAATTTTTTCATATTTTTGTTTGTAATTTCTAAAAGGTGCTTCCTACAAGTAAGTCGTCCACTGCACTTTAAGAGCTTTAGCTAAGAAAATCTTCTTTAATTTAAGTGTAACTCCAGCTTTGTAGGTGCAAAGGATCCCAAGATACAGCACTTTAAAAAATGTGTTTTTTTTGTAAAAAAGTCCGAAATTGTATTTTAGGAGGTTTGTATGACAGCCCTATGAAGTAATGTTCCGATTCCATCCATTCCTAGATATGTTTTGAGACTTTAGTAGGAACACATTTGGGTGAGGTTTGGTTAAGATTGGTTCATAAAGAAAAAAGTTTTTCTTAGAAGAACCTGATTATCAGGGGTTGGTTTGTATGACAGCCCTATGACCTAGTGTTCCGATTTCATCCGTTTCTAGATATGTTTTGAAGCTTTACTAAAAAACACATTTGGGGGTAGGGTGGTTAAGATTGGTCGATAAAGAAAAAAAGTTTTTCTTAGAAGAACCTAATTTCCAGAGGTTGGTTTGTATGACAGCCCTATAACGTATTGTTCCGATTTCATCCGTTCCTAGATATTTTTTTAGGCTTAACCAGCAACATACTTGGGTGAAGTTTGGTTAATATTGGTACATAAAGAAAAAAGTTTTTCTTAAGAACCTAATTTTCAGGGGCAGCCCTATGACCCCATGGTCTGATTCCATTCGTTCCGACATATATACAGCTAAGGAACTGGTTTGTAACTTCATGTCACATGACTTTCTCTGTAAAATGCGCATTTAAGCCGAAATTCAGCTCGGAACATGACTGAAATTACAATTTCGAACTTTTTTTCAAAAAACAATGTTTAAAGTGCTGTACCTTGGGATCCTTTGCGCCTACAAAGCTGGGGTTACACTCAAATTAAAGAAGACTTTCTTAGCTTTAACAATGCAGTGGACAACTTACTTGTAGGAAGCACCTTTTAGAAATTACAAACAAAAATATGAAAAAAGTCCGAAAATTTTTAGGTTTTTCGAGGGTCATGGGGCTAGCACAGGTTTTTCGAAGTTGCAAACTTGGTGGTACACTTCTGGTATCTATCCTAACAATATCCCAAAAAACCAGAGCCGAGCAATTTTTTGCGACCTAACGCCTTATTTTTCGGTTTATTGACTGGCCTATATAGGAACGGGCAGCATAAGAACTCGCTCTTTGTTTATACCACCCTCAGGCTTGCTTGGGTCAAAGTTTGCATTTTAGATTTTTTGGAATATTCACTGAATTCTACAAGAATGACCGTCACGCAAACCTACACTACTATGAGTCGATACAGCAGTTGAACTTATCTTAGGGTTTTCTAATTGATGAGACCTAAACACATAATGACTCTATTTTTTTCTTAAGTCCACATAACTATGATAAACAGGATTCTTGTGCGACTCGTATCAATGTCTGCAGACATAAGAAATTAGCGTCTGCAGACATACGAAATTAGCGTGTCACGCAACGCGCTATCAGGTTTGTGGTAATGAAATCTAATTTCAAATTGTTATGTACTTCCAATCACGCGAAACTGCATTTTCATATCATTGATAACTTTTAACAGAATCTGTCTTGCGTCATTTTTGACAAATCAAAAATAAATAAAACATGAAATAGAATCAAATAACGTGTGTATATAATTATTTACAATAATGTACAATGCAAATAGGATTTGCAAATACATATTCGTGCACATTGAATTGAGAAGATTGTCAATAGGTATTTAGTATTTGTATAAAATCAAATTTACAAATATTGGTTAGTAAGGTGTGAAAATTAAATAAATGTGTAATCAAATATGTATATATTCAGTGAAACCTCGCTTATCCGACCCAATGAATACCAGAAATTATAGATCGTGGCGGTTTTAAGGTCGGATTACTCGCGCAACCTTTAGAAAATACGTTTCTGATCCGTGAGACACAATTTGATTTTTTTATTTTTTTGCGACGCTTCGATTTATATTATTATTTCTGGGCCACAGAAATATTTTACATAAAGTCCATAAGATCCTTTTTTTTCGCAAAAAAAAAATCATTTACAGATAATACAGGGTGGTGCACGGAAACCTGACTATTTTTAGAACATCGTAAAAACTTGGAGATTCATGCTACATAACGTTCGCTACTGAAACACTTAGGACTCAAAACACTCACTCAGTTGAGGAATTTAGATGAAACCATTTAAAAAAAATTCTGCCAAGTAATGATACCCATGATCATTACTAAACCTTTGGAGTCGTTCTAAAATCTTTCCAGCAGATGGAAACGGAAGTTTCCGTTCCGTACCGACGACCGACGGTCTTCCAAGAAGGATACCGGTACGATTAGTATTCCATTCATTGATTAAAAGCGTTGTACGAATAAGATGGACCAGTGGATCCTTTGTAAATTGATCAATGAAATTATCAAATATTCTAACAAAGAACCGATAAATACTCAGGTATTACCAAAATTTTTTTTTTATTTGCTTACTATATACTCGTATGAATATAGAAAATAGTCTTACGAGTATGTAAGGGTCTACCGTATAAAAAACATCGTTAGGATTTCACTTAGATTAGGTCTAAATGAAGGATGCGGATCAACCACGGAATCAGTCTTTTGACCGATTAAACAGGTGTTAGTCTGAAGGGATGTCTAAGAGGCTTAATTTTCAGGATAAGGACTAATTCGTCTTCTCTTGTTCGTTTTGCGAATTATACACTCCCAGTCACTTGAATAGGGACAAACTTTTCGAGAGTTGTTTATCTCAAAATATCCTTTTCCTTTCAGCAGAGAGCATAACTCAGTATTTGTTTACAAAGGCTATTATAATGCTCATAGTTTGCGAGAAAAAAAATTAAACATTTAATAACAACAGTTATGTTTCATCAACATTATGCTGATGCACTAATAAATTCTATGTTCAAAATTTGGTCACTTGAATAGGGACAGTTGCGATTCGGTCGTTTTTTCGAAAGTGCTAGCGTCACATCCTAACTGTTTTTGTTTTAGTCCTCTCAAATTGTGTTTTAACTTTAATTTTTGTAAGTTTCGGTAATCATGGGTAGAGGAAAAGCATTAAATACCGCGAAAATGGCTCAAATAGATGTTTTGCGAAATGAACAATACAGTTTACGCGAAATTTCGAAATTAGTAAAAAAAAGTAAATCGGTTGTGTTTAACTATTTAAAAATTAAAAGTGGATATGGACGAAACATGAAAGGGCGTACGCGAAGTGCCCAAACCGCCAAAAAGAAAAGGGCAATTCTGCGAGCCGCCTCTAATTTTGCACTATCAGCGGCTATAATTGGAGCTAAAGTCGGCGTTACAGCCAGTTTATCAACAGTGCAACTTGTAATAAGGAATTCCTCACACCTAAAACGAAAGAAAATTCAGAAAAAAATCAAAGACAGATCCCCAAACTATGACGCTACCTTCTCTGCTATGATGCGTTGACAGAAACCGTTCGTTTTTACGTAGACCGTGGAAATAGAAATGGAACCCATCTCGGCCATCCAGGTTGACTTTCTTTTCATTCGAAAAAACTACCCCGTTCCACCCCTGTCGCCATGACATGACTGGCGAGCACAATCCAGAAGATGGCTTTTCTTTCTTTGCGTCTAACGGTGTTTTTTTCTGAATTTTCTTGAATTTTCTTTCGTTTTAGGTGTTAGGAATTCCTTATTACACGTTGGACTGTTGATACACTAGCTGTAACGCCGACTTTAGCTCCAACTATAGCCGCTGATAGTGCATCGCAGAATTGCCATTTTCTCTTTGGCGGTTTGGGCACCTCGCGTACGCCCTTTCATGCTTCGTCCATATCCACTTTTATTTTCTAACTGGTTAAACACAACCGATTTACTTTTTTTTACTAATTTCGAAATTTCGCGTAAACTGTATTGTTAATTTCGCAAAACATCGATTTGAGCCATTTTCGCAGTATTTAATGCTTTTCCTCTACCTATGATTACCGAAACTTACAAAAATTAAAGTCAAAACTCGATTTCAGAGGATTAAAACAAAAACAGTTAGGATGTGACGCTAGCACTTTCGAAATAACGACCGAATCGCAACTGTCCCTATTCAAGTGACCCAATTTTGAACATAGAATTTATTAGTGCATCAGCATAATGTTGATGAAACATAACCGTTATTTTTATATGTTTCATTTTTTTTCTCGTAAACTATGAGCAAGATAATAGCCTTTGTAAACAAATACTGAGTTATGCTCTCCGCTGCAAGGAAAAGGATATTTTGAGATTAACAACTCTCGAAAAGTTTGTCCCTATTCAAGTGACTGGGAGTGTATATGCAATGACAATCGGCAAGAAAAATATTACTTCCAATTCCAACTTAGTAAAATGCTAACCACTTGGTCCATTGACCCAGGGGAATAAGCTCCCATTTTCCCGGTACTGTTCCGCATTTGCCTTTGATGACCCACATTGACAGCAGAAGCAGAAAAAATGCTTCTGCTGCTGCTGTCAATGTGGGTCATCAAAGGCAAATGCGTGTGTTCTAAATTGAAATTTTTCTGCTGATGCCGATGCCGATGCTGACGCATCCAATCTATTTCAACTATCACAAGGATGACGATGACTAACACCATCTCGCAGGTCAGAGTGCAGAACCGACTCACTGACCTATTTGAAACTCGTACTGGACTCAAGCAGGGCGATGGGCTGGCGCTGACGATCTTCAACCTTGCGCTGGAGTATGTAATTCGAGTCATGAATATGGACAGCAGCGGAACGCTACTCATCAAGTCGACTCAATTAGTAGCATACGCCGACGACATCAACATCTTGTCTCGAAGACTGGGTGATGCAGAAAGCCTTCTGCATAACCTCAATCACGCCGCAAAGGAAGTTGGACTACATATCAACGAAAGCAAAACAAAGGCCATGATGCAATCGAAAACAAGGACGCCGCAGCAAATTCAAGCCTCAATATCGAGTATGTAAACAACTTCAACTATCTGGGTAGTAACTTATCAATGGACGCCGACGAAATTAAGCGACGGATACAACAAGCCAATGGGTGGTTTCAAATTGTAAGACGAAACCGGACGGGTAAACTTGCAAGACAAGAACCATCGTTCTTTCAATGTGATATGCACAATGCTTGTCTGGCTGGCCACTACAAAAGCTCTTGCCGTCCGTTTGTTAGCCGTCCGGTTTCGTCTTACAATGTGAAACCACCCAATAAAACGTATTTCTTCGTCCTCCCTGTAATTAATTCGAATATTGCGCACAGAAACACAAAACTTCGCGAGAACAAAACGATCATCCGACCAGTGCTATGTTATAACTGCGAAACATGGAACCTCACCCAAGCTTCCGAAATCTTGCTAAACAGATTCGAACGAAAGGTCCTTCGGCGAATTTTCGGGGCCGTTCGCAAGCAAGATCAATGGCGTATGCGGTACAACCTGGTATCAATAATTGTACGATGAACTGGAAGTACTGAAAATCGTGAAGCTAAAATGTTTGCAATGGGCGGGGCATATACGACGTATGGACGATAATCACATGCCAAAGAAAGTGATGAACGCACAACAAATTGACGGAGCGAGGATGCGTGGACGACCGAGAGCTCGCTAGGAGAACTCCGTAAGTGAAGACACCCACCAGCTGTTGGGCTTTCGAAACTGGAGGACAAGGTCACGTAACCGCGACAATTGGAGATCAGCGAGTCATGCGGCCAAAGCTCGTCGTCGGTCGGGCTATCGTGCCACATTGATGATGATCAGAATAATAAACTAATGATTCGGCTAGGAAGTGGTATGGCTGACAACCATATCACACCCCGAATTCAGTTGTCTTGAAATCGTTGTCAACTCCACACGGTACTCTCAACGCACCACGCTCCACTAGGAGTTAGGGTAAAACAAGATGAAGACTAAAAACTTTTCTTAACAATTCGTATTCGTATTTTCGCATTCCTATACATATATTCCACCTTTTTCGACAAAATATCGGGAAATTTAACATCGTTGGTATTGATTGATAATAACATTCGTGTTAAAAAAAAGTAAGCGACGAGGTAAAGGCATTTTTTAGTATGCGTCCATTTTTATGAACGCTAACGCTATATGCAATTATATAGCCTCCGTTTTCTCCATTTATAACATTACTGAATAAACTTTTTACCTAAGGTATTCAAATGACGTGTGTTTGTCAACATACGGTCGATTTACGAAAGGTTCTATTTGTTTTTCATTACTATACCCGTCACCAGGGACGTAGCCAGGGGAGGGGTCCTTGGGGTCCGGACCCCTCCCGAAATGTTTTCAATGAGCTCGATTAAAAGAAAATAAAAACTGAAAACTGTAATATGTAGTGGACACTCTTTTCATTTGGCAGTAAATTTTTCTTAAGACTGTGTCAGGATATTAAATGCATTCGTCTGAATGGCAGTTGTGATTATGATGATGAGAATTGAATCACTTGATCTGAAAATGTGCGAGAGCCTATTTTCTTGCTAGTTCCTAACCAAATATTTTTGAAAAAATCTTTTAAGTTTGAACATTTAGGTTACAAAACAAACTTGTCATATAAAAACAGTAGGTACAAGTAAGCATAAACAAAATTTTAAATGCAAAAAAGGAATCAAATGCTGATTTGATGGATGTTTTTGGAAGCTATACAGCCTGTACTCATTACAATAAATTCATTTTAGTTCGCCAGATCTATTCCACGGACGATTCCTTCAATTGTCCCATCGTTTGTGGTTTATTTCCATTAATTCGTAATTTCAAGAACTGCCAGAAAAATAAATCGAGGAAAAGTACGTTGCTGGTACCATAAGGTTCTCAAGAACAAATTTTCGTTTGTTCCAACTTAGGATGTATGTATCTTCCTCCGGATCCATTATCTTAACTGAAATAACGTTTTGAAGCAAGGAGTGGAATCCATCCAGGCTCATATTACCCTATACTTACACGACGCGATAGCACGCTAGATATATGTGTGCCGAATTAAATTGTATTGGCTAGCTAAAACTGAAGGTTGTACGCAAACGCCTCCAAATGCATTGGTATTTTGATTATTCAAAAAATATCATCTCTTGGATGTAATTGAAATGGTGTCACATATCGACCAAGATATCCTCTTCAACTCCATCACCAAAAATAAATAGAAATGTAAGAATCTGGTGATGAAAGATCAGAATAAAAACATCTATGGTAAAATTTCAATGCAAATTGATGCAACGGAATACTGTCATTCAATAAAAAATCAATCATTTATCTACCTATATTTATTGATAAATCATGTCACGTTAATCTCTAATGGTTTTCAAAGGACTATGTCAAAGGAGCGGAGACTCCTTCATGTTCTTTCGATATAACAGCCAAATTTTTATCCCTTCTGTTATAAATGGGGATTTTCTGATTGTTCAGAAATGATTAAAAATACGGCAAAGCCGCTAAAATAAATTTCGAAAAATAGCTTAGATATTTATTCGTATCAGTGATGATATGATTGAAAATTTAAAATGAAATATTTCCAGTCCAAAATTAACTGTTTTTGCCTATATTATGTAATGGTTATTGCTAAAAATTCAATACTATTTTCACTTATCCAGAAACACGCAAATATTGATTTCCAACAACCATAAAATTTCTTATATCCAGCTTTGGACCCCTCCCGAAACCAAATCCTGGCTACGTCCCTGCCCGTCACTATGTGAAAGGGTATATTATCCTTGTCATGAAGTTTGCAACGCACATAAGGAGGCACCTCCGACTATATAATATATATATATATATTATTGATCAGTGTGATGAGATAAATCGATTGAGCGATGTCTGTCTGTCTGTCCGTCTGTTTCAATACAAACTAGTCCCTCAGTTTTGAAGCTATCGGGCTGAAATTTTGTATACAAGTTTCTTTTTAGTGCACGCTGTATATATGTCGGAACGAATGGAATCGGACCTTGGGGTCATGGGGCTGCCATAGAAACCAACCTCTGAAAATTAAGTTCTTCTAAGAAAAACTTTTTTCTTTATCTACCAATCTAAACCAAACTTCACCCAAGTATGTTCCTAATAAAGCCTCAAAACATATCTAGGAACGGATGGAATCGGAAAATTATGGCCATACAAACCAACCACTGAAAATTAAGTTCTTTTAAGAAAAACTTTTTCCTTTTTAATCCTACCTTAACCAACCTTTACCCAAATGTGTTCCTAGTAAAGCCTCAAAACATATATAGGAACGGATGAAATCTGAACACTACGTCATAGGCCTGTCATACAAACTAACCACTGGAAGAACCTAATTTTCTTCTCAGAAAAACTTTTTTCTTTATGAACTAATCTTAAGCGAACTTCACTCAAATGCGTTCCTAGTAACGCCTCAAAACATATCTACAAATGGATAGAATCGGAACATTACGTCACAGGACTGTCATACAAATTAACCTCAAAATATTAGGTTCTTGTAAGAAAAATGTTTTTCTTTTTGAATCCTAATCAAAATTCATCCAAGTGTGTTCTTGGATTAGCCTTAACGCATCCAGAAACAGATGGAATCGGAACACGTCATACTGCTGCGGTAGAAATTATTAACACAAAAGAATCTTAAGTTTCATTTAAATGTGACCGGTATTCAAATTTCGACCGCGCCCGAAATTAGCCTCGGTCTCGTGTTTCATTATGCATAAGTATATTCGAATGGACGAAAAATTTTCTATTTACGCCTTTGTGGTTTTATTTAGTAAGTGTGAATTGCGATAGTGTGAAAAAATACTGCCACTTTTTTTTTAAATAAAAAAAGAAACACTTGTTTCTGCTACAATTATTTTTTATTTTCGCATATGTACATTTCGGGGGCAACACGCTCCCTTCTTCAGTGCATATGCATATTTGTTATATAGCTACGAGTATTAAGTTAGTAGAATGCAGGGATTCAATATTGACAAATAAAATGTAGTTCGCTGTATAAACCTGTAAAACCTAACAAAAAAAAAAACGAGATGGAGCCTTATTTCGCGGACGAAATTTGGATACCATTCGCTCCCCTCGGACTAAAAGTTTTTTCGGGCGTACCTACGACTTGTATTTAATCCCCCTTATTCTTTTCCTTCTGTCTCCACAAAAGTTGATCAAAAGTTGTAGTTGCTTTGAGGTTTTGTGAAATTTGTGTAAAAAATGTTTCTTAGAAGAACCAAAAAGGAGGGTTGGATTTGTATGGCAGCCCCATGACCCTATGGCCCAATTTGATCGATTCCTACATATGTTTTGCGTCATCAATAGAAATACATTTGTGTGAAATTTGGTTGAAATTGGTTCACAAATAAAACAGTTTTTCTTATAAGAATCTAACTTGGGGGGTTAGGTTTGTATGGCAGCCCCATGACCCCATTGTCGGATCTTACCGATTCAAACACGCAAACTGTCTACAGCAAAAAGAAGCATTTGTGCAAAATTTCAGCTTCATATCTTTTAAATGGGCCTAGTAAAACGCGTCGCAACAGACGGACGGACGGACATAGATACCATCTACAGGTATACCGTTAGGGGAAATTTGGACCTTAAGTGTTTTACTGACAAGGTGTCATTGTCAGATGGGGATTTTTCCATCCAGTGAATGTACTCACCTTCAGAAACCCAACCCCGGGGCTGCATCACCAGCTCGATGTCTCGGGTAACAACCTACAGCCACCTCGAGTCCAACGCCTAGATGGGCAGGAACCATGGTCCCCTGGGCTCACCCATCCCCGAGGTACACTATCCGCTAAAGACTTCTCTTTAGCAGGTGTGATCCTCCTTCGGCCCCCTTATGGTTAGGCCTCACGTTAAATTCAGATGTGCACATCCCAGGTTCGTTGGACCTGTGACTACTCGTCCGCTTAAAGCAGACTCGTAGCGCTACCGTTCACTTTTGAGTGGCCCCATCCGTTTACTAAGCAGCAATTTGACTCAGGCCGTGTGGTCATCAATCCACAATCTAGTTAGATATAGGTGCGTAGGCATTTTCTACCAAGGCCATTCTCCCTAACTAGCCCCTTCGTGGCTTGGGTTATGCGAAGCCGCCAGCTCCGAGGTTCTACACGATCGCTTATAACGGATTCTTCCCCTACGAGGAAACACTGCGTCGTGTTCGACTTCTATGACTGCCTTTCCGAAGGAATATGGAAAAAGGTCAGCCATGCCGTACATGACTCGGGAGGACGGGAGCGTCATCGCCCGAATGGTCTTTGTTTTGTACAGATCCACGCCATGGCCTATCAACTATACAAGAGGCCTCTCTGCGCTGCTCGAGTACGTGGTGTCGCAACTCACCAAAAATGTGTGTCCCCTTACACAGATATACTCTGTGTCCCCTTACACAGATATACTCTGTGTCCCCTTACACATACATACTCTGTGTCCCCTTACACAGATATACTCCGTGTCCCCTTACACAGATATACTCTGTGTCACAAAGAAACAGACACCCCTGCGGGGGACAGACGGACAGACAGATAGACAGACAGACAGACGGACATCGCCCAATCGACTCCTCAATTCATGCTGATCATATATGTATACTTTTTACATGGTCGGAGATGCTTCCTTCAATGCGTTACAAACTTCATGAGAAAGTTAATATGCCCTTTCACTCTAGGAGCGAAGGGTATAATTAGCGGGAACAAGTGTTTCTTTTCTAATTATAATACGAGCTGCAACATCGGTGAAAAAAAATTATTTAGCCACTTTTTTTTGTTGATGCCCACTCGCATAGAACGCATAGAATGTGTTAGCATGGTTTCTGTAAGTGCCAAGGTCATAAAAAAGTATAGATGATAGCAGTCAATATAAGTAGGTACGAATAATAAAATACTCATAACAAAAGCATGAGATTATAACTTAAAGAACAATAAATAGAAGTACTTTGAGAGTATTTCATTATTGATTAATTTTAAAGAATATATATGTATGTACATCGTATATGAATGAATATTAAAAGGCTACAGCATTGACACATAGTGACAGAGACATAGAAAAAACCACAGAAACGGCATCCTTCGCCAGAGACCAGACCATATAACCATGTACTTGGAATGTAAAAAACGAACTCACCCCCCTCAACGATATTAAAAGCGCCTTTTGATCTTTCAAACGTGTCATGGAAGTCTTTCATTAAAATTCGAACCACGCTCTTTTTTTTTTTGTTAAACCACAATCCAATTGACTTTTACACAATTAAGTGAAAAAAAGTTCTAAAAAAATCAATTAATTTCAATATAATGCTACTGCCATTCGTACCATGGTCATCCCAACGGTAGTGGTAGTGGAAAACAATAATGCGATTGCAATTTCCAACGAATGAACTCACCATAACATTCCATTGTGTAGTGAATTCAATTTAATCAATAATATAAATTAAGTTTCCACCAGAAGTTGGATAGTTGGATATTTTACCAACCTTGCTTTTGCTTTTGACGTGATCGGGATTTTTCCAGCAACACTGCAGAAAAAAGCATGCGGAATGGAAATATCCTGGGACTAATCCACTTAACTATACTAAAAAGAATGGATTTCCCCTGCTCTAAGGGTTTTAAGTGAAATGCAGAATCACTTTGGTCTGTGATATACAAAAAGGACGAAGTGTAGCAAAGCAACAATGAAACGTAACTGCGATGAAAAAATGTGTGTGTGTGTGTTGTGTATTACAAACAGAACCGGTGTGTGTATAACACACAGAGCAAAACCTCAGCGTATTCAAACGGTTGACATGAAACCAATGGTGGATAAAATCGGATCAGGATTTGATGTACATAGTAACGTAAAGAAACATTGACATACAACCTGCTGGAACTTATCCTGACTAATGTCTGGACATTGATGTTTGTTGTCCTCTCAACAAACCATTTTCATGCGGATGCATGAAATATCGGCGAAATAGAATTACAGTAGAGATGGACAGGGTTGTCGGTTGTTGGATTAAAAGTTTGTACCAAATGATCTTTTTTATGCCCTTCAGGTTAAGTGAAAGGATAATATGTATGTAACATTAATAAACTTTGTCGTGAAGTTTTCAACACACCGAAGCATCTCCACCATAGAATGTATATAGGTAAACGAATCAAAACTGAAGGAAAGATATACAAGGGCGGTGGCTCTTTTATGATATTTTATATTTTAAGTCCATTATTTTTTAAGAATCAGCTTTCCGATCGAGATCGCACAGAGTCTGTTTTTTTGGTACCGAGTTAAAAAAACCGACCGACGAGTCGGTTTTTTGGTACCGAGTTAAAAAGAACGATTCACTTCAACCATGAGCCGGTTTTTTCAGGTTTTTTGGTACCGGTTTTTAACCCCGGACTCAAAAACCGACTTATGGTTAAAAAAAAAAATCGATACTGAAAAAAACCTGAGTCGGTTTTTAACCCGGTACTCAAAAAAACCGGCTTATGGTTAAAAAAAACCGTCGGTACTGAAAAAAAACCTGAGTCAGGGAAACCGCTTGTGGTACCGGGTATTGAAAAAAACCGAAACCCGGTACTGAAATATATGATGTGATGATAATGTTTCGAAAAAGATTTACAAAGTTTAGTAATAGAAACGCTCAAAATAAAAAGGGAACATTTGGTACTGCAATTTTTAGTATGGTGTAAAAAAAGCTTGATGTGCTCACAGGGGGAGCACGTGCCCCCTATGCCCCCCCTGTAAATACGCCACTGTTCCTATCTTTCATCGCTTCTACGCTCATATTTTCCAAGCTTCACACTAAATTTTTTGAAAAGTTTTATTTCCAAGGATTTACATTTTTGAGTAAAATTTACGAAAGACTAACGGTGCATCTTATTTTTAAGTAGAGAGGCTCCTCAACAGCATTTAGAAATTTTTATTTGTGCGGCTTGCTTGAATACACAAATTTTGGTTATTTGGCTCATGCCAGCTCTTTTGTTGGACGCCTCAGTTCTTTGAGTTCTATATATAGGAGGGCGCTTCTGCGTAACGCGATGAAGGAAACATCTCCGAATGTATATACAGTGGAAACCGATAACTCGAAGCTGAAGGGGACTGTATTTTTCTTATATTTTTTTATTTTTTACTTTTACTTTTTCGAATTATAGACTTTTTGCGTTATGGATTCTAACTAAAAGAAAATTGGATATATCGAGTGCTTCCTTTTATAATTTCCTGAGTATTTCATTAGAAATAGTTTTCGCAACTAAAGGTCCATCTAGATTAGTCGTCAAATGGTGTCACGTGCAATCAAATGGCTGTTGTCATTGCATCCAAACTGATCGCCATTTGGCTGTGCGTCCAGTTTTGATATTCAATATGGCAACTCAACCAACCGCTTGTCAAATTCAAAGTGACAATTTTGCAACTTTTGTTCGTTCTTTTGTGTGAAATTGAATAATTCTTGAATGGCCGTACAATAATTCAAACGCGCAAAGTCCGATTTTGATAATTCAATAATTTAAAAACATCACCAAAATGAAATTTTGGTTATGTCATTTTCTGTCTCCATTTGGCTGCTAGTGTAGATGCTAAGTAGCAGCCAAATTGCTGTTCGTGATGCCAGTTTTTGGAGGCGCAGCCATTTGGCGATCAATCTATTTTTATTTTAATTTTTATTAAATTTCTTGATAACTGAACTGAACTGAATTTATTGAGCGAATATACATATATGTACAACAATATAAGTCTTAACCTATGTTTGGGTTACAAATTTGAGCGAATGGCGGTGACTAGTAATTATGTCACTCTGACATTTATTTAATCTCCACCTATCAGTGGGATGTGTAATTAATTCAGTTACATGAAATGATAAAGATACCTCGATACTCATTTGAGGATCACAATTACAGTAAAACCTCCATAAGTTGACCACCCAAGGGCGGACAATTTTTGGTCAAGATAGAGAGTGTGGTCAACTTACAGAGACTAATTTAATATTATGTTGAAGGTAAAAGGGCGGAAAAAAGATGGTCAATTTAAAGAGTTGGTCCCGTTATAGAGTGGTCAACTTAGGGAGGTTCTACTGTATTTAAAATGGAAGTATGTACAACTTAATAACTAACTTAAATCTAACAACTTAATAACTAACTTAAATCTAACAACTTAACTGACTTAAATCTAAAGAAAAAATATATATATATATATATTCCATAAACGATTATTATTATTTTACATAGTAGTTTCTTTTGTATATAAATAATAGATATGGATTCTACGTATCAACTAAATGTCACTCGGATACCCGTTTTGAATATTTTTTTTTCAGCGAATTTAATATTTTATTTTACCTGCTTCCAATTATTTAAGGGCCTTAATTATTTGCAGCTTGGATTACCATCCACAGGTATTAATTCTGGCCATTTGCGGAAGACTTGCTGCTTCCGGTGGAGGTGGGCTTTAAGGGTTGAAGTTGTTGTTAAGTACAGTAGATACTGGACTCTCACATCAGAGGCACACTTCTTAAGACACGGCCGTTGCACCCAAAACAATACGCCTACCAACCGGGTAAATCCACGGAATTGGCACTTCAGAGCTTGGTAGAAGAGATCGAGGTAGCCATGTCCAATAAGGAAACAGCACTGTGTGCATTCCTTGATATAGAAGGCGCCTTCGATAGCACCTCCTTCAAATCCATAGAAACGGCACTACTAGCCAAAGGAGCCGACAATACGATCATTACCTGGGTGCAGCGTATGCTTTCGTCAAGAATTATTTTTACCAGTATAGGCAATACTACCCTTTCTGCTTTAGCCACTCGTGGCTGGCCCCAAGGAGGGGTACTATCCCCCCTTCTGTGGTGTCTGGTAGTTGATGGATTGATGTGGAGACTTAGCTCAGCTGGTTATCACGGTTAAAGGCAAATTCGAGGAGGTCCTACCGGATGTCCTGCAGAGTGCTCTGCATATAGTCCAGGAGTGGTGCACAGCAAACGGGCTGCGAGTCAATCCAACAAAGGCCGCCGTGATACCAAAGGGAATCTCCAAACACTGGAGTGTCCCTCCGTGTATAATGCACGGCTAACAATGCCGGAAACTGTCAAGTACTTGGGGGTCACACTTGACAAGAAACTGCTATGGAAAAAACATCTTAGTCTGATAGCAGAGAAAGCAGTTAAGGCCTTGTGGATCAGCAGAAGCTATGCGGGGTAGGCATGGGGTATTAAGCCTTACATAGTTCTGTGGATCTACAAGACAATTGTTAGACCTATTGTGGAATATGGGGCGGTCGTGTGGTGGAGAAGAGCAACCACCATAGACGGAAGACGGTGTCTCGAGAAAGTTCAGAGGCTGGCCTGTCTTGCTGTCCCTGGGGCCTTCTTTTCGAGCCCCACTGCCGCCGTGGAGGTCCTACTAAACTTGCCATCTCTCCACATACACATCGAGGCAGTGGCAAGATTAGCTGTCATTAGGCTCGTAGCATGTGATGCGGCGTCTCCACTGAATTCAGTTCAACAAGGATGGTTAAGTAACAACAGATTACTGGATATGCCATCAGACCATCTGGTCAAAACTCTCCGCTTTGCCAGACTAAGGTGCAGAGATATGGGAAAGGGTGGACTGGACTGACAGATTCAGATCACTCCACCCTAGCACCATCAAATTTTACACGGACGGCTCCAAGACCGATACAGGATCTGGAGCTGGAATTACTGGCCCGAACACTAATATCTTTATTCCTATGGGAATACATCCGACCGTGTTTCAGGTGGAAGTGCACGCAATCGAAGTGTGTGCAAGATTATGCCTTGACAAAGGTTACACCAACAGGAAAATAGCAATATTCACTGACAGCCAAGCAGCAATAAAAGCGCTGACGAGCTGTACTGTCACATCTAAGCTCGTGTGGGTTTGTCAGGAAATCCTCCAACAGGTGGGCAATCTCAACAACCTCACCCTTTTCTGGGTACCTGGGCACTCGGGGTTTTACGGCAATGAGAAGGCCGACGAGCTCGCAAGAAGAGCATCCACCACTCCCTTCTATGGCCCAGAACCTTACTGTGGGTTACCACTCTGCATCTGCAGAAATGTGATTAGTGAGTGGGAAAAAGCCAAAGCCACCACACACTGGGAAGCTCTTGCAGGGCTTAGGCAGTCAAAACTCTTTGTCGCTAACTACTCACCCAATCGTACCCTTGGTCTGATGAAATTGAGCAGAAACAGGGTTAGGATCATATGCGGGCTCCTTACGGGGCATTGCCGTTTAAACGGTCATTTAAAGCGCTTGCGCATTGTTACCGACGCCAGCTGTCGCTTCTGTGATGCTGACGACGAAACTGCTTCTCACATCCTGTGTGAATGTGAGAGGCTAGCTAGGCGCCGATTGGAGTGTTTCGGTATCGCTTTTCCCTTGGAAGAGGATATCGCCACTATCAATATGGCCCAGCTGAATCGATTTATCGAAGGTAGTCGATTAGATGAGTTCATCTAATCCATAGTAGGGGCAATGGTACAATAGACCACCGGTCGCAGTGCCTAGGGCAACTCTTGTTGCCTGTGCCCTCAATAAATCTAATCTAATCTAATCTAAAGTACAGTAGAGCGTCGATTATCCGAATTAATGTGGACAAGGGTGGTTCGGATAAACGAAAGTTCGGTTAATCGAGCTTCCATAGAAAAATTTGAAAATAGCTCAAATGCGAATTTAAGCGAAAAACTGAAAACGTGTAAAAATACTAGAACTGAATAAAAATAAACAATTCGACGTAATTAAGCGATGCAGATGAGAGGTTGCTTTCTTATAATCCTTGATTTTTCAAATTTTTGAATTTCTTTCACAAAAAAAGAAGCCCGGTTCGGTTAATCGAATGTTCGGATAACCGACGTTCGGATAATCGACGATCTACTGTACCTCCATGAAATGCTCTCTCCAACGGCGCAGTTGTTGTTCATCTGTGACTAGCAGAGACCCGTCTTTATCTTTTACAGGATGCTCATATGGGTAAAAGATTTGCCAGTCAATGGCTTAATGAGCTTTATAAAGGGTCCCACTGTCACCACGGTAAGCCACATCTTCTGCCTCCACCGCTAACGCCTTGATGTTGTTGCGTTTATCACGTCTTACGCTTCTCTGCACTCTTTTTTGAAGAGAATTGTACTTGGTCCTCAATTGTTGCTTGACTGTAGTGTCAGTAGCCGAGTTCAATTGCTCTTTAATTCTCTTCAGTGCAGTCATGAGAGACCATGTATCGTCGCTGATAAATGGTCTCCTACCTCGCTGAAGTCTGCCCACAAATGCTTCGCCACACGATATAAAAGCGTCCTTTACAATGTCCCATCTATCATCAATTGATGAAGGCGTTGGTGTATTAGCTATCTCGTGCAATGCACTAGAAACTGCACGTTTTGTTAATGGATCTTTAAGTTTTTGCACATTCAATCGTATGGCGATACACGCCCGTTTTGTGTGCGACGAATAGCAGCGCTCCGCAAGCAAATTTTTGCGATGACAAGTTGGTGATCGCTGCCCACATCAGTACCACGCTTAGCCCTGACATCCATGAGACAATTCCTCCATGTTTTGGAGATGGCTATATGGTCAATCTGGTTCTCTGTTCGGCCATCTGGAGATATCCAGGTTGCTAAATGGCAAGGTTTGTGTTTGAACAAGGTGCCGCCAATGACAAGCTGACGAGAATTACAGAACTCTACGAACAACTCACCATTGTCGTTCCTATAACACCCAGACCGTAGCTTATAATGTTACCATAATTTTTAACAGAATATCGCTAGCGACTTACGAGGGCGGTTCAAATATGATCGAGACAAACACTCTGACAAGTTTATTTATTATAAAAAAAAATGCAAAAAATTACTGTTTTTCTAGGTATTCCCCCTCACTAGTTACAGATTTTTCCCACCTCTCCGGAAGCTTTTTGATGCTGGTATCGCAAAATTCCTTGGGCAACTCGGACATTCATGTGCGCATAAATACCTCGTCGGTGTTGAATTTTTAACCGAGGGCTTCTTTCAGTGGTTCATAAAGGGTGATAAATCCAGACATGGGGGGAGGGGTGGAGGGTGTTCCAGTACCTCCCACCCTAATTCCGATATTCTATCGAGCGTGAGACACGCGTTATCCTTGGAGAAGTTCAACAGGTTGGGAGCCCATCGCGTTGTTATTTTGCGATATTGAAGGTGTTGGTAGATGAGAGACTCTACACTACCAATACTGATGCCGAGTTCAACCGAAATATCTCGAACATTCATCCTACAGTCCTCCAAAATGAGTTGTTCTACGCGGCCAATGGTGTCTGGAGTGATGCTGGTTCGCGCAGTCGACGATCATGCGGCTCATTTTCGACAGTTTCGCGGTCATTCTTGAACGCTTTGGCCCATTTAAACACAGCAGACCTACTCAGGCACTCACTACCGAACTGATTTTGCAAACGCTGTTCAGTATTTTTTTCGCCACGGTTGCCTAGGACTACCAAAATGCTAAGGCCAGCCCTGAAAAAATCATATTATGTATGTGTCACCCAGTTTTTAAATGTTCACTGCCATTAGAACTAAAGAACTAGTTAATATACTACACTCGGCGTCAAAAGTATCGGGCCACGCGCAACTTTCGAATTCTAACCCAATTTTCTCAAAAAGTATGAAACTTACAACTATGAAAGTTATGTATATCTACAGAAAGTGCGTTTAATGGCAATTTAAATGACTATCAATTTTATTTAAAGTACCGTAAACTCACATAGCAATTAAACAACAAACACAAGGCTAACGATTTGCTATTTTTTTACTAGAGTTCGCCCTTACCTTTTTTTTTCTTCTACAGTGAGGGTATATGATATTTTTTATAATTTCTTTAGTTGTTATTCATTGCTTTTTAGGCGCGTGTATTTTTGCTACTTTTGTCAACCAATAATGAATACGACACCGGAGAAAGCAGCTGTAGAAAGTTCTAGCACTACTTCAGCAGGCTTTGCACAACGTCAGGTCGCTCAGAGACTTCGAATCAGCAGATCATCGGTGCAAAGAGTTTACAGACAATACTTAGAGACTGGAACATTCGATCGGCGTCCGTTACGGGTAGACCTAACACTACATCAGCAGCAGATGATCGTTATATTCAACTCAATGTTCTGCGAAATCGACGCCTCAACGCAGTTCAAGTCCAACAAAAGCTGCGTGACGAACTCCAAGTAAGTTTTTCTACCGTTCTTTTACTTGCTGGGCGGAACGTGACTCCAAAGAGAGCTGCAGCAGGTCCAAAATTAACGGCAGCTTACCGTCGAGCACGACTTGAATTCGCTCGAGAGCATAGGGATTGGACGTTAGAAGAATAGGGTAATGTACTCATCACTGATGAAACCAGGGAGAGTCTATATCAAAGTGATCGACGTCAGAGAGTATATCGTCGCCCTGGATAACGTTTATCAGTGTGGTATCGCGGAAAAAAATTGCTTTTGGAGGAGGATTTGTAATGGTCTGGGCGGCATCTCGCTAACCAGAAATACAGCATTAATTTTCATCGAACCGACGCACGGGCCGTAAACGTGGATTGACTTCACATCGCTACATCAATGAAATCCTTCCAGTCCATGTGATATCTTACGCAGATTATATCGGGCACAATATCCAGTTGATGCAGGATAATGCACGGCTTCATGTTGCTCATGTGGTGACCCAGTATCTACAGGACGTCGGCATTCGTCCGATGGACTGGCCAGCTCAAAGCTCGGACTCGAATCCAATAGAACACTTATGGGATAAGCTGAAACGCGTTCCTTCTCCAACAACACTTCCAGAGCTGCGAATCGCAATTGAAGTGGAGTGGAATACAATTTCCCAAGACTTCATCATCAGCCTCGTGAGGTCTATGAATACAAGGATGCTAGCAGTTATTCGAGGGAGGGAGGGAACACTGAATATTGATCAAACACTTTATTTTAAATTTTGACTTTGTTTTCAGCTTAAATTTGAGCTTTTCACTTGGTGATTACAAGACCGCAAAACGACTGCAAACGACTCTTATGTGTAAAATCTTTAATAAACGCTTAATAAGAATAAATCTCAGTGTGTTCCCATTCATTTTGTCTCGATTACCGTAACTCCTAGTGGAGCATGGTGCGTTGATGACTACCGTGTGTAGTCCATCAACGTTACAAAGACAATTGAATTCGGAGTGTGATACGGTTGTCAGCTATACCACTTTCTAGTCGCATTAGTAGTTTATTATTCTACGATAAGAATATTTCTTATCACTTATCATCTTCTTCTGAATAATAAACTTGCGACGAGTCGTGCCGGGTTTGGAAACTCGTTTCTCTATGAGTGTCTATTTCACAGAGTGGCGACCGAACGATCACGGCCACAGAGCACGCCATTTATTTTAATTGTCATAAAATGCACTTCCTGTAGATATAACTTTCATAGTTGTAACTTTTATACTTTTTGAAAAAATTGGGTTAGAGTTCGAAAGTTGCAGGTGGCCCGATACTTTTGACGTCGAGTTTATGTTCACCGAGCAAAAAAGTTACATTTATGTCTGCCGCGAAAAATATGCTTTTAGCTCATTTTGTTTAATGTTTCCAAATATAAATAGATTCAGACAAAAACTTCAATGCATCCATTATGGATACACTGCATTATCATGTTTTTACCGATTTTGTCGCAAGAGTAGCATAAATCACAGATAAGTCATGTCTTTCTGGTAACACTAACTAGAAAAACTATAAGAACCGAACTGAAATGTATCCGGATTCCATTCCAATGCTCGAAGCGATATCCTACTACGGGCAGAGTAAATATTATTATGTACTAAAAAGAAACAACAAACAATAGGTCGGGTCGGGAAGTATGGTGTACACAAACAGGACCTCTATAACACAACAACGACGATGTAAGCGAAGGGACAAGGAATTTATATCTTTAGATTTGTGTGTAGTATCTCTGCAGTTATGGTGGAGCCTGTGTACGAGTACATATATGGATGGTTACTTGCTAGGATTATACTTACAGCACTTCTGTGTCCGATGGCACCGCAGGGATTGCTGATAAATGTACATTTATGCAACGGGCCCGTGCCGCCTCACACGTACATTCTCTTGGACATGGTAATCCTACGGACGGTCCAATTAATGCTGCCAGCAAAACGATGAATGCCAGCATTGTTCGCAAAAGCATTGTACGATGCTACTATCCTTACTCCTCGAGCTATACAGACGACAGCTATACAGTCTTCACGTCCTTTGAAGGAGCTACGATGAGTTCGATGTTCGTTTGAGCTTCACTTCACGCCGCGCCGAGAGCTTAACAATGGAGACGTTCAATCCGAATCTGTTCGGATCCTTTTCACCGCAAAATCACTGACTGTCTTTTTGTTCCATTAGCCACTTCAGGCGGGGCTGTTTTTTAGTCCGGGTGTCTCTCGAGTATTTGTCAGATTCACTTCACGTATACACGTTCGATGAAAAGCACTGTAAATGCAATGAGAAAAATGCACTTATAGTATTGAAAGAAAGGTGAAAGCTATCAAATAAAGACGATCTAATGAAAGTAGTTTTTTTCCCCGTTGACAATATTCCAGGTCGGTATCTAGATTGTAGGCAAATTGGCCGGAAGTAGTGTATGTCGAGAAATAAATTGAAAAGGGAATGCAGCATTCAATTCAGAGCATTGGATAGGCAATATTGAGTCCTGTTTTGTCACATTTATGTTCAAGGATGCTGAGCAATCTGAATAAAGGATCGCGTACGAGGGTTACCACAAAAGTTTCTAGAAAACAAATGATTCGTTTTTCAAAATATTCGCCATGAGCAATGTTTTGACCGGTTAAATAGGCGCTAGTTTGAACTGATTTTTCTGCACCAATCGACACGAGCCTTTTTTGAGCTGTTGTCAAATTATGCGGGATCCAACGGGAACGGCCAAGTGATCATGCAGCATCGAATGTATGGCCGGGGGAGAAAGGTCCAAGGATGCCTCTATTTCACATGACACATGACTGTCTTGCGTAATAATTCCACGCAAGCCATCCACGTTTTCCAGCACAATGACTGTTTTTGGACGAACTTCACGAAACTCGTCCTTGAGTGAATTACGCCCACGTTTGAGCTCGTTAAACCAATTATAAGTTATCGGACGAGATGGTGCTTCATCCTCAAATACAAAATGAAGCCGATGGAACCACTGACCGCGTATATACCGGAGCAAAGTTAAAAAGTTTTAGGCAAAATAAAATTATTTTTGGACGGCATATACGGGCTGCACTAACTAATCGAAACTAAATTTAGTCCCACTCGCAACAGATGGCGAGGTGCTTGCCAATCCATAGTGCCTAGACAAGCGACTGTCTCTGAAATTTATCCAGGAAAAGCGAAGTCGTCTTGTTATTGGGGTGATATCGTTTTCGATTTTCGTTTCGCTACGAAGTTTATATGAAATTCCTGGTTAGAAAAAAAACGCGAGATTAACAAATTCCAATTATATCTAATATTGTCCAAGTAATTAAAATGTCAGATAAGCCATTTGTAAATATCTGCACAATCCACAACCAATTCGAATAAAAAAAAGAAGAAGAAGTTATTTAATAAGCAAACTAGACTAGGACGGTATATACACCTTATGGAAATGGTATTATCTCCAAAAATGTTTGAAGATAGTTTAAATTAAGAGCCGGTATATAAGCGCTCACTGTTGTTGTGATAATCCAACTTTAAAATCGTAAAAAATACATTGCACCATTGCTTTTTTAGCTATAACTGTAACTTACACGTTCTGAGCAGGTACGTATATATGCTAAAAAAAAGTCAAACTTTCTGATGGAAATAACATATGTATTTGACGAAAACGTACTAGAACATGCCTAATCTAAGTACTTTTGTATAGCCTACGTATTATAAACTATAGGAACTCAAAGCAAAGCAAGGTTATCATCGATCTCCTGTATCGTTCTAAAGTCTAAGAAGTCTATTATCAAGGAGTGTAAAGGTGGTCGTATAGCTTCTATATCAACACCCAGATGAAATTATAACAATTTAAGGCCACTTATGCAGGACAAAGACCAGGTGGCGGACTTCGCTACGGTTTTGAACCGTATGACCAATGGTGAGATTCCCCCTCTTGTAGATAACATCTTCCCTTTGGGCCTGTCTACACGGGAACAAAAACGCGAGAACAAAACCGATTTTTATATGAAAATTGAATTTTTCCATGCCTTGCTCCTCGCGAATCTCTTCTAAAAAACCGGTTTTTCATATTGTTCTTGTTTAGACAGGCGCATTGAAACGCAAGTACAGTCGATGCCACTTAATAGAGTCACGGATAATGCTGTCATTCGGCTATTGTGATCACTTTTGAACAAATTCAAAATTGCATTTTACTATCGTAGTCTGGCTGGTCTAGCGGTTAGTGCGCGCACCTTCGGTGCACAGGGTCATGAGTTCGAATCTCACCGTGTTCCATGGCAGGGGCGAACCCAGGGGGGGGATTAAGGGGATCAATCCCCCCCCGAAATTTTTAAATTGTATTTGAAAGTTAAGTTTTAAAAAATGCATACAACCTAAAAATATCAATATTGTTCACATAGTGCACATATTATTGCTAACTAATAATATTCATATACTGTCTTTCCTTTCCTGCCCACCATTTTCGTCTCGACTCCTACACCGGGATGTCCACATGAACCACATCAGCCAGCATTCAACGAATGCAAGTATGTAGCACTAAAATTATCAGTTTGACAATTTCCCGCACTTTCCTCCCACCCGCTGTTCAATCCACATTCAAATGCTACTTGCATTTATTGAATGCTCTCATTATTATTGTCAACCCGCGCTCCCGCTACTTGAGAATTATTTTATTTCTCATTTCGTTCTTCCAACCAGGAAAGAAACAGTTATTCTCACGAAATTAATTTGTTGGTTACTTACTTGGCTCTAGTGTCGTGTCGTGACGGTCGTACATGTAAACTTAATTCGCAATTGCTGAAATCTAATTATTGTTGTTCTCGCATTGAATCCTTTGTTTATAAGTTATAACCATAATAGCGTGTGTGTCATTTATTCCGATACAACAGATATACTCGTAGTTCTGCTATATATCTTGAAATCAATCGTCGTTTTCGATTTGTTCTGTGTGTTGTTTAGTGAAAAAATAACGGGTGTTGTCAGCTAAGTATCATATTATCCATAACTTGAAAATGTCTAAGCGCAAGAATACCATTGACCATTTTTTCAAGCCCAAACAATTAGATAAAGATATTCTTGTTGGTAATGCATCGAAATCTCCACCTAAAAGTTTAAGTGTTACTGATTCTATTGTCGAGCCCGAAGCAAGTACTTCCGGAGTTGCGACAGTATCGCCAGAAGTAGTTGCTTCGAGTTCGGCTCCATTTTTTACATTTGAATCCATTAATAGCAGCACTGATAATTTTGATATTGGCCTTTATCTTGGCGAGGTTTTGTCCAATGAAAAGAAATTTAATTTATTAAAAAATATCTGGAGTCCCCCTGAAATGTACAAGTTTCCCCTTGGAATACGTAACCTAAAATTTCAAAGGCCATGGCTATTTGAATTTCCGTGGCTGTGTTATTCTGAGTATAAGCAAGGTGCCTACTGCAAATATTGCTCTATATTTGCAACTCAAAGCACCGAAGTGGGTAAGGGAAGTCACGTGAAACTTGGATATCTCGTGAAGGAACCCTACAATCAGTGGAAAAAGGCAAAAGATTATTTTCGAGCACATCAATCCGCCGAATACCACAAACAATATACTCTGATGGCTCAAAACTTTATGTCTGTTTTCAATCAAAAAGCTGTTGATGTAGCCTCCCAAATTGATGCTGGTAGAAAACAGCAAATAATCGGTAATCGCAATAAACTCATTCCGATTATAAAGACGATCATATTATGTGGCCGACAGGAGCTTTCACTAAGAGGACACCGCGATCAAGGTCCATTGGCTTTGGATCAGCCGGCAGAAAACGACGGCAACTTTCGGGCCTTACTTCGCTATCGCATAGACGGAGGTGATGATACATTGAAGAAACACGTCACAAGCTGCGCGTTGAATGCATCATACCTCAGCTATAAGATTCAAAATGATATAATTGAAACTTGCGGGGATATAATACAAAATCAATTGGTCGAAAAAATAAACAAAGCTAAATGTTTCAGCGTTTTAGCTGACGAATCATCTGATATTTCTGGAGTAGAACAGTTTGCTTTAGGTGTCAGATATACAACTGAAGATAGTCACGGTAAATATATTTTGTGCGAAGACTTTCTGAAGTTCGTTTCTGTAACCGACACCAAGGGAGTGACACTAGCAAACATTCTAATAGAAACTATCAGAGAAATGGGAATAAATTTAAAATATTTAAGTGGCCAAGGCTATGATGGAGCTGCTTCAATGAGCGGCCAGTTTCAAGGGTGTGCAGCAATCGTGCGGGACAGGTTTCCCCAAGCTGTTTATGTGCACTGTGCAAGCCATTCATTAAACTTAGCTCTGTGTCATTCATGTAACATACCCGTTATAAGAAATTGCCTTGGCACCATGAGAGAAGTGATAAATTTTTTTAGAGTTTCACCAAAACGATCCGACATTTTCAAAAAACTTGTAGAATTAAATTCTACTGGAGCTAAGAAATATAGAATGACGAAATTTTGCGAAACTAGATGGGTTGAGCACCTTGATGCTATAATCTTTTTCAAAGATATGTTTGTCATAATCTGTAAGGCATTGCGGGAAATCCACGAAAGTTCGGATTCAGATTCAGATAGTTCAACTAAAGCGTATTCTTTGTCCGCTTCTATCGAAAAATGTAGTTTTGTTGTGGCTATGTCAACTGTGAGTAGAGTCTTTAGCCTATCGCATAACTTATCAACATCTTTACAATCAGAAACAATCGATCTTCTATATTTTCTTAGTCACGCCGACGATCTAAAGAAAGAAGTCTCAGATATGAGAACCGAGTCTGAAACTAGATTTCAACATATTTTTACAGAAGTGATTAAACTTTGCGAAGAGGCAGATATCAGTATTGATATCCCGCGAAGAGTTCCTAGGCAAATGCATAGGGATAACTACTCATCAGAAGACCCAAAAACATACTATCGTCATTCAACATTTATTCCATTTTTGGATTACTTTTTGCAACAGCTTGACATACGGTTCTTCAATCATCGTAAGTTGCTTCAATCTCTTCAATTACTTCTTCCTCAGCACTGCTGCTCACTGAGTGAAGATGAACTAAGAGAAATATCTGCAACATTAACTGAGTTCTGGCTTGCAAATATTGATGACGACTACAGCGGAGGAAATTTGGAAGCTGAGTTATTTATGTGGAGGAGAAAATGGATAGAATACACGGGTGGACAACCCAAATATTTCATTACTTGCTTAAATGAATGTGACAAACATATATTTCCAGCAACGCATAAGATACTTAAAATTGGGGCAACGATCCCAGTAACTACAGCAACTTGTGAACGCTCATTTTCGACACTTAGACGAGTGAAGTCGTACGTAAGGAGCAGCACTGGTCAGGATCGCTTAAATGGATTGGCCTTGTTATCAATTCACAGAGATATTCCAGTGAACCCAGAAGATGTTCTCGATAAGCTAGCTCAAAATAAAGCTCGGCGATTAGATTTCCTTCTATAAAAAAAAACCGAACGCATGTTTCCTTGTTTTTTCTTTCTTAGCCCTTAAGTCATTTATTCTTTAAAGCTATCGACGTAATGAAATAGTTAATAATGTTTTACTTTACTTTACTTACTTTCTACAATATCAATATCGGGCTTAAAAACACCCTCTATTTTCGTAGTATATCTTAACTATAAACCTTATTCATTTGTTTACAAATTGATTTAAAATTTTCGTTGAAATACTAATTAACATATGTACATACAAAGAATACTTTCAAATGAATATATTTGCATTAAGAAAAGGAAATTTCATGGTTTGTTTTTTAGTTTTATTGTTTTTTTTTTTTTGTAATCAGCTTTTGGATTTATTGAATTACTATAACCGCCACTTGGGCTAAACATAACCTTTTAATTTTAAATCCTTTATGAATTTTCTCAGAATGGACAAGTAAATACATAAGATTCCCATTATCTGAAATTTTTTATGTTTTTTTTTATTTTTTCGTCTGTCATTTTTCATACACAAATCCCCCCCCGAAAAAAAATCCTGGGTTCGCCCCTGTTCCATGGTGTTTTTCGAACTCACGAGCTTGTGACGGACTATGGTCTCACTCAGATGTTAAACGAGTACCCATTTATGGGGATAAATAACACTGCTGAGCGTGATGCTGATCTCATTACCTCAACAAAAGCAGATAAGATCTTGGAAATAGGATGTCACTAACACATCCTGCGGCCTTAGTCCAAAGCTGGATTGTCGCGCCTGTTATTTATTTTTATCAATGAATTCGCTTATTGTAATCAAAACATCGGTTAATATCAACGGTCATTTACCGTTTTTCCGCCGTCATTTATAGCAAATCAACCGCGAAGCCTTTTTGACCAGTGTTGCGATCGACGCGGGAAGCTGATTTCAATCGAAGTATATTAGATTGAAAAAGGTTTTTGACGCCTACGAGTGTTGCCATAAACACTGTGTCTGGTTCTTTTTTGTGCTATTGATCATGCGATTATGGTTGGATGATCTCGTCTAACCGACTTCTTTCGTTAATTTGATTTAGCTGCTTTAAGGGAAGCGATGTCCTCTTCCAGGGGAAATGTGATGTGCATCGCTGGCCTCTCTATGTTCAAGCGCTGGAATGAATAGTCCAAACGTCTAGTATGGGCATTTATGTGACAAATAGGGCAACGTCTGCAGGAACATTACGCTTTCAGCTCTCGTAAGAAGAATTTTCTTGTTCTTCTTATCGACACTAGCGACACTTATCTTACCGTCCGCAATATAGCGGACACAAAGCGGAAAATATCGGAAACACAAAAGTTCCCCCTATGAGAACGGATAGCAGAACAAGCCCAAAACCTTACACATTGTAATCGAGCAATGTATCAAATTCAGATCTCCGTTCCACAAGCATTTTGTTGAGTTTAAGATTGCTTTCAACAGTGTCGATTCAGACTGTACCTGACCTGGGCAGTCTTACCTTAGAGAGAGAAAATAGTGGCGGCGGGAAATCTCGCGTACTTTATAAAGGTAAGGTGTCGGAGGGCTTTAAAGTTCATAGTAGGCGCAGGGTTGCGTCCTCCTTACTGATTCTTTTTCTTTTAGTGATTGGTAATGAAATGTGTTTCATGCGGCTTTACCTGAGAAATGTCAGCGCCACAGCATTTTTAATTACATACATGTATTTTAAAAAATTAAACACGTTGTAGAAGCTGGCATTCTTTCAATTGTAGTTCCTCAAAACGTACACACATTACGGGCTCATCCAATTTTAAAAAGCAAATCTCTTGTCTTTTATGTATGTAATATGAAATAACCAAAAGTATTAGCTTTTATTACGAGATGAGCTCTAATATACGTATGTAGACACATTTTTATTCATGTGTGTACAAAGCCTCTCATGTGATTTTTTTCTATCCACGATATCATCAAGCATATTCCGAGAATAGCATTTTAATGAAAAAGGAAGAAACAAAAAACCTAAACTGCTGTGATAACAATCCCTAACGTCCGGGCTTGGGTATCATACTCCATTACGGCTACATGTATGTACATATATGGCTTGGCCATAGTAATATCATATATGAAAGTATTCTTAGCGGTTTATCATACATATTCTAATCTTACATAAATGAGTGTGGATGACATGATGGCGTGGAGCGTGGACATGGTTGACTCCAAGTCAAAAGTATCGCCTCGTATATGAGTTGACCGCATTTAAACTTCGCATATTTCGATTAATGTCTGTGTCAGTTTTAAATGAAACGGGTCAGATGGCTATATGAACTCGCCCTCACCATATGACGGATAATAATAAACAAGGAATACAACGATGCAAACAGTGTACGCCTACACGCTCCAATTTATGTTATTATTCAGCACCAGGCTAAACGATAAAGTTCACCATCCGGACAGAGGGCACATCATTTTACCAAGCATTCGAGAGAAGTATCCTTTCGAGAATCCTCTTATTCATGAGCATGGTACACTCTGCTATGATTTTGACTCAAACAATGTGAAAGCACCATGTGCATATGAGATTCGAAAAGATTTTTGCATATGCAGGTGTTGAGTCTAATTAGTCTGTTTCAACAGTTCACGACTAATGCGGAAGAGTACTCAAAGTCTAGAAAGTTCTAGACTGGATTCAATGTTGTGGGAAGTGTTTTGTTTTCACTTGGCAACTATACGCAATAAGCAAGTTGTTTTATGCCAGAAATTCGGATTCGGAATAATGCCAAATTTAGGTTTCATTTTCATAAAATTTCAAAGTTTTCCAGGGTTTGGTGTAACATACAGTTATAGGGTTAAGGGACCGTAAATTTCGGATACGAAATTTTTATTTAACGCTAAACTGGTTGATTTTTAATTGATATTAGTATAAACACAGTCCACCACGGTCGCAATCAGTACATTTCGAAAATGCGAAATACAGATCGGGCTCGGACCCAATCTATCCGGAATATCGGGGCCCAGACTCAATCATTCCGGAATATCGGGGCTCTACTGTACTAATTCATCAAAAACGACTATCTTTTAAAGGTTACCGCGTCAAAGAGAAAAGAAAACCGGTTTCGAACTCCCGTACATTTGAGAATAAAGCTACGACACATACGCTACGTGCAGTCAGTAGCGCCCTTTGTTTCATTGCCCTAACTCAGGGGTCGGCGAACTTTTAAGCCAGAATTGCAAAATTAAGGTATTTATCAATTAGTATTAATTTAATTTAAAGAGACAAATTGTGAAAGTTGAGGCTGCTTGTAGGGACTACGCAAAAAAGCATGATTTTTTTTTTTTGTAGCTCAGAGGGTAAAGACGACACTTTATAGCACAACTCCCGGAGTATGCATACAAATCTCACTGGGATCGCGTTAGGAAAAACGCTCCTATGGCTGATGTACATTACACCGGAACAAACCTTCAATTTTTAGCCAGCCAACGAAGTCATAGTATCACATTGGTGATACTACCTACCACAATTAAATAGTATTATCAATTATGTAGTTCCATTGACGGAGTCCATTGTATAAAATAAATAACAGGTGCGACAGTCCAACATTGGACTAAGCCCGCAGATGTATTAGTGACACCAAATTTCCAGTACCAATTAGAATTAAAATTCTACAGCACTTGGTCAGAACATCTATTCTTGACGATAGGTACCCGGAGTTATGATTCAGTTCAGGCTGAGCACTAGAGGTACTTATGCGAGAAAGCCGCGTCCCCAGGTAAGAATTATTATATAAAGTGTACGGGGTCTCAGTATTTGCCAAGGGTTGTAACTCAAAGTTATTATAAGCTTCCCCAGTTCACACGGGTGTGCTATAGTATGCCTGTTCAACCAAATCGATTAATCCGGTCTAGTGTCCTCTGCGGATGGTACGAAGCCGCTTATCTTAATATCATTGCCTGGGGATGTTTTCGTCGACGAGACTAATGGGCAGTACGGACATAATTACTATGGATCGTGGATTATCTTTCGAAAATCTTCCATTTCTGAAAAGGGCCCACATTTAAGGCAGAAAAGGGGACTGGAATATCCACCGTGAACCGGTATAATGGTAATAAGCCGCCCGGTACAATCTTCTAGGTGCGTCACTACCGGGTGAGGCCCGAGCAGGTGGTAACTATATTTGAAGAACACGCATCGATGAGTTCTTTTGGCCTGATCTTGATTCTTTTAGCTGTGTAAAAACCGCTGTGCATCTATGTGGACTCAAGTTATGGTACGTCGATGTCTTCGTCCGTGATGTCAAGGGACAAAAACATGGCTGCCGCGATAGGGTTTTCCCACAGTGAGATAGGGGTTAAGTCAGTGGGCGCAGCTGGGCATTGAAACAAATGACCCACATCGTGAGGAGCGCCAGCGCAGTTTGGACAAATGTTCTGGATGTCCGGGCTTATGCGAGAAAGGTACGAATTGAGGCCCGAACAAAATCACGACCGAAGTTGGGCCAATGCCACTCTGGTGGCTCTCGGGAGCCTAATCTCCTCAGGCGAGATAGGTGGTGGACGCACTAAGAGGACTTATGCAGTGTGTATCTCTGCGAGGGCAGCTCGGTATGCATCTTCATCGTAAGGATCCCGCTTATATCCCTGGACCTCTCTCTCTAGGTCTCGTAAACCACGCCTGACATGTCGTGGTGGAGGAATTCGGTCCATGAGACTGGTTGGGATGATCCTCACGGTAGCAACCAACAAGATACTGTTTAGAGAGAAGGAGATTGTGGTCACGTATTGGCATCAATTTTGTCTCTTGATGTAAGTTGTCCTGGGCAGACATCAAGAGGCAACCTGTGGCAGTGCGTAGAGCAGCATTTTGGCAGACCTGAATTTTGGACCAGTTTGTATCACATAGATTATGTGACCAAATTGGGGCTGCATAATCAGCGGCTGCTCGATCCACCGCTTTGTAAGTGACTAGCATGGTTTCTTTATATTTGCCCCAGGTGCTACCAGCTAGTGCTTTAAGGATGATGTTCCTACTGCGCATCTTTTTACAAACGGATGCCGCGTGATGAGCTGATGTCATCATGCTCTCTAAATGGAGCCCGAGAATTTTAGGATTAGCGACAGTAGGAACTGGATTGTTGCCTATACGTACATCAACCTCAAACTTACAGTCCCCCGACCAGGTGGTAAGAAATGTCGCAGAAGATTTAGACGCAGAGATGGTGAGGTTTCGACTTTGGAAAAAAGCCTGTAATCGCCCAAGATAGCGATTAATCAGCAGGCGCATTTCATCCTTATTCTCCCCTGTGGCGAGCAGGCTGCAATCGTCTGCATAGGAAATCACCTCGATTCCTTCCGGTGGTGTAGGAAGATCTTAAACAGAGTGGGGCAGAGTACCCCACCCTGTGGGGGTTCTAGCATAGCATGCTTGACAAGAGTGGGGTGAATAAGGGCCTCCAGCGTCTTTGCGACAGGAGACAGTATAGTTATAGGTCGGTAGGATTCGCCAAGACCAGCGCTCTTCCCTGGCCTGAGACAGGGGACAATCCGTCTTGTTTTCCAGATTTCAGGGATGGCAAGCGTAGATATCGACAAGCAGGGCCGGCTTTAGGGCGCCAGGTTTTAGGGGCGCCGCAACCCGTACTTTTAATTTAATTTGTTTACAAATTTGATTGTTGCTTAAGAAGATCGTGTTATTATCCATATAGTAAAAAACCGTTTCTATCGGTAATCATTAGCAGAAATGAGATATTAATTCAAATTTGTTGCATTATGTGATCGTCTTCAAGACATTTAGCTTATCATATTAAATTCGATCATTGTTAAAAACCGGTTGGTTCGCGCCTCACTTACTCACAGGTTACATTATGCGTTTCGTTAGGAGGAATAATTCTAATAAGCACATTCGTTTTGGAACCTCCAATATCAATATTAAAATATATCAATTTCAGGATCATGTTTATGGCTTTATTGGGATTTTGTTTATTAATATTTATGTGTGTATAAATTTTTTTGGATTTTTGTTAATAGGTATTACATTTTAGTTTAAAAATTGTCTTTTCTCGTTCGATGAAATTTACAAAAAAATACTTGAAAAATAGAAAAGTTGACAAAGATATTTGTAAAATTATTTACTTAATGAACATTTAAATGTCGGTGGTTCAAAAACGAAACGGTGGTCGGTACCTACATAGTGTAACCTGTGGAAATGCAAAGTAGCCAGGTTTCCCGAACAAAACCTTTTCAAACCACGGTAGAAATTAATAAATAAAATAATAAATAAAAGGCGCGACAATCCAGCATTGGACTAAGGCCGCAGGATGTGTTAGTGACATCCTATTTCCAAGATCTTATCTGCTTTTTGTTGAGGTAATGAGATCAGCATTACGCTCAGCAGTGTTATTTATCCCCATAAATGGGTACTCGTTTAACATCTGAGTGAGATCATAGTCCGTCACAAGCTCGTGAGTTCGAAAAACACCATGGAACACGGTGAGATTCGAACTCATGAACCTGTGCACCGAAGGTGCGCGCACTAACCGCTAGACCAGCCAGACTACTACCGGTAGAAATTACAAAATAAAATAATTGATGTTAGAAATATTTGGACTAAACGTAAAATCGATACTGACTGAAATCGTTAGCATCAAATTCAACCGTATTAAGAACCATGGCAAGTGCGTTTTTACAGGGACCAGAGTCTGGGGGTCAGGAACGCTGTCATTGGAACGGTCCACCTTTCTCCAATTTTCGTCTTCTTCGTCAATTCAACAATTGAAGATAGCAGATAGTGTGGGATGAATGGAAAATTGACACCTATTTAGGTGGGGTTTGCCATCGTCTTCCCATTCAACATTATGAAAGTTTGTCAGCTAAAATGTATGGTTCCTTATGTTTCTGCGAAGTGAGATTGCCTGTTTGAATTTTTAACGATTAGTAAACTGGCTAATTTTATTGTTTGATTTCACAATTGAAAAATGAACACTAGTATTGCAGGACCTACTCCTGTTTACATAAAACACCTCACTTTTTCATAAAATATTAATGAAATAATAATTTCCCAATCTCTCGCTTTGATCTAAGCCGTGGCCTACCTAAATCATGAACAATCAATGCAATTAATGACAGGGGAAAATGGCAGTTGAAGAAATGAGTACATGGTCATTGATTTAAACATGCTTATTCATAAAAAGTACGCCTTTGCAGGTTGTAATTACGAATAAAAGCTATTGACATGAAAGTCACGACCAAGCTTCTAATTAGAAAAGAAAAGCTGCTGTTGAGTTCGATTAAAAAAAAGTCGTGAAGTACGGAGAAATTCCATTCAATTAATAAAAAAATAGACTCAAATTGAAGTTTAGAAGATGGAAGCCAGACAGTTCAAGGGGATAGTTTCAACGGCGGGCCAATGGAAGAACGTTCAAGTTGCGTCAATGAGACTGGAGGCGATTAAATCAGTACAGTTCTAGCCGCCCTACTAATTTCGTCACCTCGTGTCTCGTAACTTGAACGATCTTTCCATACCGACCTTGAATCGTTGGTTGATGCAGCACAATGGCCAAAAATTCTAGGCCTTCAGTTTTAAGAAGCTGTCGCGAAAACTAAACCAACGGAAATAGAAAAAATGTCAGTTCCACTTGACAGTCAGAACAGACACTTTTCCCTAAAATTAGCTAAGAGAAAGCCAGAGAAGAAATCAAAAGGAGGTGGCTAGTTTGCTAAAAAAGCACAAATAAGGCGTTTTGCTTTTAGCGGAAGCGAAGTCCGCATTTTCAGCAACGATCTACCAGGACTGGAAGCATGTATACATTTATTATGTAATTACTTATGTCAATAAATTTCGCTTTTTTTAATTTTCGTTACTTCTATTCTATTACAATTTTTTCGTGTATAGAAACTATAAGGGGCGCTTGCTTCAAGTTCGCCCCGGGCGCCATTTTACCTAAAGCCGGCCCTGTCGACAAGTTAAAGGCTGGCGTGAGATACTCAATAGCTGGAAGGTCGAGATGTTTCAACATGGCCATCGAAATGCCATCGGGTCCGAGGGCCTTTGAGTTTTTAGCATTCTCAATTACTTTTCTAACCTGGTCCACAGTATACGATGGTATAGTGTCAACATTTCTACTGCGAATCCGTCTTCTAATTTTACGCTTTAAGCCGTCGGACTTAGGAGGTTCTATAAATTGCTTATTGAACAGGCTTGCGCAGTGAAGGGGATCGCTAGTGCTCTTACGGCCAAATTTGATGGTATTGTTGCCCTTTCCTTTCCCAGGATTGGATAGGGCGCGGGCAGTAGACCATAGTTTACTGACACCTTCATTGAGGTTGCAATCATTAAGGTGCTCGTTCCATTTCCCCTTCCGATAGTCTTTTACTTGTCGTTTGATTTCGGTGTTAAGCACCTGAATTCTGGGATCACCAGGGTGAGCGCGTCTGATGTTATCTCGTTCATCGGCTAATCTGGCGGCACTGGAAGGGAAATTAGGTCGAACATTCGGGATACGTCCTGCATGAATATAACGTGCTGCTGGCTGCTTGGCAATGACGTTCGGCCTTATGAACGCTAGCTGGTGTAGGTAGCTCGATGAACTTCGCCGACGAGTATGCTTTAAAACCGTCCCAATCGGCTTTCTTGTGATTGACAAACATTCGCTTCTCAGACTTGGTCAGGTTTGCTGGTTTGTCAATCATTGGAGGTGGTTGGACGAGATAGCAGTACGCGTCTCCCATCGAGCAGCACTAATTAGGCTGGCACTTACAATAGTTAAGTCAGGAGAACTACTGCATGTGCCTATGACTCGAGTAGGCGCATCTTCATTGAGTGAACAGAAATCTGAAGCGTCAAGAGATTCGGCGATAGTTATACCCCTGGCATCCTTGTTGAGGTCAGAATGCCAGAGCTCATGGTGCGCGTTAAAGTCACCAAGAATGATCCTATGCTCTACGGATAAGAGAGGACCAATATCGAAACGATAGCCAGAAGGACAGCTGGAATGAGGAGGAACATACACATTAACAATTTCGATATTGGTCCTCCCTTATGAAACTGAGATGGCTTGCATTTCCGCCGTACCGTCGACATCTACATCTAATACACAGTAATGTACGGACTTGTGTATTAGGAAGGCAAGTCCACCTCCAGGGTGAGAATCATTCCTGGCGGCTGGTCTATCTCTGCGCAGTATAACGTAATCACCATGGACGCTAAGAGACGAGTTCGAATGGTGCAACGTCTCCTGTATGGCAGAAGTCCGAATTCTGTTGGCACTCATGTGATCAAGTGATCTCGGCAATTTTTCGGTGAATGCCGTTGCAGATAAACTGCAATAAGGACAGCGGGGTGAAAACTTCTGGAGGAGGAGCAGGTGTTAAACTAGGTATAGCATTACTGATCATATTGTGGGGGGGGCTGCTGTGGAGGAGGTCGTGGACTAGGAGCAGCCCGAGGTCGCCCTGAGTTTATACATCCCGGAGCAACATATGACCTGGAGTGCTGACCAACCCTTCTCAAGCCAGAACACCTGAGATGTACCCACTCCAAACAGCAATTACACTCTACTGACCTGGCATTTGAACCAATTCGTTGGTTGCAAACACTACAAAACCATACCCTTGGGCCTGGATTTGTTTCAATGCCGGCGGGAATTAATAAAATTGAGAGCAGCCGAGCCGAGATGTAATGTTCCCAATATGACGAAAAAACACACATATACATACACAGACAAACACAAGCTTCCTGCATCGAACCTTCAAGGCTCTTGCCAGGGAGGCGTTGTGGCAACTCTTGGCCGTTCCCTTGTAGAAAACAGCAAGGTTGCCATAGGACCACAAGGTTGCCATAGATCGTGTCATCGCCGAGACCAATGCGTTTTTGTTGTTTTTTCATTTGCCACATCGACACATTTCGATGTTGTTAACATGTACTGAAAATGTTACAGTTACCCATATTAATAACAAAAAATAGTTTTAGTAGATGCTGGACCCTCTGTGGCACCGCAAGCAGAACCGTGTAAAAATGGGAACTTTTGGGGTATTGAGAACCTCGAAAGGAGAGCTCATACAAAGATCCAGCTTTCCTCTAATTTCCCTGTTTCAATTTGAAAATAATTTGCAAGAAACATCATAAAAATGTCACACGTATAGCTGGAGATAGGCTTAATGGGCAATGAGTAAATTTCCTGTTATTAATTTAATTATTTAAGGCACGATGATGGTGATAAGAAATATACAGCATTTATAAACCGAGATAATTTTCCCATTTTTTGCTAAATTTATAGAAATTAAAAATCCTATCACTCGATTTGTCTTGGTGGTGTAGTGGATAGTGCGTATCGCATACCTTCGACGCACAGGGTCGTCGGTTCGAGTCCCAACGTGAGCGGATTCAGTCTATGGTGTTTTTCGAACTCAGCATACATGTCGTCACGTTTTACTAAGAACTAGGGGGCTTCGCTCGCCAACCCCCCGGGGGGGAGGCTAATTTCGGGCGCGGCCGAAATTTGGATACCCTTCGCTCACCTTGGGCTAATAGTTTTTTCGGGCGTATCTAAGTTTTTTTAGAAGAATTTGGGTAGTTGGGTTTGTATGGCAGCCCCATGACCCCATTGTCCGATTTTACCGATTTAAACATACAAACTGCCTACAGCAAAAAGAAGCATTTGTGCAAAATTTCAGCTTCATAGCTTTTAAATTGGCCGAGTAAAACGCGTCGCAACAGACGGACAGATAGACAGACAGACGGACAAACGGACAGACGGACATCGCCCAATCGATTCCCCAAGTCATGCTGATCATACAGGGTTATTGGTTAAGTCGACCTATTCCCTGCAACACGTTATAATAAGGTCAAAATGCAACAAAATGAGGTCATAAATGTTAGGCCGATTTTCAATGGTCACTGAGATATATGCATTTTTAGGTTTTTTTGAAATAACCTAGAATTTTGCCATTTAAAGTAAGAATAAAACGAGACCGAGGCTAATTTCGGGCGCGGCCGAAATTTGGATACCCTTCGCTCCCCTCGGGCTAAAAGTTTTTTTGGGCGTTCTTATGGCTTGTGTTTAATTCTCCCCGCTTCCACGCTTTACCTTGCATTTTCACATAAGTGCCGTGGCGAAGATTTATTGGAGAAGCGGGGGTCGTGGGTTTCTTAGAAGAACTAAAAGGGGGATGTATGTATGTTTGTGGTATCAATTAAAACATATTTCTATGAGATTTGGTTGAAATTGGTGGACAAATAAAAAATTTTTTCTTCAAAGAACCTAATTTGGGGGTTGGGTTTATATGCCAGTCTCATGACCCCAATGGTCCGATTTAATTCATTTTTGCATATGTTTTGTAACATCAATAAAAATACATTTCCATGAGGTTTGGTTGAAATTCGTGTACAAATAAAAACGTTTTTCTTAGAGAAATTTGATTGGGGGGATAGGTTTGTATGGTAGCCCCATGACCACATGGTCCGACTCCATCTATTAATATATATGTTTTGTATCATCAATAGAAACACATTTGTGTGAAGTTTCGTTGAAATTGGTGTATAAATAAAAAAAAATTTCTTAGAAGAACTTAATTTGGGGAGTTATGTTTGTATGACAGCCCCATGACACCATGGTCCGATTTGGTCCATTTTAACATATCTTTTGTTGTGTCACTAGAACCACATTTGCACGAAATTTGATTGCAATCGATGAGAAAATAAAAAAGTTTTTCTTAGAAGAACCTAATTTGGGGGACTAGGTTTGTATGGCAGCCCCACGACCCCATTGTCCGATTTGGTCCATTTTAACATATGTTTTGTTGTGTCACTAGAAACACATTTGCACGAAATTTGATTGCAATCGATGAGAAAATAAAAAAGTTTTTCTTAGAAGAACCTAATTTGGGGGACTAGGTTTGTATGGCAGCCCCACGACCCCATTGTCCGATTTGGTAGATTTTTACATATGTTATGTGTCACCAACGAAAACACATGTGTGTGAAATTTGATTGAATTTGGTGCATAAATAAAAAAGTTTTTTTAAGAAGAACCTAATTTTGGGGAGTAGGTTTGTATGACAGCCCCACGACCCCCTTGTCGGATTTTACCGATTCAAACATACAAACTGCCTGCAACAAAAAGAAGCATGTGTGCAAAATTTCTTTCTGCTTAATAAGCGAAGGGTATAAAAAAACTACTAAGGCAATAGGCTTAAACTTATTTTTGGATTTTAGCCAACACTATAGCAGACATTTCTTAATCATTTAAAATTTCAAAAATCCATCACAATTCGAAATTTTTAATTTTAAATAAAAAAAAATTCTTACATTTTTTTAAAGATATTTTTTAATGTAGTATTACTAAAAAAAAATTATATGACATGGAGTCTGCAGACCACTGGAAAAACTTACGCGTGTTGTCAGCTTTCCAAAAAGGTGTCAATGTCAATACAAATATTTGAAATAATTGAAACAGCTAGCTGCAACTTGTTCGGGGACCAACATTTCGTTTGATAAAAAATGAAATAAAGCAGTACATTATACGTACTCGTACGATGCATTTTGAATTTAATAACATTTATTTCATTTTTTATCAAACAAAATGATGGTCCCCGAACAAGTTGCAGCTAGCTGTTTCAATTATTTCAAATATTTGTATTGACACTGACACCTTTTTGGAAAGCTGACAACACGCGTAAGTTTTTGCAGTGGTCTGCAGACTCCATGTCATATATTTTTTTAGTAATACTACATTAAAAAATATCTTTAAAAAAATTTAAGAATTTTTTTTTTATTTAAAATTAAAAATTTCGAATTGTGATGGATTTTTGAAATTTTAAATGATTAAGAAATGTCTGCTATAGTGTTGGCTAAAATCCAAAAATAAGTTTAAGTCCATTACCTTAGTAGTTTTTTTTAATTCTTACTTTAAATGGCAAAATTCTAGGTTATTTAAAAAAAACCTAAAAATGCATATATCTCAGTGACCATTGAAAATCGGCCTAACATTTATGGCCTCATTCTGTTGCATCTTAACCCTATTATAACGTGTTGCAGGGAATAGGTCGACTTAACCAATAACCCTGTATATGGATACTTTTTAAATGGTCGGAGCTCGGAGATGCTTCCTTCAATGCGTTACAAACTTCATGACAAAGTTAATATGAGCGAAGGGTATAAAAAATCATATCAAAATATCGAAAAATTCAGTCTAATATTAACAAGGCGATAGAAGGCAATTTCCAATCTTCGTTATTTGTTTCTGAGATTCGAGTAATGCAGTTCACTTAAATCCGATCACTCCAAAATATGTATGTTTTAAGGGAGTCAGAAGGTAATAAGAAAAACTTCTGCGATATGATGCCCCATATGACTCTCCTCAATTAAAAAATGTGTCCTTTTTAAGAATATTTGTCCTAGCAAAATTACATTCCTGTATCCTGTGACTCTGTGTAAATATTTAAATAACCCTTATATTCCGGATTGATTGGGACCGAATTCTATCCGGATTATGGAATTGTCCGAATTTCCAAAATTTACTAATTTTTATGTTGGTGGCGAGTATTTAAAATTATATCGTTGAAAGATTAACAATTGTAACGTTAATTACTAATTTTATATTTGTTACATGTCCTTTAGGACAGTACGGTATAGAAACAACTTTAGAAAATTTTTAAATTTTATGAAAATTTAATCAAATTTAGCATTAATTCGAATCCGGATTATCGAAATCCCAGATCTTCGACGTCCGGATTTTTGGGGTTTTACTGAAAAAATTTCATCTTTACTACATAGTAACACGAACCACGAAACGCAAAATGCATAAAGCACACAGAAGCCATAATGCATCCACGTATCCACAACCACGACCAAAAATTACTTGAACATTCACAGGACCGAGCTTAAATATTTTTCATACTTTTTTTTGCAAATTATTATTTTTACTTTCTGCACTTCTATCGACCGTGTCGGTCTTTAAATGTTAGCCCAACCCACTTCAGACATCGTCCATCATCACCATCCCAAAAGACAAAAACAGAATCAAGTGACATACTGTACGACATACGATGAGACCATTTGCTACTCTGTTATTATTCGCTTGTGCCCGACCACAACATTTACTCATTTCAAATAACAATCAACTCATGAAACCACGGCAACTGCCGCAGGGACGAAAAGAATCGCAAGATAAAAATGAGAATAAAAGACAAAAAGCCGACCAGAATTAGATTGTATGATTACAGTTTGAGGAATTCACAGCGGCTTAGTGCGGACTTAAGGATGTACGAATGGCCTCATTTCTTTTAAGGACGTGAATATGCTATTACGCTATTGTATCACACTAGTGTTCTTGGCGACAGTATTCAGTATATGTACGTTCATTAAATTAATGCACAATAAAGTGCTTCAATTTCGTTAGTGCTTGCTGCAGCGGCAGCCATCACTTTGTAAAAAGGATCCGCCATACATACATACGACCGTAGGAATCATACTAATGGGACAACCACTCCAACTTGACTTTCATCAGATCCACTTCGACACTTCCACACTCTGCACTTAACACTAATCAACGTGAAACAGGTGATAATTAATGGCCTAACCATATGCGTACGAGGACACGTTCTCAAGTGCTCCTGCAGCATCCGCAAAACACGCACTAAACACACGCCGCACTTCTTTGGGCACCGCACTGGTTAGAAAGCAAACAGGTGTGCTTCCCTCGACTAAAACACGCACATCGGAATTGAACACACAACACACTTACAATCGTCCTGAATTTATGCTAAAAGGACCGCGACCGGGCGGCATTCGGAAAGCGTACCACGAGATGTATACGAGATACGACCGTCCACTTGGGCTTCTGTGCAAAGACTCGCAATGCGATGGTCTTCCAGAACGAAGCTAGCTGACTGTGGAGCCAACGGAGTCTGGTTGATGATGGAAGCTAAGAGAAAATGAGATGCTATGCTTTCCATGGGGTATGGATGGGTGATGGGTGGCCATGTAGCATTTACACTGTGTGATTGAAGTATCATTTCGATAGATGGTAATGCATACAGTACATTTCAGTTTAAGCGAAGATTACTTTAAGATCACAAACGGCGAAACTTGGCACATGTTGGCTCATCGTTGGGAGGTTGTATCTCCAAACCCGTGATAGCTACGACTCTGTTTTTTTTTTCAGCAAAATGTAGCTCTCAATGCGCTCTACATTATCTCGTTAAATATTGACCCTAGATGGGTCAAACTTGGCACATGTTGACTCATCTTTGGGAGGCTGTATCTCAAAAACCGTGATAGCTACAACTCTGCTTTTTTTTGAGCAAAATGTAGCTCTCAATGCGTTCTACATCGACATTTTCAAAACCAATTTTTGGAAACTTTCATTTGAAAACACAAAATTGCAATTATTTCGTTAAATATTGACCCTAGACGGATCAAACTTGGCACATGTTGGCTAATCTTTAGGCTGTATCTCGCAAACCGTGATAGCTACGACTCTGTTTTTTTTCAGCAAAATGTAGCTCTCAATGCACTCTACATCGAGTTTTTCAAAACCCATTTTCGAAAAATGTTCTTTTGAAAACAGAAAATTGCTATTATCTCGTTAAATATTGACCCTAGACGGGTCAAACGTGTTGACTAATCTTTAACGATTATCTCGTTAATTCTTGACCATAGACGAGTCAAACTTGGCACATGTTGTCTTTAGGCTGTATCTCGAAAACCGTGATAGCTACGACTCTGTTTTTTTTTTCAGCAAAATGTTGCTCTGAATGCGCTCTACATCGACTTTTTCAAAACTTTTCGAAAATTTTCATTTCAAACCACAAAATTGCAATTATTTCGTTAGATATTGACCCTAGATGAGTCAAACTTGGCACATGATGGCTCATCTTTCGGAGGCTGTATTTCGAAAACCGTGCTAGCTACGACTCTGGTTTTTTTTCAGCAAAATGTAGCTCTCAATGCGCTTTGCTGATTTGTATTAGAGGATCTTTTTAAAAGAATTTCTTATAATATGGAGTCCTTTGTAGAATGGGTAGGGTTACGATTTGGCTATCTTGCCAACAGAGGGATACACAGCCAGGCGAGAAAATCAGGGAAGTAAAATCGATACTTTTATTACCGTACATGTTCGGAGGATTTGGAGGGGTCGCAGAAACAGACTTTTCCTTACAATTGGTTTCCTAGCGAGGGTGATCACAGTGCTATTTTGAGTCAACTCGTATCTAGTCTCTGTTACGATGCGCGTGATTTTATTGTGACTATGTAACCGGCGGTGAATTGGATATTCACCGCCTCGACACTCCTAACTTGTTCATATTTTCGGTTCATGGATTGGTAACTGAGAGACGACCTTGTCATAATCAATTTCCTGTCCCAATAGGAAATTAAAATATTTTGGGCCATTCTCTCAAAATTCTTATCGAATGGTTAGTCCTACCGCATAGAGAAGACACACACAATTTTCAGAAAGCTAAGTTATGTTATCTTTTGCTTATTTACGCTGTTGGATGAAAGTGCGCAATGATTTTTTCTAGGATGATGGCGTAACCAAGCAAAATATGGCGTAGCTATGCAAAATAAACAAAACTTCCATTCAATACAATGGAAAAGCTTTCAGAATATTGTGTGTGTCTTCTCTATGGGATAAGACTAACGAGCCGACAGGTACCGAATAAGAGCTATCAGAAACCCGGCCTTTGAGTAGCAAGAAAACATGCAAAACCACCTTAATAGGTTTTTTGAGACATTCACTTCGAGGGACTTCAGGCTCAAGGTGCAGGGAAGACAATTCTTTGCAAGAATAAGCTCATTAGTTTTATGAAGATAGTATCTTTTTGTGAACCTATAAGAAAAGTACACTGAAAAAAATGGTTTAGACTTTTTATCTAAAGTGAAGTAGTTGACTTAAATTTATATAGTTTTACCAAAGAAGTAGCTGATTTCTCTAATCTTCGTAGCTGAAAATACTATTAAATTCGTTCATTTAACCACGCAAGATTAGAAGAAAAAGTTTAGTCAATTCTTCCACAAAAGTTGTTGATTGTACTATTCAAATATAAAATTTAACTACAAACAATCGTTCTTTTTTCTTCAACACAATTTAGCTATCCAACATTTAACAATTTATAGATAATGAATAGTCTTTACAAATGAATTAATTGAATTTGCAAATATAGTAGATGATTCAACTAATGACGAATAGAAAAATTATCCATATCTTCGTAACTGTTTCAACTACATAGAATCATAAGCTGAAAATCAACGCGAACTTTAGATGAATTCGACTATTTCTTTAGATAACCATTCTAATTTTTTTTCTCTGTGTAGCTGCAATAATGGATGGATATGGCGCTATGATGGGTTAAGCTGGTTACGCCCAATACTGCAGCCTATTGGCTTATTGTATTTCCCATCTATGCGAAAAGATTCAGGTTATTAGCTCTGTCCTTCGTAATAGCTTATAAGAAAGTTAACCAGGATTACTTTGGGTGCACCCATTCTGGTAGCTTGAGCCCCAAATAAATTTCGTCTCCAGCTCATAAGGGCGGGGCATTCGAAAATAGCATGCGAGGCTGATTCCTCATCTTCGTTGCAGAGGCGGCATATTGGGTCCTGTGTGTAGATCCCTATTGTATGCAGATGTTTCCGTTGGGTACAATGACCGGTTATAAGGCCTGTCACTGAGGTTCGTTTTGCTAAGACTGAGGACTTGGGTGCAGCTGGTATGCCAGTTAGATCCCAGCATACGCTTGCTGTGCCTGAGCCCTTCAGCGAGTCTCCATCGATCTTGGAATTTATCCTCGGTCCATCGTCTGGCAACGGTTCTAGCAGTAGATTTACTGATTCCGATTGCAGGTTCGGGACCAGTGAAGGGTAGTTCAGAACCCTCTCTTGCAAGGGCATCTCATTTCCTTCGATCCCCTTATGTCCTTTCACCCATTTCAGAGTTACGTTGTTTCGGGTAGCTAGGTTTTAGAGATTTTGTTGGCATTCCCAAACCAATTTTGACGCTGTTTTGGAACTTGCAATGGCTTTTATAGCAGCTTGACTGTCGGAGAGATTATATATGGTCTTGTTGGAATATCCATTTCGAGTACTCTCCCCTGCTGCAAGGTTTATGGCTATTAATTCTGCCTGGAAGACAGTTGACCTAGCGGTTTGGAGATACTATAGTTGTTGATCTTAGCATAAACTCCTGCCCCTGTTCCTTCGTCTGTCTTCTACCTATCCGTGTATGACCACACTATGTGTTTTGATAGATGGTTGTCGTTCCATTTACTCCAGTCTTCCCTAACCGTTAAGGTTTGGATGTTGGAGTCGAAAGTGTACATGGCCGGGGTATAGTCGCTGCCCATATCTAGGATTGGGTTTGCAATGATTTCTGTAATCGTGCAGTGTCCTACCCTTTGTGGTGTCCACATGTTCGATGGTTGGACTCTGTACGCTGCGAGTCTTGCCTCTTCTGTGATTGTTAGGTCCAGTGGTGGCAGGTCTAGTAGTTTCTCTAGAGTTAAAGTTGGTGTACTGCGCATGGCGCCGATTATGCTTGCGCAGGCCAGTCTCTGTACTGATCCCATCTTCGCTGCTGCTGCAATAAAGTCAAAATACAAATTAATTTGAAAATGTTTTTTTTATCAATTAAACACATCCTTCAAGTTAATTTCAAATTCCAATATTATAAAGAAGCATAATATGATCCTATTCGATAAGAATTTTATTACTTTTATTATTTCTCATAATATTGTGCATTATTTACCGGAAAAGATCGGCTTTTGTTAACTTACTTTTATGGCATGGTCCAAATTATACAATATACCAAGTTACTTCAAGAAAGCTCTTATAATTGTCCTTTTTCAGATTCTTTAATTTAATTCTACCAAAAAACTTTCGTTTGAATTTAATCTCGGTAAACGACTTCACCGAGCAAAAAATCACACTTCATTTTGGTGAAGCTAATCTTTGATCAGCTTATGAGGTTGGGGTGGAGTTATTATCCTAGCTGAAATGCCTACCCAACTAGTATAAATTTTATACCATAATACGATATGGTTCCTATCCAACATTTCTTACACTGGAAAAGTCGCACAGTAACGGTTATTAGACACATTTGAATGACACCAAACTAAGAAAAAAACCCGTCGACAATAGTATTTTCGCCCCCATTGGAAACAATATTTTGTGGAGTAGCGTAGATAGAATTATTTTACTCTCAGACGAAAAAGTCTCTTGCATTCAACTGTATTACGATCTGATCTCTAAAACGAAATAATCCGTCAATTTTTATTGTTTGATGCGGACAAAGAAAGACTATCCCTCTTAAATATTTGGTCGCACCATCAACCATTTTTTTTATCGCAAAGAAAATTTCGTCAAAATTACTTTACTTCTTGTAGCCTTTGACTTACTTTCCGGAAAGATGCATTATTTTCAATACTCCACGCGTTAAGCGTCGATAATGCTAGGGGAACTTTTTTGGCAATAGTAATAATGTGATTGTCAGTTACCCTTGAGTATCTTGTATGGAGTTTATCGTCCTTCCAGCCGATTTTCTTTAGATATTAATGAATCATACACTCAATGCAATGGTCAGCGGAATTATTCGGTGATTGGGCGAGTAGTTTCACCGCGATTTCAAAATGTTGAACCCCAAAAATCTTCTTCAGGCCTGATATTCTTTTTTCGCCCTTCAAGTATTTTAATTTTTGGTTAATTCGACGTTAGTTGCACACAAAAAGAATCAAAAAATAAATTCATATGGAAAGTCAGAACTGGTGCACAAAAAATTAAAAAATACCGGCGTACAGAGGGCTGCGCCCGCAATACGAGGGTTTCTTAGAATTTTAATGCATAGTGAAATTTTTTGTTGTACATATATTTTATAAGCAATAAATAAGTATTGTGCACAACATTAATGAAATGCTTCCTGTAAATCTATTTTTGGATTGGTCTAAATAAACGCGTTCCAGAATGAAAGGCTATTTACCCAGTTTGTATAAAAGTACTCCAAGGCAAATCTACAGGCATTTTTCGATTTAAGATTTCTGATGGCCTTTGACCAAAAGGAAACTCAGGCAAACGTAAGGATGGCTTGGCTTTATATATGAATTGAATTATTAGCTGTAAATCTACTGTTACTGTTTTTTAATCAAGGAAAAGCAACCTTATAAAAAATGATTCCATTGTGTTCCCGGTCATAAGAGCCAACGCAAGCTTTCCTATAAGTATTGAACAAGTATACTTTTGCAGCTATTCAGGGACACCCTGTTAACTTGGTCCTACAAACATCAAAAATATTTGTGGCAAACACTATTACCATTCTATGCATTTCCACCAAATTTCATGTTCATTGTTTCATCAAGTTAAAAGATATGCATTGAAGAAATGCTTAAGAGGCTTGCATTGTGAAAGGCCCTTACTAAATACTTATGTGGCTATATTTCCGTTTTGGATACAGTTATTCGAATGAAAATTCGTAAACATATTCTATATGTAATTTTCTAAAAACCCTTAGCAGAATTTTCATATTTGGAAACCTAAGAGCTACACACGAACAAATTGAAATTTTACAAATTTACTGTTATTTACTTTTCCTTTGCAAAAGTCAACAGTCTTAATATTTAACGTATATGAGGCCCTACTGACCAATCTTTGTAAAAAGTTTCATATCGATCCCTATAACGGTTTAGAAAAACGGAGCTCGAAAAGGAAGTTTAACTTTAAACGCCAATAACTTTTTTACCGTTACTCGAAACTGGAAAATTTTAACTGATATGAGGTGTACTCGTTTAGATCTTTGATTTAAATATCCATACGTCAATCTCCGATAAAAACAAAAAAGTACACTTTTTTCAAACGTTCGGGACACCCTGTTGTCTTCTTCCTACCAACTTCTAAGGTATATGTGCCAAAGACTGTAACCATTATACACATTCCTACCAAATTTCATGACAATCGGTTGAGCCGTTCGCGAGTTATTTAGTGAACAGACGGACGGACAAAATCGATTTCATAAGGGTTTTTTGAAAAAAAATTTCTAAAAAACCCTAAAAAGGACGGCGCGCGTACCTACTTATTATTTTGGCCAAGCTCATTATCCACTTAAAAGTTTATACCGAACGGGACTGAAGAAATAGGGGAGTGCCATCTTCATTTTCAGGTCCTTGGAATTGTTTTTTCCTAATTGTTATAATGACTACCTATTTCGAGTATTAAAATATAAAAAATTCAATGAAAATCGAGAATAAAATTCTACAAGAGGGGTGTACTTTGTTCATTTGTGTAGATATACCTATATGATCAGCATGACAAGATGAGTCGATTGGACGATGTCCGTCTGTCCGTCTGCTGCGACGCGTTTTACTAGGCCAATTTAAAAGCTATGAAGCTGAAATTTTTCACAAATGCTTCTTTTTGCAGGCACAGGCAGTTTGTATGTTATTGGTAAAATCGGACAATGGGGTCATGGGGCTGCCATACAAACCCAACCCCCCAAATTAGGTTCTTCTAGGAAAAACTTTTTTATTTGTACAACAACAAATCGGACCATGGGGTCATGGGGCTGCCAAACAAACCCAACTTCCATTTTGGTTCTTCTAAGAAAAATGTTTACACCAATTTCACAAAACCTTGAATTGTGTCTTTATCAAAACGACAAAAAAGGTCAAAACAATTGGAATCGTACTATAGGGCCATGCTCCTGCAACCCCCCAATAAAATTTTCGGAGTTAATATTTTTATTTGCTCGCTTATTCCTCAAACCCCATACAAATATTGTTTTGTCGACGCAGCGGAACTTATGTGAAAAAAAAAACTTTTAGCCCGAGGAGAGTGAAGGGTATCCAAATTTTGCCTGTAATTAGCCTCGGTCTCGTTATATTATAAAATATGAATGTACATAATATGTATTGACTTACCTTACATGCAGAAACACACATGTTCAATATTTGAGATACAGATAATATCTGATGATGTTGCGTAATGTTGTAGTTATTGCCCATAATCCTTTACCGTATTTTCGTCGCGCTCACTGCTCTCACGTCTATCTTATCAGTTGAACGACGCCTATCAAATGACCAGTGGCTAACAGAATTCAAATCACGCTCTGTCACCCTTCCTCGGCGAACAATTTAAAGCTAAAGCCAACCATACTGTCGTAGGTATCCCTCGAAAAAGCCGTGTCCGGAATATTAAACTCCTTTTGAATGTCAACTTTGGACGACGTTTTTGTTAGCATAGAACAGCCCCAGCCATTCACTAATGCGCCGCTCTGAAATTTTTATAACACAATTATTTTGTCCGGGTTGAAGCATATCTATTTAATTCTATCGGCGATGATTTCCTTTGAATAAACCACATTTTGTACATAATAAATGATTTGTGGTATTCTAAAAGATTTTTTTTTGTGTTGAACATTAAAAATCAAAACATGTTTGTGTTCGATATAAGTTTTATTTTTACGTTATGGTCGATGCAAAACAGACAAAAAGGCACTGGGTTTTTCCATATATGACCATATCTGTATGTACAATTTAAATGTCATAAAATTTGTATGACTCCTTATATTTCGTGAGTGTAAAGTGTGAATTGATTTTTATTGATAATAATGAGTGCCTTTTAAATAAAATAAAATCTTTTCGTTTCGTAAGTATATCTAAGAGAAAACATATATACCTACATGCAAGTACGTGGAATATTGCATTATCTCAGAATAATTAGATTCACAAATACTTTTACGCCAATTTCTTCCTCTTCTATTACATATTTATTCGCATCTGTTTGTTGTTCGGCCTTTGGTTTGCGTTTACAAATATCACTGCCCCAACTTTGACGGTATACTCCCCATTTTTCTCTGTAGGCTGCTCTACCTGGGAAATAGAAACATAAATACAAATTTACAATTCATTAAAAAAAAATGTAAGTTATGCATTTCAATTTAATATGTATTTCAAAGGGGTTTAATAGTCTAAGAGCCCAAGTGGAAATTACTTACAACTATTTCCTATCCATTATGTTACACATTATCGCAAATTTCACAATTGGAGATGCCCCAAAACGGTAGTCTGCCTCCTGGACAGTGGGGCTAAAGGGGTGGCAGACAACTTCAAAGTCGTTAATAGTTGCAAATATTTGCAACTATTTCCTCACTGTTCGTGCTTCGTCCACTGATAACGAAAATGAAGATGGCAGACACTTTCAGTGGGGCTTAAGTGGTGGCAGACAAGCCCAAAGTCGATAATAGTAGCAAATATTTGCAACTATTTCCTCGCGTTTGATTCATAGGTATACCATTTCATAGAGGACAAGTCCCCGCATATATATTCCAAAAGGCAGACAAAAATTGGGGGGCTAACATGGTGGCAGACGCGCTTCAAAAATTGAAATTTGTATGAAAAATGGGAAATGCTTCTACAAAAATAACGCTCCATCATGCTAGATCATATAGGTACAGCAAGAGCTTAATTTTTTTCCATACACTTCCCTGAATACTTAAGCCAAATTTAATTTCAAAATAGCAGTTACAACCCGGTTAATTTAACAATCGAAATTTGACAATTTCAAGTAAATTGGCAATATAGTACCTACAGAAAACGAATATACAAAGTAACATTTTCCCCTAATATCACACGGATGGCCCTCAGCAGCGATTCTTTTTGAACGGCACATCATTCAGGACACAATGCTAGGTATATGTTTCCAAAGGCAGACATAAACCTTTAAAAGGACAATCAGCAGACGAGCCTAATGTGGTGCAAAAAGTGTCAAAAATAGAAATTTGGCTATAAACAACTATCATTATTTTTCGAATTATAATTATACGCTTATAGCGAAAAGGCGGCCATTATGAAGAAATGCTGCTGAGGGCCATCCGTGTGATATTAGGGGGAACTGCTACCACGAGAGATATTTGTTGTTTCTCGCAAAATTCCACTTTCTGCCCCATTTAAGGGCTCGTCTGCCGATCGTCCTTTTAATGCTTTATGTCTGCCTTTGGAAATATATACTTAGCATGGTGTCCTGAATGATATACCGTTCAAAAAGGAACGCTGATGAGGGCCATCCGTGTGATATTAGGGGGAAATGCTGTCACAAGAGATCCTTGTTATTTCTCACAAGATCCCACTTTTTTCTCCACTTTAGGCTCGTCTGCTGGTCGTCCTTTTAAAGGTTTATGTCTGCCTTTGGAAACATATATTTAGCATGGTGTTGTGAATGATGTCCCCTTCAAAAAGATTCGCTGTTGGGGGCCATTCGGGTAAAATTAGGTAAAACGCTGCCACGAGAGATCCTTCTTATTTCTCACAAGATCCCACTTTTTGCTACACTTTAGGCTCGTCTGCTGGTCGTCCTTTTAATGTTTTATGTCTGCCTTTGGAATTATATACTTAGCATGGTGTCTTAAATGATATACTTTTCAAAAAGAAATGCTGCTGAGGGTCATCCGTGTGATATTAGGGCGAAATGCTGCTACGAGATTGTTGTTTTTCGCAAAATCCCACTTTTCGCTCCACTTAAGCCTCGTCTGCTGATCGTCCTTTTAATGCTTTCTGTCTGCCTTTGGAAATATTTACTTAGCATGGTGTGCTGAATGATATTCCGTTCAAAAAGGAACGCTGCTGAGGGCCATCCGTGTGATTTTAGAGGGAAATGCTGCCACGAGAGGTAATTGTTGTTTCTCGCAAAATCCCACTTTTTGCTCGATTTAAGGTCTCGTCTGCTGATTGTCCTTTTAATGCTTTATGTCTGCCTCTGGAAGTATATACTTAGCATGGTGTTGCGAATGATGTCCCGTTCAAAAAGATTCGCTACTGGGGGCCATTCGGGTGATATTAGGTAAAATGCTGCCATGAGAGATACTTATTTCTCACAAAATCCCACTTTTTGCTGCACTTTAGGCTCATCTGCTAGTCGTCCTTTTAAAGGTTTATGTCAATAAATTCAGCACGATGTTTTAGATGATATCCCGTTCAGAAGGAATCGCTGCTAATGGCCGCCTTTTCGCTATAAGAGTATAATTATAATTCGAAAAATAATGATTGTTGTTTATAGCCAAATTTCTATTTTTGACACTTTGTGCGCCACTCTGTGGCCGTGATCGTTCGGTCGCCACTTTATGAAGTAGACACTCATAGAGAAACGAGTTTCAAAACTCGGCACGACTCGTCGCAAGTTTAATATTCAGAAGAAGATGATAAGAAATATTATTATCGTAGAATAATAAACTAACAATGCGACTAGGAAGTGGTATGGCTGACAACCGTATCACACTCCGAATTCAGTTGTCTTTGTAACGTTGATGACTACTACACACGGTAGTCTTCAACGCACCATGCTCCACTATGAGTTACGGTAATCGAGAGAGAGAGATAGGCTCGTCTGGTGATTGACCTTTTAAAGGTTTATGTCTGCCTTTGGAAATATATACTTAGCATGGTGTCCTGACTGAGGTGCCGTTTAAAAAGATTCGCTGCTGAGGGCCATCCGGGTGATTATTAACCGGGTTGTAGCTGGTATTTTGAAATGAAATGTGGCTTAAGTACTCATGGAAGTGTCTGGAAAATAATTAAGCTCTTTTGTACCTATATGATTTAGCATGATGGAGTTAGCGTTATTTTTGTAGAAGCACTTCCCAATTTCAAATTTTGGAGCGCGTCTGCCACCATGTTATCCCCTCAATTTTTGTCTGCCTTTTGGAATATGTATGCGGGGACTCGTCCTCTATAAAATGGTATATGAATCAAACGCGAGGAAATAGTTGCAAATATTTGCAACTATTAACGACTTTGGGCTCGTCTGCCACCACTTTAGCCCCACTGAAAGTGTCTTGTGCAGTGTTGCCAATTTAGCCGTTTTCCGGCCAAATTTAGCCGGAAATCGTGCTGTTTAGCCGGAAGAAATTTTTAATTCCGGCCGGCCGGATTTTTAGCCGGAATTGATTTTCTTCGGCCGTTTTTTCGGCTAAAATTATTTTATGATTTTTATATGAAAAACATTTTTATTTATGAACCAAACTTCGCATAAGAGGATCCATGGCCTAATGCCATACAAACCCAAATCCTCAAATTTGGGTTTTCTAAGAAAAACTATTTTATTTGGACACCCACTTGTACCAAACCTCATGAAAATGTATTTCTATTGATGTCACAAAACAAATGCAAAAATGAATGACATCGAACCATGGGGTCATGGGGCTGCCATACAAACCCAACCCCCCCAAATTAAGTTCTTCAAATAAAAACTTTTTTATTTGTTCACCAATTTCAACCAAATTTCATACAAATTCTATTTCTATTGATGGGAAAACACAAACGTAAATATTAATGGAAAGGTTCCATGGTATCAAGGGGCTGCCGCAGAAACCCTCCCCCGCGTGTTGGTTCTTCTAAGATACATTTTTTGCTACACTAATTTCACCAAACCTTTTATTAATGTGTCTTTATCGAAACAAGAAAAAATGTAAAAACATGTGTAATTTTACTAAGGGACCATGTCCCCCGCTGCCCCCAATAAAGTTGTCTAAGAGAACTTAGCCTCAGTCTAGTTTTTTTATTTTGAAACTAGAATCAATTTTTCGATATTCATAACCGAAATAATTAATCGCCGTGAAATTATTTCTACATACACTTATTGTCGTGTATTATGCCTTGGTTACACAGTGCGAGCATCATACGTGATGCGGTCACATGGTGCAAGTAGCTACTCTGCAGTAGCTGTCAAGGCCAACTCGCACGATAGCTCGCACTGTGTAATCAAGGCATATGGGTAAGTACCTACTATGTCCACCAAGGGGAAAACTTGCATTTATGTCTCCTGGGAAAAATGTGCCGTGGAGACTTGCCTTTTTTCAACAAATTGAGGATAATGAGTTTCACGTAAACTGTACCTAGTCTAAGCATGTAATTTACTAACCACCAATATGCTGAATAATTTGCAAAATTGAAGACACTTTCTTAAATAAAATTCTTTGCTGAGCAATTCTTGGAGCGTGCACAAAAGCTATGTGCTGAAGAAGGGGGTAAGTTACCCCCGAAATATATAAACGCTTAATTTTAATTTTTGTAGTTTACTGGGCAAACTAGGCTTGACTCACGCTTATCCGGACCACTAAATGTTTCCAGTATGTATTCTAGTAGTCTGGCTGGTCTAGCGGTTAGTGCGCGCACCTTCGGTGCACAGGCTCATGAGTTCGAATCTCACCGTGTTCCATGGTGTTTTTCGAACTCACGAGCTTGTGACGGACTATGATCTCACTCAGATGTTAATCGAGTACCCATTTATGGGGATAAATAACACTGCTGAGCGTGATGCTGATCTCATTACCTCAACAAAAAGCAGATAAGATCTTGGAAATAGGATGTCACTAACACATCCTGCGGCCTTAGTCGAATGCTGGATTGTCGCGCCTGTTATTTATTTATGTATTCTATAGTCCCGATTTCGGCAGCAATTCTGACTCTGTAATCCGGATATTTGAGATTTTCAGGGTGAAATGGTAGATTTGATCTCGTACTTTATTACGGGACGGTTTGGCAAATGACACAATGCTGACTAATTTAAAAAAATAATACATTTATCGCCTTTTGCTCCGCTTTTTTATTTATTTGGACTGTTTTTCCTCAGAAAAAAGTGATTGCGCTAAGCCGGATGTTCCGATAGTCCGGATTACCGATTGCAATAATTGATCCGGATTATTGAGTCAAGACTGAACTTGCACAACGTCAGATGATTCATAGAACCTACGCATTTAAAATCTATACCATTTCCCGCCCAAGCTCATAATTTTGGAACTTCAATTTCGTGACTTTGGAGCATCAAATTTGTAATTGCGGATCATCAACAATGCCCTTGCCCATAGTTAAGTTACGCATTGGAATTTTATGTTCCACAATTTCGAACCTAATGTGGTTATGAACTTGACCGAGAAATTGTACCTGTATACAACAATTTTGACTAGTTGAGCTATCTCACTCCGAACAAAGTAAATTTTGACTGTAATGCCATCGATTGGAGCATATACATATGTATGTAATAAAACTAAAAAGTCTGCCTAAAGCATAGTTTACGGGTAGTACTCCAGAAAAGAAATAAATTTATTAAAATCCGTTTTTCACTATATTTTTTCGCAATGTGATTGTTTTGTATGATTAAGCCGGTTTTTTGGCCGTTTTTCTGACTGACATTGATTTAGCCGGATTTTTAGCCGTTCTTGAAAAAATATAGCCGGTTTTCCGGCTAAATTTAGCCGTTTTCTCAATTTCCAGTTGGCAACACTGGTCTTGTGTCTGCCATCTTCATTTTCGTTATCAGTGGACCAAGTACTATGATCGTGCAAAGCACGAGCAGTGAGGAAATACATAGTTGCAAATATTTGCAAACTATTAACGGCTTTGAAGTTGTCTGCCACCCCACTGTCCAGGAGGCATACTATCGTTTTGGGGCATCTCCAATCGTGAAATTTGCGATAATGTGTAAGAGAATAGTTGCATTTGAAGTGTCGCTGGCTCTAGGTCTATAAGTAGTCCTGTTTGTGTTTGAATTTCGATGAGATTTGCCCGAGTTTGCGAGATTTCGAGTTGTTTTGTTTTTACACTGAAAACAAAATCTCGTATGTCAACTTACCAACTTTTGTTAGCACGGGTTTTATTCGTGGATAAGTAAATATCATTTTCGATTAAACGATTGCTTTTGTCCAACATCGGATGTGACGCTAATAGAATATTCTCTAAGCTAAAACTCTCTTATTCTGCTCCCCGTCAAGGATATTACTATCACATAAAATTCGAACAATTAAATAAGTCCTCTAATTAGCTGTTCACATTTAAATATGAGCATTCCTTGGACCTACTTTTGTACAATCTTAGCACGTATAGCAGTAAGTAAATAACGTGATGATAATAATCACCGAACCAGTAATTTCCTGTAATTATGATGATAAATCATAATGGCATATTTTTATTAGGTCACGTAGCAATTCATCCTTTGGGCAACGATGAGAGAAGTCATTCGTCTCTATGTAATGATAACTGTGGCATCCACACGTTAGTCTTGTATACGTATCTACTGTCCAAAAGGAAAGACGCGTATTTTAAGGACTGTTTCGTATTTATGCTGTACCGCAGGATACCGAAGACATACACTGAAGAGAATTGGAATATATTTACAACAGAATGAGAAAATATCTAGTTGCTCTTAACAAAGACATAACAAGTTATTGCAAACTATATAGATCTACTGTGCATGGTTTAATGGGAACATGTTGCAGGAAAAATGTATTTAGTTAAGAGTGAAGATTGTTGTGCTGAGATGAGTATAAGCATCTCTTCCATTTAAAAGAGAAGCACATAGTATTATTAGATTAAACGATTAGGTACAGTATTACAGTACGGTGGGCGAAAAGAAAAAGTTCCTTACCGGTGACAAAATCTAGTCTATAAAAAAATTTTAATAATGGGCAGGGATACTGAAAATTTATAGATTTAGTAATTCTCCAGCAGCAAATAAAATACAAATTAGCAGCATTATTTTGTGCGTGCAATAGTCGCCAAATTTAACCGATATGGGACCGTTGGAGATCTGAAATGTTCTCATGGACTACTACAAAATGCCGGTATGTACATTTAGTGAGAGACAACTAAAATCTTCCAAGTCCAATTTAAAAAAAAAGTTATTAGTGTTTTCTTATAGGTAATATAGAATCTTTGTCCACCTTGTAGCAGGGTCAATTTTAGTTTTTTGGGGGCTGAGACTTATTTTTTTAATGGGGGCCCAGGGTTGGCTTGCCGCCCATAATATTCCCGCTTTTCAAAATCCTGGTGTTAATTATTCCGACATTTCAATATCCCGCCAGTTAGAAATCCCGCTCAATTGAAATTCCGTCTAATAAAAATCCCGCCAACTTAATTTGCCGCCAAAATACCACTTTTCAATACCCCGCTTTTTAAAATCACGTCAAAAATCTCGCGCGCGATTTATGAAAGAACACTTACACGGCTTGTCATCAGATTAGCACACCCTTTTGAATTAGTAGTTTCGGCTGAATTCCAGCAAAACTAAAGGAGTTAAAATTCAAAATTGTTACAGTTAATAGCTTTTTCAATTCTTAGTTATTTAAAACAAAAATTATTTTTTCTCAATTTTTTAATATTGTTTTATAATTTTTTCGGAAAAGAATGCACAAAATAGCAGTTCAAAGTTTGTCATCAGGTTAGCACATGTGAGTTTTTCCATTTTTATTGAACTTTTAAGCCATGAGCCTATTTCTAAATTAATTGCATTTGAAAATTGACACATTTTTCAATAAATTTAATAATGTGTTGAACGTCCCTTACTTAGAATGATCTTTTGGATACTATTGGAGAGTGACCCTTACAGTTTTCTTATATAATTTAGGGAAATACCTTACCAGAGGCTCCAAATGCTTTCGATAAATTCGGCTTCATTATAAGATTCTTTTACAGACTCGTACATACTAAAGATCCCCAAAGGTTTTTCTTTAAATTGATGTCGGGAAAGAAAGGCGGCCACTGTCGCACACTGTTTTTTGGCTGTCAATACTTGATTTAACCACGTGGACAGTGTGGAGCGGAGGGAAATCGTGTTAGAAATGCAACATTACTAAACAAATTTTCAATATAGGAGAAAGAATTTTGAAGCACTTTTTTGTGAGTGTTTCTAATTTTATTTCCTGTTAAAAACTGTAGTGCGCAGGTACCATAATACCAGATTGCTCTCCTGTCCATTGCATCATCCGACAATGAAGGCGATTCGAATCTTTGCGACCGAGTCGTAAGGGCTCGATGCTTTTCTCAAAATTACTCACTCTTATGGATTGGTAAGAACTCAATAGTTATCGCCTCTGTTATTTTTATCTTAACGCAATTTATTACAGACGAATCCAGATTCGACTTATCGACTTTTATTAATTTTTTTTTCGAAATGAATAGTTTCGGCTGTGTGCTAATCTGATGACGAGCAGTGTACCTTTTGACGGGATTTTAAAAAGCGCCATCACATTGACCGTTAAAATGGGGATACTTAAATCTCGGAGTCTCACGGGCCAGGTGACTTAATTTGAAGAATAGGTTGTTTGGTCTTTCGATATAGTCGAGACTTCTCTGTACCGTAACCCCTTGAGGGGCATGGTGCGTTTACTCAGCCGTTTATAGGCTACTTCGAGTCAACGTTACATTGCATATAGTTTCGGAGTGTATATAATTTTGCAAGCACTATATATTTCCTGGACCACGCCGAGATTCTATCTCCGGGCCTCTAGATTACTAGCATCGTAGAGTGCGACTCAACCAAGTGAGCCACAGAGCGTGTTGTTCTCAATTATCATCTTGGTTGAAGAAATAAAAAAATATTCCGACGGATTTGTGGGAAGAGAAAGTATCGAATAAATCAATCACATAACATAACTATTGATTTTTGTTTACAATCAAAATACATAATTGTTGGTATTTTGACGGGATTTTTTTATTATCACTATCAACGACGGAGTTTTTAGTGAGCGGTACTTTCAATTGGCTGGATAATATGATGCGGGATTTTTTTTTGTAATTTTTGTAAATAATAATAAATTGTGAAGAAATATATTGGTACAAAAATGTAGTGCAGATTATGCTTATCTACATTTTTGTTATGATCGTAGACATGACAATGAATGTCGTTTGACATTAGTGTTACATTATACTCACATACCACCTTTGAATTCACTTATGTGTACCTTTTGGTGGAGGAAAATATAAATAGAATTCGTTGCAAAATTGGGGTCCGCTCACTTGTGCGTGAATGCACTAATTTTTTATACAGCGAATTAAGAGTAGCTCGTACCTCCGGAGAATCGGAATCGCCGACCACCATGAATGGTAATACCCAACCCAGAGACTCGGAACACAGGAGAAGTTACAAAAACTGATTAAGCGGGTAAGACTTTGGCTAAAAATGTCTCTACTACATGGCAGGCAGCACCACTTAAAATTTGAATGAGCAAATCTATAGAGGGTGTCCCATTCATGGTGGAGGATATTTAAATGGTAGTTAGTCTGGCTCATTTGGGGAAAATTAATGTACAACGGGACCCCTCTATTTTTAACCGTTACAATGTAATAACATTTTTTGTCAAAATGCCCGACTTGCCGAACAAAATCAAAATTTGCTACACCAAACATTTCATCCGAGATATGACTTAACTTTTTGAAACTACATAAAATTTCCAATAAAACGCCACCTCGCCCGTTAAGAAGTTGGTCGTATCTTCCAAGATACACCCGTTCAAAAAGAACTTTTGAAATCAGTTTGTGATCAATTTTTATCATTTGATTTTTTTTTTATGAAAATCCGATTTCAAAATTTCTTTAAAGTTTTAACGGGTGTATATCGGAAGATACGAGCAACTTCGTAACGGGCGAGGTGTATTGACCTTAATTTGTTTCAGAGATTTAGTTTCGTCGATATAAATCATATCCTTCATATTTTTTTTTATCGTGGATTAATAATTCCGTAGAATTACGAGCAATGGTGAGACGCTAAGTTCCACATTTTTGCACACGAAAATACTCAATACCAGGCGTAAAGATAAAATTGTTTGAATCCTAAATAAGCAATTCATCTATTTAAAATAAACAATACTATCAGGAAGGATCCTGGGAAGGCGGAACAATAGATAACTTTCGTGACCTTAAAAATCATCGCCTTTGGCCGACTTGTTACACACATAAAGAAGATATAGTTACATTTTGCCTGAGATAGTCCTGGCATCTAAAGCACTGTTCCAGTCCTCATTTTTCCCAATTATACTTGTCATGGCAGTGACAGCATCAGAGAAATTAGAGCTTATGGTAGCTTAGTCTTCAAATCATAGGGTCGCGGGATCGAATCCCACTGTAGGTAGGTAATTTATTATGCATTTTAGAGCGTAAAGAGGTAAATGAAATGTCGCCAACACCTATAGCGAGGTCAGTTATACAAAACTCATTTATGAGTAATTTTCACAGGGAAAGAACACCCTGTGAAAATTACTCCTTTTAGTGTAATTTGAAATATTCGTTGGAGTTCATGCATTTGGATAAAAAATAAGAAAAATCCTTTAATTTTAAATAAAATGATATCCCTTTAAAACAAAGAGTCCATTCTTTTAAATTAAAAGGAAATCCTTTCCATTTATGGTTGTGGCCTGATTAAATTGACACTATTATCAATGTGGCACGATAGCCCGACGTCGGGTACAATTCGTACAATTGATACAACTCATGGTTGTACCGGATACGTTATTGGTCTCGCTCGTGAACGGCCCCGAAAATTCGCCGAAGGACCTTTCGTTCGAATCGGTCTAGCAAAATTTCGGAGGCTTGGGTAAGGGTCCATGTTTCGCAGCCATAACATAGCACGGGTCGGATGATCGTTTTGTACACGCGGAGCTTCGTGCTCCTGTGCGCAAGTTTCGAATAAATTATAGGGAGGACCGAGAAATAACACTTATTGGCTAGTTGTATCCGTCGCTTAATTGACACTGCATCACTTTAATTTAAAGTGATTATAGTAGGCCAGTCATTTAACGATTTTAGGTCGCAAAAAATTGCTCGGCTCTGTTGTTTTGGGATATTGTTGGGATTGATACCAGAAGTGTACCACCAAGTTTGCAACTTCGAAAAACCTGTGCTAACCCCGTAATCCTAAAAAAACTCAAAATTTTCGAACTTTTTTTATATTTTTGTTTGTAATTTCTAAAAGGTGCTTCCTACAAGTAAGTCGTCCACTGCACACTGCTAAGAAAATCTTCTTTAATTTGAGTGTAACCCCAGCTTTGTAGGTGCAAAAGATCCCAAGATACAGCACTTTAAAAAATGTTTTTTTTTTTGTAAAAAAATGTCCGAAATTGTATTTTAGGAGGTTTGTATGACAGCCCTATGACGTAATGTTCCGATCCCATCCATTCCTATATATGTTTTGAGGCTTTACTAGGAACACATTTGGGTGTGATAGTTGAAATAGATTGGCTGCGTCAGCATCAGCATCGGCAAAGGCATCGGCATCAGCAGAAAAATTTCAATTTAGAACACACGCATTTGCCTTTGATGACCCACATTGACAGCAGCGGCAGAAGCATCGGCAGAAGCATTTTTCTGCTTCTGCCGCTGCTGTCATTGTGGGTCATCAAAGGCAAATGCGTGTGTTCTAAATTGAAATTTTTCTGCTGATGCCGATGCCTCTGCCGATGCTGATGATGGTTCATACAGAAAAAAGTTTTTCTTAGAAGAACCTAATTATCGCGGGTTGGTTTGTATGACAGCCCTATGACCTAGTGTTCTGACTTCATCCGTTTCTAGATATGTTCTGAGGCTTTACTAGGAACACATTTGGGTGAGGTTTGGTTAAGATTGGTTCATAAAGGAAAAAGTTTTTCTTAGAACTGTAATTTCTAAAAGGTGCTTCCTACAAGTAAGTCGTCCACTGCACACTGCTAAGAAAATCTTCTTTAATTTGAGTGTAACCCCAGCTTTGTAGGTGCAAAAGATCCCAAGATACAGCACTTTAAAAAATGTTTTTTTTTTGTAAAAAAATGTCCGAAATTGTATTTTAGGAGGTTTGTATGACAGCCCTATGACGTAATGTTCCGATCCCATCCATTCCTATATATGTTTTGAGGCTTTACTAGGAACACATTTGGGTGTGATAGTTGAAATAGATTGGCTGCGTCAGCATCAGCATCGGCAAAGGCATCGGCATCAGCAGAAAAATTTCAATTTAGAACACACGCATTTGCCTTTGATGACCCACATTGACAGCAGCGGCAGAAGCATCGGCAGAAGCATTTTTCTGCTTCTGCCGCTGCTGTCATTGTGGGTCATCAAAGGCAAATGCGTGTGTTCTAAATTGAAATTTTTCTGCTGATGCCGATGCCTCTGCCGATGCTGATGATGGTTCATACAGAAAAAAGTTTTTCTTAGAAGAACCTAATTATCGCGGGTTGGTTTGTATGACAGCCCTATGACCTAGTGTTCTGACTTCATCCGTTTCTAGATATGTTCTGAGGCTTTACTAGGAACACATTTGGGTGAGGTTTGGTTAAGATTGGTTCATAAAGGAAAAAGTTTTTCTTAGAAGAACCTAATGTCCAGGGATTGGTTTGTATGACAGCCCTATAACGTAGTGTTCCGATCTCATCCGTTCCTAGATATTTTTTGAGGCTTAACCAGGAACATACTTGGGTGAAGTTTGGTTAATATTGGTACATAAAGAAAAAAGTTTTTCTTAGAAGAACCTAATGTTCAGGGGCAGCCCTACGACCCCATGGTCTGATTCCATTCGTTCCGACATATATACAGCTTATAACTTCATGTCACATGACTTTCTCCATAGAATGCGCATTTAAGCCGATATTCAGCTCGGAACATGACTGAAATTACAATTTCGAACTTTTTTTTGCAAAAAACAATGTTTAAAGTGCTGTATCTTGGGATTTTTTGCGCCTAAAAAGCTGGGGATACACTCAAATTAAAGAAGATTTTCTTATCTTTAACAATTCAGTGGACAACTTACTTGTAGGAAGCACCTTTTAGAATTTACAAACAAAAATATGAATAAAGTCCGAAAATTTTGAGGTTTTTTGAGGGTCACGGGGTTAGCACAGGTTTTTCGAAGTTGCAAACTTGGTGGTACACTTCTGGTATCTATCCTAACAATATACCATAAAAACCAGAGCCGAGCAATTTTTTGCGACCTAACGCCTTATATTTCGGTTTATTGACTGGCCTATAGATAGACTTTCAAAAGGAATATCTTATTAGTTCCAGGGCCGGATTTAGCCTCTATTGCGCCCCTGGGCAGTATCGAATTTGCCGCCCTCCACCACTAGATAAGTTTGAAGGTAGCAGTTGTCAAAATGTAGGCAAAACGTTGGCGGGCGTAAAAATTGCAACTTTCATATTTTTCTTACTAGTAAGCGTATTTTGTTTGATAAATTTTTATGTTGCTTCCCATAGGAGGAATCCAAGTGTTTCATGACCCTCCCAAAATTGTTTTAGGAATGTTTAAAACTCGAATGAGAACATAGAAAACTGTACAATTCTTATTACATTCGGCTTTTCACTTTCTTTTGAAATGCGTTCATGTTTTCTAATTTTTTTTCTTTGTCGATCGTTTCGGAAATAGTTTGCGAATTACCACCAACAAAAAAATTTCATATATTAGCATCATATTTAACTAGAAAACGTCATATCTAATAAACCCAAAAATAAGAAAGCTTACGGTAAATTTTGAACACACCTTGACCTATTTTGTTTTCGGTGATAAAGATAACGAAAACGAATTGGGAAAGCACTTACTGATGTTATTCAGCAAAAATCATTCGGTGCCTAAAAATTCCAGATTTTACTGTCCATTTTCGTAAAAGGCTGCAACGACCTTAACGCACTGCTCAATTGTGTATTTCTCCATGGTTGAATTTGCCAAACACTGAAGCAAAGAAATGTCTAATATAGTTGGGCGAGAAACTTACCGTTAAGGTGTGACACTCAATTAACATCGGACATTCTAGTTGGACCACCCTTTATTTTAAATTATTTTTTATTTTCGATGGAATTTTCCGTTTTTCTCTGAACAAAAAATGTCAAATTCGAAAATTTAAGCGTAAAGATTCTTGAAACTTTGTTTAAACCTATTCACAAACTCAAAAATTTGATAGCCAATTCCAGATTTCTAATATCGAGACTTGGACCTTTTCCGAAACCAGATCCTTGCTTCCCATCGAATTTGATGTGGGGACAAATTTAAGAAGTAATTGAACACGCAAAAATGTGTTGTTAGATAAGTTACTTGTTTGGGGGCGTTTCTAACTTTCCAAAGGATCGCTATCACCAAAAATATTTTTTTTTCTCCAAGTCTGGGGCAATTTTAGTGGCTTGAAAGCAGGAGCTGGCAGCCAAGTACTCGCTTATTTAAATCATTTAATGTGGCTTCAAAGATGATTTATACTTCTACTCTAATTAAACTAAATGCCGCCAAGCAACATTTTGCGAAGTCCCAATTTTTGAAGGCGGAATCAAATTAAAATTAGAGTTGAGGTTGGGATTAGGCGCTTTGGATTAAGACGAATATATACATCTAACTAGAATAAATTAAGATTTTCTACAATTATATTTGAGTTTTCAAAATCCATCTTTCCCATAATCTTAGACCAATGAAAAAATTTAAGAATTTGCCGCCCCTCAAATTCTGCCGCCCCGGGCAGTAGCCCAGGTTGCTCATATGGGAAATCCGGCCCTGATTAGTTCAAAGGGAAATCCGTTTAAAATAAAGGGATTATACAATGATTCAAATGCAAACAAATATGAAACAAAATCATATTTGAATCTCTTTGAATCATATGCGTATATTTTGAATTTACAGGATTTTTTTTTCTCAGTGAGAGATTGTGACTAGTAGGCCGGAGATCGGAGTTTTGGAGTACATGAATTAGTCGAATGGTCGAATGCAACCATTGTCGGCATAGATAAATAATAGTATGTCCATGTTCACGAATAGTTAAATTCGACACTGTACATTTCTGTATAAATCTAAACTTTAATCGTTTCCGAATAATTCTATAGAAATTTACAATAAAAATAAAAAAAAACTACACTGACCATTTTTGAACGGATATTCTTTCTATATTTGCTGAATGGCTTCGTTCATAACTAAAACGTGAGTATTTGTGGTCAAAGGAACTCCTGCCACACTATTTTCCAACAATCTTTCCTAAATCTTTTCACTTCAGTCATTCACCGTTCAAACCGGAATGCTTTCGAACGCTCTGAATGGCAAAATGGTATAAAACATCTCGCCGCCCATTCTCCTTGCAGAACCTGTGAAAGTCCTTTGCCATGTCGTATTCTTCATCGTCGTCGTCATCGTCGGTCGTCCGATACTGGAAAACATTCAACCTCAGTCAGGAACTAAACTATCTCTTTGAAAACTTTTTGAATGGGGCGTTTCTATTTCCGGCTTTTCTGCCCGTCAGTCCATGAAAGCATGATGAATCATCACTAAAAATCCTTGTCCTTATCGTTTAGCAAAAATACAGGACATTTCTGGTGAATGCTGACCCGATATACATCTCCATGGAAATACATTATAAACGTGAGCTGCATTGCTCCCCGCGTATATATGGAGGTAGTGTGCAACCCAGACAGTGTGTCTATAGGTGTCTGGACGAGTGGACCGAATACCAAAGTGAAAGGACTCTTTTGTATAGAAGAGAGCATCCGGTGGACATTGGTTTCCTATATACGAGTAAGTGCAGCCTATAGTCTCGGTTTAGGTGCAGTGATTCACATTTGTCCCGGAGATAACATAACGTACGGTGGCGATGCATGACAAATTGGAAATTTTGAATGTTTTGCAAAATGTTCTTCAGTGAACTTGCTGAATGTTGATTTATGCTCCAATTGCAGAGTGAATCAATATTTGCATATTCACGCAAAAGAGAACGGACACGCACGGATAGCGATAACATGATGTGCAATGGGACGGTTTTTAGGAAGATATGGACATGCTGGCGATATGTAAATATGCTGAAAAGATGCAGGCTGGATGATTCGTCGAAAAGCAAGTCGACGTATTCGTAGTTGACAAATGGACTTACGATTTTATTTTCCATAGAGTTGATATGGTCAATTGTATGAAGGTTTTGGTCCATCCCAAAGTATAAATATTTAGATCCTTTCAAACAATTAACACATTTTATCCCAATTACCAAACTAATTGGTACAGAAGCATGCCAAACCAAATTAAACTTTTCATCGAATAGCTTTTTAACAATGAACAACATGTTTTCAAACTTCTTTATATGTATCTCTGCCAGAAGGAAACAATTCGAAATCCAATTTGTCGCTCGTATATGCAGACGAATATTCAAGAAACTAGGTACATACTTCAGAAATAAGTATACTCACTCCTTAAGTTCTACAACAGGATCACTTACACAGAAGATATATGAATGTACATACCCTTTTATATTTTTATACGAACAATGCATACTCGGCAGTAAGAAAAGCACTCGCAATGGATTTTGGGCCAATTTAGAAGCAACCAACAAAATGCACTCAATTGTCCACATCACGTTTTGTTCATTTATTACAGCGGGAAAGTTTATCCCGATAAGTGTGGAGAAACAGGAACGGAATTCGTAGATTCTCATGTACCATATTCCTGGCGCGTGCACTGACTGGGAAACCTACATTCATGGATGTATGTATTTCTGTACAGAATGTGGAGTGGAGGCATTCTTGAATGAAAGGATTTGTATTAAATGCCACAAAGATAAATTGAAGATGTTAAAGTTAAGAGCGGAAGATTCTTTTTATGTTGAATTGACTTTACAATTATTCCAATTTAATTTACTTTACTTTCACCGTAAGTGGGCGATTTTAGAGAACCTTCTTCTTTCTATCTGCACAAAAATGGTTTTCAATATATCCATTTAAGAGAGGAATTCGTGTTTCTAAAAAAAAACTCATAAATATGGATATTCATGATAAAGAATAGTCATTTTTTAGACAGACGTTTGAATATCTCTCATAAAAAGAATAACGTTGTAGGTACCGTAGGATAGATAATTTGATTAGAAACAAAACTCCTACAGTAAAGTGATGTACTGTAGGGTCAACAGTAAGAATGATATTAACGAAAAATGCAAAATTTGCCTATAAGTAGGCAATATACTCTAACTTCTCCCACAAATACGAAAACTCAGTTTTAGATAAAAGACATGTCCCCTAACATCCCCCGCAAATTTCAGCCATTACGTATGTTTTTTTAAGTAAACGGCCGTTTTTTGTTTCTATTTACTGTACTATACTAGAAGAGGTATCTGTCAAAAATATCTCATTAAATACTTTTCAGACAAACAAATTTGTGGTATTAGAACTCTCAGGAAAACGTCTACTTGCAATACAGTATGAATTATCATTAGGCACGTTTTATTGTGTTTATCCCGTGGAGGTTTGGGTAGCAATTCATATAAAAAAATGACACTTACCCAGGTAAAGCTCACGCGTGCAACTACCCTACACGGGATAGAGCTCAAATGTAGATGGCGAACCCATTGGGGAAATATGAGGGAATTTATTTTTTCAAACCAAATGTGAGAGTTTTTCTAATCACGAGAAAAGATTTTGCAAAGAAATAATCATCTTTTGTGATAAAATCCACCACATCTAAAAAATAAGCCGACGAAGTTGAGTCAAAGATGCGCAAAAACTTTCAAATGTCAGCTGTTTGGTCTTAACCAGGATGTTACCCGTGATCGTTTTTTTCGAGTCAGATTTACCCGCGATGCGAAAAAACTCGCTATTGTTTGACCCCATGCACAGTTGTAGAAACCGTTAAAAATCAAACCAGTGCAGAATTTCATGTCACAATGGGTAAGGTTCTGAGACACAACGTTCCCATACCGTGCCGCGTTTTTAGAACCGTTACCTATTTTGTTCTGTAAACGCATAGATCCGGATCAGACTTGGTGTTCCCATCGCCATCTCCCGGAAAGTGGCAAATGTGACAATTGGCACATCACAGCTGATTCATTTAGTTCGAAAATTAAAATTTCCAGTTTCAAACGAGATGCAGATAAATTTTATTTTGAGTATAAATTGTTTAATAAATAAATGAGGGCGAAAAAACACGGTTCAACGGCACATTGTAGATTTCTTTCAATGATTCAAGGTATACTCCGCAAGGTGACGCTTAGAGGATCTGTTGATAAAGAGACAATTTTAGATCCGTAACGGCCAGTTAAATTGAAATTAAAGGGAACGTTGCGCGAACCGGTAGGGGAACGGTGTGTTTCAGAACCTCATCCAATGAAAGTGAGCCACCTAATTGAATTTGTTACTTTAACGGGAAAAATTATCCGGAATTAAAATTTTTTGATTGATTTAATAGATTTTCCTTCAGTCGTGTTTTTTTATTCAAATACTAAGGATGGGTCGACAAACAGGTATAGAAATCCGCCGATTGATAGTAAAATAGTAAACCATCAGGAAGGGAAATCTCAGATGGATATAGCCCTATTGGTACAGTAAAGCCGCGGAACAGTGCAACACATTATTCAGGCTGTGTGAAGTAAGCCAGTCATTTTTTTGAAATTAGGTCCTTTTGGTCGGTGAACCGTTTGATTGTTCGCCAATTAATATCGTTTGTTCTTCTCTAATTAATTAATTATAGCAACTTTAAAATTGTGAGTGTGAACTTAGCCAGTCATTTTTAAATATGGGTCGGAAAGGCATAGGTTTGGTATCAATCGAAAGCCAGGCGTTTGTTCATTTTGTAGGGAGTTTGTTCATCCTGGAAACGGAAGGATACAGGAATTATTAAGGAAAAAGGGATTAGTTGTGACGCCATCTACACTCGACTAGCGAAAATGATTTGAAATTTTTAGTGGCAATGGATGCCGCTAAAGTAATTGTCAATAAGAGGGCAGGATGCTAGCACTTGAAAACCACGATATTAATTAAAACACAGAGCTAAAATTTTACGTCTGATGTATTTAACAATGGCGACTCGATTGTGAAATTCATACAGTGTATTTGACATTTTGAATTTGATGGTAGCAGCGCCATTCGGTTAGGTGTGGTCAATGGTCGTACTATGAACTCCTACACATTTGTGTCTCGTTTTCGCTAGTCGAGTGTAGATGGCGTCACAACTAATCCCTTTTTCCTTAATAATTCCTGTACCCTTCCGTTTCCAGGATGAACAAACGCCCTATAAAATGAACAAACGTCTGGCTTTCGATTGATTCCAAACCTATACCTTTCCGACCCATATTTAAAAATGACTGGCTAAGTTCACACTCACAATTTTAAAGTTGCTATAATTAAATAATTAGAGAAGAACAAACGATATTAATTGGCGAACAATCAAGAACAAACGTAGCCGCTTTAGAACAAACGGTTCACCGAGCAAAAGGACCTAATTTCAAAAAATGGCTGGCTAACTTCACACAGATCATTATTCACCAAGTTTGAAGAAAATACCGTTATCACTTTCCGACATACAGCCATTTTTCAATAGGAACTATCCTATTGATTGGGAGTGTACATCGTGACTGCAGGTCGTTTCCCACGCAATAGAAGACATGGGCGAATTTATCCTGCTGAAATAGAAAAGAGCTCATTGGCCGCATGGTAGTAACACAAAATCTTTAACCATTTCTTTACAGTGTATAAAAAAAAATTGTTTCGAATACAAATTATATTTCTAAAAAATAAAACCGAAAATAGAAAAAACTTTTGAACAATAATTGTGTACTTTTTTCGGTTCACGATTTCCCCCTGGGAGCCGCCCGGGCGGATTCCTTTTTCGGCACCCCGTTTGCATGGCTCTGGAAGCAGACGATGTAAGTCAATCCTTACAAATGTAGATAAAGAGATCCATAGCTTTCAGCTTTGCAAATGACAGTCCACTTTCTCCTAGGAACAATTTTTAAAAAGAATATTACATAAGCAAATACATGTTCGAAAGCCTTCTGCATAACCTAAATAACGCCGTAAAGGATATCAAAGAAAGCAAAACAAAGGCCATGATGCAATCGACATCAAGGACGCCAGCAAATTCAAGCATCACAGTAGGGGACCGTAATATCGAGTATGTAGACAATTTCAACTACCTGGGTTGTAACTTATCAAAGGACGCCAACGAAACCGACTCGGTCCTCCCAATATTTAATTCGAAACTTGCGCACAGGAACACGAAGCTCTGCGTGTACAAAACGATCATCCGACCCGTGCTATGTTATGGCTGCGAAACAAGCTCCGGAGAGCTCGCTGGGAAACTCCGTAGGTGAAGACGGCCACCAGTTACTGGGCTTCCGAAACTAGAGGACAACGATTCAGGCGGCCAAACCCCGAAGTCGGGCTATCGTGCCACATTAATGATGAAATAAATGTTAAAGTTGCCAAAACATGGCTAATACATACATATATATGATCATATGTTTAACATTTTCTAGTATGTTATCCTAAAGAGAAAATTTATAAGGATGTTTTGTAGTAACACTTCGAATCAACGTATGATTATCTTCTAAGGAGTGAAAAAATATGATTTTCTCTCTAGGGTTAAGTACATACGCTCGGTCTCAAATTGAAGCCGAAATGTAGGCACTTAAAATATGCCCACACATAATTGCTTTCATATAAATATTTGCATAATGTATGTATATGCGTACTTAATAAAACTTGAAAATTCCAAATAATTAACATTCCCATACATTACACATATCCATAGTCTCAATTTAAAAATCCAGTGTACTTCCCAAGCATAAAGCCATGAAGGATGAAAATCGATTAGCATCTGTAAAATGCACCTACATACTTGTGCGGTTGTTTACTCAGCCTTGAATTTCATCAACAACCAAAAGTCGGTCAATTTTCCCATTTATATACATATTTATTTTGGCTCATTGTTCGAAAACCCACCAAACATTTCATCCTTGGCTTGGTTAGGATTAAAGGAGAGTTACGTCACCGCTACGACAACCCCATCAGCCATCCCAACTTGACTCACCAGCTGCATAAGTATGGTTGCGTCAAACCCATCTTCACATAAACACATTCGCTCAACATAAACAGGATGCATCAAACCCATCCTCACATAAACACATTCGCTCAACACAATCAGGATGCATCAACCTCATCGTAACATAAACACATCTGATTCGCATCACAACATAAACATCACATCGAAGTCGAACGTATAAGCACATGTGCATCATCATTGCAGATGCAGGATCAACATTAATTTAGTATAAGAAGACGAACATGTTTTAGTTTAAGGCAGTCCTCATTTGTATTCGAATTACTTCGTATCAGTCCTCAATAAAGAAAAGTTCCTCTTTCAACAAATCGGTTATTTTATTAACAACCCGTTAGGACACACACGTAATTGGCGCAGTCGGTTCTTCGAACAAAATCTATGTTCCAGAAAGTGGAAATAGAGTTTCGATTAGTGTAACTAGTGGAAAATTTGTGCTAGTAAAATTAAAAAAACATTAAAAAAATAAAATCTTTCAAGGACCCCACCAGTGGTAATCCTTTTAGATACATTAATACAAATCAACTCTGTTGGACCCCACCAGTGGTAATCCAATAAGAGAGTAATAATACAAACTCCAAAGGACCCCACCAGCGGTAATCCTAAAAGAGTTAATAAAATCATAACATCATAAATTAAGTGATTGTGATTTAAACAAATAAAAAGCCAAAATGTTGGAAGGAGACTTACCAGAACTACCAAGAGAGGACGAAAATCTCGCATTAAACGTGGATCCCCTGAAATATGTCGCAAGCATCCCCGAATTTGATGGAAGAGAAGACATCAACAGTTTCATAACCAAAGTGGATCGCATTATACCACATGTAAGGAGGTACAATAACGATAGCCAACTAATAATCATGGAGGCCATTTATTCAAGGCTAAAAGGTAAAGCAAGACAACTAATAGAAATTCACAATAATGTAACTAATTGGTCCCAGACTAAACTCCTATTAATGAATAATTTTTGTTCACATAAAAATAGTATGAAATTATATGATGATTTAAGAGCACTTAAATGTACAGGCACAATTGCGGAATTTTATGAAAAAATACAATACAATTTAAAAACATTAAATACAAAAACCAAAGTTGAATTAGAAACTAGAAATTTACCGTTTACCGATCATATCGAACATAATTTGAGTGCCGCGTTGGAAATTTTTAAGGGCAAAACCCCCGAACCGGTCAGATCTATGTTATACTCTCGAAATCCTGGTTCTCTTGAAGAAGCTTTCAGATTGGTTCAGGAAGGCAATTATACAAATTATACCAGTAATCCTCATAAGAGAAACTATTTAGGAAAAAATAACAATTTCAGACAAGACAGACATGACGGACATGAACATCAAAAACAATATTATAACGTTCAACCCCCTCGTCCAGTTCAGCATAACTTCGTACCCAGAAATAATTATTACCGAAAACCCGAATCCATGCATAACCATGTTAGAAGTACTCAACAACGTTTTAACCAAGACAACAGGTTTAATCAATACAACAATTTTGGAACTTCACAACAAACTAGAAGAACCTTCCAAATGCCCCATTATTCCCACACAAATCAGGAACCTATGGAGGTCGATAATTCTGATCAGTATCGGAATAATAACTTACAAGAGGACTTAGCCGAAAATTTTCAGCTAGAAGCCTCGGAAACTCATTACAATTGCCATATGTAAAAATTCGTACAAGACTTGGTTTCATCCGCTTACTCGTGGATACTGGAGCCACTCATTCTATATTAAATCCTGGAATTTGTAGTCCTGACAAAATTTTTGACTTAAATCAACCAATTTTATTAAAATCAATTAGTGGCATAGTCCCTATTGCTCAACAAGCAATTATTCCCCCTCTAAGTGAATTTAATTCACCAAAAAAAATGAAGTTTCTAGTTACAAAGTTTCATGATAATTTTGATGGACTTATCGGGAATGACAATTTGATCCCTAACGAAGCCATCATAAATTATAATAAATCTACTATTACACTTAATAAAAAAGTGAATAAATTATATAAAAATAAAACTGACGAAGAATCAGAAAACTATAATACAGTAATGGAACAATCTCTAGAAAAACTAGAAATGGAAAAATCTCAGGGAAAAATGATTACTAGAAGAGATAATCATTTAAATATGGAAGAAAAGGAGATGCTAGATAAACTCATTAGGGAACATAATGATGTCTTTTATCAACCTGATTCCAATTTAAGTTTTACAAGTGAAGTGAAACATAAAATTAAAATGACAACTGATAAACCTATTTATACTCGCACATACCGTTATCCTCAATGTCATGAAAAAGAAGTTGAAAAACAAATTAAAGAATTACTATTACAGGGTATAATACGAAATTCAAGTTCACCATACTCAAGTCCCATTTGGATAGTACCAAAGAAAGCAGATGCTTCTGGTAATAAAAAATGGCGCATTGTTATTGATTATAGGAAAGTCAATGAAAATACAATTGACGACAAATACCCAATTCCATGTATTGATGATATTTTAGGGAAACTTGGTCAGAGTCAATATTTCACAACTATTGATCTTGCTAGAGGTTTCCATCAAATTGAAATGGACCCTGCTGATATTGAAAAAACAGCATTCTCAACAAACAATGGACATTACGAATTTCTTCGAATGCCATTTGGTCTTAAAAATGCACCTTCCACATTCCAGAGAATGATTAATGGAGTATTGAAGGATCACATTGGTAAAATTTGTCTCGTGTATTTAGATGACATAGTAATTTTTTCTACATCCCTAGTTGAACACATAAAATCAATTAAAACTATTTTCGAATGTCTCAGAAAAGCAAATTTGAAAATACAACAAGATAAATGTGAATTTTTGCGTAAAGAAACTGAATTTTTAGGTCATATTGTGACAACAAAAGGTATTAAACCAAACCCAGAGAAAATTTCAGCAATAACTAAATTTCCATTACCCCGAACAAGTAAAGAAATAAAATCATTTTTAGGCCTTGCCGGATATTATAGGAAATTCATTAAGGATTTCGCTGCAATCGCAAAACCACTTACATTAAGACTCAAAAAGGGCTCAAAAATAAACCCAAATGATGCAGACTTTGTAGAATCTTTTGAAAAATTAAAATTACTTATTTCAACTGAACCAGTATTAAAATATCCCGATTATAATAAACATTTTACGTTGACAACCGATGCATCCAATTTCGCTATTGGAGCCGTCCTTTCACAAGAAGGACACCCAATTAGTTTCGCATCCAGAACTCTCAACGAACATGAAATCCAATATTCAACGATCGAGAAAGAACTTCTTGCAATCGTTTGGTCAACTAAGTATTTTAGACCATACCTTTACGGTAGACGTTTTACGATTAAAACAGACCACAGACCATTACAATGGTTAAGTTCAGTCAAAGAACCCAATTCTAAGCTTCAAAGATGGAAAGTTAAACTTGAAGAATTCAATTTCGATGTACAGTACATTAAAGGTAAAGAAAACGTAGTCGCAGATGCATTATCACGTGTTGAAATATACGTAAACAACTCAGTTAATCAATCCAATTTAGCTACAATTCATAGTGCACAAGAAGATGATACTCATTACATGCAAATTTCCGAAGGACCACTCAATTTGTTCAGACACCAAATTATAGTTAAAAAAGGTAAAATTGATAAAGTCACAACAGAAACATATAAAAAAGCTAAAACAATTATCTGTCAATTAAAGAACCCTTGTGAAGAAGAATACAGGAAAATACTTATGGAACATTCACCTAAATTTGGTAAAGTAGGAATAATGTTTACAGATGATACAATTTTCAGAAATTTCCAACAGGAATACATTAAATGGAAAAGAGATAACAAAAATATAATTTATATAAAAACAAACTACAGGCTTATGAATGCTTCAGATGAAGAAATAAAAGAAATAATTTTGAAAGTACATGTTAAAATGAATCATGCAGGAATTAATAAAATATACTCTGAAATAAAAACAAAATACTTCTATCCTCATATCAAAGACGAAATAGCTAAACTTATTAATAATTGTCATTTATGTCTATGCTCCAAATACGATAGGAAACCTATAAAAGAACCATTCAAACTTACTGAAACACCTCGAAAACAACAGGAAATATATCATATGGATGTTTGGTATAAAACAAAAACTGATCTTTATTTAACTTGTATCGATAAATTCTCCAAATATGCAGCATTAGATAAAATTAAATCGAGAAATTGGGTAGATATACTAAATGGAATCAAAAACATATTGAACATAATGGGAAAACCAAAGAAAATAATACTCGATAACGAAACAGCATTTAAAACAGAAATAATTAAAAACTATTTTCTACAAGAAGAAATCCAAATACACTTTACTACTGCTAACTACCACACTGGAAACGCAGATGTGGAACGTTTTCATAATACTTTAGCCGAAAATCTTAGAATATTTAACGCAAGACAAAAGCAGAAAGAAACCTTATTTCATGAAAACCCTTTGACAGAAATTTTACATTTATACAATAGAACTATCCATTCAAGCACGAATGAAAGACCAATTGACGTACATCATGGTTTAGGTAACAATCCAAAAATATATGAAACACTTATTAAAAACAAAGAAAACAGTATTAAAAATTTAAATAAAAATAGACTAGAAAGAGATATAAATAAAAATTTCGTTAATGCTAACCCTAAAACCAAATTAGATCCAAGGAATAAATTCATTAGAAGTAATGATACAAGAAAATTTCACAAAAATCAACATTTAGCCAAAAGAAAATTTCAAAATTCAGAGTTAATAACTCCCTTTCGTTCCAGCAATCATAATTCTTCTACTGATACTGATACCAGTCTCGTCAACTCAGGTAATAGAGATGACCAACATTGCGGACGGAAACGGTTACATATTGGTACAAAAAGAAAAGGTACAATTAATAGATCACTACACCCACATAATTCACACAATAAACTTGACGCTTTACGAAGAAAGTTTCAAAAAGATAGAAGGAAACGTTGAAATTCTGCATTCTCTTAATTATGACTTAACTGATATTGCCCATGAACTAACTCATTTAGAACATGAAATTCATTCATTATGGTTACCTGGAATAAGCAAAACTAAACCAAACTTGTATGGCAAATTAGCAAAACTGAGCAGAACCCAAAATAACCCATATACACCTGTAAACTCTCCAGAACTATGTGAAACACTAGGACTAAAGACTGACTGTAAGAAAACGAAAAACATTAGACAAAAACGTGGTTTAATTAATGGTTATGGACGATTGTTGAGTTGGATAGGTGGAGTTATGGACGATCAGGATGCCTCACGTATTGAAGCACATTTTGCCAACCTTGATAAAAATCAGAAAGTTTTGAGAGAAAACCAGGATAAACTTTTGAAATTCAACACTAATTTTGACAATCAAATGAAAATTTTAACACAAAAATTTAATAAAAACCAAAATGAATTGAAAATAAAAGTAAATGAAATACGTAAAGACAACAATGAAATTAAACGTAATTATTCTGCATTTGAACAAAAAGTAAAAATTCTTTCAGATATAAATCACTTTAACGAGCAAATTGAAAAAATCAAAGAAATAATATTAAATTCAAAAATTGGAACATTAAATCGTTATTTAATCGAAGATGAAGAAAGCGATATATTTAAAATAACTATAGATAAGTACCCAAAAATAACAACCGCAGTTGCATTTAAAGAAAACTATATACTAATTGTAATTGGAATACCTCAATATGTTAAAAATAAATACCAAAAATATACTATGGAACCAATTCCAAATAAAGACAAAAATTTACAAATTGTAAAAAATGTAAATGAAATATTAGAATATAATAAAACATTGTATTATCCATCAGATACTTTAAATGATTTAATTGAAATAAAAGAAGAATGTATAAAAAATTTACTTCAAACAGAAATACAAAATTGTAAATATGAAATGAACTCAAATTTTACTGTTAAAAAAATAACTGAAGCCATAATTGTAATAAAAAACGCTAAAAATACTAGAATTCAACATAATTGTAATGAAGAAAAAAATAACGTAACAAATATTGTAAGTCATAATGTACTTATTAAATTTGATAATTGTCAAATAACTATCCAAGAAAAAACATACAGAAATTTGAAAATTCCATATTTTGCCCATATAGTATTACCAAATATTAATAAAATAAAAAACTATACCGTAATAAAAAAGTTAACTTTGGAAGATATAGAATGGAAACAACAAAATTTTACAACACTTCAGGATTTAGAAACATTTGAAGATAAATATGAAAAACAATCATGGATAAATTACTCATTTCTCACCATTGTAATACTAATTGTAATAATTTTAATTTTCAAGCATATGTATTATAGAATAAGAAATAATAAGATTAACATTAACATAACGAAACGAGAAGCCGAATTATATGCAATTGAATCACCTGAAATTATACCACCTCAAGAGGACGTGTTACCCATAAACCTACCATTAGCAGAGTTTCGCCAGGAGTCGAAACCTAAGGAGGGGCGAGTTACGTCACCGCTACGACAACCCCATCAGCCATCCCAACTTGACTCACCAGCTGCATAAGTATGGTTGCGTCAAACCCATCTTCACATAAACACATTCGCTCAACATAAACAGGATGCATCAAACCCATCCTCACATAAACACATTCGCTCAACACAATCAGGATGCATCAACCTCATCGTAACATAAACACATCTGATTCGCATCACAACATAAACATCACATCGAAGTCGAACGTATAAGCACATGTGCATCATCATTGCAGATGCAGGATCAACATTAATTTAGTATAAGAAGACGAACATGTTTTAGTTTAAGGCAGTCCTCATTTGTATTCGAATTACTTCGTATCAGTCCTCAATAAAGAAAAGTTCCTCTTTCAACAAATCGGTTATTTTATTAACAACCCGTTAGGACACACACGTAATTGGAGCTCAATCCCTGATAGAAGTAAATCCCTCCTTAACGATTACCACAAGATTACCAGCACCATCCCACCATTCTTATTGTTGGTGTATGTACTAAAGACGAATAGGTACGTTAATAAACTAACAATGGCAAGGCGACGACGCTGCTCCATGATTGTTAATTTTCCACGGCCGGCGCGGCGCTACGAGTAGTAATGGAAATAGGCAAATGATGAGGCACCGGCACCTGAACCTGAAGTTCTGACGAACGCGGCACGAGTTGAATTTTCAATTACATAATTTTGATTATGCTTGTCCTTGTCGGATTTTAGAGAATAGTAGCCGATAAATCTGAGAGTCATGCGAACGTTTTTAGAACAAAGATTCTTATGCGCGCTATGATATGGTTATGGATTATATGAATTCTGTAAATACAGATTATTATTATCTGTAAATACATATTATTTATTTTGAAATTCTGATTCGTCCATTTCGAAAGGTTTTGTGTACTACCTGAAGACTGCTTCTAGGACAAACAGAAGATAAGCGAACTGCGAATATACATCGTTAGGTTCGTTTTAGTAGGTCGAGTACTGAACAGAACAGCACAACTTCCATGCAAATTTGACAAGAGTTTATCTTTATAGAACAGCAGCTACCAAATTTTGTATGGAAGTTGTACTGTTCTGCTCTCTAGTCGATCCAATACGACGAAACTTTTACCATCATTGGGTGGAGTTAGGGCGGCCACACACGAAGTCCATGGATCCCGGAATCCAACGAAACTCCATATAAAAAAACGAGACCGACTTCTAATCGTGCGAACAGCACGATGAGTGTCAGTGTATTGTAATACCCTATAGCCATGTACAGACCTAGAAGGCACGCAAAACTCAAAATATTCAATTTTCGCGGCATTTTATCAAAATATGTGGCACCTACTCCACTTTGCATTAACTTCAAGCATATGTCACAATTAGGCATTGATCCAAATTCCAGGTCGCCAGCGATATTCCGTCGAAAATTATGGATCAATGAAAATATCAAGGAGGGGTAATTTTTATGGGAGGTAGGGGAACCCTTGTTCCGATTTGGCCCATTTTCAATACCGTTCAAGGTTTTATCAAAACAAACATCTCACCAAAATGTCAAAACGGTAGCTTCATTATTTCGGGAGTTATCGTGCGAACACACACGGACGGACGGACAGACAGACAGATAGTGTCTAAAAACCGGTAACCAGTGGGTAGGGTTACGAAAACAAAAAAAGTTGCGTATGTTCCGCAAACATGTTTGCCATTCTGATACCCTAACTGCCATTTTGCAATAATGGCATAAGCCGCCTTTACCGTTGATCTCGAATTGTCGTGGTCACGTGATTTCGACCCTTAGTTTGATAAGTCTATAGGCGTCCTCACTTACTGATGTGATAGTTTCAAGATTTTCGACACTTCCTCAGCACGATAAGCTCATCGCACAGTTCTCATCTCTACCGCGACTCCAAAAATTCTCCGTAAAACCATTCGCTGTGAGAACAAGGGCCCGACAGTTCCTATGAGCACAAGCTCGGATATGCTATTCTATCCGCATCCTTATCTGAGACATTGTATTATTCCACTGTTCATTTATGATTATGATGTTCTGATTACAATAGCCCGAATCCGCAATCATTTTATACGAGGTGCCAGTTAGATTTTATCTTGTACAACAAAAAATGGTTCTCGAAACCGAACAAAATCTCAGATTCAGATGTGTTCCGTATCAGAATTTCGAAATTGCGAAATAGTTTCCAATCTAAATGAATTGTGGACAGGATGTGGACTTATTTTGCTCGTATCCACACAATTGTGCATGTCCACAAACTTATCTAAGCTCCAGGGTGTCCTTATGAAAAGCTACAATTTCGGAGTCGTATTTCATCGAAGCCACACCCTAAACCGAATCCACTTTCGACATTCTACTATTAGTACATATTCTAAAATACATCTTTGAACCAAATCTTGCAGTGAAGGATGTGTGTGTGATTCAGTGAAAAATGTCCTATTCTTCTTCCTTGCCTCGTTCTTTATACCGCTCCATGGTTCCGCGTTGCTCGACCTGCGGTGTAGGCACATCGCCCGTTTTGGCGATAATTTCTCAGCATATTTCTACAGGCAGCTCTATCTTGGATCGTGTCATCGCCGAGACCAATGCGTTGTTGTTGCTGCTGAAAAATGTCCTATATTTAACATAAATTACAATGAGTACCATACCATCATTCGAACTCGATTTTACAATCTTCAAACAGTATTTGTATGTATATTTAGCGTTAAATGTCGGTACGCGCGTACAGTACCCGAAAAAAGGATACGACAATGAACAAAATGCATGGAACCAAACGAAAGAATTGTATACTACTCGTACAACTCTTCGGCACGTAACGTAAGATCCAAATATATTAGTATAGTGAAATTAACACGTCATCCAAAAAAGAGAGAAGTTTTTATGCCAAGTTTCTCCCCTCTATACTATACGCACTAAAAAGTTACACTGATTTGAGCGTTATATTAAGGGGGAGGGGATTTTCTTTTGTCAAAAGTACCTAGAAAACTATGTATATGTCTGATCGCTAAATGTCGTAGGAAGAAATAAACTACATTTAATTTCCTTCCTAAACTTTTCTCTTTTTTCGATGTTTGGTTCTAGACACTGCCATCTAGATAGACAGGCCGAACTGCAGAAATTTGTTCGTCTACAGGTGGACAAAGTGCGTTCGTGACCAGTGACAGTTGACATTTGTAAAGCCCACAACCTCCAGTGCTTCTGAGCCCAAAAGTTTAAATATGCCGAGCGTTTATTACGAAACAAAGGTTATGGTTTGCTTTAATGTGTTTTTTATGTGCAAGTGGTAAAATAGTATACATCAACATCGTACTTACCATATTTATCTCAAAAATCAACGCACTGGCATGTGTATATCATAGCAAGTCACACGAAATGACAGGCTGACAGCCACTGATATTTGGATTGTGGACAATTTGTGGATTGTACTGAGCGGTACTTTGGCAGTACTAAGCGCGGACCATGACCAACCATGGCACTACTAGTGTTGCATGACCACTGACAGATCAGCTGATAATCCGGCCTGTCTATCTAGATGGCAGTGTTCTAGAGCTAATTTCACTATGTACTATTATGTTCCCAATGAACAAAAATAAAACTCGCATAACTTTTATCTACGACTATAAAGGCATGAATTTCCACTTCTTTGACCGAAACTGAAAGTGATTGCTGTGTTGTCTATAATTTAGTTAGCTCCCAACTAACAATGCGTATGCCTTAAAGAAGCACTTCACCCTGTAGCAGAACATATAAGAGTCGGCATACATTATCCAATCGATTGAACAATCATGGCTCATTTCTGTGGAGAAAGCACATTTTCTGTGGAGAAAGCTCATTTCCTCTAGTAAATTCGGTAGTGGAACCTAAAAAAAATAGCTTTCTTTCTGAGCTTTGATCCGATAAATAATCTTTAAAACATTTTCCGTAAAGCTTCAAACATCCTTATAGATTAAATTGACGATTATTTAATAATCATTGAATAATAGCACTAAAGAGTTTAAATTAGTATGAATTTTAGGATGGTGCACTCTTACAGCATAGACCTCCCAATCGATTGAAACAATTTTTTTATTGTCAGATAAATTGGAAGGTGTATGACCATCCGATTCAATTTTTTGATTGGACGTATGGAACATATTGCCATGCAATTCTTTTTATGTTGCTGATTTTTGACATTGACTCAACCATTCTTCATGTTGTGGTTGTGGCGGGCATTATCCATGGAAAGTAGCTATGGCTGTCCATCTTCCATCGCCACAAATATATAATTTCCGCTCTGGTGTGTTGTCGTGCTCTGTGGCCGTGAACGCTCGTTCGCCACTCTGTGAAATAGACACTTATAGAGAAACGAGTTTCCAAACTCGGCACGACTCGTCGCAAGTTTATTATTCAGAAGAAGTTGATAAGAAATATTCTTATCGTAGAATAATAAACTAACAATGCGACTAGGAAGTGGTATGGCTGACAACCGTATCACACTCCGAATTCAATTGTCTTTGTAACGTTGATGACTACGCACGGTAGTCATCAACGCACCATGCTCCACTAGGAGTTACAGTAATGAAGAGAGATGTTGTGTTGTGTTGTTTGGGTATTGAGACTGTAACTTTATGTAGATTGTACGATAAATTGTAGTGTATGTTCTGTACGGGCGTCGGATCGATTGTGTGCAATCGATTGGAGAGTTTATGGCAAGCTGAAGTCTTTGATAACACTTTCTCTAAACGTTAACCTAAAAAGATACTCCATTAAATACTTCTCTTCTCTATTGTGTTTATTGGATATGTATCTCGGTAAGTGATAACGGCATTTTCTTAAAACTTGGTGACAATATTTTCAGTATCCTGCTTGTTCTTTGCATAACTTAAGGTCTCAAATCCGGTGTCCCGTTAGGATTTTCTTACGATAATTCTTAAAAACAGTACAAATAGTGAAGTCAATAGGATAGTTCCAGTGGAAATAAAACATCGAATAACGGTATGAAAGGATAATTTTACTTTGAAAAATGTAGCCGGTAATAAGCAGAACTTTATTTAAGTAATTTAAGCTCAAAAAGATAATTTGGGATAGAATTGTATAGGTTTTAACGGTAAATTAAATTATAGTTTCGCCCCAAGCTCGTCTGAATGTTATTAGAAGATCAGTGTACTTAAACTATCGTCTAACGGTATAGATCTTCCTTTTCATTCATCCCCACACATTTTTGATGGTATTTAGATCTAGGAAGTATAGGATGTCTTTCCAAAACCTTTATAAGTTGGTCTTGAAATCAATCTTTTATCAGTCTTGCTCCATGATTGACGCCATTATCTTGTTAAAATATCAAAGATGTTGCATGGAAAATGTCGGTGATTTTAAGAATTATATTACCCAGAATATTTTTGTAAGAATGGACGTTGTGAATATCCGTAATTTCCTCACCGAGATAGTCAACACCATACATCGACATTTCTTACTCTGAGTGATGTGTCTACAAAATTAATTTTTTTTTTGCTCAAATCGTGGAAATAATACCTAAATCCATCTGAACCGACGAGATTTAATCTTTCCGTCAGTAAAAATAACGCGTTTGACCAATCCATACAGTTTTTATATTGGGGTTGAATATCTTGGTATGGAACTATTGAGCTTTTTATACCCTTCGCTCGTTGTCATGAAGTTTGTAACGCACTGAAGCAAGCATCTCCGACCATATAATAAGTATACATATATGATCAGCATGACATGGGGAGTCGATTGGGCGATGTCCGTCTGTCTGTCTGTCCGTCTGTCCGTCTGTTGCTACGCGTTTTACTCAGCCAATTTCAAAGCTATGAAGCTGAAATTTCGCACAAATGCTTCTTTTTGCTGCAGGCAGTTTGCATGTTTGAATCGGTAAAATCGGACCATGGGGTCATGGGGCTGCCATACAAACCTAACCCCCCAAATTAGGTTCTTCTAAGAAAAACTTTTTTATTTGTGCACCGATTTCAACCAAATTCTACACAAATGTATTTCTACTGATGACACACAACATATGTGAGAATGGATCAAATCAGACCACGGGGTCATGGGGCTGCCATACAAACCTAACCCCCCAAATTAGCTTCTTCTAAAAAAAAAATTTTATTTGTGCACCGATTCCAACCAAACTCTACAGGAATGTATTTCTATTGATGACACATAACATATGTGAGAATGGATGAAATCGGACCATGGGGTCCTGGGGCTGCCATACAAACCCAACCCCCGAAATTAGGTTCTTCTAAGAAAAACTTTTTTATTTGTTCATCGATTTCAACCAAATTCCACACAAATGTATTTCTATTGATGATACACAACATATGTCAGAATGGATCAAATCGGACCATGGAGTCATAGGGCTGCCATACAAACGCAACCCCTCTATTTAGGTTCTTCTAAAAAACACTTCTTACACCAATTTCACAAAACCTTGAAGTGTCTTAATCAAAGCAACAAAAAAGGTCAAAACAAATGAAATCGGACTATGGGGCCATGCTCCCTTATCCCCCAGTAAAATTGTTTGAGTAAATATTTTTATTTGCCCACTTATTCCAACCAAACTCCACACTAATATTTTTTTGTCGACGCAACTGAACTTTTGTGTAGATGGAAGGAAAAGAACGGGGGAGGGGGGGTTAAATACAACTCGTAAGTACGCTCTATAAAACTTATAGCCCGGAGGAGAGCGAAGGGTATCCAAATTTCGGCCGCGTTTCTGTTTTTTCCCTCTTGACAAAAGTTTTGGACTTGGTTGAAATAAGTGGGCAAATAAATATATTTGCTCATAAAATATTATTGGGGTTGCGGGAACATGACCCCGCAGTACGATTCCATTCGTTTTGAACTTTTTTGTTGCTTTGGTAAGGACACATTAATTCAAGGTTTTGTGAAATTGGTGCAAAAAACGTTTCTTAGAAGAACCAAAATGGGGGGTTGGGCTTATATGGCCACCCCATGACCCCATGGCCAGATATGATCAATTCTTGGATATGTGTCATCAAGAGAATTTGTTTGAAATTGGTGCACAAATAAAAAAGTTTTTCCAGAAGAACTTAAATTGGGGAGCTAGGTTTGTATGGCAGCCCCATGACCCAGTGATCCAATTTCGGTGATTCAAACATACAAACAGCCTGCAACAATAATAAGCACGTATGCAAAATTTCAGCTCCGTAGCTTTTATAGTGGCCGAGAAAAACGTCTATAGTGTCATTTTCCTCCGATTTGACTATTGTATCCATAAATTTAAAAGAACTCCATTTTGACCATGATTCGGCTTCTGCATCTTGATATATTATTTGTGCCGCAAACTAATCATATGCTAACAATGGTGCGAATGGTTGTAGGCGGCAATCCTAATTTTAGCCCAAAAACCAACAGTAAATATCAATTTATTCTTTAAAACCTAAATTTAAAACCAATTTAAAATAGAATCGATTTGTTTCATTTCCATTTTTGTATAAAAGGAAATTGTTTGCTTAGATCGCTTTACACTTTTTCAATACAAAAACTGAATATCCGGAAATACGTGTAAATTGCGCGCGTTAATAACGACATAATTTCATCTAAAACACGAAATGCTTACAAGTTATCAATGAGTGAGGTTATAAAACACAACGTTCGCGCAACGTTACCTTTAATTTCAAATTAACCGGCTATTACGGATCAGAAACTTCTCCCTACAAACAGATCCCCTAAGCGCTTAGGGAATCTGTTTGTAGGGAGAAGTTTCTGATCCGTAACGGCCGGTTGATTTGAAATTAAAGGTAACGTTGCGCGAACGTTGTGTTTTATAACCTCACCCATTCATATGCGCTCAGCATAAACAATCCATATCTCGTCTAAGCTTGTTCCGCTATCAAGAAATTTTGAAACAAAAATTATTTTGAAAAAAAAAATGTCAGCTAAGAATTGACGACGCAATACGGGGTCTATGCGACGCAATAGAAGTTTAAGGTAGAAATTGATAGACGACGCAAAGCGAAAAAAACGCAAAGCGGGACGACGCATAGCGAGGCCGTAGTGTATAAATATATATCATTTTCATAATATACCCTTATATATAAGGGTATACATCATAATATACCCTTTCACTCTATGAGCGAAGGGTATAAAAATATGAAACTGTGAAGGTCGACACTTTCCAGAGTTCGCATATAGAATTGATAGTTGTGTTCTATGTCGAACAACTCGTATCCAACTTTATGTTCGAATTTATTGTGCTGCTCTGTCCTGAATAGTTAAAAATGCGTCTAAATTTTTAAAAATGTTATAACAGGTTTTTTTTTTTATTATCCCGTGTAGGTTTGGGTAACGAAACTTCATGTAAAAAAAAATGAAAGGTGGATCAGCTGGCAAGAACCCCAAGTAACACGTATTACAACAATAACAATAGAAACAACCACAGGCGCTAAGAACCACTCCCAAGTAACAATTCGTATGCTTTAAAAAAAGCACTTCATCCTGTAACATTCATATAGTAACACAAAATCAGTTTATCGTGTGACATCGCTTATATAGGTATTTTGATCCGATAAAAACTCCTTAAAACACTTTTCGGAAAGCTTAAAAAGTTCTTATATAATCAATTCACGACTACCTCCAATAAGACTTCGATAACACTTCTCTAAACGTGAACCTAAAAAGATGCTCCATTAAATACTTCTTTGTGGTCTTTATTGAATGACATAAACACACATGACTGAAATCAACACACACACACACATGCATATACTCTTCTATAGCACTGTCGATTTCATTTTTATAGTGTGACATTCGTGTGATCATCCAATAAATTGCTCAGCGTAGTTTTATAGAAAGATGAACTTTGTGATTTTTTAAAGAATTGACACTTATGAAGTGCTCTGGAACACCACGTTTCTTGAATTGAATTCATTGAAATATTGCATGAAACCAACATTTCCTCACTCATCCTTAACTTATGAATCAATTAAGATAATCTCAGCCCAGAAACTGGCTGCATTTTATTGATGAACGTGAATGAATGGCTATGTCCACACATGTGCGCTTTCGTCTTCACTATCGTCTTCAAGCTCCGTATCCACTTTCAATATTGAACGTGTCGTTGATTGCGTCAAGTGAACAGAAGAGATCAATGCCTCATTCTATCCACATCTGTTCATTATTTATCGGGAAATATGCGTCGCGGCTTTGGTCAGGACGGGTAAATGATAAATTCTTTCATGAATAGTATGAATAGATGATGAGTTGTTTATATTTAACATTAGCAATCGCGTTCAAGAATGAATGCGTTTCTTCAATAGCGCAGGCATCTCAAGCTTCAATTGTCAAAATGATGAAGACGAACGAAAATTGAAACTGTCTAGACAGGCACAATGAATTAGCTTCAACTGATTGACATATAAAGAAGAAGGTGCATTGCGGAGAAGTGTTGAGCATTTCGATAGAAGCAACGAACCACTTGTAGTGTTTACGAGCAGTGCTGACTATATATGTGAGGCTGGCCGAGTGGTTAAGGCGTCGGACTTGCGTACGACAACCGCTGGTTCGACGCTGTCTGCGGGCGTTTTTTTTTCTTTTTTTTTTTTTTTGCAAACGCGAGAAATCGACAGAAAATGATGACATAAGACATATGATGTATGTATGTCTCTTTCAAAGTGTAATTCAGTGCTACAATAAGGTTCAATTGGATCAAAAAACGGCGCCAAATGCCATTATTGGACTATTATTCAGTGTTTATGCCCTGTAAAGCGCCCCTATTATCGTTTGAAGAAAATATTCTACGAAGAATTATAGGGATGAAATTGTTACTTGGGCTGCTATCTAGATAGACAGGCCGAAATGCAGAAATTTGTTCCTCCACGAGTGGACAAAGTGCGTTCGTGACCAGTGACAGTTGACTTTTCTAAAGCTCACAAACTCCAGTGCTTCGGAACCCAAAAGTTTAAATGTGCCGAGCGTTTATTACGAAACAAAGGTTATGGTTTGCTTTCGTGTGTTTTTGATGAGCAAGTGGTAAAATAGTATACATCAACATCGTACTTACCATATTTATCTCAAAAATCAACGCACTGGCATGTGTATATCATAGCAAGTGACACTAAATGACAGGACAATTTCAATGTGGACAATTTGTAGATTGTACTGAGCTAAGGTGACCAGACTCCCGAAGGCCCAATGCTGTACACATACTTGCGGAATTCGGTTTTGAAGCAAATCCTCAGTCATACTTCCAGGTTCCAGGTCCGAGGTCAACGCCGCAAAAATGTTGTGAAATTCTTTGATGCGCCGACAGACAGAGACAGAGAGAGGTCTGAGAGCAGAGTAGGGCGAGATACAGGATCTGAGTGTACGTATGGATGGGCCAGATGTCTAAATTCTACAAATTGACTTTCACCGGCAACGACTTTTGACTATAAACAACGGACCACGATTGGGTTTTGGAACGTTCGAACGATGTGGGGCGAGTGCAACAACATGAGGCTTACTGAAGTCGAACGGGAAATGACCGCGTATAACATCGCTATATTAGGACTGAGCGAAACAAGATGGCTCGGATCAGGAGCGACTCTATCACCAAGCTCTAATACTGTTTTATTGTACTCTGGAAATGATGACCAAAATGCTCCTCGGCAGGCAGGAGTCGGAATCCTCTTGACTAGGGATGCACGTCGATCCCTTATCGATTGGAAACCAGTTTCCGACCGTATTATCACCGCCCGATTCAAATCCAGAGTACGAAATATCACGATAATTCAGTGTTACGCACCGACCAAACCAGCTGATCAAGCTGACAAAGACGTTTTCTACCAAAGACTTGGCGACACCTTTGATAGGGCTCCCAGAGGTGACATTAAAATCATAATGGGGGATCTCAATGCTAAAGTCGGGACAAATAACCAAGGATTGGAACACCTTATGGGAAATCATGGGTTAGGCGACAGAAACCAGAATGGCGAGATGTTTATAGAGTTTTGTAACTCTCGTCAGCTCGTCATTGGTGGAACTCTGTTTAAACACAAAGATTGCCACTTATCAACCTGGACCTCTCCGAATGGCAGAACTGAGAACCAGATTGACCATATTGCTGTTTCCAAAACTGTGTCCTGGACGTTAGGGCGAAACGTGGTGCTGATATTGGCAGTGACCACCATCTTGTCATTGCAAAAATGCGCTTACGAACGGCAGCAATCCAGCGTCCTAACCGTGCAAATATTTGCCCTAGATATAATGTGCAGAAGCTCAAACTTCCATCAACCAAGCGTGCGTTCTCCACCGCTTTGCGCGAAAAAGCTAATGCACCACCACTAAATGAGAATCCGACAATTGACGATAGATGGAATGGAGTCGCTCATTTACTCATTTATTTCGTGTGGCGAAGAAATTTTAGGACGATTGGATCGCGGTAGGAGACCATTTATTAGCGACTCCACTTGGTCTCTTATCTCAGCACGCAAGAGAGTTAAAGAGCAGATTAACTCAGCTGCTGACGATTCAGCTAAGGAACGATACAGAATACCGTTCGCTCCAAAAAGGCGTTCAAAGGAGTGTTAGGCGTGATAAGCGCAATAATATCAACGCGCTTGCGAATGAGGCAGAGGATGCGGCTATCCGCGGTGACAGTGGAACACTCTTCAAGCTTATCAAGCCATTAACTGGCAGATCTTTACTAACAGAACATCCTGTGAAAGATAAGGAAGGTGTTCTACTCGTTACCGAAGAACAACAGCTGCAAAGATGGAGAGAACACTTTTTAGAGGTCCTTAATAACACCTTCGGGCCTGCAAGTGCATCGTCATTGCCAGCAGAAGACGTCCCTCGAATAGACGGCATTAGTTCTGGTCCACCATCCAAAAAGGAACTAATAGACGCTATTAAATCAATGGACACCGGTAAAGCCCCTGGGATTGATGGAATTCCGTCTGAATTCTTGAAAGCGGATATTATCGCTTCAGCGGATATTCTTCTTCCCTTAATCCAAGAGTGTTGGGAAACCGAAACTCTTCCAAGTGAGTGGAAAAAGGGCGTAATTATTAAGATTCCGAAGAAAGGTGACCTGAAGAATTGCAATAATTGGCGTGGGATCTGCCTACTTCCAGCTGTTTTCAAGCTGATGGCTAAGATTGTTTTAGGACGAATCAAGGACAAAATCGATGACACATTGAATGATGAACAAGCTGGCTTTCGCGAAGGGTTTTCCTGTAGCGACCACATTAACACCCTCCGTATTATCATCGAGCAATCCGCTGAATGGAGATCCCCATTACATCTCATGTTCATCGATTTTGAGAAAGCCTTCGATAGCGTTGATCGTCTCTACATCTGGAATGCCTTAGGGAGACGAAATATCCCAGATAAGATAATCTCCATCATCAAAGAATCCTACAATGGAGCCCAATGTCACGTTCTGCATAAGGGCAAGCTTTCAGATCCTTTTGAGGTGCACAGTGGAGTGAGGCAAGGCTGTATTTTGTCACCTATTCTCTTCCTTGTTGCCATTAGTGATGTACTCGGCTCCGCACTCCAATTACATCGTAACAAAGGTATCAGATGGAAATTGTTCGATCACCTTCAACATCTTGACTACGCTGACGACATTTGCCTCCTATCAACAAACACGGATGATGTCGCTCAAATAACAGAACCTCTAAATTGCGCGAGTCGTAATGCGGGGCTGAAAATCAATGCTGCCAAGACTAAGTTCTTGAGCACATATCCAGGTGGGCAAAGCGAAATTTGTATTTCAGTACAGGCAGTCGAAAAAGTTGATGAATTTTGCTATCTCAGAAGTGTAGTTACAGCAGATGGTGGAGCGGATGCTGATGTAAAATCACGGGTAAACAAGGCTAGGGCGGCTTTCTTCAATTTGACTCCTTTCTGGCTAAACAACAATATTTCCAGACGCACCAAAATACGTGTCTTCAATTCTAATGTCAAATCCATTCTGCTATATGGCTGTTTAACCTGGAAGGTGACTAAAGAGATCACTGATAAGTTGCAAACTTTTGTTAATCAGTGTCTACGGCGCATCCTAAATATTCGTTGGCCGGAGATAATTTCGAACGAGGATCTCCTTACTATAACTGGCCAGGAAAGGATAGGCACTTCGATCAAAAGACTTAAGTGGCAATGGATAGGTCACACCTTCCGAAGAGGGCCCAAAAACGTCGCAAAAAAGGATCTAAACTGGAATCCACAGGACTCCGGAGCAAGACGCCGTGTTGGGCGGCCAAGGAACACATGGAGAAGATCGGTAACTAGCGAAGCGAAAACGCTAAGTCTTACATGGTCGCAGCTAGCGCCGTTGGCGCAAAACAGAACGAAGTGGAGAATAGGCGTGGTTAATGCCCTATGCCCCACAAGGGGTTGACAGGAACTAGAGAGAGAGATACTCACCGCTCGCTGCGCTCGCCTTAGCCTATTTCCCAGCAGCGCTACCTATCAAAAATGTTTGCGTATTCTGAAAAGCGCGACAGACAGCGAGGTCTGATGGGAGCGAAGGGCGAGCTATAGGATTGGAGTAATCCTAAGGACGAGCCAAAGGTCTAAACTTTACCAATTGCCATCTATTGGTTCACCCCTTGCTGCGATCGCACCTCGCCTTATTCACTGCCTACCAGCGCTGGTCGCAAGGATGTTGGCGAATTACGAAAACCGCAACAGAGTGAGTTCTGAACGAAGCCAAGGGCGAGCCACAGAATCTGAGTAAATGTATGGACGAGCCAGTGATCTGAATTTAACGAATTGCCTTACATTGGCTCACCGCTCGCTGCACTTGCACTTCGCCTTATTCTATTTCGCGACAGCACTGCGTCGCAAAAATGTTGGCGAATTCTAGAACAGAGAGTGCGAGCCAGAGGTCTAAATCTGATCTAAAGCTGGTTGCAATATTTCTGGAGCAGAGCATTTCTGCATGGTTGATGCTATGCCGGTTCCCTGGTCTCTTAACGTTTTAAATTGACTCTAAGGAAATGTGGGAAAAAACTTTACTAACACTCATTCCGAGTCCTTTCTTTAGTATACATTTTCCTATTGAGGGTGATAAAGAAATCGGATAGAATATATAGTGGCTGATTTTTCAATCGTTTTGTCATAGGGAAAATAAATTAAAATCTCATCATTTGACGGTTGTAACTTCTGAACCTTGGCAGCTACAGCCTTGAAATGTTCAACAAATATGTTTGCCAAATTTCAAATTCCACTCAAGAATTTCCAAGTTATGGACAAGTGCAATTTAAGCAACAGAAACTTCCGAACGCGGATAGGAGGACCGTAAAATTTGGAGAAAATATGAGCGCCAAGCAAATTTTTCAGAGATCGGGAAGGGCTCCCGGTTGTCGCAAATGAAAGATTGACAAACATAAAAGTGCGATTATCTCGCTAAATATCGATCGCACAGGGTATATGGGTCAAATTTTGCACATTAAAGGCAGACATGATTGTTCTCATCGAAGAGGTTTATATGTAGTGAATTAGGTTTCATTGTGTGACATGGGGAATGCTGTACATTTTGCTGTACATTTCCCAATGCTGTACGACAGGTCAAAATGCTGTACGTCTGGTCAGCTTATACTGAGCGGTACTTTGGCAGTACTAAGCGCGGACCATGACTCACCATGGCAGTACATGTGTTGCATGACGACTGACCATTGATTAAAGAACTAAAGGATAGGCCCGAATCAAACTCAAATGGTCCAGTTTTTGAAATGACACTAATGGCCATGTATTTGACATAAAGGGAACATTGAAATGTAGGCGCGAAATTCACTTCACAAACTCACACTCAGTAACTGGATTTCACTTAAAAAACACTGAAATGATGTAAGAATTACGTTATCACAAAAAACAAACGCGCGACGCGACAAATATGTTCTTGAGAATTTGCAGAACGTGTAACAGCTGACAAGCGTTGACAGAAAGGGAACGCATTTAAGTGGAATGTTTTTTTTTTGTTGTGTTTCAAACCGGACCATGCAGTTTGTATGGGATGACAGCGGATTTTCCTTTCCGTTTAGCTGTCTATTCCATGCGACTGACAGATCAGCTGATAATCCGGCCTGTCTATCTAGATGGCAGTGTAAGAACCATTGAATAAAAAACTAAATGAAAGGCCCGTAGAAACGACTAATGGGTCCATTTTTCATATCAGACTGGATCTGACAGGTAGGGAACATTCGTCTTTTCTACTTTTGTGTCGCACTGAAACTGCGATATGACTATTACATTTTATAGATACACTTCCTGACTTCCTCCAGCAACAATCTTCGTAAAAACTTCACAATAACACTTGACAGATAGGGAATACCGCTTTTTAAAATCGGACCATGCAGTTTGTATGGGATGACAGCTGATTTACCTTTCCGTTTAGCTGTCTATTCCATGGTAAGAACCCAAATTTTCAAAACCGAATTTCGACAGTCCGGCCTGTCTATCAAGATGGCAGTGATAGCATCCAAACACCAGTTTTATCTGGCAACTCTTTCAAAGTGCTAGTACAATTTTTGAGCTATTACATAATTATAAGTTTGGTACTTGGTTGACAATCAGCTGACTTTGACATCGATAATAAATTCAGGAAATTTGTGTTGTTGATGACGCTCAATTTTTTTTACCTGAATTTTATAGAAAATATTAGGTTTTTCGTTCCGTAAAGACATCTAAAAATACTATAAAATGGATCCTGCGTTGCTTCGGGAACGGGAGGCCTTTAAGAAGCGGGCAATGGCCACCCCGACGTAAGTATACCTTGCCCTGGTTTTTTTGCTCTCCTACAAATGTGTTTCTTCATGCAGCATTGAAAAGAAAATCCGACCTGAGCCTACGCCACCGCCCAAAGATGATCCTCGCAAAAAGATGCGTCCCCCAACAGCGCCCAAATTGGATGCCACCACGTAAGTATTACAAAAAAAAAAGAAATTCCCGAAAAATTTACATATAATGCGTTTTGTAGGTATAAAACAATGTCGGGAAGTTCCCAATATCGCTTCGGTGTCCTGGCAAAAATCGTGAAGCACATGAAAACCAGACATCAAGATGGAGAAGACTATCCTTTGACGCTTGAGGATATTCTAGATGAGACTAATCAGTTAGATATTGGAAGTTCTGTTAAAAATGTGAGTGGATCAACACTACTTAATATTTCTCCACCAAATTTTACTCAACATATCCATGTTTCGTTGCAGTGGCTGCAAACCGAGGCGCTTCTCAACAATCCGAAAATTGAAGTGTCTCCCGACAATAGATTTTGTTTTAAGCCTGTGTATAAAATTAAGGATGGCAAAAGTTTATTGCGCTTATTAAAACAGCACGACCTAAAAGGATTGGGTGGCATCCTCTTGGACGATGTGCAGGAGTCGCTTCCACACTGTGAAAAAGTTTTGAAAAATCGTGCCACCGAAATTCAGTACATCATCCGGCCAATTGACAAGAAAAAGGTTCTTTTCTACAACGATCGTACAGCAAATTTTGTGGTAAGATAAGTTTTTCTCTATTGTATCCCTTTTAGATATCGATCGACTTCTATTGTCCTCTGTCTTACGCTTTTAGGTCGATGAAGAATTTCAGAAATTGTGGCGATCAGTAACAGTCGATGCAATGGATGATGCGAAAATTGATGAATATTTGGAGAAACAGGGTATCCGATCGATGCAAGATAATGGACCGAAACGAGCCGCCATTCCGAAGAGGAAGAAGGCACAAAACAAGAAAAGACAATTCAAGAAACCGCGTGATAACGAGCATTTGGCCGATGTGCTTGAGACCTATGAGGATAATACTTTGACACAGAAAGGTGTGAACCCTGGCAACGGTTAACATTGTTTGGATTGTGTGTTTTCTATCAGACAATAAATTCTAATATTCTTATTTAGAGAAAAATATAATTAAAATCAAACGTTCAACGAATTTTTACTCACCTTGGAATTTTTTATCGACTTGCATAAATTAACTTCATATTCAGCTTATTTATTGACTACTTCAAATAACAAGAGTCCTTTCGAACTAAGGACAAACGTTTTCGTGTTTAATTAAACTGTATATCGAACCAGTCGCCCCATCTATGCCTTCTTCAATTCTATGGAAACAGCTGTGATATGTCAAAAACGCAATCAGCTGTGCTATTGTTTACAACACAAACTGCGATTAATCGTGAAAGATTTTTCGGTATCTAGATGTGAATATGGAAATTGATTCGTGAATGGTGTACGTTTACCGTGAAGGTAATTATACTTCATTAAAGAATGTCATAATGTAAGTGGGTGAGTAACAATAAGTAAATTGCAATTACTTTCTTTGTTTCTAATTGTGGAATAAAGATACATACTCATTTGGACGATTACATTCAATACCAAGTAAGTAAATTGATTATTGAAGCAATTTAAGATATCCAAATATATATCCAAATGTTATATCACCATTACTCTCCAAGTTAAAAAATAGGCATTTAAGTAGGGCTCATTCCCAAATTCGCTTAAAGTATCCAAAATTAAACCGAATTTCAAGCAAGGGGATCAAAACGATCCGTCCAACTAAAGACCCATAGCCTTGATTAGCACGTTCAGCAAATTATTTGAGAAGATATTAAATACCAGGCATGTCCGTTTCATAAAAGAAACAATTGGATTTGATAAAAACCAATATGGTTTCTTAGCAGAAAGCAACACAACAGCTGCGCTTACCGATGCGCTTCATTTCGTTAACTCAGAGCTTGACAACTCAAAATATGTTACTGGCATTTTTATTGACTTAAGTAAGGCGTTCGATACTGTTAACCATGATGTCTTGTCTGAAGTACTGAACGAGCTTGGTATTAGAGGCATTGCCAATACTTTAATAAAGAGCTACTTGAAAGACCGACCCATCGTAACAGAGTTCCGAAATGAAATCAGTGGCAAAATGATGGCTAATACAGGAGTTCCTCAATACTAGGTCCTATGCTATAATTGCTCTATGTAAACAATCTCTGTAATGCTGGCCTCAGTACAAAATATGTAACATATGCAGATGACACCCTGCTGCTTTCTGCTCATAGATAAATCTGATGCAGAGCAAATTATAAACAATGATATGAAAGTTTATACACAATGGCTTCAGGGTAACAAATTACAAATCAATATAAAAAAACGTGTTTTATGCTTTTCAAACAAAAGAATAAAGCTGATCTTGATCTGTGTCTTAAAATTGATGATCAGCAAATTAAAAAGGTTCAAAATACCAAGTACCTTGGTGTAACTGTTGACGATAAACTATCATGGAACGATCATATTGCTTCCATTAGATCCAAATTATGTCCACTGATTGCTATTCTCAGACGTAAAAGATGTATGAACATCCATCTAAAAAACATGATTGTCCATGCCTCATATAACATATGGGATAATCAATTGGAGTCAAACCTCGGAAAAAAACATATCGACAGTGGGAATAATGCTTAATAAAGCAGTTAAGGCAATTCACAACCTTCATCCAAGGACACCTACTTCAGCAATTTATGAACTGAGTGGTAAGACTCCCATAGAAAAAATTATAACTGCAGAGAAGATTTAAGATTATGTGGAAAATCATTCACAAAAAAGTTAAAACACCTATTACTTTAACTTTAAATAGAGAAGTTCACAATTATAACACTCGAAGTGCTGAGAATTTTAGAACATGTACAGCCAATACCAATAGACTCTTGGAAGACCCGATAAGATCCTCTCTTACTTTGTTTAACACCTTGCCTCAAGATCTGAGAAACACAGTTTCATATGTCCAACTAAAACGAAAACTTAAGCAATACTTACATTAAAAACAATTCTAAATATACACACCTAGTCAAAAGTATTTACACAAAGTGCATTTTTGTGCATGCTTCACAAACGGCGGCTTCTGCAGCGAGTATGGGGAGGTGAAATGCAAAAAAGGCTTTTGTTTTCGCAAAGTTTAGCATATGCGAAGCCAGATGAAAGAAGAATTTAAAAAATAACTGTTCTTGTTCTAAAAATAGACGCAAATGAACTGATGCTTATCAGTTGTCAAAAGTATTTACACACGATTTCTTTGCGTCAAAAGTATTTACACACAACTCAATTTCATTTATTTCAGTTTAATATTCAATGTTAACAAAAGATTTTCACTACCCCGCCTTCATTCCTTTTCCTTCCGAGGGAAGTGATGATAAAATGTCGAAATATAACTAATTTGGTTAGTGACAAAGCTATGCTGATCCCTTAATTTCCTTGAAAAAAAAAAGCATTAATGTTTACAGTTTACACAACAGCTGTCCATGCGACCAAGCAAGTTTCAGCAACATTTTCCGTTACCTTCACATACCGCTTCAAGGCGTCGCGTTTCCGGAGAAGTGTTTACTCCAGTGAACGGATCTGTAGTTCTCTGGGTTCACTATCCTTCGCCCTGTATGTCCCGTCAACCTCCTCCCCAGGAAACTGTCATATCGGTGAAGTCTCAACCCAGTACTGAAACCGGCCAATTTTGGAGGGCTGCAACTTTGATATTTTGTACGCGCGGTTCGGCGAACCCCAATCAGTGTGGGACCGGTTCCGATATAAGTCTCACGGATTGCAACCGTAGTTTTCCCGGTCGAGCAATGTTTGTTGCTTCAGATTTAAATATAAATATCTGAAACTGCTTAAAGTGTACATTGCTGTCAGTACTGCTTATATGTTGCGAATAAAATGCAATTTTGGAGGGCTGCAACTTTGATATTTTGTACGCGCGGTTCGGCGAACCCCAATCAGTGTGGGACCGGTTCCGATATAAGTCTCACGGATTGCAACCGTAGTTTTCCCGGTCGAGCAATGTTTGTTGCTTCAGATTTAAATATAAATATCTGAAACTGCTTAAAGTGTACATTGCTGTCAGTACTGCTTATATGTTGCGAATAAAATGCATTATGTAAATAGGATGATAAAGGGTCAGGATGACTTCTTTACTCGTTAATTGAACAACAAATCCATTTACTGCCAACATGACGTCACTCATTGCTGCATCATATCTATTTCAAGCATGCCGAAACAAAATTGCGTTATGCAGTTTCCATGTACAATGTGCATACCTACATGGCTAAGCGTGATATGCATTTGTAATCAGCTTCAAATTCATAGTAATGTATCGTCGGTGCAGGCCAAGATCCTAACTACAATCTGCACCGCTAAAAGAAGAAGAAGAACTACAATCTGTGTATTTGTGTATTTAGGCCGGGTTTCTGATAGCTCTTATTCAGTACCTGTCGGCTGGTTAGTCTTATCGCATAGGGAAGACACACAAAATATTCAGAAAGCTTTTCCATTGTATTGTATTGAATTGAATTTTTGTTTATTTTGCATAGTTCTGCTAAATTTTGCTTGGTTACGCAATCATCCTAGATTAAAAAAATCATCGCGCGGTTTTATACAACAGCGTAAATGAGCAAAAGATAACTAACTAACTATGCAAAATAAACAAAAATGCCATTCAATATAATGGAGAAGCTTTCCGAATATTGTCTGTCTTCTCTCTGCGATAAGACTAACCAGCCGACAGGTACTAAATAAATTTTGAATTAAATTTAAAATAAATAAATAAATAACAGGCGCGACAATCCAGCATTGGACTAAGGCCGCAGGATGTGTTAGTGACACCCTATTTCCAAGATCTTATCTGCTTTTTGTTGAGGTAATGAGATCAGCATCACGCTCAGCAGTGTTATTTATCCCCATAAATGGGTACTCGTTTAACATCTGAATGAGATCGTAGTCCGTCACAAGCTCGTGAGTTCGAAAAACACCATGATCCACGGTGAGATTCGAGTTCATGACCCTGTGCACCGAAGGTGCGCGCACTAACCGCTAGACCAACAGACTACGTAATTAAATTTAATTAATTTAAATTTTGCTTATTTATGCTATTGTATGAAACCGCGCAATGATTTTTTAATCTAAGATGATGGCGTAACCAAGCAAAATATGGCAGAACTATGCAAAATAAACAAAAATTTCATTCAATACAATGGACAGGCTTTCTGAATATGTTGAATGTTGGCAAAAAGTATGAAAATTACTCCACCGTATATTTTTTCAGAGATTTAGGTTCCTCGGTATAATTCCACGTATAATGCGTGGACTAAATGTAAATTCAAACATTTTCTAATAGTGCTTTGAACAGTGAATCCATAAGGCTAGATATGGGACTTGCGGGATACTTTGGATGTTTTCCGGGACAATTTTCAATGTGAGACTGTCCCGCAGGATCCGGAACGGTTGGTCGCCTTTTTGCTGCGGTTCTGAAACGCACCGGTCGCATATGTTCCCACAACATGTTGTGATGAGTACGGTGCAATCAACCGCATAGGAAAGTAGTTCGATACCTTCCGGGGGTGTTGGAAGGTTCGTCAGAAAAATGTTAAACAATGTAGGAGAGAGTACGCTACCTTGTGGAAATCCCTGCTTAATTTACCTATGCTTTGTACAACTGTCTCGAAACTCTGTGTAAGATTGCCTCCCAGCTAGATAGTTGGCAATTCATCTTGACTCTTGGATGGAATATGCACATAAAGGAGATCGGCCAACAGCGCACAGCGCAGAATGAATGAATGTGTCGAAAGCTTTCGACAGGTCAAGAGCCACTAGTACGGTTCTGTCACAGGGCTTTTTCTGGTTGAGGCCATTGTGGATGTGATGAGTAATCAGATCCAGAGTTGTTGTGGCACTGGTACTATGCATCTTCCTGAAGCCATGCTGTGGGAAGCTAGCTCAGCATGTGATACAAGAGTGGGGTGGATAAGTACTTCTAGCGTCTTTGCAACGGGTGATAAAATTAATATTATTGGACAGTAGGATTCGGCGAGTTTTGCGCTTTTACCGGGTTTAAGCAGGGGGATATGATTCGCCCCTTTTTTCAAAATTCAGGGATGACAAGCATAGATATCGAAAAGTTGAAAGCCATCGTGAGATATTCGATGGCCGCAAGATCTAGATGTTTCAGCATGACCATTGAAATGCCATCCGGTTCAATTGCCTTGGAGTGTTAGCGTTCTTGATTGCTGCTGAAACTTGGTCCGCTGTATAGGTGCGGATGATGTCAACCGTTCGGTTACGAATCCGTCTTTTTATTTTGCAGTTGAGACTTTTTGGTTTTGTCGTGCTCTCTGTGGCCGTGATCGTTCGGTCGCCACTCTGTGAAAGAGAGATTCATAGAGAAATGAGTTTTCAAACTCGGAATGACCCGCCGCAAGTTTATTATTCAGAAGATGATAAGAAATATGCTTATCGTAGAATATTAATTTACAAATGCAGCTAGCACGGTAGTCGTCAACGCACCATGCTCCACTAGGAGTTAGGGTAAGTCAAGAAATTTTGGTCTTGGAGTGTTTGATAAATTGCTCGTGCGAAGATTCGGATTTGCAAAGGTCTCTTACCGAATCTGATGGCTACACTGCCTTTGTCTTTATACCTATTTAAAATGAAATTCGGTCGCTGCTGCTGTTGCTGCAGCATATCTCCAGCATACCGGTACTTTTAATTGTCAAATCTGCAATGATGACAAAAGTAGCTTCAGCGTGTTGCTTTCTAAGGGTATATTTTGGGCATTTCAATCTCAAAATTTTGGAAAAACACACTTTGAAAGTAAGAGAAGAAACATGGCCTGTACACAATAATTCAACCCAGCATTTGACTTGGGCAAAATTGCACCATCGAATATATTAGGTGAAATAATTTTACTTTTTTTTTATAAATTCTTAATAAATTAGAAATTGGAGCCCTGAAATCATCCGATGCGGAAGAATGCAAGAACGAAATATTGATCTCTTAAAGGTCCATCTAGATTAGTCGCCAAATGGCTGCACGTCCAAAAACTGGCATCACGAACAGCCATTTGGCTGCTATTTAGCATCTACACTAGCAGCCAAATGGAGACAGAAAATGACAAAACCAAAATTTCATTTTGGTGGTTTTTTTTTTAATTTAACTCATTGCCGGACACAACGCCAAAATTTGACACGATTTGCATGTCAAATGCTCAAAATTGGACGTCTATAGACGTTCTGTCTGGCAGAAAAAAAGAATCTCTTTATCATTAATCCCCAAAATTTATATTTTAAATAAACTATAAACTATAAACAAAAGTTGCAAAATTGTCACTTTGAATTTGACAAGCGGTTGTCAAAGCGGTTGGTTGAGTTGCCATATTGAATATCAAAACTGGACACACACCCAAATGGCGATCAGTTTGGATGGAATGACAACAGCCATTTGACTGCACGTGACGCCATTTGGCGACTAATCTAGATGGACCTAAAGAGATATGCAAAAATATGAGAAATAAATATAAATGGCACTCTCAAATATCGCATATTTGTTAAACGTGGAAACTTTTTATTGCTTGGCTGGAGGAATATCGTGAATAATCTCGAACATGTTGAAAGTATAGAGAATAGAAGCTTCTAGTCTAATCTGAGAGTCAATGAAATTAATTTAATTGTTTGTTTACTATATTCTTGTTGGTTTTGTTTTGAAAGAGTTAAAAATAAAATAACAAGCTCGTTTTTTGTAGATCATTGGATTATGAACGTTAATTCCAAAAAATTCAATTCACCCAGCTACCAGCTATTTTATTATCAGGTTTCATTACCCAAATTATTCCAAATTTAGGAAAAACTAGCCTAATGATGATCAGGTGATTGACCAGGTGCATACGTTCAACCAATTTCTGTGAAAACGAAAAGTTATAAACAATTACTGCATCGCTCTTACAAATATAACCAAACGTACGAATTGGGACAAAAAAATACATTACGTTCTAATAATACGTTTTAATATGTGACCTAATTTTAATATACCATGTGGATTATTGTACGATAAATTAATACGATATTATAGGCCTATAATACATATACGAGTATAATCTACTTACCATAATCAAGTTTTTTCGTTCTATATAATACGCGATGCAAGATAGATAAGTTCTTTGTCTTGCCTAGAATACAACTAAAGCGATATTCTGTATATTAACCATTTCATTGCGTAAATTTCCATCGATTCTTTTATTACCATTTTTACCATCACACCTTCCAGATATAATCAAAACCTCTTCCTTCTGATTCCGAACAACAACCAGTGTGGGCAGAATCTGTAATGTTGTTTACGCTACCGGTCGACGAGCTTTAACATATATGAACATATAAATATCTAATAAGAAGATATAAGTTTCTGAAATTCAGATTTCTTGATTTGCAGCCGGTTTTTTTGGAGTCACCTACACCATATAAAGTATGCATTCACCATTGTCGCGTAGCAGTCGTCGTCCAGAATCAACTTCTGCTCTACCCATCAAGTTAACGTATTTCGTTCTCCTACCATTTATCTGTGATCCGAAGAAAGTAACCAGCATATTGACCGGCTATCGAAATATTCATACGTCGTTTCTCGTCACAGCAACCTAGTCTCAATTTTGAATTGGCTCGTCGTCGCAGGCAGAAGGTACTATTCAGATTAGACAATTTAAACTAAATAAAAACTTTGTTAATTAAATGTATATCTTAATTGCAGCCAAGTTGCGAGAAACTATGAAGCTTTATCTGGTCGGATGTTGTATACTATTGTACTTATCACTTATTGGTGCCGAAGACATGTAAGTACTTTTATAATTATATACATTACATGGTGGCAATGTTATACGCATTTGTTCAAACATTCTATGCTTGTGGGTTGAAATAATCAATGTGTGTAGGGTACGAAAATTATCGTATAAAGTGAAAGTGAAACAATAGCTGAACGACTCATGAGCGTAAAAAATACTCATGAATGTACACTGCGTTTCACTTGAATAGCACACTCTACACATTAAATTTATTTTCTTAATATCTTTAACAAAAATGAAGACAACAGATATTTTGTATTTTTTATTTGTCATTTGATTAATTACCTTTAATTTGAAGTAAAAAGAATTCGAATTTTTCCAACATGTAATCTTAGAAAAAAAATTTAAAACACCAATGAAAAAACACATAAATTCTGTTTCACTTGAATAGCACGCTTTTTTTAAAACTTCTTTTAATTAACGTTTTATGCAGTGAGTATAACTTATTATTGTTCAAAATACAAGTTGAGATAAATTTGAATTAAAATCAGCAATTTTAGTAATGGGTTGAGCCTCCCCCTATCCTATTAGGCAAAGAATCGTACAAAATGTTGATGTAAGCAAGGTATATTGTAGCCCATGATTGCTGAATGGCTTCAATTAGTTCACTCTTTGTTGTAAACTGTTTACCAGACTCATAAACTTTTCTCACCAGCCATCCCCAAACATTTTTTATTATGTTCAGATCCGGCGAGTATGGTGGCCAGTTCAAAATACTCGATAAACTACTTTACGGCATGGGCAGTGTGTATTGGTGCATTCTCGTGTTGGAAAGTTCACGGCAATGGTCCAAAAAGGCTTTCGAATGTCGCAAAAGCCTTTTCTAATATACATACCTTGATACGATTAGGCATTCATAGTGGTGTCTAAGAATTGGAGTTCACAAGTGCCATAATGCCGCCAACTCGACTGTGCAAACGATCCAACTGGTGAGTCTCCTTCCTTAAATCATAAAAATAACAGTTATATCCGTCGGGCCCTTCCAAATTAAATTTCTTCTCATCAGAAAAAACAACGCGATACCACTCTTTGGTCCATGACATGTTGGTACGACAAAAAGTCAACCGAGCTTGTTTACGAGCGGAGTTAAGTGGTGTTTTTTTTTAATTTTAGACGTTAAGGTGTTTAGCTTTTGAATTAGCACGCCATCCAGTTGTTTTACTCGCACTGAGAGCAACTTTTAACCGAATTTTGTCCACATAATCATGTGAATTCGATGCTTCACGCAAAATAGATCGCTTATCTGCATTAGAGAGTACACTGCTTTCTGGACCTTTAATATTTTTTTCATAATTTTCAGCATTTTTAATAAAATTGTAAATCACGTTTCTGCCTTTTCCAATTTTTTTTCTATTTTAGTCACTGAAAGGTGACAATCCCTGTAGGTTTTTATTTTAACTTGTTCTTCGCTTGTTAAGGCTTTACCACGACCCAAAAATTTTTAAAATAAACAAATCGTATTTAAAATACTCAAAACTTCTATAGATTGTGATATGTGAAGCTTAAACCCAACTGTGCTATTCTAGTGAAACAAAAAATTTGCTCTCTTTTGAAGCAAATTGGTGAAAAAAGGTAACGGTAAATTTCGAGAGCACAATTTCTCTTTCGGGGATCCCACACAAACCAGACAAAAAAACGACTAGCAAATTCATAAGAATATTGATATATAAGCAAATCACAATGAAAAAACGGAATGTGCTATTCAAGTGAAACGCAGTGTATGTACTTGAAAGACTCAATGGCATAGCATTGCCAGAAAATAAAACTTTGAAACAGCAACTAATACCTAGTACATAGTAGTTTCAGCGAATTATACTGTGATTATTTATTTTACCCTTGGCTTTTTAAGCGGGTATACAGTGTTCGCTCTCATAGCCGGACACTATCGGGACCAAAACCCTTGTCCGCTTATTGGACCGTTCATTTTTTTAATCTTTTTTGATGTACCAACAACAAAAAGGAAAGAATTCACACCAAAAATACTAAATTATTGCTCACAATCTTATACACTCCCAGTCACTTGAATAGGGACAAACTTTTCGAGAGTTGTTTATCTCAAAATATCCTTTTCCTTGCAGCGGAGAGGATAACTCAGTATTTGTTTACAAAGGCTATTATGTTGCTCATAGTTTGCGAGAAAAAAATGAAACATTTAATAACAACAGTTATGTTTCATCAACATTATGCTGATGCACTAATAAATTCCATGTTCAAAATTGGGTCACTTGAATAGGGACAGTTGCGATTCGGTCGTTATTTCGAAAGTGCTAGTATCGTATCCTAACTGTTATTGTTTTAATCCACTCAGATTGTGGTTTGACTTTAATTTTTGTGAGTTTCGGTAATCATGGGTAGAGGAAAAAGCATTAAACACCGAGCAAATGGCTCAAATTGATGTTTTGAGAAATGAACAACACAGATTACGCAAAATTTCGGAAATAGCGAAAAAAAGTAAATCGGTTGTGTTTAACTATTTAAAAAATAAAAGTGGATATGGACGAAACATACAAGGGCGTACGCAAGGTGCCCAAACCGCCAAAGAGAAAAGGGCCATTCTGCGAGCCGCCTCTAATTCTGCACTATCAGCGGCTAGAATTGGAGCTAAAGTCGGCGTTACAGCTAGTTTATCAACAGTAAAACGTGTAATAAGGAATTCCTCACAAAACGAAAGAAAACTCAGAAAAAAATCAGAGACAGCTCCCCAAACCATGACACTACCTTCTCTGCTATGATGCCTTGACAGAAACCATTCGTTTTTACGTAGATCGTGGAAATAGAAATGGAACCCATCTCGGCCATCCAGGTTGACTTTCTTTTCATCCGAAAAAACTACCCTGTTCCACCCCTGCCGCCATGACATATTTTGGCGAGCAAAATCCAGAGGATGGCTTTTCCTCTTTGCGTCTAACGGTGTTTTTTTCTGAATTTTCTTGAATTTTCTTTCGTTTTAGGTGTAAGGAATTCCTTATTACACGTTGTACTGTTGATAAACTAGCTGTAACGCCGACTTTAGCTCCAATTCTAGCCGCTGATAGTGCAGAATTAGAGGCGGTTCGCAGAATGGCCCTTTTCACTTTGGCGGTTTGGGCACCTTGCGTACGCCCTTGTATGTTTCGTCCATATCCACTTTTATTTTTTAAATAGTTAAACACAACCGATTTACTTTTTTTCGCTATTTTCGAAATTTTGCGTAATCTGTGTTGTTCATTTCTCAAAACATCGATTTGAGCCATTTGCGCGGTGTTAATGCTTTTTCCACTACCCATGATTACCGAAACTTACATAAATTAAAGTCAAAACACAATCTGAGTGGATTAAAACAAAAACAGTTAGGATACGATACTAGCACTTTCGAAATAACGACCGAATCGCAACTGTCCCTATTCAAGTGACCCAATTTTGAACATGGAATTTATTAGTGCATCAGCATAATGTTGATGAAACATAACTGTTGTTATTAAATGTTTCATTTTTTTCTCGCAAACTATGAGCAACATAATAGCCTTTGTAAACAAATACTGAGTTATCCTCTCCGCTGCAAGGAAAAGGATATTTTTAGATAAACAACTCTCGAAAAGTTTGTCCCTATTCAAGTGACTGGGAGTGTATGTCTAGAACACAAAAAAATAGGACCAAGGCTAATTTCGCGCGTGTGAATCGCTGAAATCGGACAATGGAGTCATGGGGCTGCCATACAAACCCAACCCCTCAAATTAGGTTCTTCTAAAAAAAACTTTTCTATTTGTACATCAATTTCAGCTCAACTTCACACAAATGTGTTTCTGTTGATGCAACAAAACATATGTAAAAATAGATGGAATCGGAACATGGGGTCATGGGACTGCCGTATAAACCCAGCCCCCAAATTAGGTTTTTCCAGGAAAAACTTTTTTTTCTAGTACACTAATTCGAACCAAACTTGATACAAATGCATTTCTACATGTCTTCCTTATAAAAACATATATACAAATAGATGGAAGAGGACAATGGACAATTTGGTCAGGGGCAGTGGCGTAGATAGCTTTTCAGAAAGGGAGGGGATCATTTTGCAAGATTGCTTATATGTACTTTTATGGTTATCAAATTTTGAATTTTAGAATAACTAATTTGAAGTGTAATATATGCAGAAATCTGCATATATTATAATTTGAAATCTGCATATATTACACTTCAAATTAGCAGTGTTTTTCAGCATTTGTTGTTTTATTTGCAAAATAGAGAGCAATTTTTGCATACGAAAAAGTAGTGTCTTGAAAATATTGAATTCTCCGCAAAAATTCTGACACTGCATCGATAATTTGGCTTTCTTACTACGGTGAGTGAATCCACAGTATGTATTCCAATTTTCGTTCAAATTTTTGCTATTGTGATTAGAGTATCAGAGCTTTATATTGGGTTAGATCAATGGGTCTCAAACTTTTTGGAGTCACGGAACATCTTGCATCGCCGTTTTTCAGCCCACAACATCTCAAAACAGGGATATAAATGATATAATTAAATCTCCAGAAAAGGGAAATTGTGAAGACGAGAGCTCGTTGGGAATGCCCAGAATATGTGGATAAAGTACAGCTTTTGCGTTTTAAATCGAAATTCTCCGATAACTCAGAAATTCGTGGATAGATACATATTTCTAAATTTTTCAAACTTGTAGGACACCGTAGCAGCTATCTTCTACAAATTTCGAGGCCCTAGATTTTCGCCAATTGTTTGAAAAGGATACTTTGGACCGTTAAACACTCGTTATAAAATCGTAGAAAAGTTTCGATTAACACAAATTGAATCCTCTAATTTATTTGCGCCCTAATTTAAATCCCGAAAACCTCAAACAAACACTGCGGACATACTTTATTTTCTACTTCCTTTTCCATTTCATAAAGTAGCAAGTTGTAAAAAAATCGGTCGAGTCTCTGATGCTGGTCAAATATTTTACAGTGTTGATTTCTGGTACAGTGAAGTAAACCAAGCTTCGGAATCTTAAAATTTACAAACATTTTTTCGTATGGATTGTTTACTTTTTGTTATCAAAAACTCTTTCTACATTTTTCCTATTTTTGAATATCTTCGGGAAACCCTTGAGAGATCTTCACGGAACCCAACGTTTACGCGGAACTCAGTTTGTTTGCTAAATTGTTTTCGAATTACCTACTGTCTGCATAAGACTATGTCTTTCAATTTCGGAAATTTCTACAATTTTTTTTATAAAAGATTTAGTTAAAAAAAATCCTGTTTATAGGTTATAGCTTTGAGAGTTCTTCGTATTAAACTCAGTAGAATTGCGAACAACTAGAGAAAGTCAAGAGTTTCTTTGACCTGCTATACGATAAAACCTTTCGAGAATTTTTAACTTATAAAAAAGAAAAAAAGAATGAATGATAAAAAAATTTGAAGCAGTTTTGCAGCGTTTTCTTTTTATTCGCATCAGTTTTCCACTCTCCTGAAAAAAATCTTTATAATCTTATGTACCTACTGTTTATTGGAAATTGCGCTTCTGTGGAATAGCACTCCGTGTTCCACATTATTTTTAAAATTTTGAACTGAACATTAAGATTTTCCGACAACAAATTTAATTTTTCTAACAGCACTTCTAGATACGCTTCTATTTTACAATTGAAATAATTCAAATTTGAGGAAGTGCTGAATTTTCTATTGCAGTTCTGAAAATTGTTTTACGTTTTTATGAAACACTACACACGTTGAATAATTCCAGCTAAAAGTTTACTTCTGCTATGTTTTACGTATCTACAGTAACAAAAAAAAAAATATGTGGTCGAAGAGAAGGGGGGGGGGAAAGATCCCGTTGATCCCCCCCTTATCTACGCCACTGGTCAGGGGCTGCTATAAACCAAACCACTCTCCCCAAATTAAGTTCTTCTAAAAAAATGTTTATGCAATATTTTCAACCAAACCTTACCCCCCCCCCCCCCCCCCCTTTTTATTGAGTCCATATCAACAATAACAAAGATGCTCAATATTTTTCCCGTTCCTTTTCGAGTTCTTATACTATACAGGCGAGAAAAAACAGGGGTGTAATTTGTATGCGGCATAAGTATTTGAACAAATATTTAGGGCGGAATTCATAGTCCCCACTTTAAGTAATAAGGAATTCCTTAAGGAATAAAAGATTTCTCTATATAAGTGAGCCTTTAACACGGAGAGAAAAATGTGCAATGAATTCAACAAATATAAAATTAAAATAGGAAAAAAGAAGTTAAGGATAAAATAGAAGGAAAAAATAAAAAAAAGGTAAAAATAGAAAAAGGAAAAATAAAAAAGATCACTTTTTGTATTTTTTCTATTGTCGCCAAATTATCAAATTTTATTATCAAAATTGTTAATTTTATTACAGCGCAATGACATTTTTATTGCAGATGTAATAACTTTAACATCAGTTGCAGTAGGGTAAAAAATCATTACAAATGCAATGGTTTTTATTACAGTTTTAATACCTTTCACTACATTTTTTCTCTCCGTGAAGGGAGCTTCGTATTTATAGACATCACTTATTAGGGCATTGCCTCATTTAATGAAACGATTTACTTATTGGGCGTATCTATTGAAAGTGACAAATAAAAAGGTATCAAGTAGTTAGAAATTCAAAAATTTTAAAAAATTTCAAAGTGTTTGAATAAGGATATGTCAACAAATATATGAATTCATATAAGCTTACTAGATATGTACCTTAACGAGTAAGGGAACCCTTTAGGAAACCCTTAAGCGTTTGCTTATTGAGTGACTATGAATAGCGTCAGTCCCTTAAGGGTGCCCTTAAGTATAAATGCGGACTATGAATAATAATAATAATACATTTATTGCAATATATAAAAAGATTCAGTTTACATGAATTCCGCCCTTAGTCTTGAAAAATCGTAAACCTTTTTTCACAAATATTAATCGAGTCATTTTAAGAAAAATTATGCCGAGTGAACTGTCAATGACCTGCAGTATAGAGTCTACTATTATCACTATTCTTATACCAATCATTTTTCATAGTAGTATTTGAGATTTCAATGCAATACACAAAATCAGATACAAACAAGTTTCAAAATAATAATGCACACCTTCATCTGCTGTCTGAAGTTTATTCACCTCTGATATCGAAAAATATAACTTTGTATCATAAATTAAAGGCTATCTTTATAATTAATTCCAATTTTTACAGTATATTTCTGTGATTCACATTCGTCTGGATTGAATATCCATAAACAGATAAATATAGGTAGGTTTGTATTGTTGTTGTTGCCACGAAAATACAGCTGGGTTGTTAACCGAAGATTTGTGGGTCAAATTAGTAAACTTGTTCTAATAGTTCCATATGTTAAGTTTCTTTGTTATACATACATTCTAGCACAAAACGAGTTATGATCGTTTTATGCTAATTATTTTGACAACACCAATCAACAATTTTCATAAATATAGAATTAGCTAAGTCAATATAAGCTGACGCAGATGTACGTAAAGAAACCTAAATAACTAAATGGTAAGCTCCTCTATGTCCTATGAGGCCTGTGGTCAGCCTTGTCTATTTTAAAGGTGTACGATAAATATTTAGCAATATATCGTACTTAATCTTGGCACACGTTCATTTTCGAGAACTCTTCGATCCGCGTTTGGCAGCCCAAATCTAATTTTTGTCTTTTATAATCCAGAATTGTTCATAAAATTTGTCCACTAAATTTGAAGTTTTGCACCGTACTGCCTATATTAGGTGAATTTTAAGGCTTTAGCTGTCAAGATTCAGAAGTTACAATCGTCGAAAAATGCGATCTAAGGAGTAAAGTCTAACTCCTGTAGATATTTAGTGAGATAATCGCCCTTTTATGTTTATGTAACAATTCATTCTCAATTATCTTCTCTTAAAATTTGGTTTTAAAATTTGTAACATCTTTTCTAACAAAATGGGACCATCAATTTAAAGTGACGAGAAATCTTAATTTTTGTCGTATATAAATTTTTGAATTGCATACCTACCGCACCCATTGAAGTGTGACTGACAGAAATTTTGCCATATTTGTCTTTGTCATTTAAAGTTGGTTTTTACCTTCTTACACAATAATTTGAATTGTAACGCAATTCACAGGATGGATGGATAAACGTGCTCAAAGAATATTGCGCCGAGTTGACAATCCAACCGGTGAAGTCGAATTTAAGTGATATCCCGACGTTCAGTACATCCAAGGTTATTTGTGTAGCGTATTATGTTGCCATCTATCCGTTTACTTGTGTCGGAAAGTAAGTGTCCGTTTTTCATTGCTATGCAATTTTTGCCTCAAGAAAATGTTTCTATTTTTTGCATTAAAGATATTTTTCATTTCCAAATTCCCCTATACACCGGATCAAGCCAACACGGTTAAATCAATCCTGCACATTATAGCTGCCGTGGCCAGTCCTCTGTTTGGTTTGATTATTATTGATCAAGACGGACGTTATGTATCGTGTATGTTCATTTCAGTTTAAGGAACAATTGGAGCACAGATGCTGCTCGCTTTTACAAATTTTAATGAGATTCACCTAAAAAGTTCAGCCACTACATCGGTGGTAATTGCGAAATACAATTGCTGACGATAGTCTTGTAATCAATTTTGAAAATTATTATTAAAATATGTTTTCTTTTGAATATTTTTATTGTTGTTTTTCATCCGTCAAAGAATTATTTTATTATGACATACAGTTGAAGCTGATCTTAGGTAAATTTTGACTTCGAAAATCTACAGTCACAGAAGAAACTAGGAAAATCTGAATTAAATTAATTTAAATAAATTTATTCTCACAATCAATTAACAAAAAATTGTAAACGTAAGGATATGCCTACAGACACACAAAATTGAATTTATTAGCTATAACGGTAGCGGAATCAAATTAACAAAAAATCCTCGGTATGAAACGTCTTCGTTGAGCCCTTTGTTATGAGTATGGGACCTTTGACACGGCCCATTCAGGGACACCCTGTTAACTTGGACCAACAAGCTTCAAAAGTATTTTTGTCAAATACAATTAATATTCCGTCTACCAAAACTGCCAAACGCCGAGATTTGATTTTAAATCTTGTTATGTACCTAACGTTACTATGCAGTTGACTCATAACTGTTTAACTTTTTCAGACCTGCATGGCGCTATGAATGTCAGAAAAATCGTTGCGTAAAACTAGAACTGACGGAAGCCACATTGGCAAATGCAATCAGTTTGCCAGTATGCCGTCTGTTTTGTGGAAACGATATCGCCCCAGTTTGGCCAAAACCCACGGAAATTCGTCTGGAACCATCTACAGTACGCATCAACAAAGCAAAGATCAATTTTAAACGTCCCGCGACACGTGCTGTCGAAGGACTATGGAGTGCAATCGAAGCTCGATTCATGGATCAGATAAATTCGCAAGTTCCACCTGGCACAAAAATCAAGGAAGCCGGAAAAGATCTTATGATCAAATTCATTATCAATGAAGCGAACAACTATCATTTGGAGTCGTATACAGATGAAAGTTACACTCTGAACTTGACTCAAACGGAAACGGATGCAATCGCTGAGATTAATGCGCCTACAATTTTTGGAGCACGTCACGCACTTGAAACTCTGTCGCAGCTGATCGTCTACGATAACATTCGTCGGGAGTTCCAGGTTGTGGCCGAAGGATGGATTTCGGATAAACCAGTGTATAAACATCGAGGTTTGCTTCTGGATACATCACGAAACTACTTTAGCGTTGAATCCATTAAAAAAACTATTGGTAAGGGAAGAACAAATAATACGCAATTACAAATTGTACCTACTAATGACAATGCATACATTTTGAATTTCAGATGGTATGGGCCTGACAAAACTCAATGTTTTCCATTGGCATATAACTGACTCTCACAGCTTCCCGCTCGTTTTAAAATCCCATCCGGATCTTTCTAAATATGGAGCCTACACTCCAAGGAAAGTTTACACACCAGAAAATATCAAGGACATCGTCGAATATGCACGAGTGCGTGGTGTTCGTGTACTTCCTGAATTCGATGCCCCGGCCCATGTAGGTGAGGGATGGCAGAAGAAGGACATGACGGCCTGCTTCAATAAACAACCATGGTCACAATTCTGCGTAGAGCCACCATGCGGTCAGCTCGATCCAACCGTCGACGAATTGTACAACGTTTTGGAAGATATTTACCGCGAAATGTATGATTATTTCGGCAGTCCCGATATTTTCCACATGGGCGGAGACGAAGTTTCGATGAGCTGTTGGAATTCAAGTGAGCGCATTCAAAAGTGGATGTTGAACAAAGGCTGGAAGTTGGAAGAGAAAGATTTTATTGAATTGTGGGGCCATTTCCAAGACAACGCTTTGGCTCGTTGGGACAAGGTAGCTGGCCGTCAGTTGCCAATTATAATGTGGACCAGTCGTTTAACCGAGAAACCTTTCGTTGATAAGTATCTTGATAAGAGCCGTTACATTATTCAGATCTGGACAACTGGTGCAGATTCAAAAGTACAAGACTTATTGCAGCTGGGTTATAAATTGATCATATCCAACTATGATGCTCTCTATTTCGATTGCGGTTTTGGCGGATGGGTTACTGATGGCAATAATTGGTGTTCGCCTTACATTGGTTGGCAGAAGGTTTACGATAATCGACCGGATAAAATTGCCGGAGAATATAATTCACAAGTTTTGGGTGCTGAAGCGGCACTGTGGTCTGAACAAGCGGACGAACACACATTGGATGCACGCTTTTGGCCTCGAGCTAGTGCGTTAGCCGAACGATTGTGGTCGAATCCGGATGGCAATTGGGAAACAGCCGATTCAAGAATGTTGATGCATCGTGAACGTCTTGTGGAAAATGGCATTGCAGCAGAGTCAATTCAACCAGAATGGTGTATTCAAAATGAGCTGGAATGTCCGATTAAGCAGAATGGCGCGATGGGTGTTAGCCACCCTTAAGAGTTAGTAAAAGTGTTAACTTCATTCATATATTTTTTAGACATGTAATTTATCTCAAATAAATAAAACAGTCTCTATTTTACACTTTAATTCGTTTTCATTTTTTGGTCAAGGCTGTGCTTTGTCACAAGTGGGGCCACTTGTGACAAAGCACAGCCAACACGACCTGTTGGCTAATCTTATTCTATGATGATTGTACTGCCAGTGTAGATTTTATAATTTTGAATTTGTATACCCTTTGCCCATAGAGTGAAAGGGTATATGTATTAACTTTGACATGAAGTTTGTAACGCATTGAAGCAAACATCTCCGACCATATAAAAAGTATGCATATATGATCAGCATGACATAACTTCAGATAAAATGGATCCCTATTGAAGTCACATAAAATATGTAAAAATAGATGGAATCGAACGATGGGGTCATGGGGCTGCCATACAAACCCAAACCCCAAACTAGGTTCCTCTAAGCAAAACTTTATTATTCGGGCACCAATTTCAACCAAACCTCATACAAATGTGTTTCGATTGATGCCATAAAACATACAAGCAAATGGATGGAAAGGAGCCGTGGGGTCATGGGGCTGTCGTACAAATCCCCCCCCCCCCCATTTAGTCTCAGAAACATTTTTTGCTACACCAATTTCACCAAACCTTTTTTTAATGTGTCTTTATCCATACAACAAAAAATGTAACGAGACCGAGGCTAATTTCGGGCGCGGCCGAAATTTGGATACCCTTTGCTCCCTTCGGGCGTACCTACGACTTGTATTTAATCCCACCCATTTTTTTCCTTCAAAAAATCCGTTGCGTCGACAGAACAATACTTATTTGGTTTGGTTGGAATAAGTGGGCAAATAAAATTTGTTATTCCGAAAATGTTATTAGGGGATGTGGGAGCATGGCCCCATAGAACGGTTCCATATTTGTTTTTACCTTTTTAGTTGCTTTGATAAAGACACATTAATTAAAGGTTTTGTGAAATTGGTGTAAAAAATATTTCTTAGAAGAACCAAAATGTGGTTGGGTTTGTATGGCAGCCCCATCACCCCATGGTACGATTTGATCCACATATCTTACATATATTTTGTGTCATCAGTAGAAATACATTTGAGTGAAATTTGGTTGAAATTGGTGCACAAATAAAAAAGTTTTTCTTAGACGAACCTAATTTGGGGAGTTAGGTTTGTATGGCAGCCCCATGACCCCATGGTTCTATTTGATTCATTCTTACATATGTTTTGTGTTATCAATAGAAACACATATGTGTGAAATTTGGTTGAAATTGGTACACAAAAAAAAAGTTTTTCTTAGAAGAACCTAATTTAGGTAGTTGGGTTTGTATGGCAACCTCATGACCCCATTGGCCGATTTTACCAATTCAAACATACAAACTGCCTGCAGCAAAGAGAAGCATTTGTGCAAAATTTCAGCTTCATAGCTTTTAAATTGGCCGAGTAAAGCGCGTCGCAACAGACAGACAGACGGACATCGCCCAATCGACCCCCCAAGTCATGCTGATCTGATCACATATGTATACTTTTTATATGGTCGGAGATGCTTCCTTCAATGCGTTACATATTTCATGACAAAGTTAATGTACCCTTTCACTCTATGAGCGAAATAAAGTTTTCTAAGAGATTTTTTTAATATTTGCCCAATTATTCCAAGCAAGCCTCACTCAAATATTGTTTTATCGGCACCACGGAACTTATGTGATAACGGAAGGAAAAAAATGGAGGGGAGAGGATTAAATACAAATCATAGGTACGCCCGAAAAAAAATTTAGCCGGGGGAGAGTCAAATTTCAGCCGCGCCCGCAATAAGCCTCGGTCTCGTTTTCCGATATGCGCCCTGGGAAACCACAACCACAACCGTCGTTTACTACTTACATATTTTGGCAAAGGCGTCCATCAGCAGAAACCTCCAGCGCTTATTGGCTTCCCGGCTGCCCCATTCTGTGCGCCATTAAGTCAACTACAATGATTGCAGCGATGTTTGCACATGCATCATGTATCAGTCCGTCCAGAAAACCGTCAAATTCCGTTTCATTCCACGGGGGTGGAGCATAACAGCTGCTGCCTGGCAGTGGTTTAAAGTTCGACTGAATAAAATGAATCTCATTTCCTGATAAGCTTTATGCTTGAAAAAGATTACGCGCATCAGCAGCAGCATCGGCTAAATTTCATAGCTGGCAAATATGCTGAATGCCAAGTCTTCTGCTCAACATTTTTGTCGGCAATGTAAAATGCATTGCGCTTGACGTTTTGCGATGCCGATGCTGCTGCTGATGCGCGTAATCTATTTCAAGCATTAGTCCCTTATGGTACAAAGGAAATGCATACAATTCACTTTATCAGTTTCTCCGCAGATAATGTATTTATGGATAAATTTTATCGTTTTAACTTTAATGTTTTTAAGCAACGCCATCTAGATATATCAAGGCCGCAACTCAGCTGTGCAATGACGTCATGGATCCTGCTTAAATTGTTCGTCGGACACAGGCAAACAACAACAATGTCATGAGAAGCAACAACAATGCATTGCAATTTAATCTGCTGATTTGACGTTTACGAGTCTACATTGCGGCCTTAATATACAGACGGCGGTGATTTAAGCTCTTTCTCGCAGGCGTTTGACCTGTCGTCCTTGCAGGGAGAATCAGCTACAAGAAAGATTTTTCAAAATATAAAAAAAAAACACGACTACGATAAGGAATTTCCCAGCGTAGATATTTTTTTGTAGATATTAAGAAATACACTTCCCGAAGTCAAAACCAATTTATTATCTTAAGAGAAATACACTTACCGAAGTCAAAACCAATTTATTATCTCTGTATGCTCACTCTATAAGCCTGTAAGTTCAGAAAATAAAATTTGAAAATTAATCGGATAAATGGCCGGACGCTCAAGAAGTTGGTGGGAGGGCCTCAAGCGAAGCTTTTCCGCCACTGCGTGCTTGCTATTAGTGATCGAACTCGAAACACTTCTAGCACTTCTTATGGGACAACTGCATTTTCCCATCGATTTTGGTTTATTGCCAGTGGAGCGCGCCAAACTTTCCAATAAAATTCTAATGTATTGCTATATTTCTCGTCTTTACTAGATGTTCCAGTGGGTTCGACTGATTTTCTCGTACACAATTATAAATAACACTCGCGTGTTACTGTAACACTATTTATTAGGTGTGTTTTTTTGGTTATCCCGTGCAGGTTTGGGTAACGAAACTCCATATAAAAAAAATGACAGCTGACGCACCTGTCATTTTTTTTATATGAAGTTTCGTTACCCAAACCTGCACGGGATAACCAAAAAAACACACCTATTATAACACACGGATATACACTGAGAAAAAAATCCCATTAAACCAATAGGAATTAGCCATTTTATCCCATTGGATTTAGTCAATGGGAAAATCCCATTATTGGGTTAATAGGATACCATTAATTCAATGGGATGGAACATCATTAAAATAATTAGATCGAACTATTAAATCAAAGTGATATTATACTATTATTAGGGACGTTTTATTGTGTTTATCCCGTGCAGGTTTGGGTAGAACTTCATATAAAAAAAAATGACACTTACCCAGGTAAAGTTAACCCGTGCAACTACCCTACACGGGATAGAGCTCAAATGTAGATGGCGGACGCATAGGGGAAATATGAGGGAATTTGTTTTTTCAAACCAAATGTGAGAGTTTTTCTAACCACGAGAAAAGATATTGCAAAGAAATAATCATCTTTTGTAATAAAATCCACCACATCTAAAAAATAAGCCGACGAAAGCGAGTCAAAGATGCACAAAAACTGTCAAATGTCAGCTGTTTGGTCTTAACCGGGATGTTACCCGCGATCGTTTTTTTCGAGTCAGACTTACACGCGATACGAAAAAAACGTCGCTAATGTTAAACGATAACCTATTAATGCAATCATGTTATCCTATTGCCTCAATAAAAGGACATCCCATTAAATTAATATGATTTTCCCATTTAAATTATAGTTTATCCTATAATATGGATAATGGGGCACCCTATTAAAACAATAATTTTTTTTATTAGGACAATAGTTATTTCATATAAATTTTATAGGATGTCTCTTCGAAAATACCGTTACCTCAATAACACGACAGGAGAGATGTTGATTATTCATTTCAGTGAAGAAATGGGTTTAAATAGGAAAAGGTTGAATGTTAGTAAAAACAAATTGGAATCCAGTGTTCAAAAATGGACCATTATTAAAAAAATAAAATAAAAAAAATCACTACATGTGTGAATTGAACTAATAAACCAGTTAAACAAAATCTTACGCCATTTTAAAATAGTATACGCGGTCTTTTGAAATAAAATTTAGGTGAACAATATTTTTTTCCATCACTGTACATATAAAATTGTATATAAATACACGGGAGTATGAAAATGAAAATCATAATTAAGTCCCGAATTCGCATCTATTTCAAATTTACAAAATAGCAAATTCAGCAAAAATTGCTGTTTTAAAAATAAATGCGAAATCCACCCATTTGTACTTTTTCCACGAAAAAAAGTTAATTTTCTTTCAAAAAATCAGTTAAGAGAAAATATTTTTCCATCTCAGATTGATTTTTGCATTTTTGTAAAATGTCCAATATTCAGAATTTTTTATGCGAAATTTCATTTTTTTGCGAAATATCCGTACCTCTAATCATAATGCATAAGCATACGTTTAAAAATATTGGCAACTAACTGTAAATCTGAATCAATCTTATAAGATAATCCCATTAGTCTAAAATGTACGTCCTATTAGAAATTCAATGGTTTATAATCTCATTAAACTAATAGGATAAAACTATTAACTTGTTTAAAATATCCGAGGCGAAAATTTAATAGGAGTCCCATTAACAGGTTATGGGATGTTTTTCTCTGGGTGTATACACGGTTTACAATTTTACTAATTACTTTACTAGTTATTGATCACGGCTAAAACTAGACTGACTGCTCGACACTAGTCGACGCCCTTATATACCCTTTTCCACTGTTCCGAAAATTTCGGTGACGCACTTTCCGGAAACTTCTGGAAAGTGGTTTATGTTGCAATACGTCAACACTAAGCGTGTTTTTTTGTAAAAAGGTGCAGGTTAGGGTATATAAGCACAAAAAAACGATTTGGGTTAAAAGCTGTTTAGATCTATTGCACCAACCATGAACTTTGTAAAAAGCTGAAGGTTCAAAGTTGTGATAAATAAATAACCAATAAATTAACATGTCTTACAAAAACAACAATGAACATTTAACCAATGGTTTTGGTATTAGCTCATGCTTTTTCGTGTTAGAGCGCCTCTGGTTGTCACATCTGTAACAATTCTTCCGGGTTAACTTTGGTCAGAGTACGTACCCTCGATACATTACTGGGTTTATCTGGGTTATGTTGTTATTGTAACCCCATGTAGTTACCCTAAACTAACCTATACCCGAGCACAAAAAAACACGCCTACTATTTCACGTTGGCGATACTAAGGAAATACGATTTGTGGTTGACGTATCCTGGACACATCATAGTACATATTATGTACAATTGCAAACGAAATTTTATGTGGTATTTTTCGTCCTCAGACTATTTTTCTGTATCTTTCGCCGTTTTTGAAATAATCGCTAAGAACTCAAAAAAATACCCCCCTTTCCCCTTTTTCAAAATTGCGGACCCCTAATCGGTTAAGACTTGTATGAGATGTATGATTTTTGTCGACCAAATATCGTATTTTGACTAGTATTGTATCCATCCAATCCGATATCCGATGTTATTCATCCAGGTTTAGGAGCACGCGGAGATGTCTGATTTCTGCAATCATAATGTACCTATTATTTTTAGCACCCTGTCCCTGAGATACTTAAGCTATTAATACAGTTTTCGATCGCAGCTATAATAATATCGAAGTAAGAAATTTATTCTGTTTTAATAACATCTAATCTTAAAACACTAGGGCACCACATGAACACCACATACGGGAATACATAATAATCTAGGCTAATAATCCTGATAATTGTATACATTTTTGAGATACCCGTGTAGAGACTTTATTTTTGCATAATATAAGTATCAACATACATACGCAAAAATGAGCTATTATTACGTATCATAAATAAAATGTAATCATTATGATTTCTGATTTGTAGGGGCTGCTTTTAAGTGCATCAAATTGTTTGGTCAGTTATATGTTTAGCTACAGTCGAAATCTAACGGACTGAAATTGCTATTACCAATTTAGTAATTGGTGAATGTGAAATTGTGTCCAAAGTTTATTTTGAATTATAGAAGTGCAATCAAAAAAAGTTGAATAGTTTTGTCAGTAGTGGAAGTAGTGCACCAATTCAGATTCAATAGTATCCACACACTCTTTTGCGTTAATATAAGGCTTCAGTCCATTACGAAGTTCAAAAAATCAAAAATACATTACATACCTGTACATATCTATTTATATCCGTATTTCCATTAAATAATGTCCATTATGAACAACCCCACAAGCCAATATACTCGTTTTCCATTCTAATTCAAAATCATGTTGTCGAATGTGTTTTTACACACCCCACATAAAACAACCATTTAAAAAATCGAATCTATTCCATCCGTCAAGCCACCGCGCGGTCGTGTGCCTTCTTCCGTATTCGCACTGTATTCTGCTGCGCCTGTTATATTCCGAAGAACTATTGTTATCTAATTAAAGACAACATATCCATCAGACAGTATTTGCATTCTATCATATAAAAGTATGCAAACAAACTTGGAGGAAATTTATTGAAGCCAGATCACGATAGTGTCTAGTGCATTTCACACCGCAAGCATTTAATTTGCATCTGAATTTGTTCCTACCTGAGTAGAAACGCATCGCGTTTTTAGTGCCAAAATAAAATCTATTTTTATAATTAAAACATAGTACAGAAGATATTCGACCTATTACTTTTCGTACTTTCAGTAAATATTGTTTGTGGACATCCTATTACAAATTCGAATAATTATAATAATTGGCAGCTGAAGTCATGTAATACAAAGAAAAATTAGACATAGTGAATCTGCGAATTTTTGTGTTGTTCGGGCAAAATTAAACGATATATTTTATAAGTGAGAATCATGAAATTTGATATGAAAAAGTTGTGCACCACTGATAAGATTACATGCTACATTGTGTCTGTAATTCTCATTGCAACTGTGATTGGTGCAATTATAGTTTGTTTGAGTGTAACGTCACTACCTGAACCGTAAGTATATTATCCTAGTTTTAGTTGCATATTACTTCTAATAATCTAGGGGTCCCAGCCCTCCGGGCTTTAAATTTAAATGCAATCTCCGCATAAAGTTGCCGGGTCAGAATCGAAATACATATCTGTCTGAGAAGGGGGCCACATCAATCTGAGCGAAAACTTTGAGGTGTTTTTTTACGATGTTGACCCAGTTGATCATTACGAAATTATGGCGGGAAGCTTCGGATTCGTACTCATCACCCCCAAAAACATAAAAATTAAAAATTAATTTTCGCCATTACATTTTGCAATCTCATATCACGTAATAGTACAAGAAAAAAAGGCAGAAAAACGATGTTAACTTAAAAAATACACAATGGCTGAAACTTTGTGGGGATGGTTGAGTTTTCGTATTCGTGGAGATGAGGGACGTTAAATTGCATGTTTCTCTATGTGCAGCCGTTTTTGCGTGATATGTTTCTTAAGGTTGATGCACACTTTTCAATCATCAGTCACAGTAATTTTCTATACAAGTTAAGAGATTGTCAGTCAATCAATTAACTGAAAATACGTCAACTTGTGTGGAAAATGGCTGTGACTGATGACTGAAAAATGTGAATCGACCTTTACTGTTGACCCTACAGTCAAGTGTTACAAACATGTTTTATTTAATTAACTTATCTATCTAACGGTATCTAATTCGTCTGCGAACAGAAGGTGGTCCGTGAGAGGCCTATAAGTGGTCCGTGGAGACTCTGGAGACTGCTTATAAAATGTTTTATTTTCTTGTCATCAATTGAAGTAACACGCGAAAAGGAAACACCATTTTAAAAATCAACCAATGAAATGAATAATTTTTGTTTGTTTGACTCATAGCGCTGACTAAAATAACCTATAAAACAAAGTAATGATGCTTTGGGTCCCTTATATCTATATTACACGCAAGGAAACAGCTGACTAGCTGTCATCTGGGTGCATAAGTTATACATAAAACTGTTCCGTGATATGAACATAATTTTAGGTTCAATAAGGGCGCCACAAACCTGACGATTTCTCGGCCGATCGATTGGGCAATCGATTGGCCACAATCGATCTGCCTCCCGTCAGCACATACATCTGTAATTGACAGTCTCACGGTCCACAAGACACAACACAAAATAGCGAAAATTATAGCATTTTTGGAGATGGAAGGTGGACATTCATTGCTACTTTTGATGGAGAATGACCGCCACAACCACAGCATAAAGAACGACCACAGGTTTATGAAAAAAAAAATCAGCAACTGAGAACACAACATGATTGTCATGACAGCGTGTATTGAAAATTTCATGGCAATGCGTTCCACACGTCAAATCAAAAGAATTGAATCCCATGATCCCTACACCTTCCGATTTATCTCGCAATCAAAAAATCTGGCCGATCGATCAAAGGGTCTGTGGCGTTTCTAAGAGTAGTCGAGGAAAAAGTAAAAAGCACACGCATAATGTTAAAAAAAACTAGTAGCAAATATGTTCTTTCTACAACTTGCAATTTTCTGCATAAAACTTTTTCCCTAGTATCTACCGAAGCCAGTGGTGAATTGATAGACTGAGTACGCTGAAGAACAGATTATATTAGGGCGGCTTTTTTTAATTTATTCAAACGCTTTTAAAAGTGTTAACTTAATTCGATCCTTTTAGGCCAGACTAAAGGGCGAAGCAGATAGCTTACGTTACGTCCCGTTCCCAATAAATGCACAGAATGCTTCCGTGCCGTTCCGAACGCCTGTCAAAGTTGGTCCAATTGAGTTCTATGTGACCTCAGAGCAAGGTAAAGTTGATTTGTATATTTGACTTTTTGCAAAAAGAAACTTAGGCTTATTGGCATAATTTCTTGATACTTAGGGTTCATTAGGGTTTTAAACCGGACGATCTAACCGGCTATCCAATTAACCGGAAAACAGGATCCCGGGGATGTCAAAAACCGTACCGGAACGTATCGGAACTAATAATAATTTAACTAACAAACAAAATGAAATTATTCGGGTTTAATAATACGCCATGTATGCACCCTTATCCAGTAGTAAGTACAAGGACGTAATTTTAATATCTTATCACCGAAAACTTACTCTAATAAATTACTTAAGATTAACATACGAAATCAAATAAAATAATGGTGAAAATATAAAATGCATATTGGGGGCCAATAAAAATATCAAATTGGAGCAATCACACTTGATAAGAAGTTGTCACATTTACAAATCAAACTTGGTAATGGCATTTTATCATTATAAATTCATTATCAAATATCGTAGTAATTTATGTATTTTTGCCCTTGATAAGAATGCAATAGATTACTATATTCTAGGCGTTAATACTTTTTTGTTTTTATACATGTAGGTTCAATAACATTTCACTTCACATCAAATAAAATATATACGTATATAGAACAGAGAATAGTATACATAGTTTTAATTACATTATGTCGGCCCCAAACCGCAAAACCGCGCAAACCCCGATCGGTACAAAAAATCAAAGTTGTGGACATCCCCCATTTAATTCCCCCATCGTCTCTGTCCCTTCCAAGAATGTGTTGTCCACCACTTTGATCTTTTGTACCGCGTGGTACACGAGTACGTACGTAAAATGGTATGGCAATTGGGTGACGTTATAAAACACAACAGTTCCGTCTGTTCCGTAAACATGTTTGCCGTTCTGATCCCCTAACTGCCATTTTCCGTTTGTCTATCTTTGTGGAACATGTAAACGAAAAGACCCGGAGATTGTTTCTGATCCGAAAAATGGCGATTTGGCGATCGGAAACGCAGACATGTTTTCGGAACAGTCCGAACTGTTGTGTTTTATAACCCCACCCAATGTTTAAGAGAATGCGTGTGATCAGTTTGAACACATTTTTGAAGTGCGTTTTTTGGTCATCTGTGTCGTTTTGGGTAACGAAACTTCATATAAAAAATTACAACTGACCCGCCCACACACCCTTCTGCTGCAGAGTCCTGGTGTATTTTTTGACTGTACCTACAGTTTTTGAACTTAGTTGAAATAACAAACTCATTTATTTCGGCGTTCTATTGACAAGTTCTTATTGTCAAGTGGGGATTTCTTCATCCGGTGAATGCACTTACTTTCAGAAACCCAACACCGGCGGGGTCGCAACTCTAGCTAGTTGACTTGCTAAACAACCTCCAACCACCTCGAGTCCAACGTCTTGATGGGCAGAGACCATGGTCCCCTGGGTAAACCCATCCCCGAGGTATACTACTCGAAAGACTTTTCAATAGCAGGTATGATCCTCCTTCGGTCCCGTAAAGAAGGTGAAGCCTCACGCAAAACTTCAGACGTGCATATCCCAGGTCCGCTTGACCTGTGATTACTCGTCTCTGCTTAAAGCAGACTCGTAGCGCTGCTTTTCACATGCTAGGGGTCCCTCTGTGTAGCTCGGGTACGTGGTGGCGCCACTCACGAAAAATCGGTGTCCTCATACACGCAAACTCTGTGTTACAATAAGCTGACCGGACCCTTGAGGGACAAATGCTGTACACAATGTTGACCAACATACAACTCCTCATCACCCTCATAGGCTTATCCCATTCGCAGTGCCGGATTTACTCTTCATGCCAGTAGTACATATTTATGTAAAAAAAAACGTTTAATTCTCAAGTGTCAAGCACATTTGTGGCCTTTCGTTGTGTATCGATGTGCATCTTTTTTTAGAAGAAAGCTGTATGTCAGCAAGATTGTCTCCATTGAATGTATTTACGTCCACTCCGCTAAGTACTTTTCGCTGAGCAAAATATAGCGATTTCTGGTTATACATATTTCGCTCCACACCAGAAGGCACTCGGTATTTGTGATACATAGCGCATCGTCCTCTATGTAGCGCAAAATGTCTACTCTTCTCAGCTAAGTAGCCATATAGCAGAGTAGATGGCGGAAAGGAGGCAGATTAGGCTTTGTCGCTCATTTGTGTGCGCCCTCTGAAGTAGAATTCGCTGCAAAATTGGGGCCCGCTCACTTGTTCGTGCATGCACATTGTACCTTCTAATTTCCTATAAGCGGACACCATTGCGTATGAGATTTTGTCCGCTTGTTGGAAGTGTGTCCTTACGCCGCTAATCCATTCATATTTAGTCTTGTACATTTGATGAACTTGATAAAAAATGGGGACACAATCATTCCGATTTTTATATTAGAACCTGTAGGTAGGATATGGACGGTACTTTTCCTACTGGCTAGTTTCGATTTTTGGGGTATTTTTTTTTGTTTTTGTGTTATGATTAAAGGGAAATTTTCCTAGAAAAAATACAGAGAACAATGATTTAGAATGCATTTCTTACTATCAGTCAATCGTCAAAACAGAACTCCAATATCGTGTACTATCATTTCATTCTTGCTTCTTTACCGCTTTATTTGTACAAAATCTTTCTCCTATTGCGGTAAATGTTCAAGTGCATAGCTCGATTGGTCCATTACGAGCATCAAACTAGAAGTGGGACTGGACACTAGAGGCTGATCTCCTATATGCACTTCTTTTTTGTATTCTGCTCAGTACCACAAATCAAATTTTTTACATTTCCTCTTATTGAAATTGCTGCTTGAGAACTGGAAATGCGTATTACACAGAACTTTAAATCAATAAAAAGTATGAAAGGTTCAAACCACCCCGGGAAATCCGGCCCTGCCCATTTGTAATGGCGAAAATCGATCCTCAAGGAGTAGGGTCAATGCAACAATGTCGAGTTTCTTGCACCCCCTTTATGGTAAAGTATTATTGTCCAATGTTCCTTAATAAAGGGTGTCTCAAAAGAACGCTTCTTTAAGAAGACAGAAAAGTATATCGACTTTTTTTCCCCCAATTACTAGCTGCAGATCAATCTGAAATTTAATTACTACGGGCCAGTTATTATTTTTCTGTGAGTGGTGACCAGACTTCCGAGAACCTCACGAATTAGCCCGCAGACTAATGGTTGGGAAACATATGTTGATGGTGCCGTAGTCGCAGTTTTTACATAGTTTCTAATAGGTAAGATGTCAGGCTTATCATTCATATTTTCCGATCGAAAAACAATTTCAACTACTAACGTACACAATGCTGATTACAGGTCGGGCCGGCAAGAATGCTGTACATTTTGCTGTACGCTTCTCAATGCTGTACGAGAGGTCTAAATGCTGTACTGTACAGCGAAATGCTGTACGTATGGTCAGCTTATGTTACAAGGACCCAAATTCCCCAGCGGGAATCCATGCAATTACTGTCAAAATTGTGGTGCTTGGTGGTGCTCACTACGCATAAATGCAAGTTTTACGCTTGGTGGTGCTCACTACACACAAATGCAAGTTTTTCGCTCGGTGAACATTATAGTACCTAGCTTAACTTTTTAAATATTTTTTTTTGTTCGCAGCGGTGCCACAGGTGGTAATATGCACTTCTGGCTTGGGGTTTAATTATGGGACACACTGTATAAGTATTTCCATTTCAGCCCGAAACTACATAAAACGAACTCGAAGTGAGTGTAGGTGTATACATAGTGTATACACTTTGTTAGGAAAACTTCTTCTCTGTACCGCGTAACCCCTTGTGGGGCATGGGTGCTTTCGCTCAGGCGTTTAAAGGCTACTTCGAATCAACGTTTTATTGCATATAATTTCGGAGTGTATATAATGTTGCAAGCACTATACATATATTTCCTATCCGCACATGTACAGAAATGTTGGACCACGCCGAGATTCGAGCTCCGGACCTCTAGATTACTAGCATCGTAGAGTGCCACAGAGCGCGATTAGAAAAACTTAAATGTTTAAATAAATTGGTCAAATTTCTTCCGAACATGTTTCTTCCTAAGGGCGCCTCGTGTCGGGTTAAATTTAAACCAAATGAAAATTTGATATATAGAATCCGCACGAATATAGCTATCGTACACTGGATACACTCTATGATAAGCTCGTAGCTTTTATATGGTTGCAAATATAATGATAAAAGTAACAATTGCTCCATGTCCCAAAAGGAAGCATCAGTTCATTAATTTTTACGAGGGTTCCCGTGATTGTCTTCATAACTGTCATAGACTCTCAAAGATAATATACACTCGGCCGCAAAACTATCGACTCAATCTAAAAGCGCGTGTATTTGTAAGTGTTTTTCGAAAAGTATAGCAGTTATCCATAAAAATCGTATGTCATTGAAAAGCTTAAGGCCTCAGCTTTACGTTGGTACCATTTTAACCAATATTTGGTGAGTACTTTTAAAAAAATGGTTTTTGGTTAGGTTTTTTGCAAATAAAACATAAAATGTTGGAACATAAATTAAGTATTTATTATTTTAGTATTTGGTATTGCCTCCTCTTGCTCCAATGACAGCTTCAAGTCGATTCTGCATTGATCTGATCAAGTTGCTGATCGTATCTTGAGGAATACCGTTCCACTCCTCTAATAGGGCTGCCTTCAATTCTTCAGTGGACGAAGGGATTGGATTTCTGGCTCGGACTCTTCTATTGAGTTCGTCCCATAAGTGTTCAATGGGATTGATGTCGGGACTGCGTGCAGGCCAGTTAAGTGACGATATATTGGCTTCATTCAAGAACTGCCCAGTGAGGCGCGATGCATGACACCGGGCATTGTCGTGCATCAAAGTGACGTTCCTCCCCCTGGTCGATAAAGATGGTAAAAGAACCCTTATCGATGTAGTCAAAAAATCGCTGCACTATGCAACATTTTCAAAAATTTGCCTTTTCACCACTCCAAGTGCAGCCAGAGGAGCCATGATCGGGAAAGTTTGCAGTCAGGAGGCGCATACAAATAGATGACAGCGAGTGGCCTCTCGTAACTGACGGAGGCTGCGTACCAGCACACACATTCCACTTGTGAGTGTGCTACAGTGGCTGTATGGATCCCATATTTCCTGTTTCATTTCATGGCTCCTGAGCTGGAGTACACAATTTAAACCGTTAGGTGCCTTCGGGAAGTTAGTGGAATTCAACTTATTTTCATCTGAAAGGGTGACAAATGGTATACAGCTTGCTTTGTTAGGGACCTTGTAAAGAACGGGTCTCATATTTCAGTGTCTTTCAAGTTATTTAATCAAAATTTATTTTCTAGCTGAATCATACCAGCAATAAAATTTAGCCACTGTTAATACTTTGATAAATTTAGAGGAAATCTTATTAAAACCGTTAACCATATTTCAATCAATAAAGGATTTATAAATATTCTACGATGCTACTTTGCTAAGATGAAAGTGACAGACGAAACAGACTGATTTCGCAAGTGGAATATGCAGTCTGAGATACAAAAACTGCACTGAAAATAGACAAACTACGCCCTAGAGGCCAGTTGAATGTAATCGGAATGCAGAAGAAAATCATTCTCATTGGTGCACAAATAAAAAAAAAAATTCTTAGAAGAACCTAATTTGGGACGTTGGGCAGCCCCATGACCCCATGGTCCGATTTGATCAATTCTTAGATATGTTTTATGTCATCGAGAGAAACACATTTGTGTGAAATTTTTTGAAATTGGTACACAAATAAAAAAGTTTTTCTTAGAAGAACCTAATTTGGGGAGTTAGGTTTGTATGGCAGCCCCATGACCCCATTGTCCGATTTTACTGATTCATACAAACTGCCTGCAGCAAAAAGAAGCATTTGTATTTGAGTAAAACGCGTCGCAACAGACAGACAGACGGACAGACTGACCTGGCCCAAACGACTCCCCAAGTCATGCTGATCATATATTTATACTTTTTATATGGTCGGAAATGCTTCCTTCAAAGCGTTACACACTTGGTGACAAAGTTAATACACCCTTTCACTCTATGAGCGAAGGGTATAAAAAAGAAATAACATGCGTGGCAGTCCACCAGTAAAATATGCCCGCAGATGTGTGAGTGACATCCAATTTCCAAGATCTAAACTGCTGTTTTGTTGAGGTGTTGAGATCAACGCCCAGCAATGTTATTTATTCCCATAAATTGATACTTGTTTACAATCTGAGCGACATAATAGTCCGTCACGTAGGTCATGAGTTCGGAAAACACCATAAAATGAATTCGTTTACGGTGAGTGTGGAACCCATGACCCTGTGCACCAATTCAACCACAAGCCAGGCTACTAAAATTTGCTAACAATGTTTCTGCGACCGGAAATTTCAATTCCTAAGAAAATCATGATGTTGAAAAAATTTTGGGGGAAGCTACGTTCGTTAAAGGTTGAAATGAACAGCTTTTAGGAAAAGGTTTGATTTGTTTTTTTATACCCTTCGCTCATAGAGTGAAAAGGTATATTAACTTTGTCATGAAGTTTGTCACGCATTGAAGGAAGCATCTCCGACCATATAAAAAGTCTACATATATGATCAGCATGACGAGATGAATCGATTGGGCGATGTCCGTCTGTCTGTCTGTCTGTCCGTCTGTTTCAGCGCGTTTTTCTTAGCCACTATAAAAGCTACGGAGCTGAAATTTTGCGCACGTGTTTCTTATTGTTGCAGGCTGTTTGATTCACCCAAATTGGATCACTGGGTCATGGGGCTGCCATACAAACCTAGCTCCCCAAATTGAGTTCTTCTAAGAAAAACTTTTTTATTTATGTACCAATTTCAACCAAATTTCACACAAATGTGTTTCTATAGATAACACAAAATATATGCAAGAATGGATCAAATCGGACCATGGGGTCATAGGGCTGCAATACAAATTTAACCCCCAAATTAGGTTCTTCTAAGAAAAACTTTTTTATTTGTTCACCAATTTCAACCAAATTTCACACAAATGTATTTCTATTGTTGACACAAAACATATGTAAGAATGGATAAAATCGGAGCATGGGGTCATGGGGCTGCCATATAAATCCAACCCCCCAAATTAGGTTCTTCTAAGAAAAACTTTTTTATTTGTGCATCAATTTCCACAAAATTAGACACAAACGTGTTTCTCTTGATGACACAAAACATATCTAAGAATTGATCAAATCTGACCATGGGGTCATGGGGTGGCCATACAAACCCAACCCCCATTTTGGTTCTTCTAAGAAACATTTGTTGCACCAATTTCACAAAACCTTGAATTGATGTGTGTTTACCAAAGCAACAAAAAAGTTAAAAACGAATGGAATCGTACTGTGGGGTCATGTTCCCGCAACCCCAATAAAATTTCCGAGTAAATATTTTTATTCGTTTTAGTTTTAGTCTGGCTGGTCTAGCGGTTAGTGCGCGCACCTTCGGTGCACAGGGTCATGAGTTCGAATCTCATCAACATCCATGGTGTTTTTCGAACTCACGAGCTTGTGACGGACTATGATCTCACTCAGATGTTAAACGAGTACCCATTTATGGGGATAAATAACACTGCTGAGCGTGATGCTGATCTCATTACCTCAACAAAAAGCAGATAAGATCTTGGAAATAGGATGTCACTAACACATCCTGCGGCCTTAGTCCAATGCTGGATTGTCGCGCCTGTTATTTATTTTAAATATTTTTATTTGCCCACTTATTTCAACCAAGCCCAAAACTTTTGTCAAAACGGAAGAAAAAGAATGAGGAGGGGGATTAAGTACAAGTCATAGGTACGCCCGAAAAAACTTTTAGCCCAAGCGAAGGGTATCCAAATTTCGGCCCCGGGGGTTGGCGAGCGAAGCGAGCAGGGGGCGAAGCCCCCTAGTTTTTCTATAACGACAACCCTTACGAGATAGACATCTGGAACAAACTAGAGAGTTCTATCTACCCAACAAAGTTACTGAAGTTACAACAAAGGCGTGCGTGCGCTACGCGGATTTCATCAGCTCGGTTGAGTTCGTAAGTCACTTAATTTAAAATGTAGACTGTACTTGCACTATTGAAATTGCAGTAAAATATGGTACAATTATCAAATCCAGGTTTTAGTAAATCCTGTCGGAAGTGTGAATAGTTTCGGATATTTTTGTAAATTTGTATCGAAAAAGTTCCTACACAAAACTCGTTAGCAGTTTTTCCTTCATGGGAAAACTGCTGCCAATCTTTCATCCGTGTGGACTGCCATCCAATGCACTCGTCACATATTACGCATAGGTACTATTGAGGCAAACCATTCCATGCCAAATGCCCTATATTAACTTACGGATGTCGGGCGAGAGACGTATGGTCGAGATGCAGTGGCGTAACGTTTCTTAAATTTATTGTGTACAGAATTGGAATGGGCGGGACCCTTACGGTCAATGTTTTAACTAGAAAATATTGATGGAACCCGCAGTCCACAAATGAGCAAGAGCAATTATAATATTTCTGTTTAGCATGTTAGGCCTCCATTACACAGTCATATTTATATTATAATATGTATGTCATATGCCTACTCGATTCATTCAGTATAAATTTTTAGACTCGCAGTAAGCGAAATCAAGTAGGCTTAAGCATATATTATAATGGAAATATGCATGACCAAATGTGTACTGTGTACTGGAGCCTTTAGATTTTTTTTTAAATATTATACGGAAGAACTTGCAAAATCATCTACATGGCCTATTTAACTATTTCATAACGCTTCAACTTGATGACGCGCCCATCGTCCGACCAAGTTTAGTCTCCCTCTTGACTTTTGCCTAGTGATTTTTGTTTAAAAAAAGACTCTGGCTTAGTCATCATTAAATCTTAATGATCGATACGCAAATCCTTGACTAGATATTTAACCCTAGCTTAGAGGATCACATCAGCTGGCTCACACATACAGCTTTGACCACCCTGGCCAAGTTAAACTACCACCAGTCGTTGGTGAATCCATGTCCAAGGAGAATCAAATGGACTGGAATCAAATTTATGGCAGAGCTCCTGCGAAGATAAATGCGTAATGCGTATTATATGGACAGAAGGTTATATCGGCAGTTATTTGTTTCTCGATTTCATGAGTCCTACTTCAGAAGACTTTTTGATTTGGACGTTATTGAACAATCTTTCGGTTAATATACCCACAGTTATCTTTTTAGCCAATATTATAAAAATATTTTTCTTCGAGATACAAACACTTAATGAACTGCATCGCAATGGCTCAATTTATGAAAGAGCCTTCAAGCAAGTTGAACCTTAAAATCCTGTGGCCAAAAAGGCAAAAACCCATTAAATAATGATATTGAGAAAATTCCCCTCTCTAACATGCTTGGGATACGCTTTCCTTGTAAGTAATTGATTGCTATTATGATTGTTTTATTCCCAGATGAAGCCAATTGCAAAGTAAAACTACGGAGTTCAAGCTTCTCCTTATACAAAAATTGTAGTTTTGGAATGTTTTGCCTCTATCTTAGATACTGCAGCCTTATAAAAGTGAATGTTCATGATCCGTTCTTCATGAAAAAAAATGGATTTTATATTTTCGGCATTGTGGACCCTATCCTTTGCTTAGGGGGCCCGCGTTCCACTGAACTCATGGAACACCGTACGTTACGCCACTGTGAGATGACAACCCTAGGTAGAGGCGAATAATAATAATTAAACACAAATTATTAAGTAATATAGTAAGGTTACTATTTTTATGTTTAGACGCAAATAAATAAAAAGCTCTCAATAATTGCATATCTTGACCAAAAATTGTCCGCTCTTGGTTGGTAGACCTATGAAGGCTTTACTGTATATGAGGGCAAAACAGTACTCAAAATCGGAAACGGAAGATATGCGAACTTCAAACTCATGGTCACGGTCGTTAAAATTATTCATATTGATTCTGCGACCAGAAATGTCGATGTAGCATTGAAAATGCAATATAATCCAATTAAAGAAAGCTTCATAAAGTTACAATTTTTCGTTTCAGTCGGCAATTTTTCCAAGCCAGGCTAATCCATTTTACTTTTCCTCTTTGTTTGCAGTCCAGCGTGGCGCTATGAATGTCAGAGAAATCGATGCGTTAAACTTGAACTGAATGATTCCAATTTGGAAAATGCCATCAGCTTACCGGTGTGTCGCTTATTCTGTGGAGGTAACTCTCCAGTGTGGCCGGAACCTGCTGAAATACATTTAAAATCGTCCACCGTGCATATCAACAAAGCTGACATAAATTTCAGAAGAACAGGACAGGTTGATGGCTTTTGGAGTGCTATCGAGACAAGATTCTTGAGTCAACTCAATGCACAGATACCGTCTGGAAATAGTGTTAAAAATGGCGGAAAGGACGTTGTCATTAAATTCACTATCAACGATTCGAACAGCTTTTCTCTGGATTCAAATACAGATGAAAGCTATCAATTGCACATCAGACAGACGGACTCTGACGTAATTGCTGAGATCAATGCGCCTACAATCTATGGAGTCCGTCATGGTCTTGAAAGTTTGTCGCAACTAATTGTCTACGACAATATTCGTCGAGAACTGCAAATTGTGGCCGAAGTACATATTACAGATGAACCAGTGTATAAACATAGAGGATTCATTTTGGACACGTCACGAAACTACTTCAGCGTTGAGTCAATTAAAAGAAATATTGGTGAGTAATCTGAATAATCTTCGCGTATTTGCCCACAATAATACAAGCTTTTTGATTTTCAGATGCTATGGGTATGGTTAAACTCAACGTTTTCCACTGGCACATAACCGACTCGCACAGCTTCCCGCTGGTTTCAAAATCACATCCCGAACTTACGAAACTCGGTGCCTATACTCCGAAAAAAATTTATACTGCGGAAAATATTAAAGATGTCGTCGAATATGCAAGGATACGTGGTGTTCGAGTTTTGCCTGAGTTCGATGCACCCGCCCATGTTGGCGAGGGTTGGCAGAAGAAGGACATGACCGCTTGTTTCAACTATCAACCTTGGGCAGCATATTGTGTAGAACCACCATGTGGTCAACTTGATCCTACCGTCGATGATATGTACAATGTCCTGGAGGATATCTACCGGGAAATGTATGATTATTTCCAAAAGCCGGATATCTTTCACATGGGCGGGGATGAAGTATCGTTCGGCTGTTGGAACGCTAGCGAACGCATACAGAAATGGATGCTAAACAAGGGTTGGCAATTGGACGAAAGTAATTTCATAGATCTCTGGGGTCATTTTCAAGATAACGCTCTGGCTCGATGGGATAAGGTAGTTGGTCACAAGCTACCCATAATACTGTGGACAAGTCGTTTGACTGAGAAACCGTTCATTGATAAGTATTTGGATAAGAGCAGATATATTATTCAAATATGGGATGCGACAAGTGAGAATCTAAGGGATATTCTGGAGCTGGGCTTTCGAGTGATAATATCAAACACGGATGCACTCTACTTGGACTGTGGTTTCGGCGGATGGGTGTCGGATGGCAACAATTGGTGCTCGCCATACATTGGCTGGCATAAAGTTTATAATAATCGTCCAGATAACTTGACGGGTCAATATCATGGTCAGGTTTATGGCGCTGAAGCGGCCCTGTGGACCGAACAGGTGGATGATCATTCGGTGGATGCGAGACTTTGGCCTCGCGCCAGTGCTCTGGCCGAACGTTTGTGGAGGAATCCGGATGGAGTATGGCAGGAGGCTGATTCGAGAATGTTGATGCATCGCGAACGTCTTGTGGAAAATGGCATAGCAGCAGAGTCGATACAGCCAGAATGGTGTCTGCAAAACGAAAATGACTGCCCTTACAGACCCGCAAAGTAATTCCTTTATATTAAAATGTACTTTAGATTTTATAAATTGAATTGAATACACATTTTATTTTGTGATTTATTTTTAAAAAACCGCTTTTCATTTGAGAATTTTTTTCGTAGGGGGATAACGACAAAATGCTTGCTTCCTTGAGCTGTCTCGAACAATTTTAGAGCGTACATCGTTGTTCGATTGAGTCTTCATAATTTAGATTGATTTAGGAGCAAGGTATACTTTCAATACAGGGGACCTCATCTCCGCCTCAAATAGCCTCCGTATTGCTTTTCTTTGGATTGTTTACAATCGTTTCTTTTCTAGAAAAAAGGGCGAATAATGTGAACTGATGACCATATTTAATGCGTACGAACATTATCGAAAAACCTCATACTGAGGCTGTAACTCACTGTAAGTGTTCCTGGAATGTCGTTAGGTGGTAATCCGTTGCAACGTAATAGAGTCTTCTGACATGCCTGGATCTTGTTTCATATACGACGACATGTAATCTCACCAGTGCCGCATAGTCACCAACTGCTCCATCCATCACTTTGTGATAAAAATTGTTTCTATGCCTCAATAGCTACCGACCGGGGCATAAGGTGGCTGTGACTCAGTGGTAGAGAGGACACTCTTGTTTCCACTGTTAAATGGATGTTTGTGTTGTCTTTAAAATGCTTCTATGGCAGCCCGTTCTACGATAAAATCTTACGGAGCTCCCCTTTGTTACTACAACGGCCAAGAACTTCCAAGACCCCTTGATTTAAGAGCAAAAAATTCTTGAATCACTACTACATCAACCGTCACCACTTATCCCTGCAGAACCACCTTTCAGTACCTTTTGCTTCGCAATTCCAGCTAATTAGCCATTAGCGCGGATGGCAGACTTGCGTCTATGACTGTATTCTGTATATTTGGGCAATCTACTAGGCTCGAATAAAAGAAGCGTTCGGTCGCTTTTCTTTGGTCAAGTTCTCATCGGCTCCCCTAAATGTTAAATGCCATAAATGACGAGGTGCTTGGGGTGAACCGCACGGTGGAACGTCGACACGTCAGATGGTGGACTAGAGACTAAGCGTCAAGAAGTGCGAGGTAGCTCGCTTTCGAAGGCGCTTACAGCGAGCCAGAGCGCGCCATCATTTTGATCTACCTGACTATAGTGCCGTCCACCGGCGGGCTATTTTCGCGATATGATGGCTAAGTGTAAAACCGATCACTGGCAACGCTTTGTCAGTGCGTCTTCCAACGCCTATAGGGTCTGTCGAAGAAAGAAGTCGGTCTGCGATATTTCTCCCTCAAAGTCGATGGTAGACGTACGCGGTCTTGAAAGGAATCTGTGAGCGTACTCCTTGACAGCTTCTTTCCTGCTTCTCCACCAAATGATGAGCCTCTGAACCGGGCTCCTGGACAGGAAGACATTTCTCGTCTTGAGACTGGGGAGATAGCGGCTTGCATTACCAAGTTGAGAAGCAGGATACGTCGCCTGGGTTAGATGGGATGTGCAAGTACATCTGGCATGCCGTCCCGGAATACTTCGAGTGCCTTTTCACAGATTGCTTCTGAACGCGTCTTATCCCGACGAGTTGGAAGTCTGCCCTGACAAGTCCAAACCTCAATCATATCGGGGCATTAGTCTTTCCTCCCTTCCAGCACTTTACCAAGTACTGGAAGGGAGGAAAGGCTTGTCGGTCAGGATCCCAGATGGGAGTTGAAGTCTCATCCTCTAAGACGATGTGCTCAAGGGGTCACCCCCCATGTGGTAAGGAGGGGGGAAGCTAGACACAAGTACGAGGCGGTCCAGGTCAAGTACTTGGACATAACTTTGGGGGAGAGGATGAACTTGAGGTTCCATTTCACAGCAGTCACCGATTTTTTTTAGATATTATGTATATGGATTTGCAGAAAAATTAATTTTTATTAATATTAATTCGGATGCATTTCGGGTAGTTTTCCACCCATCCTCAGCAACACGATTGAAACATTTTTCTAAAGTAGTATGTGAAAAAGAGAGTAGCGGTATTTAAAAAAAATATTAAATTATATTCACATATGGCTTTTACGGATACAAGTACATTGTATAAATAACAAAATTGTAAACGAAAGAATTAATTTTAAATATTGCACAAATTTTAAAGCAAAGTTTTTTGGAAGAGTCAAGAAAAGGTAAAAAAGAATAAAATAAAGTTAACATATTAAAAACGCGAATACAAAAAAGGAAAAATTAAATTTATAATAATATATCAGTTCAAAAATAAAATTAACAATTAATAACTTTACTGTTTAAATATTTCGATTATGTACTATAACAAATAAATGGCAATAATAAAGAGCGTTTGTAAACTGGTTATCATTTATAATCTAAGGGAGACTTGTTCATATTTTTATAAGATGTTGAAAAGTTCGGATTCAATGTTGCCTTTGTCGAGATTTAATGCGTGGGCGTTCGTGTGTATGGAAATACTCTCGTAACGCATCAAGCTTCCGATCGTCGTTTATCCATTTAACCAAACGTACTTCGCTGGTTGACACGGGTAGATGCTGTTGTTCAATGATATGGGAAGCGAACGCTGATTTCCTGGGTTCGTTATTGAATACATATTGCTTATGTTCTTCGAATCGTTTTTTGATGGATCGCTTGGTTTGTCCGTAGTATTTTTGTTAGCAGCTGCCGCACGATATTTCGTATATTCCTGGTTTGTCAAGCGGGTCGGTTTTGTCTTTTAAACTGCCAATGAAGTTTCTTAACTTTTGAGGATTGGAATGAACTATTTGCATGTTATGTCGATGAAAGCAAGTTTTTAGCCCATTTGTTATTTCTGGAGCAAAGGTTGTTTTGTATGAAAAGGGTTGATAGACGTTGTTTCATTTGCTTTCTTGCATGGGTCTTGATAATTCTTTCGATTAATTTTTTACCATAGCCATTTATTTTTGCAACTAATGTAATTGTGTTCGGTTACATAATTTTGTAATGTAAGGGGAAGACTTGCTAAGCTATGGGCTAAGGAGTGAAAAACAGCTAACTTGTGTTGTATTGGAGCATAGGAATCACTAGTGGTGTAACGTGAAGTTGCCGTCGTTTTGTGATATACAGCTATTTCTATTTTGTCATCTTTTCGATGTAACTCCAAGTCTAGGAATGCTAGTTTTTTATCCTTTTCTATTTCGCAAGTTAAATTGATATTTACGTATTGATTATTTAGTATATTAAGAATCTCGTTAAGTTCATCCTTTCTTACAATAGCAAAAATGTCGTCTACATATCTATACCAGATACGTGGTAATAAATTCTTTTGTTTTAGGTCGGTTTCAAATTTGGCCATAAATACTTCTACTATCAGAGGTGACAAGGGATTTCCCATGCTTGTACCTTCCTCAATTTTATAAAACTTATTTCTAAAAGTGAAATAGTTTGTGTCCATACACATTTTTGCAGCTTTTATGTATATTTCTAATATCTCGTTTGCGATTTCCTGATTTTCCAAATGTTTTTGAAGCGCTGTTAAAGCTTCTTTAATCGGTATCGATGGGAATAATGCTTCCACATCAAAAGATATCTTCATATATTTTTAAATTCTGAATCAGATGTGCGAATTCAATTGAATTTTTAACCGAACAACTCTCGAATTTGGGAAACTTTTTGATTTCTCCCACTAGCCAGTTTGCGATTTTTGTACACGGGGCCATAATCGAAGAAACTATTTGTCGCATTTTTTCCCCGGGCTTATGAATTTTCGGCAAACAATATAGTTTTGGAACTTCCGGATTCGAAACTAAAAGACGCCACTAATTATAATTGAACCATCCAAACTACTACTGTAAAATAAAACACCCATATACATAATGTATAAAGACCCTTTATTTGTTATTCTCTTTCGTAAGTAGTTATGAATATTTCGATCTGTATTAAAACTTTATCAGCAAATTTTTAACAAATTTACATTTCTGTTTTTTATGTGTATTCTAAGATTATATGTAAAAGAAAAAAAAGAACTTAAATTGAATCTCAACTTGATTTGCATACGTGCAAAACGAAAGGATAACTCTATTATAATAAAAATAAAAATGTTTACATAAATTAGATAAGGATAAATGTAAAAGGTAATTTTTATGAATAATAGAAATAGCCTAGCGATATTAATAGATAGATTTTGATCGTTTTGTATTTATGAAATTAATAGTTCCATTCTTCTTCATTTCGGCCGAATCGATAGATTAAGTTCGCCACCAGAATTAAAACATTCTGCAATAGGATCGCTACACCGGGCCAGTGTTGGACGTTTTCTGAAAATAAACGAAAAATATGCCTAGGATGTGAAAACAGTATATTTTCAATGCAAAGTAGTCTCGTATTTTAGAGTTCAGTTCAGACTTGTGACAGCAATTGAAGAAATCTAGATTTGTTAACGAGTAAATTTCGCAAGTCTGCACTGAACGTGAAGACGCTGAAACTAAAAATTTGATATGTGACTATCATTTCGTTCCTGCCTGTATATCACGTAAATATGTCGGAACGACCAGAAAACCATTTCTGTGGCGCGTCTCCTCTTTGTTTTGACCACATGTTTTGCATTATGTAGTGTAGTAGGCGAAAATGAATCAAGTCATTATGTACATATATTTTGAAATATAAGCACTTTTTTGCCATGTCTAGCTGGAATGAATGGTAAACATTTTCCAGTTTCAATTCCTTCCCGGGACGAAGCAGATTCAAAACGGCACGACTTCGTCGCCTATAAGAAATAAGAGCGGCTTCATATTCACAGGCTTTGAACATGTTCGAAAAGGTAGGTTCTCCGCAAACTTAATAATACTAACATCCAAATAAAAAAATATTCACTTATCTCCCCTGTAAAACACGTGCCATAAGCTGGGATCAATTTTATATTGAGAGACGCAAACGGATCTCATCCACCAAGAAAACATGTGGCATCAATGCACGGATGGCTTCCCACTTGGGTATCCGTCAGCCCAACCAATTTTAAATTAGCCATCTCTGTGATGGTTTGTAATCAAAAAAATATGAGAAATTTTGAAAAAAAATACGTGTTGCAGATGGAAACCTGTAGCGATACGTAGAGGAGCATTCTCACATGCCTGTTGTCTTTTGTTGTAGCGGCGCAGGTAAGGGGGGGGGGAGAACTAGTGTCATTCGTAAATGGTTGGCATCCTCTCCTCGAGTTCAAGGCCTAAGAAGATTGCAACCTCAATGGGATTTTCCCAAAGCGCAATGGGTGTTAGATGCGTTGGTGCGGCAGTACAATTGAAAAGGTGGTCCACGTTGGGCGGGCTGGCTCCACGTACCTCTTTCTGCAATGGTGTTGTCGATGCGGGACCAAAATGAATTAAGTCTGGAGCACCATCCAGAGCGAAGCTGAGCCAAGGTGGTACGTGTGGCTCTAGGTAGATGTAGTTCATCATTGGAGATATCCGGTGGTCGAGCTCGAAGGACACGGTTTACAGATAGATCATTCGTGGCTTTTGTTACCTCGCTGGTATGCAACTGCTTTCGAACCGCCTTGTAGCTGTTGGTGTTATCGAGAGGAACTCTTTTGAATCTTTGGACTTCCCATTCCTTGTAACTTAATGTACGTCTAACATGACGTGGAGTCGTGTCCATAAGAACGAGATTCGGGTGTTGACTACGATAACAACCAACAAAATATTGCTTAGCAAGTAGCTCATTATAAGTTTTAAGATTTAGCAGCTTTGTCTCTTGGTGGAGGTTATCTTGTGATGTCCGTACACATCCAGTAATTGTAGGCATAGTTGCATTCTGGCACGTTTGAATCCGTTTACATTGAGTGTTGCAGAGATTGTTTGTCCATATGGTTGCTGCATAGTTTGCCACTGAACGGCCGATGGCTTTGTAAGTAGTGAGTAACGTCTCCTTATCTGTTCCCCATTTGCCGCCAGCAAGAAATTTTAAGATCTTGTTTCTACACTTCATTATGTCATAAATATTATCGGCGTGGCTGTTAAAGATTTCATGATTGTCAATTGTGACGCCGAGGATTTTGGGGTGACGGACAGTGTTCGGTGTTATTTTACCTGGTAAAGAGGGTGGCAGAGGACTCGGGCGCTGATAACTTCAGGTTCTTGCTAATGAAGAAGGTGTTGAGCTCTTCCAAGTAACCGATGATAAGGTCGCACATCGGAAATAGCGTTGCCGGATGTCAGATTGGTGCAGTCGTCAGCGTAGGATTTTATGTCGATTCCTTCGGGTGGGGTGGGAAGCCCTGACATGTAGAGGTTGAACAAGGTGGGGGATAGAACTCCACATTGTGGTACTCCCTGTTTGATCCTTCTTAGTTTAGATTTCCCATTTCTAAACTCTGTGCTATATTGACGTCCGGCAAGGTAGTTTGCGATCCATTTGACTATATGCGGCGATGTGGATGAATTGCGGAGATCCGTCAATAGGAGCGAGTGGTTCACCGTGTCAAACGCTTTCGACAGATCTAAAGCCACAAGAATGGTACGCTTAAACGGCTGGTGCTGGTTGATTCCATTCAAGACCTTAGACATGATTCGGTCTAATGGTGGTGGTGCTAGAACCGTGTTGGTGATTAGCTAGTTGTGTGTGCGTCGCAAGAGTTTTGTGTATCAGCGATTCTAGTATCTTTGCCACAGGAGATAAAAGCGTGATCGGGCGGTAGGATTTTCATAAGGAGTGTTGTTTGCCAGGTTTGGGTATAGGAATAATGCGGCCTCTCTTCCAAATCTCGGGTATGACGAATGTTCGGAGTGAAAGGTTCGTCGTAGCAGTGATATACTCTAAGGCCGGTATGTCGAGGTGTTCGAGCATTATCATTGCTATACCGTCCGGACCCAGGGCTTTTGAATTTTTGGCGTTTTTTATGACATCGGCTACATTGTAAGACTAGCAAAAGCCTCGCTAGTGTACCTTTTAAAGCCATCCCAGTCAGCTTTCTTGAAGTTTGTGTACGTTTTCTTGTCGGGACGGACGAATTTAGACGGTCCAGCGCTAGTATAATTGGTAGGTGACCGGAGTACATCGTGAGGATTCGCTCCCATGTGATGTCACTGATAAGTCCAGGGCTAGCGATAGAGTGGTGAGCTAGTGCAAGATCCAGCGATGCGAGTCGGTTTATCGTCGTTTATTGGACAGAAATCTGATGCGTCCAGCTGATCGGTGATGATGTTACCTCTGGTGTCGTTGTAGAGGTTGGAGTGCCATAGATTGTGATGTGGGTTGAAATCACCAAGCAGAAGACGATATTCGCCGTTTAGTAGAGAGCTAATATTGACTTTGTAACTGGCGGGACAGCTGGAAACGGGTGGAATCTAAATGTTGTAGATTTCAAAGTCAATATTGCCCGATTTGACGGTTTTCGCTTGTAGTTCCATGGTATTATCGGCGGAAGTGATGTCAACGATGCTCTACGGTACATTGTTATAAATGAGGAAAGCCAAACCCCCTCCAGCATTGCTTTCTCGGTCGCGTCTGATGACGTTGCAGTTCCCGTGTGAGCTGAGCGAATGGTTGGAGTTGAGTTTGGTCTCCTGAACAGCTGCAATCTGGATATGGTGTCTGTCCATGAAATCAGAAAGTTCGACGATTTTATGTTGGAGTCCGTTGCAGTTTAGTTGGACGATTTTAGTGTTGGTGTAGTTAACATCGATGGTACGTGGAGCTGGGGTCAAATTAGGTGTTGGTTGAACTGGGCGTACAACGTTTGCCGGGGTGGAAGGTGTTGATTGTTGGTTGGATGAAGAGCGTTGACCTCTATTTCTACATCGACTCGCTTTGTAGGTTGGACCTTCTTCTTCTTGTAGCGGTGCAGAAAGGTGTGAAACCTCTGTGCATCTGTCCAAATCCTCTGCGACTTTTCTAACCACTTGGTGGGAGGACATCAGATGGGAGATGGATATACGTATTGGCAACAATTCTGTTCCTACTGTTAAAAACCCCAAAATTCTCGGGCTTCACCTAGAGAACATGATGACGTCTGCGAATCATGCAGCTTCAGTCTGTGAAAAAATGCGCAGTAGGAACAACATCCTAAAAGCTCTAGCTGGTAGCACCTGGGGCAAAGATAAAGAAACCATGCTAGCTACTTATAAAGCGGTGGGTCGAGCGGCCGCTGATTATGCAGCCCCAGTTTGGACACATAGTCTATGTGACGCAAACTGGTCCAAAGTTCAGGTCTGCCAAAATGCCGCTCTACGCATCGCGACAGGTTGCCTTCTGATGTCTGCCCAGGATCACTTACATCAGGAGACAAAATTGATGCCAATACGTGATCACAATCTCCTACTCTCAAAACAGTATCTTGTTGGTTGCTATCGTGAGGATCATCCCAATAATCATCTCATGGACCGAATTCCTCCACCACGACATGTCAGGCGTGGTTTACGAGACCTTGAGAGAGAGGTTCAGGGATACAAACGGGACCCTTACGATGAAGTTACATACCGAGCCGCCATTGCAGCGATCCACACTGAAGAAGTGAATCGGTCTATCGCGAGTTTAGGTGCGAATAGAGCGCCTCAGAGCGCCCACCACCAATTTCGCCTGAGGAGATTAGGCTCCCGAGAGCCACTAGAGTAACACTAGCTTAACTTCGGTCGGGCTTTTGTTCACGCCTTAATTCGTACCTTTCTCGCATAAACCCGGACATCCAGAACATCTGTCCAAACTGCAATGGTACTCCTCATGATGTGGGCCATTTGTTTCAATGCCCCGCTGCGCCCACTGATCTTACCCCTATATCGCTGTGGGAAAATCCTATCGCAGCAGCTATGTTTTTGTCCTTAGACCTCACGGACACAAACATTGACGAACCATAAATCGTACCCACATAGATGCACAGAGGTTTCACATGTAGGTTGGACCTCGTTGATTATAGTGGGTAAGTCCCGAGCAGTTCTTTAGATGAACCCATCTCCGCAGCCTGTACATTCGACCGACGTTTGAACATTGGTCCAAATTCTATTACCGCAGACTGAGCAAATCCGTGGACCTGGTGTCGTTTCGGTTCGTAGACCCGGTCGCAGTGAGAACGACCATGCCTGGATCCTCATACTAATCAATATTTGTGCAAAATTTCATATCCGTACCTATAGCGGTTTAGAAAAACATAGAGGGTACCGTAAACTCAACTTTAACGACCAATAATTATATTACCGTTACTCGGGCACGATTTCAGTATCTGTGGCGCCAAATTTTGATGATGGCTTTTCATTAATATTGACCTGAAACAAACGAATGTGCAATCGGTTTTCGTGAAATCGTGACGGTTCTCACGCTCTGTGGCTCACTTAGTTGAGTCGCACTCTACAATGATAGTAATCTACTAGATCAAATCTCGGCGTGGTTCAAAATTTTCGTACATGTGCGGATAGGAAATATATAGTGCTTGCAACATTATTATACACTCCGAAATGATATGCAATTGACTCGAAATTGCCTATAAACGGCTGAGTTAACGCACCATGGCCCCACATGGGGCTATACGGTACTGAGAAGAAGTAACGGTTCTCCAGATATTGTCTTGCACTGCTTCTTTAGTTTCGGCATTCCACCACCATCCGTCTTTGTGTGGAGTGAACCTTTCGAAACTCCAACTGCCTATGACCCACAATGACAGCAGCGGCAGAAGCAGAAAAATGCTTCTGCCGCTGCTGTCAATGTGGGTCATCAAAGGCAAATGCGTGTGTTCTAAATTGAAATTTTTCTGCTGATGCCTCTGCCGATGCTGATGCTGACGCGGGATATGTAATTCAACCATCAAGCTTGCAACCCTCAGCTTCTCAACAATGCAGTTGGACTGCCTTATATTGCTTGGCCCGGAAACACTGGCGTCAAATAGGTTCGCACCGGGATCACTCAACCGCATAGGAAAAGTAATGTCCAGCGAGGTAGTGCTTATATCGGCGTGAATTTCTATAAGGCCTTCCATTCTTTTACACCTTTTGGAGAAATGTTGCGTGGTAAGAAGTAACTTTGTGGACTTTACGTTTACATCCGTCGGCAGTCTCCAAACCCGGCAACCCATACTCACACACAAAAACTCATCATTGTTGATGTTAAAATGTGCCTGAGCTTCAGATGTTATGGTTGTCTGCTACCTTCGCATGTTAGCGGCCAAGCACTATGCATCCCTCGAAGCTTGCTAATCAATTTTGAATTTTTTTTTTTTCAGAATTTTCATCTCTCTCGTCTCTTGACCTATAACGTACTGAATAAATTACCTTTGGAAGTGTAATCTTCAACCATAATCCAAACGGCGGCAAAGATCGATGCAAAGCCCAACATGAAACCGATAAGCATCCAAATTTTAGCAACACGCGATCTGGAGCCATAATCGTCTGACAGCTGCAAAGTCAAATTAACAAAATTTCTTATGATCACTCCTACCATTGTCTTGTAACTACTCTTAACTCACATGACTATTCTTTACTGTATTGACCATGAAAAAGCTAACGGTGCCAACAATGCCGATGATGATCTGTCCGGCACCCAATGCACCCGGATAGCAGGCTAGCGTGTCGATCAGAAACCACCATCCTGCGAAAAACTGAAAAGAAAATTCAAAGCCAATTAGACAATTGTCTTAATCAAACGAGACGAGTTTAAAATGATCTCATTATCGCTTGCATCCACTATCGCGATAACACGATCTCAGATGTAAACAAGGAGCCGACCACCGCAGTATCTGCAATTTGGTGGCTCCCGAAAAAATGACTCATGGAAATTGACTAATTCAAAAAGACAACTGCAGTTACCAGCAATCCTGCAACCACGGCTGAAGACTTATTTCGCGAGGCTTCCTGTGAAAACCATTCGCGAACGTTTTCCACTATCGACATTGTAGGATGCACTCAATTTACGAGAGATAGACAAAAGATTAGCGGACAGGTCAGTGCAAAACAAAAAATGTACAGAGCGCTTTCCACGGAATCAGCAAATATTCAGCAACTGTCAGAATCACGTCGTTATTCTGATAGATGTCATGTCTGTTAGTACGTTCAATGGCAAATGTGCTGAATACGAAGAAAATCGTTGAATGATGTTTTAAAATATGAAAATGGTAACATCTTGATATTTTCTTGCATGTAAAAAATAAGCGTTATTTATGCAAGATCGTAAGAGAACGATGCAACTTTTCATAAGTTTAAAGTGGTTATAGATAATTTTATCCGCGAATATGGTTTTGAATCGAGTACATTACGATTCTTTTGTTCCAGAATGAGGAAGAACACCCCTCAAGTTGGACATCCTATCCTGTTCTGACTTCAAAGAAACGCAACTAAATGTCTTGATTTCATTAAACGCACTTCAGCCGGCGAGGCTGTAGCAGATTGTAGTACCAGAGTCAATGGGTGAGGTTATAAAACACAACGTTCGCGTAACGTGTCGCGTTTTCCGAAACGTTTCCTATTGTGCTCTGTAAACGCATAGATCCGGATCAGACTTGGTGTTACCATCGCCATCTCTCGGAAAGTGACAAATGTGACAATTGACACATCACAGCTGATACGTTTTGCTCGAAAATTAAAATTTCCAGTTTTAAACGAGATGCAGATACATTTTATTTTGATTATAAATAATTTAATAAATAAATGAGGGCGGAAATGCACGGTTCGACGGCAGATTGTAAATTTCTGTCAATCAATCAAGCTATGCATCGCAAGGGGGCGCTTAGGGGATCTGTTTGTAGGGAGAAGTTTCTGGTCCGTAACGGCCGGTTGATTTGAAACGTTGCGCGAAACGTTGCGCGAACGTTGTGTTTTATAACCTCACCCAATAGGTGAGGTTATAAAACACAACGTTCGCGTAACGTTTCACGTTTTCCGAAACGTTTCCTATTGTGTTCTGTAAACGCATAGATCCGGATCAGACTTGGTGTTCCCATCGCCATCTCTCGGAAAGTGACAAATGTGACAATTGACACATCACAGCTGATACGTTTTGCTCGAAAATTAAAATTTCCACTTTTAAACGAGATGCAGATACATTTTATTTTGATTATAAATAGTTTAATAAATACATGAGGGCGGAAATGCACGGTTCGACGGCAGATTGTAAATTTCTGCCAATCAATCAAGCTATGCCTCGCAAGGGGGCGCTTAGAGGATCTGTTTGTAGGGAGAAGTTTCTGATCCGTAACGGCCGGTTGATTTGAAACGTTGCGCGAAACGTTGCGCAACGTTGTATTTTATAACCTCACCCAATGTTTACAAACAGCAACCGGAAGCTGTCTAATATGTTTCTGACAGCCACAATTGTACTGCGGAGATTTATCGCAAATCGCTAGCATTTGCAGAAGTTGTTGACAATAATTTTCTGATGCAACAAGTAGTTTTTGCCATTACGGCACACGAAATCGATATCCCAAAATCTTCTACTACAGAAATAATGCCGTCATAAACCGTGTCAAGAGTGGGTGGTGTGTTTATAGCCGGTCGTCATGAAAAGATAAAAACCGTCTCCAGTCGCAGGGAAAGTTTTCTTCAGGCTCTGTACAACGCTTAGGGACCATTTCAATGCATTTCCAACTAATGGTTTACGTTCGGCTAGTTCTTGCCACACTGGTCTCACTGACCTGTATCGTTGGCGATAATTTGCTCGAAACAACACGTCATCCATTGCTAAAAGCACTCTGCGATAATGCCACCCATGCAGTGATCGGCGCTCTTACGGGCGTCGGCTTTGTTGTTCATTTCTACGATAAATTGTCCAATACAGCCGGATGGCTGCTGATTTTCTTGTGCTTTGTAACGTCGTCCTTCATCGACTTGGACCATTTCGCCGAAGCCAAGTCTTGGAGCCTTTACGTAAGTACATACTTGACATTTTGGTTATCTAATTTGCCTCCACATAGTTCTATCCTAGGCTGCGACTAGTTTGGAGTACCGTCCCTTCCTGCATTGTACAACGATCCCCCTCGTTCTGCTGGTGTTATACGCTCTGGCGTCGATGCTGCATTATTTTCGACTCAGCCTTTTCCTTGGCGTGATTTGCTGTGCCTTCTTCACACACCACACTCGTGATGCCATTCGTCATGGATACTGGGTCTGTCCACTGGGCCACAGCGAGAAGGTTCCCTACTTCCTGTATGTAGTCATCACAGTTACAACCCCGTATCTGCTCTTCTTTTTGTACACAATTTGCCGCGGAAATTTCGCTCAGTACTACTTTGCAAGTGGCGGGAAGTATCACGACCGGATGACGCACAATGGTGCTAAAATTTCCATTGTTTAGATTTAAGAGAATTTAATTGACCAATGTTAAAACGTTCTTAGAAATTTGATCAGATTCTTCCAATTGAACATATCTAGATTTTACTATTAGGGGACACACTTTGTGATAGTAGGTGTTAAGCACAAGTTTTTTGGACGCTCTCTTGGTATGTTGGACATTACCTCCGAGACTGACCAGTTAATAAATATTAAAGATCAAATCTATCTTCATGGTTTTATTTCATCATCATCAATGTGGCATCATCGTCAATGTGGCACGCTATCCCGATACGTTGCATCGGGCGGGAACATTTCAATATCTGTGGCGCCAAATTTTGATGATGTCATTTCATTAATATTGGTCGAGTAACGGTAATATAATAATCGGCCGTTAAAGTTGAGTTTACGGTACCCTCTATGTTTTTCTAAACCGCTATAGGTACGGATATGAAATTTTGCACAAATATTGATTAGTACGAGGATCCAGGCATGGTCGTTCCTACTGCGACCTGGTCTACAAACCGAAACGACACATGCCTCGACATGGCCAAGAGTCGCAACGACACCCCTCGACGCATGAAGGAGAAGGAAACTGTGTGTCATTCTTTCTTCACCGTTTTTTCCCTTGGGGAGCAGTCTTGGCCGGCCCAGCTGCTCCTCACACTACTACTACGTGCCGGCATTGAATAGAAACCAGGTCCACGGATTTGCTCAGTCTGCGGTAATAGGATTTGGACCAATGTTCAAACGTCGGTCGAATGTACATGCTGCGGAGAATGGGTTCATCTAAAGAACTGCTCGGGACTTACCCACTATAATCAACGAGGTCCAACCTACAAAGCGAGTCGATGTAGAAATAGAGGGCAACGCTCTTCATCCAACCAACAATCAACACCTTCCACCCCGGCAAACATGGTACGCCCAGTTCAACCAACACCTAATTTGACCCCAGCTCCACGTACCATCGATGCTAACTACACCAACACTAAAATCGTCCAACTAAACTGCAACGGACTCCAACATAAAATCGTCGAACTTTCTGATTTCATGGACAGACACCATATCCAGATTGCAGCTGTTCAGGAGACCAAACTCAACTCCAACCATTCGCTCAGCTCACACGGGAACTGCAACGTCATCAGACGCGACCGAGAAAGCAATGCTGGAGGGGGTTTGGCTTTCCTCATTGGGTGAGGTTATAAAACACAACGTTGCGCAACGTTTCGCGCAACGTTTCAAATCAACCGGCCGTTACTGATCAGAAACTTCTCCCTACAAACAGATCCTCTAAGCGCCCCCTTGCGAGGCATAGCTTGATTGATTGGCAGAAATTTACAATCTGCCGTCGAACCGTGCATTTCCGCCCTCATTTATTTATTAAACTATTTATAATCAAAATAAAATGTATCTGCATCTCGTTTAAAACTGGAAATTTTAATTTTCGAGCAAAACGTATCAGCTGTGATGTGTCAATTGTCACATTTGTCACTCTCCGAGAGATGGCGATGGGAACACCAAGTCTGATCCGGATCTATGCGTTTACAGAACACAATAGGAAACGTTTCGGAAAACGCGAAACGTTACGCGAACGTTGTGTTTTATAACCTCACCCATTTATAACAATGTACCGTAGAGCATCGTTGACATCACTTCCGCCGATAATACCATGGAACTACAAGCGAAAACCGTCAAATCGGGCAATATTGACTTTGAAATCTACAACATTGGGTGAGGTTATAAAACACAACGTTCGCCTAACGTGTCGCGTTTTCCGAAACGTTTCCTATTGTGTTCTGTAAACGCATAGATCCGGATCAGACTTGGTGTTACCATCGCCATCTCTCGGAAAGTGACAAATGTGACAATTGACATATCACAGCTGATATGTTTTGCTCGAAAATTAAAATTTCCAGTTTTAAACGAGATGCAGATACATTTTATTTTGATTATAAATAGTTTAATAAATAAATGAGGGCGGAAATGCACGGTTCGACGGCAGATTGTAAATTTCTGTCAATCAATCAAGCTATGCCTCGCAAGGGGGCACTTAGGGGATCTGTTTGTAGGGAGAAGTTTCTTATCCGTAACGACCGGTTGATTTGAAACGTTGCGCGAAAGTTGTGTTTTATAACCTCACCCATTTAGATTCTACCCGTTTCCAGCTGTCCCGCCAGTTACAAAGTCAATATTAGCTCTCTACTAAACGGCGAATATCGACTTCTGCTTGGTGATTTCAACCCACATCACAATCTATGGCACTCCAACTCTCCAACCTCTACAACGCCACCAGAGGTAACATAATCGCCGATCAGCTGGACGCATCAGATTTCTGTCCAATAAACGACTATAAACCGACTCGCATCGCTGGATCTTGCACTAGCTCACCAGGTATTTCCATCGCTGGCCCTGGACTTATCAACGACATCACATGGGAGCGAATCCTCACGATGTACTCCGGTCACCTACCAATTATACAAGCGCTGGATATGCCGTCTAAATTCGTCCGCCCCAACAGGAAAACGTACACAAACTTTAAGAAAGCTGGGCCCTAAAAGTTACACTAACGAAGGCTTTTGCTAGTCTTACAATGTAGCCAATGTCATAAAAAACGCCAAAAATTCAAAAGCACTGGGTCCGGACGGTGTAGCAATGATAATGCTCGAACACCTCGACATACCGGCCTTAGAGTATATCACTGCTACGACGAACCTTTCACTCCGAACATTCATCATACCAGAGATTTGGAAGAGCGGCCGCATTATTCCTAAAGCCAAACCTGGCAAACAACACTTCTTATGAAAATCCTACCGCCCGATCACGATCTCCTGTGGCAAAGATACTAGAATCGCTGATACACAAAACTCTAGCGACGCACACACAACTCGCTAATCACCAACACGGCTCTAGCACCACCACCATTAGACCGAATCATGTCTAAGGTCTTGAATGGAATCAACCAGCCCCAGCCGTTTAAGCGTACCATTCTTGTGGCTTTAGATCTGTCGAAAGCGTTTGACACGGTGAATCACTCGCTCCTATTGACGGATCTCCGCAATTCATCCACACCGCCGCATATAGTCAAATGGATCGCAATCTACCTTGCCGGACGTCAATATAGCACAGAGTTTAGAAATGGGAAATCTAAACTAAGAAGGATCAAACAGGGAGTACCACAAGGTGGAGTTCTATCCCCCACCTTGTTCAACCTCTACATGTCAGGGCTTCCCACCCCACCCGAAGGAATCGACATAAAATCCTACGCTGACGACTGCACATGGTTGTTATCGTAGTCAACATCCGAATCTCGTTCTTATGGACACGCCTCCACGTCATGTTAGACGTACATTAAGTTACAAGGAAAGGGAAGTCCAAAGATAACACCAACAGCTTCAAGGCGGTTCTAAAGCAGTTGCATACCAGCGAGGTAACAAAAGCCACGAATTATCTATCTGTAAAGCGTGTCCTTCGAGCTCGACCACCGGATATCTCCAATGATGAACTACAGCTACCTTGAGCCACACGTACCACCTTGGCTCAGTTTCGCTCTGGATGGTGCTCCAGACTTAATTCATTTTGGTCCCCCATCGACAACACCATTGCAGAAAGAGGTGCGTGGAGCCAGCCCGCCCAACGTGGACCACCTTTTCAATTGTACTGCCGCACCAACGCATCTAACACCCATTGCGCTTTGGGAAAATCCCATTTCAAATTGTGGCGCCAAATTTTGATGATGTCATTTCAGTAATGTTGGTCGGAAACGATCGAATCTGCGCAACATTTTTATTTCGGCCGCTGTCCGTTCTTTCACGTAACCTTCAAACATAGTTAAGCCGGTTCAGCATTCAGATCCATACATGAGTGCCGGACGTGAACCGTTTTGTACAACATGCCCTCTAGTTTCAGTGTCACTTTCTTTTGCCTGAAAATTAAGCTGATGAAATCATTGACATTTTGCCGAAGTTCCACTTCATCGATCCAAGGTCAGAGGCAGACCGAAAAATACTGTCAAATGAAAAAGCAACAACAACGCATTGGTCTCGGCGATAACACGATCCAAGATACGGCTGCCTGTAGAAATAGGCTGAGCCATTACCACTAGAACGGGCAATGCAGTGGCGGCCCGTGCCTCCTTGCACAGGATGGGCACCTACACCGAATAAAAATCTTTTGGAAACACGGAAACACATAAAATTAACGACCTTCCACGTAAAGTTCGCATTGTATTAAATGAAACCATACATTTCCGCTGCAATTTCAAAGTTTTGCAACAATTTTTTAGATCAAGATATTTTTTAATTAAGGATCATTTTGTTTTTAAATGCTGTGTCCTAGTATATAATTATGTATTAGACTATCAAATAGATTTGCGGGAAAATGCGAATTAATGTTGAGCGCCTTTAGCATTTTCAATGTAAATGTACATAGTCTAAAACAAATCAAAAATGCTAAAAAGTGCACAACAATAATGTTTATGTTCCCGAAAGTTTATTTTACATTCTAACAGATATTACAATAATCACTTCAAATTCATTAATCTAATAATCATAATTACACAAGAAATTCCAAATCCTCCCGTGAAACATGTTTTCCTACATAGCATTGAGCCATTGTTGGTTTTTTATTCATTTTGACCAGCTCATGGTAACCCCAAAAATTGTACTTTTAAATTGTCTACGTCATCATCATTCTCATTCTTATTACACTGATTCCATTCGAGCTGCCTTGTCGGTATTGAATTCGATGCCACCGCTCCCAAAAGTTTCATAAATTTCGAATGATTTGTTGTTGTAATTTGGTCACCGGAACAAGTGGCCTACCCTTGGACCATTTGTTTTGTCTTTATGTCGATGGTAAGCAGATTTTCAACAATACCTGAAGGTTTGAATATGCGAGTTGAATATTGCATACACATAGGCAGTTTCGATTTTGATCGAACAAAAATAGCCTAAAAGCAGCCTAATTTGTTGATTAATACAAACACCGGAAATGTTTTTGTGCAGTGGCTCCCAAACAGTAATTGATAGATTTGATAGATTCGCGAGAGACTTGGTAGTACTGGGAAAAAAGCTATTAATATTAATGATGTTCACCTAATAGTCAAAGGTAAAATTTTGTTGTACATTTCTACTGATGTTAAAAGATGGTAATATACAATAAGTGTATTTATTTATAGGGTGGGCCGTGCCCACCATGCCCACTATGACGAGCCGCCACTGGGGCAATGTGCCTGCCCCGCAGTTGGAGAAAGAAAGCCCGATATGGTGGAGCAGCGAGCGATAGCGACCCAATGCACCGACGCAACGCCGCCAGTGCAATATCTGTGGAGGCCATTGCTAGGCGGATATACTATTAGCGCCGATTATCACTGAAGGGCTTAGTTTTACTTTGATACAGAAACCGTGGTAGCATGACAGAATCGTCAAAGGATTGAGCGTAAGTAATGCGAATATGACTCTACCTTGCCTAGAGCCTGTATTGTAGTTAACAAACGCATAAGTTGCCTATGTCTTTCAGAATTGAAAAACAGCTAAACTAACTAAAGCGATGGGAAAGGCTTACTGGGCTGCAATGCCAATGCCCATTATATACTATGGGGCAGCATAGATGTCAACAGAAGAGGTGAGTAATTTTGTGGCTTGACTTCGAAATACATGTGGGATGTCAACCTTGTTCAGTAACCAGGGCATGGCAAGACCTCAGTGATTTGACTCTGTGTAACAGCTAACACGTCTGACTGGGCAGCAGGATGACTAGGTAAGGTGGGCCTTTGGGACGATCCTTTCAAATTGCTGAGCATGGATGGAATCTTTCCGGCACTTCTGCAAAGAGGGTAAAAGGAGCAGATTCTGTTCGTAGTCAGCTTTGTGTAGAAGCATCTTTGCTTTGGGATATATCCCATCACATTTACAAAGGACTCAACCAACGAAAGCCCTGAGAGGTCGAGAGCCACTGGGCCGAAAGCTTCCATCATCATCAATGTGGCACGATAGCCCGACGTCGGGCCTTGACCTCCAATTGTCGCGGTTACGTGACCTTGTCCTGCAGTTTCGGAAGCCCAGCAGCTGGTGGGTGTCTTCACCTACGGAGTTCTCCCAGCGAGCTCTCGGTCGTCCACGCAACCTCGGTCCGTCAATTCGTTGTGCGTTCATCACTTTCTTTGGCATGCGATTATCGTCCATCCGTTGTACATGCCCCGCCCATTACAAACGTTGAAGCTTCACGATTTTCGTTACTTCCAGCTCATCGTACAATTGATACAACTCATGGTTGTATCAAAAACGCCATTGATTTCGCTCGCGAACGGCCCCGAAAATTCGCCGAAGGACCTTTCGTTCGAATCGGTTTAGCAAAAGGAGGCTTGGGTAAGGGTCCATGTTTCGCAGCCATAACATAGCACGGGTCGGATGATCGTTTTGTACACACGGAGCTTCGTGTTCCTGTGCGCAAGTTTCGAATTAATTATAGGGAGGACCGAGAAATATGTCTTATTGGCTAGTTGTATCCGTCGCTTAATTTCGTCGGTTTCGTTGGCGTCCTTTGATAAGTTACAACCCAGATAGTTGAAGTTGTCTACATACTCGATATTAAGGTCCCCCACTGTGATGCTTGAATTTGCTGGCGTCCTTGTTTTCGATTGCATCATGGCCTTTGTTTTGCTTTCGTTGATATGTAGTCCAACTTCCTTTGCGGCGTTATTGAGGTTATGCAGAAGGCTTTCTGCATCACCCAACCTTCGAGACATGATGTTGATATCGTCGGCGTAAGCTACTAATTGAGTCGACTTGATGAGTAGTGTTCCGCTGATGTCCATATTCATGGCTCGAATTACATACTCCAAAGCAAGGTTGAAGAGCGTCGGCGCCAGCCCGTCGCCCTGCTTGAGTCCAGTACGAGTTTCAAATAGGTCAGTGAGTCGATTCTGCACTCTGACCTGCGAGACGGTATTAGTCATCGTCATCCTTGTGAGTCGCACTAACTTTGCCGGTATACCAAAATTCAGCATAATGTTGTACAGTACACTTCGATCGATACTGTTGTATGATTGAAGTCGACAAAGAATTGGTATACGTCGATGTTATGTTCCCAGCACTTTTGGAGTAGTAGCTTCACTGTGAAAAGCTGATCGGTCGTTGAGCGACCAGGTCTGAAGCCGCCTTGATACTCGCCAATGATTCGTTCTGCGTACGGATTAATTCTCTTTTCAATAATTTTAGATAATATCTTATAGGCCGTACAAACTAATGATATGCCCCTGTAATTCTCACACTTCAGCTTGTCACCCTTTTTGTGGATTGGGCAGATTATGATTTTGCGCCAATCTTCGGGGATTACCTCGTCGTTCCATATTTTCAGCAGTAGCACATGTATAGCGTTGGTCAGGCACGTCCCACCATGCTTCAGTAGTTCTGCTGGGATCTCGTCAGCGCCGGGCGCTTTATTATTTTGGAGCGACTGTATGGCAAGACTCACCTCCTCTACTGTTGGGGGTAGAACGGGAGGGCCTGGTTCGGCTAACTGCTGAAGAGCTGGCTCCCCGGGGGATGTTGATGGTGCATTGAGGAGCTCTTCGAAATGCGAGGCCCATTGTTTGTTGACGCTTTTACATAGGCTTGTCCTGGGTTGATATCCGTTCTTGATATTATTTATAAGTTTGTACGCCTGTCTAATGTTCTTACTGGCTAATCTTTTGTTTATTGGCTGTAACTGCTCGTCAAAATGATTGCGTTTCTTACGTCTAATTAACCTATTAGATACTCGCCGAAGTTCGTTGTATCTTTCTTTCTTGGCTCGGGATGCGCGTTGTGTGTATTGGCGATAGGCTTCATTTTTCGCCTCAATCGAGGCCCTGCGTTCGTCGTCGAACCAGTCTGCTCGTCTGCGCCGGCCTTTATAGCCCACGACCTCTTCTGCGACCCCCTTGATGCTGTCTTTGAGCTCCTCCCAGAACTCATGGATGCCTAGATTATTGATGTTATCAAGCATGGGCGACAGTTTTTCCTCAAGTGCTGTAGTATACGCAGCCGCCGTGGCATCATCAATCAAATTGTCAACCTCGAAGATCTTGGCAGGGTTGATTCTCGTTAGGTGCACCGAAGAGATTCTGCACCTGTAGGTCGTCTTCACCAAATAGTGATCGGTGTCGCAGTTGGCTCCTCGATAGGATCGAACATCTAGGACATTAGAAGCCCATCTCTTGCTGATCAGTACGTGGTCGATCTGGTTCACGGTGTATTCATCTGGAGACTTCCAGGTATGCTTATGGATTCGTCGGTGAGGGAAGCATGTAGAGCTTATGACCAAGTTTCTGCCGCTCGCGAAATCGATAAGTCGCTGACCGTTGTTGTTGTTTTCGTCGTGGAGGCTATGACCTCCAGTAATTCCCCTTATGCCAGCTTTCGTTTCCGACTTTGGCGTTAAAGTCTCCTAGCAGCAGCTTGACGTCGTTTGATGGAAGTGAGTCGAAGAGTGTTTCTAGGTCGTTGTAGAACTCGTCCTTTATCGCGTCTTCTTTTACTTCTGTAGGGGCATGCGCATTAATGAGCCAGAGATTAGCGAAACGGGTCTTAATGCGGATCGCCGCTCATTGATGGGTTTGAAGCCGATAACGTGGTCCTTGAGCTGCTTATTCACGATGAAAGCTACTCCAAACTCCTTGTTGCCCTCCTCTTTACCACTCGTAAAAATAGTGTGCGAATTGAGGTCGTTAATCTCGCTTTTGAGCCATTTAGTTTCCTGGATTGCAACTATGCTCAGCTTGTATTTTTCTACCTGATCCAGGAGGGCCCTTAAGGCCCCCGGTCTATTCAGGGAGCGTACATTCCAGGATCCCAAAAGAGTAATCAGTTGTTCGTTTGCGGGGTCGTCGTTGTTTTGTATCCGTCCAATCCGAGGCTTTTGTTTCAGGTTTCTTGACTTGAAGTTTTTCTTAGGATGAGTTGTCGGCACATCGCTAAACCATAATAGGGTTTAATCGTTGAGTAAAGGCCATCATGGGCATGCCTCGAAGATGCTGCTTTAGTGGTTGAGTTAGACGTTTTCTGTCACCTATCACGTTAAGTAACCTGAGACGCTGCAGATGTAAATACAGCACTCAGGCGCAGCGGTGCTTCTTCCAAATGTCGCATCAGATGAGTTGACTTAGCCGTTAGAGGTTTTACCCACCACCGTTACCATGGGGCGCCCGCGCGGAGGACACATGGAGAAGTCTTTTGCCCCCAATATATAGTGCTTGCAATATTATATACATACCTATACATTATGCAATGTGACGTTGATTCCAAGTAACCTATAAACGGCTGAGTGAACGCACCATGCCCCACAAAGGGTTAAGGTAGGGCCATTCTGATGTCTTAACTGCCATTTTGCGGATCAATGTCCTATTTTTTCCTTTGTCTGCCTTTGTGGAATATGTTAACGAAAAGAACTGGAGATGATTTCTGATCTGCAAAATTGCAGTTAAGGGATCAGAATAGCTAACATGTTTGCGAAACATACCGCGTATGTTTCGCAAACATGTTAGCTATTCTGATCGGTTTGGGACCCCACTCATTGATGGTTTATTTTATAGATGCATGTATGAACTCATGATTTCCATGGCTCCCCGCAATTTGGTAGTCCGCGACAATTAACGGAATTCATCAAAGGGTGCCCCATGTACAAAAGGTTAAGTTTTAAAATTAAGCTACGTTTATGGCGAACAAATTTAGGGGTTCATTGGTATTCCCGTTAGTTTCGGATATAAAATTCAACCTCTAAGTGGAAATCCTCTTTAACTCAAAAAATATTTTATACTTCTTACATGCAATCAATATCTTATAAATTTTCCTTCTTCTAAGTCGGAACAAGTTCGATCACTGTAGTCATAAATGATGAACGGAAAGGATTGGTAGTAAAACAGTAAAAAAGGCTACGGCTTGAAGAAAGACTATGGGGTTCCTTGTAAGGATGATTTATTCGGAATGATTTCCAGCTATGTTTCTTTATTCTTTACATATTACACAACGTTTCGCCCTTTGCGGGCATCTTCAGGTGTCTAAAAATAAGATTATTTATATATTAAGTTGGATTATTATAAATAGTTAAATGATTTTATGCCTTCTTCAAATTATTATATGTTGTTAGGCGGGAAAGCGGCAATTGACTAGTTTATGACAATTGTTTTTATTTTTGTTATATTGGTGTTAATGGTTTTATTATGTTAGTTAATGTTGGTATGCATTTTTAAATTTCCTATGTTTTTTTTAAAGTTGGTATTAGTTTATTTTAAATAATTTATTATATAGGCTGATTGTGGTTGGGATTTCTAATTTAGTATTGAGGGATTTATTCATATTATCATTAATATATATAAGTTTTTTAGGGTTGTTATGTTTATCCATTATTATTGTGTTATTGAAATCCATTTTGTGGTTTTGTTCTCTCTGGTGTTTTATCAAGTGTATAGTGTATGGGTTATTGTTTTGTTTTTTTATATTTTGATGTTCTTTTCATCTAGTCTCTAAATGTCTGGTAGTAGAGCCATAATATTGGGGTTCCTTGCCTGGAGGTATAGTCAACAGAGGAGTTCGGTACTCATGAGGTCTTTTAAGACCCCACGTGCAGTTTCCTGTAATTTTTCACTTCAGGTGTGTGTATTCGAAAATCCTTCGGCGGAAGATTAAAAATTTGCTTTGATACGAAAATTCTGTCCCATTTGGAGAGTGTCGAAAATCTTTTAGATGAGTCCAAAATTATTATTTGCATTATATTTTACAAAATTAATAGATACGAAGTTCTTATTTGAAGGCTTCACAATTTAATTCCAATAGTCGATCTTTCTCTTACTCGAACATTTTGTCTTGGAAAGTCGTAATTTGAGTTGGAGAGGTTTGACTGTAATTATTTCCGAATTTCGCTCACTCGAAATCGTTCTAAAATATGAATAGCACACATTATTAAAAAGTCTATAATATTGTCAAAGAGTTTCGTACTGCTTCAAGTATTAAGCATTACTTTAACATAGAATTGTGCAGGTACATTCATAAATACATCTTTGAGCAATCAATCAATATTGTAAAACTGTTTCCAAACAGAAATAGTATAAACAAAATTCTCTCTTTCGCACTATACTTATGTACCTAGACAAAATCTGTTTTTATGTATACATATTACATAGTACATATATCCATATAGCTTATGGATATTTGCACATTTTCAATGAGTTTGAAAGAAAAACGAAGAATTAGCGATAATTAGATTTAGTTTTCACAACACAACTTTTTTTTTTGCACTTGCCGGGCCGTCGTCATGCTTGTCGCTCGGGCGGAGTCTTTCCAAAAATTGTGCTTTAAACAAACTCGGAACATTTATAAACAAACATGTGTATTCATTAAACTTAATTTTATTTTTACTTAAAACACAAAAATTTATCTCATATGGCTCAGTGAATGAATAATAAAAGAGCATATTAAAAAATGATGTACATTTTACTTGTCTTGAAAATATTCTCCGAATTTTGAGTTTCATCTTCAAGATTTAGCGAGCTGAAAGTGTTGAAGTATCTTTTGGCAGCGCATAGTGTGATACGGAGGCGAATATGAAAATACAAAAAATATTGTCAAAAATATTATTGTGTGTTTGTGAGGCGGTCGTGCGATGAAAATCAAAATAAAACATTTTGTATCGGGCCAAGTAAGAAAAGCCGTTTAGTATCGTTTGTGCGTTGATTTCGGGCTCATCGAGATCGTTGTATGAATCTTTTCTCGTGCGAATAATAAAGGTGCTTATCTTATGGTGATATGAAGTGATGACACCCAGTGTTTTAGTGATAATTTCTCCCATTTTGCCCTTTTCGATAAACCGAATTTAAAGATTGTGTAATATGAAAATTCATCTAATTTAATCATAATTTTGTATAAATAATAATTATAATAGTACACCATAAAGGAAAATTACATCCTATCCAAACGGTTGTAAAACGTTTTATTACAAACAGACTCCTTGTCTATTTTAGAAAGTCTAGTCCAAAATGCAGAAAGCTACACGCCAGTCTGTAAGTTGATATGAAGAATTTAAGGAAATGAATTCTTGGTTTTGGTTTGATTTTAAAATTTTGTTGATTTTGCGGTATATATTCTGTTCTGTACACGTGCGGTTACTTTTTATGAGTTTTTCGCTATTTTTGTGGTGTTTTGTCAGGACTCTTTATTTTCTCGTCGCGTCGCGTCTGTGATTAGTATCAGTATGTGTGATTTGTGTCGATGCCCCCTGCTGGTCCTTGAGTTTTCGATTTAACACTCTTAATTGTTTCTGCCTATCTATAAATAGATGCCCACGTATAATCAACAATGGACCGTGACGAATTTAATAGCGTAGGATGTATCATATCTTTTCTCATAATGATTGAATGATCTTAGAGACACAATGTCAAATTTTTATTTTTGGTGAAATATAAAAGTCAGAGATTTGCTATTCTCGTATTTTAAATTCATCGACTCGAAAATTGTTAGATTGAGAAAGTGGTGGCGTAGTATTCAATCAAATATAAGAAACATGATTTTGAGTTTTACGACGTATCCTTTTTGATATTGATTTAGACAAGTGTTATGTCCCGTTGTAAGTCCATTTAAATTACACAACCGTTGATCAAACCGTTATATGAGCTTTCAAGTTCAACCGTGTAAAAACAACAATTTACACGGGGGGTTTAAGGACAATTTTTTATACTAAATTTTGTTATTTAAAATCTTTTTACGCAACATTTTTTCAAAATACCTATATAAATTATCCCATAGGTGAAGTTCTTTTCCCAGAATTAACGGGCTGCCACTTCGACCAAACCAATAGGAAAAGAAAGGCTCTAGAAGGCTGTACGAATCGCTTCCATTTCCCATTCCGCTTCATTTCCATCATACCTCTGCGGACAGGTATGCGCTACTCAAGAAGCAGTATAAAAGCGATTTCTAAGACTTGGTTTGGAGGCGCTTCTAGAGTAGGAAAAATGGGGTTATAGGTTCGATGCTGGTTGGATGCAAGTTTTTTTTTAATTTTGTTCATATTCTCTCGTCTTTTCATAAGAAAAGTTTGCTTGATTCAATGTCACTTTTCCTTAAAGCGTTGTTATTGGCATTTTACTGGGATCAATGTGATTTCTCCTCAAATAAATCTCCTTAGCTGTTTTTTGTTGTCTTTTTTTCTTGATTTTAGTCATATTTTCTTTACTTGAACAGGGGATTTGGCTCAGTTCAAGGCATTTTCATCTAAGATTCTCTAGCTCATCTCTAAGATTAGGTTGTTACGCCATTGGAGCGCACCATTATCCTACCCACCAATCAGGTCAATCGGATTAAAAATACTGCCGTATTTTTCTTTTCATGTGGATACCGAAAGAAGGTCTTATATTTGTTTAAATTATGCAACAGGCCCTTGATTTAAGCGAATTTGCGCAGCATATCATACGGCTCAAATTTTGAAAGTTTTCCTGCAATAAATGCTATTGAATTAAGTAATGATTTTGATTGGCCGGCGCTATCATCGAATTAAAATTCTTCTGAGGTTTCTGGAAGCTAAGGTTATCGACGAACTTAAATCTCTGGAAAAACTTAAGGCCAACACACGCCATTAATGTTCCTGGTAGTTGAATTTGGGGCCGATTTCCGAACTTCTTGCCAACGGTTTCACGCCTGTAGTAGCCAAATATTGATTCTATCAACAGCCTTCCGAAGAAGGTGTTTTTAAATAAGGCTGACTGTTAAAGGCTTCTCTCTGGTTCCTGTTAACCCCTTGTGGGGCATAGGGCATCAACTACGCCTACTTTCCACCTCGTTCTGTTCTGTGCCATCGTCTTTAGGTCTGACCACTGTTTGTTTAATGAAGCAGCCTCGCAATTAACCGATCTTCCCCACGTGTTTCTTGGTCGTCCAACACGGCGTCTAGCATTGGCTCCCTGAGGGTTCTAATCTAGGGCCTGCTTTGCAATATTTGTTGGCCCTCTTCGGAGAGTATGACCTATCCATTGCCACTTTCGCCTTTTGACAGAAGTGCCTATCCAATCCAGACCTATGATACTCAGGAGATCATCATTGGAAATAATCTCCGGCCAGCGGATTTGTAGGATGCGCCGTAGGCACTGGTTTACGAAAGTTTGCAGCTTAGTTGTTATCTCGTTGGTCACCTTCCAAATTGAACAGCCATAAAGAAGCACAGATATTTCGATAGAATTGAAGATTCGGATTTTGGTGCGCCTGGAAATGTTGTTATTTTGCCAAAAAGGAGTCAAAGTGAAGAAGGCTGCCCTAGCCTTATTGATACGCGATTGTACATCAGCGTCCGCGCCGCCATCTGCTGTGATTATGCTTCCGAGGTAGCAGAATTCGTCAACTTTTTCGACTGCCTGGCCCGAAACACAAATTCCGCTTTGTCCCCCAGGATGGGAGCTCAAGTACTTGGTCTTGGCAGCGTTTATCTTGAGCCCAGCATTACGACTTTCGCAGTGCATAGCTTCGGCCATTTGAGCTACATCCTCCTTTTTATTTGAAAGCAGACAAATATCGTCAGCATAGTCCAGGTGTTGCAGGTAATCAAACGTTTTCCATCTGATACCTTTCCTCTGGTTTTGAAGCGCGCTCACTAGTACATCGTTAATGGCTATGAGGAAAATAATAGGTGAAAAATGCAACCTTGTCTCACTCCACTGTGCACCTCAAAAGGATCTGAAAGCTTACCCTTGTGCAAAACGTGACATTGGGCTCCCTGATAAGATTCCTTGATGATGGAAATTATTTTATCTGGTATGCCCCTCCTACGAAGAACTCTCCAAATATACTCCCGGTCAACACTATCGAACGCCTTCTCGAAATCAATGAACATGAGGTGTAATGGGGATCTCCATTCGGCGGATTGCTGAATAATAATTCGGAGGGTGTTTTTATGGTCGCTACATGAAAAACCCTCACGAAAGCCAGCCTGTTCATTGCTTAAAGTGCGATCAACTTCATCCTTGATCCGGTTCAAAATAATTTTAGCCATCAGCTTGGATACAGCTGGAAGTAGGCAAATACCGCGCCAATTATTACAATCCTTAAGGTTACCCTTCTTGGGAATTTAAAGGCTTAAAGGGCGTAAATATTCGACGGGTTTTGTCTGGGGCTCGTGTACCTATACCATTCTTGATGACGGGCGATATGGTTTTATTGTAAAAAAAATATATGGAGAGCACTTCAGTCCAGAATTATTGAATCTACGGGGCCCCCACTAAAATATTAGCTCCGCGCCTTAATAAGGGCCGATTTTAAGCCCTGCCTGTGAGCCAATACCGACATGTTGTCACGCTAGGGTACGGTGTAGGGAATTATCCATTTCAAACTCCGGCATCTAGCGCTCGTAAATTTTTTGCGGAAAAAGTTGAACAAATGCACCAAATATCATCGTCTGGCAGAACAACGCAACTGAAAAATCAGGACTTAAATTAGGACAATCAGAAATACAAATGGAGCACTTGACTGTATAATTTTTGCGTACCTTTCAAATTTGTCAAGAATATCAATATTCGTCGGACTTTTTTGCAAACTCAATAGCGTTTTTCATTGTGGTGTGATCAGAGAACAATTTTATTTTATTTTATCGCTCTTTGACATGCTTTTTGTAATCCGTATTATGCATTAGGAGCTGCATTCCTATTTTCCATACAATCTGTAACAATGAATAAAAGCATCCTAATATGTATTTTGTAATCGTTATCCAAATCTTCAGCATCCATATGTCCTAAATGGGGTCCCCGCACCCAGAGGCAAAGGGATAAAACACCCCCCCCCCCCAAATTATGAAACCAATTTTTCAAAAGTATTATTTTAAACAAATATTACACAACATATCTATTTTGACAAACAAATAAGTGATGATTTTCAGACTCAAGATCTAATAAGAAATATAAATATAACATTGAAAATTAAGTTTAAGTGCAATAAAAAAATTATTAATTAATTTATTAGTTTTGATAGACAAGATATAGTTGCGAATTATTTTTTAAAGTTTTAATTAATGCGAAATAAAGTAAAATAAAAAAGAAGATACACATTCAGTGAGTAGTTTTTGTTTAGGGTCATTTTACATATTAGAGAGTTTTAGCTTATCGTTTGAAATAAAACGACATAATTTGACATTCCATATAAAAATTGGCTTGCTTACCGTATACGAAACAATATATTTTAATTTTGCATGTCCCAAGTAGGCATGGGTGTATTTCCGTACATTTGATGCTCTGGAAACAGTCGAAATCGGCGAAATAATTTGTCGTGATTTTAGACCTATGCCTACTTAGGACATGCAAAATTAAAATATATTGTTTCGTATACGGTAAGCAAGCCAATTTTTATATGGAATGTCAAATTATGTCGTTTTATCTCAAACGATAAGCTAAAACTCTCTATTATAATTCGCGAGTTTTAAAAACCACAAAATCGAAATATATTTCATAGTGACCTTTGAAAAATGGATAAAATATATCTTCATTTTGTAGGACCTAAATGGATGTAAAAAAAAAACTAAATTAATGTGCAAGAAATGCAACAAGGTAATTCAAGACGTCCGTCAAAAATTTTTCGTAAAAATCGGTTAACAAAACCAGTTATTTCATAAAGGGAGTATTTAAAAAAACTCAAATTTATTATTTTGATGAAAATCAATTTTAAATATTTTTAATTATTAATATTTTTGGAAAATTTAGAATTTATAATAACGATTATCTTAAGTTTAAGGCCTGAAAATATTTAAAACGTATGATTTCATGAGTCACTTGTATACACAAAACTCCTCCCGAAGTAAATTCCTGGGTTCGCACCTGCCTGCACCAGGCTGATGAACGACACATGCCTTCAAGATGTCCTGTATACAACCTTAATCGATTATAGACGCCTAATATCAGCCATATTCAACAGTATTCAGCAAATTCAAATACAATTCTCTTATAAAAAGTATAAAAAACAATTACTATGTAGTTGCCAATGGCCTTACAGAATGTCCAAAACAGTACAAATTAGGACAAAAGTAGGACATTCGGCGTAATAGCAGGATGGCAGGTTAAGGTCGATCCATAGCGTGGGTATTACCTGCCACATACCAAGTATGAATCCTCCTCGCCCAAAGCTAGATGTCGTGAATATCGGTTTGAAAAACCCTGAATCAAGTACCCGTTGCAGTAGAGAACCGATGGCACTGGATCCATTTACCCCAGCTGCAACAACCTTAAATCTCGATTTCATTTAGCCTCCATTTAAACTTGAATATTGTATTGTAAAGACAAATGTCGTTTAGCGTCTAAAATTTTATGTCTACCGCACATCGATGGACTAATAAACCTTGTTCACCGGGGTCGCCTCGTTCTTCCGCTACAGCCTTAAAAATTTACCGTTTCAGAATAGCCGGTAAGATATTGATATTTGCGATTCGCCTGGTTTTTATCTCCCAACATTAATTACTGTGCGTTGAGTTCATTGATTCAATGTAAACGGGAAGAAATAAGTAGGAAATTAACAAAAGTTTTACTGGGAAATTTCCAACATTATCATTGCGGCCTTAATGCTTAATTATAAATAGGTAGTCACATTGTACAGATACACCATCTCGCAAACATATCTAATACGAGTAGTATGTAGTGGGCTTTATATGCTACTATAGGCAAAACTCGTTCATCAAATCAGAAATAAACAAAGCTGGATGAAAATAGGCGAACTTTTAAATCATCTATAAATAGTGGCGATTCGCCAACAACAAAAGCGCACAGAATACAATGAATTATTCCAATCGAATAAACAGAATACACGATACTCGCCGTGTATGTTAACGCGCGCTATGATTTTCATCGTATGGCTAGAATGCAATTTTTCTAATAGACCACTTGAATTAATCGGTGCCGCCAGATGTGTTAATTATAATTAGCAACTAAAGGGCGCCACAAACCTGACGATTTCTCAGCCGATCGATTGGGCAATCTATTGCCCACAATCGATCTGCGCGCCCGTACAGAACATACATTGGGCAATTTATTAGGCAATCTCAAATAGACAGTCTCACGGTCCAAAAGACACAACACAAAATAGCGAAAATTATACCATTTTTGGCGATGGAAGATGGACTACCATTGCTACTTTGATGGAGAATGACCGCCACAACCACAGCATGAAGAACGACCACAGGTTTATGTCAAAAAATCAGCAACTGAGAACACATGATTGTCATGACAGCTTGTACGGAAAATTGCATTGGCAATACGTTCCACATGTCAAATCAAAGAATTGAATCCGATGGTCCCATACACCTTCCGATTTACCTCGCAATCAAAAGATCTGGCCGATCGATCGGAGGGTCTGTGGCTCCTCTTAGAGCTATCCACCTATAAAGATGCAGGTGGCTGAACTGTATATGTAGTTCGATTGTACATTATGTACATATGTAATTAACACAATTAAATGTTAATGGTCAGATCTAGACTTTTCGGATGCCTTTCTATACATAATGTATATGTATTTGCTTTTGGCTTGAAAACATATGAATTCATCCACTTCTATAGTCTACGATTGGTTGTCAAAGTGGTAATTAAAATGTCAGTAGTCTTAATATAAAAGATTATTGAAAATATGCATTTGCCAATTACAGCTTTTTCATCTCTCTTTCTCTCTTAATTGCCATAGGACCTTATGAGGCATGATTTGATCCATTCTTACATGTGTTTTGTGTCATCAATAGAAACACATTTGTGTGTAATTTGGTTGAAATTGGTGCACAAATAAAAAAGTTTTTCTTAGAAGAACCTAATTTGGGGGGTTAGGTTTGTATGGCAGCGCCATGACCCCATGGTCCGATTTTACCGATTCAAACATACAAACTGCCTGCAGCAAAAAGAAGCATTTGTGCAAAATTTCAGCTTCATAGCTTTTAAATTGGCCGAGTAAAACGCGTAACAACAGACGGACAGACAGACAGACGGACATCGCCCAATCGACTCCCCATGTTATGCTGATCATATATGTATACTTATTATATGGTCGGAGATGCTTCCTTCAATGCGTTACAAACTTCATGACAAAGTTAATATACCCTTTACTCTACGAGTGAAGGGTATAAACATCAGGCAAACGTAAGGGTGGCTATAATATATATAAGCTGAATTTATTAGCTGTAAATTCGTTACAGTTTCTCCGAATAAAGAAAAAGGAACCGAGGTGAAAACGTAAGCTTAACTTCAAACGCCCATAACTCCGTTACCGTTACTCGAAACTAGAAAAAAGTAACTGATATAAAATGTGCTCGTCAAATTCTTTGATTTGAGTCCATACGTCCATCTCCGATCAAAACAAAAAAAAACGACGCAACTCTTCGGGACACCCTGTTATCTTTTCCCTATTAACTTCTAAAGTATTTGTGCCAAAGACTGTTCACATTCTACACATTCCTACCAAATTTCATGACGACCGGTTGAGCCGTTCGCGAGTTATTTAGTGAACAGACGGACAGGCGGACGGACAAAATCGATTTCAAAAAAGTTTTTTTTTAATTCTAAAAAACCCTAAAAATACGTTGAGTAAATTATGTTCCTGGTATTTTTTCTTTGAATCACGTAACCAGAACGGACTGAATAGTAAATTGAATTTATGTCCATTTTGGAACCTTTTCGATCAATGTTTTCTTAGCAAAATTAGTTAAACCCATTTTCAAAAATAACAAATATTAACTTTACCTACTCTATGTTGTTCTATTTGAAGCGCTGATTTGGAATATTTGGTTTGTACATACTATGTAATTATTTAATAGCTCTTCTATTCAAATAAATAAAACTATTCTTCTGCAGTATACACCACAAAATGTCACAACAATGGCTACAATAGCTAGAAAAAACAAAATTTACTGCCAGGTTTTGGTTTATGCTTACAAAAACGCTCAGCGACTCCACGTTGCATAAGTTCGTGTGGATCCTTCAACTGGCAGGCGTAGATCCATAACAGCTACACTCTATATGCGTTAAACCAGGACCGTTATCTATTACACTGGCTCACAATCTTTTTGAAATCGCGGAACACATAGCACTGCCACTTTTTTCGCGGATCACCTTTAAACGGGGATTTGTGTCAATTACCGTTATGCAGTGGCACAACCACGATAAGGTTGATAAAGCCCATCCCAGACCCAAAAACTGTGAAAGGTTTTCCTTTGAAGATAAAAAAATGGTAGGCTTTTTGATTGTCCTAATTAATTTTACTTTTAGGTGGGAGGCCTGGCGTACGCGAAAAAAATGCATATTTTTTTAAGCCCAAATTGTTGTACAAATCTTTTAAAGTGAAAACATCCTTAGATGGTATACTATACTATCCTTAGATGTTATACTATAACGAGCCTTACTCGTAGAACAGATATAACACTCCCTAAATTTTGTCTCCTGAACCCCACGGATGAGAGAGACAAGTTTACCATCTACGGGTTTACCGTCAGTGGAGCACCTAGGCTTTACGCCCTCATCTTCCAGTCCTTCGAGAGTTTTGGACCTTCGGCGTTTTATTGACAAGGTCTTATTGTCAAATCGGGATTTCTTCATCCAGTCAATTCACTCACCTTTAGCAATCCAATCCCGGGGCCGGAACACCAGCTGTTGACTTGCTTAACAACCTCCAACTACCTCGAGTCCATCACCTTGATGGGCAGGTACCATGGTCCCCTGGGGCATACCCATCCCGGAGGTATACTATTCGCTAAAGACTCAATAGGAGGAGGAGAAAGGTGTGATTTTCCTTCGGCCCCCTATTGGTTAGGCCTCACGTAGAACATTCAGACGTGCGTATCCCAGGTTCGTTGGACCAGTTACTGCTCGTATGCTTAAAGCTGACTCGTACTGGCCCTTTGAGTTTACTAACCAGTAATGCAATTCGGGTCGTGTATGGTGATCAATCGACAAACTAGTTAGATATAGGCGCGTAGGCATTCTGCCTAACTATAGCCCCTTCGTGGCTCGGGTTATGCGAAGCCGCCAGCAGCTCACACGATTTACTTATGGTGACCCTCCCCCACCAAGGAACCACCGTAAACGTGCTCGGATTGTAGTATATGGCTGACCTTCCGTAAGCTATGTAAGAAGGTCAGTCATGCCAAAAGCTACCCGTACATGACTTGGGAGTTCGGGAGCACAGAAGCGTCATCGCCCGAATGGTCTTTGTACTATTGTACATATCCACGCCATGGCGTATCAACCATACAAGGGGCCTCACTGCGCTGCTCGGGTACGTGGTGTCGCAACTCACCAAAAATCTGTGTCCCACTACACAGCCGTCGCTGTGTCACAAGAAGAGAGAGACAACAGTCCTTTGAAAAATCCTAGCGGAGTCACGCTTACTGCACCGGCAAGACGGAAAGAAGATGGAAATGTCCAACCAAAATCTAAGTTGAAATTAAACCAATCCGCCCCAACGTTATTCTATGGGGCGATAATTATGGAATGGAGTGTTGCAATAATAAGTGACATACTACCTATCCTCAACCGAACTCTTCTGTTTTAACATTTACCAGGACCTAATGTCCCGATTACATACAATGTTCATAATATATAACGGGTGGTTCAACTAGAATGTACGATGTTGATTGAGTGTCATACCTTAACGGTACGTTTCTCGCCCAACTTTATTAGACATTTCTTTGCTTCAGTTTTTGGAAAATTCAACCATGGAGAAGTACACATTTGAGCATCGCGTTAAGGTCGTTGAAACCTTTTACGAAAATGGACGTTCAAATCAAAATGCTTTTCGTGCACTTTGTGATTTTTTTGGTCAACATAATCGACCAAATGCGACCCTAATCGGGAGGATTGTGCGCAAATTTCAGTAAACTGGGTCTGTATGAAATGTTAAATCAACTGTGCGTGCTCGCCCAGGTCGTTCTGCGGAAAACATTGATGTTGCTCGTGATAGTGTGGCAGAGATCCGTCCACCCCGACTCGTCGTCGTTCCCAACAATTGAACATCTCGCGAATATCACTGATGCGAATTTTGCATAAAGATTTAAATTTGCACGCTTACAAGGTTCAATTAACTCTGGAGCTGAAGCGTACTAACCATTTCAAACGTCGGCAATACGCTGAATGGTTCGTTGAACAGACGGAAGTGAATGATAACTTTTCAAAGAAAATCATCTTCAGCGACGAGGCACACTTTCACCTCAGTGGATTCGTTAACAAGCAGAACTGCCGTATTTGGGCAAATGAGAATTCACATGCGATTACTGAAAAGCCGATGCATCCACAAAGGGTGACTGTGACTGTTTAGTGTGGTTTATGGGCTGGCGGCGTCATCGAGCCGTACATCATCGAAAATGAGGACGGCCAATCATTTAAATGATAACGGACTTCTTGTAGCCAGAATATGTGGCCGAGGATATGGACCTGGACGATATGTGGTTCCAACAGGATGGAACCACTTGCCACACAGCCAACGAAACAATGGCTCTTTTGCAGGAGAAATTCAATGGCCGTGTTAACTCTCGTCTTGGCGATCATGTGATTTGACACCTATGGATTCCTTGGGATATTTAAAAGAAAAAGTGCACGTCAATAAGCCAAAAACAATTCAAGAGGTAAAGGATATGAGATAATTCAGCACATTAACGATATTCAACCTCTATTATGTCTCAGATTCTCAGAGTTGAAAATATGGACCATCGGATAGAAGTATGCTACCGTAGCCATGGCGAGCATTTGGCCGATATTTTGTTTCTCACATAATTGCAATAGATCCTTCTATCATAATAAAACAAAATTTAGATAATTCTCTAAAAACTTTTTGTTTTATTAACAATTAACTTCGTGCATTCACGTTGGACCACCCTTTACCGTTTATTTTTCAGTTCACGATCAGTTTATATTTTATAAACTCACCAATTTAGTATAGTACAATTGGTTCAAAATAGTCCCAAACCCAAACATAAAAAAAAGAAATTTTTGATGCCAAATTGTTGAATACACTGCCCAATATACGCAGTAAAAAGTTACACCAATTTGTGCCATGGGCTAAGGGGGGTAGGGGTAAAAATTCAGTTTTTTGCAAATATCTGTGAAACTATAAGTCTGACCTTAAAATGTTCTGAGGACGAAACAAACTACATAAAATTACCTGTGATATACAGGGTGAAACTGCCGCATAAACGAGCCGGATTATGATTCCTCAGTTGATTTCCAGCACAAAAGATGTACGGAACATACCCCCTCAGCTTAACCCTTTAGCTGCCACAGGCATTTAAGGATTTTTGAAAAAATCATTTTCTTGCACGACTTGAAGCCTAATATCTCCACAGCTAGACCAGGTAGAATAGTGAAATAAAGTGATTATTACAACCAACAAATTTACCTGTAAAATGAAACTAACCACACTAAAATCGGATAAGAGGTTTGGTTTTTACAGAGCTTCAAAGTCAAATTTGCGTGATTTTACCCAAAAACAATCTTTTTTTCCATCTCAATTTTCTCCAACTTCTGCAAAGGTGAGGTGCTTGTACGATTCTTTTAAAAATTGGCGCATAGTCTTACGATCATATCTATCTTACATCATTTTATTCTAGCTCCATTATTTCTAACAGTTTTAGTACCTAAGTGCAGAAAACTAGGTTTAATTTTGGCTCGATTTCGACATACTTTGAATGGATTTTACCAATTGCAGATCTTTAGGGGCAGTGTGAATTGAATTGTATTGAATTCGAGCTAAAATTAACCCTAGTTTTCTTCACTTAAGGTATAAAAACTGTTAGAAGTAATGGATCTAGATCAAAATGATGTAAGAAAGATATGATCGTAAGACTATGCGCCATTTTTTAAAAGAATCGTACAAGCACCTCACCTTGGCAGAAGTTGGAGAAAATTGAGATGGAAAAAAAGATTGTTTTTGGGCAAAATCACGCAAATTTGACTTTGAAGCTCTGTAAAAACCAAACCTCTTATCCGATTTTAGTGCGGTTAGTTTTATTTTATAGGTAAATTTCTTGGCTGTAATAATCATTTATTTCACTATTCTAGCTGGTCTAGCTTTGGAGATATTAGGCTTTAAGTCGTGCAAGAAAATGATTTTTTCAAAAATCTTCAAATGCCTGTGGCAGCTAAAGGGTTAAGCTGAGGGGGTATGTTTCTTACAACTTTTTTGCTGGAAATCAACTGAGGAATCATAATCCGGCGCGTTTATGCGGCAGTTTCCGGACACCCTGTATAACAGTCCAGACATTATTTCAGAAAATTCTACCCTAGATCCAAAAGTATTATAGTGAATTTACATTTTTTGAGTTTTAAAATAGAAAGCGTAGTGTACTAGCAACCTTCAAACTCGATTTTTCGTACTTGTAACGCACGCTCTGGTACAAACTTTTAAATATACGTTCAGAAGACTGCATTTAACTGTTAGAGTGGCGTTCTAAGAGATAAATTTTATTTTTCCATTTTTAATAGAATTTAGAAGTGAAAAAATGTGAGATTTGTTAGAATTTTGGTTCACTTTGTATGGGGGGTACCCTTAGTTTTGATCGGATGGTGATAATTTTTGGCAAGGAGCATAATGGGGCTTAGACTAGGCACCCCACCAAATTTTATTTGCCTGGCTTAATTTGAAAAGAAGCTACAGGCATGCATTTTTGAAAACTGTTAGGAGTGAGGGAGGCGTCAATGGGTGGAGCACTTTTTGGTACAAATCAAAAAAAATGTTGTTAGCAATATATGGACAAGATCTTACGATCCTATGTCTATTTTATCGAAAGTTACAGTGCAAAATGTAAAACTCAAAAAATGTAAATTCTCTATAATACTTTTGGGTCAAAAGTATAATTTTCTGAGAAAATGTCTAGATTGTTGTATATCATTACGAAGGTAATTTTATGTAGTTTGCTTCGTCCTCAGGACATTTTAAGGTCAGACTCATAATTTTGCAGATATTTGCAAAAAACTGAATCTTCACCCCTATGCCCTTAACCCATGGCGCAAATTAGTGCGTATATTAGGCAGTGTATTCAACAATTTAGCATCAAAAAATTCTTTTATTTTTGGATGTTTGGTGCTGGTGCTGGAAAGAGTGATACAAAATTGGGTTTTCATAAAAACAAAAGAAGGAACGTGCTGATTGTAAGAGTGATATTACAGCCACGTTTCAAGCTACAAAAAATTGCATTGAAAATTAGGGTAATGCAAGGGGACCGAGACATACTTTTGAAATAGCACCGTCACCTAGCTTGCGACAGCAGTCTCAAATGTCCAGTAATATGGATGGTCTTAAGGTTTGTATTCGTAGAGACGACTCATGGGATCATCGCTCAGCGATCGAAGTGAAACTACCGGTTTTGAGCACTATATGGGTATATTTTCTATACAGACATGTTCCTTTAGTCCATGGTCGATACTAGGAAAGTAGAACCATTCGAACAATATTTAAATACGGCTCGAAATTGGATGCAAAACTAAGATCGCTAAGCGATGATCCCATCAGTCGTCTCTACGAACACAAACCTTTAGCCTCCTCCAGGGCAAGCTGCTGGTTGTGCCACTGCGCTCATCATAAAAACGAGACTGTGATGACGCACTTACAGCTATTGACCTTCTAGGGTTGTATCCATACTAGAAAACTAAATTGGATTGGTTTTAAAGTGGGTTTTGGCTAATGAATGTAGCCATAATCATACTGCGATCATCATTGTGTCATAGTCCTTACACCTGCCCTTGAAATTAACTAGTCGGATGGAAACTGTTACATTTTTGCTCTTCTTTCTCTTTTTATATCACCTCGTGGCAACGCAGTAAGGACTTCTGGTTGAACTCAAACACTAGCAAGATAGCCCTATCATTTCATACTGATCAAAACATTTTTTTTATTGCGGATAAACGTCTTTAAGCTTGCAGTGCCAACTGGCTGTTATTATTGTCCATTTTACAGTTTTACTTTTATCGAGGTATTTGGTTAGCGATGAAGCTAACCCGTTACCGAATCACCATTACATCCATTAAAATTGACTGTTGTGGTATACGCACGCTGGCGGCATCATCGGTCCTTATTTCCTTCGAAATTACGATGGAGCTGTAGTTTCGCGTCACTCGATCAGATTTATTGAAAAAAAATAGTAAAAATTTGGACTGATCGAATGGACCTTAGAGCAGGTAATTAATAGAAGGAGAGGAAATGTCACTTAAAAAGTGTGCCGAAAGCGCAAATCCATGGGAGATAAAAATACAAAAACAACACTGGTGGAACAAAGCGATTTGACACAAGTAGAGTAACAGTACATCTCAATTCAAACAAAGTTCCATGCTTTGACAACCCACTTTTAACCCTGGAATACTAACACGACTTGTTAGGGCGTTATTACTAACAACACGTAATTTCGACGTGTTCATATTTTCCTGCAATCTTTTTCGCATCTTTTACCCAGTTTCGGGTCATACATTTTTTCAGCCGATAAGTGATTATTTTTCAGTGCCCCAGACAAAATTAGTAGACCGAAATTCGCCCTTAGCTCTAGAATACACGTGGGTTTCAGAGGCGAACTATTCGGATATTCGTATTTTGAAGCTCCATTTCATGATAAAAAATAAATAACAGGCGCGACAACCCAGCATTGGACTAAGGCCGCAGGATGTGTTAGTGACATCCTATTTCCAAGATCTTAATCTGCTTTTTGTTGAGGTAATGAGATCAGCATCACGCTCAGCAGTGTTATTTATCCCCATAAATGGGTACTCGTTTAGCATCTGAGTGAGATCATAGTTCGTCACAAGCTCGTGAGTTCGAAAAACACCATGATCCACGGTGAGATTTGAACTCATGACCCTGTGCACCGAAGGTGTGCGCACTAACCGCTAGACCAGACCATTTCATGATTGGTGTGTGTCAATATAATCTGCACCATTTCGTTACTTATGAAAAGGTCAAAACATTCAGAAGGAGTTTGCGGTCTGTTGTTTTAGCATTTGGTCCTGGTAGTATGTGAATAATGTTTCGAGAATGGAACTTACCACATTAGACCACAAACAGGATGTTGCCACTCATATCAACGTACAACAACTAACTGAAGAAAGCACTGCTGCAGTGAGTAGTTAACCAGACTCGTGGAATTGCGTATACACATGATAATGTGAGCGAACACGTCAATTTTACGTGTTGTTAGTAATTTAGGTTTAAAGAGAAAGAGAATGAAGAAGAAGAAGAATCCAACCAAACGCACACGAATTTTTGACACAATTACTACTTTACTGTTAGATGCTTGCTCTCCCATGTATTAGATTCTCGGCACATTTTTGAGCTGTCACTTTGTATGGAATTCGTGACTTTCGCCCTCTCCTTCTATTAATACCTGCTCTAAGCAATGGACTATGTAGCCGGGGTGGACACAAGTGGTTGACACGAATCATTTTGCATTTCGGAGTTGAAAGTCGTAAAAAAATGGTTGCTGAAGCTCTTCAAATATTTCTTTGACAGTTAATTAACAGATCTTCTGGCTTACTTCTGTACTTATTTAAGATGTTTCCCACCGTTTCACACCTTTGTGTCAGTTATGTTCATTTATAAGTAGTCAACGGAGTGATAAGTAAACAATCTAAGCTAAGAATTTTAAAACTTACAACCATTGATGAAAAATTTTCGCGGAACACCTTAGAAACCTGTGCAGAATCCTATTTGGAAAGCACTGATCTAATATTTGGCGAACCAAACTGCACGGAATTATCATATTCTTGCTTCGTCTATAGGTTCTTGCTGTTGGTTTGGAGATTTACTAGACATTTCCAACCAGCACCTCGGAATAACAAATTTTATGTAAATTCCATGAAGAAAGGTAAGTTTAGCGCTGATTTCGGTTTAGGATTGCTGCATCTGCCAAAATCCAATTCTGGTAGACACATACATCTAAATCCTGAATAGCGTTTCGACCTGACAGAGCTTAACTTTGATATGCAATAATCCTTGCGATCACCTCTACATAACTACGATATCGATTATTTTGAAGCATAATGTCCAAAGGAAAACACCAACAATTATATTACAAAAAAATTAAATAAACACTCAAAATTACACGATTACTTTCTATTTTCTAGCCCATAGCCTGCACTATATCTCTCAGCTGCTTAAATCAATCAGAATACAAACACGGTGGATTCGTAGAGATTTATAAATAAATACACACATGATCGAAACAGTGTCCATATACCTCTAGTTCTAGTATGAAGACTCCGAGGTTAATACTAGTGTGATCGTGCCGACGATCTCGAAATCTTTTACACTCTTAATCACTTGGCAAATTATAAGGTGCTTATTACTGCGATTGTTATTGATCGGTGGCGGTCGACAAATATTCACTTTGCCGGTCAGTGAACGAAAGTCTATTTAGGAAAAAAACGCGTTTTCCATATATGTGTGACAACGTGTCCAAGGATTTGCAATAATTTCAGTTCTATTATTTGAAAAAGAAAAAATTCTGTTTTACGAAAAAAAGATACGCTTATGCATATATTCTAATTTCGCTAAAAAAATTAATTATATCCCAATTTTAAAAATTTTAAGAGTGTTTGCAGTGGAATTTGTGCGATTTTGCAAAATAACGAACTTTTGCAGAAATGTGGTGCCGATTTAAGATTTTTTTATGAGAACATTTTCATATGCTTTGTGATGCTCTAACCTAATTTGTTAATAATATTGTGATTGGAATATTAAGTTTTTTTTTTGAGTTGTTGTGATTTGTGTGAAACTGTCGAAATTCAGCATGAGTAGCTTCAGGAGTCAACTGAAGGTAAGTGGCTCATCATAATCATTTTTAAAATGAACTCGTTCTCATTTTGATATGTAGCGCTTGCAGCAGATTGTATGTTTTCAGCTTTGAAATTATGTGTTATGTACATACTATCAACACTCCATTTAATGACGTCAGTGAGCTTTTAATTATACTATCAGCGATATGTGATTCATTTATTGATTGCTGATATAATAATAATACTTAATACATAAATTGTCTCTTAAGTAATTTGAATGCAGATCTTGAATTATGTGGTGTCTAGGTTAGCACTTGCGGCTAAACTTGAAGCGACACTGGGACAGGATACATTCGCATCTGGAGTTATGCAATTCGTAAGCGATAATTTTACATTGTATGTACACTTTAATGTAGAGATACATTTCTGATTCTTTTTATAGAACGGATGATTGATACGTCCGGAAACTGCTGTAATCATTTATTCATTATTATGATATAACATACATCATATCATTGGTACCAGCGATCAATAGTCTTTATTTTTGGAGTGACTCATGCAATGATGAGTTATCGAGGCTTAGGCACTTCGCCTGTTCAGGCGGTAAAGTCCTATTTCTACTGCCAGCCTATTTCTATTGAGTTGTAGTAATGTGTTCAGTGAAGGATTTTATTATTGGCGGCTTACAATTATCATCGTACGCTTAACGGAAATTAATTGCTTTCAGGTTATACTCTATTGAATGTCTTTGACTCGCGAAAACGTGAATTAATTAAAACCGCGACTGTTCACCTTAAAGGGCTGAATTAAGATCGAGAGTGAAATTTTTCGCCCAGGGATTTTATCAATGAAAATGGATACTTACTGTCGTAGAATATGTCACAAGTGGTGGGGAATTCTATAAGCTACAATCCGAGACCGGTTCCATAATTCTCCTCGGCCATTTTATGTATTATTTTTCGATCCCCCGGTCATTTGACATTTCACAATGAAATAACCGGGGAATATACATAAAATGGCCGAGAAAAATTATGGAACTGTTTTCGGATTGTATCTTATGGAATTCCCCAGCATTCCCCACATATTCCACGACATTAAGAATACATTTTCATTGAAAAAATCGCAGCGGCGAAAAATTTCACTCTCGAGGTCAGTACTAGGCCTAACAGAGAAAAGCTGTTTCAGTGAATAAAACCTCAAGGGCGAACCGATGCAATCACAGCGATACGAGTACAACTTCGCACAATAACTCTGGAAACGTATCCCTAACGCGTGTTCCAACTCAATTCCAATTACTTTTGGTTCTATCCTCGTACAATGCTATACTGAATGTAAAGGTTGTCGTAGGTCCTATTATCCTCGGTGAAATATAATGATGGAAGGCACCCCCAACTAAAGTATCCCGTCTCCGGTAGAAACATACCAAGCAGCACCAGATCTTAGTGGTGGAATTTTCATTGACATTTTTTCACTCTATTCGGGTAATGGTTGCAGTAGAGTAGAGTTTGACTCTACCATCTAGAAAACAGTCTAGTTAGAGTGACTGGTATCGTGGTCGGGATTAACCTGGCCGGTTCTTTCCCTATTTCTGTGGCAGATGACTGTTCATACCTTGAGGCCTACGTTGCTTGTAGCGTTACTCAATGAGACCCCTTTTCTCAAAGACCGAAAAGAGGAACCCTAAAAAAATGTAGCACAGAGGTCACTTGGTGAGGTTACGAGACATAACAGTTGCGTATGTTCCGCAAACATGTTTGCCGATCTGATCCCCTTACTGTCATTTTGCGGATCATAAATAATCTCCGATGCTTTTCGTTTACGTTTTCCACCAAGGCAGACAAACGAAAAGAACCGGAGATTATTTGTGATCCGCGAAAGCCAGTTAATCAGAACGGCAAATATGTTTGCGGAACACACGCAACTGTTGTGTTTCGTAACCTCACCCACTGCATGACTAATTAGGAAACATTGCAAGCAATTGTACGTTATGGTTATGAGGCATAAGTGCAGTAGGCGGGGGTTACGGCAGCATATACATAGTAGTAATACAATTTTTCGCACTTTAAATTGAACCCTACATTAGAAGCTTAGAAATAAGTTATTTTCCAGTCATTTAGGGCTTTCAGGACTTGTGCACGTTTCAGAGTAGTCTGGAGGAGCATAAACAATTTTCGAAAAATTGGGGCTTTAAGACGCGATGGTGAGCATATTTCGGCACACATATTTTTGCAAAATTGAGAGCCTAAGCTAGAAGTAAGAATCGCACAATTATCCCCCAAAAAGATCAAGTTTTGACCCCTTATAGCTGCGCATATTTCACTGCAAAAGTAAGAATCCTAGTTATAACCGTTTGAAAGATACAGGCACCCAAAAGTTCCACAAAAAGTTCAAACTTTGATCCCCGAGAGAGATAAATGCATTTTTATGTTTGTCACTTGTGACGGCACTAAGTTTGTTTAATTTAATCCCGATACAAATCAGATTAGGTTTATTATTTATGTTTGACATTTAGTACTCTCGAGCCCCGACACTGGTTAGTTATACAAAACCAGCGCATAACAGTAAATTTCTTCAAAAAAAGGAAATAAAGCACATATGAAAAGCAATAAATATGCTAAATATTTTTCCTGTACTTTTTCGGCCTCTCATACTATAAAGAAAAGAAAAGATGGATGCGTAATTCTGTTGCGGCATAAGTAATTTTACAATATTTAACTCTTTAATTATACACCTGCGTTTTCGGAAGAATTGATGGACTAAACATATTTGTATGAAATTGTAAGTTCCTCTTTTTGAATTTCAAGTAAAATATTTCACCAGTGGCTCGAAACAAACAAAAAATCTGAAAATAGAAGTTTGGATTGTTGCATTTTATTCATACGGTAAACGGTTCATTTTTAAATACAACAATAAAATAAAAGAAAAACAAGCTTACAAAATGCGTAATATACCTTTACAATAATAACGAGACCAAGGCTAATTTCAGGCGCGGCCGAAATTTGGATACTCTTCGCTCCCCCTCGGGCTAAAACTTTTTCGGGCGTACCTACGACTTGTATTTAGTCCTCCGCCCTAATTCTTTACCTTCTGTCTTCACAAAAGTTCCGATGCGTCGGCAAAACAATATTTGTGTGGTGTTTGGTTGGAATAAGTGGGCAAATAAAAATATTTACTCAGAAAATTTTATTGGGGATGCGGGAGTATGGCCCCATAGTATACGATTTCATTTGTTTTGACCTTTTTAGTTGCTTTGATAAAGACACATTAATTCAAGGTTTTGTGAAATTGGTGTAAAAAATGTTTCTTATAAGAACCAAAATGGGGGGTTGGATTTGTATGGCAGCCCCATGACCCCATTGTCCGATTTGATCCATTCATACATATTTGTGTGAAATTTGGTTGAAATTGGTACACAAATAAATAAGTTTTTCTTAGAAGATCCTAATTTAGGGAGTTGGGTTTGTATGGCAGCCCCATGACCCCATTGTCCGATTTTACAGATTCAAACATACAAACTGCCTGCAGGAAGCATTTGTGCAAAATTTCAGCTTCATAGCTTTTAAATTGGCCGAGTAAAACGCGTCGCAACAGACAGACAGACAAACGGACAACGGACAGACTGACATCGCTTAATCGACTCCCCAAGTCATAAATGTATACTTTTTATATGGTTGGAGATGCTTCAATGCGTTACAAACTTCAGGACAAAGTTAATACACCCTTTCACTCGATGAGCGAAGGGTATAAAAATTATTGTCAATTTCTTTTGCCACAGAATTTGAAAACAATTTGACGTTACAGAAGTTCTACTGAATTTAAGAGTCAGATGTTAAATAATTTTTGCTAGAGTTATTTCAGCCCGTTAGCGTTATTGTTTCAAGTCTCTAGCATGGGCGTAGCCAGGATTTCGGTCAGGGGGGGGGGGGCAAGCCCAAAATTTTTTAACATCATGATTTTCTTAGAAGCTGAAATTTCCGGTCGCAGAAATATTGTTAGCAAATTTTAGAGTAGCCTGGCTTGTGGTTGGATTGATGCAGACGGTCATGGATTCCAGACTGGACTGCCACGCATGTTATTTCTTTTTGTTTGCTAATTTTAAAGTAAAATTTTTTAAATGGAGATGAGAATGATTTTCTTCTGCATTCTGATTACATTCAACTGGCCTCCAATATCTGCCTTTTAGAGCGAAGTTTGTCTATTTTCAGTGCATTTTTGTATCTCGGACTGCATATTCCACTTGCGAAATCAGTTTGTTTCGTCTGTCACTTTCATCTTAGCAAAGTAGCACCGTCAGAATATTTATAAATCTTTTATTGATTGAAATGTGGTTAACGGTTCTAATAAGATTCCCTCCAAATTTATCAAAGTATTAACAGTGGCTAAATTTTATTGCTGGTATGATTCAGCTAAAAAATAAGTTTTGTTTTAATAACTTGAAAGACCCGCTCTGTGGCTCTCTTGGTTGAGTCGCACTCTACGATGCTAGTAATCTAGAGGTCCGGAGATCGAATCTCGGCGTGGTCCAAAATTTCCGTACATGTGAATGGAAATATATAGTGCTTACAACATTATATTTATACACTCCGAAATGATATGCAACGTAATGTTGATTCGGAATTACCTATAAACGGCTGAGTTAACGCACCATGGCCCCACAAGGGGCTATACGGTACTGAGAAGAAAAAGATGAACTTGAAAGACACTGAAATATGAGGTCCTTAACCCTGGAAGGTCATGCTTATTTTTAGTACGCTTTGACGACCTTCAGCTTTGACGCTTCATACAAATCACCCTTTTATATTTATAAAATTTGACAAATTTTCAATCGTCAGTTTATTTAGAATGGAAAGACATTGATTTTGAGTAATTTTGTAAGGAAATTGATTTAGAAAGTAAATTTTCTTAATTCACTGTTATTTGGCCCGAAATATAAAACACTAAATTTAAAAATGAGATAAATAAAAACTCAACGTTGATATAATTCAAAAAATGTGCTCGAATCGTAAAATACATATTCTAAACGTACTAGGAAATTGGGTTTAATGAATGAGAAGCTCATGGCAAAGCAAAAGCCACAGCGATCCATTTTGGGGTCCCAACACGGGTTTTCTTTCACTTCACCTATTGCGGTTTTTACAGTGGATTGTAGAATTATTTACAGTAAATTTTGGAATATCTTCTCCCCGAGTTCCCTTGATTAATTCTAATTCTATGTACGATGTCTAATTTTGACATTGAGTGCCATGGAGCCGATTTTTATGAGTTCGAAATGCAATCTTCCTAACATGAGGAAGAATTTTGAGCCATTTTCCTGATTTGTCCTATTTTTGTCCTAGTTAATATTTTTTTCCATAATTTTTGAAAAAATTGGTCCCACAGTTCAAAAATAAACACATGTGTTATGAGCTAGTTGTATGGACACAGACTTATCGTCGAATCGACACTAAGCCATAAGAAATACTGGAGTTCTAAAAGTTACACAAAGTTCATCCTTCGTCGTTTCGACGACACCAATTTCCAAAAATCAAACTTAGCCTGCTTACTTCGTCTAGTCGCAATGTACCCGGCAAGTACATCGGCACGGTAAGTGCTGTACGAAAACTCAGCTCCAAATAATGAGAATTGTCACGAAAAATTGGCAAAATGATTTTGACAGAATGACGAATCCACAAAATGGATTCAGATGCTCCGTGTGTGGGCGGCCGAAGGTTTCTCAATTTGTTTCATTTTAAAAATATGTCATTTCTAAAGGACGATTAGAATTCGACAATAATTCTATATGCGTTTCTGCACTTAAAGTAATTGGTCGAATTAAGAGCGATATTTAGAATAGATATGCTTGATTTCAGAATGTGATTTTTCTCTGAGTGGTTAAAATTTTGGTCAATATCATGATCATGAGACGCGGGAGCATCTGGCTCTTGCCCGCCAAAGTAAAAAAGCGAGAAAGCGAACAAGTAATATTACCTGGCAAAACACGATTTACCGATTGACCAGGCTACAGCCTTCCTTCCGGGTAACTTTCTTACCAAAATTTTTAACACATCGAAATCTAGTGCTTAGTGCATATGCTATCAAACTCTTCGATCTGTGCAATAACGAAAAGATATATATATGTACAATAAACGGCACTTTTTCCACTGAAACAAGTAAGCGAGTAACCCGATTTTAGAATACTCACAAGAACTAATTGATGCCTTCCCATTTCGTAATTGAAAATTTAAAATGGAAGATGGAAAAAGCAAAATGGAAAATGGAAGACTGAAAATGAAAAAAATGGAAAATGGAAAATTGAAAATAAAAAAAGAACAGTGGGAAATGGAAGATGAAAAATGTTAAAATTGGAAGATGGTTAGTTGAAAATGAAAAATGTATGATGGAAAATGTATGATGGAAAATGAAAAATTGAAAGTGGAAAATTAAAAATTGAAAGGTGATAGTGGGAAATTGAAAATTTAAAGTTGGACATTGAATATTGAACAATGAATATTAAACACTGTTCTTCAATGTTTTGAACATTAATGGTTTTTGGATTTAAGTGATGTTTGTCACACAATCTACATACTACAAAAACATATGAAATCTCCCAAAAATCTACAAGTTGAAAAAATGTCCGCCAAAGAAAAATTTGTTGTTTTTTTGGAGATACACCAAATTTACATTTTTATTTCAGTATTTTATTTGATGTTTCATAGTATGTACATATTATGTATACTATATTTGAAATCATATTATTTGTGGTTCAAAAATAAATATACTACAAACATGTGGTTAATGTACCCAATAAATATGTCTCATCAATTTAATGATGATAGATTTAGCTGTGAAAATCACTTGACACGGACATGTTGGGCATCAATTCAAATTATTTACAAATCGTGAAATAAATAAGAATGGCGACAGGTCTATATTTATACGCGGGATATGTAAAATTAAATCGTATTGTATTGACACTTTTCTTTTGGCTGCATGTGCAACAATAACATTAATTATCACAATTGAGTCGATCTTTCTCACACAACTGAACTACTAATTCGCACAAAGTGTTGTGTTGCTAGAGGCGACTCATGCGATAAGCGCTCAGCGTATTTTATAAACCGATTCTGAGCAATATTTGAATATATTTTTTAATATGGTCACATTCCTAATATCCACTATTACTTAATGCAAAATATCTATATGGAATATATACGCATAATAGTGCTCAGAGCTGTTTGTCTAACTTCGATCGCTGAGCGATCATCCCATGAGTCGTCTCTAGAAACACAAACCTTAATACTAATGTCAATCATCATGAATTAGCGCATGTTTAGTTTTGTTTAATGTTAATTGTATAAGTTTTCAAAGAAATGTTAATAAAAGTGTATTTTATTATATTATTAAAAACATTAACAAAATATTTAGATAACATAATAATACTAGTCCTTTTTGGTTTTTCAGATGCTTGGATCAGCGCTGCTGGGAAAGCGTTCAAATAAACCTGTCAAAAAGAAAGCATTTACCGAGGAAGAACTAAGAGGTGAGTTTGTTTCGAAAAATTAAAATTAATTGGCTATTGCCCAAAATTGCTTTTGTTTTAATACCCTGCCAATACAATTGATTTGTTTACAAACAATAAATTTAAACAAGTTTCTTTTTGTGGCTCGCGTCGATGGTATATACATAAATCGATTCTTTTTTGTGAATAATATTGCGGTGATGACCGTTCAAAAATGTGCATATACAAGATGTACAGTGTGTTAACTACATTCAAGCGACTAGTGTGAAATTGTAATTTCAGCTAAAATTAGATTTATGCAGTTTGCTACTACTTACTACTGGCAGGACTTTAACGAATGGTGAACATCGCACAGACACTTAATTATTATCCGTAAATAGATCTCGTTGAATTAATTTTCTTCCGTTTACTTTACAATATTTGCAGTCGCTAGTTCGCTACCATAGTGTCAGCTCGAAAAGATTCTCCACAAATAGAAGGAATATGTAGGCTCGGCACTTAAATAGGACTAACGTAGACCAAAATAGTTTGTCTCGTGACAAGATTATTTTCACAAATCATTAGGGTGAAGATACGATGTTTATGTGCTAAAAATATAAAAGTGGCAGTTAGACCTATAAGTTGCAATTCACGATATGCTGATGCGGAAAATAATTTTACATTTTCACTTGGTTGCAATCGGAAAATTACCAAAATATAAATAGCCCGCTCTTGGTGGTACGAGTAAACCATTTGAGAATTACAATAACGTTTGTATGCATAAAAAATAAAGAAAAGTGAAAGAATATGTACAACAAATATTTCGAATTCCTGATTATTTCGAGACATTTTGTCTTAATTTTTTGTAGATTTGCTTTATGTTATTGGAAAGATACCATGAGTGGCGTAGGTATACTGCTCATCCCAATAGGAGCACTGATAGAAGCACTAGAGCGCTTCCATTCCGGCTCATTTCCATTTTCAGTACAGTAAGACCCAGAGAATCCGGATCAGGGCCCAAATCCGGATTACCGATTATTCGGATTCGGATTTACGGCCTATTTTATTTTTCCAAAAATTTGGAAATTTTCTAAAGTGTTTTTTTGCGTACTGCTGTATAAACTTCAGGGAACCTAGCTTTTGAAATCAAAATTATTAATTAGTAGTCTGGCTGGTGTAGTGGTTAGTGCGCACACCTTCGGTGCACAGAGTGGTGGGTTCGAATCTCACCCTGAACCAATTCAGTTTATGGTGTTTTTCGAGCTCACGACCCATGTTACGGGCTATGAGCGTGCGTGATCTCAACAACTCAACAAAAAAGCAGCAAATTGGATGTCATTAGCACATCCGCGGTCTTAGTCCAATCATATACAAATCATACATATATGTCCAAATTGGTACAAAATTTTGTTCCTATGAAAATGAAATTTCAGATTTTCGTTGAGCTTTCAAACGAATCGCATGAGCCTGTGTGCGTGTAAATTTTAGAGGAATTTACCCAGTTGAAGAGAGTCAAGAGACACTATTTTCATATCTTAAACAATCACTCATCATCGTGTGCCATTGCCTTCGGTCTCCGTGGTGTGCCATAGATATGCGTGACGCATGACAAGTGGGCGGGGTCGTAAATGCGTATCGTATTTAGTTCGCCGCGACGTATCGCTTTCGAATTATATTGGCGTATTGCTTTCGGTTCACCGGGGCAATTCGCCATAGAAGTACCATATTCTTCTCAGGCAATCTGTTTGCGATCTGAACACGAGTTCGCCGGCGAACAAATTTCTCGTCTTGGCAAATCGTCTTCAGATCGCCGGCGAATCATTTTGTTTGGTGGGAGGCATTAAATAGCCAATAATATCCATCTTCTACGAATGGACAATGCAAATCAATTACGCTTCGTAATAGAAAAACTTCTACGAATCGCAAAGGCAAATAATTTAAGCTTGGGAATGACAAAACTTCTATGAGTCTTAAATACGTATCGTATTCAGTTCGCCGCGACACGTCATTTTCGGATTATAATGGCGTATCGCTTTCGGTTTGTCAGGGCAATTCGCCATAGATGTACCATATTGTTCTCAGACAATCTGTTTGCGATCTGAAAACGAGTTCGCCGGCGAACAAATTTCTCGTTTTGGCAAATCGTCTACAGATCGCTGGCGAATCAATTTGTTTGGTGGGTATCTATGAAATTCACTTACTGCCACGTGTGTGTGGCGTGGTGTATGATGTATGGTGCCGCGGCGGCGCATGACAAGAGGACAAACTTGGGAGCGAGAACCAAACAACCACGAGAGCACATACACCTGTGAAGTAAATTTATAATTCGCCATGGCATGCGCACATATTGAGTTTTTGAATATTTGATGCGATGCAACCAAGTTGCTTTGGTGTCGATTGAAAAGTGTATAATGGAGATATATGTTTGAATTTTAGGATCAATTTTGACCAAATTATTAATAATCTTAATGATGAGAAAAAACACATACAAAAAATATAAAAACACATTCTTGCCTCCTTTTTTTAGTTAAGAATGGTTTTCATGTGTTAAAAAAAGAGTCTTTTTCGTTCTCAGAATATTTTTCTGTATTTTTCGCCGGTTTTAAAATATTTGCTTCTGCTCGCCCCCCTTTTTCAAGGTTGCTGACTTTTAATCGGTGGGGACATTTTTCCATAATCATGAGGCCATGAGCGTCACCAACCATCCTGCAAAAATCCAGCGATATAGGATTTTTGTCGACCAAATATCTTATTCTTATTTGATCAATACTCAGCCACTCATTCTCATACTCAGCCACTCATCTCTCATATCCCTCCAATTGAATCAAGTACAGAACAGAACAACTTGCATAATTTTCAGTTTGCTTTTCTGTATACAAAAAAAAATCTTTTCAATTGCTTATGGAAGTTGTACTGTTTTGTTCTGAACTAGATCCACTCACTTTACCGCATGCTAATAGTATACGTTACATTAAAACTGGGGCATGCATCTTACGAAACGCACTAATGAGGTCAACGAACACAACCTGTTTCGCAATCTAAAGAAATTCATTGTCATCAAATCCGGCGCGGCATCAACGATTCTCTGCGTCATCTTTCATGTTTTTTCTATATGCAGTTTTCGCATGCGCAGATACCGCATGAGATTCTTTTCCGTAAACCACCGCGACTCGTGACAGGCCTTATACATCTGCAACTTGGTTACCAACCTAGGTTGCAGGTACCTTACTGCACACTTGCAACATTCCGGCAACCACGCCATTGTGCCTGTCTAGACACTTTCAATCTTCGTTCGTCTTCATCATTTTGACAATTGAAACTTGATGAAACGCATTCATTCTTGAACACAATTGCCAATGTTAAATATTAACAACACATCATGTATTCATACTATTCATGAAAGAATTTATCATTTACGCGTCCTGACCAAAGCCGCGATAGAATAAGACATTGATCTCTTCTGTTCACTTGACGCAGTCAATGACAAGTTAAATGTTGAAAGTGGATACGGAGCTTGAAGACGATAGGGAAGACGAAAGCGCACATGTGTGGACATAGCCATTCACGTTCTTACAACCTGGTACTGCAACCTGCAACATGCACACAAATCACTTATTTTCCGTTTTTTTGCGTGTTGCCAACTTAGGTGTATAAGGGCTGTGAGTCGTGACCAGCGGAAGAAGATACACGAGATACACTCATTGAAGTCGAAAAATGCACGAAAACCTGCTCTGGCAGAGAATCTAAACTCTCTTCAACTTAAACTGTGTGGCGAAAGAGCATTTTCCTGTATACGTGTACCTGTTTGGTTGTTTTCGTGACATTAGACCTACATTAGGCAATTTGGCCAAAACGAAGTGGTACCGATTATGAATGAGCTTTGGACATGTATGTATGATTTGTATATGGTCCAATGTTGGACTGTTTCATTCAAATTTCCGTTTATCTAAGGATGGATCGTATTCTGTATGGCCATTCTTACAAATTATGCTGTTTCTATGCGGAAACGCATAAATTTGGTTTTAAAGTTAACAAAGAATAAAACAGAACCACAGTTTTATTCTTGTTTAACATTTTATCTTAAACCCGAGCGCTTGGAAGATAGAAATCCGGTACTGCCTAATTCACTGCAAAAAAAAAATCTTTGAAGGCTCTCAGTAACTGTTAAAAATCGGTAGAGTATATTGCCTTCATATTTAAGGAATATGTCGAACTACAAATTACTATTTACGTTGATTTATATTTATGGATCTAGTGTATAACATACTCGAATATGAACAGAAGTGCATAAATTAAATACACTACCAATCAATAGGATAGTTTCACTTGAAAAATAGCTGTATGTCGGGACTTATTTTAATACCCGGAAAGTAATAAGGGTATATTCTTCAAGCTTGTGACTATTTTTTCAGTATCCTGCTTGTTCCTTAATAACACAAGGTCTCAGATCCGAAGCTCCGTTAGGATTTTATTACTAGAATTCTTAAAAACAGTACAAAAGTGACAGTCATTAGAATAGTTCCAGAGGAAACGAAACACATTATATAACGGTATAAAAAAATAATTTTATTTAAAAAAAAAATGTGGCTGATAATAAGTTAAACTTCCGTTAAGTGATATCAGCTAAAAAATGTTATCAGAGATAGAATTGTATAAGTTTTGATAGTAATTTAAAGTACTTTCGTCCCAAGTTCCCCTAATCTATTACAGAAGCTCTTCAGTGTTGTTAAAACGTCGTCTACTGGTATAGATCTTTCTGGTCATCCATCCTCAAACTTTTTTCATGAAATATCTAAAGTATGGCGGTCTTTCCATAACCTTCATGGATTAGACGCGAAACCAAGTCCTGTTTTTCGAATTGGGGCATTATCTTGTTAAAATTTAAAAAGAATTGCATGGAAAATGTCGGTAAATTTATAGGCATTACACTAGGCAGAATATTTTTGTAAGCCTGGGCGTTCTGAGTACCTACAATTACCACAAGCTTAATAGTTCCACACCGAGATAGTCAACCCAATACCTCGACACATCTTACTTTTGAGTGATGTGTTTACAAAATTAATTCATTTTTATTCAAATTGTGGGGATAATACCTAGTTCCATCTGGACTGACGAGATTGAATCTTTTTCGTCAGTGAAATTAACGCGGTTCCACTAATTTGTCCAATCCATACAATTTCTATATTGGGGTTTGATATCTTGATATTGAGCTTATGGAAATCAGGGGTATTCAGAGCGCCCAAGCTTATACAAATATTCTTCCTAAAGTAATGCCTAAGATTACCGACATTGTCCATGCAACTCCTTTAAGATTTTAACCAGATAATGACCCCATTCATGAAGCAAAGCTGATAAAAGATTGGTTTGGAGATCCATCAACGTTATGAAATGACCACAATTCTCTCTAGATCTAAATATTACCAAAAATGTTTAGAGACAGATGACAAAGAAGATCTATACCGTTAGACGACAGTTTAACAACACTGAAGAGCTTCTGCAAGTGATTAGGGGAGCTGGGTCGAGATTAACCTAAATTACTCTTAACCCTCGGTTGTACCAATGGGTCTGGCCAGACCTTTTTCATTTTTAAGTTGCAGTAAAATGAAAACCGTTTTAGCCACCACCATAATGTTTCGTGACTTTTCCTAAAAAAATTGTCAGCTTTTCATAACACCAAAAATATTTGGAACAAATATCCTGCGAGAGTAGTTACAAGGACTTTTTGGTCAGTACATCACATTGTTACCTATTGAATTTTTTCTACCGAAATATGTCCATTTTATACAAATGTCCAATCTTTTCTTTTGAAACTAGATAGTTGAGTACATTTTCTTCTTTAATTTTTGCTTAGAGTCTGATATGCATTATTTGTCGAAAGTCGTTGGAGATAAAATAGGTGATAGTATGCTCAAATGTCTGTGGAAATGTGCACATGCACTTGATTATATTGTTCATTCAAAATCGAATTCTCTTTCAATTTTTTTTTTGCTGAAATTCACATTCGATTGATTTCTAGTATGTATATGTATGTTATTATAAATTTAGAAATATTGCGTTAACATGACATAACAACAAAAACAAAACAAAAATTGTTGACGTACATATAGATAAATGCCCACAAATACAGTGGGGTCTGGCCAGACCCATTAGTACCTTATGTGACTATTCAAACATTAGTTTCTCCGAGGGTTAAAACCTATACAATTCTATACCAGATTGACTTTTGGAGCTCAAATCACTTTAAGGATGATCTACTCATCACTAGCTAAATTTTCCAGTTTAAAATTATCCTTTTGTACCGTTATTTGATGTTTTATTTCCTGTGGAACTATCCTAATGACTTCATAATTGTACTGTTTTTAAGAATTCTTGTAATAAACTTTGCCTTGGTACACCCCAGGTATAAGACCTTGTGCTATTAAAATAACAAGCATGCTACTGAAGTTACTGTCACCAACATTGAAGAAAATGCCGTTATCACTTTCCGACATACAGCCATTATTCAAGTGGAACTATCCTATTAATTGGAAGTGTATTTACCATAATGAATGCGAATAAGATTGCATTGCCTGAAAATGATACTTTTTCCATGCTATTACCATTCTATTAAGGCGCGTTTAGATGGCATCAAACTTGTTTGCATCCAACTTTTCCCTCAAACTTATCCAAGTTGGAAGGCTGTTTACACGTACGATATTCTCTCAAACAAATCCTATCAAACAAATCCTATCCAACTTGTTGGCCGTGTAAACAGTAGTTAAAAGTTGGAGCGGTCGTAAAACGTTATCAGTTTTTGCAATACGTATTAGTACAGGAAAAATGTATTTGCTTTTTATTTTATTTTTTCGTGAATATTTTAAACATTTAGGGAAACATGCCCGAATGAGTATACAGCGTGCCCCAATAGTCAACGGAACGCCAGAATTGGATGATAGTGCACAGATATTGGTAATCAGGCGCATTAATTCTTTATTATTAGAAAGTATATTTATATTTCGATTGGACTATAATCAATGCATCTAAAACAAGTTGTCCAACTTCTGTTTTCACGGTGGATTTGTTTGAATGCTCGTTCCACTTCAAACTTGTTGTCCAACTTCTGTTTACACGATGGATTTGGTGTCCAACTTGTTTGAATGCTCAAAAATTGGACGACAAATCCATCGTGAAAACAGCGCTTTACACCGTTTTCGGTTATTAGATACATATGTATGTGTTGTGTTTTTTTCTGAGAACTTGGTCATGTTCGAATATTTTATTACCTCCCCATATTATAATTTATAATGATATTAACACGTGCCAAAGACTTAATTGAGGTTAAAAATGCAATAGTGAGAATTAAAGGGGGACAAAAAGTCTCTTGCCGATATAAAATAGTTTGAGAGGATTTTTTAATTTTTTTTTAAACGAAATTATAAACATCCATAAATAAAGGCATTAAGATTAAATGACAGTATAACAAACGAAAGCGATTTGTCAAATGTTGTTCCAGTGTTACTCAACATTTAACGAAAATTACTTTTTTCATTCGTCGTGACAACCAATTTATTAGCATTACCCTTACGACAAATTGAGTACCATCATTTAATCGTGATAAAATTTCGGTTTAAACTAATAAACCCACACTATTGTCGATTGTTTTGTTTACAATGGTAGTTACTGCCAAGACATAGTATATGGTAGGAGCGGATCAGCAAATTATACGTTGTAATTTGCGATATCTAATGATCCGCTCCCAGGTACGATTGTTGCCAATATATAAGGCACAACTTGTATACCACCGGACATTGTTCTCGGTCATGCCACTCCTGGCAGAATATGACACACCGCGAAGCAGTGGCATCTGATGAGACGCGGTGTGCCATATTCTGTCAGTCGAAACCGACAACAATCGTGCTTCATGCACTATTTTGGGAAAAAAAGGGAAAAAAAAAGAATTTTTTTTTCCTTTTTTCATTTTTAATAATAGCTTCTGAGTTACAGGTCTTTGAAAAATATTCGCCGAAGCTGCTCTAAATATTAAAAAAAATGCTTCCCATAATCACTAAACTCGCAAAAATTCATTTCTGAAACGACACCAACTATTAAGGTCCCTCTAGACGTGTCGCCAAATGGCTGCGCGTCCAAAAACTGGCATCGCGTACAGCCATTTGGCTGCTACTTAGCATCCACACGAGCAGCCAAAAAATGACATAACCAAAATTTCATTTTGGTGATTTTTTTAAATTTAATTATCAAAATCGGACTCTGCGCGTTTGAATTATTACACGGCCATTCAAGAATTATTCAATTTCACACAAAAGAACGAAGAAAAGTTGCAAAATTGTCACTTTGAAATTGACAAGCGGTTGTCAAAGCGGTTGGTTGAGTTGCCATATTGAATATCAAAACTGGACGCATAGCCAAATGGCGACACGTTTGGATGAAATGACAACAACCATTTGGCTGCACGTGTCGCCATTTGGCGACACGTCTAGATGGACCTTTAAAGGATACTGCAACAAAACAATTCTAATAGCCAACACATTACTCGGTCTGAAGTTTAAATCAAACCGCAACACAATCGAATAAGCAGTTCATTTTTTACAGACCTCCAAAGTCAAACTTTATAAATCGATCAATCAATTTTTTAAAAATCTCTTTCAATGAGTGTGATGATTATACGAATAGCTCTTGTGACTTGTATGTAACGAACCATTTTCGAACTGCAGCTGGGTTCTTCGATTCGAAGTTAATGAGATAAAAAAAAATAATTAATAAAAATATGTACATTTAAAAGTAGACATCTGTGGGTCGGAATCATAAATATGATTGGGTCAGCTGGTCCAAAAGTGAGAAGCGACCATTTTCAGGTAATCCAGTGATTATAGCTAGACCGAGACCACCGGGTCTACTGAGCCAAATAAAATGGCAACTGTGTGTGTCGACTAACCTTTTAACGGTTTCTCCCAATTTTATGCTCTGTATTCGTGCAGTGCTGATCCTAAGACATGCGATATCCCCTTTAAATTTGTAAAAGGACAGGAGCAACGAGTGGCTCAAACTCACTCTGTAACTACAGCAGGCGCATGCCGCTGCTTGCTCGTTCAGAAGCCCTATCTTCGATGCCTAACCTTCACAGTTGAAGGGGCATTGACTCCCTTGGGCATCTTCGGATGACCAAATCCTATCCCTACAAGGAGTTTCGTGATTCTTGCATTTGTTTGTTTTGTCGGACAATTGTGGGTCTGGTATTTATGGACATTTGCGGAAGTGTGTTAATAAATTTAGTGTTTGAGGCTGGCATGGTTTAATACTTTTTGGCTTTTTCATTGGATGGAGTATTCAATCGCAATGCACTGGAATACACACTATTTAAAATTTTGTATTTAAACAAATTTATACCACGCAACGCAATCCCATTTAAATGTACTTTTCGCAATAGTGTAAATTTTGATGCTGTTGGAATACAGCTATGCAACAGGAACGTTGACGATTAATTAATTTTAAACATCTATTAATTTTGAAATTTCGTATCCCCCATTTTTCCGACGCCCCTACTACGAAGTTACATCATTAAGCTGCGCATGTGCATGATTTACAATTAATTTTCCATATAAAATTCGTATGAGAAATGTCATCGAAGCTACAAAATCAAGTTACCATAGAAAATATTTTGGTCCCGAAATAAAGTCGCATATCTAGTGTATTTTGCGGTTATTTGCATTTCCTTTTTAGATTTTCTTATTTATTGAGTAAAACTCACATTATCTAAAAATCGTAAAATTGGTAGTCTGGTGGGTATATAGTTTGGTTTTCAATAGACTTGAAATACATATTATATTTCAAGGAAGGTGGGTAAACCTTGACTTCAAGTGAGGTTGACTATAGAAAATTTCAAGGTCTCCTTGAGTTTCTCCTCCTGCATTGACTTGTGAATATGAGTGATTTCTATGAAAAAGTATGGAAAATGGCATTTAATTTATTGAATTTCGGCATCCTTGACTCAAGGTCTCTTTGAGTTACATAAATACGGGCCTTAGCTGTCGGCTGTCCTCGCCTGGAGAAAAACACGCAGCTAACATCGCATGAGTCGTGTCTCGAAACACAAACTTTTTTTTTCTTGCCCAGAAAAACCTCTATTTTTCGTTATTTTGTCTGATTTCTTGAAGGTCAAGTTCAGAAGGCATTTCGTTTACATTGGCATTGGCTATATAAAATACCGACTTCGCGTGATAATGCTGCAATTTGGTCATTTCATATGATCAGAGTGCAAAGCAGCATGGGAAGCACTTTCATTGCGCTAATAATCCTTATAGATTCCTCGCACTACTTTCGACAAAGACCATAACACATAATAGTGTTAATGAGCACCACATATACGTAATTCGACGAAAGGTAAAACTGAAGAGACATTCGTGGCGTTCTTGATGAGTATGTATCGATTTCATCGATATTTATGATAAATGCTGTTTCACTGTGTATTGATTCTGGCACGGTCATTTTCTGACCACTAACGAGATTTGATTTATGATTAAAGATGTCCATCGCACAAAAATGATAGTGACATAGGAATAGGTACCATTTGTCAGGATCGACAGCAGTGGTTGCATGTCGAATGACAATTTCACATACTGAATATTCCCAGTATTTTTTATTTGTCTGCAAGTTGTCTTTATTAAATATGTTGTATTTATTTATTGTCGTGAAGAAATTATATGTCTGAACTTTTGTGTGGCGTTTTGGTAAATCAATAGCTGATTTTTGAATGCACCAAATTTACTGTGATACTATCAAATTGTCTGGTATTGAAAATAAAACAAAATTAAGGCAATACAAGGCCAATATTAAATATATAAAGAGTGGCCCAATTGAACTGCAACCAAATGTAGGTAACTGTAAATCTGTGACCGCTAATGATAGCACCTTGTTTTGTTTAAGCATCCGCAAGCGTTTGCGCCTGAGTGTTGTGAAAAACACTTTATCCGTGATGGAAGTAAAACGTAATAGTGTGATGGGGCTATATTTGGCTGGAAAGCCGCAAGTGGAAATTGTTCGTGCTCTTCAACACCTAAATATCAACAAATCTTTCGTGTCTCGAACCATAGCTCGTTACAATGAAACTGGTAGTGCTGCTAAACGATATGGTGGTGGCCGGAAAAAAAATGTATCAACCCCGGAAATGGTACGGAACATCAAGGCTCGAATTCGCCGAAATCCTCGACGGAGTGGCAGAAAAATGGCTGCTGAGCTTCGAAATCAACAATTCAGCGAATATTGAAAAAGGAACTCAAAGTTAAGCCTTACAAAATACAAAAAGGACAACATCTAGCCGAAGCCCAAAAAAATTAGATTCGATAGGGCGAAAGAGCTATTGCGATTGCACGAACGTGGCCAGTTACGAAATATCATTTTCTTCCATGAGAAAAATTTCCCTATTGAGCAATTTATAAATAAACAAAACGATCCTGTCTACCTAACAGAAAGGTCGTCCGAGAATTTAGATATCCGGATGGCCACCAAAACTCAATCCCCACCGTTTGTGATGGTTTGGACGGCTGTGTGAAGTTAGCCAGTCATGTTTTTGAAATTAGGTCCTTTTGCTCGGTGAACCGTTTGTTCTACAGCGGCTACGTTTGTTCTTGATTGTTAACCAATTAATATCGTTTGTGCTTCTCTAATTATTTAATTATAGCAACTTGAAAATTGTGAGTGTGAACTTAGCCAGTCATTTTTAAATATGGGTCGGAAAGGTATATGTTTGGTATCAATCGAAAGCCAGACGTTTGTTCATTTTGTAGGGCGTTTGTTCATCCTGGAAACGGAAGGATACAGGAATTATTAAGGAAAAAGGGATTAGTTGTGACGTCATCTTCACTCAACCAACGCCATCTACTCAGCTCAGCTGTACGGGCAACCCGTGTCCCGCGAACAATTTATGCAAGATCCACACCATCATCGTACAGCTGAGCTGAGTAGATGGCGTTGGTTGAGTGAAGATGACGTCACAACTAATCTCTTTTTCCTTTATAATTCCTGTATCCTTCCGTTTCCAGGATGAACAAACGCCCTACAAAATGAACAAACGTCTGGCTTTCGATTGATACCAAACATATACCTTTCCGACCCATATTTAAAAATGACTGGCTAAGTTCACACTCACAATTTTCAAGTTGCTATAATTAAATAATTAGAGAAGCACAAACGATATTAATTGGTTAACAATCAAGAACAAACGTAGCCGCTGTAGAACAAACGGTTCACCGAGCAAAAGGACCTAATTTCAAAAACATGACTGGCTAACTTCACATAGCCGGTTTGGACAGCCGTGACGGCGAATGGTCGATAACCGCTAATGTTTTTTGATTGTGGCATCAAGATGAATGCGAACGTTTACCGAGAAATTGTTTTGGGAGGTGCTTTGAAGCCGTGGGCACGCAGACATTTTACTGAAAGAGAATGGACATTTCACCAAAACTCTGCACCGTCGCACAAAGCACGCGCAAACCAAGACTGGTTAAGAAACAATGTTCCAAAGTTCATTTCGACCGAACAGTGGACTCCTCATTCACCGGATGCGAATCCGCTGGACTACTCCATATGGGGGATTTTGCAGGCCCATGTCAACACTAAAAGATACCAGAGTATTGATGCGCTGAAGGCAGCTCTTCGCCGTGAATGGGCAAAAATGCCAGAGGCTCACATTCGTGCAACGTGCGATTCGTTTGTCAACCGACTCAAAGCCATAGTTCGCGCTAATGGTGGTCGCATCGAAAATTTGAATTAAATTTTAAAAATATAATTGTATTTCAATATTTGTTGCTTATCTTCAATAAAATTATGTATTAAATAAATAAAAAAATCAGTTAGCCAAAAGTTGCAGTTCAATTGGGCCACCCTGTACTAGTACCCGAGATAAGGGTTTTAAAAACTGTTCGCCCGATCTGCATTCGTAATGATGTTTGTGTGAAAGAGTTAAAATTTAAGGAAACTTGTAGTGCAGGACAATCCGGTTTGTAGCTAGAAATATATCTACTTCACCGATTCGGGATTCTTCTGCACGGCATGTTTGCAAAAATGTCACTTCTTTGACATATCCATCCAACTCAGGTCCTCTTGCCGTCGAAACAAATCGCAACGTCCGATCCGGAGTCACATTGCATGCGTCCACAAATCGAATCGTATCGCCTGATCCGGAATCGCCATCGGTTTCACACAATATGTACATACATATGTACGCGGCCTTAGACTTTTAAGCAGTGCACGAAGAAAAATAACTTTAGTGATCTTTGATCACTCCTAAAGTTGCTGAAACCACTAATTACGAGTTAATAGGTTTGTTTTATTGGGTCAAAACAGAATATATTAGCACAACTCCCATACAAAGCTGTTCTGACAACTCCTGTTCTGGCCCAATAAAAAAACGGACCTAATAATAATAAATGAAGTGAAAATATCAAAATTAAGACATTCATTCTCAATTTTAACCTACACGGAAAAAAAGGAAATGTATATATGTGGCCAAAGACGGGGGTATCTATAACTATTTTGAGGGTGAAATTTCAGATCATTTTATGTTCTCAAAACCATCAACAAATGTTAAGACGAAAATGTGAATAAAACAACCTAAATGTTCTAAATACTATTGTTTTGTAAATACCAAATTACTAAACTGTAATAGTAACAAATTGATTAGCTGTTGGTACCAGTTAAAAAGTAAATAATTATTGAAATGTCTTTACTACATTGCGAAATGTGCACTGAACCATTGACTATTTTCCATATTAACCTAACTATTTTCCCCATGATTCTCCGCCTATCATGTCATAGTCAGTACAAATATGAAACCTGGCTGATTTTTAACTTGATTGCAAAAAAAAATATAAAAAAAAAAAAATTCACGAGTGCACAGAGCGCGAACGCTGGGTTGGTGAGCGTGGCGAGCAGGGGGCGAAGCCCCCTAGTAATTCATAAATCATATAACTCATTGACCTCTTCTATATATCATTAAACTCTTTACGCTCTAAATTGCATAATAAATTACCGCCTACCTACTCGACTAACCAGACTCTATGAGTGATGAAGTTTGTAATTTATACCATACATTGTGAGACATCATATAAAAGAAATAGCAAAAACAGCGAATAGCGTCGAGGCAACAAATTTTCGGGTAGAGCAGGGGTTCCCAACCTTTTTCAGTGCATGCCCCCCTTGTAGCGTTTGCAGAATCTGGCGCCTCCCGAAGAAAATTTCGCTCAAGAACGGAAGAAGGCGTTTTTTTTTAGCTCATTCATTTCTTTTGTTAAGAATTCGCCTTATTGACAAATAATGAGAGAAAAATCTTTGAATTTGACTGGTAGATACGAACGAAGTGAAGAAAACGTAGCAGCCGTAGTATACAACTTAATTGGGCATTGCCGGAGGGCTAGATTTGGCCCTATATCCCTACTACATTGGGTTATGGCCCATTGGAAATGTTGAATAAGGATCCGATTTTAGACCAAGATCTCATTTTCCCAGGCGAGTTCCATTTTCTGGCTCAGCGGTACGTCAAGAAGCAACATTGAAGTCATTGGAGTGGCTACATGTATTTTATGAAACATCATTTCAAGTTTAAGGTGTACTCCTGGTTTTTCCCTCGGTCTCTATTCCTAAAACCATTTCAGCGAACATCATCAAACAAACTTTGAACAGAGGCTCCCCACTAATATACTTTATAGTGGTTGCATCGATTTATAAATTTTGTTCATGAGTCGAAGAATTTTAACACCTCATAGCCTTTGTAATATAATCGATCACATCAAGACTTGTGTTGAGCCCGCGCCCCCCTTTGTTGACCGTCACGCCCCACCGGTTGGGAAGTACTGGGGTAGAGGAAACTAATAGCTGGGTAGCAAAGTTAACAAAATGTTTATTCTACATTTTTGTAGGTAGTATTCACTGTAGAAATACTTAATAACTAGCAAAATATATTTAGTACACTAAAAAAGTATTTATTACATTTTTCCATGTAAACTACGATTTTGGTGTTAACTAGGACAATTTATATGTTTGTGATACACATTATATTACATTTCTTAATGTTGGAGAGAACATTTTATTTCAAAACAAATATCTAATAGAAACATATTTAAATATACACACTACAAATTTTTTGTTCGTAAAACATATTTTTAATAACATCTGCAAAATGTTGAATATACATTTCCTTTTTTTCCGTGTAATATTAACACGGTGCGACAGGGCAACATGGAAAGGACAAAATTTAGTATCTTAAGGCCTGAATAGACCTCGGGCGGAATGAAAATGAAATTTTTGTCCGCTGCGATTTTCTCAATGAAAATGCATGCTTACTGTCGTGGAACATGTCGGTAATGATGGGGAATTCCATAAGCTACAATCCGAATATGGTTCCAAAATTTTTCTCGGCCATTTTATGTATTATTTTTCGATTCCCCGGTCATTTCACCGTGGAAAATATCTAATGACGGGGGAATCGAAAAATAATACATAAAATGGCCGAGAAAAATTTTGGAACCATATTCGGATTGTAGCTTATGGAATTCCCCATCATTTCCGACATGTTCCACGACAGTAAGCATGCATTTTCATTGAAAAAATCGCAGCGGACAAAAATTTCATTTTCATTCCGCCAAAGGTCTATACTGCGCTTTATTCGTGAAAGGGTAGCAGGGCCGGATTTCCCACATGGGCAACCTGAGCAGCTGCCCGGGGCGGCATATTTTCTATTCTATTTCTTTTTTTTATCAATTTTTCCTTTTGAAATACGCATTTCGAGATATCTCAAATGAAAGTGGTGAAAACGGATGCCTTTACCAGTGCCTGATTCACATAATATGGCGCTTGAAGGTTTTTTTTAGAATTTTCTGCCCTCTACAAGTTTAATCTGCATTCACCTACAAGTGAGCGGTCTCGAGTTATACAGCAACTTTTACTTTTATTATCCTACAGCAGAAAGCACACTCAAATTGGCGACCAAAATGGTGTGTAATCACAATTCATAAAAAATATGAAGATACACTAATTTTTTTGTAAGAATACATTTCCTTATAATTTTCAAATGTATTTTGCCGCTATCTACGATTTTTACTTATATTCTCTCCCACCACAAAGCTTCGCACCCCTGTTTTAGTTCTTTACTCAATGACCAACCCGAAAACGTATAATGCCAAAATTCTTGATTAGGTACTCAGGACTCCAAAACGATATGTCCATCTTTTTCAGATATTCCTTTGTAAGCCGCACGATCTTTCAATGGCGTGAATGTACTTAATGCAACATGAACTTGTTTTGACAGTTTAGTCGAAAGCAAAACGAAACGAGACCGAGTTCTAATCGTGTGAATAGCACGATGAGTGTATACCCTATACCCATGTACATACCTAGAAGGCACGCAAAGCCCAAAATATTCAATTTCATATTTTTTGTGGGGGAGGGAGGGGTAAATGGGTCGGACCTGACACATCTTTATTACCTTGTCAAGGCATCCAACGAATACCATTTGATACTAATTTGAAGTTTTTCGTGACATTCTATCAGAAGATATGGCTGAATATAGCTTTGTAGGGGAAGTAGGGGTAGGGTAGTCGGACCTACTCCACTTTCCATCAACTCAAAGTATATGTCAAAATGAGACATTGATCAACATTTCAAGTCGATAGCGATATTCTACCGAATGTTATGGCCGAATTAAAATATCAAGGAGGGGTAGTTTGTATGGGAGGTAGGGGAACCCGTGGTCCGATTTGGCCCATTTTCGATTCCGTCAAATATTTTAACAAAAAAAACATTTTACCAAACTTTCAAACCGCTAGCTTCATTATTTCGGGAGTTATCGTGCTAACAGACAGACACACGGGCAGACAGACAGACATGGCTTATTCGATTCAGGGACCGACCCTGATCATTTATAAATATACTTTGCCATACCTCCGGGGGCTCCTTTGAGGTGTTACATAATATCGGCGTAACAAAAACAATATACAATATACCATGTTATGGGTCGGTATGACCATATGACCATGGAGCGCCAAAAATCATTTTCGCAGGAGGGTTGGGGATAGACCCCAGGGGTTATGAAAAAAAGAATGAAAAAAGGGGAATATTTTTCAGTTTTTTTTTGCGATAGTTTCAAGAACGGTAACAGTAACAGCAAACTGTTGTTAGCACGAAATAAACTACATAAAATTACCTTCACAAGGATTTAAAATACAAAAATCGAATTAGATGTAATTTGATGTGAATATTCTCAACAAGTTTTGGATGCTATTGTGTGAAAATGGAGTTGCTCCTATCAAAGACCCCTATTATATTATCCCCTTTAAAATTACAAAGAAAAGCATATGCGTAACTCCGCCATAGGGTCCTTCCCCAATGATCCTGCAAAATCCAGAGAAGTATGATTTAAACCGACCAAGTATTGTATTTTTCTTTGACTAATAAGAAATGAATTAATTGCAATTCTCACTCAAATTCTGCTACTTAAAATCACATACATATATGAATGAATTAATATGTGCAAACATTCGGGAGAATAACAGAGAATTGCATTTTACGCATAAAATCCATTCCAACATTTTCACATCACAAGTGGGTGCCTTAAGTCATCCATGTGAATGCGACTGGTCTGCTTCCAGACATAACCAGTGACGGAGGGCGGCAGTTCGACTACTGCCCAGGAGCGCCATATAGGGTAGATCCGGCACTGAAGGGTAGTTTTCATTAGGGTCGATTTCTCGGTAGTTTCGAACACTTGAACACTTCGCCTTCTATAAAAATTGGTACACCTACCTACTTATATGTAGTCTGAATATGCACTTCTCCATTACCTGGAGATAAATAGAATATTATTTATCAATTCAATCAGCTTATTATAAAATCAATAAGCTCATTTTAGTTAACAAAATACAATTTGCACATAATATTTACACAGTTCTGTTATATTTCATTAAATAAATACAACCCATATTATTTAAGAACAAAGCCTTTTGGGCCAAGCCTTCTCGGAAACTCCTAGCGAATACTATCGTCAATTCTATCAAAAGTACAATTTTTGTTTACAAATTCTTTGAGTATTAAATCTCAATTCATATGCTTGTTGATAAGACAAAAAATTTGTTCACAAAACATTCATATTACTCTATCAAAATAGATACGCCCATAAATCTTGCTTAACGTTTGCCATGTCTATATGATCAAACTTTATCAAAAATTTGTTTAATAAAAGTTTAATTACTTGTCGGACATAAACGTATATTGACATTGACAATTTCAAGTGTCCCGAAATTAATCGGCCGGAAAAGACAGAGTGTATCCCGAAAATAAAATGATAATCGTCAAAAAAATTGCACAGAAATACTTTTAAGCCGATACATATGCCATTTCATATCTATACTACACAAAGCCTGCGAATAAGATATTGGGAAAGCACCTTTCAAGATAAGACATGAGGTATGCCCGGCGACAAAGTTTGGAAATTTTATTCAACAGGTGACTACTCTAGTAGTAGAGTATATTTGGCGACGTGATATTCAAAACGCCTTACGCAGCGTGTGCGTCTATTTTGTTTTGCCCATTGTGATTTTGTCAGAAAGGGGAAAAAATTTTACTACATTCGCGAGTGAAATAGGGGTGGTGCGCGACTAATTTACTTGTGAAAGTTCCTAAAATCTCTGGAAATAAAAAGTTCTTAATCAGAATCAAAAGTGTTACATTGTGTACTCTATAGTTTGTCGACAACTTTAATTTTGACTTCGACATGGCTGACGAAAAAAAGGATGATATCTGTAAGTCTGTCGTAGATGTTTGTGAGATAGAAAAATGACAGATTTTAATTGTGTTTGTTTCCACAGTAAATTAAGGCTATCAAGTTTATCTTGTACTGATTAACATTGATATCACTGTCGAGATTATACAAGCTTTTGAATTGCGACAATTGTTTGTGTACAAACAGTTGGCGCTATTTATTATATTTTACGTGATAGATTAGCAAACTTAATGGAATAAAAGTAGCTTGCCCTGACTACATACAATTTTATGTAGTAAAATAATTATAAAACTGCAATGGATAAGTTGGTTTATTTTAAGTTACGCTACTTACTTACCTACATACTTCGCTTTATGCTGCCGATATCGGCAGTCATCCAACTAAATTCTAAGCGTCAACAATACAATATCCGACAGACAACTCTATCTAACTAACTTAATCTTCGACAATGCAGCTGTACTGTTTTCCCTGGTGGAACGTCAAAAATGTGTGTGATTTCACGATCATCAAAATTTGGACAATGAATTTCACGTGAAATGCCGATGCTACTAACCACTCTAACGGTAAAAAATTATGCAGAGTTTGTTTTAAGCAGGTGTTTTTTCAATGGGTAATATTCGTTTCATGACTTTGACTACAACTAAAGAACCAAATAAGGTTGGGCCACCTTGTGCAGAAGGTTCCCTTAGATTTGTTTCGATTGATTTAATTTTTGTTCAAGAGTGTAAGTTGACACACAGCCAGAAATTCATGACTTCCCCTCTCCCAGGGAGCAAAGGCGTATGTGGAGCGATACTTCGGTAGGAGTTTCAAGAAAGTGAAATCCGTCTTCCAATTTCCTCGAAATTCGAATTAGTGTTTGCAAATCATTTTTTTTAGGTTTAGTTGGTAATGTGTAGTCTGTAGCGGTCTTTACTCCCTGTACGATAAATTGGCAAATTGGAATTTTTCTTTGGACTTTATTTTGTATTTGTGATTTAAAAAAAAAACAGCCTAACATCGATTGTATTTGACCTTCCACTAAATAAATAAATATGTATATTGATCATAAATTATAAAGACTTATTCTAATAGGGTTAGTAAGTCCAGTGACTCAAAACTAACTACTGAAAATACCGGGATCCGTTACGCAAGGCATTCGTACAATTGACGAATCACCAAAAAAATTTAATAACATCTATTAATTAAAATTGTTGTCATTCAAATATTTTTAGTTTGTAAGGGCTCGTCACCCGACTAAATGCAATTTTGCTTCGGTAATCTGCATCAGTGTTTCCCAAACAGGGTTCCGCGAATTTTTTTCAAAATATATTGTTCTGAAAATATCAATAATACTGTAAACACAAACAAATTCTGAAATTATTGCCATCAGTTTTCGCATTATAGTCTAGTACAGATATCTCAAAACCCAAACATCCAAAAAAAAAGGAATTTTTGATACCAAATTGTTGAATACACTGCCTAATATACGCAGTAAAAAGTTACATTAATTTGCGCCATGGGTTAAGGGGAGAGGGGGTAGCAAAGGGGTGAAAATTCAGTTTCTTGAAAATATCTCGAAAACTATGAGTCTGACCTTAAAATGTCCTAAAAACAAAACAAACTACATAAAATTACCTTTGTAATGATATATAACAGTCTAGAGATTTTCTCAGAAAATTATACCTTACACCCAAAAGTATTATAGTGAATTTACATTTTTTGCGTTTTACATTTCGCACTGTAACTCTTGATAGAATATACCTACCGTCATAAGATCTTGTCCATATATTGATAACAAAATGTATTTGATTTGTACCAAAAATTGGAGTGCTCCGATCATTAACGCCCCCCTCACTCCTCCTAACAATTTTCAAAAAGGCATGCCTGTAGCTTCTTTGAACCAGGCAGACCAAATTTGGTGGGGTGCCTACTCTAAGCTCCATTATCCTCCCCACCAAAAATTATTACCATCGGATCAAAACTAAGGGTACCCCCCATACAAAGTGAACGAAAATTCTAAGAAATTACACGTTTTTTCACTTCTAAATTCTATGTAAAATACAAGAAAAAAATTTATCTTCTAGAACGTCATTATAACAGTTAATTGTAGTCTTGTGAATGTATATTCAAAAAGTTGTACCAAGGCGTACGCTACAAGTATCAAAAAATTGGGTTTGAAGGTCAGTGATACCAGTTCTAAGACTATTTGCGAATATTTCGAGTAACGTGTACTAGCAACCCTCAAACTCGATTTTTCGTACTTCTAAGGCACGCTCTGGTACAAACTTTTGGATATACATTCAGAAGACTACAATTAACTGTTATAAGGGCGTTCTAAGAGATAATTTTTTTTTTCTATTTTAGGTAGAATTTGGAAGTGAAAAAATGTAAAATTTGTTAGAAATTTGGGTCACTTTGTATGGGGGGTACCCTCAGTTTTGATCGGATGCTAATAATTTTTAGTAAGGAGCATAATGGGGCCTAGACTAGGCACCCCACTAAATTTGATCTCCCTAGCTTAATTTGATATGGAGCTACAGGCATGCCTTTTTTAAAAATGCCAGGAGGAGTGAGGGGGGCGGCAATGGGCGGAGCACTTCAATTTTTGGTTCAAATCAAACAAGTTTTGTTAAGAATATATGGCCAAGATCTTATGATCCTAAATCTATTTTATCAAGAGTTACAATGCAAAATGTAAAACTAAAAAAATGTAAATTTACTATAATACTTTTGGGTGTAGGGTATAATTTTCTGAAAAAAATCTCTAGACTGTTATATATCATTGCAAAGGTAATTTTATTTAGTTTGTTTCGTCCTCAGGACATTTTAAAATCAGACTCATAGTTTTCCAGATATTTGCAAGAAACTGAATTTTCACCCCTTTGCCACCCCCTCCCTCCTTAACCCATGGCGCAAATTAGTGTGACTTTTTACTGCGTATATTAGGCAGTGTATTCAACAATTTGGCATCAAAAATTTCTTTTTTTTATGTTTAGGTTTGGGGCTATTTTGAACCAATTGTACTGGACTATTAACTGTATTTGGTAGTTTTAAGGAATTTATGTATAAATACATGAAAGACATAATAGTACACCGACACACTACAGAAAAACCGTTGTACATAGTTTAAGTTGCTCGTTCTGTGAGAGCAGGGGTGTCAAACTCAAAACCTCGGGCAAAATATCACTTTGTTCAAGATTGAGCGGGCCGCAGAATAAAAATTGTATGAATAACTATATTTTCGAAATTTTATAAAAGAATATTACTTCTAAAAATATCAGTATAAATCTGCCATCTTTTGAAAATGTTCTTCAAACAAATTTAGAAACTTTACACAAGAAGTTAAAACGCCAAAATTTGGTTTGAATAACCACTATTTGTACAATTGTAGACAGCTGATTAGAAGATTGTAGCACCTATCATCCAGAAGCAACTAGATTGTCCAAAACAACATTGGAAGCCAAAATTATTAGGCTGACATAAATTAAGTTCAGGCAGAAAAGTGGTTAAAAAGAGACATAAAATTGTTGGTGTTGTTTTGTGAAGTAAACGCATGCACCAGTAAAACTTAATAAGCCGAAAGCTAAAAAATCGGGCAATGGGCTAAAATTGCGTTTAAGAGAGCTCATATAGTGGTGATCTCCTCACCGAATTCAGGAGCTCTGGGTTTTATTGGTGGGTAGATAACCCCATAGTTGGATTCTATTTGTTTATACAGTGCAACCTTAATATAGCGAGCCTCAATATAACTGTTTCCACGTTTTAACGAATTTTTCGAAATCCCCTAGCTCGTATAAGAGTTAATGGAAAAAAACCTTAACATTACGCATACTTTTTGCCTAAAACCTCTATGTAACGAATTTTCAGCCAATGTGGTTTTTGTCAACCTATAGCCAATTCCACAATAACAACGACAATTCATTCATGTCTGGAGAGGTTCAGACACGTTAAATTTATAAGACAATAATTATTGTTTGTTGTAAAGTAAAGGAACCTTGTTAAAACAAATCTTAAAGAAACCTAACCTCTATCTATATAACGAACGAACCTTTATGGGAGGTACCCTTAGTTTTTATCCGATTAAGCTGATTTTTGGTGGGTGGGGTGATTATGCCCTCGCAATAAACCAAAATTTAGCTTTCTGCTCTAACTTTCGGGGGGGTTGTGGACATGCCATTTTGCCAAATTCAAATGGGGGATAATAGGGGTCTTTGATTGGAGCGACTCAATCTTTCCCCCAAAATAATTTTGAACTTGAATTCGAGTTGAATTCGAGTTGAATTCAAGTTGAACCCAAGTTGAACCCAACTTTAACCCAAGTTGAACCCAAGTTGAACCCAAGTTGAACTCAAGTTGAACGTAAATTGAACCCAAGCCCAACCTCTGTTGAACCTTAAACGTTGAATGGCACCCAACACTCACAGGGTACCACCTAGCCCAACTTCCGTTGAACCTTGAATGGCAAAACTCACAGAGTACCTGTAATGCCAAACGTAACGCTTTTTCGTTGGAATTTTCGTGACGCTTTTCGATTTATGTGGCAGAGCCAAGACATAAAAATGTCAAAATGGATATACTAGTGATCAAGAGACGCGAGAGCGTATCGTCCGCCAAAGATTTTTTTATTCTTTTTTTTTTTAATTTATTTATTTTTTTATTTTTTTTATTTTTTTTATTTTTTTATTTTTTTTTTGTTTATTTTTTTTTGTTTATTTTTTTTTAGCCCAACTTCCGTTGAACCTTTAATGGCACCCAAAACTCACAGGGTACTTACTACCTGTAATGCCAAAAACGTAACGCTTTTTCGTTGCAATTTTCGTGACGATTTTCGATTTATGTGCCAGAGTAAGACATAAAAATGCCAAAAACTTAAAAATAACCCCTTTCCCCCTTTTTTCAAGGTTGCGGACTATTTTTCCATAATCTGGGGGCCATCATCAACCATTCTGCAAAAATTTCGCGATGTTGGATTATATAATATAATATCGCATTTTTCTTAGACTATTGTAGAAGTTTGGTTGAAATTTGTGCACAAGAAAAAAAGTTTTTCATAGACGAACCTAATTTTTGGAGCTGGATTTATATTGGCAGTCGCATGACCCCATGGTCCGATTCCATCCATTCTTACTTATCTTTTGGGTCATCAATAGAAACACATTTGTGTCAAGTTTGGTTGAAATCAGTGCACAAATAGAAAAGTGGGGGGGTTGTATGACAGCCCCTGACCCCATTGTCCGATTTCCACGAATGAAACATACAAACTGCCTGCAATAAAAAGAAGCAAGTGTGCCAAATTTCAGCTTCATTGCCTTTCAAGTGGCCGGTAAAACGCGTAGCAACAGACGGACAGACCGACAGGCAGACGGACATCGCCCAAATCGGCTCCCCTCGTCATGCTGATCAATTACACTGCCTGTCATAACAATAGCCGCACCATAAGACGGACTGATCCTTGGAAATTTAAAAAGAGAACAGTTATTCCACATACTATAAACGAAAGGGATACTTCAAACACAAATAATTTCACAAAAAGTTTCCTTCTATTTGAAGCCGTTATTTTTTTTTTTTTGTACTAAATTTTACGTTATAATGTCTAATTTGGATCAATGGGAGGTTCCTCTCCAACATTTGAAACATTAATAGCAACTTTAAGTACTACGACTGGTAAGAGATGATGCAATATCTTGCTTTAAATTCCGTTATGTGTTCCATCTGCTGTATAAAATGGAGGCAGTTTATCGTCAGGAGAATCCTATGAAGTTTTTCCTATGCGGGAAGTGACGAAATCAAGTCCAATCCTTTCAATGCACACTTGCCACATTTCGGTTATCGATACTAAGAAGTCAATAAGCAAAAATTTTGAAAACCCGTTATAATCATTTATTGAGAAATAAACAAAATAATTCCTCAGTGTCAATTTTATTTAAAAATATTTTTCTTGTTTTTAATTTCCTCAATTTCGGCTAATAGTATGGCTGGTCTAGCGGTTAGTGCGCGCACCTTCGGTGCACAGGGTTATGAGTTCGAATCTCTCCGTGTTCCATGGTGTTTTTCGAACTCACGAGCTTGTGACGGTCTATGATCTCACTCAGATGTTAAACGAGTACCCATTTATGGGGATAAATAACACTGCTGAGCGTGATGCTGATCTCATTACCTCAACAAAAATCAGATAAGATCTTGGAAATAGGATATCACTAACACATCCTGCGGCCTTAGTCCAATGTTGGATTGTCGCGCCTGTTATTAATTAAGTATATAATATGTGGAATAACTGTGCTCTCTTTCAATTTCCAAGGATCAGTCTGTCTTATGGTGCGACTATAGTTATGACAGGCAGTGTATATACATATTTTATATGGTCGGAGATGCTTCCTTCAATGCGTTACATACTTAATGACAAAGTTAATATACACTCAGAGAAAAAATCACACAAAATTAATAGGAATTGGTCATTTTCTCCTATTAATTTTAGCCAATAGGAAAATCCGGTTATTTGACTAATAGGACCATTATTAATTAAACTAATGGTATACAACATCATAAAATTAATACGGTCAAAATATTAAGTTAATGTGGTATCATGTTATTATTTTTACATGATATCATATTAATGGAATAGTCATTTCAAATTGTCAATTTCTATATGTCAACTAGCTGTGATCCTCAGATCTAGGGTAAACACTTTGTAGGACCCATTAATGTTTATAGCCAGACATGTTCACCTCAAAGGGGTCTTTTTTCACCACTTCCTTGGAATTTAGTGATAAACAACTAATTAGGCCATCTAGTTGATCTTACAAGTTACCCCGTTTAATAATTAAAATCTCAATTTTTATGTCTCAAAGTAATAAATGGATTTTCGTTACTTTCGGTCATTTCATGACTGCTTTAAAAGCGTGTTCTGTAATTATTTCCTAGTTAAAGAATCAAAGAATCAATTGTACGTATGCTGCGTGAAAAGTGTCCTCACTTTTCATTTGTCCTCCTTTTACAATTAACGTAATTTGTCATATTATTTTGACATCTAGTGCTTTTGCGCCCCGAATAATGGTAACTTCATTGTAACAAAATGAAAATACACATCATCAGCAACAATTATGCTCATTTTTTTCCTGAGCTTTTTCGGAAGTTTTGGCAAAATTTAGTGATTGTACACCGATTGATTGCAAGATTACTGGAGAAAATTTACTCTCATGGTTTGTTTTGAACCAATTATAATTCTTTGAATTACTTTCTGTACAAAAAATCAATAGAGCGTTTTATACTCATGTAGAAAATACCGTAATATGAAATTTCAAAGGAAAAAACGCGCGGATACTGTTTATAAATTTTTTGCTAGAGTTTTGAACTCAATCACGACAAATCAAAATCATGATCCGACAATTTCGACTGTTTAGGGACCTTAAATATACCCTTGCCTACTAGGGATATGCAAAATTGGGGTATACTGTTTTGTGTACGGTAGGCAAGCGAATTTTTCCTTTAGAATGTCAAAGTCTATCCGTACTAGTTTGTACGACTTGCTTAAACTCTCTATTATTAATGAAAAACCTGCCCAATTTACAAAAAAAAGAGATTCCTGATTATTAAGAAGAAAACCACAGAGCAAACTCCTGTAATGTTTCATCAATATGTTGCTTACAATGGCTAGGCTGATTAGGTGCCAATCACTGTCTTATGGCTGATACTGATACATTTCGCATCATTGGATACTTCTTCTATTTGTTACCGTTATTTCCTACAGTCAAACAAAATCAGTGTCGGAGCTCAGAAGTACGAAATGATGAAATGCATATGCTGAGCGGTGTATATCAAGACTTTGTACAAACAAATTGTATGATTAATATTACTTTTATTCAATTAAATATAAAAGTGCATGATCTGATAATAATCAGCGTGGTGAAATTGGGCCCATTAAATTTAAGCTAATTTTTAATCATAAAGATAAACTAATTATATTGACACTAAGTACTATATTTAGAAAACAACGAATTTCTCGTAGTATTAACACGTCGTACTCGTTTGTTGATTAACTGGGTTTATCTTCTTGTTCACATATGGCAACAATACAATAAGTCATACGTATGGTAAATTTATTCTTTTCATCTTGTTGATGAAATTATTTTCGGTTATCGGATAGCGAACCACATAAGTATTTACACAAATTTTTAAGCATTTTTTAATAGACCTCACAAATGTCTCATTTAAATGTAAAAAGCCATTAGACAATAATACAAAAATAAAAGTATGCAAGTATGATGTAAGCACAACATTGTTCCAACAGGATATCTACCGGATTATATTTAAAGCCCACAATCATATCCTTTGCTAGAGCATTTTACATATTGGTAAACTTATTTGTAGTTGGCTCTGCTTGGCTGCTTTGTTCTTACATAATGTACATTGTACAAAAATCGTATGTATGTACACTTTGTTCAAAAAGAGACAAAACATACAAGTGCTCAATTGAGTTGCTTGTACCTATACACATACATACATACATATATTTTCTTCCTAGTCAATCTAAAACATTGCTCAACATTGGTTGGGGTTATGATACAAGACAGTTCCGCCTGTTCCGCAAACTGCGCCGTGCTTGACAAATAGCCCATTCTGTATTTTAAACGCCATATCAGCTGTGAACAGTCAAATGCCTTTGGGGAACATGGAAACGAAAACAAACGGAGATTATTCTGATCCGCAAAATGGCGGTAAGCGGATCTGAATGGCAAACATGTTTTCGAAATATACACACAACTGTTTTGTTCTATAACTCTACACATTACAGCATCAATGAGAGAGAGTCCACCACCAAGCTAAAGCAATACTTATTCCAAACCATAACTAGCATGTACATTAAAGTTATTGTTCTTGCGTAATTCAATGATATCCGCAATGAAATTAAAGGACTCTCTATAGTAAAGGATCAATGAAATTGTCCTACTACAAGGTCACGATGTTAAATGTTCAATTTAATTCTTCTCAAGCATTACTGTAGGCTCATTTGCAAATTTATTTTCAATTACCAAATGGTGTTTGTGCAAGCAAAATCAAGTACAATAGTGCATGAAATTTATTACGAACATCAAATTTTATCTATTCGTAGGTTTTGGTGTGGAGCGGACTCCAATCTCATTTGGTTTTACATCAAAAAATTAATGCTTGTGCTTATATGAAGCACTTCGACGACAGCTTCTGCTCAAAACTATGACTGGAACTTTCTTACAGATTAATCTCTGCTAATTGCGAAAAGACGCCAAACAACCATAATCTGGCAATTTTCCTGGTCATAATACTTAATGCAAGTCGGGCGTATAGTGAAGATAAAAGTTGGAGAGACATTCAGGCTCGAGAGCGATTATCCTTCATGTACATATATACGAGTATGCCACCGCAATTTTAATGACAATAGCGGCATTAGTTACGTTTAATTACATAATGAGCTAAGTGTGGCGCCCGCGAAATTATGAAATTGCTATCCTCGTACTTTGGACTCAGGAAATTGTTAAAGGATATCTGTGTACGGAAATGAGATTTGTAAACTTTAATAAAACAAATATATTATCAGAAACATACAAGTATTAATGAATTGAATATGATTGAAATGTTACGTAAAATAACCATTCGTTCCAGATTCTTTGCCATATTAAAGCAATTGACGATATAACACAAATTTTGCAGTTCTCTCGCCTTTCACAAATCTTCTAAAAATGCTGGTATAGATACATTACATTATAATTCATGTTCCAAAAGTATGCGGTTCTCTTAATTTAAGTCAATTGATGTATCATTCTCGACAAATACATTTCTCCACCCAAAAAATTACTTTTTCGCAAAAAAAAAGTTTGGTCGAAGAGAAGGCACTAGCAATTTTGCTCAGATAAATCCTTTAAACAGAATGTATACTTTTATATTTTTTGATGATGTATTTTGTTCTTGTATCATATAAGTTCCTTTAAGCTAAGAATTGTACTCTTTTTGGTTGAGATTTATCATTTCAATAGCCCACAAGGATAAGTTTCTTCTCAAATTTGTACACATTCCATACAATTGTCGATTAAACGCATAATCAAACAAATCCCCTTGACTCACATGACTTTGATTAAACAAATATTCACCCAATGAAAACAAATTGGCATCACATATTTTATAATTTTTATTAGATAAATCTTTAGAAGAAAAAAATTAAATTAAGAGTAATCTTGTCAGAGTCACTCATATTGAGGTTTCCATGCTTAAAATATGGAAATGATGTTTATCTTACGGAAATCACTGACAATGAGATTTCTTTATTGGCGTGGCACTCTGCCAACATACGCCTGTCGTGCAATTCGTCAAAATTTGATAATCAATTATTTGATTTTATTTCTAAACCGAACGTACACACTCCGATAAACTGTGTAATTTATCGGAACTGAAATTGGGGTTAAATCAAACTTTTTATATAAGGGCCCTGACATCGCGAAGCACCATATACAGGGTGGGCCAATTACAAGTTCGTTTTAGAAATGCAATAAAATGAACAAAATTAAATTTGTTTCCATGTCTTATGGCTTCATTAGAAAGTACAAAGTAAGCTCCCATTAATGATGGAACACAACACAACGCAGTAGCGCCATAAAGTAAGTAATTGGAATAGAGATGGAACTCCATATAACATTAAAATCTACTGGAAAACATTTTACCTTTGAGTGTGTACTGTAAGTAACGTGTATATACACGAAGATGTCTTCCTGTATGTACACGTTACTTACAACACACACTCAAAGGTAAAATGTTTTTCAGTAGATTTTAATGTTATATGGAGTTCCATCTCTATTCCAATTACTTACTTTATGGTAGCGCATTCTATCACACCAATTTTCCAATAGCCTGTTGATGGTTTCAGGCTGTAACTCACGGATTGCTTGGATGATATTGGCCTTAAGTGCTTGAATCGTTTCTGGATTGTTGGCATAACATCGGTCCTTCACGGTTCCCCAAAAAAAAAAGTTCAAAGGGGTCAAATCGCAGCTCCAAGGCGGCCAATTGACATCGCCATCGGCTGATAACATGATTTGGGAAGTTGGAGCGTAAAAGATCGATTGTGGCATGGCGCGCCATCCTGCATGAACCAGAGATCGTCCAAATCCATGTCCATGAGATGAAAATGCGCCTCATCAGAAAAGATAATTTTTCGCCCAAAATCGTTGTCCAATTCAAGCTTCAACGAAGCGGATGGTCGTGCGACTTTAATTGCTGAGTCAATTGGACCTTGTAAGGGAATAATCCGAGATCTTTGTGCAGAATTCTTCTCGGGCTAGTGCGTGAAATGTTCAACTGTTGAGATCGATGACATGTTGATGTTCGTGGATAGAGTCTCACACTCTGGGCTACAGCAGCCACATTTTCATCTGTGCGCACCATACGACGACGGGGACCGTGAGTGTTGTCCACTAGCATGCCAGTCTCACGAACTTTTTGCACAAACTTGCGTACGTGACGCTCGGTGGGTGCTTCATTTCGGCCAAAACTTCATTTCAATAAACGCACTGTTTGGGCTAGACTTAGAGAAAACATAGCAACTCATGCCATGCGTTAGTCCAGAGTGGCTATGTGATCACACAACCCATATTTGTTTGACTCCAAATTTATTACACTACACTCCACGAAATAATTCAAATGTCAAAATATTGTCGATGCAATTATTAACCCTTCTGACGCCGCCTACGAGCTATTATGCCTAAGGTGTAGCTGAATCTTCTGTGAAATCAATCTTATTTTTTGAAGAGGTCTAATTTTGGTTCTAGAAACAGTTTACATACTGTGTCTTACGATGATCGCTGTTTTTTCGATTCTTTAGACATAGTTTACATTTCGCCGAACGTTTGATCGCATTTTTGGCCGTCGGTTCCTTTGAAATTTATATGGAAAAGGGTGGAAAATATGATTGAACGATATTTTTCATCAAGATATAGTACCAATGGTCTGTCTGGATATATACGCCAACAAAAGGGTTAAATATCACGTCGGCATTTTAAGAGAGTGATGAATATTACGCGGATTTTATATTCTCAATTGTAAACAAAAAATTGACGTTTGAATAATATTTTCACGCATACTATGAACTGCAATAGTGTGAGAACGGTGGCATTTTTATTTTCTGATGCCCACTCTGGACTAACGCATGCTTTCTCTAAGGGGCTAGACAGCACTCACTTTGAAAATAAGTTTTCAATATTTCCCAACGTTGTTCAAGCGTAAAGCGACTCATTTCGTTCTGCGGAAGTATGATACTGACTTTCTATCCAGATTTCGAGCGAAAACAGGTGTCAGTGTCAAACTAACCTATGATTTAAAAACGAACTTGTAATTGGCCCACCCTTTACACAGTTTACTTGATTTCTTATGTGAATAGTACACTGATAATAATTTTCATTCGATCTTGATCGAATTTAGGATTTACAAACATAAATTACTGAAAAAGACCTTCTTATTCTTTAGGCTGACTTTCAATTTGCTTCCATTTTATTCTAACTCAAATATTAAACCCTTCTAAAATGTTATTCTCCATAAGCGTATAATGTACTGGCAACATCATTCTACAGCATAATTATGAAAGCTTTAACTACCTATTTATTACATCATTTTCATTTCATAAACTTTCTTCAACTCGACAACAGTCAGGCGCACAAATTTCTTGAAACCCGACCTATGCCAATATTGTTCTTCCGCATTGTTTACCTTGTTGACAGTCAAGCCGGTGGTGATAAAGATAAAAGATATAAGAAGGGCTATATACAGGCTGTTAATTGGAGTTTAAAGAAGTTCATTGTCGCCGGTGGATACAGGTCGTGACGCCTTTGCACATAGTTATATGTACAGATGACATAACGTCATCTATCGAAAGGAATTCAATTGTTCTATAGGGAAAATGGGGTTGAAATATGCATGAGTATTTGTGCATGAATTAAAGTTCAGATCGATTTAGTGATAATTTGTTTCTCTTATTTTCTGACATTTTGGTTCTTAACAGAGTCACATCTCTTTAAGTTTTCTATCCTTAAAAAAATCTTACGCTGGATTTATTAGTGAATATAAGGATATACAAAAATAAAAAAAATATGTACAAATTGTTATATGTACATATTTTGAATGCAATTATTTTCGAAGATGATGAGTACTTTGAACTTGAGCTTCAACGCACTATTACTATTCTTGGAAAGCTTACACTGCGGCGATATTTAAAAAAACGCATGATTTGTAGCATAATTTGTTTGAGTAATTGTAAATTGAAATTAAGTGTAACAAAAAAATTAAATTTTGTTGATCGCATTCACCGCTGTTTGTAGCTTATATGTATTAGGGCCGTATGCACAATCATGGTTTAACTCACCGTTTAGTTAACTGTGGTTTAATTATAGGGGTGCCTCTCATATTTCGGGATTAGAGAATCATCGAAAATCGCTTTATTGTTTTTCAAAATATTCCCAGATCCAGATCCCATCCCGAAATATAAAAGGCACCCTAAGTACCCTATACCCATAAGATGGTATAGGGTACATATATTGTTTTTGTTACGACGATTTAAGGTTTGTGTTCGTAGAGACGACTCATGGGATCATCGCTCAGCGATCGAAGTTAAACAACCGGTTTTAAGCACTATATGCGCATATTTTCTATACAGACATGTTCCGGTAGGTCATAGTCAACACAAGGAAAGTACCACCATTCAAATATGGCCCGGAATTGGATGCAAAGCATCGATCGCTAAGCGATCATCACGTGTGTCGTGTCTACGAACACGTACCTTTATGTAACACCTCAAAGGAGTCACCGGAGGTATGGCAAAGTATATACAGGGTGTCCCGCAACTGGTTAGCCATAGGCTAATGGTAGACTCTACAGGATGTTTTTGGAAAAATGTCGTCAAAATTATTTCTCTAGCTTTTACCGTTAAGGAGTAATTGCCTTTTTTGTGATTATTGTCAAAAAACACGACTTTCTTCGAAAAACTCATATTTTGTAGCTTCAACTTTAGCCAAATCAATGTTTTTCATATTTTTCTGAAAGTACACAAAATTTCCAATAAAAGGACATATCGAACGTTTCGAACGGTTTCGTATCTTCCGAGATACGACGTTTTGAATTTTGCAGAAATGTCAATTTCAATTTTTAATGTAAAAATTAAACCCGAATTTTGTAACGGTACATTGTAGTGGCAAATCTGCAAAGTTGACGAAAGTTGGCGTAGTATTTTAGCTTTCGAACGGCATATAAGAATGAGGCACAGAGTCATCCAGTTTCTGAATAATACGTATAAATGAAAAAAAAAACCATAGCTTGCAAATGTACCAAACCGACTTCAATCTTGAAAAGGGAGTAAAATTTATACATCAAGCAAAGACTTGGTTGTTATGCATTATGGAAAAATACTTTTCGCTACTGTTGTAGATGCTACTTTACTAATTATAACGGTAAGTATAAACGAATTTGTTTTATGTGTTGAATTATTTGTACGAAGGTTCGCTGTGTACACATTAATATTGTGAGAGTATTTTTCATTTTCATCATCTAAAGGATAAACATTTTAATATGCAGGTATTAATTAGTGTCCTTTTATGTCCTTTTTCAGTGTTTTCCGATCCAATTTTTCCTTAGCAAATTTAATGATAGAATCTTAGATTCTAAAAAATGAAAAACCAAGTGGCAACTTGAATTATTCGCGTAGTTATGGCTTTGGAAAGATACAGATGATAAGTTACGGGAAACACGAAAATTTTCCATTCAAACGCGATTTATTCCGTTGAGGGTCCTTGAAATAGGAATCAAACACCGGATTTGTAATGTCCTCGGCGTCCCCTTTGATATGATACCCCGCATGTCGACCTCCAGTCAAGGATTAAATAGTGTCCTTTTTTGGGACCTTTCCGATCAAATTTATTTTAGCAAAATTAGTTTTAGACTCCTGGGACCCCACTGAATCAAGACCAAGAAAAAAATAGCCTTACTGTATTTTTTCTATTGGAAATGCTTATTTGACTGAACTATTTCCACGTAAAAGCAAGATTTCTTCCACTTACGGACTATGTTTTTTCCCTTTACACATATTATTCACAAACTGGATGACTCTGTGCTTTATTCTTATATGCCGTTCGAAAGCTTCAGAATTGGGCCAACTTTTGTGAACTTTGCAGATTTGCGACTTTAATGTATCGTTACGAAATTCGGGTTTAGTTTTGACAATAAAAGTTGAAATCGACATTTCTGCAAAATTCAAAACGTCGTATCTCGGAAGATACGAAACCGTTCGAAACGTTCGATATGTCCTTTTATTGGAAATTTTGTGTACTTTCAGAAGAATATGAAAAACGTTGATTTGGCTAAAGTGGAAGCTAGAAAATATGAGTTTTTCGAAAGAAGTCGGGATTTTTGACAAGAATCACAAAAAAGGCAATTAATCCTTAACGGTAAAAGCTAGAGAAATAATTTTGGCGACATTTTTCCGAAAACATTCTGTAGAGTCTACCATTGGTCTATGATAACCAGTTGCGGGACACCCTGTATATAAATGATCAGGGTCGGTCCCTGATTCGAATAAGCCAAGTCCGTCTGTCTGTCTGTCAGCTTGCACGATAACTCCCGAAATAATTAAGCTAGCGTTTTGAAATTTTGGTCAGATGATTGTTTTGATAAAAGCTTAGTTGGTATTGAAAATGGGCCAAATCGGACCAAGGGTACCCCTACCTCCCATACAAATGACCCCTCCGTGGTAGTTTAATTCGGCCATATTTTTCGACAGAATATTGCTAGCGCCTGAAATGTTCATCAATGCCTAATTGCGTCATATGCTTGAAGTTGGTGGAAGAAGTGAAGAAGGTCTGACTACCCCTACCCCTACATCCCCTACAAAGCAATATTCCGCCATATCTTTTGATAGAAAGTCGCGAAAAACTACAAATTTATAGCAAATGATAGCTGCTGGATGCCGTTATAAGATATTAAAGATGTGCGAGATTCGACCCATCTACCCCTTCCCCCTTTAAAAAAAATGAAATTGAATATTTTCGGTTTTACGCACATTCTAGGTCTGTACAGCAAGAACCCGACACTTTCTTTAGGTTTATCTGCATAGTTGTCTATGAGCTTTACGAACATTTAACTTCAGTCATACAAAACATTTCATTAAAGTTTGTAGAAATTTTTGCTGCAGTAAGGCGCGTATTTTGGACAAGCCGCTCCCAAAATTAGCCTAGGTCTCGTTTTGTTCTTGTAAAAGGTAGATCATCATTTTTATACCCTTCGCTTTCTATGTGAAATGGTAAATTTACTGCGCCATGAAGTTTATAACGCATTGAAGAAGGCATCCCACACCATCTAAAATATGTAAAAATATAAAATATCATCAGTAGACGAGAGGAGTCAATTGGGCGATGTCCGTATGCGACGCTTTTTACTCGTCCAATGTTAAAGCTATGTGGAGGAAACAAGTTATATAAGAACAGGCGGAAAAGAAAGGAGGAGCTGAAATTGAAACTGCACCCAAAAAGTAAAGTTACAAAAAAAGATGTACAGGAACGGACCAATTTGGAACACAAGTTATAGCGAAACCAGAAAGAAAGTGAAGGTTATCCAAGTTTGGGCCCGCTCGGAATTAGCTTTGTGTTTTTATTTTTTGAGTTATGCTATGATTATTATTATCGACGGTGACAACTGACAACCATTAGTTATAATCCATTAGTTAAACCATGATTGTACATTCGGCTCTTATACATACATACATACTCATGTTATTTTAATTAAAGATCTTGGAATTTTATTTGATGTTCACCTGAATTTTAACGAGCATAATCATGACATTGCTGAGCAAGATCGTCGCAGTTTTGGGTTTATAGTGAGAAATTCCTCTGATTTCAGTAACATCCACGTGCTTAAATCTCTTTATTTTTATACCCTTCGCTTATTAACGTAAAGGGTATATTAACTTTGTCATGAAGTTTGTAACGCATTGAAGGAAGCATCTCCGACCATATAAAATATGTATATATATGATCAGTGTGACGAGCTAAGTCGATTGGACGATGTCCGTCTGTCCGTCTGTCTGTCTGTTGCGACGCGTTTTGCTCGGCCAGTTTAAAAGCTATGGTGCTCAAATTTTGCACACATGCTTCTTTTTGTTGTAGGCAGTTTGTATGTTTGAATCGCTAAAATCCGACAAGGGTCGTGGGGCTGCCATACAAACCTATCCTCCAAATTTAGGTTCTTCTTAAAAAACTTTTTTATTTATGCACTAATTTCAATCAAATTTCACACAAATGTGTTTTAATTGGTAACACACAATATTATGTAAAAATCGACCAAATCGGACAAAGGGGTCGTGGGGCTGCCATACACACCTAGTCCCCCAAATTACACTGCGTGACAAATTGAAAAAAAAATAACCGTCATCTCCAATTTTTTTTGTTTTAATTCTTATCTAATCCTTACTAAAACCTCATATTTACTTTTTCCCTTGACCCCCCAGTTTCAGAGATATGGAAAGATATTGATATTCCCAGAAAATAATACAAAATAAAGTTACAGTAACAAATCGGTTATTATTTATTAATTTTTTTTTGGTAAAACGGAAATAAAACAATATAATAAACATATTTAAGTACTTAAAATTATAAACTTAATTGTTAAACACATTTATTTTAAGGGAAAAATAAAAAAAATCAACTTTTTCTCTTATATTTAGAATTGTCTTCTCGCTGTAAGCGCCAACAATAATCTTCTAACATCGCTGCATCCCAATGACCTTGAAAACGTTCCTCAAGCCTTTTTATGTCCTGATGAAACCGCTCACCTTGTTCATCACTTACGGCTCCGAGGTTCTCAGGAAAGAAAGAGAAATGGGAGTGAAGAAAATGCATTTTCAAAGACATTCTGCACCCCATCTCTTTATATGCGTCTAACATATTTGTTTTTCGCTGAACTGTCACTTTCGTTCCGGGCTTCAATAAATTCCACTCCTGTAACCTTGATCCTAACAGCTCCGCCTGCCTTAGGGACAAATTCAAGTCCCGTACTAAATCATTAAATTCCTCTTGGCGAATTAGGTGTGGCTTTCGTTGATCGCTTGATGAAGGAGAGGGGAAAAACTGTGTATCCTGAGGGTCGTTACATTCATCACCGTGAGGAGGGCGAACAGTGCTATTTGCACTGTGAGGCACAGGTTCCGTGACAGAACTCACTATAGGGTACTCCAATTTATATTTATGCTTTTTCGTAGCACCCCGCAAATCGAACATACAAAAATAGCAATCGTCGTGATGATTGCTATGCTCGCTCCAAAGTGCTGGCGAAAGGCATTTCTCGTTTTCCAGCTTTTTGAGATTGCAGTGACATACAACACGATATGCAAAAAAATCGGGTATCCAAGGCTTATCCTGACACACAACGCGGCCAAAACTTTCGAAATATGCATCCCTTAATTTTTGTGTTACTTTTCCCTCTAGCGACTTAAAAATATATTTGCCACACACGTAGCAACATTTATTTGGTGAATTTCTGCACAGGTTGCGAATACTTCTTTCAGAATCCATATTGTAAACCAATTAAAGTAAAACTATTACAACACGTGCTTTTTATACCATAACAATATCTTTTTTAGGTATTTTTTTAAATTTTTGTACCTGACGGTTTTCGCACTTTAAGGGGTAATATAAGGATAATAAAAAAGGAATATGACAGGTAAAAGCAAAAGGGATAATATAAGGATAATAAAAAACGACTATATCAGGTTAAAATATAATAAATATAAAAGTTACGTAAAGATATGTAGCCGCGAAAAGATAAAAAAAGATATCTTTCGCGGTTTTAAGTCACAATAAAAGGGGAAAAATAAAATAACCGAGCAAATTATATTTATTTTCGGCAATTTCTATTACCAAGAGTCCTTTTAAGGATACTGATAAGAAATTTACTTATTTTATTGCAAATTGTAGTAATTGAGGAGCAGATTCTATATGAGGACCATTAAAAAAGATTTCGGCGTGTAACTCGAAAACCTGAGGGTCAGGAAAAAAAATAATTGCACTTTTGTCATATGGGAACCAATAGCTAACCAAAATAGCATTCAGTTTTTTTGACGGTTTTTTGGTGTCACGCAGTGTTATGGTTCTTCTAAAAAAAAACTTTTTTATTTTCTCATCGATTTCAATCCAATTTCGCACAAATGTGTTTCTAGGAATACCACAAAACATATGTAAAAATGGACCAAATCGGACCATGGGGTCATGGGGCTGTTATAGAAACCTAGCTCCCCAAATTAAGTTCTTCTAAGAATTTTTTTCTATTTATACACCAATTTCACAACCAAACTTCACACAAATGTGTTTCTATTGATGACACAAAACATATGTATAAATAGATGGAGTCGGGCCATGTGGTCATGGGGCTACCATACAAACCTAGCCCCCCAAATCAAATTTTTATAAGAAAAACGTTTTTATTTGCACACCAATTTCAATCAAACCTCAGAAAATTATATTTCTATTGATGCCACATAACAAACGTGAAAATAAATGAAATCGAACTATGGGGTCGTGGGGCTGCCATACAAACTTGACCCCCAAAATTAGGCTCTTCTAAAAAATACTTTTTTATTTGGACGCAAATTTCAACTAAACCTCATGGAAATGTATTTTTAGTGATGGTACAAAACATATGCAAAAATGAATTATATCGGACCATGGGGTCATGGGGCTGGCATATACATAAACCCAACCCCCAAATTAGGTTCTTCGAAGAAAACCTTTTTGATTTGTCCACGAATCTGAACCAAATGTGTTTTAATTGATGCCACAAACATACGTAAAAATTGATGGGAAGGCCATAGGGCTGCCCTACAACCCCCTCCCCCCTCTTTTTGGTTCTTATAAGAAACCCACGTCCCCGCTTCGCCCAATAAATCTTCGCCACGGCATTTATGAGAAAATTCAAAAGCATGGAAGCGCGGAGGACTGAACACTAGTCATAGGTACGCCCGAAAAAACGTTTAGCCCGAGGGGAGCGAAGGGTATCCAAATTTCGGCCGCGGCCGAAATTAGCCTCGGTCTCGTTCATAAGTTTCTTACTTGCAAATTAGAATACGTCTCTATGGTCTGGAATCCATTTTACAATTGTCACACGAAAACCCTTGAAACGATTCAACATAAATTTTTAAGCTACACGCTTCGTATACCTTGTGATAATATGAAATATGTACATATTTGGAAATTCAAAAGTAATTAAAAATAAACTCCCTCGAAATCCGTAGAGGCTACTTTGGCCGTGTTTTTTTACATCGGGGGCAGGTTTGCTAACCCAGACGCGCAAAAAAAAACTATCGAGGGTAGCATCCAGGTTAAATTTCAAATTGTCACGTAGGCATTGCCATTAATTTCAAAACATTGCTCAAAAATATTAAAGCCCCGTTTTCACTTTCCAAACACAAAAGTTAACATGTAATTTTATTTTTAATCAAAACATATTTTTATGTAGGAATCATAATTTTGTTAGAATAAGAATTCGACGAACAACATTTTTAACATGAATTTATAAACAAAAACTATATTTTTTACACACACTTGTGTGTTGCATGTAAACTATACCTTAGAACTTTTCATTTCAAAATTTAATTTTTGCTAGTCATTGGAAAACGTACTAGAAAATAATTGGGATTGCATACATTTAGGTGAGTTTTGGAAAGCTCATTAAATCTGGATAGCAATATAATTTCTAACCTGAATAAAGTCACATGTTAGCGTTTGTATGAAAATTACCCCGGATAGTGTAGGTTAGCTAATTAAAAAACACGGCCTTTGATGCTATGCTTATACATAAGTTGATAAATTGTAATAGGTGCATATAATATAGATATTCTGTAATTTCGTTCAAAATTCCTATCAGAAATACACGTAAACACGATCTATTATTAAAACTTACATTTGGTTCCAACTACCTATGTCATTTCCCTATTGAGCGATTGAAATCAATTGGAAATTTAGTATCAAATCATTGCGACTTTTTAACACAAACGAAACTGCATTCAAATAAATTAATAAACAATAATAATTTTTTAAATTTATTAGAGTAATCTTTATAATCTGTATTTGAATTTCTTATTTTTTTTACGGCTTAGCACTCTGGGAACTACTGATTTTTTTGCATTTAACATTATATTCCTTTTTTCTGCTTTTTGTTTTTACTTCTTTGCTACTAAAATAAAAAAAATAATAAAATGTATGTATTTACTTTCTATATATATATTTCGAGCGCAACTTGCATTCTGTTTTCGGAAACATTCGCACTGAAGAAGTCGAAATATATAGCTGCAAAATAAATAAATTTAATTGTAGCAAGGAACAAGTGTTTCTATCGAAACTAAATCAAATCTCGAGCTAGCCTCAACCCCTTAAGGAAATTCCTGGCTAGGCTACGATCAAGATATTGAAAAATGTTGGACTTGCTCCCCCCTTATAAATCTTAGCTACGTCCATGTCTCCGACGCTTGCGCAAAGTAAGATTTTCGTTTGTCCACTCTTGCAAAAAAAGTAATTTTTCCTTATAGATAAGGTTCTCAGTAAATATGTAACCTTTTCTGCAGGACAGGACAAACGACGATTTTTAGTGAGCAGTCAAGCCCCTCGATAAGCAACCAAAGAGACAAAGTCAAAACGCGGAAGAATTCTTACGGTAGTGAAGATAATTTAATTTAACATTTATACATAGTTCTTATACAAATACACACTTACACATAATAATTGTTTTTAAAATAAATTTATTTCAAACTAATGTGTAAATTTTCTTTTTTTTTTTTGCAGGTAAGCTACTTACGATTTAATTTCTTTTTGGTAAATATGTATAAATACAAATAGCTCTCGTAAGTAATAGTAGTATAGCGCATGCAGTCCGTCGATTAAGGGAAATATCTGGGCTTTGGAAAAACTTAATCACACGCAGCTATTTTTGAGCATCCACATATTGAAACTTTGGCATAACCTGCTGTAGTAACTATTGTTTTCGTAACTTTTTAAGCTTTTTTTCGTAATTTCCAACAAGAGAGTTATTTTCAATTAGGGAATTGATATTCAGTAAATATTATGTGTCGTGCTCTGTGGCCGTGATCGTTCGGTCGCCACTCTGTGAAATAGACACTCATAGAGAAACGAGTTTCCAAACTCGGCACGACTCGTCGCAAGTTTATTATTCAGAAGAAGATGATAAGAAATATTCTTATCGTAGAATAATAAAAACTAACAATGCGACTAGGAAGTGGTATGGCTGACAACCATATCACACTCCGAATTCAGTTGTCTTTGTAACGTTGATGACTACACACGGTAGTCATCAACGCACCATGCTCCACTAGGAGTTACGGTAATCAAGAGAGAGAGAAATAGTATGTACCCATTTCCACTGGAGTATCCCTCCAAATTGAATTTGAAACAAGAAGGGTTTTTTTCAAATGCATACTATTTAAAATGTCCTACTTGACCTTACATAATTTTTTCATACTATTATACATTAATTAACATTTCTTAAGTATCTTGTTTGACCCTAAATCCTTGAAGAGCATGGTGCGTTGATGACCACCGTGTGTAGTCGTCAACGTTTCAATTACAACTGAATTCGGAGTGTGATACAGATGTCAGCCATACCACTTCCTAATCGCATTTGTATTATTTTACGATAAGAAAATTTCTTATCATCTTCTGAATAATAAACGAGTGACGGCCCATGCCGAAATACGACAGTTGAGGAGCGAACGAACGGCCACAGAGAACGTCCTAAAGTTTGACACATTAAAATTCTAGGTGTCATAATTAGAAGTAGTAAAAATAAAATGAAGGCCAAATCTAGATTGTATATCTACATATGTAAAAACTAATGAAATAAAAAATAAGCCTTAATAATTCCACAGACATTACGCCAAATTAGCCTCAAGTCCAACTTGGCGGATATAGTTACCGCTGCGTATTGAAATTATTATTATTCTATTAGTATGTTATGCAACTAAAAAAAATAATAAAAAAATGCTTAATTGTCACAATGGATTCAAGAAGCTGTTGACATTCTTCAAGCGATTTGTGTGAAGTGAAATTTTAGCGTGTTTGTGGGCTTGTAATTTGAGAATTTGAGATCGATTCTCAGCATTGTCACCGTCTATATCGTTTACAAGAAGTCTACCTAAGAAGTCTCCCCTAACGAGAACTGTTCAAAACAAAAGGTTCATAAGTCCTCCCACAGTAAGGGGGTTAATTTTTAGCCCTTTATGCCGGAGGTGCCAATTTTTATAGGACTCTACTGATCTCTTTTTCATTCAATGATTCAACGCTCACTTCTGAGGTGATTTAATTCATTATTTTTCTGTAACGTTACTATCTTTGCTTTAAAAATGGAATTATTATAAAACTTCGTCGAGAAGTTCAGTGTATAATTTAAATCTTTTCGCCTAGATATTGCACATAACGGTTGCAACCACCGAAAGCACGTTAGAGGAATCAACAAATCTCTGTTCCATATTCCATTTCAACCGCCGATTAAATATCGTGTTTTGGTTAGACTATAAGAAGATACATATTTTGTAGGGCTATTGCAAAAACATGCTAAGTGCATTTTGGAAAGTTTTTAGTTGAGTGTAGTTACGGTTACGGGTAGAAATAAATATTACACACGCCGACGAAACCAGGAAAAATACAATGGTTCCAAAAACAAAAAATGTTTATTGATCCTTATAAAAAATCAATCTCTCACATCAAAACATTCAAAGTGAGCGACGCTGTCCATCCACCTGTTTAAATCGTCCTTGGGGTCAACACGTTTTCTTTGCCAACATACAACTCACTGACTGTGACTGCGACATGACAGCCGGCTAGAGCGTTTCGAGTATGTCGTGTTGTGTGGGCACGTCTTTCCCGCATTTGAATTGTTGAAAATATTCTCGGAAACAAATGCGTCTGCTCCAAATATTCCCCGCTAGCCGACGACCGAATGGTGTCAACATCTTACACCAACATGCTGCGAAAGGAAAACATGTTGAATATGGAGTTGGAGACGAATCGCATCTGTCGAGTAGTTTTGGGGTGCTGCATGTCGAAAGGAGACGATATCCAGCCAAGTCAGGCCAAGTCGAGCAAGCAGTCATAGCCATAGCATCAGTTTTCACTAGACGTTTGTTGATAGCGGTCGATTGTGAAGTCCTTTCTCTAGTCGTGCAGTCGATAGCCTTCCTTCTTTGTACTACTCCGGTCACCGTCTATAGTTGTGCTACTAGTTAGTATCCTGTTACATACTTCCCAGCCAATCCTTTTTCATGTTTCCTTCTAATCGATTGAGTCGGTTATGCATGCAAAACTACGTGAAGTGCAATTGTGCTGAATAATACGAAACGTGTTGTAATGTTTGTTGCAAATTCGTAACGGTCGTGTTAACAAACTGCAAAACGAGTCCCTGGACAAGGTGCATTGCTAGTGTTGTGAGTTTACTGACTGTGGTGCAATGTTTGCCGAGCATGCAAACGGGTATTGATGCAGCGCATTACGTAAACTAGAGTTTTGTTTAGAAGTTGCATGGTGCTTAGTGTTTGATAGTTTTTGAAAAGTGTAGTGACAAAATATCAGCAGAAATTCTTAAATTTGATGATTTTTCACTTTTTACTTAGTGAACATAAAGAAATTAAACAATGAACAACCAAGCCGTTACCAGCCAAATAAGAGGTGAGTACGTACTATACTACCTACTACGCACTACGGCATAAAGGTCATGTCAGCGTCTATTTACGTTGTGTTTGTTTACAAACATTTCAAACGCTGAAAAGCTTAAGGACGTAGGAGTACTGTAGCTACCCAGATAGCACGATATTGATATATTAGTAATATTTTATTGATACTTTGACATCAATGTACTGATACCTCCAGTATACCATTATTGATGTTTTTGTATGGACGATGTCCGCATTTCGAGTGTTCTCATTGGTGGACGTAGTCGAAAGGGGAAATGGTGATTTGATTGATTGTATCAATATTATATCAAAAGTATATCAATCCAATATTATATCGAGTGTATCGATATTTCTTAGATATATTATTGAAGACTTGTATAGATATATTATTGAAGACTTGTATCGATACTGTAATGATGCTCACTGAAGCAAATCGGTCACTAAAAACAAGAAAAATACAACAAATAACAGCCAAGGAATATTTTTCTTGATTTGAGATGTATCTTCTTGTTTCAAGAAAAGTCTTAGCTTAAAATAATGATTCAAGAAAATAAAACCATTATTTTAAGTAAAGACTTTTCTTGAAACAAGAAAATACATATCTAATCAAGCAAAATATTCCTTGACTGTTTTTTGTTGTGCTTTTTTTCTCGTTTTTAGTGAATGATTTGGTTCATCGCAATAAATATAAAAAACTGCTCCTTACTTTGTTTAAAAAAATACATAGTTTTCTTTACTTTTATTCAGTTTCGCATTTATTTATTAATGTTTTCTTTTTTTTATCACAACATCACAAAAAATTATTGGCCTTTTTTTTATTGTATTTTACTTTCGCATCTCGCAACGCTTTTTCCAACTCATCCGTGAACTCACGTATACCGAAGTCGCTTCTTTTAAAGGACTCTGGAATAATATTGAAATGTTTCCATTAATAAATTATAGGGGCATTGTCATGGCAATTCCTACATACCAAAAAGGCAAGTACAAATATGTTCGAAAGTAGGAAATTTCTTCTTCCCACGTATACCCCTAAAATTGTAAAGCCGCTGGACAATAAAGTGGATGATATTGGGCAAAAATGTTTTCAAGTTGGATGCTCCCTTCGTCTGCATAATCCATTCTTTCTGTAATTTAAAAATATAATCTTAAATATACTCTGCAATTTATGTACGTGTACAATATGTACAATGTATGTCAACATAGTTCTGCCAAAGGCGATGTCATGTTATAAAAGCGATAATCCCATTTGGGTTTCTGGCGAAATAAAATTCACAAAAATATGTCGACACTCTTTGTTTGAAAATATTCAACTTTTAAATTACCATTTTTTCCTGATTTTCGCTTCCTTCCTATGCATAATTAATTAATTAAAATTGTCCTCACCACTTTTAATATTAAATTACTGTGTTCCACAATTACGCACGCACGCACAATGTACACATACAGGCGCGCACAGAGGGTGGGGCAAAAGGGGCAATTTGCCCCGGGCCCCGCGTTGGAGAGGGCCCCGCAGGGACAGTGGTCTCGTCGTGCGCATACGTCTGCAAAATTATTACACGAATTGATGTCAGATAAATTTTACTTAAATCTCTATTTATCTTGTTTTGAGTTATTCAAAGCATTTCTAGGACCTTATAGAATTTCCCTTCAGATACTTTTTTAACTCCTTGTAGTCTTATCTGTAACTATGCTCTCGAACTAGCAAAATTTCTCAATGTTTTCTACTGGTTTGGTTTTAGACTTTTGTTCTCCTATGGATCAGTGCACACTCGGTCTTAGTAACGTTTATGAACAGACAAGAATTTCGATTTTTGCAATGCCATCAGCAGTGACGGAACAACTTCACTCTGGGCGCTCCCGCCAACTTCTTGAGTGGGCCCCCTACAGTGAGAAAAAAAGTAGAGTGAAATCAATCGAAAACACTCTTGAAGGTCGATCCACACTTTTCAGTCATCAGTGACAGTCACTTTCCATGCAAGTTAATTGATTGACTGACAATCTGTCAATTTGTATGAGAAATTACTGTGACTGCGACTGATGACTAAAAAGTGTGGATCGATCTTAAACCAAGTATTTTGAAACATGATTTTGACGTTACAGTTTTTCTACTAAAATTAAGAACATCGTACTTAAAATAACTTTGCTAAGAGCTACTTTGACTCTTTGCATTCTTACATCGAGAATAGCGTTCTTGTTGTAACGTTTATTAAATTAATGATTTCATCAATTCATTGTTTTTTTTTTTTTGCTCACGCAGCGCAGCATTGACCTCTATAGGTGTTAGTGATGTTTTAAGCATAGAAAATTACCTGCGTCTATAATGAGATTCGATCCCGCGAACCTATGTTTCGAAGACGAGCGCCCTATCTATCTACCCTAATGCCGCTCTCTCAGGTACCAGCATCCTGGTAGTAGGAACAACATTTATAGAGTTTCCAGGAATAAATGTTCTTTTTCTCAAAGGGGCCACTTTTATTTATATGCCCCGGGCCCCGTAAATCCTCTGTGCGCGCCTGTACACATAAATTCACACACTTCACTTTTAGATGTCTACGCACATGCATGTGAAACAATAGCGTCGCAACTGTAAAATTTAGAAATGGTAGCTATCAATAAAACTTGAATAAAGTATCAATTTCTAATGATGATGACCGGAAACACTGAATCATCAATATGAAATCAATCTCGAGGAGGGGAAATTATTGAAGACTTATTGATACTCAAGTATCAGTACCGAAATGCTATCTGGGTATCAATAAAACATCGAAGGTTTGATTGAAGATTTACTGATACCGAGGATTGCTACTTAAATCTGATCTGAGATCAATACGGCATCAGTACAGTTTTGTCATGAAAAATTATTGATTACTTGGATCGGTTTTGGACTAATTCTGCATCGATATTGGTCATTCCTAATCATTATTGATGACGGGAATCACTAAATCATCAATGTGGAATCATTTGCGAGGAGGGGAAATTATTGAAGACTTATTGATGCCGCAGGATCAGTTCCAAAATGCTATCTGGGTACCTCTCACATGTTGATAGTTAATAAAACATACATATTTGATTTGTGGTTGATATGCAACAATACATTTCGCAATCATATCTCCATGGTTATGTAAGCCGTTCTGTAGAACAAACTACATGTACATATTTATGTAATATTACCTTTGCTTTTATTTGTGTGAACATAGAAGACGGCCTAGTAACTTGTAATAAACATGCAATTCAGGAGAAAACAAAATGAGTAATTGTGATTTCTCAGCTTTTTGTTGAATGTAACTTGCTCTCCGTTTGTTGCAAGAAATAGTAGACATACACTGCTTGTCATCAGATGAGCACGCCCTTTCGCATGAATAGTTTCGGCTGATTTCCAACCAAACTAAAAGAGCTAAAATTTCAAAATTATAACTGTTAATAGTCTATTTAATTCTAAGTTAATTGAAACAAAAAGTATTATGTTTTCATTTTTTTTAATTTTGTTTTATAATTGTTTTTAGAAAAAGAACACATGAAATAGCCATTTAAAATTTGTCATCAGAATAGCACATGTAATTTATTTTCTGTCGATCTTCCACAATTGGGGACGTAGGACCCCCTTAATGTCAAAATTTACCCTAATCCTTGCGACCGAGTAAAGAGGGCTCGATGCTTCTCTCAAAATTACTATCTCATAAGGATTAACAAACACTCAATTTTTATCGCCTCTATTATTTTTACCTTAACGCTACTTATTTACACACGAATTCGGATTCAACTTATTGACTTTTATTAATTTTTTCTCGAAATTTCACTTTTTGACCGCCTTGACTCCTTGTAAGCCTTAATTTTTGATCCCTCTTATGCGGACAATGATTTCCCCTTATCCATATTCAAGCTAATATATTACTCAAACAACAACGAAAAATTGGGGTCCTAAGTCCTTAATTGTGGAAGATTGACAAAAAAGAAATTGCATGTGCTATCCTGGTGACAAATTTTAAATGGCTATTTTGTGTGTCCTTTTTCGAAAAACAATTATAAAACAAAATTAAAAAACTAAAACACAATACTTTTTGTTTTAATTAACTTAGAATTTAATAGACTTTTAACAGTTATAATTTTGAAATTTGAGCTCTTTTAGTTTGGTTGGAAATCAGCCGAAAAAACTCATGCGAAAGGGTGTGCTATCTGATGACAAGCAGTGTACAATGCACAATAGGTTATGTATTCGGAATTAATTTTTGCTTTAATGTTCACGTTCTAATCTAATTGTCGACACAAATTATGGAATATAATTCACTATCAAATAAATTATGATTTGCGAATTATGATTGCCAAAACAAACGCATTCCCTATTTAGTATAGTATGTATGTATGTATTTCAATCAGAGTTATACGTATACCTACTATGTATGTACTCAGTGGCGGAACAACTTCACTCGGGGCCCTCCCGCCAACTTCTCGAGTGGGCCCTCCTACGCTGAGAAAAAAAAAACAGTGGAAAACACTCTTGAAGGTTGATTCACACTATTCACTCATCAGTCACAGTCATTTTCCATACATGTTGTTGATAGATTGTCAGTTAATGGATTGACTGACAATTTGTCGATTTGTACGGGAAATGCTAACAGCTACTTTGACTCTTGGCATTCTTATATTGAGAATAGCGTTAACGTTCTCTCTCGATTACCGTAACTCCTAGTGGAGCATGGTGCGTTGATGACTACCGTGTGTAGTCATCAACGTTACAAAGACAATTGAATTCGGAGTGTGATACGGTTGTCAGCCATACCACTTCCTAGTCGCATTGTTAGTTTATTATTCTACGATAAGAATAATTCTTATCATCTTCTTCTGAATAAACTTTCGACGAGTCGTGCCGAGTTTGGAAACTCGTTTCTCTATGAGTGTCTATTTCACAGAGTGGCGACCGAGCGCTCACGGCCACAGAGCACGTTAACGTTACTTACATATTAAATTAATGATTTCATCAAACTCAAGCAGGGCAGCATTGACATATATACATAGGTGTTGGTGATATTTAAGCATAGTAAATTACCTGGGCGTACAATGGGATTCGATTCCGCGAAGCAATGATTTGAAGACGACCGTGAGAGTGTGAAGTTTGTAACGCATTGAAGGAGGCATCTCCGACCATATAAAAAGTATACATATTAGAGATGTAACGGATGTCCGCATCCGCATCCGCAATCGCGGATTATCCGCATAAAAATTAAACTCCGCATCCGCATTCTCATCCTCATCTTATAAATATTTACATCCGCATCCTCATCCGCAATCCTCATTTTTGTATGCAGACAATTAGCGGATATATGCGACCCACGTGCTACTTTGTAACTATAAAGAAATGCAATGAGACAAATTATATTCTAGGTGTGTTTTTTTTTTGGGTAACGAAACTCCATATAAAAAAATGCCAGCTGATCCATCTGTCATTTTTTTATATGAAGTTTCGTTACCCAAACCTACACGGGATAACCAAAAAAACACACCTTCTGTATCGTATACACTAGTGAGCTTCAGTTTGTCGGTCAGCACAGCAGGAGCGCGTTCCATTTATATGATCTGAGTAGTCAGCGATGACTACAGCTACGACTACGAGTAAATTAAGGAACGCACTCCGGTTCGCATTTTTGTGACTAGTGTTTGAGTGGTTTTGTTTTAAATGAATTGAACTGAGGCGGGTGAAGTGGGGTTTTTTTTAAGGTGAAGCGAAGTAAGGAAGTATGCAACTTCTTAATTTTTAACCACACTAATCAGATGAATTTCAACTTTTTTTCATCTTCATGAAAAGTGTGAAACCTAAATATTTTTGTCTACATATTCGATCATATCCTCATCCGCATCCTCATCCGCATCCTCAAAAATTTCTCCATTAATATCCGCATCCGCAACCGCATCCTCAATGTTATACTATTTTGCATCCGCATCCGCATCCTCATCCGCTAAACAAGATCCGTTACATCTCTAATACATATATCGCACATCCAAAAGAAGAACGACGCAACTGCAAATTTGTTGATTCGCCAGAAATTGCATTTTAAACTTTCTTTCACGTGTTTTTTACAATTCCAAGAGTATTTTTGTGGTGTTCTGTATTATAGGTAGCTGAAAATATTGCTGAATTTATTGACATTCAATTTTAGAATGATATATTTTAAAAAAAATTATCGTGCGTTCATAATGATAATTAGTGAGAAGATGTTTCAGTCGCGTAATAGTTGATTTAATATTAATCGTGACATGAATCGTGCTAATCAGCCAGGATAAAGAATACAAAAGAGAATTCATTTGTTTTTTCTTTTATTTTGTTATAATTTATTATGAAAAAATAAACATTTATTCAAAAAGATTACGGAAAAATGGTTCGTAATACGAGTAATACCATGGTTTAAGATTGAAGTTTAATAAACTTATTAAGTCATTTTGTTGTGCTTTGATATGGAAATTGTTGATGCATAGATTTGTTTCAAGGCAACAGTATCAACTGAGCGGTCGTATAAGCGGGTACCTTTTAATATAGGGTGGGGTGGCAAAGGGGTGAAAATTCAGTTTTTTTCAAATATGTATCTGGAAAACTATAAGTCTAGCCGAAAAATGTCATGAAAACGAAATGAACTACAAAAAATTACCTTTGTAAGTATATGTAACACTCTAGACATTTTCTTGGAAAATTATATCCTAGACCCAAAAGTATTATAGTGAATTTGCATTTTCTGAGTTTTACATTTCGCGCTGTAACTCTTGACAGAATAGACTTAGGGTCATAAGATCTTGCCCATGTATTGCTAAGAAAATTTTTCATTTGTACCAAAAATTGAAGTCTTCCGACCATTGACACCCCCTGACTCCTCCTAACATTTTTAAAAAAGGTATGCCTGAAGCTTCTTTTCAAATTGAGACAGGCAGATCGAATTTGGTAGGGTGCCTAACCTAAGCCCCTCCACCAAAAAATATTACCGAAACTAAAGGTGCCCCCCATACAAAGTGAACCAAAATTCTAACAAATTTCAATTCTATCAAAAATCTAAAATAGAAAAAACAATTTATCTCCTAGAACGTCACTATACCAGTTAGTTTTCTGAATGTATGTTCAAAAGTTTGTACCAAAGCGTACGCTACGTACGAAATGTAAAACTCAAAAAATGTAAATCCACTATAATACTTTTGGGTCTAGGGTATAATTTTCTGAGAAAATGGCTAGAGTGTTATATATCATCACAAAGGTAATTTTGTGTAGTTTGTTTCGTTCTCGGGACAGACTCATAGTTTTCCAGATATTTGAAAAAAAGACTGAATTTTAACCCCTTTGCCCCCCCCTCCTTCTTCCTCCTTAACCCATTGCCCAAATCAATGTAACTTTTTACTGCGTATATTGGGCAGTGTATTCAGCAATTTGGCATCAAACATTTTTTTAAGTTTGGGTTTTTTACCCTGATGAATACTATAACCTTCATTTTGGGTGTGCCCTCTAATGAGAAATTTGTGCTCGATAGAACTCAAATCAAATTTTCTCACAGCATACAAATGAAATTGAATATTTTAACCTGTTCTTTGTTTGCCATGACAATTATCTAATTAAAAAAATCAGATTATCGCCAGGATGTTTTGCCGAAACTTCTTCCAAATATTGCAAAACACAACTTCCAACTCTCATTAACCCCTCTGTTTCTCATCATGCCAAATGTAGCATATATTTTTCTCTCGTTAATTCTGCAATTTAATATTCTTAGTTAAACATTTAAGTCTTATTGTTACGCCAATTAAAAACTGAAACTAAATCATTTTGCAATTATTTTTGCATTAACTTCCTCTTCAATGTGGTTTCGAATATTAACATCAAGACGAAAGACACAAACATCTAACTTGCCAATCTCAAACATTGATTTGAATTCTATCAAATATATTTTTTACCAGGAAGCATAACCAAAATGAGAGAGTGCTCACAGGCTATTTCAAAAATCAGAACTCATACCGGACCAGTATATGTATTTTGTTAATAAGTTTCGCAAAACTTAAAATTCAATCAAATTCCGCCTCCCTAAATTTTATATTGTGTGGTTTGATACAATGAAGTAGGTTGAACATGCCAATGTGATAATAGAGACATGCACCGCATTTGCTTTATGGAGTGGAACGATAGATTAAGACTTTCGCAATTAAGTTTTGGTAATAGTCATTAATCGGGTTATGATATTATTTCAAAATTATTTTATGAAGATATAGTTCAGTAAATCGAATTAATTAAAAGGCGAATAGTTATCGGGACATTGTAACACTAAAAAAAAACCGTGGTAAATAAAAGAAAATAATACGAATAATTAATTTTAAAATATGATTTGGCTCCATATACGTTTATGTATTTTCAATTCACTATTGAAAAATCCACTTTTTTTTTAATTTGTTACATGAAAATCATTTAACTTTAAAAGTGGGTTAGTCTAGATTAGACTGAATTCGTTCTGTTTTAAATATTTCTCCATTGGTCTCCATGTTTTAACTCACTTTAAAACAACGTTGCAAATTTATAAACGATCTTCCCTATGAATCATTATGATTTTTCAAAATGTTCAACGTTATGATTTTATAATTTTTAAGTTAAATTTTAGGCCAGTCCAAATCGACATTAGCCTCGGAATAAATGGAATACTACCGTTCTTGCGCTTATCTGTTTTAGAGTATTACTATGGCTACATAAATCCAGATTTGCAACCCTGGGGACCCTGTGCTAATTTTTTGCCGAGCGAAAAAGAACCATTTTTTTGCTCTTTTTTACATTTCCAACAATATTAAAAAAAAACATCTTGGAAAAAAAAAAAACGATGACCGGCATTTTGAAAGTAGACAGAATTTCCAATCCAATGGTATACTAACCACTCTTGTAGGTCAAATATTGACCACAAAAAAAAAACAGGCGAATTCAAAGCTTATGTTGTTTGCCGAAACGACATTTACTTGAAATTTGCAATTTTTTGTAAAAAATACCCTATTTTTAAAAACCTGTAATACCGTCAATATTTGACCTATAAAATTTGTTAGGATATCATTGGATTGGAATTTTGTCTACTTTCAAAATGCCAAACACAGTTTTCATCCAAGACAATTATTTTAAAAAATATTGTTGAAAATTTTAAAAAAAAGGGCAACAAAATGGGTTTTTTTCGCTTGCTAAAAAATTAGCCCAGGGTTGCAAATCTGGATTTATATAGCAAGTAATACTCTAAAACGGGTAAGCGAAAGAACGGTAGTATTCCATTTATTCCGAGGTTAGGCCTTGTTTTTGTAAAGTTTTACTGGCGTATTTCACACTTGAAATTTTCTGAGTGAATGAATGTTGCGACTTTAATTAAAACTTACAGTGAAATTAAAGATTTAATCAAAAAAAGGCGAAGTTTGTCCCACTGGAATCGGTAACCGAGCTTGCATAAATTCTGGGAAATTATGTTTCACATAAAACGATAAACAGACTTGCTTCAATATACAAATAGTACAGATATTAAAATTATTATAACGGAATACAAAACGTCACAAATAAAGGCATTACCGCATTCAATAAAATAATTTAATTCAGGAGCCCAATTATAGTAACTGACAAATAAAATACAAAAAATTATCTAGTATTATGAATCGTAAAATTAATAAGGAATCCCTTAAGGTTTCCGTTAAGTATAAGTGGGGTGTAGGGACTATGAATTCCGCCCTCAAAACTGAATTGATTTATTATTTTTATTCTTATTAGAAAGAATAATTCGTTGTTATTGACACCAACAACACGCACTTTGACCCGGTGATGCTTTGTCAAGCAGTTGCAGTTGCGTCGTTATTGATCTGAGTGAATGCTTCCAAACGAGCAAATGGAATAACGACCTAACTGAATTTTAACAGTTTTTTTTACAGAATTTTAAAATCAAAATTATTTTTATTGAAAATATAGCCAATTTCAAACTTAGTGGTATATTTAACTCAAAAACGATAATTTTTGCACTTACGTCATTATTCTTCTGGATGTGCGATGATCAGCATGACTTGGGAGTCGATTGGGCGATGTCAGTCTGTCCGTCTGCGACGCGACGCGTTTTACTCGGCCAATTTAAAAGCTATGAAGCTGAAATTTTGCAGAAATGCTTCTTTTTGCTACAGGCAGTTTGTATGATTGAATCGGTAAAATCGGACAATGGGGCCATGGGGCTGCCATACAAACCTAACCCACCAAATAAGGTTCTTCTAAGAAAAAACTTTTTTTACTTGTGAACCAATTTCAACCAAATTTCACACAAATGTGTTTCTATTAATGACACAAAACATATGTAAGAATAGATCGAGTCGGACCATGGAGTCATGGGGCTGCGATACAAACTCAAATCCCCAAATTAGGTTCTTCTAAGAAAAACTTTCATTTGTGCACCACTTTCAACCAAATTTCATACAAATGTGTTTCTGTTGATGTCACAAAACATATGTAAGAATGGATCAAATCGGACCAGGGGGTCATGGGGCTGCCATACAAACCCAACTCCCCAAATTAGGTTCTTCTACGAAAAACTTTTGTTTGTGCACCCATTTCAACCAAATTTCACACAAAAGATATGTAAGAATAGATCGAATCGGACCATGGGGTCATGGGGCTGCCATACAAACCCAAAACCCCATCTTGGTTGTTCTAAGAAACATTTCTTACACCAATTTCACAAAACCTTGAAATAATGTGTTTTTATCAAAACAACAAAAAAGCTCAAAACAAATGGTATCGTACTGCGGGGCTATGCTCCCACACTTTTGTGAAGACGGAACCAAATAAAGGGGGGGGGGGGTTAAATACAAGTCGTAGGTACGCCCAAAAAAACTTTTAGCCCGAGGAGAGCGAAGGGTATCCAAATTTAGGCCGCACCCGAAATTAGCCTCGGTCTCGTTTTGAATTTTCGTTTTGTCAAAATCGAAGAAAATGTATGAATTTGCCACAACGAAGAATCCAACAAATGGATTGGGACGCTTAGTGTGTGGCCGGCCTAAGTTAGTTCATGACAAACTGGATTGGAACTTAGTCAGAAAGTTTAGAAAAGGTATACTATCACCAAAAATGTTTTAAGATACCGGGTGCGCCAGAGAAACTTATTTAAAATGTCAATAATAACAAAAGTATTTCAGGAATTGTTTCAATTCTTTTTTATTTGAGAATACAATATGGAAAGGTTTTTTTTTCATAGTCTTAAAAATGACATCCGTTAAATGACGACCCCCATTGTGTATACATTGATTACAGGCCCGTGCGCAGGGGGGGGGGGGTTTGGGGGTTGACCCCCCCATTGGCAAATGTTGCCAGAATTTCTTATTAAATACCATTGTTCTCATAAGGCAAAAATTTAACTTCATAAAAATGTAAACTGGCGTTGTTAATTTATACCTTGCCAAAAGAATTTTCTCTCGCCGCTAGACACCATCCAGTTCCGGGCAGTTCAAGCACATTCGTGGTAGAAACTCATAAGTGTTGGTATGCAATCCGAAAAGCGGTATTTTCCCTATACCGAACGTATTGTAATTCAAAGATAAATGTAACCGCGCGGCATGTGTAGATTGTAGTGGGTGAACTATTGTAGGGCATTGCAGGGGATTTGTTGTTGATTGCGACATTTCAAGCCTCTAGCGGCCAAGGTTTAGAGGTTACATCCGTCAAAAGATGAGATTTTAAGATGAAAAAATCAGCCATTGTACTCTATTCCGATTCCTTTATCAACCTCTATAGGAAAATGTATACTAATGAAATGACTCAGCATGGGTTTTAGGTAGTTTTTTCCCCAAATTTCATTAAAATCCATTTAAAACGGCGTTACAAGCCGTGCTCTGTGGCCATGATTGTTCGGTCACTACTCTGTGATATAGAGATTCATAGAGAGAGAGAGAGTTTCTAAACTCGTCATGACCCGCCGCAAATTTATTATTCAGAAGAAGATGATAAGAAACATTCTTATTGTAGAATACTAAACTAACAATGCGACTAATAAGTGGTATGGCTGACAACCGTATCACACTCCGAATTTTGTTGTCTTTGTAACGTTGACGATTACACATGCCACACGGTAGTCGTCAACGCACCATCCTCCACTAGGAGTTAGGGTAAATCAAGGTAGGTAAAAGCCTAGGGGAACGACATGGCATCCCTATCGTAACTATGAAGAAATCCTTATTCTCCTCGTCCTTTGGTATTTGGTTTACTATAATTCGGTGACTCACCCCTCGCTCCGCTCAGATCTCACACTGTCAGTCTCGCATTAAGGTACGTGTTCGTAGAGACGACTCTTGGGATGATCGCTCAGCGATCGTAGTTTTGCATCCAATTCCGAGCCATATTTGCATATTTTTGTAATGGTGTTACTTTCCATGTGTCGACCATAACATGTCTGTATAGAAAATATGCGCGTATAGTGGTCAGAACCGATGGTTTAACTGCGATCGCTGAGCGATCATGACATGAGTCGTCTCTACGAACACGTACCTTTAGAGAATTCGCCAATATTTTTGCGAAGCAGTGCTGTTGCGAAATAGGATAAGACGAAGTGCAAGCGCAGCGAGCAGTGAGCTAAAGGAAAGCAATTTGTTGGATTTAGATCTCTGGCTCGTCCATACATTTACTCAAATCCTATAGCTCGTCTGTTAACTAAGATCTCGCTGTATGTCGCCCTTTTCACAATTCGCCAAAAAGTTGATACGTAGCGCTGCTTGGAAATAGGATGAAGCGAGCGCAACAAGCGGTGAGTTAATGTCAGGCAATTCGTAAGCTTTATATTTCTGACTCGTCCATACATATACTCAGACCCTGCACCTCGCCTTTTACTCCGCTCAGACCTCGCTTTATCTGTCTCGCTATTTAGTATTCGCGACGTAGTGCTGTTGCGGAACAAAGTAAGTCCAGCGAGCGGTAAGCCAATGGATCACAATTCGTAAAATTTAGAACTCTGGCTCGTCCTTAAGTTTACCTAAATCCTGTGCCTTGCCCTTCGCTTCATCCAGACCTCGCCATGCCTTTTGCGCTTTTCAGAATTCGCCTAAATTTGCGACGCAGTGATGGTGCTAAGAATGATAAGGCGAGGTGCAAGCGCGGCGATCGGTAAGCCAATGGACGCCATTTCGTGAAATTTAAACCTATGACTCGTCCGTATAACCTGTAGCTCAGAATACTCTGCGCGCTCACACTCTGTCTGTCGTGCATTAGAAAAACAGCCAACATGTTTGCGACATAGACCTCGGACCTGGAACCTGGATATATGACTCTGGATTTGCTTGACAACCGAATTCCGCTAGTTTGTGTACAGCATTGGGCTTTTGGGAGTCTGGTCACCTTATTATAGCCTGTATATTTTAAACTTTAAATACACCTTTCAATGAAAAATTTGAATATATAAGTTAAACCCCCCCCCCCCTTGGATGATTCCTGCGCACGGGCCTGATTCATTAAGAATATTTTTGTAGTTCGTATCCACTCTTTGCATCATATCAATCAGTATGTTGGCAATAGCGTCGCGAATATTGTTATTGAGGTCAGCTATGGTCCGCGGTCGATCGACATAAACCAGGCATTTCAAATAACCCCATAAAAAATCGCATGGAGCCACATCTGGAGAGCGTGCCGGCCATAGGAGATGGCGGTCGGGGAAATATTGTCGCAACAAATTCATTGAACCTCGTGGTTAAACCACACGTCCCCTAACGTTCATTTCTTCGAGGCTTGGAAGAAAAAAGTCCCCGATCATGTTCCAAGTGAGCGACCGTTAGAAAAGAAGCACTCGACGGCGCTGCTCTCTAGACCAGAGTATGATGGCAATTGACTAGAATGGGAAACAAACTTGCGGACTTCGCCCAACTCACTGCTCGGGAGTTTTTTCAAATAAGTAAGTTTCTCTGGCGCACCCTGTTGTTTATTTGCAGAGGGACCTAAAGAATCTTTTTACCCATATGGTACTTATAGCAATGAAAAGGGTGGGTCAGATTACAAACCGCGGCTACAGTTACAGCAAATGGTGCAGTCATGCCATTTGAGGATCCGGATTGTCTCATGAACAGATTTTAGGACAAAAAATACAAAAAATATCTACGTCGGAGTGTTGTTTTTCTCAGTCGTGCTGTTTTATGTTTCGAGAAATCTTTCATGTGGCTTTTAGGCCCCTTGATTTCGTGGGCCCCCGCCACGCTGGCCCTGCGGGCCTTTATGCGCCGCCCCTGTATTACTGAATTGTAATGTATGTGTCCTAATTACATACCACACAATAAACCATTATTTAAATGTACATAATCATGTTTTTCGATAGATACAAACGAATATTATCTAACATATTTAAATTATATTGTAAAAATTAATGAAGCGTATAATAATAGGAGGATCTGAAAGGTTTCAACAGCTCTAAACAAAGTTTTTTTTTGCAAAAGATTGCAATTATAATTCTGATCTGAAATACATTTTTTATGCAAATAAAATCCCTTCGAAACTTTTAATTCAAGACTTACAAAATGAATTATTTGTGTATAGTACATACTTACTGATCTTAAAAAAATATATTTTTTTTCGTAATGGTACAAGATTAAAGCATAAAGTGAATACATATTATGTATGTAATTGAACTCAACTCACTCAAACTGTTTGTATTCTTTTCTTTGTTACCTTAACCCATAAAATTGAAATGTTTGTCAACAAATTAGTTCAGTGAAATTTGAAGAATAATTTTGTATGTGACATTTTTTTAATGTTTTCAATTTCAAATAATTTGGCAGACACTCAAAACATGCTGTAAAATAAGTAACATGTCAGCAAAAATAAGTACATAATAAAAATAAATACATATTTTTCATCGGAGAAAATAAGATTGTATGAAATTAATTTAAAGAAAACGTTTGTAGGAGTTTACGATGCCATTCCTTACCATGCTTGATTAGCTTACAAGGAATTATTACATAAAATATAACAAATATAATAAAAATACAACCAACACGACCATAAAACAAGATGTTGATTGATTCGTGTTTTTCTTCATAATGTTTTAGCTCGCTTAATTTTTTTCGACCCCTCCGCCAATTTCAATTTGTCTTTCTTTGATTTACAGCTCTTGACAGCTGTATCACCGGGTTAGTTCCGACTCCAGCAGATTTTAAAACGGAAGCGTTCGAACCAAAACTCGCGCTACGGCAATTCATTAATCTAGAGGCAATGCCTCTAGTAACTAAACCTCGTTACCTTGTCCCTTTTTCAACAGAAGATTCACTAGCTATTTGCGTTGTTTCAAAAGCACAACGGTTTGAACGCGTGTTTGTAGGGCGTTGACTATTTCGTCGATGGCGTTCAGCTCCTCGCGAAGATCTTGCATACCTCGAGGCAGGGATTCGCCTTTGTCCAATCCAAAATCGGATTTTCAGTAAATATTTGGTATTGAGGATTTCATCACTTTTCGCCAACCATTGTTCGGCATCTTTGATTTCGTTGAAGAATTGATGTTCGGTGACTACATTTAACTACCAAGAAATCGTTTTCTGTATAGGAGATAGTATGTCCTCCCGGGTCTTCGATGATGTTGTCAAAAGATCATTCTAAGTGTAAGGCTGGGAGGTATCGTCCTCAGTGTCATTTAACACCCAGCCTAAATGAACTAAATGACAGCGTGACCTGGTCCAACCTTACACTTAGAATGATTTTTTGACCGAAACAGCGAAGTCCCGGGAGCGTAACAGGACCATGGGCATACTGTCTCCTCTGGAAAACGATTTCTAGGCAGTTAACTACTTCGACTTTATGCAGGATTGCATCCCCCTGAGCAAACGGTCAATTCTACCACCATTGGCGCCACAATTATCCGCGCATTTGAGGCTGGAAAGGCGATATCAATGGAAGTTCGTCTCAAGACCAGAAGCACCACAGAATACGTGTAATACGGTTAAAATTCAGTTTGTCAGAAATATCTTTAGAACTATGAGTCTGACCCCAAAAAATCATGAGGAGGAAATAAACTACATCAACTATAAATCATTTGCATTTTTTAATTTTACATTTCGCATTGTAACTCTTGATAGAATGCACCTCAGGGACTAAGATAAGATTCCTGGTTCACTTTCTATGGAAGGTATCCTTATAGTTTTAATCCGATCCAAGTAATTTTTGGTGGCGATAATGGAGCTTAGCCTGTGGGCACTCAACCAAATTTGGAGTAATTTGGATAGGAGAGAATCTACACGCATGCGAGGGGGTGTCCTTGGTCGGATTTCTATAGTAGATCTGCATGTTGTTTCGTTTGTTTGGTTTTTCATCAAATAACAACTCAAATAGATTCTATTATCAACACAAAATCCTATGACTCTAGGTGGAGTGCATCAAGAGTTACAGTGGAAAATGTATATCCCAAAAAATTCAAATAGCACCAGATACTTTTGGGTATTATAGGGTATATGTTACAAAGAAAAAGTCTAGGGTATTATGCTCGTATAAGCAGAATTAAATTCTGCAAAAAGATCAGATCAGATCTCTGGGAACATTTTGCTTACCTAATTTATAGAAAACCATGTGAATGTCATGTCATTAGGGAATTTGGATAAAATGCGCAAACATGTAAAATTATTTACTGCAATGCCTTTAGTATTCAAATAAATAAATAACAGGCGCGACAGTCCAACATTGAGATCAACGCTCAGCAGTGCTATTTATCCCTATAAATGGGTACTCGTGTAACATCTGACTGAGAGCATAGTCCGTCACATGGGTCGTTAGTTCGAAAAACACCATAAACTGAAATGGTGTACAGTGAGTCTCGAACCAATGACCCTGTGCACCGAAGGTGCACGCAGTAAGCACTACACCAGTCAGACTACCTTAGCATTTCAGTGTCTGAAGGAAGCAACTTCTCATCAGGAAATTGCTTTGAATTTCTTATTTTTGTTCAATCATTTGGCACACTTCCAGCTTGTCGCTTATATTAACTTTTATTCTATCCTCCAATTTTTCTATGGAAACTCGATTAACAGAACTTATGGTTTTCCGAATCACCCCTTGTCGACATAAGTTCGGATAATCAACGCTCTACTGTAAATTTAAAAGTTTAACATCGTAGCTCAGTAAAAATGTCACCTAGGAGCAGGGGCGGCCGGTCTAAGTGGGCAGGTAGGGCACTGCCCACCCTACAAAATGCTAGCTAAAAATAAAAATAAAATTTTTTCTTAGAACATAATTGATTCACTTCGGTACCTACATGCATATCTAACTTAACGTAACTTAAAATGACAATAGCCATTCATTAGTACTTAATCACGATTAAATTGCCAATATAAAAAACTCCTCTCCTCCACATAAGCGAAAGCTCATATTGATATCAATTGAATAATTATAAGAAGCGCACGCGTGAATCACCAACCATTATGTACATTGCATTGCGCCCATTCATACTTTCTTCATGTATCTGCTCATCATATCAACATCATCTCAACTCAACCTATGGGCAGAATGCCTTTCTGCCCACATGTACCATCAATCTATTCTATAGCTATTCCATAGCACATGCAGTCACGATGAATCTTCTTATACGCTCAACGCATGCGCATTGAAAGTATCTGAACTCACTAAAGGGCATGCCCAATACTACACTAGTAGGTATCCATGAACTTGTGCAACGTTCGCGAGCGCGTGGCCCGTGGCGCTGTTCTAGTAGTTAGATACTCGTAGCATAGTGCGTGGTGCATGGATACAATAATAAGGCCGTTTCGCATTTAAATTGTGCATGGTGCATTGTAGAGTATTTAATTTGTGCGTGTGTTTTTGTCAGATTTTCTTCCTTTTTTGAAGTGGTTTGGAGGCGTTATACTCGTACTTGTAGCAGTAGTGCATGATTACGTTATCAACGGCCGTTTTTTATTTGTTACGTATGTTTTTAGAAAACACTAATCGCTTTTCTCAGATTCCCTACATTTTAGTGTTATAAAATATTTATTTTGGTGATGGGATTAATATTAAAAACTTATTTATTTGATCTAATATCTGTTTTGCTTGATATAGATACCTATTTATATTTTCTCCTCTATATGATCTGGAAGTTTTAAATTTAGTTTGTATGTATGTACTTAAAAAAAATGATTTTTTGTTGTTGTTATGTTATTGCATGTGCATGGTATAGAAAAAAATTCCCACTTCTATTCCTCACACCTTTTTCCTCCCCATGGCAAGAGGGATCTAAACCCACCCCGCTAGCTCTTGCTGCGCAGTGCATTTTATTTGCGTAATTGTAGAAATACATAGCAGCTTGAAAGTATAACTAACTTCCTAATTTACAGGAATTACTTTTAAAAAAATAATTTTAAGTAAACAAACTTTCGGACATAATGTCTCATCATAATTTAATATATCATTACAATTAATCATATATTAGGTGATCTGTTTGGGTTGCCTCAAATGAAAAAAAGAAAGAGGTATCCAAATTTGAATTACCATTAAAAGGAGCAGTGCTTAATATAGGGTGGCCCACGAAAGATTTGCGTTTTAAAATGGCTATAAAAAAACAACGAGTATATATTTTTCAATTTTTTTTATTTTATTGAATAGCCTTAACATTGCGGTTTATGTATGAAACACCACTTCGTTCATATGGCTGCCTCGGCTGGCTTTACAGTTTACAGTAGCCCATTCGGTCGACCCAATTTTTAAGCACATTTTCGATGGTATGGCCCTCAATGGCTCTGATGGCGACTTCAATCTCGTGCTTTAGGTCGTCAATCGTCTCTGGGTGGTTGGCGTAACACTTATCCTTGACGGCACCCCACAAAAAATAGTCCAACGGGGTCAAATCGCAGCTGCGAGGCGGCCAGTTGACATCGCCGTTTCGGCTGATTATGCGATTTTCGAACGTACCGCGCAAAATATCGATTGTGACGTTGGCTGTGTGGCACGTAGCGCCGTCCTGCTGGAACCATATGTCGTCTCTGTCTTCCTCTTCCATTCGGGGAAAGAAAAAGTCTTCCAACATGCCGCGATAGCGGACACCAAAAACGGTTACGCCGGATTTTCTGAGCCCCAAATGCGACAGTTTTGCTTAAACTTAACCATTTCGTAAACCGCAAACCTTCTACTAAATATCTGACACATTGACAATGACATTCGAAATATCAAAGTCAAAATTATCGATAGTTCAAAAAGCAAACGTTAGATGGACCACCCTATATTTACTTATTGAATATAATTTTATTGAAATATTGTCGCGACTATTGCTGGTCCCTTTGAAAGGTAAATACTGGATTATTTTTCTACATTGCGACCGTTCTCTGCCAAAAAAAATTTAAGTAATATAGGATTCCGAACTGTAGCTATTTGTATGCATTTTCATGGTGCGATTGAGCATAACTGATGTGTAAAAAAAAAACTCTGAACGATTCACCTAATACATACGTAAATACAACAAGCTTAAAAACATTAAAATGGACTGACTAACAATGAGCACAATTTAAACGCATTAAAAAACAGTGTGGATATGCATGTATAGTATTCTTTCCTGATGGTAAATCTGCCCACCCGGCTCTGTACTTCACGAGCCGCCACTGCCTAGGAGTATCATCGATAGAGGCTTTAGTATACGCTATCTGACTAGCTAAGCTAATAGTACACATTGTATGCCTCACTCTCTACACGTCTGTGCCAAACGTATGCTGAGCAAATAATTTCATGTCAAAAGACTTCCGAAAGATATCGGAATACCTATGGCAATTTTGTACCTCTAGCCTCCAGCGATACTCGGGGTTAAAAAGACACGGGCACCATGATCCATGATGCACATTATTCGCAAATTCACTGCTCGGGAGCCTTGTTTTGACAGCATCACGTCTCTCGCTTATCGTGAGCTTCCCACATAAGCGAATGCATTTGTATGTCTCGATCTTGTGAGCCATTTTCGCGTCGTTTGAATGAAGCCTAAGGCCGCGCGCAGACTAAAGGCGTATTGCAGCGTAGCGTAGCGTAAAACCTGTCGCCCAATACAAGCGCTTGTATTGGACGACAGGTTTTACGCTACACTACGCCTTTAGTCTGCGCGCGGCCTAAGAGTCAGTGTTTCAACTTTACAACTACCAAAACTACCACAAAGTTTTATTACTTGGTTTTTGCAATATTTGACAATCTACCACAATTTTAAATTTCCAATATTATAATAGTTTTTTGCTCTACTTAACTCAGTGTAACATTGGACGTGTAATAAAAGTCAAGGTTATCGTTTATTAATTTTTAATAAGCAACGTTTGAGAAAGCTCATTTTCTTCTTCCCTCTGTAAAATTAATTTCACTCTGCACTTTTCAATAGTCACGGAAAGAGTTTACAGAATTCTAAGAAAGCTCATTAGAAGCACATGGACTAAATTACCTTTCACAGTAAAGAGATTTTTACACCTGGAAGTGAAATCGAAATATACTCGTATTTCTTTGCAATTTGTTCAATTAAAATGCAATAAATAATTACTGTCGCGATATACATATGTCTGAAACGCTGAGGAATTCCATAATCTAAAATCCGAAATTGGTTCCACAATTTGTATATGCCATTTTATGTACTAATTTTCGATTCCCAGGTCATTCTATCGAGGAATCGAAAATAATACATAAAATAACAGAGACAACTTGATACATTTAAAACAGCCATAATTCTGAATTGGTGCACCATGTGGCCCCCATTCTTACCCTGCCCTACAGCCAAGCCTAGTGTTTGACAACAATATGTATTTTATTATAATTTTGAACAATAATAACAGTATTTTTAAAGTTCTGAAAATCGACCACTATTTTCGCAGCCAATTTACCACGGTCTTAAAAAAATAACCCCCACAGGTACACTGATTAGGGTCCTCTCACTTCTGAATATGAGTCTGCTTCATTTAACCCACACTACCGCCGTTACATAAAAGTACGTTTGATCGTAATATGTACTTTCGTGGTGACTGGCCCACTCTTGTGCAAAATTTCCCAATATTCCACCCAAGAACTCAATCGATTTGGAAATTCATAAAAATTTAATGCCTGCTCATCGTTAAAATAAATGACTTGTTCTTTTGGTCATAAAAATGTTAATATATATGTAGATCATCTATCTTTAATAGCGAATCGCTATACCACATCGACTCCCGATTTCACCACAAATGGTGGAAATGAACAACAGAAAATTTGCATTCTAGTCGCAAATGTGACCTTGTAATAGAACCATCCCAATTTGGATGGGTGATTGGTAATTTTATCCATTGTGTGTTATTTACTCCAACTCGTCCCGAAACCCAACATTTCTGCAAAAAAAGGTACCACACTGTCTGCTTCTGCTATAGGCCATTAATCGTAGACAACTGAACGCATTTGTCGGAAATCGATTGCGGCAATATCGTACGAGTATTTATGGACATTGGTTTGTAGCTCGTATAGGGTTGTTCGCAAAACCTGCAACATGTCATTGATCCAAAAAAGTCACACTTTTAAGGAAATACTCGTATTCATGTAGTGTATAGGCGGATATGGGCATCCTTGGGTCTATGGAAAGTCCTTAATGTTCGTCCTTGAAATGTGCGCATTAAATGTGCGTGATCTTTGTTAGCTTGTAGGTTACACGCGAAAGCTATATGACTTTATGACGGTTGGGTTTAATTGTAATTGTTGGATGCTAAAGTTTATTCATGGCTCGAAAAGGACTAATAATTTCAACAACTTTCACTCGAGTGCACCCCATTTATTTGGTTTCGAATTTAATATATTTCAAGTTATGGATAAAGTTTCAAGCTCTTTGGAACATTGAAGTAATTGGGTGGTAATTCAATTAATTAAACTAATCTGAAATGCCTTTATTTTATATTGTTGACGAATTGAGTATATTAAACTCTTAAACTATGGCCACTTCACACCTAATCAATTATGAGGAAATATAGGATCAATTTAGGTAGATAGTTAATGTATATTTTTTATATATTTTTCAGTACTCGTACACATCTACCGGATCTTCAATCCACGTCGTTCCAGTAATGTAGTTTTCAGTTCACATATCATAATTCTCTCCAAAAAAAAATCTTTCTGTTTTGATTAATATCTATACTGTTATACAGACTTTGAAACCAAGAGGTTAATGGTGGCCTTTTGGTTTCAAAGTTCGTTGAAAAATGGTCGATGCCAAAAAATCATTGTTGTGGAAATTAGCATTAGGCACTACTCTATACCATTTCACGGTCTAGTGACGAAAATCGATACAACCACAAGGATATTTTAACCTTCAATCTTAATATATCCAGGCGTATCCTGACCATGAAGCGCAAATATTAATCGAAACTCATCCTGTCGTTAAACAAGATGTATCTTTACGCAATAGAGGCTTTGTTTGAATATTTTGCTCGTTTCCTGGTTGAGTAATTTAACACTTGGAAACATTCCCATGTTCGAGTGATGAAACTTTCCTGAGTAGGTTACTATGAATGAAAGCATCGAATGAGAGAGATAAGGTGTAATTACCTTGATTTCCTTGAGCTGTAGTATTTTACTCGAAGAGCAGGATATATTTGTATATAAGTACCCTGTCAATCAAAGGATTATGAATGGAAATGAAAAGTGATGCAATTATTCTGTTGTAGAAAAATGATTTCTTAAAGATTGTTGTACAATAAAATTGCAGATAGCCGTGATACATGCAAAGCATGTTTATATTATGTATATCTAAGGTCGGTAAGAATATGTGGAGTGGATAAGTCTAATTTTTTTCAGAATGGCGTTTCAAAGGTTTTGCCGAGCTATTTTAGCCAAATCTGTCAGCCGCAATGAACTGTTCTTATTGTAACAAGACCCCGTCATGCATTGTTCTCATTCGAATATCTTTCTCCAAACCACAGATATAGGGGGACATTAAGTAAATCTATTTTCGGATAATTTATAAAACAGTTCAGAATTGTGTGTATCATAAATTCTTCCCAGTTTCAGCAAGATTTTTCGAGGCAGTGCATTTTAATACCCGTAAATATGTGAAAGGCTATATTAACACGTTCACTGTTCGACTGGTTTTCGCCGACATTATACCACCACGAAAATCCATACATTTATGAGGCGCATGTGACTCATAGAGGTGACTGTGGAGGAACGCTGTGTGCACATGTGACTCATAGACAGTGAACGTGTTAACTTCGTCATGAAGTTTCCAACGCACAAAAGGAAGCACCTTCGACTATAATAAAGTATATACAGTAGAACCCTGATAATCCGGACGCCGATATTCGATAATGCGGATTCTAAAATCTAAACATTTGGAAAGTTTTTCTATCGTAGTTAACCCTAAATTTGAGAAAACATAAAATAATTGAATTTTGGGCAATTTCAGCATTACTACCGTCTACTGAAGTCTTAATAGGTGCATTTCGAAAATACCAATAGTATAGTTCCATAATCCGGAGGGGTCCGGTCCCAATAAATTCGGATTATCGGAGCTCTACTGTACATATATTACACAGGTCTACAAAATTAAAAAAAAATTTGGTGCCGCTGCGATTCAAGCATAATTTTAAAGCATCGGTCCTGTTAATACTCTCAGTGCCATTTTTTCATAAATGCTACATGTAGTTTTTAGTTTACGCAAATTAATGAAATTGCATGGTAATCGACAGCCACGAGCGTTCCCAGATCGACTAAATATATCTAAAATCATTTGAATTGCTAAATATATACAGTTTGAGTATCGCATGTTCAGACGAAATAATATTTGACGTTTTGATGTAGTCCTGAATTTTTTCTATTGTGATTTACCGTTACTTTCAGGTAAAAGTTCAAATTGGGACTCATGATGCAATTTGTTAAGGCTTTGGACAAAAATGGTAGTTGTGGTAGCTGGGTTAAGAACAGAGAAGCTTAAGGCAGGCATTTTTGACGGCCCTCAAATAAGACTTTTAATAAAAGATACCAGTTTTGGGCATTCGATGAATGATTTAGAGTCATTAGCGTGGATTTCTTTCGTCGACGTTGTGAAAAACTTTCTCGGCAATCATAAGGCTGAAAATTATCGGATTTTAGTGCAAAATATGCTGGAAAATTTCAGAAATCTTGGTTGCAATATGAGTACCAAGATGCACTACCTCCATTGTCATTTGAATAAATTTCCAGTAAACCTCGGGTCTTATAGTGTGAAACAAGGCGAACGATTCCACCAGGACCTGAAAATTGTGGAAAATTGTTATTAAGGTCGATGGGATGAACATATGATGGCGGATTGCTGTTGCGTGAGTCCCCTGGAAAGTCTCATCTCAAGAAATCTCGAAAAAGAAGCTTCCTTCATGCCTGAATAGTTATCAACATACATATTTTGGAACATTTCATCATTTCATCATATCTCGAAAGCTACGTGTAGGATTTAAAAAATTTATATACCGTTAGAATCAGTATAGCAAGGCTACTCAAAAACAGTTTCAATCTCCCCGGCACCAAAACCCGTGTAGACCTGTGTTATTTATCAGTTTGACGAGAGAAATTTTTTGAGCCTTGTCTGTCTGTCTGTCCGTCTGTTTCTATTCAAGCTAGTTCCTCAGTTTTGAAGCTATCGGGCAGACATTTTGTGAACACAAGTTTTTTTCTAGTGTAGGCTGTGTACCCTGTATACAGATTGGATTGTGCAGAATACTACGGTTAACTTTAGTTCGAATTCAATTCAATTCAATTTAAACTGCCCCTAAAGTTCTGCAATTTGGTAGAAATTATTGAAATTATGTCAAAATCGAGCCGAAATGAACCCTAGTTTCTTTAATGCATTTAGAACTGTTAGAAATAATGGAGCTCGAATAAAATGATGTAAGAAAGATATGATGGTATGACTATGCGCCAATTTAAAAAAAAAGTACAAGCACCACACCTTGACAGTTTCCGGACACCCTGTATACGTCAGAACGAACGGAATCATTAAACGAACCCCTCAAAATTAGGTTCTTTTAAGAAAAAACTTTTTCTTTATGAACCAATCTTAACCAAACTTCATTTCAAGCGTGTTTCTAGCAAAGACTCAACAGGCATCCAGGAACACATGCAATCAGAACACTATACGTCATAAGGCTGCAGAAGAAATGATTGGCACATATGAAGCTTAAGTTTCATTCAAATGTATTATTTAACGTGTATTCGAATTTCGGCCGCGCCCAATTAGCCTCGGTCTCGTTTATCTTCTAATTCTCTTTAATCTCCTAAAAGAACGCCTGGCTAATTAAACTGGCATTCAGTCCTCCCTTGAAAACAGTAGGCTACTACGGACGGTAACGTGTTAACCGGTTCTTTAATGTCGCTGACCCTATTGTTACTTCGAGGCAAATAAAATCCTTGTAGGAAAGAAAGCGGTTTCAGTCGTACTGCACTATTCTTGCTTCAGCTCCGCTTTTCGAAAAGTGATAGAAGGAATGGAGGAAACTCTTTCGGAGGCATAAAATAAAGACATCAAAAGGGACATATTTTACAGTTTTCCATGGCCTTCATTACTTTTGTTTTAGTTCGGCTTGACAACAAGCAAGGTTTGTTGGCAAGGCCGTCTTATGTGAATTCCTGAAGAATTTTCTAGTAGAGAATACATTGGGATAGAATTTGAAATAAGTGTCAAATCCGAATCCTCCGCGAAGGCCTTAACCTCGCACCCTTTTTAACACCCAGTTTTAACTGACAGTTTCAACTGAAAGGTCGATATGTTCAATTCAGACAACCCAACTTAACAGCTAAAATTCAGTTAAAATATTTATTTAAGTAAGATGAAAATAGCAAAGCACAATTTTCAAATGAAAAGTTAACTGAATATGTAGTTCTCAGTTAAAACTGATAAATTGTGGATGTGGAGGATAAGCCTTTCAGAGAGAATCTACAGAAGCATCTTTAAATTCTCGTTGAGAAGCTCAACCTTTCGCGAAGCATCGGTAACGACGCAGGCGTATGCGTGCAGGTGCTATCCTGTATTTATCACCATCTCTTAATACAGGATTCGATTGGATTGATTTTTTTTCGGACAACAGGTCGAGATTTCAGCAACTCAAAAATGATTTAGCCGTTGATTTAAAATAAAACAAGTCGACTTATCTCTCTTTTCTAATTTATTTGCTTATACACAACTGAAAAGTACACTTGGTCTACTTGATCAAGATTAATCGGATGATTAATAGTGTTGTCTAAAAATGCACATTCTTGATAACTACAAAAAGCGTTCGTTTTTAAAATTTGCCACTTCTCCACATTATGTAGAATTTTTGTAAGAGTAGTTTAGTGTACCTAATTCATTTTCATTATAAGTCGACTTATTTACTTATTCTCTGTTTTGTCTTTGTTCGCATCACTGATGTGAAGCTATAATCCTACAAACCCATTCCAGCGGCAAACGCAAGGCAGATCGATCTGCAGGACCATTTCGCTACGTTACGTAGCAGTGAAAATAAATGCCGCCTCGGGACAGAATTTTACTTCCTATAATTTTCATTTTTTTTTTGTGTTGAGATTTCAAAAGTCGAGGTATAGTACGCAATCCTTTTTAAACACCGGTAGCTCACATGCCTTTGTAGATAAACTATCTCCTATCACCTTGAACTTTGTTTTGAAAAATTAAATAATAACCGAGGCTAATTTCGGGCGCGGCCGAAATTTGGATACCCTTCGCTCTCCTCCGAGCGGACCTACAACTTGTATTTACCCCCGTTCCCCCATTCTTTTCCTTCCATCTTCATAAAAGTTCGTCGACAAAACAACATTTGTGGGGGTTTGTTTGGAATAAGTGGGTATAAATATATTTACTCAGACAATTTTATTGGGGGATGCGGGCGCATGGCCCCATGGTTCGATCCCATTTATTTTGCCTTTTTTGTTGCTTTGATTAAGACAATAATTCAAGGTTTGTCAAATTGGCGTAAAAAATGTTTTTTAGAAGAACCAAAATGGGTTGGGTTGGGTTTGTATGGCAGCCCCAAGATTCAATAATCCGATTTGATCCATTCTTACATATGTTTTGTGTCATCAATAGAATTACATTTGTGTGGTATTTGGTTGAAATCGGTGTACAAATAAAAAAGTTTTTTTTTGAAGAATCTAATTGGGGGGGGGGGGGGGGTTAGGTTTGTATGGCAGTCCCATGACCTCATTGTCCGATTCGATCCGTTTTCACATATGTTGTGTGTCATCAATAGAAATACACTTGTGTGGAATTTGATTGAAATCGGTGCACAAATAAAAAAGTTTTCCTTAGAAGAACCTGGGGAGTTAGGTTTGTATAGCAGCCCCATGACCCCATGGTCCGATTTGATCCTTTCTCACATATGTTGTGTGTCATCAATAAAAATACACTTGTGTGGAATTTGATTGAAATCGGTGCACAAATAAAAAAGTTTTTTTTAGAAGAACCTAATTTGGGGAGTTAGGTTTGTATGGCAGCCCCATGACCCCATGGCCTGATTTGATCCATTCTAACATCTCACATATGTTGTGTGTCATCGATAGAAATACATTTGTGTGGAATTTGGTTGAAATTAGTGCACAAATAAAAAAGTTTTTCTTAGAAGAACCTAATTTGGGGGGTTAGGTTTGTATGGCAGCCCCATGACCCCATGGTCCGATTTCATCGATTCAAACATACAAACTGCCTGCAGCAAAAATAAGCCTTTGTACCAAATTTCAGCTTCATAGCTTTTAAATTGGCGGAGGTTTTTCCCAAATAGGTAATTTTAATTTAGCCATTTTCTTCCAAGACAAATCGTGTAGTAGATATTTTTGAAAATGAGAAAAGGGCGAAAAAACTGCCATTTTTCGCTCCGCAAAAAGTTAGGACAGGATCCTCAGGCTTGCAAATCTGGATTTATATAGCCAGTATTGACACGCTCTGTGGCTCACTTGGCACTCTACGATGCTAGTAATCTAGTTTAATCGGCGTGGTCCAGGAAATATAGTGCTTGCAACATTATATACCCTCCTCTATATGCAATGTGACGTTGATTCGAAGTAGCCTACGGATATAAACGGCTGAGTGAACGCACCATGCCCCACAAGGAGTTACAGTACAGAGAAGAAGAAAAATATTGATCTAACACAGATAAGAACGAGACCAAGGCTAATTTCGGGCGCGGCCGAAATTTGAATACCCGTCACACTTGAATGAAAATTAAGATTCTCTTGTGTTAATAATTTCTACCATAACCCTATGACGTGTTCTGATTTCATCCGTTCCTAAATATGTTTTGATGCTATACTAGGAACACATTTGGGCGAAGTTTACTTAAGATTGGTTTAAAAAGAAAACAGTTTTTCCAAGAAGAACGTAAATTTCAGAGGTTTGTTTGTATGGCATCCCTACACAGAGAAAAAAACCATCACTTAAATTTGAAGTGAAACATATTAAAAACAAAATTGGATCACATCAATAAATCATTTTAAAAACAAATAGTTTTATATTAAATTTAATATGATTCACTTGAATGATCTGTTCAAAATTGACTGAAACATCGATTTAAATGTAATCAACTTTGTTTTAAAGTTGTTTCATTTTGAAGGCTGTGTCCGTCACATATACATAAGCCCGCCACTATTTTGTTCAGTGCTAGTAATCTCTGATAGCTTAGGTGTAGGAAGTAGGACTACGAAACGAGAGGTACTCGGTTCGATTCCCAGTAGAAGGAAAGTGAGAAAATAAAGTTGTTAAAATATTGTAAAAATAAAAAAAATACAAAAAAAAAATTAAAAATAAATAAAAAAAAATTAAAAAAGGGAAAAAATATTTTTTTTTTAATTTTACAATCAAAACATTTTAAATTGAAAGTGAAACACTTTTAAAATAAAGTGAAATCACTTTGAAAATAAAGTGATATTCAATTTTGATTTGACATGCAGCAAATTTAAAAGTACAAGAATCACTTTAATATTATTTCCACTATTGATTCAAAATGAAACATTTTTGAATTAAACGTAAACGTATATGGAGCCAAATCATATTTGAAAACGTTTGAATCATAGCTATTATTTTTGATTTTATAACGATTTTTTTCTCTGTGTATGACGTAGTGTTCCGATTCCATCCGTTCCTCGATATGTATTGAGGATTTACTAGGAACACACTTGGATGAAATTTGGTTGAGATTGGTTCAAAAAGAAAAAGGTTTTTCTTACTAGAAGTTGTTATTTAGTTATTTAGCCCTATGTGTAGTGTTCCGATTTCATCCATTCCTAGATATGATTTGAGGCTTTACTAGAAACACATTTGGATGAAGTCTGGTTAAGATTGGTTCATAAAGAAAAAAGTTTTTCTTAGAAGAACCTAATTTTGGATGTTGGGTTTCTATGGCAGCCCCATGACGCCATGGTCCGATTCCATTCGTTCCGAAATATATACAGCGTACACTTAAAACAAACTTGTATACAAAATTTCAACCCGATAGCTTCAAAATTGAGGGACTAGTTTGTATTGAAACATACGGGCAGACAAAAAGACGGACATCGTTCAATCGGTTCCTCTCATCACAGTGATCAATAATATACAGTGAACCCCCGTTATTCACGGTCCCAACATTCGCGAATTCGCTTATTCGCGATTCATATTTTGCGATACTTCTTCAACATTCACTATGCTTATTCGCGATTTCGTTCTAGTTCGAAAGTGAAAATTTTGAAAAAAATTAGACCTTCATTTTTGTGTTCGGTTTAAACACTGAATGCAATAAAATTTTCCGCTACAGCACGCATATTTTTCTATTCTAATCAATTTAGATTATATAAACGCTAAGACCATCATCACATTTTAATTTTGCGGGGAGTAGTAAGCGTGGATTTTTCAACAATATTCCATAAAATGATTGAAACCGCCCTTTTACCGGAACAAAAAACTGCACTGGATATCAATGCTTCAAAAGATCAATTTACACTATTGATTAGCGCGAATGCAAAGAAAGACCTTTAATAGAATTTTCTAGTTCATCAGTAATCAGACTGGTCGTTCTAACCGCATTCTCTTATCTAAAACTTCATGTTTGGAAGCCCAAAAGGTGACACGGGACGGGACTGGCTTATTAGTGTACGATTATGCGATACCACCTTGTAGTTAAATTTTAACAATTAGACCGAGGTACGTCTGTATAAATTAGCCGATGGAAGAGCGACATGTAACATTTTTTATATTATATGAATATTTGGAAAATATTTCCCACTATGCAAGCAACTGTACCCCGACATTCGCTAATTCAACATTCGCGACGATTTCGTGGAACGCATCCCTCGCGAATGTCGGGGGTTCACTGTATGTGCTTTATATAGTAGGAGGTGCTTCCTTCTGTGCGTTGCAAACTTCATGACAAAGTTAATATACCCTTTTACATAGTGACGGGTATAAAAAGAACGGCAGTAATGCATTTATTCCGATGTTAGGCCTTTTTTGAAAAGTCGTAGGAGCCTATTGATGTTTGCACAAACAAATTTTCTCTGTATTTTGTGGTGAATTCGATAATGAGAAAAGATTTTAATAAAGAAATTCATTATATGAAGATCAACTCGCCCAGAAAATTGAGAGAAAATGCAAACCAAAATCGTCATATGTAAAAATTGAAGTTTGTCTATTTATTCGATTTAGAAATTTATATATTTTATTGCTTTTATTATTTTTCGGATTTGAACCTTTATTTATTTGCTTTGGGAATAATTTTTTTGGTTTGGATATTTCTTTTTATACCCTTCACTTTTAAGTGAAAAGGGTATACATATTAACTTTGTTGCATTGAGTTTAGTTTCAATTTAGTAACGCGTCTTTAAATCAATGTTTTTACAATATAACGGTTCAACTTTTATTGAATTTCTTTGTTACGCACTTGCATGCCGTTCAATTTAAGATATTCTGCATTCGATATGCGTCGTGTGATTCTTTCTTTTTCTCTGGCTAATTTGCACTTTAAGTCACCCTGTACATGTATTTGACCCAAGAGTCTATTTTCCGGCCGCTTCGAATCTTGCGGGTAGCATCTCATATTTCGATGGAGAGCTAAGCTTATAAAGACTTTAACCCATCGTAAAAAATCATGCAACACATTATTTGATATTTGAATGAAGTTGCAAAAGTCTCAACCTTTACTTCAGTTTCAACACAAAATCCAAACCGAATTTCTTTTTCCCAATACTCTACTGACATGCAACCCATATTTCACATACCATGAATGTCCACAAGTTATCAGAAAATTCACTTCGCTTTTATGGCATATCCTACATAGGAGCACATTTTCATTTATGCTCATCCCGTGGGATGATTCTTTTATTAGCCCTGAAATCTTATTCTATCCATCTAATGAAGTGACCATAAAATAGACATTTGCGTTGTAGCGTAATACAATCTCCCGCAAGTGTTTGATGCTACCAGCAGCGTGAGAAGTTTGTTGTGTCGATTCGGAACAAGCACAAAGGCATGGGCAAGGACATCTAAAGGCCATTTGTTCATTGGACTCATTTTTCTTTATCGATGGATAGGTCGCACAACACAACTTTTAAGCTTCTATCGACGTGAATGTCAGTTTTGCTATAAACCGCTTTTCAACAATAGTTCCTTCTTTCTTGTATGCTCACGTACCATTCTCATTCTTCGGAATACATATTTTTCACGACTCAATTCCTTGTGGAGTAGGAACAATGCATAGTAGATTGTTCGCCTCAATTTGACAGGGTTACCAGTAAAAATTAATTTGGATTAAGGCGTGAGGGGTCTCCTTTCATATGGCACTCCACTTGCCTATCTCCGTTCAAGGATAAATAAGTGTTATTTTTTCCTTTTGAGGCCCTTTCGGATCAATATTTTTTGCGCTTCTTTTATAACTAAATATTTTTTGTTCGAATTAAATTTAAAAATGCTTTAAATATATCTGACGACAACACGAATTTGAATAGAAATTACAAAATACCCATAGTAGTTTGATAATGGACCGGAGCGAAGGGAACAGAACAGAAGGTCGTTATTTTCTTATATGGGGCTTATCGTGTCTAGTCTAGAACCAAATAGTGGCGGACACGAAGAAAGAAACCCTCTCGATGGAATAAATCACCAAAGGAAAATGTTCTCCACTAGGGTAGTAATGCAATAGTTGTTCTTGGCTCGACGTTCGGCCGTTTATCAATGTCTACTGAGCACTCTCATCGTTTAGAAACTTCACGATTGTACGAGATAGCAATTTTCATACTAGAATTTATTGAGTCTATATGTACGAATACAGTAAGTATGTATGTATATGCGACTGGTCATGCATTTTTATGTCCTTCAACTCGTACTTTTAATACAGACATTCCAAAAAAAAAGGACTTAAAGTTAAGTCATCAGCGGATTGTGTTTTATTAGATTGTATGAAAAAAAAAACAACAGTTTGTTATGTACACTCTATGAAATTTTTACTCTTATAATAGAAGGAAACTTTGTTTCCTTCTATTATAATAGTGAAATTACTCTGCAATCTAAATTTGCAAATCAAGTGTAATTTTACATAAAAAATGTTTAAAAAAGTACTCCAATATATTAGCAAATTTACACCGCCCTATGTGTAAAAACACTCCGTAAAAATAGGAATATAATGCGGTTTCACTCTTTTTTCGTTGTAAAGATTTAATTGGCGCACCTTTACAAATAATATAGTTATCAATAAAACTATTTAAGGATATACAAAAATAAACAAGTATCGCTCGAGTTTTGCTGATCAGTTTTTCGTCTACATGGAAGGTTGCAATATGGTCTTTTTTGTGCGATCTGCACACTTGTTCTTCTTCTCAGTACCGTAACTCAGCCGTTTATAGGCAATTTCGAGTCAACGTTATATTGCATATCATTTCGGAGTGTAATGTTGCAAGCACTAAATATTTCCTATCCGCACATGTACGGAAATTTTGCACCACGCCGAGATTCGATCTCTAGATTACTAGCATCGTAGAGTGCGACTCAACCAAGTGAGCCACAGAGCGTGTACACATGAGTTCTAAATGCAGAAAATTCTTGGAAAAATGTGTTACACTGTGCTAAGTACAGCCGATTGAAGTCTGACAACTGGAGAGCACACTACAAAAAATGAGTAAAACTTCAACTGCACGTTGTAAAAATACACCCCAAACCGAATTAAAAACATAAACGTTGTAAAAATGCACCAGAAAATCTGAATTATACAGAAGTGTAGCGTAAAAATACATTTCACACCGATTTTGGTGTAATTTTCTTATTTTACACAGAAATTGTTGAAAAATGCACTCTGTATGTGATTTTAAGCGGGAAAAAGTGTAAAATTAAAGCATTTTCAGCGGAAATTTAAATTCACTTTTTAGAGTGATAGTGAATATTGGCTTGTTCTTCTTTATGGCAGTTTAGTATCGTTTGTAGACATTTTTGTATGAGATATTGCTTACAATAATCATTGTTCAGCGTCCTTCGTCTGGCGACATACCTCTATACTATACACTCTTAAGTCTTTCATCTTAGTAGTGGCTTGGAATTAATTCTACAGCTGATAACTCAAAACAAAAACCAAAAGAACACTTTTGTGGGTTCCTAAACAACCGCTTTGGACCTGCACATCTTCATCCGCAGAGGAAGACGAGCCTCAAGTAGCCCATATTCCTTCCAGATCACTATATTTCTTCTTCTTCTTCCTTGCTATACCTCTACCGCTCCATGGCATCGCGTTGCTAGGCCTGCGGTGTAGGCACGTGTCACCCATCCTGGCGGTAATGTCTCAGCATATTTCCACAAGCAGCTCGCTATCTTGGATCGTGTCATCGTCGAGATCAATGCGTTGTTGTTGCTGTTGCGAGCCACCATCTGAAACGAAATTAAAACGGGTTATGGATTTTATGAACGCCGGGAAAGCCCCAGGGATAGATGCAAATACTGTTAATAACTAAAAGCGGATTCTAAAGCTGCAGCAGATATTTAACTTCCCTTCATCCGAGAGTACTGGTAAACTGAAATTCATCCTGACGAATGGAAAATGTGCGAAATTCGAATACAATGAGTGTATTCACGTACACTACGCTCAGTTCATTTCGCCGGAACCCCATGTAGTTACACTAAACTAACCTAGACCGGAGTACAAAACAACACGCCAAATGAAGGTTTCTAAATGTGTACATTCAAGTTAACTTACAAGTATAGAAGTAATACGGGTAAACTGCTTTTTTGCAAGATGTTCGCGCGCGGAATATGAACTTTTGAACTTTTTTGATTGTTTCTTTATTGAGTTTTAAAAATTAATAAAAACCCAAATTTTCCGAACTTGAAAGTGTCAAATAGGCAACATTTTACTTGTATTATCCATTTCATACTCACGTTTTCAGGACCTTTAGTGATTGTAGTATACGCGTCTATAATAGCCTTGACAAATTGAACTCAAATGACGAAAATACGCCTTCAAGCCAAACATTTATCATCTGGAGCACTACAGTGGCCAAATAACTCATTGAGAGCCGGTTTCTTGTACATTTTATCTAGTGGTTAGTCTTATCGTATAGACAAGACGCACACTATTTTCTGAAAGCTTTTACATTATATTGGCCCATTCTCTCGTAGATTTAATAGAATGGTTAGTCTTATGGCCCAGAGAAGACACACACAATATTCAAAAAGCTTCTCCATTATATTGAATTGATTTTTTGTTAATTTTGCATAGTTATGTTATCTTTTGCTTATTTACGCTGTTTGATGAAAGTGCGCAATGATTTTCTCAATCTAAGATGATGGCTTAAACAAGCAAAATATGGCGTAGCTATGCAAAATAAACAAAAATTCCATTCAACACAATGGAAAAGCTTTCTAAATATGGTGTGTGTCTTCTCTACGCGATAAGACTAATCAGCCGACATGTACTGAATAAGAGCTATCAGAAACCCGGCCATTGAATTGAATTTTTGTTAATTTTGCATAGTTATGACATACTTTGCTTGGTTACGACATCATCTGAAATTGAAACGAGTCTGAGGCTAATCTCGGGCGCGGCCGAAATTTGCATACCCTTCACTCTTCTTGGACTAAAAGTTTTTTTTTGCGTACTTATGTGTTTAATCGTGGTCCCATAGTACGATTTCATTTGTTTTACATTGTTTGCCATGCAAATCCAACCCCCCAAATTAAGTCCTTCTAAGGAAAACGTTTTTATTTGTGCACCAATTTCACAACTCATGAAAATGTATTTCTGTTGATGCCACAAAACATATGTAAAAATGGATGGAAAGGGGCCATGGGATCATGGGACTGCCGTGCAAACCCTACCAAATTTCGGCAGCGCCCGAAATTAGCAGCGGTCTCATTTAAGTTTCATATACACTACGTAAACATATGCATGTTTGTATTTACTATCCAATTCATCTTAGTGAAACTCTGCCCTGAAATATCCCAATTAATTCATTACAAAATTTGGTTAAACGCATTATTTAAAAAAATAAGATGGACTTTCAAATCTTCACCATTAAAACCCTCCTCACATTGGTAAGATTAACTTAAATTTTCCTTATTTCCTCGAATTTCAGACAGTTTTATTGTTTTGAATTTTCTCTTCCTTTATATAACAAACGTGAACGCAACGAAAGAAAATTAGTGTATTCATGCTGACTGACTCTCGGTTTTATACATTTTTTTTTTGCATTTTATGCTTGAAAAATCTTCGGCGAAAGACATTCATTAGTCGTAATACGGCTACTATGAGAACTTTTATTGAGCAATAACTTTGATATTTTACAAGGAGAAATTTCCTGAAGACGAAATGCAATTTGAATTATAAATATATTACTCGTAAAGAAGCATTTTTAGGAGCGGAGATTAGGTTGTAATTTGCGTGGGGTCTTTGTGTTATTTTTTCGGGCAGTACATTGAAAAGGCAAATATCCCTGGGGTACAGTACAGATAAAAGAATTGGCTGAGTTAGAGTTTTTTCAGTTTAAATTTTGCGTTAGTTGTGGGACTCCTTTCTAAATAAAGAATTGACATTGTATTAAAACCTGGATATCATTGACAATTGTACTGAAATTTGAAAAATGTATGTACCGTTTCTTAAATTCAATTTACCGGTACAAATTTTTATGTGTTTTTCAAGCTCGACCGTGTAAATTGTTGTTGGATTTCGAAAAAAGGTTTCACACTTAGTCTAGCGCACTTTTATATATAAATTGATTTAACCCCAATTTTATGGGGGTATTTTTGATGTCGAAAGTTTCCACCGACTAACCCTATATTAAAATATGATATTCAAAGTTGCATCAACAAAATGTAGCGACCTATGCAAAATTAACGTGGAAACTATGGACCGCATACGAAGCGTGGATGCCCTTCGTCACGATCCAATATAAAAAAGGATTCAAACAAAAATACATAACAGTGGGTATAATCATGGGCGTAGCCAGGGGGGGCAGGGAGGGGCGGTCGCCCCCCCCCTGGTCGGTGAAGATGGTAAAAAAATTCTCACCGATGTAGTAAAAAAATCGCTGCACTATACAACATTTTCAAAAAATTTCTGCTGCTGGCGCAGCAGTTGCCTTTTCCGCCATTCCAAGTACTGCCGTAGAAGCCATGATCGGGACAGTTTGCAGCTAGGAGGCGCATACAAATAGATGACGGCGAGTGGAGTTTTCCCGTTTTTTTGCTTATAACTCCGAAAGTGAACATTTCTCCGAAAACCTGTCCATAAAAATATTAGAGAAAATATAATTGCGGTTCCAACGCGCCATCAATTATTAAAATGTGTTAAGCGGTATAGCTACAATTGACAGTTATTTTTTTTCGCGTTTTTTGCCAGTTTGACCGTTTTGCAACGAAATTTTGGTGGAAAGTTGCGGATTTAGGTTCTTCACTCCAAACTACATAATGTACAAGAAATATGCAATTTTTGCAACCAAAAATGAAAAACCGTTCCAACTCAAAAATTTTATTCATAATTTTTGAACTATGTTAAAAATGGCAAATTTAAATTATCAATTGTAGTAATACCGCTCAACGGATTTATAATATTTATATCTCTTTGGACGCGCTATTATGTGCTCTCTAAAATATCCCAGAAATAAAAAATATCCAGTTTTTCGCAGAAATAAATAGTTTCGAAGTTAGGGGCCAAATAACGGAAAAACAGCAAAAATTTTAGGATTGTTCGCGATTTTGACTCCACAACATTTTGCAATCTGATGTACTAGGTTTATCACGTAGTAACTACACTATTATCCACATTTCAAGCAATAAAGTTTTTTAAATATGCTGACGATGCTACTTTGATAAGATGAAAGTGACAGACGAAACAAACCGATTTCGCAAGTGGAATATGCAGTCCGAGATGCTGACGATGCTACTTTGATACGATGAAAGTGACAGACGAAACAAACTGATTTCGCAAGTGGAATATGCAGTCCGAGATACAAGAATTGCACTGAAAATAGACAAACTACGCTTTAAAAGGCAGATATTGGAGGCCAGTTGAATGCAATCAGAATGCAGAAGAAAATCATTCTCATCGCCTTTTTTAAATTTGGCTCTAAAATTAGCAAAAAGAAAGAAATAACATGAGTGACAGTCCACCAGTAAGCTAGGGCCGCAGATGTATGAGTATTCCAAAAGCACCATAAAATGAATTCGTTCACGGTGAGTCTGGAATCCATGACCTTGTGCACCAATCCAACCACATTAAATTAGCTAACAATATTTCTGCGACCGAAACTCCAAGAAAATCATGATGTTGAAAAAATTTTGGGCTTGCCCCCCCCTGACCGAAATCCTGGCTACGCCCATGGGTATAATTTGTCATCAATTAACATGCTTATTTCATTTTCGATCACTTTTCAAAGTTACAGAAAAAATATTAACAAAAAGAGGTGCATATGATATTATTTTCTAATTCGAGTTTAATCTGTTAATTAAATTATACATTTTTGTTTATTTTCAGATTTACGAACAGCGTTTGATTTATTGGACAGAAATCGTGATGGTCGCGTGACAGCAAATGAATTACAGTTCATGTTAAAAAATTTAGGAATTAATGTTCGAGACGAATTGATTGATGATCTTATAAAAGATGCTAGTCACACAGGTAATTTTCGATTGGCATTTCACGTTCACTTGAAACAATTTGTTGCTTGAATCCTTTACAATTATTCAGTTATAATCATTTGAGTCATCTCACTATGTCAAACAATTATTTGTTTTTTATTTTTTCTTAATTTTCAATTGAAATTCTGAAAACATTAGTTTGAATAATCGACGCTCTACTGTATATATTTAATTCAAAAAGACCTAGTAGGAAAGAGAGCTGCGAAAAACGAGACTGTTTTATCAAATACTGTCAAAAGTCAAAAATGTAGTCCTCAGGGATAACGACTAATGAGAGTTTTGTTTGCAATACATTTTCAAACGCTTCGAATTAAAATCACTTATGCCAAGCTTAACTTGAAATTATTAACTTGTTTTACGTAGATCGTTGGTACAGGATTTTCGCTGCGTGGTCGCACAAACAAAATACAATAAAAAAATTGCTATACATTTGAATTTCATTTATGAAACCGTTCCTTTCATTTGCTGGACCGTTGTTTTTATTTGCGATACCGATAATTTTATTTGATTGATTGTGAAATTGTTTTCGGATATCGTGATATTTGTCTTGATAAAGGTATACATTTTATAAAATAAAATTCATCATTAGTTTACAAACTTTCAATAATTATACATTTTCGGTATCGTACCATTTTTCAATATTGTGCCACTGCCATGAGGTCTGCATAGAAAAGGGTTTTTGTCGGCACCACATTCGTCGGCGTTGTATCCGTTCTACTTTATCGTACTGTTTTCCGCCCATATTTGAGCACCGTATAGAATAATTGATTCAACAACAGCTTCATAAATTTTAAACTTAGCTCTATGCGATATATTGGCATTGCTAGCCCATTCCTTTCAAATACAGTTCATGGCCCATTTAGCTTCCTTGAGCTTAGTATTTAGATGCTGCTCCATTCGCGAATTGCTGCAAATATTTGGAGTATGTATTTCCAGCAATTCGCGAATAAGCGCAATTTCGAAATTATACATATCTGCTTTATACGACCATTGTTGATCACGAGCTAAAAAAAGGCTTTTTAAAAATCTTTATTTAAGAGGTTTTTGGGTTTAATTTAAAGCTTCCAGTTAGGGTAATATATTTCCAGAATTGATCATTTTTTGGTCGGTCGTTTGGTGTCTCCGCAAAGAAAACCATATCATTCGCATATAGAAGGCCATTTACCAACATTCGAACGGCCTCCGCGCCGCCTAGCATACCGTCTTGGTTATCATAGACGAAGACTGCAAATATATCAGTGCTGTGTTTTACACCCTAACGGACACCAACTTGGTTGTAAATGGATCGGAAAGCTGTGACCCTTTCCAGACCGTTGCATGAGTATCTTCGTACAGCTTTTCAAGCACACTTTCGAATTTACTGGACAGAACATTGGCTGCATTCAGCGAACGAAATTCATTGGAAAAGCACTGGAAATCCTACAAGAATTGCCCGCCTCTGTGAACCTATTTGGAAGAGTACTTTCCTGCTACATTTTTCGTTCGCTGAATGCAGCCATTATTATACAGTTTATAAAATCAAATTTCTGATTCCACCATTTGTTGCTTCCAAAATTATTCCAGACTCAAAAGGGAGATATTTTGGAACTCATTAGTCCTATTCGACTTACTGGATCATTTCCAGATTTATTGGAAATCCCATACAAAATGATGATCCTGGAAATTGATCCAGGGTATGACTTGGATTATCTGCCAAACTAATCCCCCAGATGTCTCCGCGAACAATTTCCCTGAAATTTCCCGTATGTCATTTTGTTATTTATAGTATTTTTGGTTTGTAAACTTTATTCAGAGTTAATCATTTTAATATTTCTTGAGACTTTTCCTTTTAATTGTATCTCGAACGGTGCATAATTACAAAGCAATTTGTAATTCAGAATATCGCATTGGAGACAGATGACACGATAGTCAGCTGTTACCGATTTGGGAAATTTTGATCCGATTTCATTCGGCTTGGACAGGATCCATGTCCATTTCAGTCGAATACCATTATTATCCATTGTCGGCAGGCACCTTTTTAGTTTTTAAAAAAGGTACTGACTTGGATATCATCGAACTACTATGAAAACGGCAGCTGCGTCAATTGTTGCACTCTTTTCTCCTGTTAAGTAGGCTAATGTCAACTGTGAATTTCATTGATGCAGCATAATACCCTCATCTTAACATTTAGAGCCCAAATGGAACTGATGCAGAGAGTGTGGCTTTGGGCGTAAGACATGGAACACTGTACGTTACGCCACTGGTTATACCGGTAACTATAAGGAGAACCTTATTAAAATTTAATTTGTTTTCCAATACACTCTTATTCTTTCTTGCCTCGTTCTTTATACCGCTCCATGCCGTCGCGTCGCTCGCGGTGCGATGTAGGCACATCGCCCGTTCTGGCGGTAATGTTGAGACATATATCTACAGGCAGTTCAATCTTGGATCGTGTCATCGCCGTGACCAATGCGTTGTTGTTGCTTTTTCATTTGACACATCCAGGTGTTCTTTGGTCTGCCTCTGGCCTTGGGTCCATCAAGTGGAACTTTCATTGACATCGACTTCATTGCGGGGTTCTCAGGCGGACGCTTTTGAACATGGCAGTACCAATCCATTTGTCGGTCTTCGTGCTATTCGGTGATTGTTTAGTCTATGGACAAGCTGCCTCGGATGTAGCTACTTTTGATGTGGTCCCTTTAGCATACACCAACTGACATGCGTAACATTTTCATTTTGGTCACTGTCATTTCTTTCGCGTTAATCTTCATACATGGTCCAGCATTTAGATCCATACATGAGTGCGGGACGTACAACCATTTTGTAGAACTTGCCCTTTAGCTTCAGTGGCATTTTCTTGCCGCAGGAAACTCCAGAGTTTTCTCGCCACTTCATCCACTCAACCTTTGTATGATGTTTAATATCATCATCGCATATAGCTCCTTTGTTTACCATCGAGCCAAAATACTTGAACTTGGGACAAAACTTAAGCTGCTCTCTTTTAACGTACATATCTGTTATCGGTGCGCCTGGGTCTGAGAACGGGCAGCATAAGAACTTAGTCTTTGTCCCTAAGTCCATGCTCCTCCAGAATGTTACACCCTTTTGTAAGCGCAACGATGTTTGGGATACTGACTGAGGAATATATCATCGGCAAAAAAAATACCGTCTAGATCAGTGGCTCCCAATCTTTTCCAGTCCGCGCCCCCCTTTGCGAAGTCTGCTGAGGCTGGCGCCACCGGAGAAAATTTTGGCCAAAAACCGAAAATAGGCATAATAAAATTTTTATTTCCGCCATTGTTCACTTCGTGAGGACTTTAATTATATATTTGCGCTCTTCGGTTAATTGCTTTATTTTATTTAAAACTTCCTTATAATTTCTCAACGCTGTAAAATACTCAGACATGATTTGCAAACATTTAAGCAATCACACACTAATTTTGGTCAGAAGTCTAGACTTTTTTTTATATTGGACTTGGTTGTTGTTGTAGCGATTTTCTTTTTCTCCCTTAAATCGAAGGGGGTTTTGGCAGCTCTTGGTCGTTTTTTTAAGAACGGGTAGCTCCGGGACGATTTACATCGAAGAACCGGCTGCCGTAGGAGCATTTTTATGGACAACACAAACATCCATGGGTCACAGTGGGATTCGAACCCACGCACCGGCAACTCAGAGATAGACATCTCTGCCACTGAGCGACCGAATTTTCATAGTCCAATGCAGAGAATTGCCTGTTAACAATGCAAATACTCGTATGCAAACACGTTACCCACTCTTGCGTAGAAAAAGCACAATTGTTTCTTAGTGGAGCCCAAGTTTTGGAACATTTTGGACATTTTTTAAAAGCACTCAACGTGAGTTTCTTCGGAAGTTTGGCAGTAGCGAGCAGTTTTATTTATGGTGGGAATTTGTACAGCCAAAAGCAAGTGGAAAATGTTTACTTAAAATCGTTTTTTGTCAAAAAAAAAAAGTCATCATAACACAAAAAAAAAAATATTTTTGGCTTAATGATGAGATAAGTAAAGCAGTGCTATTACTGGAGCTATAAGAGTCCGAAGGTGTTCTAATAAATCAAAAGACATTTTTTCATCACGAGCCTAGACGTCAATGTAAAGCGATTTCGACCTAAAATATTTTCAGTGATCTTTTGGCCAGAGGCTCTTAGCTAGTATGAAAATAAATTTATTGTTACAGCAATATATAAGTCGTACTCACGCCCCCCTTCCCAAGCCGTCACGCCTCCCTAGGGGGGCGCGCCCCACAGTTTGGAAATCACTGGTCTAGATAGACCGTCGGAGATGCGTGTTAATAAGTAGCACATCATGATGATGTTGAAGAGCAACGGACTCAATACACTGCCCTGTTGTACTCCGACATTCACCGGCTGTGCGTAAGACCTTAGTCGAAGATCCATCATACATGTCTCGGTATCATCCTGACGTATGCCGTATGGATATTAAGTGCTATCAAGGCTAACCATTTCAGGTCACGAGGCACTCTATCGAATGCCTTCATACCATATAATATTTGATTGTAAAATCTCTTATAGCTTGCAAGTGTAGCCTTTTGAACTTACGCTGACGGTGGCTATCGAATGTCAGTTTGGTTTGTTAATTCTACCATAAAGTGTCAGAGAAGCCAGAGTAATAGAACCTAATTTACTGTTAAGTTTCACGTTGATAAAACACTCTCAATGTGGGCGATTAAATGTGTTACTGCATACTACATAGCTTTAACCAACCATATTTAATGCTTTCTTCAAGCAGGCAGTGTTACAATTTCAGGAGAAAGACTGAATTTTCCGTATCCAGTATGCACCTACAGGAATCCTAACTCCTATGCCAACTAATACGTTGCACTTGTACTTGGCTGAATGTTTTCCGCATCCGGTTGTTTATGGCTAGAGTATAGAGAGTATACTACATCTCCGCGTTATATTTTTCTATAGTAAACTTTATTCGAATGCAATGTACCTACATTGCTGTGCAACCCTAAGAACTTATGTAACGTAATTGGATTTCAAATCAGATAAGTTTTCTTATAAGAACGTTTTAAGAGCAACTAGCAACTACTGACTTTGAACTCAAGTTTATCACTGATATTGGTTTGGCTAGTGTATTAGGTGAGGTATGGTATTTATTGTAAACTGCCATGCAATCTTGCACAATTTACCACCGTTTTATAATGTTCGTCGGAAATTGCAAGTAAATTCCGCGTATGCTTTTGGATTTCGTTTGTTTCATAGTCTATCCAAACATTTGTTCCTGTACAAGAGTGTGAATGTGAATCATGTTATAATAGTTTGGTAATTTCCTAAATCCTGACTGCTGGCTATATACAATTAATATAAATATGTAAGTATAAAATAATATGTCACTGCGCGATTGCAGAAAACAATAAATTCAATCAATGTAATAGTTAAGTATCTTATATGTTCAATGCATCAATGAATAATTAAAAAAAAAACACTCGCGACCGTCCACGGTGAGTTTCGAACTCCAGCCAGACTATATAAATAATAATTTTTTAATCGCGATTATAATCACGCCAACAAGTAAGAAGAATACGTCAAGAGTACGAATCATATTTGAGGAGAAAACCATTATATTTCCCATATATGTACAAGCATACATTCGTGACAGTTCCTTCAGCTGACCATCATGTGTTTTACTTTCAATGCCGATTCGTGATTCTGAAGTGAAGTTTATTTTTGTAATATTATAGTGAAAGTAAAATACGATATTTAGTTGGCAAAATCATGTATATCTAGATTTTTGCAGGATTGTTGGGGACGGCCCTCTGATTATGGGAAAAAAAGTCCTCACTGGTTGGGGGTCCGCAACCTAAAAAAAAAGGGCTTCGGTCAAGGACCCCCATTATCCCTCCATTTCAAAACATATCTTACAAAACATACCTTTACTTCAAAACTAGTGGGGCTATGTCAGGAAATACTTCAATCGGTAGGATCTCGCAATGATCTTACACTCCTATGGGTTCCCGGACACTCTGGAATAGAAGGGAATGAGCTCGCGGACGAACTCGCTAGGGTAGCCTCTGCTAGCCCCTTCTGCGGTCCGGAACCCTTCTGCGGCATTCCACTGTGTCTATGCAGAAACGAAATCACTGAGTGGGAAAAGACGACAGCCACCGTATGCTGGGAAGCCCTTCCAGGACTAAGGCAGTCGAAGCTTTTTGTAGCAACCTACTCTAAGAAACGCACTCTGGAGTTAGTTAAGCTCAGCAGGAACAGGGTCAGAATCATAACTGGCCTCCTTACAGGCCACTCCCGTCTGAACGGGCATTTAAGAACCATGCGCTTAGTCGCAGACGCGACCTGCCGCTTCTGCGAGGCGGATGACGAAACATCCACTCACATACTTTGCGAGTGTGAAAGACTGGCGATGCGACGGGAGGAATGCTTCGGCATAACTTTCCCTCTCACAGAGGACATCGCCTCCCTTAGCATGGGACAAATTAATCGATTTATCGACAGATGTCGGTTAGATAAATTTATCTAACCTGTAGAGTGGGCAATGGAACAATAGACCACCGGTCGCAGTGCTTATGGCAAATATGCCGATGCCCTCATGTAATCTAATCTAATCCCTCCATTTAAAAGTGACAAAACGGCATGTTTCAGAAATTGAAACAGAGCTAAATTTTGGTTTCTGGTTATTGGAGGACACCATTATACGATCCACCAAAAATCAAAACTGCACTACCCCAAAAATATAATATTTACAGCTTTATAAATGAAACAATAAAAAAAGTGTATGTGCTCATACGAAGGGTCAAATTTTTGCCTGTGAAAAATGGAATAGGGACCATAGACCCGACTCTTAGGAAATCATAACTTCATTACCGTTAGGAGATTTAAAAAATAGCTGATATGAAATTATCTCGTTGAGGTTTTTGATATGAGTACTAAATTGCCTCATTGTGACGAAAAAAGGTAACGAAAAGTTAAAGTTTTTCACCTCTTCGGGAACACCTATTTTTCCCCTACTTTCTTCAATAATGAGCTCGGCATTTGAGTTCCGAAAGAGCTCAAGAGCTCATTATAGGTATCACATCTAATGTTAGGCTAAAACCGTTGGAAAAATGTAATATGTAAATAGTGCCTACTCAAAATTGATGGGAAAGAAATTACAATTCTACCAGATATCATTAAATGAAAACCATGCTACTGATGTACAATGAGTGATTCTTGTTGAAATAAATAAGTACCTAATGACATCTGTACGCCATTGACGTGGAGTAGCTTGAATTGTCGGAGTATTGAAATGGCCATTGATAGCATATTACATTATCCATAAGAATTCCCATTAATGGGAAATCAAATGTCATTCAACTCATCTTTCTATTCACAATAGACTGAATCCTAGTTCTTTCATTGATGACAATCTACCAACTAACTATAACTGGTATTTCGTGCCTGAGAACGTGACATGAAGCGTTGAGTGAAAAATCATAGAATGCAATCAACTGATGCTGATGACGGATAGTAGTAGTGGTATTGGAAAATTGAAAATACTCGTATAATAAAAAGAAAAACACCCCTAACGAGTGTAAGATCTAAATTCGATTTTAATGGAATCTTTTTCGATTTTTAAATGACACTGTGCAATCGCATCATGCACGCAGTATGATGTTACCCGGGGCGGTTAAATAATGTGATCCTAATGACTGTTTCATGCTTCTCCAGCTGATAAGCTAAAGGAAGTATCCTTTTTTGGTCTGTCGATGCTGAATGCATATTAACATCGATTGAAAAAAATTACTAGCAATTCATAATTTTTATTTTTGACCTTGACTTATGTCAGAAGCATATGCTTTAAGAATATAAATGAAGTGTCTAAAGGGCTCCATTACACAGTCATATTTTTATTATCATTATGTATGTCATATGCTTAACCCTACTTGATTTCGTTTACTGCATGTGGGAAAATTTGAACCGAATGAATTGAGTAGGCTTAAGGATATGACATACGTATGATAATTGAAATATGACTGTGTAATGTAGCCCTAACACCCTATACAGGGCTATCCAAATATAGCATCCCTGTTTTGCTTCTTGATAATTCAAAAACGGTTTGAAATTTATCTTTATTATTTCCTAACTCCAACGGTTAACGTTTTAGCACGCCAATATTATCTGCGGGATTGCGTGTGTACTAAATGTAGTATTAATTAGTATTTATATTTTAAATTGCTTTAATAGCGCGTGGCAGTCATATCATAACCAATATATTCTTCAAAACAAAATTGCTTTTACGCAATCGTTGTACTGAACTAATGATTAATTTCCTACAAATGAACCCCTTCAATCATACTTGTACCCTACTCCTTTGTGCAAGACTAAATGACAATACTGGGATGACAACCAGACTAGAAAACATATGTTCGGATAGAAAGAGATGGAGAGCCGAGAGAGGTTATCCTTTCGATAGTCCATTTGTCCCAATTTGTACGGTATTATCATCACATTCCCCACCCTGGTATTTTCTTGATCTTAGGTTCCATATAAACTTTTGATTTTTTTTTTTAATTGTAAAGGGCTGATTGATCGATAGTGAAATTTTTCCCGCTGCGATTTTATCAATAAAAATGCATACCTACTGTCGTGGAATATGTCACAAACGGTGGGGAATTCCATAAGCTACAATCCGAAAACAATACCATAATTTTTCTCGGCCATTTTATGTGTTATTTTTCGACTCCCCGGTCATTTGACATTTCACGTTGAAATAACCGAGGAATCGGAAAAAATACATAAAATAGCCGAGAAAAATTATGGAACTGTTTCCGGATTATAGCTAATGGAATTCCCCACATATTCCACGACAGTAAGAATACATATTCCTTGAAAAAATTGCAGCGGACAAAAATTTCACTCTCGATGTCAGTACTAGGCTTAATTAGGAGAACATGAATGATGAGAACAATAAACCCATGATGATGGGTATCTAATCTACCCGGGTAGATAAAAACATTTCACACAGTTTGTATAGCATATTTGCCTCCAAAACCATTCTGTTGAAATATTAGAAATTAGATTTTACCTTGCAAAAATTGGGGATGTCTCAAATTTTTGATATGAAAGACAGGTGGGGTAAGTTAAAATCCATGTTTGCGTCACTTTCGCCCCTGTGCTCCCGCAGCCATCTTGAAAAAACCATCTACATTCTGCCTTTCATCAGTTGAACACAAAACGTGCCAAGACAATTTTGTAGAGGACAAACCTAATCTGAGAAGTTGTACTCTACAATAAAAACTGACAGAGTTATAGCACCAAGAAAATGCGGGAAGTTCCAAAAATCATGACAATTTTGCAGTTTTTGCATTTACATATCAATAACTCATTACCGCTGCATTGTAGCTTAAAGTCTTCTAAATATGTTTTATAGAAATATTGATTGTCATCAAATTTCATCATAAATTGTGTTTGAAAGATGACCAGGAAGAGAGTAAATTCAATGACTTTTATCGACTTGACAGGGTCTTCACATGTTTATAGGCTCGCTTCCCTACTCTTTCTATGCTACGAAATTTTTCTCAAATATTCCCCATGTTTGATTTTTTTCTTAGCAAATATAATGAGGTCGAGGTTTCTTGAAATAGGAAATAAACACCGGATATGTAATGTACTCGACGTCCCCTTTCATATGATGCCCCGCATGCCGACCTCCGGTTAAGAAATAAATAGTGTCCTTTTTTGTCCTTTTTAGGACCTTTCTGATCAAAATTTCGATTTAGCAAAATGAGTTTTAGATTCCGGTGACCCCACTAATTCAAAAACAACAAAAATTAGCCTTAGGAGGTTTTCACACTAACGGCCAGATTACGTAATCTGTCCAATTTACTTAATTTGAGCTGTCAATTTCCATACATTTTTAAACTCACCACACCACAGATTACGTAATCTGGTCAGATTAAGTACAAGTGTGAAAACCTCCTTACTCTATTTTTTTCCATTTGAAATACAAATTAAATAAAATGGACAAAACTGTTAAATTCGTATAATTTTCGATATTTCTCCCATTTTCTTGGCGCTATAACTCTGTCAATTTTGAACGTAGAGTAAACATTTTTGGATTGAATTTTTAGGAAATTTTGTGCTCTACAAAATACTCTTGGCACATTTTCTGCTCAAATTGACTGTAAAGAAGTTACAGGTCAAAAACTGATGAAAGGGCCGATTTTAGATGGTTTTTTTCAAGATGGTGGCGAGAGCACAGGGGGAAAGTGATGCAAACTTGGATTTTAACTTACCCCACATATCTTTTTATAACATATAAAAAATTTGAGACATCCGCAATTTTTGCACGCTAACCCCTATTATTTCGTCTCTATTGATTGGAGTAAAAGCAAATATTTATAATTTATCGATTACCTGTAATGTCGATAGCACCGATTATTATAGTATGTGAACTATCGCTAGTGTAAGAATGTCCAACAATTTTTGCAAATGTTGAATACATATTGTGTGTTTTTTTAATTTGTTGTTCATATTTCTTAGTTTATATTTCTTGCTTTTCATGTTTAGTTGGGTATTTTTTTCTTTCTTCTTCCTTGCCTCGTTCTTTATGTAGGTGTAGGCACATCGCCCGTTTTGGCGATAATATCTCAGCATATTTCTACAGGCATCTGTTTGGTATTTTTTTCATTTAAGGCTATATTTTGCGGTTACGTCAGCCAAATAAAGTTAAGTTTTATAGGTTAAGTTCCACCAACTATACAATATTTTAAACTGGAATTTCGTATGCCATGGAGGAGGGAGCCCATGAAACGAAATCCAATTTCTGTAAACAAAAAAAAAATATATCGAAACATTCTAAAAATCATGGAAACAATTTTTGAAAGATCATTTTCTCTTACGCAAAAAAAAAACAGACACCCATTTTTTCTACCATAGATGGCCATAATACGTAATTGTTACGAAAAGGGTGGGTTTCAAATAAACGTATTTTAAGGCATCACTTACCTACTGTCCCTCTTGTGTCCTCCCACTGCAGCCCCCAAAACTTAATATTGACAGTATTGGATGGAACCAAACCGAAATTACAGTCACCGTATTGCCTTGTGAAATTGGAGTCAAGCGAAAGGTATTGACTCCTTAAGGAATAAGTTAAAAATGATTTTTGTACCCGTCACTATGTGAAAGGGTATATTAACTTTGTCATGAAGTTTGCAACGCACAGAAGGAAGCACCTCCGACTATGAAAAGTATATCAGTGTGACGCGAGAAATCGATTGAGCGATGTCCGTCTGCCTGTCTGTCCATCTGTTTCAATGCAAACTAGTACCTCAGTTTTGAAGCTATCGAGCTGAAATTTTGTATACAAGTTTCTTTTTAGTGTAGGTACGCTGTGTATGTATATGTCGGAACGGATGAAATCGGAAACCTGTATTATAGGACTGTCATACAAACCAACCCCTATGAATTAGGTTCTTCTAAGGAAACTTTTTTTTATGAACCAATCTTAACCAAACTTCACCCAAGTATGTTCCTAGTAAACCCTAAAAACATATCTAGGAACGGATGAAATTGGAACGCTAAGTCATAGGGTTAAAATACAAACTAACCCCTGAAAATAAGGTTCTTCTAAGAAATGTTTTTTTTCTTTATGAACTAATCTTAACCAAACTTCATCCATTCATTCATTTATACAATGAAAACTTAGAATTTTATCCACTCACGTCCTCAGTTGTCCTATTGAAGCCTACTTTCAAATTATAACGCTGGCGACTAAGGCTTAAATTAAGTGAAGAATAGCTTAGCTAGTTAATTTTAATTGTTGATTCCATGTGTAAGATTTGATTGTTTTTATTTTAGGAAAATAAAAAAAAAACAGAATAGCTTCATACTATAGATTGATGCTAGTGGTGTCTGAAAAATAAGCCAAGAATTATGATATGTCACTCGGCAAGTTGAACTATAGTGGATGATGGAAATAGTCGTAGCGTATAGCTTAGAAAATAGAGACAAAGGCCCTACATAATAATTTTGTCTTTTTTTGCACATCAACTTCTTACAAATTATATAAACCAAACGATCACAATGAGTACATCATGTATGCATTTTATATCATCTTCCAGGGAACGGACTGATTGACGAAACCGAATTCCTGCAGTGGGTCGGGCGAATTCAAGCACTCCGTGAAGAGCCTGAAAGTGCCGGAAAAACAGAAGAGGACGATGATGTTACACAAGACTTAATAGCAGCATTCAGGTAAGCTAGCAACTTTACTAAGACACAAGACATTTTCCAACTGACTAGATAAGTATCGTAATAATCTCTTAATTCTTGTAAATTATCTGCATCTTTTAGAGTGTTTGACCGAGACGGTAATGGATTTATCTCCCGCGACGAGTTACAAACCGCCATGGAGATGATTGATGAAAGTCTGACAGAAACACAACTTAATGAACTTTTAACAATAGCTGATCTGGATAAAGATGGGAGAATTAATTATGAAGGTAATTATTATTTTCCTTGTACGTATTGTAGTGCTGGTTGATATTGCGGCTAGTGCGCACACATTCGATGCATAAGGTCGTGGGTTCGAGTCTTACCGTGAACCATTTCAGTTTATGGTATTTTTTGAAGTCTCGATTCATGTGATGAACTATGATCTCACTCAGATGTTAAACGAGTACCCATTTATGAGGATAAATAGCACTGCTGGCGGTGTTGTTGATCTCAACACCTCCACAAAAACGCAGCTAATATCTAGGAAATTGGATGTAACTATCATGTCTGCGGCCTTGGTCCAATGTTGGACCAAGTTATTATACCCTATAAGTTATTATACCCTATACCCATAAGATGGTATAGGGTATATTGTTTTTGTTACGCTGATATTATGTAACACCTCAAAGGAGCCACCGGAGGTATGACAAAGTATATATATAAATGATCAGGGTCGGTCCCTGAATCGAATAAGCTATGTCTGTCTGTCCGTGTGTCTGTCTGTTAGCACCATAACTCCCGAAATAATGAAGCTAGCGGTTTGCAAATTTGGTCAAATGTTTGTTTTGCTAAAATCTTAGACGGTATTGAAAATGGGCCAAACCGGACCACGGGTTCCCCTACCTCCCATACAAACTCCCCCTCCTTGATATTTAATGTCACGAAAAACTTCAAATTAGTATCAAATGGTAGTCGTTGGATGCCTTGACAAGGTAATAAAGATGTGTCAGGTCCAACCCATCTACCCCTGCCTCCCCCACAAAAAATATGAAATTGAATATTTTGGGTTCTGCGATTAGCCTTCGGTCTCGTTTATTTATTTATGCTTGGAGTTGCATATACACTCCCAGTCACTTTAATAGGGACAAACTTTTCGAGAGTTGTTTATCTCAATATATCCTTTTCCTTGCAGCGGAGAGGATAACTCAGTATTTGTTTACAAAGGCTATTATGTTGCTCATAGTTTGCGAGAAAAAAATGAAACATTTAATAACAACAGTTATGTTTCATCAACATTATGCTGACGCACTAATAAATTCTATGTTCAAAATTGGGTCACTTAAATAGGGACAGTTGCGTTTCGGTCGTTATTTCGAAAGTGCTAGTATTGTATCCTAACTGGTTTTGTTTTAATCCACTCAGATTGTGTTTTGACTTTAATTTTTGTAAGTTTCGGTAGTTATGGGTAGATGAAAAAGCATTAAATACCGCGCAAATGGCTCAAATCGATGTTTTGAGAAATGAACAACACAGATTACGCGAAATTTCGAAAATAGTGAAAAAAAAGTAAATCGGTTGTGTTTAACTATTTAAAAAATAAAATCGGATATGGACGAAACATAAAAGGGCGTACGCGAGGTGCCCAAACCGCCAAAGAGGAAAGGGCCATTCTGCTTTCGTTTTAGGTGTGAGGAATTCCTTATTACACGTTGTACTGTTGATAAACTAGCTGTAACGCCGACTTTAGCTCCAATTCTAGCCGCTGATAGTGCAAAATTAGAGGCGGCTCGCAGAATGGCCCTTTCCTCTTTGGCGGTTTGGGCACCTCGCGTACGCCCTTTTATGTTTCGTCCATATCCACTTTTATTTTTTAAATAGTTAAATACAACCGATTTACTTTTTTTTCACTATTTCCGAAATTTCGCGTAATCTGTGTTGTTAATTTCTCAAAACATTGTTTTGAGCCATTTGCGCGGTATTTAATGCTTTTTCCTCTACCCATGATTACCGAAACTTACAAAAATTAAAGTCAAAACACAATCTGAGTGGATTAAAACAAAAACAGTTAGGATACAATACTAGCACTTTCGAAATAACGACCGAATCGCAACTGTCCCTATTCAAGTGACCCAATTTTGAACATAGAATTTATTAGTGCATCAGCATAATGTTGATGAAACATAACTGTTGTTATTAAATGTTTAATTTTTTTTTTTGCAAACTATGAGCAACATAATAGCCTTTGTAAACAAATACTGAGTTATCCTCTCCGCTGCAAGGAAAAGGATATATTGAGATAAACTCTCCAAAAGTTTGTCCCTATTCAAGTGTTGAAAATTAATATGCTATAATGTTGCAGTCAGAATATTATGTATCATAGAATATCAACCTGTGCTAAGTTCTAGTGATTTTTTGATTATCGATGCGTGTGCAAGCAAAGCGACGCCAGGTCGAAAATTTTATAAGAGGACCCCTATCAATACAATTTAGTATCTGGAGAATTCTTTTATTTTTTACGAATACGCATTAGGAATTCCAATCGATTCCGCTAAGTATTTATGTACATATCTACATATAAACCAATAATCTATATTCTAAAACAAATACACGGTATAAGTTTTATCTACTTCTGCCTTTTTCTTGAAAACTTAAATGGTTTTACGGATTTTTATAGATAATCCTTTCGAGCAAGTCACATATTCGCACATGATGAAACAACAGTTAAACTCTTCGATAATTTGTAGAATACTGTATAGCTTTTGTACTCGTAGTATTCCAGGATACGATGTTCATTCGCCAGAAACAACTTTCAGAGTTGTTTTTTTTCTGTTTCAAATGCGACCAAGTAATTTACACGATATAACAGGAAGTTGAAAAAGAATTTGGGTCACTTGTATTTGAGGTTTTTGTAGAATGTTTCTTATTCTAAAAAGTTTTGAACAAAAGTGAGGTTGAGTGATACTCCAATAAAAACTTAAGAGATTAGCGTACTAGTTTGATCGGAATACATTCATCTATAATAAGTATCAATGATTACAGATTAACTGAGAATTTTTAAGTTTCGTTAAATGTTTATGTTAGTTTTTTTTTTGTAATCAAGGTAGTTATCCCCTGTCAGCAGGGGCAAAGCGAGGTTTAGGAGGCCAAGAGCCAAAAGAAAAATCTCTCCAACCATAAAAAAAATCACGAGTACGAAAATAAAACAAACAATTTCCAGCGTAGGTAATTTTTGTTGACGAAGAAAGATTTCCTTTTCGAGATCAAATGCTTAATTTATTGACCTCTATGGCCAGCGCTTTCTAGCTAAGCGTATACGTTCATAGAATTTCATTTCGTCCTTTTTCATCAGTCAAATCGCCGGAGGCCCAACATTTCACCTTAAATTGTTCAAAAAAATTGGATGAATTTACATAAAACCTTGTTCCTAACATTTGAGCAAGGGCTTGATATAAGAAAAATCGTTTAAAATAATTCAAATCGAACTTTTTTTCTTGTAATGACAAATTACCACCCCGAGAATTTATTTATATTATGTCTCCAAATTCACTTACCTGGGTGGCAATTTGCCAAAGGACGCCAACGAAACAGATGAGATATAGCGACAGATACAACTACATAGCTAATAAGTGTTATTTTTCGGTCCTCCCAATTATGAAATCAAAGCTGGTGCACCAGGCACACGAAGCTCCACGTGTATGAAACCATCATCCGACCTGTGCTATGCTATGGCTGCGAAGCTTGGACCCTAACCCAAAACTCTGAACACCTGTTGGATACATTCGAGCGAAAGGTTCTCCGAAGAATCTTCGGGGCCGTTCGTGAACGAGGTAAATGGCGCATCCGGTACAACCATATGAGTTGTATCAGCTGTATGATGAGCTACATGCAGTGGGGATCCTACGTAGCGGTTTTGGGGGTTCAAACCCCCTCCGAAATTTATTGATGATATAGGGATGAAGAACACGACTGGGTCGTTTTATACAAAAAATGAAGGCAATCTGCATTCGTCATGCAAATAATCGCTGAAGTTATCCAATCGTCAAACAGACGCGCAAATCCCAAAATTTTTGCCAGAGTATGCAGCAACTTGTTGTCAGTTAGAAGCTGAGTATACTATCGGAAAAAATAACCATTTCAGACAAATTATATTTACCTATGAGCTGCAAAGCACGAACATCGATTCATTGTGAGTAATTTCCAACATCTAATCAAGGACAACAGTCGTTTTACTCACACAATAATAAGAAAACCAAATATTAACGCTTCACTACTTTTAGAAAAGATAAAAACTAGAAAGAAGAGAGTCAAGGCACTCGCCTTTTTAGGTTTATTGAGCTTTTGGTATTTGGTAGCTGGGTTTTGACGCCGTCAACAATCGTTGTATCAGGGTAGGGTAGGCATTACCGCCAGAACGGGCGATGTGCCAACACCGCAGGTCGAGCGACGAAGAAGGGTAGGCTCAGGGAAACCGCACTCCAAGACCCCTTCAAATATTTTTCTGTATTCTGTACGCCTCTGAGTGTTATGCCATGATACTATCTCCACTTACATACTTCGCGAGGTAAAACAGTGATAATGATTCGGCATAGCATTTTCATTGTTCAGACATTGCGCTAACCGAAAATAATAGTCGAGAGTGGTTGGATTTCCATGGTGTCAGTGGGGGGGGGGTTTAATTTAGGATTTTTTAGCATTATTGGACATGGTGGTTGTCAAAAAATCAAAATATCCTTACATTCTACGGATTTTAATATAAAAAAGAAAACAGAAAATACACCCAAAAAAACGAGATCCAATTTGCGAGAAAGATTTTCAAATTTTCCCTTCACACGTGAATAGATAATAGATACACGTTAGAGCTTGGAGCTTTAAACTTTCCTCCGCATCAGTCTTGGCTGCTCTTGAGGAATTCTTCGGGAAAGTGATGACAACTTCCTTAGTCGGCGGAGTGGAATTAATTCGGATTTTCGACTTTTCCTCAGAAACTGCAATTTCAACAACAATTTCTTGTAGTATTTCTTGGTGAATCTCCTGATGAAAATAGCCTGGGCAATGGTCGAATATTGCAAAAAAGAAATCGTCTGTGACTGAATTTAATAAAACATAAAGCAGACATTTTTATATCCCAACACAAATTACAAACTTAGCATCATAGAAAATGATGTGCTGGCAAGATCAACTTAAGTTGATAATTTGGCCCAAATCTAATCAACGGGGATAGATAGAAACTGATAAAATCAAAATTTAACGGATATTGACCGTAAGAGCTTCATATAGTTTGGAAGTAAGTCCTTCAGTTCCTTAACAAAATTTGAGAAGAAAAGAAGTTACTCATGGGGTATTGAATTGCGGATCCCCTCTGAAATCATTACAAGAGAAGACAAGAAAAATGGATATTCGCATCAAGCTTAAATAATATTGTATACTTATACAAATTTTCTCAATTGTTTTCAAATTAAGCATTCAGTAGAATATAAACTCCCAGATCAATAAACCAACCCATCTGTGCAACGTGCAATAGATACTAATTGCTTTTACTGCGCTAATTTGAAAATCGATAATGCTGTTGCGCTATTCTTTGTTGACTTATCACCTGACCTTATTTAATTAGACTGCCTCATTTATTAGCATTTATTGGATCTTAATTAAAGGGCTGAATTAAGATCGAGAGTAAAATTCTTCCCGCTGCGATTTTATCAATAAAAATGTATATGTACTTACTGTCGTGGAATATGTCACAAACGGTAGGGAATTCCATAACCTACAATCCGAGACTGGTTTCATAATTCTCCTCGGCCATTTTATGTATTATTTTTCGATTCCCCGGTCATTTGGACATTTCACCATGAAATGACCGGGGAATCTGAAAAAATACATAAAATGGCCGAGAAAAATTATGGGACTGTTTTCGGATTGCAGCTTATGGAATTCCCCAGCATTCCCCACATATTGCGACACGACAGTAAGAGTACATTTTCATTGAAAAAATCGCAGCGGATAAAATTTCACTCTCGATGTCAGTACATACTGGGCTTGCGATGGAAAGGGGAATGTCATACTTGCAGTGATGTCTTGTAATGTGTATCACAATTCCACTCTATAATATGCAAAAAAAAATATCCTAGGACCTGAAATCATTTCTTTGGCATGGCAACTTTCACTTCTGGGTGTGGATAAAATGTATCATACTTCTGATTGTTAAATTAACGTCGTCGTCTTGAATAATGCTCCGAGCTAAAAAAAAACGAGACCGAGTTCTAATCGTGCGAATAGCACGATGAGTGTATAGCCTATACCCATGTACAGACCTAGAAGGCACGGAAAACCTAAAATATTCAATTTCATATTTTTTGTTGGGGAGGGAGGGCTAGATGGGTCGGACCTGACACATCTTTATTACCTTGTCAAGGCATCCAACGGCTACCATTTGATACTAATTTGAAGTTTTTCGTGACATTCTATCAAAAGATATGGCTGAATATAACTTTGTAGGGGAAGTAGGGGTAGGGGTAGTCGGACATACTCCACTTTCGATCAACTCAAAGTATATGTCAGAATGAGACATTGATCAAAATTTCAAGTCGATAGCGATATTCTACCGAAAGTTATGGCCGAATTAAAATATCAAGTAGGGGTAGTTTGTATGGGAGGTCCAAGATTTTAGCAAATCAAACATTTGACCAAAATTTCAAACCGCTAGCCTCATTATTTCGGGAGTTATCGTGCTAACAGACAAACACACGGACAAGACAGACAGACAGACATGGCTTATTGGATTCAGGGACCGACCCTGATCATTTATATATATACTTTGCCATATCTCCGGTGGCTCCTTTGAGGTGTTACATAATATCGGCGTAACAAAAACAATTATATACCCTATACCATCTTATGGGTATAGGGTATAAAAAGTAAATTTGTGTTGAAAAAAAAAACTTGTCCTTGAACAGGGTATCAGAAAAAAAAGTTGGACCTGAAAACGGCTGTTATTCATCGGAATCGGAGGTCTGGTACAAAATCCACTCAATAAAAAATTTGGAAGATGACTTAAATAATACGAAAAGGAATTTCCGCTTTTATCAATGAAAGGTGGATTTTTTCGGGTGATTTTTGTTCAGGTCGGGTGGATCATGCCTAATATAATTCAGCTGTCTGCATTCATCAAGCAAAAAATGTAGAAGAAAAGGTTTATTCCAATTGACTATTCAGCGGATAAACTTGTCGGTGTACGGGATTTCCAGTGAATTTCGTTCGCTGAATGCAGTCATTATTTTAGAATCACGAATCTCATTAGCGACGTTTTTTTCGTATCGCGTGTAAGTCTGACTCGAAAAAAAACATCGCGGGTAACATCCCGATTAAGACCAAACAGCTGACATTTGACAGTTTTTGTGCATCTTTGACTCGCTTTCATCGGCCTATTTTTTAGATGTGGTGGATTTTATCACAAAAGATGATTATTTCTTTGCAAAATCTTTTCTCGTGATTAGAAAAACTCTCACATTTGGTTTGAAAAGACAAATTCCCTCAAATTTCCCCTATGCGTCCGCCATCTACATTTGAGCTCTATCTCGTGTAGGGTAGTTGCACGGATGAACTTTACCTGGGTAAGTGTCATTTTTTTTATATGAAGTTCTACCCAAACCTGCACGGGATAAACTCAATAAAACGTACCTATTATAAACCGATTCCACTCACTGTGAAATTCAAATACACGACCCTGTGCTTCAAAGGTGAGCGTTCTATAAAGGTCCATCTAGAATAGTCGCCAAATGGCGACAAGTGCAGCCAAATAGCTGTTGTCATTCCATCCAAACTTGTCGCCATTTGGCTGTGCGTCCAGTTTTGATATTCAATATGGCAACTCAACCAACCGCTTGTCAAATTCAAAGTGACAATTTTCTAACTTTTGTGTGAAAATGAATAATTCTTGAATGGCCGTGTAATAATACAAACGCGCAGAGTCCGATTTTGATAATTGAATTTAAAAAAATCACCAAAATGAAATTTTGGTTATGTCATTTTCTGTTTCCGTTTGGCTGCTAGTGTGGATGCTAAGTAGCAGCCAAATGGCTGCACGCGATGCCAGTTTTTGGACGCGCAGCCATTTGGCGCCTAATATAGAGGGACCTTAACCACTACACCAACCAGACTACTTTTTTATTTTAATCTCATCATTGTGAAAACACTTCCCTGCAAAACCACTATCGGGTAGCTATCATATTAATTATCGGGTAACACTACCGGTAATCTTTCAGTTAAAATGGATAGAGCGTCGGGAAAAAGTTCACCTATATACTTTTCACAGTAGCCTATGTGTGTGATTTCTTATCTCCGTTCTTCGCTAGCAAACACACCATACACTGTCCCTTTCTTTTCGTGGAGTAGTCTCGATAATATATAGGTAGAATATCCAATTTAATACCTAATTATTACTGGTAAAACGCCGGATGAGAATCAGGTAACTTATCACATGAATTGCCTGGACCATTACTGGTAGAATATCAGTTTTGATACTGAAAAAATACTTGGATAAAATTAGGTAAAACCCTGGCAAAATACAGAATTTGATACTGAATTATTACTAGTGCTGGTACCAGGTAACTTAACCACATAAATTATCTAAACTTACTGGTAGCTTACTCGTTTTGATACCTGAATACTCCTGGTATAATACGCGGACCAATTCAGTCAAAAAATTGGTACAATACCAATTTGGAATATCAAAAAATAGCGAGTTAAATGCTGATAAAATATGTTGCATTGATAAAAGTCTGCATTGTTCTTTGGAACAGACAAAACAAAGACTAACAAAATCTGCAATAAACTTTTTATTTTAGACCAGATATTTTTCGTTTTTAGCATAATATGTATATAATAAAAGTAAATTCAATAATATGAGAAAAATAAAAACAAAATATTTATTCAAATATTAAAATATAAAAGTAGAACAGAACATTAACATAACATGCATAGAAATAACCAGTTCATTTAAAAAGTAAAAATTAGCTCATAAATTAAAAATTAAAAAAAAACAGCTTTTCACAAGCGTGTTGAGCTTGTTGATTTTCTGTTGGCTTGTTTAGCTCTATTATGTGATAGTTCGATACTCTTTCTTATCTGCGATTCATATTCTTTTCGGTTGATTGTATGAAAAATCTCTAAATTTGAAAAAAAAAAACACCAAAAGTATATACTCCTAAACAGTGTTGCCAATTTAGCCGTTTTCCGGCCAAATTTAGCCGGAAACCGTGCTGTTTAGCCGGAAGAAATTTGTAATTCCGGCCAGCCGGATTTTTAGCCGGAATTAATTTTCTTTGGCCGTTTTACCGGCTAAAATTGTTTGGTGAATTTTTTATACCCTTCGCTCATAGAGTGGAAGCGTATATAAGTTTGTAACGCATTATGTATATGATCAGCATGACTTGGGGAGTCGATTGGGAGATGTCCGTCTGTCTGTCTGTCTGTTGCGACGCGTTTTACTCGATGGGTATTCAAGCTAGCAGGTTGTTTGTATGTTTGAATCACCGAAATTGGATCACAGGGTCATGGGGCTGCCATATAAACCGAGCCCCCCAATTAAAGTTTTTCTACGAGAAACTTTTTTGTTTATAAACCAATCTTAACCAAACTTAATAAAAATGGATCCCTATGGATGTTAGAAAAAATACATATGTTAAAATGGATCGGAATTGCTTTATACCATCATTTTCTGTAATTAAACGAATTTGAAAAAAAAAAAATGAAAAACAAAATTTCCGCAGCTAGCATCGAACCCGTGTCTGTTGATTGCTTATCCTACACGCTACCACTCAGCCAACCTCACATATAGTCAGCATTGCTGGTAAACACTACAAATGTTATCGAATCTTCTGCAATGCACCCTAAATCTAAACATTTATCAATAAAATAGGGTCAGTTTCTGCGCAGAGATCACCTTAATTGGTTCCGAAGATAACAATGAGTGAGTAAGTGTGTTTCATGCAAGATTTCAAGGATTTCTAGTGAAAAAATTATGTATTTCAGAGCACTTCATAAGTGTCAATTCATTAAAAAATTACAAAGTCCATCCTTCTATAAAACTACGGTGAACAATTAGTCGGATGTCCATACGAATGTCACACTATAAAAACCAAACCGACTGTGCTATAGAAGAATATTATGCATGTGTATGAGTTAACTTTGAGAGACTATTGCTTGTGTGTGCTGTATCATCTAATAAGTATTTAAAGGAGTATCTTTTTAGGTTAACGTTTAGAGATATTTTTATCGAAGTCTTATACCACCATTTTTAAATTTATTCCATAATGACGATAGAAGCTTTCCGGAAAATGTTTTAAGGATGTTTTATCGGATGAAAATATTTCTTTAAGCAATGTCACACGATAAATTGATTTCGTGGTACTATATGATTGCTACAGTGTGAAGTGTTTCTTTAAAGCAAACGAATTGTTGCTTGGGTGGGCCATACAAACCGAACTCCCCAAATTAGGTTCTTCTAAGAAAAACTTTTTTATTTGGGCACCGATTTACACCAAACCTCATGAAAATGTATGTATGCCCCCCGAATTAGGTTTTTCTAAGAAAATCTTTTGTATTTGGGCAACAATTTACACCAAACCTCATGAAAATGTATTTCTATTGATGGCACAAAACATATGAAAATATGCAATATGCAAATTAATGAAATCGGACCATGGGGTCATAGGGCTGGCATTCAAACCCACCCCCGAAATTAGGTACTTCAAAGAAAAACATATATGTAAAAATTGATGGAAAGCAGCCATGCGGTCATGGGGCTGCCGTACAAAAAGAGGCGGCACATCAAAAATTGAACATCAATTTCGTAACTATGGAAAATGAAATAACATTTGGAGGGCTTAAATTCGAAAATGAATAAAATGGTTCAATTTAATCAAAATATAAAATTATTCAGGTGCGATGATGGTAAGATATCCATGCATAAATGCGGTTGTCCTTGCCCATAGTTACGCAATTGACGCTCCTTTTACGAATTTTATGTTCCACAATTTCGAACCTAACGTGGTTATGGACTTGACCGAGAAATTGTAATTGTATACAACAACTTTGACTAGTTGAGCTATCTAACTCAGTAAATTTTAACTGCAATTCCAGCGATTGGAGCATATACATATGTATGTAATAAAACTAAGAAATCTGCCTAAAACTATGCTTGCTATGCTATGGGTAATTCTCCAGAAAGAATTTAATTTATTAAAATCAGTTTTTTACTATATTTGTTCGTAATGTGATTGTTTTGTATGATTTAGCCGGTTTTTTGGCCGTTTTTCTGGCTGAAATTTGTTTAGCCGGATTTTTAGCCGTTTTTGAAAAAAATAAAGCCGGTTTTCCGGCTAAATTTAGCCGTTTTCTAAATTTTCAGTTGGCAACACTGCTCCTAAATGTTAATGATTCAAAATACATATACATAAAGCACAAACTACCAAATAAAATTTTGCCGAACAAAATTAATTATTTTAATGCCCTCTTCCCGTGACGTCCGTCCCAATTAAACTCTTGTAGGCATTTATCTGAGATAATCCGCCGAAGAGTCCCGTCAACATCTTTTGTAGTAGTTTTTAATTTTAGTAAGTATGATCGCTAGAAAAAAAAAATAAGTGTGCGAAATATTGATTTTTTTTTTAATTTACCATTGAATTATTGAAACTCGAATCCAATAATCGTTCCTCCATGTCGCTAATAGCAACAATTGTTGATAATGGAAATTGGGAGATAATTTCCAGCTCATTATCGTCCATGTTTTCACCCAAAATCCGCTTTGTTGCTTTCAGCGTTTGATTGGTGAGAACTACGTTCTCACGGATTAGCTTACCCTGGGCAAGTAGCTCGTTTCTCATTGCAAGCTATAAAATAAATTATTGTATTAGATTCGTTCTTTTGTGTGAAAATGAATAATTCTTGAATGGCCGTGTAATAATACAAACGCGCAGAGTCCGATTTTGATAATTTAATTTAAAAAAATCACCAAAATGAAATTTTGGTTATGTCATTTTCTGTCTCCATTTGGCTGCTAGTGTGGATGCTAAGTAGCAGCCAAATGGCTGCACGCGATGCCAGTTTTTGGACGCGCAGCCATTTGGCGCTTAATATAGAGGGACCTTAACCACTACACCAACCAGACTACTTTTTTATTTTAATCTCATCATTGTAAAAACACTTGTACATGCTTATCTGAATTCAACAGTTCTAATTACCATTCATACTCTCATACTATTCTTTTCTCCGTTCAGACTAATTTATTACGCACTTCTTATCTCATGAACAAACATTTAAATGGCTTACGTAGCTATTCCACAAAATGCCTTAAAATTCTTAGCATAAACACGTATTCCTTGAAAAGTCAAATTCTCTCATTTTCACGCCTTGCAACTGAAGCACGCTTTTAAGTCCTTTCTTGAATTTTTAATCTGAATTATATGTATACGCTTAATTGTAAATGCTACCTTATATACTGTTGCTTGCTGCTGTAATATATAGCATTATACGCAGTGTCATTCCTGAAATAAATTCCGCGCTGTCAACACTTGGCTAAATCGTCGAGCGTCTCTTTAAGTATCGCCTCTTTATTCATTCATTATTCATTGGGAGTGACGTTTTGTTAACGGGCCTGAAGCTTTACGGGTAAATCATATTGGTACGCTGGCAACCACAAGTAAATTATATCCTTGTTAGGAGGTTTATTTTGGCGAAAGCAATAATCGTTTCTAAATGTTTACTGAAACTTCTCCCCTACGGCCGTTTTTTTTTGTATATATGGCCTTGTACTAAAAGCCGAACGTTTAACTTAATGCACGGCGTGACATTATTGTGAAATCGTAAAAATCTTCATATCCCTAAAGCTGTTTTGTGAGACCTACATATAATGTATATTATATGTAGTAAGGACGTAAGTACCAAACATTCAAATCGAAGAAGCAGCGTAGTCGTCGTATTGGGCGCTTTTCTTCGTAGTAGAAATTCATGATGAGGACGATATCACGTTAAGTACACTTTTGAGATGTCGTCGTTCTCTCAGCTGCTAGCCTTAATGCTTGTATAGCAATAAATATCCATTCAAGGTGTTTAAGCTACTTAAAGTGGAAGCAGTGGAATGCAAACGTTTTTTTTTTTTTTTTTGAAAGGGAAACTTTTTGTAGTCTGGTTCATGTAGAAGTTAACGCGCTTACCTTCGAAACGCAGAGTCGTATGTTCGATACCAACCTTACAAGGGCAATATTAGATAATGTTGGATTTTCGGCTCTCATTATTTAGACTTTATAGAAAATCGAAATTATCCTCTCTGGAGTGCATACATCTTTAAAGTTTTCAACCACTATACGTTCAACCAATTCAATATAGTGGAGTCTTATTAGAAAAGGTACTCCAGATTACTGAGCTCTATGGTAGGCCTGTTCTAAAAACCGGGATCCCGGTACAAAACCGGTGTTCACTTGGTACCGGATCCGATATTCTAAAGTACCATTATCCCGGTTTTTTTGGTACCGAGTTAAAAAAAAAAAACGACCGACGAGTCGGTTTTTTGGTACCGAGTTAAAAGAACGATTCATTTCAACCATTCATTTCATTTTTCAGGTTTTTTGGTACCGGTTTTTAACCCGATACTCAAAAAAACCGGCTTATGGTTAAAAAAACCGTCGGTACTGAAAAAAACCTGAGTCGGTTTTTAACCCGGTACTCAAAAAACCGACTTATGGCTAAAAAAAACCGTCGGTACTGAAAAAAAACCTGAGTCAGGGAAACCGCTTGTGGTACCGGGTATTGAAAAAAACCGAAACCCGGTACTGAAATCTCGGTACCGAACAGGCCTACTCTATGGGACTCCTTTTATATGCATAAAAGTTACTGTATTAATTCTGGTTCCCAAATTTCGTGGGTGCGAATTTTAACTAATTGTGGAAATCTTGACTTATCGTTCCATTCAACACCGGTACAGACCTGCACGGTCGAGCGTCATGGTGGTAGCCGTCATGGCAAATCAAAATCTCCATAGAATTGTCCCGCTAAAATTCAAGTGATCGTCTTGTGCACAGATAGACAACAGACACAAGACCTGATAGTGTGTCTATCTGTACGAAACCACAAAACTTTGGGAAAAAAAACCGGATTCGAACCTCCGATCTTCGGTCACAAGGTCAGCAACTCAACCTACTGAGCTATAGACGCTTAGAGGTCACAATGCAAAGATTCCAATGTGACATTTCCGAAATTGAATAACTCGATATTTCTCCCGCAGGGGGCTCTTCTCCTCTAACAGACAAAGTTCGCGTAGTTTCCATAGAGCTGCTAAGTTGCCATGCCAAAAATACTACAGACGTGCACCGCAGTTGGTGTATAGAATGGAACGATAAGTCAAGATTTCCACAATTAGTGCATAAAAGTGTTTTGCACTCGGGGTCAATCAATATTATATGTATAGGACTTCCTCAGCAGGAGACATCTTCAAGAAGTTGCTATTGCTGGGATTAAATATAATAGAAACAATAGGCAATTTATCAAATTTTTCCTAGGTCAATTCGAGATAGAACAATATAATTTCTTAGAATTCTAGATAGTCGTCGTCGAACGTCGACATTTCATTGAACTCAAACCGTTTTCAATATCATGGCTTACCACACTTTTAATTCAATTCAGCTTGACTCACGCCGATATAGATGGAGAGCACCTACGACAAGTATTTCAAGGCTCAAGTGCATACGGAGAAAAACAAAACAGATTAACAGGACACTTCAACTTCGGATGAAAATCGATTCTGTCTGCATTCTCGACAACATACTTTTTGCATAACACGACAACTATGAGTTCATGCACCGATTAATGTATTACGCTATAATGTTGTGTTCGTAACATATTTTCTTGAAATGACAGAATGAGGATATTCTGAATTTTGGGTATAATGGGTTTACGTGTGTTGTTTTAATGTTTTAAAATATACTGCTCAAAACAAAATAAGGGCCATTAATGTCCGTTGACTTTTGGCGAATTTTTAGTGTGATAATTATTTTCAAAAATGCCATTCTGTACCTGACTGTGATGTGAGTTATCACAGTATGATTCGTCAACATTAACTTTAACGGAACTGGCTTAAACAGTTTTTTTGGGGCCACAAGTCATACATTTGGTAGTTTTGTTTATTTCTCATTTTGATTAAGAATTAGTTTTCGCCAAGTTGTTTAACTGCAACATTAGTTGTTGCACTTTTAAAGATAAAGAGAATCTGTAAAATACATAATGCCAGCAATTAAATGCTTCGTCCAGAGCCTTAGAAATGTTGGAGGAAGGTCGTTCGCAACGTTCTGTGGCCCTGCAATTAGGGTATTCGCGAAGAGCCCTTCAAAATCTTTGGAACCGTTACCAGGAGAGAGAAAGTGTCTCCCGTCGTCATAGTTCAGGCCCAGTTCGAATAACCACCCCCTCAGAAGACCGATATGTGAGACTGTGCGCGACGGAATCGTACCATTAGTGCTCGTGGACTACAAAGTAGGCTATTAAGGACGACTGGGACCATTGTTAGCCCTCAAACAATCAGAAATCGTTTGCGCGAAGACCAACAACGGTCAAGGAGACGTGTTACCAGAACACAACTGACCAGGACGCATCGTAGGAATCGTTTAAGATTTGCTCGTCGACATATCCATATGCAGGATAATGCACGACCACATACTGCCCGGGCGACAATGGGTGAGGTTATAAAACACAACGTTCGCGCAACGTTACCTTTAATTTCAAATCAACCGGCCGTTACGGATCAGAAACTTCTCCCTACAAACAGATCCCCTAAGCGCATAGGGAATCTGTTTGTAGGGAGAAGTTTCTGATCCGTAACGGTCGGTTGATTTGAAATTAAAGGTAACGTTGCGCGAACGTTGTGTTTTATAACCTCACCCAATGTCTGTTTTCGAGGAGGCCAATATTGACCTTATGGAGTGGCCTGCCAACGGTCCGGACCTAAATCCAATGGAACATCTTTAGGATCAATTAAAACGCCGGCTGCGGACAGCTGAAGAGGATATACACAATCAGCAACAGCTGATTCAATTGCTAAAAATGTGTTGGGACGAGATATAAAAAAAACGTCGATCGGCGTTCCGTCCAGGCTTCGCGACTGCATATCCAAACGTGGAGGCCATACTCGATACTAAAAAAAAAACAAAGAATCATTTTTTTTACAGGTTAGACATACAAATTATTTGTTATTGTTACGATTACATGATCGCAAAAAGTAAGCAATCCGAAAAAATGCTCTAAAAATTGTAACTTTTGGTCAAAATTCAATAAAAACATATTGTTTTATTAAATTAGATGAAGAAAACTATGATTTTCCTTTTCCACAGAAAAATAATCAGAAAATTGCTAGTGGCCATTTTGTTTTGAGCAGTATAAATTCTTATTGTTGTAGCGAATCAAGAGATTTTTTCCTCTGTTGAATCGAGGGGTTTAGCATAGCAGCTCGTCTATTCTGTTGCAATCATTAGTTTCGCCCGCTAAGCCACGTTCTGTTATACCTTATTTACAAGTAATATTAATCTTTGTTAGTTTTAGTTTAGGAGTTCTGTAGTAAAAAATGTCGGGTTAAATGACTATCCTCTGACAAATAAATCTACAATTTACGTTTCCCGGCTAAATTTAGCCGAAAACTAAACTCTTTAGCCGGAAGAAATTACTGAATCTGGCCGGCCGGATTTGTAGTATTTTTTTTAGTGAATTTTGTTCATTCATTGCCGTGTCTAAGCCCTAAGCTAGTGCATCTCGGTTAGTGCAGTATAGGCGTCCGGTAAAATCTTGTAATGTAAATGTAATTTAATGCAAGAAGAAATAGTTTTAACCCTCTAGGCTCTCTCAGTGAAGCATGTCACTTTTTTGATTTGCCCTAACTTTATGTAACTAACTACCATCTATCTGGTGAATTTGCGAAATAAAGGACAGTTCCTTAAGTAACATGTTTTTCCTGAGGAGGTCCTGGGCTGGGGTTTTTATTTTATTTTTTTCCTAGAAGGACTTTGCATTCCAAAGCCGCACACACACGATTAATACGCGATTTTCTAGCTGCATTTAGCTGGATTTTTAACCGTTTTTGAAAAAAAACTACTCGCTTTTTCGGCTAAATTTTGCCGGAAATTAATTTTTCAGTTATTAAAGGTTACTGTTAGGACAACCAAAAGATCCTAAACTCCTCCCCATCTTTGAACCATTTGCGGTTAAAAAAGGAAGGGGTTGGCACGGCAACATCGACAAAAAATTTTACTTAATATATATGTGCCAAATTGATGCACACCATCCGTTACGCACTTAAAAGTTACACTAATTTGAGCGTCACATTAAGGGGGGAGGGGGCCATGAAGAGGAGGCCAGTAACACCTCCCACGCTCCTGTTAACATTTCTCAATAAGGCATGCCTGTAACTATTCTCTAAATTACGTCAAGAAAATAAAATTTAACCCGCTCTGTTGCTCATTTGGACTTGTTCTGCTATCCGTTCTCATAGGGGGAACTTTTGTGTTGCCGATATTTTCCGCTTTGTGTCCGCTATATTGCGGACGGTAAGATAAGTGTCGCTAGTGTCGATAAGAAGAACAAGAAAATTCTTCTTACGAGAGCTGATAGCGTAATGTTCCCTCATCTGTTTGAGTCCCACTCTACGATGCTAGTAATCTAGAGGTCCGGAGATCGAATCTCGGCGTGGTCCAAAATGTCCGTACATGTGCGGATAGTAAATATTATAGTGCTTGCAACGTTGACTCGAAATTGCCTATAAGGGGCTGAGTTAACGCATCATGGCCCCCCATGGGGCTACACGGTACTAAGAAGAAGAAGAAATAAAATGTAGCCGAGTGCCAAGGGCAAGGCCCCTTATGCTCTCAACCAAGATTTACTTCGATCGGGTCAAAACTGAAGGTACCTCCCATACAAAGTGAACCAGAGATCTGACAAATAGCACATTTTCTTCTCTTCAGAACCTATCTAAAATAGAAAAAACGAGACCGAGGCTAATTTCGGGCGCGGCCGAAATTTGCATACCCTTCACTCTCCTCGGGCTAAAAGTTAACCTAACCTATGACTTGTGTTAAATCCTTCCCCAGTCTTTTCCTTTTGTTTTCACATAAATTCCGTGCCGTCGATAAAACAATATTTGTGTGAGGTTTGGTTGGAATAAGTGGGAAAATAAAAAAATAATCTCAGAAAACTTTATTGGTGGATGCGGGAGCATGGCCCCATAGTACGATTCCATTTGTTTTACATTTTTTTTTTATAAAGACCCATTAAGGTTTTTTGAAATGGGTGTAGAAAAAATGTTTCTCAGAAGATGCGAAATGGGGGGTTGTGTTTGTATGGCAGCCGCATGACCCCATGGTCCGATTCCATTCATTTTTACATATGTTTTGTGGCATCAATAGAGATGCACTTTTATGAGATTTGGTTGAAATTGGTGCACAAATAAAAAGCTTGTCTTAGAAAAACTCAATTTGAAGGACTGGGTTTGTATGGCAGCCCCATGACCCCACAGTCCGATTCCATCCATTCTTACATATATTTTGTGGCATTAATATAAACACATTTGTGTAGAGTTTGGTTCAAATTGGTGAACAAATAAAAAAGTTTTTCTTAGAAGAACCAAATTGGGGGGTTGGGTTTGTATGGCAGCCCCATGACCCCACGGTCCGATTTGAGCGGTTCAAACATACAAACTGCCTGCCTGTAATAAAAAGAAGCATGTTTGCAAAATTTCAGCTCGATAGCTTTTAAACTGGCCGAGTAAAACGCGTAGCAACAGACGGACAGACAGACAGACCGACATCGCCCAATCGACTCAGCTCATCATACTGATCATATAAATATACATATTATATGGTCGGAAACAGTGACGTAGATAGCTTTTCGGAGAGGGATCATTTTGCAAGATTACCTATACTTTACGGTCAGTGCCGGATTAAGCAAGCGCGGGGCCCGTGGCAAATCTTGAGCGCGGGGCCTGTGGAACTTCGATTAACCTTATTAGTTTGGTGGTTCTAGTATTAATATTTCGGTCTTATTAGTAATTTCTCAAGGGGCTTAGGAAAGCGGCTAGCCGCTAGCATATATCAGAATTACAGCCTTGCATTACACGACTAATGTGCAATAAACGAAATGTTATTATGATATTTAGAAGTACGGTGTCTGGTAAGCCATTGTGCTCGTGAACTCTCTGCACTCTGCCTTTACAATTTACAAATTTATTCTGATTAATGGAAAACTTTTTAAAAAATCAATCTAAAATGAAGAAGATTATTATCTTCCATAATTGATTTTTTTCGGTGAAAATTTAACATTTTCGTGTGAAAGGTTAAAACATTTCGCAAAAACCAGCAATTTACGCCGAGATTCGGATTATTTCGTAAAATTGAAATTTCCGTACCTCTAATGACAATGCGTAGGGAACGCCGATCCCTCATGCACAGTGGCGTACCTCTCAAAGCATTATAAAAAATTGTGGCAAAATTATCTGTTTTGAAAATGATTCAAAATTGTCTCACAAAAATGTTTTTCATTGACTTGTGTAAGTTTGCCAAGATTTTTTTTAATTAGTAAAACAGTCAGTTTTTGTAGACATTTACATATATATTTATTCGACAAAAAAAGAATTTATTTAAGAAGTCTCTTTTTGGACGACCTCAGAAAATTTACAAATTCGACATTTGCCGAAAAGGCCTATAATAAAGTTACAAACGTAGTGCATAAGAATACCAGAAGGGTAAATTTACGTTAACACCTACATTTATTCGGTTTTACGAATTTAAATAAAAAATCCTGGAAATCTTACACACTTAAATCAAAAACAAGATTTTTGTGAAATAATTTTGAATCATTTTTTTAACAGGCTCAAAGCCACTGTGGATGAGAGATATAATTGTAATTTCTAAATTTTATGGATGTGTGCAAATACATTTCTCAACACAAACTTCAAAAATCTTATCTCCCGCTAGAATGTGAATTTGAAACACTGCGGACGTAGGCTTACGGGAATGCCATCCTGAATTATACAGAAAGAAATATTTCTGTATTTTCATGCAATATTAACCTTGCTATAGTTTTGGAACACCCTGACGTAAATTGTTCAACTATAATGTGTTATAACAATTTAGAAGGAACTGGCTTCTAGAATTTCGTTGACATCTTGGTTGACATAACTTTTGTTTGAGAAAAATGCGGGGCCCCCAAAAGCGCGGGGCCCGTGGCATTTGCCACCTTCTGCCACGTGGTTAATCCGGCACTGTTTACGGTTATCAAATTTTGAATTTCAGAATAACAATTTCTGTATTTATTACACTTCAAATTGGCATTTTTTTAGCACATTTTGGTGTAAATTAGATAGCAATTATGCCATACGAAAAACTGAGTCCTGAAAATATTCATCGATAGTGTCGGCTTTTTAACTATGGTGAGTATTCCAATTTTCGTACACATTTTCCCTATACTCTGATTGGATTATCAGAGCTTTATATTGGGTACGATCACTGGTTCCCAAACTTTTCGGAGTCCCGGAACACCTCAAAACAGGGATTAAAATAAATCATATAGTGATATGTCCACAAAAGGGAAATTGTGAAGACCAGAGCTCGTTGTGAATGCCCAGGATATGTGGATAAACTACAGCATTTGTTTTAAATCCAAATTTTCCAATAACTCAGAATTTCGTGAGTAGATATTTCTAAAATTTCCGAACTTGACATTGACATTGTAGCATATTACTAAATATATTTGCTGTAAATTTCGAGGCCCTAGCTATCAGCCAATTGTTTGAAAAGGATATCAAAAGTGTGAGTAGAACTTAAAATTTGGACTTTTTACGCTTTAATTTAAATTCCAAAAACCTCGTCACAAACACTGTGGACATGCTTTATTTTCTGGTACACACTATTCCCTTTTTCATTTAATATACACTTGGGAGCAAAGAAATCGACCCACCCCAAACGCTGTGCTTTAAAACACAAAAACTCAAAAACTGAAATTGGAAGGGAACAAGTTTTACACAGTTTAATAATCCGAAAAGACATAAACGTTTAATCGGATTTAGGGCAGGGCTTCTTGCTGGCCACTTCATCACTTAGATTCCTGCTTCGTTTAGAACGCAAGCACTTGTGTTGGGTCGATTTTTTGCTCCCAAGTGTAGGAGAAAGTTGTAAAAGAAAATCTGTGGAGTCTCTGATGCTGGTCAAATATTTTAGAGTTAAGTTGATTTCCGTTACAGTGTAGCAGGCAAGGATTCGGAATTTTAAAACATGTTGTTTGCATTTTTCCAATTTTTACCCTAGGGTACCGCGGAACTCCGTTCGTTTGTTTGCTAATTTGTTTTCGAATTACTGCCTGCATATGACTATTTATTTTTTAATTTTGGAAATTTCTACATTTTTTTTTATATGAGATTTAGGTTAAAAAAATAATCCTGGTTATATGTTTGGGAGTTCTTCGTATTTGCGTATTGAGCTTCTGTGGAAGAGCCATCCGTGTTCCACATTATTTTTTAATTTTTGAACCGAACATTAAGATTTTTTGGCGACAAATTTTCAGTCAGTGCTTACATTTAATTTTTCCAGCAGCACTTTTAGATCCAATGTGAAAAAGTAGATGAACGTAAAGACCAATGCTGTAGTTTTCTTTTCTATCTATACGCTTCTATTATACAATTGAAATTTGAGGAAGTGTTAAATTTTCAATTGCAGCTCGAAAATGGTTTCAGTTTTTTTTTTTTTGAAACACTACACACGTTGGATAATTCAAAAAGTTTACTTTTGCTTTGTTTTACGTACCTAAAGTAAAAAGAAAAAAAGTTTAACCGAAGGGGGGACCGATCCCCTTAATCCCCCCCTTATCTACGCCACTGGTCAGAGATGCTTCCTTCAATGCGTTACAAACTTCATGACAAAGTTAATATACCCTTTACTCTACGAGTGAAGGGTATACACAATTTATCTGTTCTATCGTCACCACCACAATAACTTATAGTCTTCTAAAGGTATGTTCAAAAGTTCGTACCAAGGTGTATCCTTAAAGTGTCGAAAAATCGTGTTTGAAGGTCCCTATTTCCAGCTATTTTCATCATTGACAAATAACTACTAGTGACCTTTCAACCCGGTTTTCCGAAACTTGTAGTGCACACCTTGGTACAAACTTTTGAACAAACATTTAGAAGAATATAATTAATTGTTGTAGTGATGTTCAAACAGATAAATATTTTTTTCTATTTTAGATGGCTTCTGAAAAGATGAAAATGTGCAATTTGGCAGATTTCGGAAGGTACCCTTAGTTTTGATCCGATCGAAGTAATTTTTGGTAGAGAGTATAAGGAGGCTTGCCCTAGGCACTCAACAAAATGTTATTTGCCTTGCGTAATTAGAAAATTTGTAACTATTCTCTAATTACGCAAGGCAAATAACATTTTGTTGAGTGCCTAGGGCAAGCCTCCTTATACTCTCTACCAAAAATTGCCTTCTTGAAAAATGTTAACAGGAGCATGGGAGGTGTTATTGGCCGGAGCAAGCTCATTTTTGGTACAAATCAAATACATTTTATTGGCAGCACCAGCATCAATTCTTATCACTCTACCTTTACTCTATTAAAAGTTACAGTGCGAAATGTAAATACTAAAAAATGTTAATTCCACATAATACTTTTGGATCTAGGGTATAATTTTCCAAGAAAAGGTCTGGAGTATTATATCATTGCAAAGAAATAAAATGTGGTACCTATATTTCGTTCCTAGGACCTTTTGCGATCGGACTAATATAGTTTTGCAGATATTATCGAAAAATACAAATTTCCCCTCTTCATTACCCCCTTAACGTGACGCTCAAATTAGTTTAACTTTTTAGTGCGTATAGAGGGGAGGGTGTTCAACAATTTGGCATCAAAACTTTCCTCTTTTTTTGATGTTTGGGTCTAGACTCTAGAGCTAATTGCACTATACTAACTATGTTCGGCTGTGAACACAACTTTCCTGATGTTAACAAAGCAGAAGATGTTTAGGGAAAATATTTCCGGAGGTTTAAGCGCTGCTAATACAACTCTGAAGAAGTATTAATTAATGGAATGAAGGCGGCTTTTAGTCAAAATCAAAAGTATCTTAAGTCGTGCTCTTTTTCATATACGACTACTTGCTTAGTAGTATTTTCAAAATATATTACTAGAATTTTGGAAAACGGTTTTCAGCGGAAACTATCTGTTTTATTTTTATGCTGTTGAAAAAAAATATGAGTGATCCTGATGTGATCGACCCCAAAAAGTGACTTAGGTAGGAACGCATCAAATCGAAACATAACTCATAGAAAGAATATTTCAATTTCGGCTGCATCCGAAATTTCAAGGAGCTCGTTATTCTTTTTTCTTGCCTAGTTCTTTATACCGCTCCTTGGTTTCGCGTTGCTCGACCTGCGGTATAGGCACATCGCCCGTTTTGGCGGTAATCTCTCTCGATTACCGTAACTCCTACTGGAGCATGGTGCGTTGATGACTATAGTGTGTAGTCATCAACGTTACAAAGACAACTGATTTCGGAGTGTCATACGGTTGTCAGCCATACCACTTCCTAGTCGCAGTTCCTATTATTCTACGAAAAGAATATTTCTTATCATCTCTTCTTCTGAATAATAAACTTGCGACGAGTCGTGCCGAGTTTGGAAACTCGTTTCTCTATGAGTGTCTATTTCACAGAGTGGCGACCGAACGATCACGGCCACAGAGCACGACGGTAATATCTCAGCATATTTCTACAGGCAGCTCTATCTTGGATCGTGTCATCGCCGAGACCAATGGGTTGTTGTTGCTTTTTCATTTGCCATATCCAGGTGTTCTTCGGTCTGCCTCTGGCCTTGGGTCCATCAAGTGGAACTTCCATTGATATCGCTCTCTTTGCGGGGTTCTCAGGCGGACGCCTTTGAAGATGGCAATACCAATCCATTTGTCGGTCTTCGAGCTTTTCGGTGATTGGTTGGTCTATGGACAAGCTGCCTCGGATGTAGCTACTCTTGATGTGGTCCCTTTTGGTTACACCAACTGACATGCGTAACATTTCCATTTCAGTCGCTGTCATTTCTTTCGCGTAACCTTCATACATGGTCCAGCATTCTGATCCATACATGAGTGCGGCACGTACAACCGTTTTGTACAACTTGCCCTTTAGCTTCAGTGCAATTTTCTTATCGCAGAAAACTCCAGAGTTTTCTCGCCACGTCATCCACCCAACCTTTGTGCGATGTTTGATGTCATCATCGCATATAGCTCCGTTGTTCACCATCGAGCCAAGGTACTTGAACTTGGTACAAGACTTAAGCTGCTCTCCTTTGACGTACATATCTGGTATCGGCGCATCTGGGCCTGAGAATGGGCAGCATAAGAACTCAGTCTTTGTTGTACTTACTTATGCTGAATGAATGTTACACCATTTTGTAAGTGCAGCTTGCAAGGCAACGATGTTTGAGCTACTGAGGACTATATCATCGGCACAAAGAAGAGATATTTCTAGGCCGTCGGAGATACGTGTTAATAAGTAGCACATGATGATGTTGAAGAGCAACGGACTCAATACACTGCCCTGGTGTACACCGACATTCACCGGAAATTCTTCTGATTCACCGGCTGTGCATCTAACCTTAGTCGTAGCTCCATCATACATGTCTCGTACCATTCTTACGTATGCCTCAGGGACATTAAGTGCTCTCAAGGCCAACCATATCAGATCACGAGGTACTCTATCGAATGCCTTTTCCAAATCGATGAACACAAAGTGCAAGTCCTTTCGTGCTGCTCTATACTTTTCCATCGCAATACGAATGCACTGAATCGCATCGACTGTAGATCGACCTTCAACAATGCCGCAATGCTTGTCATTCAACCGCACAACCTTTCTCAATCGGTTGCAGACAACTCGCTCGTAGATCTTCAGTGTATAAGGTGTTAACTTTATAGCCCTATAGTTGTTGAGTTTGCGTGAGTCTCCCTTGTTCTTATAGAAAGGAAGAAGAAAACTTTCCTTGAAAGCATCGGTTGCCCACCTTTGATTTTGTTGAAGAGAACTGTGAGCCAACTAAGCCCGACATTTTCCATTTTCAACCAAAATTCCGCGGGGATTTCGTCTGGTCCGACTGCCTTTCCGCGTTTCGTCTGATGCATTGCCTCTTCCTCACCTCTTCCTCAGGGCCCTCGTTTCTTATGTCTACATTAATGTGTTTTTTTTTTATAATATACATATTAAATTTAATAACTTATCTTCTTTTTTTCAGAATTTACTAGACTGCTTCTGTAAAGCCCACAATGAAGACATCGATGAATAACTGCATAATATAAAAAAATATGTTAACAAAAATAACCTTAAAGTTGTTTAAGTCTTAAAAAGGCAAACAAAAACCAAAAAATGATAATATTTATTAAATCTAAATAAAAAATGTCGTACTGGTTAAAATTTGTTTACTGCTTAAGTAAATAATATTATAAGTGGAAGGAAAAAATCAACATAATTTAAATATACACACATAATGAAAACGACAAAAAAAGAAATCATAATTATATACATTATATTAAATTTAAATAAAAAAACAACAAAGAGCACTAGATAAGGCTGAGAGAGTGATAATACGATTCATTATATAGAGAACATTTAATACAAGAAGTACATAAAACATTTTGTTGTTGGTGCTGAATTTTGTCTACCATATTATTGTTCTATTTCATAGTCAATTGTTTTCTTTTTAATTTAAATTTATCAGTTTTTTTTTTAGGAAAATGAAAAAAACAAGCATAATTTAATGAATATTGTTGGAATGTACTCAAAGATTGTTATTTTGTATGGATAAAAAAATTATTATACGATTGCATAATTGTTATTTATTATTCCTCTCTTAAAAAGAGAATATCAATTTTTGCGGTTGTACAAATAGCATTGAATAAATAAAACCAAAATCAAAAGTTCGATTGTTTTGTTGTAATTTTTATACGAATTTAATTTTATTTGTACTGACTTATATTTCTCATGTAGTACGATTATTTGTTATACTTTGGGATCCAAACCCAACCAGAAGTATTACCTACACTTCTGGTTTCTCCCTTTCTGAGATTTGATATGGGAACATGAGAAGGCAGATCGAAGAAACAGATATACAGTCAGCCAACAAGAAGGAAAATTTCATGGAATCGAAACCATGGAATTTATTGGATTCTCTGCCAAAATCCAAAAACGGCTATGGATGGGGTTTTTGTAGGGCTCCATCAGTGGCGTAACGTAACGGACCCCGAACCGTTAGGGGCCCCAATGCCGGAACGTCTTTTTCCTTTTTTAGAGTCACTGAAATAAACAATCCTGGCAAAGCAGCTGCTACATAACAGATTTATCCAGTCCCGTGGAACGTAGGGATGAGTAGTAGTGGCAATTTTCGGATTGGGATTGAAAATTAACTCTTTGTGGATTATAGAAGTATTGAAGATAGATACATTTAAAGCAGTCCAACAAGTTAGAAGGATTGATCTTGTTCAAAATGTTTAGCTGGCTTCGGAGTCGCTTTAAGCCAGCAGAACTTCGAGGAGTACCTCTTAAATGAAATGAAACCATTGATCTTTTACGGGAAAAGTTTCCGGAACATGTTATCTCTCGAAGAGGTCATCACAATTGAATTGAAGAATGCTATTTTTCTTTGAATATCAAAATAACACCTCTTGTTGGAAAACCCTCTAGTATTCGGTCTAGGAACCCTCATTTCGATTTCGAACACAAGATATTTTAGAAACGTTACGCCACTGGGCTCCATATATATGATAAATAGATATTATCTTATCTATTTCGTTTATCAATCAATGGATTCGAATCCACGGGCAGTGGTTGAGCATGTGTATGCGGCCTATGAATAGTGTAAGCCCTTAAGCTGTATCCAAACTTGCTGCTAATTGAACGGTCGCCAAAAAATTGACATCGCAGGCCATTTGGTCCCTACTTAGCATCCAAACTGGTTATTAAATGGTTGGCTACCAAGCGGGAAAATTATAAACAATCAAGAGACGCGGGAGCGTCTCGCCACTGAAGAAAAAAAACGAGACGCGAAAAAGTAAGATTACCTAACGAAACATGGTTTACCGATTGAGAGGACTACATGCTACCAGGCAATTTAAAAAAAAAATACCGAAATATTTAGCATATCAATATCTAGGCTGTCAAACTCTTCGATCGGTCCTATAATGGGAAAGATATATGCAATAAACTTTTTTTACACACATTTAAGCGAGTAACCCGATTTTAGAATACTCAAATGAACTAAATGATGCGAAAATTTAACATGAAAAATGGAAGACGGAAAATAAAACGAGACCGAGGTTAATTTCGGGCGCGGCCGAAATTTGAATACCCGTCACATTTGAATGAAACTTGAGCTTCTTTGTGTTAATAATTTCTACCGCAGCCCTATGACATGCTCCGATTCCATCTATTCCTGGATATGTTTTGAGGCTTCACTAGGAACACACTTGGGTGAAGTTTGGTTAAGATTAGTACATAAATAAAAAACATTTTCTTACAAGAACCTACACTTGGGAGCATAGAAATCGACCTACCCCAAACGCTGTGCTTTAAAACACAAGAACTCAAAAACTGAAATTGGAAGGGAAAAATTTTTAACACAGTTTAATAATCCGAAAAGTTCAAATGTTCAATGGGATTTAGATCAGGGCTTCTTTCTATGGCATCCCCATGACCCCATTATCCGATTTGATCCATTCTTACGTATGTTTTGTGTTATCAATAGAAATACATTTGAGTGAAATTTGGTTGAAATTGATGCACAAATAAAATAGTTTTTCTTAGAAGAACCTACTTTGGGGAGTTGGGCGGGGGTTTGTATGGCAGCCCCATGGCCCCATTGTCCGATTTTACCGATTCAAACATACAAACTGCCTGCAGCAAAAAGAAGCATTTCTGCAAAATTTCAGCTTCATAGCTTTTAAATTGGCCGAGTAAAACGCGTCGCAACAGACGGATAAACAGACAGACAGACGGACATCGCCCAATCGACTCCCCAAGTCATGCTGATCATATATGTATACTTTTTATATGGTCGGACATGCTTCCTTCAATGCGTTACAAACTTCATGACAAAGTTAATATACCCTTTCACTCTATGAGCGAAGGGTATAAAAATCAAACGCTTTGCGTTTAAACTAAAGCCATCTATATTTCAAAGCCCGGAACCAGAACCCGTTCATATACTTTTGCGGCAGATCATAGGTTCGATTAGTTGGAAAATTTACATTGCGGTAAAGGCGAATCGGGTTGGGTCGCGGCAAACTTTACACGAAAAGTAATGGTTGCCGGTCGATTTTCGTCGCGAAAAGTGCAATGTGTCGTGAATTGAAGTGTCTATAATGCAGTAAAAGAAAAAAATCCCGATAAAAAGTGAGTTTTCCACGTGTTTTCGCGGTTTTTATCAGAGGAGACACGTTTTTTTTACATGCGCTGTGCTTGTGTTAGTGCATCGTGCAACGTATATACGACATATTCATAGGCTCGCTTTGGGTGCATGTATTGCTGCTTCCCGGCTTTCTGATATAGGTGGCTTTGGTTTAAACTATTACTAGGCCATTCAATAATTATACAATTTCACACAAAAAACGAACAAAAATTTCAAAATTGTCACTGTGAGTGGTTGTCATCTCATATACACTGACTAGAATTTGGTATACCATCCAGAGTCTTGATATTCAATATGGTCCAGCATTTTATGTTCAATATTCATTGCATTTATGGTGGTTCCTATTTTCTCAGATACAGTAAAACCTCTCAAGTTGACCACCTCTCTAACATGACCGCCTCTTTAAGGTGACCACTTTTTTTCCGCCCTTGCACCTTTAACATTATTTTCAAAGAAATAAACCTCTATATATTGACCACCTCCTTATTCTGTAAGTTGACCACTTTTTTTAAAACTAAAGAATATTTTCAACCTCTTTAAGTTGACCAGGCGCCAGATGTACATATTGATGAACCGTTGGTTTTTTATATACTCATTCGTGTCATGTTAACACAGGTCAATCTGAATGCTAGCCTTGTAAATAAGTGCAAGTTTAGTCGTGTAAGTTGTCTAGACGCAGTGAACAAGTAGTGAAGGAAAGATTAGGAAAATTAATAACAATTTATGTTATTTGTTGGGCAATTTTATAGATAAAATTCACATTTACGTGGTATGTATACTTAAATTGTATCAGCATTTTGTGTAAAAATTTGCATTTTTACGTGATTTTGTGAAAAGAAACTTCTATAACTTTCGCTCTCATTATTTAGACCGGGTGAAACATCATAGAATTTAGATTTGTTTAAAATGTTAAAAACGCATTTTGTACAAGATGTTGCTAATGTAAGTTTTTAAGAGCCGTTTGGTGAATGTTTTTGTTTTGTTGTGGTTATATACAATGGCTTCAAAAAAGAAAAGTACTGAACTCTGCCTGCAAAAAAATTCGAAGCGTTGAAGTTCTTAGAACATTCTTCTGAAAGGAAAGCTGCTGAAAAGTTTGGTGTCAACAAGACAACAATTAATAATATAAAAAAAAAAGAAATGACGTATACTACAACTTAAATTTCGGCAATACAAATTTATGAGATATCACAAAAAGTTCTTTGTGGAGATTCGAATGAAGTTTCGGCAGAAACTGTGACTAATTCTCACAAAAATTTTAAGATCCATGTCGAAGGATACAGTTTAAACGATGTTTTTAATACAGACGAGAGTGGCTTTTTTACAGAACATTACCAAATCGTAGTTTAGTCGCAAAGGGCGATGCGTGTAAAAGCGGAAAACTTTCAACAGAAAGATTGATCGTATTGCTAGCTGCTAGTGCCAGCGGTGAAAAACAGTCTCCACTGGTAATAGGAAAATCTAAATCGCCAAGAGCCTTCAAATCCGTTCAACTTGATGGAGCCATTCCTCGAATTCGCCAGCCATCCAGGCCTTTTTATTTTATTTGAAGAGAATTTGCAATGTCTTTACGTCTACGGATTTGAAGGCTCTTGGCGATTTAGATTATCCTATTACCAGTGGAGCCAGTTTTTCACGGCTGGCACTAGCAGCTAGTGTATTTGAAGGCTCTTGGCGATTTAGATTTTCTCATTACCAGTGGAGCCAGTTTTTCACCGCTGGCACTAGCAGCTAGCAATACGGTAAATCTTTCTTTTGAAAGTTTCCGCTTTTACACACATCGCCCTTTCCCACTAAACTACGATTTGGTAATATTCTGTAAAAAAAAGCCACACTTGTCTGCATTAAAAACATCGTTTAAACTGTATCCTTCGACAAGGATTTTAAAATTTTTGTGAAAATTAGTCACAGTTTCTGGCGAAACTTCATACGAGTCTTCACAAAGAACTTTTTGTGATATCTCATGCCTGTTTTTGGATTTTTAAAGCCAACCACTTGAGGCTTTAGATCTGTCACGTTTTATTTCGCAGCAAATTGAAGGGTTGCTTCCTGCCCTGCCCTGAAATTCTAGCATTAATAGAACGCATTCTTTTAAACCAAATGAATGTGGCTTCATTCACTTTATGGGCCTTTGAACTCTTGACAACTGTAGATAAATTTTTATTGCCGAAATTTAAGTGGTAGCGTTTTACTGTTTGTTGATAATTGCCCGGCACACCCGCATGTAAAAGGCCTCTCAAATGCCAAATGCCACGTCTATCCTTCAACCACTTGACCAAGGCGTGATAAAACTGTTTAAAACCTTCTATCACACGACATTATTGGAAGCAATCATATTCAAAAATGTTCAAGCCCAAGTTCCTAACAAAATGTCTATCAACGTTTTGGATGCTGTATTATGGATCAGTTCTGCTTGAAAAAGGTGTCTGAGATTTCCATCCAACAATGTTTCAGAAAAGCAAGATTTGTTGTGGATGCAGACACAACAAAAAAACCAAAACGACGAAGATGCGTCAGATGTTGTGCTTCCTTGCCTCCCTAATAATACTTATGAGATGGCCACTTTTATCGAATTTATTGTTTGAACGTATTTTTTTGTTGATAGGAATTATGCACGATAAAATATATATGTTACTTGACTTTTTCATGGTATGTTTTGTTTTGTTTACCCAAAATCTCTATTCCAAACAAACTCCTTAAGTTGACCACCTCTCTATCTTGACCAAAATTTTTCCGCCCTAGAGTGGTCAACTTAGGGAGGTTCCACTGTACTTCCAAAACCATCGTTACTCACAGCCGGGAACTAGAATTGCCCCCCGTGACATCAATTTTGCATGATTGCGAAGAGGGCGGTTCAGAAGAGTACATTGTTTATGTCTTAGCGGCCCCCCGTGCTACAGCGACGTTTTTTTCGCATCGAGGGTAAATCTGACTCGAAAAAAACGATCGCGGGTAACATCCCGGTTAAGACCAAACAGCTGACATTTGACAGTTTTTGTGCACCTTTTACTCGCTTTCGTCGGCTTATTTTCTAGATGTGGTGGATTTTGTCACAAAAGATGATTATTTCATTGCAAAATCTTTTCTCGTGATTAGAAAAACTCTCACATTTGGTTTGAAAAAACAAATTCCCTCATATTTCCCCTATGCGTCCGCCATCTACATTTGAGCTCTATCCCGTGTAGGGTAGTTGCACGGGTTAACTTTACCTGGGTAAGTGTCATCTTTTTTATATGAAGTTCTACCCAAACCTGCACGGGGTAAACTCAATAAAACGTACCTAATGCTTTGTATTAGCGAAACATACATATATATGGAGCGGCAATTGTTTGTTATAGCTATTATTTTGATTTCGTAGAAAGTGAAGCTATATTGGCTTTTTCTAGTTCCTAGCTGGATGTTTTTATATCGTTTTAGATCCTACCGATATACATACATAAGCTCAAAAGTGCGGATAGCGATATTGGCAAAAATAATAGGGACGTTTTATTGTATTTATCCCGTGCAGGTTTGGGTAGAACTTCATATAAAAAAATGACACTTAGCCAGGTAAAGTTAACCCGGAGTGCGTTCCGGAATTAACTATAGTCGTAGCTGTAGTCATCGCATGACTATTGTCGTAGTTATGAGCGTTGTGAGAGGGCTCTCAGAAGAGCATAATATGGAAATGTCACAACAGCCGTTGAATTCAAAAATATGTTTACCAAAAACAATTTATAACTCGATGGGATCCATATTTAGTGCTTCCATTCATCGAAATCTATCAGTACACTTAGTTTAATAACTTTAGTTTCATTTAAAAACCAAACATTGCCTAAATAGTAATTAATAATCGCAACATTTGATAATAGGTGTGTTTTTTTTGGTTATCCCGTGCAGGTCTGGGTAACAAAACTTCATATAAAAAAAATGACAGGTGCGTCAGCTGTCATTTTTTTTATATGGAGTTTCGTTACCCAAACCTGCACGGGATAACCAAAAAAACACACCTAATACCATTAACAACCGACCCGACATAACCTCACATACTTGAACTTGTCAACGGACATTTTCCATAGCTATCGATGGATCATCTCGAGAGTGCGAGTGGAAATAGCTATCAACGACAGTGGACCATTTGAAATTTGAAATGTCAAAAGTTGACTCGGAGAGATAGCTATTTGTGACTATTGGTGTTTTGGAACAACGGAAAGTCAATGTTAGTAACTATTTTAACTCAGATCGTATAAATGGAACGTACTCCAGTGCAACTACCCTACACGGGATAGAGCTCAAATGTAGATGGCGGACGCATAGGGGAAATATGAGGGAATTTGTTTTTTTCAAACCAAATGTGAGAGTTTTTCTAATCACGAGAAAAGATTTTGTAAAGAAATAATCATCTTTTGTGATAAAATCCACCACATCTAAAAAATAAGCCGACGAAAGCGAGTCAAAGATGCACAAAAACTGTCAAATGTCAGCTGTTTGGTCTTAACCGGGATGTTACCCGCGATCGTTTTTTTCGAGTCAGACTTACACGCGATACGAAAAAAACGTCGCTAATAAGTAATTTTACTGTAGCGACGTTTTTTTCGCATCGAGGGTAAATCTGACTCGAAAAAAACGATCGCGGGTAACATCCCGGTTAAGACCAAACAGCTGACATTTGACACTTTTCGCGCATCTTTGACTCACCTTTGTCGGCTTATTTTTTAGATGTGGTGGATTTTATCACAAAAGATGATTATTTCTTTGCAAAATCTTTTCTCGTGATGAGAAAAACTCTCACATTTGGTTTGAAAAAACAAATTCCCTCATATTTCCCCTATGCGTCCGCCATCTACATTTGAGCTCTATCCCGTATAGGGTAGTTGCACTGGTGAACTTTACCTGGGTAAGTGTCATTTTTTTTACATGAAATTCTACCCAAACCTGCACGGGATAAACTCAATAAAACGTACCTTGTATTTGAATTTGTATCTCTGAATCTAGTCCTTACTATTTACTCTAAGAAAAATGGCATATTTGGTCGGCAAAAATCCTACATCGGAAATTTTTTTGGATTATGGTCCCCAGATTATGGCATTAAAAGTCCCAATCGATCGGTGGTCCGCAACCTTATAAAAAGGGGGGAAAGGGGGGCTTCTTTTTCGGTTTTTTGCGATTATTTCAAAAACGGTAAGAGATACAGAAGAATGCTCTGAGGACGGAAAAAACCATATAAAAATATCTTTGCAATGATATATAACACATTAGAGTTTAATTGAATATTTCGGCGTTAGACCAAAACATAAATTAGAATATTTTAATTTTAGACATTTTTTAAAAGCTCCATAACTTTTGGAAGAATGCTAGTTCAGCAGTAAAATTTTGTATAAGTATTCACAATAAGGTCAAGATCATTTTAAGCTAAACATTGAGTCGCTCCGGTCAAGGACCGCCATTATCCCCCCATTTAAATTTTTCAAAACGGCACATTCATAACTGCCCCCAAAATTGGAGCAGAGTGCTAAATTTTGGTTTGTTGGGATTGGAGGTCATAGTGACCCCACCCACCAAAAATCAACTTTTTCGGATAAAAACTAAGGGTATCTCCCATACAAAGTGACCCATCAGGAGTTTGTTCTACGTACTACTCATTTTATAAAGTGTAGAACAAAGTTTTCTTGGGTCACTTTGTATGGGAGGTACCCTTAGTTTTTATCCGAATGAGCTGATTTTTTTTGTGGGTGGAGTGACTATGACTTCTAATCGCAACAAACCAAAATTTAGCACTCTGCTCTAATTTTGGGGGGAGTTATGGGCATGCCGTTTTGACAAATTTAAAAGGGGGTATAATGGGGGTCCTTGACCGGAGCGACTTAATGTTTACCTTAAAATGATCTTGAACTTATTTTGAACACTTATACACATACATTCCCAAGCAACAATTCGTTTGCTTTACAGAAGCACTTCACACTGTAGCAATCATATAGTACCAAGAAATTCATTTATAGTGTGACATCGCTTAAAGTAATATTTTGATTTGATAAAACATCCTTAAAGTATTTTCCGGAAAGCTTCTATCATCATTATGGAATAAATTTAAAGATAGTGGTATAAAACTTCGATAAAACTGTCTCTAAACGTTAACCTAAAAAAGACGCTCCTTTAAATACTCCACTGTGTTTACTGGATGATACAGCACACACATGCAATAGTCTCTCTAAGTTAACTCACACACATGCATATATTCTTCTATAGCACAGTCAGTGTCATTTTTATAGTGTGATATACGTATGGTCATCCAATAAATTGTTCTGCGTAGTTTTATAGAAGGATGGACTTTGTGATTTTATTAAGAATTGACACTTATGAAGTGCTCTGGAATACCACGTTTCTTGAATTGAATTCATTGAAATATTGCATGAAACCAACATTTCCTCACTCCTTGTTAACTTATGAATCAATTAAAATAATCTCAGCGCAGAAAATGTCTGCATTTTATTGATGAATGTGTGGATTTATTCAACTTCAACTGATTGACATATAAAGAAGAAGGTGCAATGGAGAAGAGTCGATAAAGAAGTGTTGAGCACTTGTACCCAGCAAAAAATGGAAGGCTTATTTAAGGTTTGTATCCATACGCTGTATACCTTTGAAGTAAGGGAAAGTTTCGGTAAGGAATTACGCGTTGCAAAGGTATTAACCTGTCTTACCGAAGCACAGGCCATTTCATTGGCGATAAGGTTTAAGCTCAAATACGTTACTTTTACCTTACAATCAAACTATTTAAGCCTTTAAAAGAGATTTAACAGTAGCTTTTAATAAGTTATATGGATGATGAAAAAAAGATAATAATACCTTTTCATATCCTTATGTAAATGGTTTGATAATATTTAGAGAATGCCAAAAAATTGTGATTTCTCTGAACTATTATGGCATTATTCTTCTTCTGTGTACCCCCTTGTGGGACATAGTGCATATCCGCAAATGTTTGACCACGCCGAGATTCGATCTCCGCACCTCTAGATTACTAGCAGTGCGACTCAACCAAGTGAGCCACAGAGCCGGTCGTGGCAATCTCCGCGCAAAATGATACTTAATTTCAATTTGGAAAGAAACTTAAAAAAAGACTTACTTAAGAGCTTTAGATATTTTTAATAAGGGAATGAAAAGGTTTTCAGAAAAAAACATTTAAGATACCTTATATAAAGGCTTACAACAACTTTATATTACTGAAATGTAATTGTGGCTTATTTCTGGTATGAATTAAAGTTTGAACTAAATTATAAAGAGCCTTACGTAACCATTATTATAATTACTATTTATACCTGTCTGGAAGTAAAGCTGACAATAAACTAAAGTAAGTCTGAATTGTGCCTTAGTTTAATATTAACAAAGCGAACGGAAATTATCCATGACAGAAAGTAGCAATAAAGCTTTCGTAAGAATTATTAAAAGGCCAAAGCTGAAATCGTTTCCCTTACCTATTCCTTTAACCTGACAAACCTGATCAGATTTTTTGCTGGGTAGTGTTTACGAGCAATGTTAACTATATGTGAGGTTGGCCGAGTGGTTAGGGCGTCGGACTGGCGTACGACAGTCGCTGGTTCGACGCTGGCTGGGGGAATTATTTTTTTTCTTTTTTTCACGAGAAAATGATGACATAACACATGATGTATGTCTTTTTCAAAGCTTAGTTCAGTGCTACAATAAGGTGCAACTGGATCAAAAAACGGCGCCAAACGCCATTATTGGACTATTATTCAGAGTTTATACCCTGTAAAGTGCCCCTATTATCGTTAGAAGAAAATATTCTATGAAATATTATAGGGATGAAATTGTTACTTGGGTTACGGCTGAACGAGCATTGTTTCAAAAGTTGTAGAGCTTTTAACAAAGGTCTAAAATGAAAATATTCTAATTTATTTAGTTAGGCTAGCGACGAAATATTTAATTAAATTCTTATGTGTTATATATCATTGTATAGATAATTTTATGTTGTTTTTTTCGTCTTCAGACCATTTTTGTGTATCTCTTGCCGTTTTTGAAATAATCGCAAAATACCGAAAAAAATGCCCCTCTTTCCCCCCTTTTTTTAAGACTAATTGGAAGAGAAGATTTTAGTCAGTACTATACAGGGTGTCCCACGACTCTTGGTACATACGATAATGGGTGATAGTACAGCTCATTTGGGTAGAATTAATGTTCTACATGACCCCTCTATCTTTAACCGTTATAAAGTTATAGCATTTTTTGTTAATAGTGTCAGAAACCTGGACTTGCCGAGCAAAATCACTATTTGCCATTCTCCCGAATATTTGATCCGAGGTTCGACTTTACTTTCTGAAACTCCACAAAATTCTACATAAAATAACTGTTTTGCCAATTAAATAATTTAAAACCTTACCCAGATACAAACATTCAAACTTTTAAGAAATTCGAAAATTGATTTTTCATTGAAAATTTAAATTGTAAAATCGTAACAGTACTTTGAACTGACAAATGTGCAAAGTTGATAAAAGTTGCCTCATAATCTTAGCTTTCGAACGACATATAAAAATTAGGGTCTTAGGATTTGAAAAATTGCATATCTTACGTGTTAAAGAGAAAAAAACGTGGTTCCAAGAGAAAACCAAGGTAAACGTTTCCACAATTTTTATACGAGTTTTATTTAGTAAACAATTTTTTTAGTAAAAAACGAAAAAAACAACAACACGTAACCAAGGTTAATTTCGGGCGCGGCCGAAATTTTGATACCCTTCACTCTTCTCGGGCTAATATTTTTTTCCGGTTTACTTATGACTTATGTTTAAACCCCCCCCCCCCCCCTCCCATTCCTTCACTTCCGTTTTCACATAGTTTCGTTACCTCGATAAAACGTATTTGCGTGAGATTTGGTTAGAATAACTGCACAAACGGAAAAAAAACTTTTTTTTTGGTGGGAGGGGGGATGCCCCCATAGTACGAATATATTTGTTTTTACATATTTTTGTACTTTCTATAGACACATTGCAAAAACAAATACATATATTCGTATTATGGGGGCATCCCCCTCCCACCAAAAAAAAAGTTTTTTTTTTCGTTTGTGCAGTTATTCTAACCAAATCTCACGCAAATATGTTTTATCGAGGTAACGAAACTATGTGAAAACGGAAGAGAAGGAATTGGGGGGTTTAAACATAAGTCATAAGTACACCGGAAAAAAATATTAGCCCGAGAAGAGTGAAGGGTATCAACATTTCGGCCGCGCCCGAAATTAACCTCGGTTACGTGTTTTTTTTTCGTTTTTTACTAAAAAAAAATTGTTTACTAAATAAAACTCGTATAAAAATTGTGGAAACACGTTTACTTTGGTTTTCTCTTGGAACCACGTTTTTTTCTCTTTAACACGTAAGATATGCAATTTTTCAAATCCTAAGACCCTAATTTTTATATGTCGTTCGAAAGCTAAGATTATGAGGCAACTTTTATCAACTTTGCACATTTGTCAGTTCAAAGTACCGTTACGATTTTACAATTTAAATTTTCAATGAAAAATCAATTTTCGAATTTCTTAAAAGTTTGAATGTTTGTATCTGGGTAGGGTCTTAAATTATTTAATTGGCAAAACAGTTATTTTATGTAGAATTTTGTGATGCTTCAGAAAGTAAAGTCAAATCTCGGATCAAATATTTGGGAGTGTGGCAAATAGTGATTTTGCTCTGCAGGTCGAGGTTTCTGACACTATTAACAAAAAAGGCTATAACTTTATAACGGTTAAAGATAGAGGGGTCATGTAGAACATTAATTGTACCCAAATGAGCTGTACTATCACCCATTATCGTATGTACCAAGAGTCGCGGGACACCCTGTAGAGGTAAAATTTGTTAGTTGGGATTATGCACAGTTGAAAGTACATATGTTCAAGATTGAACATACGGTTTCGGAAAAATTAATAATCCTACATTGCACATAAGTAGACAAGTCGCATTGAATCATTGAATTGACAGTTATTTCAGATTAAGTATATTGCTCAATTCGGCGTTTCAAACGAATTGGAAAATGTCAGCAGATATTGAAGAGATATCGGGAAAAATAAGGGTAAGTACGTATCTATTTTTACTTATATTTATTGTAGATAGTGTTGTTAAGCAATCGTCATGTCATTACGCGGTGGTTTATAGATTACAAAGCCGCACACACACGGTGAATCCGTATCGATTATAACCGCCGTGTGTGTTCGCCCCAAGATTAAATCGCGCCCTGCAATCATGCGTTGCATCCTGCAAATTCCCTACACACGACTTATTATCCAACTTACGAACCTTTTAACAAACCACGAAGAATTGTATTTTAGAACATATTTTTAAAATTTCATCTCAATAATACATAATACCGAATGATCTGCGAACGTGACCTCCAAGTTTAGTACCATTTCTCAATTGACATCTGGCGTATGACATGTACTAAACTTGCGCATGGTCTTTCTGTCATTTACTGTCAGAATTTTTATCTGGCTGCAAGCCTTTTTCTTTCCGCGGCGATTCGCTAAGATCAGACGGTGGTGTGTTTGTGCCGCTTCCCATTTCTCTTCCACCGAAATCTCAGTTGATCCACGCATTGTGCCTGGACGTCTGTCTCACACACGTTTTGTGCGAGTTGTTTGTGTTGTTCGTGCGTAACCGGTGCAAAGAAATCCAGAAAAGCTGGATCCCCAAAAAGCCGACGAGAGTTTGATGGACTCTGATCCTGACATCGAATTTGTCGACAAAGACAGTGGCATGTCATCGCTTGGAGGCAGTAAAGACGAGACCCCAGAACGTCGCCCCACTGTAATAATAACAGTTTTGTCATATTTTTATTAAGTTGTACGGTGCGCAGAAAAATCAATTTCGGTGCACAAGTGTTTTCAGTGCTGATGGCTGTTGGCTAAGTGGTCTCGGTGCAGGTATTAATGGCTTTCGTTTTCTTGCAGGAACCAGCTGGCCCCGTCGCTGTCATCGAGGATGATGTAGAGCCTGCAGAGAAGGAGGAGACTTATGACGATGTAAGTTTGTATTTTCGATTTTCAGGAAAGAAGATTCACATAACCTCAAAGGGAAAAATATGGGAAATGTATTTCACCTTGGAACAGCGGGATCTGCAGTATTGATTTTAGCCGGATAGGTTAGTGTTATCAATGAAGTGACTGGAGATATTCAATGTTCATAGATTGGTTCTAAATCAATGCACCTTGAAGGCATTTGGTTTCATCTATGACGTAAGAAACGATAATGGGTATTTTATCAGTCAGCTGTTTTGTGAGGCGCTCGTTACCGCCTAAAGCAATTTGATACTGCTTGCCGTATGCGACAATGCTTCAATTACGGTTGAGCATTTCACACTACATTTTTAAATAATCATAGTTTTCACTAGTTTCGTGGATATGATAAGAACTTTCCATTATTTCGATTTCAAGACAAGTATTGTGATGTGAAGGAAAATTAACGTTGCTAATCTGTGTGCAGCATAGTTTAAACTTGCGAGCCATGATGCAAACGGGAAGAAAAAAGCGCACATATTACATTTCAGTTTTTATCCTGGCAGCTGTCCCTAATTGAACTCATTCGTGCTGACACAGAAACCAATCCTGGTCCATAATTCTCCTGCGTTTGTGGCAAAAAAGATTAAACAATCAGTCGAGTTAGCGCAGTGTTAGTACCGTAATGATTGGTGCCAACTGAAAATATTTTTCCGGGCTCAACACCACCAGGTGTGCTCTTATCTCTCAGCCCTTCGGGACAGTTTCTCACCCAGAGAATACAATCTTCTTCGGAAAGCCAGCCCCGAGATGGTAACTAGCTGGTTGACTTTCTTAAGAATCTGCAACCACTGTAAGTCCAACTCCCTGACGCCGACCACCGTTTCTGGGACGCCCTCCTCGAGGTACACTATTCCCTTTTGACTTCTCAATAACAGGTGAGATCCTCCTCCAGCCCCCTTAGGATAAGCCTAACGCTGAAATCAGACGTGCACGTCGCAAGTTCGTTTCACCTGTTAATACCCACTAACTCATTAACCGACGGGCAGTGCCGCTTTTCAATACCGCTCACTAGTAGTTTAGTACAGATAGCTCAAAACCCAAACATAAAAGAAATTTTTGATGCCAAATTGTTGAATACACTGCCTAATATACGCAGTAAAAAGTTACACTAATTTGCGCCATGGGTTAAGGGGAGAGGGGGTGGCAAACGGGTGAAAATTCAGTTTTTTTTTGCAAATATCTGGAAAACTATGAGTCCGAGCTTGAAATGTCCCGGAGACAAAACAAACTACATAAAATTACCTTTGTAATGATATGTAACACTCTAGACATTTTCTCAGAAAATTATACCCTAGACCCAAAAGTATTACAGTGAATTTACATTTTTTAAGTTTTACATTTCGCACTGTAACTCTTGATAGAATAGACCTTCGGTCATAAGATCTTGTCCATATATTGCTAACAAAATTTATTTAATTTCTACCAAATATTGAAATGCTCTTACCATTGACGCCCCCCTCACTCCTCCTAACATTTTTCAAAAAGGCATGCCTGTAGCTTCTTTTTAAATTGAGCCAGGCAGATTAACTTTGGTGGGCTGGCTACTCTAAGCTCCATTATGCTCCCCACGAAAAATTATTAGCATCCGATCAAAACTAAGGGTACCCCCATACAAAGTGACCCACATTTCTAACAAATTTTATATTTTTTCACTTCTAAATTCTATCTAAAATAGAAAAAAAAAAATATCTCTTAGAACGTCCTTATAACAGTTAATTGTAGTCTTGTGAATGTATGTTCAAAAGGTTATACCAAGGCATACGCTACAAGAATCAAAAAAATTTTGTTTGAATGTCAGTGATACCAGTTCTAAGGCTATTTGCGAATATTTCGAGTAACGTGTACTAGCAACCTTCAAACCAGATTTTTCGTACTTGTAAGGCACGCTCTGGTACAAACTTTTGGATATACATTCAGAAGACTACAATTAACTGTTATAAGGACGTTCTAAGAGATAAATTTTGTTTTTTCTACTTTAGATAGAATTTAGAAGTGAAAAAATATAAAATTTCTTAGAATTTTGTGTCTCTTTGTATGGGGGGTACCCTTAGTTTTGACCGGATGCTAATAATTTTTGGTGAGGAGCATAATGGAGCTTAGACTAGGCAGCCCACCAAATTTGATCTGCCTGGCTCAATTTAAAAAGAAGCTACAGGCATGCCTTTTTGAAAAATGTTAGGAGGAGTGAGGGGGGCGTCAATGGTGGGAGCATTCCAATTTTTGGTAGAAATTAAATAAATTTGGTTAGAAATATATGGACAAGATCTTATGACCGAAGGTCTATTCTATCAAGAGTTACAGTGCGAAATGTAAAACTTAAAAAATGTAAATTCACTGTAATACTTTTGGGTCTAGGGTATAATTTTCTGAGAAAATGTCTAGAGTGTTACATATCATTACAAAGGTAATTTTATGTAGTTTGTTTTGTCTCCGGGACATTTCAAGCTCGGACTCATAGTTTTCCAGATATTTGCAAAAAAAACTGAATTTTCACCCGTTTGCCACCCCCTCTCCCCTTAACCCATGGCGCAAATTAGTGTAACTTTTTACTGCGTATATTAGGCAGTGTATTCAACAATTTGGCATCAAAAATTTCTTTTATGTTTGGGTTTGAGGCTATTTTGAACCAATTGTACTGGACTATAGGCAGTGTGTAGACATCAAACCACAAACTAGCTTGGCATAGGCGCATTAGCCCCACCCCCCCAACTAGCCTCTTCGAGGTTCGGTTTATGCGAAGCCGCCAGCTCTGAGGCTTTACACGTTCGATTGAATCAGTTTCTTCTTCTATCTTCTATGACGGGATATTAAAAAGCGCCACTCCATTACCTTTTAAATAATGGTTCTCCTCGCATGGGGATACTTAAGTCTCCGAGACCTACGGGCCAGGTGACTGTACACCTTGGCTGCCAATGTTGCACCGGTGAACATACTAAAATGATTTCCCACAGGCCATCTGTCACCGGTGAACACACAATTAGTGATTCCTCCCAGGTCAATGTATCACCGGTGACACATTTGTATTCCTTGCTTTTAATAGTCCCTTTTCAGTAGAAAAATAATTTTTTAACGATTTGATAGCACCAAATCGTTTAGAACAGGGGTTCCCAACCTTTTTCAGTACATGCCCCCCTTGCAGGGTTAGCAGAATCTGGCGCCCGAACGGAAATTTTGCTCAAAAACGGAAGAAGGCATTTTTCAGCTCATTATTTTTCTTTTGTTAAGAATTCGCCACGTTGACAAATAATAAGATAACATTTGTATCATTGGAAAAATCTCACAGAGATTTGGGACTTATCAGATCAGCTTGGATTCTATTTTCGCAATTTAAATTTATGAGCAGTTCCAAAGTTTACATTTAGCTCATTTGAATATTGAATTGATTCCACACTTAAACTATAAAACAAGGGGTGAGCGGGCGATTCGTCACACCATGGCAACGTTTGAGTTTGACTGATACGACGTGAAGAAAACGTAGCAGCCGCAGCGGCCACAGCTGAGTTGAATATTTCTGGAAAGAAAGATTTGGCCCGTGTTGCATTTTTTTAGCGCAATCGATTTCCCACAGGCCAATGTGTTACCGGTGAACATACATTGTTTTCGAGTAAAACAACGTAGTTTTCTGTCAATTGCTTACGGTAAATTTTTTTCCTGTGAAAACAAACCAGAACTTAACAATTTTTGTTTGACCTGTGAGGAATGAGTGGGTTGTGTTCACCGGTGACACATTGGCCTGTGGTGAATCAAATTTGTTGTGTTCACCGGTGATACATGGCACGATAGGTGTAATTTGAAAATAAGATGGTCTGGTCTTTCGGTAGTCGGAGTCTTAAGTATCCCCTGAATGACGGTCTTGTTCTGTAGGGGCTCAATTATCATTTTGATTGAAGAAATAAACAAATATTCCGACGGATTTATGCTAAGAGAAAATATCGCATTGACAGCTGGGAATCACATAACATAACTATTGATTTTTTCGTTACCAATTAAAATAATTGTTGTCGGAATTTTGAGGGGATTATTTCAACATCCCCTAGCGGAAATCTAAAACGGCCGGGTTTTTAGTGGGTGAGATTTTAAAATAGCGACAGTTTTAAGTAGCGGAACTTTTTGTTAAAAACGTTATTATGAACGAGTGGGATTTTGTTTGTCGGGATTATGTACGTATCCCGATCGGTCCTTACTATAAGATGCTGGGGTTTCATTAGCACATTTAAATCTTAATGTCGCCCCAGCACTTCATTCTGCTTCATCTAGCTGCCTTTGCTTTAAAGGTAAAGTCCACCGAAACGGTGTATAATAAAGGGTGGCCCAATTGAACTGCAACCAAATGTAGGTAACTGTAAATCTGTGACCGCTAATGATAGCGCCCTCATATTTTGTTCCACGACACCTTGTTGTGTTTAAGCATCCAATTGGCTGCTGAGCTGCACATTTCGAAATCAACAATTCAGCGAATATTGAAAAAGGAGCTCAAAGTTAAGCCTTACAAAATACAAAAAGGACAACATCTAGCCGAAGCCCAAAAAAAAGTTAGATTCGATAGGGCGAAAGAGCTATTGCGATTGCACGAACGTGGCCAGTTACGCAATATCATTTTCTTCGATGAGATAAAATTTCCCTATTGAGCAATTTATAAATAAACAAAACGATCCTGTCTACCTAACAGAAAGGTCGTCCGAGAATTTAGATATCCGGATGGCCACCAAAACTCAATCCCCACCGTTTGTGATGGTTTGGACAGCCGTGACGGCGAATGGTCGATATCCGCTAATGTTTTTTGATTGTGGCATCAAGATGAATGCGAACGTTTACCGAGAAATTGTTTTGGAAGGTGCTTTGAAGCCTTGGGCACGCAGACATTTTACTGAAAGAGAATGGACATTTCACCAAAACTCTGCACCGTCACACAAAGCACGCGCAAACCAAGACTGGTTAAGAAACAATGCTCCAAAGTTCATTTCGACCGAACAGTGGACTCCTCATTCACCGGATGCGAATCCGCTGGACTACTCCATATGGGGGATTTTGCAGGCCCATGTCAACACTAAAAGATACCAGAGTATTGATGCGCTGAAGGCAGCTCTTCGCCGTGAATGGGCAAAAAACTCGGTGTTTGACGTTTATCGATTGCGAACACAACAAAATTCTGCTCCGAGTTAAAATTTAAATTTTTCATAAAATTCATAATTTTAATTACCAAATCCGTCATTTTTTTGTTAAATTGCTCGTTTGTTATTTAAATAAAAGTGGTATCGCGGATTAGTGCAGTGAAATTATATATTATCACTTCGGAAAGTTTTTGGTTGTGTGTTGTTTACATCGCCGCTCGAGTTGCCTTTGTTCTCTTTGTTTCATTTGGCCAGTAGCGGATTCAAATTCAGCTTAACTGAATTATTTGAATAGTATCTTTCACAGTAGTATACAGCTCAGTGGTAGCGTGCTAGATTCGTGCCCCTCAGGCCCGGTGTTCAAATCCCACTATATACAAATTTTTTTTATTTTTCTTTTTTTCAAGTAATTACATTTTTTTCTTATAGTAAAATGAATTGTGTTTGCGAGCAATTTTATAAGGTTCAAATTGACGGTCTATCTCAGCTCGTTTCGTCGTTGCAGAGCCAACTTAGCAAGTTGAGATCCGTAATGAACTCTGTAAATTGTTGTGAGAACAATAGTAGAGAATTACGAGATAAAAATGTAAAATTGAAAAATAAAAATAGTAATTTAGAGAAAAAAACTAAAAAGAATGCTATGAAAGTTTTTGCGAAATCTTCTGAGCATCCTATTGATGGCCAAGATACGGGAACTTCTACTGTTATTTTAGATCCATCGTCTTCTATAATTCCTTCTAATGTTGACAAAAATCAATCTCCGGTTGATAAATTTGTCACTGTACGTAAGAAAAAGATTAATATCAAAAAACCTTCTCCTGTTGGTGATGTTATTTCCAAAAAGGCTGATAATAATAGGCGACATAAAAGAATTTTTGGAGTCGATGAAGCTAATGATTCTCTTCGAAGTGTCCCTAGTTTTAAAGTATTCCATGTTTCCAAGCTGCACGCTTCGGTAAAAGCAGATGAATTGAAGGAATACGTAATGAAAAAACTTGATTTAAAAGATGACACTTTTCTTTCGGTTTATGCACTTATAAAAAAAGATTGTGATATATCCAAATTAGTTTCAATCAGTTTTGGTTTGAAAATTCCTCAAGAATATTCAAAGCAAGTGTTTTGTGCCAACTTCTGGCCCAAGGGCATCAACATATCACCATTCAATTTTTCAAAAAACGGCAAACGCCAAAACAGTGCCCAGCTAAACACATAATTTCCAATTCAGTTTTTTCAGTTTATTATCAAAATGTTGGTGGTCTTCGTTCAAGAACAAATGACTTTTACCTTGCAGTTTCACTAGAAGATTATGCTGCCATTTGCTTAACCGAAACTTGGCTCCACACAGACATTTCAAATGAGGAACTTTTCATAAGAAACTATGATGTCTATCGCCGCGATCGTTATGAGACTTCAACAAAGAGAGGAGGTGGTGTTTTGGTAGCTATCAAAACAACATTCCCATCTCATGAAGTTGAGCTTTTTCATAAGGACGTGGAACAGATATGTGTTTCTATTAATGTTTCTAGTAGCGAAAAAATATACATTTTTAATAGCTATTTACCACCTTTGAGTTCAGTTGATGTTTATAAAAAACATTTAGATAATATCTCCAGATTATCCTTTGAGGAAAAAGACAAATTGATCGTCGTTGGGGATTTCAATCTTGGTAATATAAGTTGGTACTGGAACGACGACGAGAAAAAAATTCTGCCGCGTAATTTACATCTCGAGTGTGAATTTGTTCTAACAGATTGTTTATTTGCCATGGATTTGATGCAAATGAACTTTGTTAAAAATTCAATTGGTAGAATTTTAGATTTGATTTTTGTTAGTACTGATTTCAATGCTTCTGTAATTAAAGTAGATAAACCATTTTTGCCCAATTCAATGCATCATAGTGCTCTTCTTCTTGAGTTTGTTTTTTATGATTACATTGAAGAAGAGGCAGAAGTTACTCTTACTAGAAATTTTCAAAAAGCTGACTTTACAAAATTAAATTCAATATTTCGTAATATGGACTGGGCTTCAGTTATATCAAATATAAATCTTGCTGAAAGTTATACAAATTTTAAATCAATTTTATTGGAAGCTATTCATAAGTACGTTCCTTTACAAAAGAAAAAAATAAAAGCAAAAAATCCTTGGGGTAGTAAAGAATTGTTGAAACTTAAAAGAGCTAAAAATAAAGCTCATAAGTTGTATAAGAAGTCATCCTCTCTTGCCAATAAAGAACATTTCTTCAGATTGAGAAGAGAGTATGAATTAATGAATAAAAATCTTTACAAACAGTATATCGCGAGAGCTGAAAATAATATAAAAAATGACAGTAAGACATTTTGGAGTTTTATAAACAGCAAGCGCAAGAATACAGGAATACCCAAAAATTTAGAGTTCAATGGCAATTTTTACAACGATGTTCAATCGGTTTGTGATGGATTTGCTAGATTTTTCAATTCAGTTTACGAAGTGCCAGACTCCGTTTCACCAGAAATGAATACTAACACCAAGCCAAGCCACAGTGCATTGGTCCCTCGGATAGCTCAGGAGGACCTTACGAGTGCTCTTGAGATTTCTGAGGATGACCTATTGAATGCTTTCCGTGATCTTGATGTTAGTATTCAGGCCGGACCTGATGGCATTCCTAATATATTTTTGAAGAATTGCATGCAATCGTTATGTCGTCCTTTAGCCCTTATTTTTAATTTGTCCTTGTCTTCAGGTGTTTTTCTTGATGAATGGAAAGTTTCGTACATAACCCCTGTTCACAAAAAGGGTCCGAAACATCTTATTGATAACTATAGACCCATAGCCAAACTATCAGCAATACCGAAGTTGTTTGAAATGCTTATTAAAAATAAAATAGATGTTTTAATTAGCCGTTTAATATCACCATGTCAACATGGATTCCTTAAAGGAAAATCAACTACAACAAATTTGGTATCATTCACTAAATTTGTTGCAGATGGTATTGAGCAGGGAATGCAGGTTGATGTGGTTTATACCGATTTCTCGAAGGCTTTCGATAGAGTAGATCATAATATCTTACTTAAGAAACTAGAAAATTTAGGTATACAGTCGGTTTTTCTTAGCTGGGTGAAATCCTATCTAACGGATAGGACGCAGTTGGTAAAGTTGAATGGCTGTACATCGCGCTCTATCATAAAGTGTTCGTCAGGAGTTCCGCAAGGAAGCCATTTAGGACCACTTTTCTTTTTAGTTTTCGTAAACGATATCATACAAAATTTTCAATTCGTGCGTGTATGGCAGTATGCCGATGATATGAAAATCGCAATGAGAATACGCAATATAGGTGATTGTCTTAACTTGCAATCCGATTTAGAAAAACTGCAAATTTGGTGCCTTAATAATAATTTAAATTTAAATGTTAGTAAATGTAAAGTACTTAGCATATATAAATTGAAAACTCCGATCTTCTTTGAGTACTCCTTAACAGGTAGTGTTCTTCTAAGGGTTGCCGAAATATCAGATCTTGGTGTAATTTTCGACCATGATCTTTCATTTCGACAACACATTGATTACATTATTTCAAAAGCGAATAGTATGTTAGGATTTGTTAAACGTAACGCTCGTGAATTTAATGATCCTTTTACCTTAAAAATATTGTTTACAGCTTTCGTTCGCTCGCATTTGGAATATTGTTCTATTGTGTGGAATCCGTTCTATAAGGTTCATATCGAGCGTATAGAAAGAATTCAACACAATTTTACACGGTTTGCTATTTATCAAATTGGCTGGCGTTTCAAGCCAGAATATAAAACTCGCTGTTCCTTATTGGGTTTACAAGCTTTAGATTATAGAAGAACGTTTTTAAACGCTATGTTCATTAGAGATCTGTTTTGCTCTCATATTGTTTGTGAAGATATATTAAATAACTTTGAAGTCAGAACTATTCCTCACAATTTACGGCGGAACAACCTTCTTGTTCAGCCTTATCATAGAGTAAATTATGGTCTTAACGAACCAATTACAAGGTCAATAATTCTTTATAACAGTTTGAAGGACTTAGTTAATTTTAATTGCATTAACAAATTAATTTTTAAAAGAAATTATTTTGATAAATTTCCTTATTAATTTATTTTTTGTTTTAGATTTTATTTTATCGATCTGCTAGAGTTTACACTCGATTGATTGATTAGTCACTTACGTACGCATAGTAAGTAAAGTGATGCCGAGAAGCCCTGTCCCGGGGCAGAAGCTTCTGTGAGGCAAAAAAAAAATAAAAATGCCAGAGGCTCACATTCGTGCAACGTGCGATTCGTTTGTCAACCGACTCAAAGCCATAGTTCGCGCTAATGGTGGTCACATCGAAAATTTGAATTAAATTTTAAAAATATAATTGTATTTCAATATTTGTTGCTTATCTTCAATAAAATTATGTATTAAATAAATAAAAAAAATCAGTTAGCCAAAAGTTGCAGTTCAATTGGGCCACCCTGTACTTTTGGGTTAGAGGACGTTATGCGTTGTATTCACTTAACGCCCTGTTTTTAATTAAGCTCCTCGAAATTCCTATTTTTCTTCAACTTTGAAATTCCCCTCGATTAAATACGAATTATGTAATATCAAAATTAATTGTTATGTTAGCCACAATCACAGCATTTTATAAACTCCTTATTTTCATTCCAGGAGCCAGATGAAACAATCGCCGAACGACTATGGGGATTAACAGAAATGTTTCCCGAACCAGTTCGAAATGGATGCAGCACAATTGCTTCATTTTCCGCATCTACAGTTAAAAATGTATTCCAGTTCTCGTGCAATGCATCGTGGATATTTTTTACATCATCAATGATTTTATTTGCACCAGTTATCTTTGAAACAGAACGTGCTCAAATGGAAGAACTGCAGCGGACACAACAGAAACAAGTCTTGCTGGGTCCCGGATCGGCGTTAACGCCTGGCGGTGGTCCGGCTATGCCAACTTTGCCGCCAATGTCCCGATAACTATAAATTTCTATAAAATGTATACACAAGGTGGTTGAACGTAATTATACAAAGAGATGAAAACAAATAAATTATAACTGATTCATACATAAGCAAAAATAGAATTAGAATTTATCGAATCAAGCACTGACCAGATAAAGAGCTCCGTTCCGTACCGTTGGTGGTCTTGTGAATTGTTATTCCATTTGTAGTTTACAGACAAATCGACGTTTAGGCAGTTGTGTCTGGTCAGTTGCTTACACCAAATTTGCAATGGAGAACAAAAAAAAGGATTTCAGTAAAAACAAAACTCTTCTAAGAAATGAGTTAAAAAAGAAATTACCTGCCACCCCGGTGATATATAAAAATTTACGTAGTGATTTGCATGTATGAACTAGTCGACCGTGTGAACAGCATTTGTTTCCAAAACAGTCACTTTCTTATTGTTAACAATGTTGAAACTAACACAAGCCGGGATAATATAAACATTTCACTAAACCGGTCGATAATTTCATCCAAAAACGAGAAATTATATTTCGTCGCTTAGAAATAAATTAATAGTTACAAAAAGTACAATGTTGTTTTTCTTTGTGTATTTTTGTTATTAATTATTGATTAACAAATGGCTGCAAGTGTGTGTTGATCGTAGTTTTGTTGTTCCAAACATCTGCTATGATGTCAAAAATTGCATGCTCTATGGAAATGAGGAACTAAAGTTTCAGTTAAATGTGAATAACCTTATCAGTTTGCAATATATCGAAAACACATTTTCATCAAACGTTTTTTGACAATTTCACAACAAGCGTAACAGCTAACATCAGAAAAAAAGTCAACTATCTCAAACAAAAACAATAATTGTTTGCACAATTGCTATGAATGTGTCTATAGCCTAAAAGATACTGAGACATAACTTGATTAGAATTCTATCGAATGCACTTCTGCCTGAAATACGATATGCCGCCTGAAACTAACGGGTACATGAGAGCTCCTTCGTAAGGTGGTTCGGAGACATTCTAGCAACTACAATATCTTAAGTAACGATTTTGCTCATGAGTTAGTCCCAAACTGAAACTGACCTCGTATGCTATAAGGCGAGGGATTGCCAGTTGTCCTGAGCGCTCTTTCAATAGAAATGAATGCAGTATTGTCAAAAACTCCCCGGTATTGCCATTCGTTTAGATAGCTCCTCTTTAGAGTGTTTTTTATACCCTATACCCATAAGATGGTATAGGGTATACAGGGTGTCCGGAAACTGCCGCATAAACGCACCGGATTGTGATTTCCAGCAAAAAAGTTGTACGGAACATACCCCCTTAGCTTAGCCCTTTAGCTACAATTACTGTATTAATTCTGATTCCCAAATTTCGTGGGTTCGAATTTTAACTAATTGTGACTTATCGTTCCATTCTATACACCAACTGCGGTGCATGTCTGTAGTAATTATGGCATGGCAACTTACCAGCTCTATGGGAACTACGCGGAACTTTGTCTGTTTGGAGGAGAAGAGCCCCAACGGGAGAAATATCGAGTTATTCAATTTCGGAAATGTCACATTGGAATCTTTGCACTTGAGACCTCTAAGCGTCTATAGCTCAGTAGGTAGAGTTGCTGACCTTGTGACTGAAGCAGGGGCGGCCGGTCTAAGTGGGCAGGTAGGGCACTGCCCACCCTACAAAATGCTAGCTAAAAATAAAAATATGAATTATTTTTTAGAACATAATTGATTCACTTCGGTACCTATATCTAACGTGAATCACCAACCATTATGTACATTGCATTGCGCCCATTCATACTTCCGTCATGTATGTATCTGCTCATCATATCAACATCATCATCTCAACCTGGGGCAGAATGTCTTTCTGCCCACATGTACCATCAATCTATTCTATAGCTATTCCATAGCACATAGAGACACGATGAATCTTCTTATACGTTCAACGCATGCGCATTGAAAGTATCTGAACTTCACTTAAGGGCATGCCCTTTACTACACACTAGTAGGTATCCATGAACTTGTGCAACGTTCGCGAGCGCGTGGAGCTGTTCTAGCAGTTAGATACTCGTAGCATAGCGCGTAGTGCATGAATACAATAATAACGGCCGTTTTGTATTTAAACTTTGCATGGTGCATTGTAGAGGCTTTAAAATTTTGCTTGAACTTGAAAGAGTAACATAATTTCCATATAAATTTGGCAGGAGTTGCCTTTTATAAATTATTTCTTCAGAAAGATTTGTGCAGAAAATGTGGAGTAATTTCTAAGCAAAATTTAATAAATTAATACAATAATCAGTGCTTAATATTTACTTATTTACTTATAATTTTATTGAAATATTATCGCGACTATTGCTTGTCCCTTTGAAAGGCAAATACTGGATTATTTTTCCACATGGCGACCGTTCTCTGCCAAAAAATGGAAGCAATATAGCTTATTGTAGCTATCTGTATGTATATTCATAGTTAAAAAAAAAAACCTTTAAATAATTCATCTACATACGTAGAGGCAACAAGCGCAAAAACATTAAAATGGACTGACTAACAAAGAGCACAATTTTAATGCATTAAAAAACAATGTAGATATGCATGTATAGTATTTTTTTCATAATGATAAATCTGCCCACCCGGCTCTGTACTCCACGAGCCGCCACTGGACTGAAGGTATTAAATTCATTTGCGATTATTTTCCCTTGATTATTACGAAAGTCTAAAATGTTCCCTGCGATATTTAATTTTTTGCAATTTTGTTTAACTTTGCTACGATATGTAATTTCATTAACTATACTCCAATACTTTTTTATGTCAGCTCCGGCTTTATGAATTTTCGTTTTATAATATTTTTCTTTGGCAGTTTTAATAAGTGTATTTAAGTGATTTCGGTATTGTATATATCTATTTTTCAAGAATACATTTAGCGGCTGTCTTCTACATGTTTGCCCTAGTCTGTCACGTGTTCTTATTGATTTAACTATTCCTTGAGTAATCCATGGTTTTAGAATTTTATTTTTTGCTTTTATTTCTCTTTTAATTGTAGCTGTTTTAATTTTTTCAGAGATATCGTGAATCAGCTCGTTGATAAAAACATCTACGTTTTCACAATTTTCATATTTGATACTCCAGTTTGAGTCATCATCAAAAGCTTTTAGTAACTTATTGTTATCTAATGTTAGTCTATATTTATTTTGCAAGGTTTCGGGGATAGACTCTTTTGTTGACGACCAACCCAGGCTAACGAATTGTGCAAAGTGGTCTGTTATGTGTGTTTCATAGATTAAGGTATTGACAATCCAAGGCTCTGCCCTATTTTTCCTTTTCATAAACACATGATCTACACAAGTACCCTTATTGTTGTGTATTCTAGTTGGTGCGTTTACTAGTTGCTCATAACCATTAGAGAATAGTGCTAGTAAATATCTATTTGTGATTTCATTTAAATTTTCTAATATATCGATGTTGATGTCTCCTATTAAGATATCTGCATCTCTGCTTTTATTTTGCTCATAGTACAATTCTATTTCATCAATAAAGTCACTTGGATTTTTGTTTGGGGATCTATACAGGCCTAGAATCCCAATTTCTTTTGTGCCTACTCTAAGGTCTATCTTCATTCCATTTGATTGTGTTAAGATGTTAACTTGGCTTACCAGTTGGTTTATATCATTACTAACATAAACAAATACCCCTTCACACTTATTCAGTGGTTGATTAGAAAAATATAAGTTGTAATTTTCTATTTTAAATGCAGTATAAAATTTATTTTGAGACAAAGAGTAACTATGATGGTGCGTTTCTGTTAAAATCAATATATCTATGTTTATCTTATTTATATTGAAGTCGTTTACCAATTGTCTAACCTCATCAACATGTTTTTTAATACTTCGTATATTTAAATGAAAAATAATTAAATTTGAATTTGATAAGACGCGATGATTGTTTGATTGTTTTGATAAAAGCTTGGATGGTATTGAAAATGGGCCAAATCGGACCAAGGGTTCCCCTACCTCCAATACAAATGACCCTTCCGTGATAGTTTAATTCGGCAATATTTTTCGACAGAATATCGCTAGCAACCTGAAATTTTCATCAATGCCTAATTGCGACATATGCTTGAAGTTGGTGGAAAGTGAAGAAGGTCTGACTTCCCCTACCCCTATATCCTCTGCAGAGCAATATTCCGCCATCTCTTTTGATAGAATGTCGCGAGAAACTACAAATTTATAGCAAATTATAGCTGTTGGATGCCGTTATAAGATATTATAGATGTGGGAGATTCGACCCATCTACCCCTGCCCCCCTTACAAAAATTAAATTGAATATTTTAATTAATTAATTTTTGCATATTAGTTTATAGTAATCCCAAGATGAACTATAACACTGTGGTCTAGGGATGTGAGCATCGAACATGTTTTTGGTTCGATGTTTTTACCATCAATGGTACAAAGTCGAAGTTTTTCCACCATCGATGGTTTTGTTTCGATGGTCATTGTTTTTCATCATCGATGTTTCTTTTTTTTACAAGCGGATGTTTTTTTTTTGGAAATTGTAATGTAGCCATATAAAAAGTGACCAAACAATTTGTCAGACGAGTACATCATTGATGATGATGACACTTCATATGTTCATACCTCCTAAAAACTAGTTAAAACGTTAAGTATTCGTTTAAATTTCGTTAGAATAGCTCCTACTTAGGTGTCTTTTTATTATCCTCGTTCTTTTTTTATGAAACATCAGCTTATTCTGGTTTAGTTGACGTTTAATACTCTACAAGGTGTTATGACCACCAAATAACGAAAGATTCGGCTACTGTGCAAAATAATTTTAATTTTTTAGGATTGCATTTCAGTTGCCTCTCTAAGTTTGAATAAACGAAATTTTTTTTAAGGGTCTATGGTAAAAATTTCCCGACATGGGGTTGTTCTTTACTATTTGGAAAAATTCATAGGTTGTAAATAAACAAACAACAAAACATCGATAGAAAGAAATAATCAATGGTCAAAATGCATCGGCCATGTAACATTGATGCTAAAATGATCGACCATTGAACCAAAAGACTCGATAACTGATCCCTATCTATCTTTTTCTTGATAAATAGTCATGTTTTTCATACTCTTTCCGATTAAAAAAATAATTCATCAATTAGGCTTTTTTTTCTCGTGAACAGTTCAATTTTAATTGAGTACTCATAAAGTCGAAAACATCAATGTTTTTGTCGATGTTTTATGACCATCGACGGTTTAGCTTCGATGTTTTTTTCGATGGTAAACATCGATGTTTTTCTTTCGAAGCTCATCTCTACTGTGGTCTGGTTGGTGTTGGGGCTAGTGCGCACACCTTCGGCGCGCAGGGCCGTGGGTTCGAGACTCATCGTGAACCAATTGAGTTTATGCTGTTTTTCAAGGTCACGACCCATGTGACGGACTATGATCTCACCCAGATGTTAAACGAGTACCCATTTATGAGGATAAATAACACTGCTGAGCGTGCTGTTGATATCAACACCCTAACAAAAAAAACTGTTAAGATCTTAGAAATTGGATGTCACTAACACATCTGCGGAATTAGTTCAATACTTTTGTGAAGTTAGCCCGCACACATTCTCAAATTACGCTCGTAACCGTTTGTTCTCCAGCGGCTACCTTTGTTCGTGAATGTTCGTCAATTTATTTTCGTTTGTTCGTCCTTAATTATTTAATATTTGCAACTTTAAAATTCTAAGTGTGAACTTAGCCCGCCATCTATAAATATGGTTGGATTGGTATAAATTTAGTATCAATCGAAATCCCGACGTTTGTTCGTTGTTTTGTGCGTTTGTTCGTCCTGGAAACGCGAGGATTCAGGAGTAATTAAGGGAAAACAGAAGACGAGACACAAACCATACACTGAGTGCCATCTAGTGGAGAGTAGTGTAACCAGAATTATATATTAGAGACGAACAAATGAAAATAATTGACGAACATTCACGAACAAATGTAGCCGCCGGCGAACAAACTGTTACGAGCGTAATTTCAGAATGTGTGCGGGCTAACTTCACATAAGTTAGTTCAATGTTGTTATTTGTTTATGAAATATCGGAAATACCGGGCCAGTTTTTTGCAATAAACCGAATTATTATTATTATTATTATTATTATCCCGTAGCCATCATACACACACAAATTTAATCGATACTTAAGACACACGTATAATGTTGCTAATCCAGGATAGAATAGTTCTTATTTGGAGTGCTGGTTAACAGTATATTGTAGGTACAAAATAAGTCGTCTATCTTGAAAAAAATTATCCGGAAGTAACGAAAACGGCAGAAATGAGGGATACAACAAGATCATTTCTAGATATTTGTCTTCTCATATACCAAGGAATTTAGGTCTTAGTGTTCTGAATCACGGTTTAGTGGCTCATGCCAAAACCGCAATCTAAATATTGAATGACGTTGTATATGGTCGTAGTGCACACTCTTCCCTTATTTGTTTTTGTCAATATTTTGCATTTAATAGAGCCCAGCTTATCTGCGAAAATACCATTTTTTTTTTTAAATCGGTATATATTCTATTTAAAAATATGTATAATATATAAGTATAATGTCAACAATATATAAACTCAACAAACACAAAATAATTTATTCAGACAATAGATACGCCTTAAAGTTCACACACTGTTGCATGACCGCAATCAAAATTCCTTCAGTGCTAACAATCGGAACATTGCCCACTGTTTTTCGTATATCAGGCCACATGCATATATCGCTTTTATCGGAGACTATAAAGAATTTATCAGGTCGTTCCATATGTTTGTGAAGCTTTTTGATCAACTTTCCACCGGCACATTCAATTATAGCTAAAAGAAACATAGAAATGTGTTACATATGAAAACATAATCATTAAAATAAAAACAATGCTAACAAAATAAACTTACTTTGAAGTTCTTTGGGCACAGGTCGTGTATTCGGTGTACAATAAAACGAATATCGATGAAATACGGGCGATTTACGAGCACGTTCTAACGATTTTTTCAGGTTGAATTTAAATCGACGTTCGGCATCTGTGTCCTTAATTAAATAGTTATCGTAGTTTGGCGGATCGTGCTTCCACGGTTTTGATGTTGATATTTCTTGTAGCCACTTTACAGATACTATAGGAACTCCTTTCCCTAGTGCCGATAACAGTTTCCATGTACGGTACACGGCATCTGATACTAATACATTGCAATCGGCCGGATTTTCGACAATTGAGCCACCTTTAATGATAAAATAGTTTAAAGATATGTTAGGACTTGATATTAGAATGACTGGACACTTGTCTCCTATTGTAAACTATGTAAGCATATAAGTCGCCGTTCCTCTTTGAAGATAATATCATTTTGCTCTTATTTTCCCTTGATTTTTAGTATAACTTTTAAATTTCAATGGGGCTAAACGGGTGGCAAAAGAGCCCCACATTGTAAAATGTGTTTGGACAATGGGTAGTACAGGATCAAACATTATAACCAGAATTTGGGCCAAGTTTCGTTTCAAAATCCAAAAGTAGTGCTCTCTCAGCCATTGTACGTAATTTTGACAATTTTTCATGTAAATTTCATGTTTTTCTAGCACATTTCCGAGCTTTGTTGATTAAATTTAAACGATTAAAGTTCAATATTTTGCTTATATGCAGCTCAATAACGGCGCCAAAACAGTAGTGGAGACTGCGAAATTGATTTGGTAGAGAAAACATTTTTTCTTCTAGATAAATCAAGCTAATCAGTTTGCATTTTATAAAGGTAAACTTTCGACAGTGACCTTGCTATGGTAGTTCAACTTCAACTGGGCCGTTGTTAAAATAGAAGATCCTCGTACTCTTACTCATTAGCCGAATGCTTTCATTAGTGGCAGAAAATATGGGTTCTTTCGATGTTCCAAGTTTAAAATTAAAATGCTTGAGTTTACAATTCATAGGGGTTATTTTACGCAAAAAGATAATGTGTCCGGGGAAAGTGTTTGATGCAATAAAATTTATGTTTTAAATTTAATCAGTTCCACTAGAATAGTAAGTTTTACCAATTGGGCAAGATGTTGGTAATATGAAATATCAAAATATATTTGCAAGTAAAAATTGTAAAATTTTATGGACAGCGAGGCCAACTAAAATTAAAATGTTATTTTCGGTGTACTGCTAATTATTCACATCAAGTTGAAGCAAACATTCCCCTAATTTCCAATTAAAGACTGAACTACTCGATTGAAATGACAAACTTTGACATTGAATATCTAGGGAACGGTTACGTTGTCCGGGTACATTACAAACGAGTTCTACTGTATTGCTTTTTTCTTAAAATATGCCTTTACCTTCATTCCTACCTAGCATACATTAGCATCTATTAATAACAATATCTACACACTATACATCCGATACGAAAGGGAAGCAATGTTATATTTATACGAAACAATCTATTGGTTCTGAAAAATCTGCTACTTGGTCTATTTTATCTCGATACCAAAAAACCTGTAAATCGACTCACGAGTACTCGCTACTTGATACCGGGTATTGCGAAAAGCCAAAACCAGGTACTGACAACAGGCCTATCAAGGGGTCCCAAGATCTCAAAACTATTTTTCTAGAAAAAATTTAAAACGATTAGAAAAAGGGCGAAAAATTACAAGTTTACCCCTAATTAAATAAAGAAAAACAACCGCGATAAGTTTACTACAAACTGTAGTCCTAAATTATGGAATTTATAAGGGCCCAAGAAACTTGAAACCGACCCTGGTTGAAGCCGTGAGGTGTCCTCTTCTAATGCAACCGATCGCCAACTTACTCAAGTACAAAGGCAGATCGCAAAGCTGGACGGAATTCGAAATTTAATGTTTTCCATGAAAATGATATTGAACGAAGGCAAACTCAACCAATAGGGCTATAAAGTTAACATCTCATACACTGAATATCTACGAGCGAGTTATCTGCAACCGATTGAGAAAGATTGTGCGGTTGAATGCCAATCAATGCGGCTTTGTCGAAGGTCGATCTACAGTCGATGCGGTTCAGTGTATTCGTATTGCGATGGAAAAATATAGAACAGCACGAAAGGACTTGCACTTTGTATTCATCGATTTGGAAAAGGCATTCGATAGAGTACCTCGTGATCTGATATGGTTGGCCTTGAGAGCACTTAATGTCCCTGAGGCATGCGAGACACGAGATGATACGAGACATGCATGATGGAGCTACGACTAAGATTAGATGTACAGCCGGTGAATCTGAAGAATATCCGTACACCAGGGCAGTGTATTGAGTCCGTTGCTCTTCAACATCATCATGTGCTACTTGTTAACACGTCTCTCTGACGGCCTAGCAATATCTCTTCTTTTTGCCGATGATATAGTCTTCAGTAGTCCTAACATATCGTTGCCTTGCAAGCTGCACTTACCAAACACAGACTGAGTTCTCATGCTGCCCGTTTTCAGACCCTGATGCACAGATACCCGATTTGTACATCAAGGGAGAGCAGCTTATGTCTTGTCCCAAGCTCAAGTATCTTGGCTCGATGGTAATGGTAAACAAAGGAGCTACATGCGATGATGATATCAAACATCGCACAAAGGTTGGGTGGATGAAGTGGCGAGAAAACTCTGTAGTTTCCTGCGATAAGATAATGCCACTGATGCTAAAAGTTTTAAAAACGGTTGTACGTCCCACACTCATGTATGAATCTGAATGCTGGACCATGTATGAAGGTTACGCGAAAGAATGGGCACCGAAATGAAAATGTTACGAATGTCATTATGGTGTAACCAAAAGGAACCACATCAAAAGTAACTACATCCGAGGCAGCTTGTCCATAAGCCAACCAATTACGGAAAAGCTCGAAGACCGACAAATGGAAGTTCCACTTGACAGACCCAAGGCCGCAGAGGCAGACCGAAGAACATCTGGTTTTGTCAAATGAAAAAGCAGGAACAAAGCATTGGTCTCGGCGATGACACGATCCAAGATAAAGCTGCCTGTGGAAATAGGCTGAGACATTACCGCCAGAACGATGTGCCTACACCGCAGGCCGAGCGATGCGACGCCATGGAGCGGTATAAAGAACGAGGCAAGGATGAAGAAGGTATGAACAAACGCATGATTCGTTTAGTATTTTTAGTATGCCTAAGCTTACTAAAGACAATTGAAGCTCTCTGATGATAAACAAAGCAACAAAAACATTGTTGTTGGACGGTGGATGTTGCATGTTAAAAAATGATTTGAGTTATCAACCGTCCAGTTTGCCCATAGTAGGACAGCACAATAGTATGCATACTCCAGCGAGTTGCGGCACACAGAGTGCATTTCGAGCCGGTTTCGAACTAGTATTCCATGGCGCGCTGCAATTCTCATCAGATGCCTCTACGTATGCAGCGCGTCATGTAATACCAGGAGAGGCATTACCGGACTCAACCAGGCAAAGGTGTACGATCCTCTTATATAGGACACGAAATACATACCCTGGTATCGAATAATTTTAAATGGGGCTAGACAATGGCTAGCCACCGATTCAATCATTTTTTGAGTATGCAACATCCACCGTCCAACAACAATGGTTTTGTTGCTTTTTTTTAACCCGTTCTCTGACACATAGTTCAAAAACGTGGCCGTATCGAATCGGTGGCTAGCCATTGTCTAGCCCCATTTAAAATGATTCGATACCAGGGTGTATTTCGTGTCCTTTGCCTGGTTGAGTCCGATAATGCCTCTCCTGGTATTACATGACGCGCTGCATACGTAGAGGCATCTGATGAGAATTGCAGCGCGCCATGTAATATGTACTAGTTCGAAACCGGCTCGAAATGCATTCTGTGTGCCGCAACTCGCTGGAGTATGCATACTCTCTGATGATAGTGACAAATGAAGAAGCGATGTTAGTGACATATGAAGGGGACTTTTGGTTGGGTAGAAGGTATAAGGAGGCGATCGCCTGCGCTACTTTGCATTCACGATCGTACATATTAATCTTCGCTTCCGCAAAGCGGCTGTTAGCAAATTGAATATATGTATAAGCATTTCTCATGGAATCATTTCAGAATTTGAGCCTGTTACGTTCGTTGTACGTTTTCATATTCTTTTTCACGTAAGCGGATGTGAATTGTGTTTTCTTTTAGAGTTTCAATTTCTGAAATTTCAATAGATTTGAACCAGCTAAAATAATCGTGATTAAACGGTGCTGTGTGGGCAGATGAGCATCTGCCTGTAGATAGCGTGCATATTGAAATTTTTGGCTGAGCCCGCCACATGAAAATGAACGTATAAGGAAAGTATAAGTCGATTCATACTTCCTCCCATAGAATGTTTAGTCTAAGAAAAATACGATATTTGGTCGGCAAAAATCCTACATCGGGGGTCCGCAACTTTAAGGGGAGGGGGGGCTTTTTTCGTTTTTTTATTTATTTCAAAAACGGCAATAGATGCAGAAAAATGGTCTGAGGGCGAACAAAACTACATAAAATTCTTTGCAGTGATATATAACACATTATAATTTTATTGGAAAATTCGGCGCAAGACTAAAAAATAAATTAGAATATTTTAATTTTAGACCTTTCTTAAAAGCTCCAAAGCAGTACCCTAACTGCCCACGTAGGGGGCTGCCCCTTCACCAGACACATCCCCTGTGGTGTCGGGTCATTTTAATATCAAATCATGTGAACACAGCGTCACAATAGACTAAAAAGCAATCAGTATGAGTGAGATCAAGACTGTGTGGAGTTAAAACAATTCACTGAAAATCAAGGTGGGATTAGAATAATTCCCCATAGAAATTGTAACCTGTCAATACTATTTTGTTAAGAAATAAAATAAAAATAATAGAATAAATTACATTTTCAATTGATATATTTGAAATGATGTAAATTAAAGGTAATAAAATAAACACATTCGCAAGCAAAAAAAAACAAAACTTATAAATATTCATATTTTGTAGATATATGTGTATGAAATTTGTAAACAACAAAAATTGTAAAAATAATAATTTTTAATCCATCATAAATAGGTTGCGTTAGCAATACACTAGTGTCTGATTGCTTTTTTTGATGTTGAAGCCGATCTTGTGTTATATTTAGGTTTATCTAGAAAAATAATTCCGAATACAATACACGCTACGTTCAACGCTACAGACTGTACTTACCGATTTTCTCAATAATATTTTCGTATGGTTTGCTGTCCATTTTTGTAAAAACTATTCGGGGCTTAGCAGATCGACTGGATTTTCGTAAACTGATTATTTCATCTATGACCACTGGTTCGACTAATGATGGATCCTGTATGAAGAAAATACAATTTTATGTAATGCAAAACACACAACGGGAAAACATTGTTAAAAGAATATAATTCTTGAATACTTTCTTGTCAAAGCGAATAAATGCTATAAATAGATTCGCACACTATTTTTACGAGTGGTAAAGAGGAGGGCAACAAGGAGTTTGGAGTAGCTTTCATCGTGAATAAGCAGCTCAAGGACCACGTTATCGGCTTCAAACCCATCAACGAGCGGCTATGTGCGATCCGCATTAAGACCCGTTTCGCTAATCTCTGGCTCATTCATGCGCATGCCCCTACAGAACTAAAAGAAGACGCGATTAAGGACGAGTTCTACAACGACCTAGAAACACTCTTTGACTCACTTCCATCAAACGACGTCAAGCTGCTGCTAGGAGACTTTAACGCCAAAGTCGGAAACGAAAGCTGGCATAGGGGAACTACTGGAGGTCATAGCCTCCACGACGAAAACAGCAACAACGGTCAGCGACTTATCGACTTCGCGAGCAGCAGAAACCTGGTCATAAGCTCTACATGCTTCCCTCATCGACGAATCCATAAGCAGACCTGGAAGTCTCCAGATGAATACACCGTGAACCAGATCGACCGTGTACTGATCAGCAAGAGATGGGCTTCTAATGTCTTAGATGTTCGATCCTATCGAGGAGCCAACTGCGACTCCGAGCACTATTTGGTGAGGACGACCTACAGGTGCAGAATCTCTTCGGTGCACCTAACGAGAATCAACCCTGCCAAGATCTTCGAGGTTGACAATTTTATTGATGATGCCACGGCGGCTGCGTATACTACAGTACTTGCGAAAAAACTGTCGCGCATGCTTGATAACATCAATAATTGAGGCATCCATGAGTTCTGGGAGGAGCTCAAAGACAGCATCAAAGGAGTCGCAGATGAGGTCGTGGGCTATAAAGGCCGGCGCAGACGAGCAGACTGGTTCGACGACGAATGCAGGGCCTCGATTGAGGCGAAAAATGAAGCCTATCGCTAATACACACAACGCGCATCCCGAGCCAAGAAAGAAAGATCAACGAACTTCGGCGAGTATCTAATAGGTTAATTAAAAATAAAACAAACTAGGGGGCTTCGCCCCCTGCTCGCTACGCTCGTCAGCCCCCCCCCCCCCTCCCTGCCATGCCCCATCCATGCTACCAACCAACGTTTGCTCCCCGCTATGAGCAGACGTACTCGCGCTGCGCGCTCGCAGCACCGACTGACTGCTTTTCGTTCTTGCATGCTATACTTATCGACATTCGGGATTCATCGTGGCCAATCACAACAATAATAGATTTTTCCATTTCCGAAGTTAGCATTTTTATATATATGTAGAAGGATAACAGGCGCGACAATCCAGCATTGGACTAAGGCCGCAGGATGTGTTAGTGACATCCTATTTCCAAGATCTTATCTGCTTTTTGTTGAGGTAATGAGATCAGCATCTCGCTGAGCAGTGTTATTTATCCCCATAAATAGGTACTCGTTTAACATCTGAGTGAGATCATAGTCCGTCACAAGCTCGTGAGTTCGAAAAACACCATGGAACACGGTGAGATTCGAACTCATGACCCTGTGCACCGAAGGTGCGCACACTAACCGCTAGACCAGCCAGACTACTAGGTTAATTAGACGTAAGAAACGCAAACATTTTGACGAGCAGTTACAGCAAGTAAACCAAAGATTAGCCAGTAAGAACATTAGACAGGCGTACAAACTTATAAATAATATCAAGAACGGATATCAACCCAGGACAAGCCTATGTAAGGACAAGGATGGTAGCATCATCAGCGACATCGAAAGCGTCAACAAACGAAGGGCCTTGCATTTTGAAGAGCTCCTCAATGCACCATCAACATCCCCCGCGGAGCCAGCTCTTGAACAGTTAGCCGAACCAGGCCCTCCCGTTCTACACCCAACAGTAGAGGAGGTGAGTCTTGCCATACAGTCGCTTCAAAATAATAAAGCGCCCGGCGCTGACGAGATCCCAGCAGAACTGCTAAAGCATGGTGGAACGTGCCTGACCAACGCTATACATGTGCTACTGCTGAAAATATGGAACGACGAGGTAATCCCCGAAGATTGGCGCAAAAGCATAATCTGCCCAATCCACAAAAAGGGTGACAAGCTGAAGCGTGACACTCACTGACCTATTTGAAACTCGTACTGGCACATAGCCAATAAGACATATTTCTCGGATCTCCCTATAATTAATTCGAAACTTGCGCACAGGAAAACGAAGCTCCGCGTGTACAAAACGATCATCCGACCCGTGCTATGTTATGGTTGCGAAAAATGGACCCTCACCCAAGCCTCCGAAGTTTTGCTAGACCGATTCGAACGAAAGGTCCTTCGGCGAATTTTCGGGGCCGTTCATACAACCATGAGTTGTATCAATTGTACGATGAGCTGGAAGTATCGAAAATCGTGAAGCTTCAACGTTTGCATTGGGCGGGGCATGTACAACGGATGGACGATAATCGCATGCCACAGAAAGTGATGAACGCACAACGAATTGACGGAGCGAGATTGCGTGGACGACCGAGAGCTCGCTGGGAGAACTCCGTAGGTGAAAACGCGCACCAGCTGCTGGCCTTCCGAAACTGGAGGACAAGGTCACGTAACCGCGACAATTGGAGGTCAACGATTCAGGCGGCCAAGGCCCGACGTCGGGCTATCGTGCCACATTGATGATGATGAATAAATGCTTCAAATGATTCAAGATAACTTTTTGGGATCCACTCGCATCTAAGGGGCTAAATCCTAGATTTAGTTAACAGTTGCACCATATTGTACTGCAATTTGAATAATGCAAGTGCATTTTGAATTTAATGCCGAATTTAAATTTAATGCCATATAGGCCGTGTTTTTTAAACAGCTAACCTACACTATACAGGGTAATTTTCATACAAACGCTATCCTGTAACTTTATTCATGTTAGAAATTATATTGCTATCCAATTTTAATGAGCTTTCCAAAACTCGCCTAAATGTATGCAATCCCAATTGTTTTCTTGTACGTTTTCCAATGACTAGCTACAATTAAATTTTAAAATGAAAAGCTCGAAGGTATAGTTTACATGCAACACACAAGTGTGTGCAAAAAAAATGTTTATGTTTGTAAATTCATGTTAAAAATGTTGTTCGTCGAATTCTTATTCTAACAAAATTATGATTCATACATAAAATATGTTTTCATTCAAAATAAAACCATTTGAACTTTTGCGTTTGTAAAGTGAAAACGGGGCTTTAATATTTATGAGCAATGTTTTGAAATTAATGGCAATGCCTACGTGACAATTTGAAATTTATCCAGGATGCTACCCTCGATAGCTTTTTTTTTGCGCGCGTCTGTGTCAGCAAACCTGCCCCCGATGTAAAAAAAAACACGGCCATAGTTGGTGGGTTTTTACTGGATCAATTTAGGATTTGCTTATAGTCTGTATTGGCTATTACTACTACACTACTGACAGGATTTACTAAAACCCCTAAATTAATCTCGCCGAAACCCACCTACTATGTCAAATCGTATGTCATTAAATTCAACATGCATCGCAGAATGTACTTACATTGTTCAAATTGCAGTACAATTGGGTACACTTTTAACTAAATCTAGAATTTAGTAAATCTTTTCGATAGTCTGAATCCCGTTAGGTATGTGCCCACATATAAAAAAATAAAGGACGTACTACGTATGCGAATATTGCTGTTGAAGACCCAAGATATTTCTACTTTAGAAGAAACAACCAAATTGTGTATTTGTTTAAAGTTCCACTGATGCCTTTTTCAATGATTTCACACATCGTTCCTCTAATTGAGAAAATTGGCAATGCATCGGTTTCAATTTCGGCAATACAAAACACTGTTGGTCATTTGGTATATCCATTTTAGAGCCGTCATACAAAATGTGATCGATCGTATGCTAAACAGTTGTTCTCTTGCATTACCATACGTTGGGGGCTCTACCATACATATACAAATCGAATACCAGAGCAAACGGCAGGGTTGTATGAAAATCCTTCGTGACTACGTTTTGGGCGCGAATGATAACATAGCATTATAAACAAATACATTGTACAAGTACTTACGTTTTCTTTGCTTCGCTTATTCGGCACAGCATTTTCATCTTTACTGGAAATGTGACGTTTCTTCGACGACTGATCAACATTCTCTGAAATATTTTTAAGGACCACTCTATGTAGAAGAACAGCACAATTTCGAACAATCTTCAATTCACCTAAATCGTTCACTGGCATTTGTCTATCAATGGCTTCAATAGTATCACGTGATGTTCCTCGTCTCTTGGGCTTTTTCATGTTATGTCTATCCTCTTTGCTGCTGTCCGGTTCTTCTGTGGATTATTGTTAATACTAAGTAAAGTAGTAGCAGTGAAATGTACAAGGTGCACGGAAAATTTGTGCAATTGCTGTTGATTTTCCATAATTTAGCGTTATTTTACAAAAGCGGTCGCCCTAGAAGTCCTCCCAGACATATATTTACATTATGTTCAACTGGAGGCAACACTGTCTCTAACTCGGGACGAGTTTATTCTTTGATTGATCCAACTGGAAGCGCACATTTTTTAATTGAATACGAAAGAGAGGCGCATTTTCGTTGATGATTCGTTTTTACTTGCTTGGGATTATTAAGACGGATTTCACAATTGTTCTTAACCTGGTCACATTACGTAATATGTGTAAACTATTTAATTTGAGGTGTCAAATTCATGCAATTTTAAATTCCTTAAACCGCAAATTATGCAGTGAATATCTCCTTAGGCTGTTGTCGGCTAGCCAATATAATCAGTACAACGAAATCTAAGAACATGGCCTTTCTCTAGTATCTATTCAGAACGATGGGTCAAATATATACTTAAAGTGTGAAGAGGATGGCCACAAAGCGACATCCTGTGATAAAGAGTACAGCTTCATATTTTACAAGGAACGACTATCTCACAAAAACGACAAAGTTTAAAAGATTTCCGCCAAAAAATAAAAAAACTATAGGGCGTAAAAGGATTGATATCAACTATATCCGCCAATTTTCAACTTCATATTCCATGCCTCATGTCCAATAACCAAAGTCCCGTGTCCCATATTCCATGCCCCATATTCCATGTCCTATCTCCCATGTTTCTTGTTTCATGTTTCATATTTCATATTTCATGTTTCATGTCTCATGTCTCATTCCTCATGTCTCATGTCTCATGCCTCATGTCCCGTGTCCCATGTACCGTATTCCATGTTGGAAACAAATTATCTTCCTTCGAATGACACCCATCTTGCCCTGAGGAAAATGTCCTTTTGAACATTATATTCAAGGATTCAAAATCCCTCTAAAGGTCTCATGGGGAACTCCTCAAAACAAAACTTTTGTTTCGATATGGCCTTTCGGGATCAAAAAGGACATTTCGTCCTCACTATAATATGCTACAAGACACTTCTGTATTACTGTAGTCATAAGTTTAGGTTTTATTTCCTTATTGCAAAAAAATTATTCATTCATTTTACAGTATAGTACATAGTATGGATACTATCCTGGTTATCTAACAAAGTCGCCCCGGGAAGATTCGGGAAACGCAATGGGAAGGCATCATTTCGTTCACTTTTACAATTTAACGGCAGCAATTGAGCGGTTGTTCCGGATTCTTTGATACGACCATCAAAGGATCATGTGCATCAAATAAAAAAAAAATGCCAACACGGATGATAAGAGAAGGAAGTCGACGTTTTATTTATCTGCGAAAAAATGTTAAAAGCTGCGTAGCGGTTTACATCACAGATGACTGCTGATGTAAGCACCAACTTGTTATCGCGAAAATTAACTTACGAACCGCTACGATTCTTCGCACAAGAAACGAAGGAATATTGCCACGATTCAATGTGCAAAAACTTAAAGAACTATCAACAGTACGAGAAGTTTCCAGCGCATTGAACGTGAGAGTTAATGCACAAACATCTCCAGATCTTCCTTCAATTGATAATAGACAGAACATGATGAAGGACGCTAAACATTTGTGGGCTCACTACTTTAGTGAGGTAGGATGTGACAAACGCAACAACGGCAACGCATTAGCCGTGGAAATAAGTGGCTTATTATGGTGGCAGCAGAACCCTTTACAACCTCATAAAGCCACTTACTGACAAATCTATTAATCATGAGCATCGGTTCAAAGATAAAAACGGGTCTCTGCTAGTCAGAGAGAAACTACAGCTGCGCCGATCGTGAGAGCATTTCACAGATATACTCAACCTTCCTGCATCGAGACCTTCGAGGCTCTTGCCAGGGAGGCGTTTTGGCAACTCTTGGCCGTTTGCGGAACAAACGGTTGTGGTCCGCCCCCGAGAGGCTTGAAATTGCCGTGAAGCAATGGTTGCCAGTAGGACCACATGCTAGCCACTTATAAAGCGGTGGGTCGAGCAGCTGCTGATTTTGCTGCTCCAGTTTGGTCACATACTCGTAGTTTATGTAACACAAACTGAAATAAAATCCAAGTTTGCCAAAATGCTGCGTACGCACAGCCCCTGGGTGCGCTCTGGTGTCTGCCCAGCATCACTTACATCAGGAGACACATTTGATGCCAATACGTGCCCACAATCGATTATGTACATTCAAAACAATCTTCTTGGTTGCTATCGAGAGGGTTATCCGAATCGTGATCTCATGGACCGCCGCCATATGTGACGACCCCAAAAGACATGGAGGTCTGTTACGGCAGAGGGGATAAACTATACACAAATCGTGGGACTAGGAGTAAAAGGGAACCAGAGAGAGTAGGTGTACCGCAGGGATATGTTCTTGGTCAACTTTTGTGGAGCATCGTTTACAATGCAATCCTGGAGACTTGACGGTGTTATCAAGCTGTGTGGAAACCGTTGGATTCAAGCTTGTCGACTAGAAAACTGAAGCAGTCCTAATTGGCAAGCGCAGAACAAATTTTTCATTCAATATCAGAGTCAGTCGGAGAGTGTATCATTACCTCTAAGCCAGCCGTTTGGAACTTAGGGAGTTATGATTGATTTGAAATTAAACTTTAGAGAGCGTGAAGGTGGCTGTCAGCTCTAGCGCGAATGATGCCAAACACCGGTGATCAGAACAACTATTGTCTAGGGTGGTTTGGGTGATGATGAAGATGAACTAGCGTTACCTTGACATGATTCTTGTGTGTGAATCGACTCAGGCAAATCAAATTTTCGTTATTTTATTTATTTTCGTTGTCTTGGAAGCGTAAAACAACGGAAAGCGAAGATGTTTTCTATGTATGTATTATCGTATTAATAAGGCTTACGCACCCTTTTCCGTCTGAATCCTATCTGTACTAACAACAATATTTTCAGAAGGATATTATCAAAGCATAGCACACAATACAAATTCCGGTGCGTGGTCCTTTTGCCCTATTCATAAGGAACTAGATTTTCGAGCGCAAACTATGGAACCAAAACCGCACAAAGAATATGGAAATCCAACGGTTTTCAAAACCACGAAAACACACCAAAAATTCATGTTGTAAATACTTCCACGGCCGCACTGTGAAATTAATTCAATTCAAATTCATAGAATACTGCCCGTTTTCATAACTATTAAGACTCTGTTAGTGTGTATACTGGGTGGTGTAGCGGTTAGTGCGCGCGCCTTCAGTGCACAGGATCATGAGTTCGAATCTCACCGTGTCCCATGGTGTTTTTCGAACTCACGAGCTTGTGACGGACTATGATCTCACTCAGATGTTAAACGAGTACCCATTTATGGGGATAAATAACACTGCTGAGCGTGATGCTGATCTCATTACCTCAACAAAAAGCAGATAAGATCTTGGAAATAGGATGTCAGTAACACATCCTGCGGCCTTAGTCCAATGCTGGATTGTCGCGCCTGTTATTTATTTTTTAGTGTGTATACTATCGCCACATCTAGCTGACACAATCTTGTTTGAAGTTTGTCTATTCAGTGCAATATGAATCAATGCGATTTAAATAACCGAAGAAATTCATCCGCTAAGAGATCAGGCAAATTGTAGCTGAACTCTTGCCAAGAGTGGAAAGTAGTATTCGAAAACGACTAGTGATGAAAACGGGCACCAATTGTTTTATTACTTACTGTACGAGTACTATAAACTTCTGCGTACTACTTTTCGAAAATTGTGTGTCATGTGAGATATTTGAATAAAAGGGTGACAGAGCGTGCCCACATTCTTTTATTCGCAACGGGATGCAGAAATTAAAATGACATGAAAATAGGCTGATTTGACCACCCATTGTGTATAAAATGTCAGTGCCATGGTCAATCGAAACAGCAATCAAATCAATTCGCTAAGGCTAGATTCTTGCATTACTTACCCTTTAATATTTTTTCATGTTTGTCGCTATCAGCAGAATCCTTGCCGCGCGCTTGCCTCGTATTCTTTCTGTCTGGTAAGATTTTCGTCTCCGGTTTATCTTTGCTTGAGCTGTGTGCTCCTCGCCGACTCGACGATGACTTACTTTTCTCTGAAGATTTTGAAGATTTCGAACTATTCGATCGAGATTCCTTATCGCTCTCCGCTTTATTAGGCTCTAGCTCTTTTGATTCTTTTTCTTCCTTCTTCGGCACTTTCTTCGATCCTTTTGTGGTCTTTGAATGGCTTCTTGTTTCATGTGTTGTACTAGACTCAGCAGAAGCATTTGATCGGCTTCTGGGTTCATGTTCGATTGCGTTAGAGTCGCTGGTAACAGTACTAGAACTACTTGCTTTAGAAATATTAGCAGCGTTTGAGCGAATTGTTTCATGTTCTTGTTTTGTGCTCGAGTCCCTTGAATCGTTAGAACGACATTTTGAATCAGATTCGATTGTTTTTGAACTAGTAGAAGCTTTCCTAACAGTTGGTTTGGATCTTTTTACATTATCGTCTTTTTCACGTTTATCATGCTCATACGAATTTGATTTCGCAGGAGACTGCTTAAAATTGTTTTTGTCCGTATGATTTATTTTCACTGGAGATTTATTCGCCGAAACTATAAAACTTTCAGTAAGAAGTCTATCCATTAGCTCAGTCGGATCTTCATCTTCGTCGGAACTTTCTTCCAGGACGGTCTTCTTACGTTCGCATTGACGCGATTTGATTCGGAAAATCTCATCGGCCGCATCCATCTTTGCAATATTTGGCAACTTGATGAACGCAAAATTGGGTGTGGGTTGTAAGAATGATGCGTCCGCGACATTATATTTACCAGGTGTTACTGGCGAGATTTTTATGCTATTGGAGTCGCTTTCTGTGTCTTCATCGTCCGACCCGAATAACTTATTTATTCTAGTTTTCTGCTTCTCAGATACTATTTTTTTCTTAACCGGTGAAATCGGCTTTGGCGTCTCGTCAGCAAGTAATGTAGCGGCTAGACAAAATTCTGGATTGTTGTCTTCTTCGTCCGAATCGATCAGAACTGGAGACGGAGAACGCGCTCTTTTGGCAAAAGGCGAAGGTACGACAAACTTTTGAGTAGCTTCCAGCTGATTTGAATCGTCTGCACTAGTTGAGGCTTTAGCGGGAATTTTGAATACCTGCGTTGGTTCGAAAGTGTCGTGCATATTGTGACGTTCCTGATTCGTAGTGTTGTAAATCGATTTGTTGACTATCGTTGTTGTTCGTGATTTATGTGTAAAAACTTGTGTAGCATCAAAATCCTGTGATTGGATTTCCAAATCCAATTTGCGAGGAGCAGGTTTAGGAAATACAAATTTTTGCGTCTCCTCTAAATTTGAAGTTATGGTAGATGATGTATTAGATCGATCGGTTGCGTTTGACTTAAAAGGAAACGCCTGCGTTGCTGGGATTTCATCTTCATTGTCAGAATGAAGACTACGATTTTGCAGTGTATTGTCAACCGAGGGGATGTTTTTCGGTAGACTTGACTCAGCGGAATCGACGCCATTGTTTTGGTCGTTGCTTTCTCTCGGTTTAGGTATTACAAACTTTTGAGTTGGCGCCAGGTTGTCCTCATTATCAGCAGCACTATTATCGTGGATTGTGACAGTTGCAGGAATACTCTTCTGAGGAAAACTGAATTTTTGCGTTGGTGCTAAGAAATCTTCATTTTCGACTTCTTTACCATCTTCGCAGTTAGAAGTTAACAATGGACTCGGGGGATCTTTATTAACGGCCACATTATTTGAATCATCAATGTTTGCGGGAAACATTTGCGTAAGCTGTACATCTTCGTCATCGGCGGGCATCGAGGCTATTGGAGAGTTTAAATTTATCCCGTTTGCATTCTTATCTGAATCTGTTACGTTGGGAATGTCGTCGAGTAACATTTGTGTTGGCTCTAAGTCTTCAGCCCTTTCAACTACATTATTGTGTCCATCTGGAGACTTGAGCATCGATCCATCTTTACTTCCATTCAAATTATTCGACCTTGTAGTGCAATTTAAACTACTCGACTTTGTAGTATCATCTAATTTCAATTGAAACAGTTCCTCTTCACAATCTGTATCACTTTCAAAATCAGCGATATCCTTCTGACTCTTGCCGTCACCATTTGCAGCCTTTTCGCTTCCATTCGGTTGAATTAATGGAATCGACATGGAAATCTGATGTGACAAATTAGCAACTAAATTGTCCGAATAGTTGCCACAATTATCATCGCCATCATGAAACTCCTGCGTATTAATTTGAAACATGTCGCATGAGTCGTTTGTATCATTCTCAGCGTTTTCCGGAGCTCCCGTCACAACGTCTTGTGTTTCGGGTATAAAAAATTCATCGTCATCTTCGGCCAGAAAAGATTTCAGATATCGTTCATTTGTACTTGTGTTTGGTTTTACAACAGGTTCACAAAACGGTTGTGTTGCTTTGACCAGAAAGCTGATATCGCACTCGTCTTCACATCCGTCAACAGTCTGCAGAGCAGAAGGTGATGATGCCATATTTTGGTTGACAAGGGAACGATTTGTCGGAGTATTTGGGATGATTGAGTCATCTTTTGTTGTAGAATCATTGAGAGCAAGGAATCCACTATCACTCTGGCCAGAGGAATAAAAAACTAGTATAAAAATCTTATTTTCATACAAGATAATCTAAGAAAACTTACCTGCGGATTATGGCGAAATTGACATGTGACACTTCCGAATTGAAGCCTAACTGACTTGGATAGTTCAACGGACTCCAGTGGCTTAATTTTCTTTCCATCCACATACGTACCGAATTGTGAAAATAAATCTACTATTTTAACAGTTCCGTGTGATACGACTAAAGCTGCATGTTTGATGTCAATTGACTGTAATATGACGAGAGAAATTTGGTTAACATAATGCGTACTCTACTGTTCCATTAAATAAATATTTCAAGCTACTATGCAGATAGAAATATGAATATGAACAAAGGGTTAGCTAACTTAGCAATATTCATCAATTTACCACTACTCCCAATAATCCTGCTTGTTTGAGATGCATAAACGGGGAAACCGTTGCCCTATCTTCTATCTATCAAGTAAATATGGAACGTGATTTCTTTGTCACGCTCGAAAACCCTTGAACCGTCTTAAGAAGAAGGTTTAAAGAACGAGAAAAATGCGAACATCCCATGTAGTTCACTAGTCTAGATTGGAAAATGAGGTTGAATTTGTGTGTTTGTTCTTGGGGTGCTGACCACTAAATTTGGGTGTGAAGCTTCTGATTCTTGCTCAGCACTCCGAAAAACATAACAAACAAACCAACCAATTCTTCACCACATTTTGTAATCTCAAATCACATACTGCCTGGATTTAAAGACACTGGCGGTAAATTTTAATTCGAATTTGTATGGATATGTTGTGTATGACGATAACGAATACGATACGATAAGACCAGTCAGTGTTCGGACGTCGGCATCAACGCATCTCGCTTAGTTACTTTGTCAATTATTCTTGAATAAAGCCGTTTATCATTGTAATTGTAACCTCCCGTATATTTAATAGGATGACACCTGTTTCAATCGCGCTTTTTGAATTTAATACCAATATTTACCCAGCGATCATTCTTAAATAGTATGTATTTAAGAACGTTGAACTCAGAATGAAATATCGGTTTCGCCTACTATGAAAATGTTTTCACCTGAATGAAATCCCTAGGTGGTTTTAAAAAGAATTTAGCAGATAAATCCCAATGAAACAATTCTGAAAACGCCTTTGGTTTCAGTAAATGATAACGAAATAAAGCCAGGGCTTCAGTTGGGTTCAAGTTTAAGTCTAGATTAAATAAACATCCATAAAGTCATAGTAACACAGTCGAAACTTTACTTAAATTAATTATTCACTTGGTGAAAACCAAATGATGCTATTTCTTCTAGTGATTGGTGTATTCATGCGGTTTTGCCTGAGGGACGCCGCGCATTGGACTCTGAAGCGTAGCCTGCAGCATCTGGATTAGGATGTCACTTGCCTACTCCTACTCTCGCTTAAGATCATGCACCACGCAGTGAAATCATTTTGTCTCCTGTATAACACTGCAGAATTCGTGTACTCATATCTCAATCTCTGGCAAAGCACTTATCTCAGTGACCCAAGATCCACCTGAGTATGTTCCACTCCCTGATTCTTCCAGTATGTACCTACTGTTATATGGGCTATAGGAAACACCTGACCAAATAAACACTTCCCAAGCAACGTAATTGCGATAGAAGAGGAAGCACTGCTCTTGTAAAAGCGCTTCCCTAGAAGTACAATTGTGAATGAAGGGGATGCTGTGAAGAACTGCCTTTGGTGGAAGCGCTTTTCCTATGGGTAGTGCAGTAGTATAGTTGTGATTGCCGTAGGAACAATAAGTTTGCTATGATTATCACAAATCCAGCGTCGCGTCACGGTTACTTCGCATCGGCAAATAGTAGGTACCCATAATCACAGAAGAGACTGTCTGACTATAACTAGTAGTCTAAGAAAAATGGCATATTTGGTCGGCAAAAATCCTACATCGGAAATTTTTTTGGATTATGGTTGGGAATGGTCCCCAGATTATGGCGTTAAAAGTCCCAACCGATTGGGGGTCCGCAACCTTAAAAAAAAAGGGGGAAAAGGGGGCATTTTTTCGGTTTTTTGCGATTATTTCAAAAACGGTAAGAGATACATAAAAATGGGCTGAGGACGAAAAAAACTACATAAAAATATCTTTGCAGGGATATATAACACACTAGAGTTTAATTGAATATTTCGGTGTTAGACTAGAACATAAATTAGCATATTTTCATTTTTGACATTTTTTAAAAGCTCCATAACTTTTGAAAGAATGCTAGTTCAGCCGTAAAATTTTGTATAAGTATTCACAACAAGTTTAAGATAATTTTAACGTAAACATTGAGTCGCTCCGGTCAAGGACCTCCATTATCCCCCCATTTAAATTTTTCAAAACGGCATATCCATAACTCCCCCCAAAATGGAGCAGAGTGCTAAATTTTGGTTTGTTGCGATTGGAGGTCATAGTCACCCCACCCACCAAAAATCAGCTCATTCGGATAAAAACTAAGGGTATCTCCCATATAAAGTGACCCATCAGGAGTTTGTTCTACGTACTACTCAATTTATAAACTGTAGAACAAAGTTGTCATGGGTCACTTTGTTTTTAAGGTTGCGGACCCCCGAACGGTTGGGACTTTCTATGCCATCATCTCGGGACCATCCCCAACCATAATCAAAAAAAAATTTCCGATGTAGGATTTTTGCCGTTCGATGACCATATTTTGGTCCAATTTTCTTAGACTATAGGCGCATATTTAAACGAAATTGTTCCCGTCTGCTTTGAATAGGCTTCGAAACTCTTCAACTTTTCTACGAGACTCTACAAATGGGTAAAAAGAACAAAGATTTGGGGGTTTTATCAAAATCAATAGGACCAAAGTCGCATAAACTACATATATATCTTATCTGTTGTATGTGAAGAAGTATATTATGTATACGGGGACAATTTTTCCTTTTGCATGTATGTGGATTCGAATCATGGTTCGTCAATGTTTTCATCCGAGGAGTCAAGGGACAAAAACATAGCTGCTGCGATAGGATCTTCCCACAGTGAAAAAGTGGTAAGATCAGTGGGCGCATTTAGGCATTGAAACAAATGACCCACTTCATGAGGCGCACCAGCGCAGTTTGGACAGATGTTTCGGATGCCTGGGTCTATGCGAGAAAGAAAGGAATTAAGGTGGGAACAAAAGCCCGACCGAAGTTGAGCTAATGTCTCTCTGGTGGCTCTCGGTTGCCTAATCTCCTCAGACGAGATAGGGGTGGAAGCGCTGAGATGACTGTATTCGTACCTACATTCGCAATAGACCGACTCACTTCTACAGTGTAGATCGCTGCAATGGCGGCCCGGTATGTCTGTTCATCGTAAGGGTCCCGCTTGTATCTCTGGACCTCTCTCTCGAGATCTCGTAAACCACGCCTGACATGTGGTGGTGGAGGAGATTGCGGTTGGGATGATCCTCACGGTAGCAAACAACAAGATAATGTTTAGAGAGTAGGCGATTATGGTTACGTATTGGAATCAATTGTGTCTTCTAATTTAAGTGATCTTGGGACATAAGTAGGCAAACGCGGTGCGTAGAGCAGCATTTTGAATCAATTTGTGTCACATAGAATATGGGACCAAACTGGGACTGCATAATCAGCCTCTGCTCGATACACGGCTTTGTATTTTGCTCATGCAATCAGCGGATGCATAGTGGGCTGATGTCATCATGCTCTCTAGGTAAGATTGTGTGAGATTTGGGCTTTCGAAAAATGCCTGTAATCGCGCTAAATTGCGATAAATAAGGAGGCGAATATTATCCTTATACTTATTACGTCCCCGTGTTTTCGGTTAACCCACATGGCTATGTCTGGGATAAATGTTTGTGTCCATCGGCCTTATCCCCTCATCGTACCTGTCACCTTCTCATAGGTTCAAGCCTTTCAATGTTTCTTACCCCCAGTTGCACCTCCAGTGTAAAGCCTTGCCAACCGCTGTACAGCCTGCTGATCTCATCCACCAGGATCTGCAAGGGCATCATTGCTGCTACCACAGAGGCGGCTTCATGTGATGTGGTTCGGTACGCACAGTACACTCTCAAAACACACCTACGATAAACCGCGTTTTAGGGTTTTACGTTACAGGCGAACCGTAGTTCACTAGCCTAAACTGGTGAGGCACATATTATAATTGAAGTTACCACCCTCGACAATAGCAGCCTCCAACTTGTTCTAGGACAACCTTGATTTCGCATCATTTTATTTAGAGCCGTCGTGGCCGTGGTCGCTTTATCCATTACATACTTTCAAGTGCTTTCTAAAGCATAGTCGCGAGTAAATCACAGCCTCCAAATACCTAACGGCTCGCTTAGAGGTTATGACATATTCTTCGATTCTAATTAGGACCACAGCCACAGACTAATGATTGTAATGGCCTCGTTTGCGTACATTTCGACCAGCTTCGGGTCCCTTGCGACGACAACTGCTATACAGGGTGTCCGGAAACTGCCGCATAAACGCACCGAATTGTGATTCCTCATGTGATTTCCAGCAAAAAAGATGTACGGAACATACCCCAATTCTTAACAAAAAAAAAATCATTTTCTTGTCCGACTTAAACCTCAATATCTCCAAAGCTAGACTAGCTAAAATAGCGAAATAAAATGATTATTACAGCCAAGAGAGTTATCTAGAAAACAAAGCTAACCACACTCAAATCGGATAAGAGGTTTGGTTTTTACAGTAAAAAAAGTAAAATTTTTGTGATTTGATCGAAAGATAGAAAGACAAAGAGATACGGTGGAAAATGGAATAACTGACCGAAGGACTAGTTAGACAGGAAAAAAAGGAGGCCGAAGAAAAGTGAGCGAAGTAAGCCAAGACACAACAAGGCGAAGTCGTAATCAGCGAAGGAGCTGAATCTTGGAAGAAAGATAGACATAGATACCATCTACAGGTATACCTACCGCCAGGGGAGCACCTAGCCTTTACGGCCTTATCTCCCGGTCCTATTCCGGTTTGGACCTTCGGTGTTTTACTGACAAGGTCTTATTGTCAGATAGGGATTTTTCCATCCAGTGAATGCACTCAAGCAGGCATACGACAGTATCGATCGAAGCGTAAACATTTTGCTGCATTTTGGAATACCGGTTAAGCTAGTGCGACTCATAAGGATGACGATGACTATTACCGTCTCGTAGGTCAGAGTTCAGAACAGACTCACTGACCTATTTGAAACTCGTACTGGACTCAAGCAAGGCGACGGGCTGGCGCCGACGCCTTTCAACCTGGCTCTGGAGTATGTGATTCGAGCCATGAATTTGGACAGCAGCGGAACGCTACTCATTAAATCGACTCAACTACTAGCCTACGCCGACGACATCAACATCATGTCTCGAAGATTGGGTGATGCAGAAAGCCTTCTGCATAATCTCAATAACGCCGCCAAAGAAGTTGGGCTACATGTCAACGAATCTAAAACCAAGGTCATGATGCAATCAAAAACTAGAACCCCAGTACATTCAAGCATCACAGTGGGGGACCTCAATATAGGGTATGTAGACAACTTCACTTACCTGAGTTGCAAAGCGACGGATACAACTAACTAATAAGTGTTATTTTGCGTTCCTCCAAATTATGAATTCGAAGCTGGTGCACAGGAACACGAAGCTCCACGTGTATAAAACCATAATCCGACCTGTGCTTTGCTATGGCTGCGAGGCATGGACCCTAACCCAAAACTCTGAACACCTGTTGGACACATTCGAGCGAAAGGTTCTCCGAAGAATCTTCGGGGCCGTTCGTAAACGAGGTAAATGGCGCATCCGGTACAACCTTGAGTTGTATCAGCTGTATGATGAGCTACAGGTGTCGGAAATCGTGAAATTGCAGCGACTGCAATGGGCGGGACATGTACAAAGGATGAACGACGATCGCATGCCCAAAAAGGTGATGAACGCGCAACGAATGGACGGAGCCAGATTGCGTGGACAATTGGAGGTTTTCAATCCAGGCGGCCAAGGCCCGACGTCGGGCTATCGTGCCATAAAGAAGAAGAAGAATGCAATCACCTTCAGGAACCCAACCCCGGGGCTGCATCACCAGCTCGATGTCTCGGGTAACAACCTACAGCCACTTCGAGTCCAACGCCTAGATGGGTAGGGATATAACGGATTCCTCCTCTACGAGGAAACACTGACGCAGTGTGTCGAACACGACGCGTGTTCGACTTGTATGCCTTTCCGAAGGAATAGGGAAAAAGATCAGCCATGCCGTGAGCCACCCGTACATGACTCGGGAGCACGGGAGCGTTATCGCCCGAATGGACTTTGTACAGATCCACACCATGGCGTAACAAATATATGTACAAGGGGCCTCCCTGCGCTGCTCGGATACGTGATGTTGCAACTTACCAAAAATCTGTGTCCCCCTACACAGATTTACTCTGTGTCACAAGGACACAGACTCCCCTGAGGGGAAGACAGCGACGATTTGAAAGTAGGGAGTAGTTCGCCGCTACGTAAGTAGGGTTTAGCGTAGATTATTATTTTTATTATAAATTAAGTGAATGAATTTCAAAGTAGTTTTTTTAAGTAACGTAATTTCTTTCCTTTTCGACCGGTCGCATTCACAATTTTTCTTATTTCATAGTTTCTTAAAGTTGGATTATTCTATTGTAGTAAAGTTTATAAAGCCGCAAGACTCTTATCTTTACATTAAATTTTATAAAGCGGATTCTGGTCTTTTATATTTGTGCTTCGCTGGATTTACAAATACCGATATTCTAGTAGGAACGGATCTACCCCTTGGTTCGTGCTTTCCGCGAGTAACGATCGAAGTTGTAACGGTCGAAAAAATTACAAAGTACGTGGCGCCCACGACCCATCTTCCTGTGGTTGGTCGGACGGCCGTTATTGAACGTCGGTTGACTTGTAACACAATCTATTTTTCCATTCAATTTTCTCCAACTTCTGCCACGGTGAGGTGCTTGTACGTTTCTTTTAAAAATTGTCTTTCAATCATATCTTCCTTACATCAGTTCATTCTAGCTCCATTATCTCTAACAATTTTGATACGTTACGTGTATAAAACTAGGGTTAATATCAGCTCGAATTAAATTCAATTCAAACTGCCCCTAAAGTTCTGCAATTTGGTAAAATTTATTCTAATTATTTCAAATTCGAGCCAAAATTAACCCTAGTTTTCTGCACTTAAGGGATTAAAACTGGTAGAAATAATGGAGCTAGAATAAAATGATGTAAGAAAGATATGATCGTAAGACTATGCGCCAATTTTTAAATCGTACGAGCACCTCACCTTAGCAGAAGTTGGAGAAAACTGAGATGCAAAAATAAATTGTTTTTCGGTCAAATTTGGCTATAAATCATTTTATTTCGCTTTTTAATCGCTGGTCTAAGTTTAGAGATATTGAGATTTGGGTTTCCAATCCTCTAATCGCCATTTTGCGGATCTATAGTTCTTTCCGTATACATGTTCCACAAAGCCAGACAAACGAAAAGAGCTAGAGATTATTTCAGATCCGCAAAATGGCGGGATCAGAACGCCATGGAGCGGTATATCGAACGAGAGTTATTATAAGGAAATAGTGCAAAGAAAAAATAATTTATGTGAAAACAATTTTTATTTTAAATCTAATAAGATCTCTCCGAAATTAATGAACTTCTTTCTTTCTTTTGAAAATTATACATATATTAAAATATAATGTGTAATATAAAATAAAATATATTGAATAACCAGTGTTTATACATAAATTATTTTAGTTTTTTAATACATACATACAAACTGATCATCTCTAGACTGAAGAAGAATACGACACCAGATACGATGGGTGAAATGGATTGCCTTCTCGACATTAGTTTGGTAGATAAATCCTTTTTTCTTCTAAAAGCCAACTGTAACGACGTCGTAACGATCGGTTTTGGTTATCTTGCTACTGACGCGATATATTTTTATTTATAATATGATATTGTTTTAAAAGTTGTCGTTTATATGTTTTTGTAATAAAAGAAAATCAAATTGACTACTTCAGTATTGTAATGCTCTGCTAAATAATTTGCTCTCTAGAATCATTCCATTTATTTGACTTCATCTTATTTACTTGCTTTATTTTCGGCCCTTTTAATGTGCCTACTATACATTTGTTCCAATTCTGATGGCACTGGTCCCTTCTTCTCGTGCTGCGCATATCTCCTGCAGAGGGAACACTGATCCTTCTGTGGACCAAGAGGTATATATTCTTTACCAAATACACTTCTGTATACCGTAATCGAAACTGGTTGGGTCTGATTTTCATTACACTTATCCACGTAAAGCCGATACATCTTGACGACAGTTAATTTTGAATCAAGATATTTCCATTTGGTGGTTGTCCTGCAATAATGAGACCCCAAAGCTGGTAAACTTTCAATATGAGATCTCACCAATTGTAAGTCGTGTTCATTGGTCTTATTAGGAGGAGATTTTTTGCCACGTCGATCTGTATTTATAAATGTACCTTCATTACTGCCAGCAAATGCTGTTTGAACAGGACTACTGCTAACACTCAATGTTTTTTCGAAAAATTTCTGGCAAACTCGAATTTTTCTTTTGCCCTTTGGTAGGAAATACGATCGACTGCATGTCCTTTTCTTGTTTGATGATCTTTTAACTCTTATTGGCTCATTTTCTTTCACATATTTTAGTATGAATTCTTTTTGACGCTTGTAACCAGCTAATTTCCAGTAGCTGCCACAAATAAGTTCTCTTTCTTCGTCGGAAAAGTTTTCGTTACACTTAAAACGACACGTAGTACAATCCACAATTTTGGGTTTTTTAGCTTCGTGTCTGCGTTTTCTAATTATATTTCTCTTCCAAGAATCTTCATCGCGTAATGAATTTCTCTTTGGCGTTTTCTTAATCGTATTGGGTGATCCTGTGTCGTTTGTTTGTTCAGCTGATGAAGTGCTCATATTTTTCTTAGTCGTATTGGGTAATCCTCTGAATTTTGTTTGTTCAGCTGATGAAGTGCCCACATTTAATGCATTTCCTTTCTTTTTGAACTCTGCAGGCTTCTGCGCAAGAGGACACTGATCTATCTGAGAAACAAATACAGACAAATTATAATCATTGTTATAAACACTCCTGTATACGCCACATGAAACTGGTTTTGTCATATCTTTATTGCATTTATCCACGTAAAGCTGGTACATCTTAGCGACTGTTAATGTTGGATCAAAATGTTTGCTTTTTGTTGGAAAGCTTTCAATATGCGATTTGACCAAAATCAAATCCATTTCTTTTGTTTTGTTAGCAGGCGCTTTCTTGCCTCGTTTATCTATGTCAACAAATGTACCTCCATCACTTCCAGCGAATGCTGTACTAACAGGATTACTACTGATACACAAAGTTTTTTCGAAAAATTTCTGACAAACTCGAACTTGAAGGTTGTCTTTTTGCAAAAAATACGAGCGGCTGCATTTTCTTCTCTTTTCCGAATTACTTCTTACTCTCACTGGTACGTTTTCTTTCACATGTTTCAATAAAAACTCCTTTTGCCGTTGATAGTCGGCTAGTTTCCAATAGCCGGCACAAATCACTTCTCTCTCTTCGTCGGAGAAGTTTTCGACACACTTAAAACGGCACTTGCTACAATCCACAGATTTGGGCTTTTTTGCTGGCCTACATCCGGTTTTGGTCTCATACGGTAGACCTTCGTTTCGGCGTTTTTTAACCATGTTTTTCTTCCACGAATCTTCATTCCGTATAGCACTTCTCTTTCGCTTGTTTTTGATGTCATTCTCATTAGACTCTCTGTCACTACTTGAACCGTAATTGAGTTCCAGAATCTATGAAAAAATATAGTGAGAAACGATTACTGCTGAATCCTGTATATTTGACTTGCAGTTTTTACCTGATAAATGGCTTCAAAGGGATTCGTTTTATCCATTGGCGGCAGCGCCTAAAAATTAAGATCACTACTTGATACAAGGCATTTTGGAAATTAATAAATATGCTTTTTGTGAACGAGGCAATATACGAAATAAATAACAGTATTTAAATTGTGTTACAGTAATACTCTTGCAACATGCAATTGTCGCCTGTCCATAGTGCAAAGAAACGAGTAATTATGCGCCATTTTCATGAATTCAGAAATTTATACGTAAAAAAAAACATTTTGACTTAAATAAAAATTAACAAAATGATAACGTGTTTTCTAAAAAAACATTAACCCAACCAAGTCGAGTAACAACATTGCACTCGGAATGGTTTTCAATTATTTAATTTAATTCTTTTTTATGGTGTCTAATTAGCATCTTATATGAACATGCCGTTTTGCCAAATTCAAATGGGGGATAATGCTTGATCGAAGCGACTCAATTCGGCAAAAATTATTATCTTCGTCTGCCCGCACAACAGTTTATAGCTGAACTTGCGTGCTTTCGTGATTTATTATGGAGCATAATTTTCCTGAAGGGTCTAAAGTATTATATATCATTCTCATCATTCGTTCTCAGACTATTTTTCTGTATCTTTTGCCGTTTTTGAAATAATCGTTAAAAACTCAAAAAATACCCCTCCCCCTTATTGCGGACATCCTATGGGTTATAACTTTTTTCCCCATAATCAGAGCGCCGTCCTCAACAATCCTGCAAAAATCCAGCACTAAATGATTTTCGCCAGTCAAATAGCGTATTTTTCTTTCACTGAAAGTGTCCAAGTCTTCACTGAGAGTACAGAATACTGAAGCGTCAAGAGATTCGACGACAGCTATACCCCTGGTATCGCTGTGAAGCGCAGAATGCCAGAGTTCATGGTGGGCATTGAAATCGCCAAGGTAGGGAGGGGACCAATATCGAAATAATAGCCAGACGAACAGCTGGAGTGAGGTGGTGCATACATATTAAAGATTTCGATATTGGTGCTCCCTGATGAAACTGAGATGGCTTGCAATATATTTTCTTACTTAGAACGTTTTGTGGGCAAAATAATAAAGTCGGTTGTTGCACGAATAGTACACCGTGGTTAATTTTCGGTTGTTGTTGTTGTACTAGCGGACATCCATGGTCACAGTGGGACTCGAACCCACGCTCCGGCAACTCAGAGATAGAGTGACATCTCTAGCAACGAGCCACTTAATTTCAAGCGGCCCAAAATAAAACGATTTTCATGGAATGTATGTATGTATGTATGGAGGTTTTCGCACTTACGGCCAGATTACGAAATCTGTACAAATTACTTAATTTGAGCTGTCAGATTCCATATAATTTTAAATTCACCTTACCGCAAATTAAGTAATCTGGCCAGATTAAGTACAAGTGTCAATAGATCCTAATGCTCCAAATAAATTGCTAAAAATTGTCGTCGATACATGCAAATTAGCTACGTAAGATTATATTAGATTGTGGGGGCGTGAACCCGAAGGGGGTTCGCAGCACTGAAAGCGATGGGCCTATTGTGCTATCGCCCTTGTCACATGTGGGCAACACTATGCCTGACGATCAAGGTTGATCATGCTAAGAAATGAGCTGAGGTTGCTAACTAATTGACATCGACGCTATGTCGTCCGTGACGTGGATTGATGTCTCGTCATCTTCTTCATAGAATCGACAGCTCGCGTCTTGTAAGAGCCTCATTGTGCGCAGATGTGCTCAGGCAGGAGTGGCCAGTAAGAATCCCACATATGGTACGTACTTTATTTCTGCTTAGCTGAAGCAGCTCAGTCGCTCTTTTATGGGAGTATCCTGCTATGAACAGTTTGGATTTCCTGAGCCCGGGTAGTTTGTCCCAGTGCTCAGATGAGTGACTTAATGGCAGCTTGGCTGTCTGAGAAGATCACTATTCATTTATTTACTTAGTTAGCACGTTAACAGAGATGGGCACAGGTTGCTATTGCGTGCGCTTCTTTAGTGGTGTGGTGCCCCATAGGTATAGATATCCTGTGTGCTAGGTCCACCACACCTGCTCCTGAGCCTTCGGTTCTTTTAGAACCGTCAACAGACCATTTTATGGTCTGTGGGAGCAGCCTAACGAAGCTAGAGTTCCATTCGTCTCTGCTCCATGTTTCAGCTTGAAAACGGCGGCTGCATGAGATCTGTTTAGAAGGTATTCGGAGGGCGTGTTCGCGACAGTGAAGTTGTTGAGAGATTTTAGCTGCTCCTTAGTAAGCTAGATTGGCATCGCTCGCGATGACTCGTGCGAGTGCTAGTTTTGCCTCGGTTTCCAGGTGTATGTCAACTATGTGTAGGTGAAGTAACACCTCTAGAGCGCTGCTAGGGCAAGATCGGAATGCACCGGTGGTAATGAGACATACTAGTCTCTGTACCTTGCCCACCATGGACTTACCCTCCGTAGTCTGGGCTCTCTTCCACCAGACCACAGCACCGTAGTCTAGAGTAGCATAATGGAGGGAGGTGGCGAGCGTAGCGAGCAGGGGGCGTAACCCCCTAGTATTATATAAAAATTATACAAATGCACAGCGATAGCTTCTCGAGAGTGGCCTCGAGTAAATTTTCGATGCAATCGTTCATATCGTCGAACGCTTGCGAATTACATGATAATGGACTTTCGTTTTCGTATGGTCAAATTCGAAAGTCAATTCGTTTTCGAGTTACATAATACCACTTTGGCCATTTCGAAAGCAATCGCTTTCGAATCGAATTACATGATAGGGCTCCAGGTTTTCCCTTTGAATTGCCTATCTTGCCTATCCAAAGGGCCCTGGTGGCTTTTTCGGTCGCCGCTTCGACATGCTTCTGTTGGGCATTCGGTAGCTCAGTGGCAGAGATGTCTATCTCTGAGTTGCCGGTGCGTGAGTTCGAATCCCACTGTGACCCATGGATGTTAGTGTTGTCCATAAAAATGCTCCAACGGCAGCCGGTTCTTCGATGTAAATCGTCCCGGAGCTACCCGTTGTTAAAACGGCCAAGAGCTACCCGTTGTTAAAACGGTTAAGAGCTGCCAAAACCCCCTTCGATTCATGAGAAAAAAAAATCTCTTGAATCGCTACAACAACAACAACATGCTTTTGTACATTATCGGACGTCTGAGTTTAGCCCGATTTTTGCTCCTGGAGAAGGGTATGATGGTCGCTTTGGATGGGTTTACTCGGAGCCCGTTCCCATCACACCACTATAGCCACATCGTCGGCATATCCCTGCACGGAGAAGCCATTGGATGTGAGCTTCCAGAAAAGTTCGTCAGCAACTAGGCACAACAGGAGGGGCGAAAATACACAGCCTTGTGCAGCCTCTAGTAACCCCAGCCAAGAGAGTTAGCTCGTTGATTTGGCAGACGACTTTTCTGCAGGAAAGCATGCTGCTAATCCATCCTATAGTCGTATTTCCTACCATCTTATTTCTCAGTGTTCTTTCAATTGCATCGACGGTAGTATTGTTACGTACTTTATGTAAGGTCGTACGTGTAAATGAAAATGTTTGCGGGGCTTTGTACAAGAGGGCCCCTTCGTACATTGCCAATATCTCTGGACTTACATTCAACAATTAGTGTAAATATAGCCTTAATGGACTACGATAAGTATTCAATTGCAATTTCTGCCAGGGTGAGGTGCTTTTACGATTCTTTTGAAAATTGGCGCATAGTATTACGATCATATCTTTCTTACATCATTTTATTCTAGCTCCATTATTTCTATCAGTTTTAATGCATTAATTGCAGAAAACTAGGATTATTTTAGCTTAATTTTAATTCAATTCAAACTGCCCCTAAAGATCTGCAATTTCTTAAAATTTATTCAAATTACATATATCAAAATCGAGCCAAAATTAAACCTAGTTTTCTGCAATCGTACATGCACCTCACCTTGGCAGAAGTTGGAGAAGAAAAAAGAAGAAGAAAAGAAAGAAAAAGTTGAGATGGAAAAATAAATTGTTTTTGGGTCAAATCAATAACAACTTTTTTTCTGGAAATCACATAAGGAATCATCACCCGGTGCGTTTATGCGGCAGTTTTCGGACACCCTGTAAAGAAAAACCCCGATCGATTACTCAGACTCTATTAGTGAATAAATGTCGTGCACTGCGAGTCGTTATTGGGCACATTCGTAAAGGTACATTTTCCTCTACACGACTGCACGACAGCGACTCGCTCATTCCATATAAAAACTCGTTTTTCAAATGAGAGAGAAACGAGTTTTTATGGAATGAGCGAGTCGCTGTCGTTCGGCCGCGTCGAGTACAACGTACCTTAAGTGCGAAGTGTTATGGCGGTGTGCTTCTTTCGTCTGTTGTTTTGCTGCTTTCCGTTCTATTTCAAGCATTAGGCTTAAACCCATGCGATCACGAAAGAGAAGTTCGAGCGGGTACCTTCTGATGATAATAATTAGGACCAACCATCCCATCTAACATCTGAAATCCTATGATGTGGCGTAGTTTAATAAACTTTTGAAGATTGCTAGCTACCATTAGCTATCTGTGTCTTCAAAGGCCTATTTAGACCATAAAATGGGTATCATATCAATATGCCTTCAGTCTTTTAGATATACATAAATGCAAGGTTCATTTCGCAGGCCTATATGTAGCATCTTGTAGCATACAACTAGCCACACGCACGATTAACAATTTCTTGTCAGCTGGCCACATGATAGTCCGATGTCAAAAGCAGAGTGCTAGCATATTTCACAATTTTAATTTTTAAAGTTAAAGAAGAGAAACTCCTACAGAGCAAAAAGAAATATTAAAAAATAGTACTTACTGGATCTTCTATAGGTATATAATGTCGCGTGTCCCCCAAAGCGTCATTGCCCACTAGTAACTGACCATTTTTCAAGTTATGAACCTTCTCTCCAGGGAAAACTAAAGATCCGTGCTCCTGGTTAAAAGGACAGAAAAATATTGTATGCAATTTATTATATGTATATAACGTTAGAAGTCTTACATCACTGGTATTCGTCTCCATAGTCAATAACACTGGAGTTCAACATAAATACACAAAAATAACGAAAAGAAAACAAACACAACCAACTCCGCGTTCAAGTGCGTTTGACATATGAAATTAGGCGCTTTAACGGAAACGTCAAAAACATCGCATGACAAAATGTAGGGTTGATATATTTTTTCATAGTGTATAAAGCAAAGCCACCTTAATTTAGAAAGCCGGGAAGCAGCAATACATGCACACAAAGCGAGCCTATGAATATGTCGTATCCCAGCAAACAATTGAGCAAGGGTTTGCCAAAACTAATTTTCCCCCAGCAATAAAACGGCAAGGTTTGCCAAAAATAATTTGTTAATAATATGCCGCAGCAATATTTCACCTTTTCAATGCTTGCGTATTGCTTCCCCTCTGTAAGCATTTCGCAAATTTAAATACACGGACAGCAAATTGTATATCTCTCGCTCTTCCAATGCTTGCGTCCCTCAGTTCCCTAAGTATTTATCTATTTTGCCAATCGTATGTATGTGGCAAGCAATTGGCAATATCCAGAATTCATATGGGCAAGGGTTTGCCTAATGTAATTTGCTGTTAATATGCCTGATGCTTATCTTCTTCAAGCATTAAGTGTGTCAAGTACTTCATATTTTGAGAACGTTGGATGCATTCCCTTTGTGGCGCAATGGCAATGTGAGCAGACTGACACGCAGGCGGACCGGGTTCGAATCCTACCAGAAATAAAAAGGTAATTTTCTAAAATAAATAATTTCAAATACATGCACTAACACAAGCACAGCGAATGTAAAAAAAAACCGTGTCTGCTCTGATAAAAATCGCGAAAACACGTGGAAAATTCACTTTTTATCGGGATTTGTTTCTTTCACTGCATTATAGACACTTCAATTCACGACACATTGCACTTTTCGCGACGAAAATCGACCGGGAGCCAATACTTTTCGTGTAAAGTTTGCCGCGACCCAACCCGATTTGCCTTTACCGCAATGCAAATTTTCGAATTGTCGTTTCAGTAACCGTGCTCTGCTTCCGGGCTTGTATTAAGGTGGCTTTGGTATAAAGTGTATTACAGGCCAAATACACCTGCAACTTGGCTGCCAACCTAGGTTGCAGGTACGTTACTACCACGGGGTGGGCATTTGGCGAAAAGCGTGATACCATTTTCTATCCGTGAACATTTTGCACACATACATTCACAGTGGGCATGGGCGTAGGTAATTGAGAAATTTGGGGGCTTGTATTTAGCGGGAGATTTTTTGAATTTAGTTGAATTTTGATTGCACTACCAACTTCTTCATGAATTGATGAAAATAGTGAAATATATAAATGGAATTTGAATTAGTAATGAATAAAATTAATATAGAAACGAAAAATAACCAAGCAAGGCTGTCTTTTTATACTATATTAATAAATCCGCATTCATGGTTTTAGTTGAAAAAAAAAAACCTCCAAACAATAAATCGGGGGTATTTTTATTACATATTAATGCAAATCAATAACATTGCACCGAAACGAATATTTTCAATTTCATTAACCCCCCTGTCTAGCAAATTTGATTTGGTTTGTTCCGAATAATTAATAAAAAAAGCGCAATCGGAGTTTCGTGATTATTTGTTGTGCCCAGTTGAGCCTAAAACGACATAATATTGACGGTTTGACCAGGCGTCACTGTCACTTTGCGTTGATAAATTATCAACAAACGTGTCATTTGTTGTGGTTGGTTCCGGTTGGTTCCGAATAATTTCTGTTAAAAAAGTGCAATCGGAGTTTTCACGATTATTTGTTGAGTCCAGTTGAGCCTAAAACAACATAATATTGTTCGAGTGACGGTGTTTATTGTGTATAGACTGACTATTATCTTTCTGTGCTCGGCAGACTGTCCGAAAATGAAGTCTGTAGTGTATGGCTGTAAAAACGACGAGAGGGAAAAGAAGACTGTAGTATCTTTTCACCTGTGAGTAACTATAGAAGTGTTCATTTATGTCTACTGTCGGTGATAGGACAGAGACTTTTATTAAAATCCACTCGTTAATTGGAAAATATTAAATTGTTATGTGCAAATACCAAAACGCGACCATTGTGTTGTTATTTTATAATTTTTAAACCCCATAGTAATCTCTAGTGAAAGACGCCTATGTGTTACAAAACCGGTCCGCGACTCGACAGGCTTCGCTGTCAAATCAAGATACACATAAATAACAACACAATGGCCGCGTTTTGGTATTTGCAAAGAAAAACTTAAAATTTTCCAATTAACGCGTGAATTTTAATAAAAGTCTCTATACTATCACCGACAGTAGACATTAGTGAACACTTTTATAGTTACTCACAGGTGAAAAGACACTCCAGTCTTCTTTCCTCGAGTCGTTCTTACAGCCATACACTACACACTTCATTTTCGGACAGTCTGCCGCGCACAGAAAGATAATAGTCGGTCTATACACAATGAACACCGTCACTCGAACAATATTATGTTGTTTTAGGCTCAACTGGACTCAACAAATAATCGTGAAAACTCCGATTGCACTTTTTTAACAGAAATTATTTGGAACCAACCGGAACCAACCACAACAAATGACACGTTTGTTGATAATTTGTCAACGCAAAGTGACAGTGACGCCTGGTCAAACCACTTTATGGTGAGTAGTGTGTGTGTGTTGCGGCGACTGCGCAGTACGGTTTTGGTATCGCTCGGTTGCGCTCGATTCCATACAATATTCGGAAGACGGCCATTCCATTACTATCTTATACTTCCATGGTTACTACACACTTGCAACATTGCGGCAACCACGCCATTCACGTTCTTGCAACCTGGTACTGCAACCACTGGAACAAGTAGAAAATGGAATGGCCACAGCTGTTAAAATGTGTCTCCAATTATACACAACGCTACATATATGAAAAAAAAAACATTAGCGCCGGTGGGGATAATATTTCAGGGGGCATAGATTTTGCATATTATTTTATTTAAAATAGAAACGTATCCAGTACGTAACTCTATGACCTTCCTACTCACTAGCTGTATTGTTGGATCATTGGATAATTCGAATTTCGGTAATAAGCAAAGTTTTTTCGGGATTGAATGCATAATTTCCAAACTATTAACGCCTGGACGATCAATACACATATTTTTTTATCAAATTGGATAAAAAACCACCAACAAAAAGATGAAAAGAGAAAGCGACTTTAATTCATACATTTTTAAATAAACCCCACGATTGCTCTTTTTATGATACGCCTATGAGTCTCTACTAAATAAACAAATCGCACGCATGCGCACATGCAATGGCATGTTCCCGACGTCAAACTTCGTGCCATCTTCGTGGGTTTTCGAAGCCGGGCTAATTTACAGTTGATATACATACGCTACAAAATTGGACCCGCATATGAACAAGCGTTTGTATGAAGTAAGCCGTTCCATTATCTACTTATTCCGAGCTGCAACCTGCAACATGCCTACAAATTACTTAATTTCCGGTTTTTTTGCGTGTTGCCAACTTAGATTGGCAACCAAGTTACAGGTGTATTTGGCCTGTAAAACAAATGGTTATTGGTTGCGCTATGCGCTATTGGATAAAATTAAAGGTCCATCTAAATTAGTCGCCAAATGGCGACACGTGCAGCCAAATGGCTGTTGTCATTCCATCCAAACATGTCGCCATTTATCTGTGCGTCCAGTTTTGATATTCAATTTCAATATGGCAACTCAACCAACCGTTTGACAACTGCTTGTCAAATTCAAAGTTACAATAGGTGTGTTTTTTTGGTTATCCCGTGCAGGTTTGGGTAACGAAACTCCATATAAAAAAAATGCCAGCTGATCCACCTGTCATTTTTTTTATATGAAGTTTCGTTACCCAAACCTGCACGGGATAACCAAAAAAACACACCTAATGGTTACAGAGCGCTTATATACCGGCTCTTAATTTAAACTACCTTAAAGCATTTTTGGTGATAGTAGGTGTGTTTTTTTGGTTATCCCGTGCAGGTTTGGGTAACGAAACTTCATATAAAAAAAATGACAGGTGCGTCAGCTGTCATTTTTTTATATGGAGTTTCGTTACCCAAACCTGCACGGGATAACCAAAAAAACACACCTAGTATCTTTTCCATATTGTGAATATACCGTCCTAGTCTAGTTCGCGTCAAGGGGTGGCCATTATGTCAAATTATTGGCACGATTTTTTCCGATTTGTGTGCGTGCTATCATAGTAGTTGTAAATTGCCAGTGGAGTAGATGATGGGAGAATGAACGGGCTCGGATTTGGCACGAAAAATTTGAATTATAATTTTGATAAGTATTATAAATACGTGAATGTTAAAGTGCGTAGATAAATAGATCTGCTTTTTATATCAGTTGTGCTGCTGTTATGTTAAATATAGCTTTAGATTTAAACGTATGCTACTGCATGTTATTTTTTGTTGATGTTATTGCATGTCAATTTTTTTAATATAGGTAGATTTTTATAATGCGGGTTTATTCTAATATGTACATTAAACTCTATCTCTAATTACAACTATCAAAAAGTCGCGGAGCGTGGGTGATTTGATCGGTCGAGTGTAAGTAACAATTGTTACTTTTTGTTCATAATTGCATATCTATTCGAGGTTATTGGAAGGTTAATGCTAGAAATATACCACGCAAACGCCTCCCTCTTCCTTTAAAAGCCCATGTTTTTCCAAAAAAAACATTTACAGGGGCTTTGTAAACGGGCTTGGGACCGTCTTCGGCGGAATTAAGGTGTTGGTTTCCTTGCCTTAGATGTATGTCTGTATATATTAGGAAGCACTTTAAACGCCAATAACTATTTTACCGTTACTCCAAACTGAAAAGTTTTAACTGATATGAGATGTACTCGCATAGATCTTTGATTTAAATACCCATACGTCGATCTCCGATAAAAACTAAAAAAGTCGACTTTTTTCAAAAGTTGAATGCTTTTGAATGCCTTGGGTGTTATATACTATACATACCGCTTCCACGAATGTCACTAAACTTCCTCCAGCTGCATTTACATGAACCTGCGATCCGCTAATAGTGCCCGCTGACGTCTGAAAATAATTATTTATTTATATCATAGCATATATTAATAATTATTCTTATTTAGTGTGATTCGAACAACATGTATATATATTACCGTTGTAAAAGAAAGTTTCAGCTCCGGGACTGCATCCATTCTTAACACAGCTCGTTTTGGCAATCTAAATATTGCTTCTGAGCGAAAATGATCTGAGCACACTATCGCGTGCTTAGAAATGTCCGCTTCCACTAAATTCAAGGCGCGGAGCCATATTGCACGTCGCGGCCCATCCGACAGAAATCTACAACGAGTCAATTATATTTATCTTAGTTTATGCAATATTTCGAAAACTATAAATTAAAAGAAAATGCGTGGTAAAATTTGCATAGCAGCCCCTTACAACAAATCCAAAATTGTAACGCCTATGGACACTTAACAGGAATAAGTGGGAATAAGACAGTTCTCATCTCTGCTTGTCAAATTAACGGTTATAGCGAAATAAGAAGTGTAGTGGAGTATTGTTTTGGTTTTTAAAAGTGAAAATTGAGCGTTTAGACTGTATGCAAATTCAAGCCGCGGGTTTCAACCGTTGGATAGATATCTCTAGTTGAAAATATATTGAACTTACTTGTGGAAGGACACTCCCTTCGGATTGAAAGCCTTTTTGCTCCAGCAACCGGCAACCACACACTGCATTATTACGTTCACTCCGTTCGCGTTTCAAAAAATCGTGTTTAAACAAATTACAGCGCTGCGTTACGTAATATTTAGCCGGTAAACACAAGGAATTTGATGTTTTCACAATCAAATCAATCACTTTGAACGATTGTAATCGAACCTGTCTCTGCGAGTTGAACAAGCGAAATTTGCGGACAAGTGAGTGACAGATGAAATGACAATCAGCGATGACCTTGAGTGTGTTCGTAGGTAATCTAAGGGGTGTAGGTGAGGTAAGGGGAATTAGTCAGCGTGCCAAACACGGACAATCATATATGGTAAGTAAACCTTTCCATATGTCTTGGGTTCGTTGAGTTCGCGTATTAACATTCTTCCTCTTCTTTTTATTCGAATTGGTTGTGGAATGTGCAGATGTTTAGAAATGGTTTATCTGACATTTCGATTATTTGGACAATATTATGATTGGAATTTGTTAATCTCGCGTTTTTTCTAACCAGGAATTTCATATAAACTTTGTAGCGAAACGAAAATCGAAAACGATATCATACCAGTAACAAGACGACTTCGCTCTTCCTGGATAAATTTCGGAGACAGTCGCTTGTCTAGGCATTATGGATTGGTAAGCACCTCGCCATATGTTGCGAGCGGGACTAAATTTAGTTTCGATTAGTTAGTGCAGCCCGTATATGCCGTCCAAAAATAATTTAAATTTGTCTAAAACTTTTTATCTTTGCTCCGGTATATAAGCGGTCATAGTGCCTTGATTTTTTTTACAGGAAGAATAGCGACGTTTTTTTCGTATCGCGTGTAAGTCTGACTCGAAAAAAACGATCGCGGGTAACATCCCGGTTAAGACCAAACAGCTGACATTTGACAGTTTTTCTGCATCTTTGACTCGCTTTCGTCGGCTTTTTTTTTAGATGTGGTGGATTTTATCACAAAAGATGATTATTTCTTTGCGAAATCTTTTCTCGTGATTAGAAAAACTCTCACATTTGGTTTGAAAAAACAAATTCCCTCATATTTCCCCTATGCGTCCGCCATCTACATTTGAGCTCTATCCCGTGTAGGGTAGTTGCACGGGTTAACTTCCCAGCCAGCATCGGCCTCATGTACCGTGTAGAATCACGAATAAATCATGATCATTCATATAGTCTGGCTGGAGCAGTGGTTAGGGCGCGCACCTTCGGTGCATAGGGTTATGAGTTCAAGACTCTCCGTCGCCCGTATTTTTTTTTCATTATTCATTGATGCATTGAATATATATGATACTTAACTATTACCACATATTAATAACTACCCAGCCAGCATCAGCCTCATGTACCGTGAACATAGCGACAAATAAGCTTTACTTCATGAATCACGAATCGGCATTATGTATCGATAGGACGCATTGAAAGTTAGATACATGATGGTCAGCTGAAGGAATGTCGAAGGATCATGCATATAGGAAATATAATGGTTTTCTCCTCAAGTGTGATTTTTGTTGCTGGGGTGATTAGAATCACGAATAAATCATGATCATTCATATAGTCTGGCTGGAGCAGTGGTTTGGGGCGCGCACTTTCGGTGCATAGGGTTATGAGTTCAAGACTCTCCGCCGCCCGTATTTTTTTTTAATTATTCATTGATGCATTGAATATATATGATACTTAACTATTACATAATGTTTACGAATAACGATTTTATAATGATTATCCGTAATAAGGCGCAAATGCGTATATACATGAAATAGGGGGACATCGTCATATACTGCTTGTATGAAAACGTGATGAATGAATAAGCGATATGTGCTTACGCGTGTTGCATGAAATAATGATTACAAATGTGTTAAATGCTGGCTGGGTTTACCTGGGTAAGTGTCATTTTTTTTATATGAAGTTCTACCCAAACCTGCACGGGATAAACACAATAAAACGTCCCTAATATAAATGCCTTTTTTGGACTAAATAACTGTAGTCGCATCCCTACAAAAACTTCGTACAAGCAAGAATTAAAATAGAGCACATATTCGAAAGTGCGGTGTGACTTGTGAATAAAACTCTAAAGAGCAATTATTGGCTTGTTCCTTTGAGGGATATTAGATAACCCGCTGCTTTACCTGACTAACTGCTCAAGATCCCTTCGATACTTGCACAGGAAGGTGGCCTTGGACGTTGTGGAAATGGAACTGTCTTAGTGGCGATCCTACGTAGGGGTTTTGGGGTTTAAACCCACTCCTAAATTAGTTAGTGATACAGTGCTGAAGAATTTGATCAAGGGTGTTACATTCCTTTTAATTAAATACGAAAACCAAAGTTGGCTTCAAAGTCGAGGAAGATTTTGGGTAGTCATGGTTTTTGCAATCGTTTTCATGATTTATTATCCACCATGTATGGATACCCATCTAACAAGAAGAAAGCACCTCATTGGAAGATTACTGTAGAAAGCATTTGATTTTGTAGAGATTAAGATCTTATACATCTAATTCTCCGAGGAGATTGTAATGCAGGAATAAAACAATCAATCAACGAACAACAACATTTTGGACGCCTCCCGAAACAAAATCCTGGCTACGTACCTGTTTAATGGAAATGAATTAACAAGTAGTGATTACGATCAACTAACTTTTCGCGTTTTAACTTTTTGTCTAAATTAGTTTGAACAATATTTCTAAGGGATGGCATTTCCAAAGGATATAATCCCGAGGTCGTTCATGACTCAAATTTATAGTCATATTTTTTTAAAAGTAAGTTTTCTAAATTCTTAACTTGTGACCCGCTTAAACCTGAAGACAGTAATATTTGGCACATGCCTGGTTTTGAATTTGATACACCTGATATAGTGGTTTTAGTAAATCCTGTCAGTAGTATGAATCCCCTCTTAGATTTTGCAGATAGCTTGCATATTTTTCTTACAGAAAAATAAAATTCTTCAAATTTTCGGCTTTGGGTCTCGTTTTTCATTGAACACATATAACACCGTACGTTACTATCAATGGCAATCCTTCAATTGTGGCTACAAAAAGTGCAACTTGGAATGGTACCTGCCCAGTTCATAGGCAGCCACAATTCATAGGTCGTGATCATTTTCGACTTCTAACAGAATTTTTTTTAGTAATGTCCTTCCATACGATGCACACAATTCGACCAAAGTGTACACAACCCAAATCTAGAGATAATCATTGATGTCCGACCTGTCCGACATAAGAAATAAAAATGTTGCCACTAATATTCTGTAGCTGCCCATACTCGGTATTTATCATAATAGCTTTACATAAATCTTTTTTATCCGCCCGATTAAAAATACAAACATTGAGCTTTCGTAACAAAGCTACAAACCATTCAATAATGAAATTGGGGTGTATGTAAGCAATTGACTTTCTAAAAATATCCGCCGCCATACTCTGTACGCGCGGCTGGCCAATTCCCCGTGCATTGCACCCGATTAATTATAGACTCCACCACCACCCAAGTCCCGTCTGGTTGAGTCGAAACGACCGTTCGTACACAATCAAACACTTTATTCGTGATAAAATACAATAAAATAACTACACTACATTAAATATATAGTTACAAGTCTCTTCTTTTTTACATCTATTAAAAATCTAATTTTCACGTGATCATGCAAGTTATTGGCCTTAAAATGTATAATATACGTACAAATGCTTTGGGGAAGGGAAAATTTTCAATAGTTTTTGTTTGTGGCGCCACATGCCCCACCCACGGTCGGACAGTGCGCGCACGGAAATGGACCTTGGGCCCGATTTGCTTTTTGTGACTTAACAGAACATAAAAATTGAATCTAAAACAGAGATCATCGAAGATCAGGATCGTAGGTCGGCTTTCTGATTGGAACTTCACCATTGACGTGTAGGATGAAGCCGTCTATGCATTAGATTTGCTTCTTAACAGTATATAGATGGCACCAATATCTTTGAGTCTATTTGATGTTTTCCAATTCCTGGATTTCCTTGACAATTTCGTGTTTTCGTCTGACCTTATCGAGTTGATCCTTTTCGGGCTTTTTCAGTTCGCCGGAATGGATTTTTGCTTCAATTGATTCTATTTCTCGCATCTTCTTCTTCAGTTTACGCAACTTCTTCAATTGCTCTTGCCGCTCAGCGTCCAATGAGAGATTATTCATGTCTTCTGCAAGATTGTGTGTCGCGGTTTTTTCTTCCGCATCTTGCGGTGGTTTCGTATTTTTATCTGAACCCCTGTTCGGGGCCTTTGGCTTATCACCCGTGCTGCTATTTTGATTATTTGGTAGGACTATCACACCGGAAGTGGAATTTGCTTTCTTCTTCGGGTGATTTTTTTCACGTTTTTCTTTGGTAGCTTGAGCCACCACCGGGCACATGCCCACCGGAAGATCACTTTTTCGTGCAGCAAATTGCTTGCCTTTGCTCTCGTATAGCGGCACCTCTTCCTGCGGCACATATCCTTCCTTGACGCGTCGCGCTTTTCGCCACGTACCATCAGGACGTTGTGTGGCCGGGATGAATTTCCCTATAAGTGAATAGGTAGGTCAATTGAGCAAATTAAATTAGTAAGAGTAGCCTTCAAAACGTCTACCTTCATTGTCTCGCAGGTAATTTGTCATGGTCGTCTGCTTGTAGCCAGAACAACAGCTCCACTTTACGGACCTTAATTCACAAGAAGAGAGCCGGGTTTAAATCAATATTGTTACTATGCAATGTTACGTACGAAAACAGGCGGAAAATGTGAAAAACACTGAAATGTCAACAACTGGCTGCCATATTTTTTCGTTCAGGGCAAATGGACGATATGTCAAATTGATCGAAACTGAGCGAAATTGTATGACATTTGTATTGGTGAAACGGAATTGAAGCAGCGACAGCGATTAAACAGCCAACAGCCAACGCCATCTAGATACAGTGAAACCTGTCTAAAGAGACCACTGTCGGTTCCCGGAAAAAGTGGTCGCTATTAGGGGTGGTCGCTTAATAAGGGTAATGAACTCAGTGAACAAATTCATCAATTTAGAGGCAATGTACAACTTTTTTCCTAAATTAAAGCTAAAGTGAGACATTTCAAAGCTATTATCTTCTCAAGAAATCCACGACCTAAATTTCCATCCAGAATTGAACAGAGCAACTTAACTTCCTTGACAGGAGGAGTCCTGGATACATTTTTTACTGGTGCATTTTGCAAAGATAGGTGGCTCTGGACCACAGAGTAAATAGCGCACATTTACTGTTTATACCTGTGCTTTCCGGAATGCAAGAGCTGTCGACCGTTTAAATAGAAACATTTTGAAAGGCTTGCATACTTCATCTTTGAGTTATACCAATGTTAATAGGAATGCGTTTTAGCGTTTTCAATTGCTAGTTTTAACAAGAAAACGCAACAACCTTTATAGAATGAATTCGAATGAACATTTTTCAAAGGTTTGAAAGTTCCCGCTAGAAAGATGTTACATACATGTTACGTGTGACATACCCTAGTTATTCAGCATTTAAACTTGAAAATAGGTCAAACACGGATCGCATTAACAGTGCCAAAATTGGCAAAACCCCAAAATGTTCGTTGTTTCCGTTTTTTGGCTCTTCACTCCGAAACTTTTAATTTCTGCGAAAAACTCTCCAAGAATATGTTAGAGAGAACATGATTACGCTTCCAAAAAGACATAAATATTATAAATCCGTTGAGCGGTATTACTACAATTGATAATTTATAATTGCCATTTTTAGCATAGTTCCATATTATGAATTAAATTTTGAGATTGAACGGTTTTTCATTTTTGGTCGCAAAAGTTGCATTTTTCTTGTTGTATGTTTATGTATGTTGGGGTGCTGAGCCCGAATCCGTAGCTTCCCACCTACATTTCGTTTCGAGACAGGGTCAAAATCGCCAAAAAAATGACTATCAATTGTAGCAATACCGCTTAACGCATGTTAAAGATTAATATCGCGTTGGACCCGCAATCATGTTTTCTCTACCATGTTTATGGACTGGTTTTTGGAGAAATGTACTGTTTTGAAGTTATAAGCCAAAAACGCAAAAACTCCGAAAATGTACACCAACGAAATTTTGGTGGGAAGCTCCGGATTCAAACTCAGCAAAAAAAAGAACATCAGAAACAAAAGCAAAATTTTCTCCACCACATTTTGCAATCTGAAATCTACTAATGACTAAACTATTGGTCTTTGATGAACAACAAGGAAATCAGCATGGCTACAAAAACTAAAAAGCTAAAAAAAATCTGATTGGAAATTTTTGCTGTTGCTGCTTACTGCCCATAATCTATTATTCGCGTAACGTAACGACTTACATTTTCTGCGGCCTTATGCTTTTTTATGTGTTAATAACGTTAATTGTTGAATTTATTAAGAAAACTTGCAAAAAAAGCATACAATAAGCCCATGTGTACTTGGCTATGGTTAGGGGCGTACGCAGAAAAATATTTCGGGAGGGGTTTTCGAGAAGTCAGTGTTGGTCTGCAAGTAAAGCTACTAGCTTAGCCCTTATGAAATGATACCCGCCATTGTAATTTGAGTAATAAGTTGATAGCTTCGAAGATGACATTAATGGGCAATATCTTATATGTATAGCTGTGTTATCACCAAATCTCGAAAAGTCAATAGAAGTTCAGTGATGGGTACTCAGACTTGCTCCTTCCCGGTTCAAAAATCCATTCCTCTATTTTTTCGGAAAAGACATTATTTTTCCATTGTATGGGTGAAACAAAAATTGAATGATGGGACTTAATCGAAATACAGGGAAATAGTAATGTTCTAATGTTGCTGGTGATATGTTCATCTTTTTCTATATCCTTAAAAAATTATCTATCTCCGAAATTAAAATTCTTTAAAGAAGTTTCTTTGTGAACTTCGTTTGAAATACATGGAAACCCGTAATATCTGGTTTCGGGCAGACATAGAAAACAAAAGAATTTCATATAAATTTTGTTGATAAAAGAAGGGTTAGGAATATGTCTGAAATATTTGTTCTACCGTATCTGACATCAAATGGCCTATGCGATGTTGGTGCTTTGCCCGTTTTAGATTATCTAGCCTCAGCGATCATTATTTATGATTTCGCAGCTTTAGTTTTATGACAAGGCATCGAAAAGGTCACCGTTAACGCGACGATAACAACTTTCGACAAAAGCAATTGTGCAGAACGGAGTTCTGCTTATGGAACGACTCACGACCACTCACGGCTTAAACTGCCTAAATCCCCTTGGCCGAAGGTCAAATTCTTTAGCCGCTACTGCAAAAACAACCCCTTGTTGCCCAAACACAGTTTTTGTTACCAGAATTGCTACTCATATTTTACAACAAACTCAAAAATCGTATTCTTTATCAGCTTATTTCGGAGGGGGTTTGAACCCCAAAACCCCTACCTAGGATCGCCACTGCCTATGGCCGCTTTATACTGGCACATCGCATTTTGTATGGTCGCTAATAGAGGTGGTCGTTTAAGAAGGGTAAAATTTGTATGAATAAATGAGTGATGTAGTGGTCGTTGGTCCGACAAACAGGTGGTCGCTTAATACGGGGTACAAATGTATGGAGTTGTATGGAAACGAATTCCGTTCCCGAAAAAATCGGTCGTTATGAGAGGTGGTCGCTTAATACGGGTGGTCTTTTAGACAGGTTTCACTGTATATCATAGCCGCAACTCAGCTGTACAATGACGTCATGGATCCGTATTGAATTGTTCGTCGAACACGGGCAAACAACAACAATGTCATAAGAGGCAACAACAATGCAATGCAATTTCAACTGCGGATTTGACGTTTACGAGTCTACATTGCGGCCTTAATATATAGACGGCGGTGCAACAGCACAATATATTTTAAGGTCCATCTAGATTAGTCGCCAAATGGCTGCGCGTCCAAAAACTGGCATCGCGTACAGCCATTTGGCTGCTACTTTGCATCCACACTAGCAGCCAAATGGAGACAGAAAATGACAACCAAAATTTCATTTTCGTGATTTTTTTAAATTTAATTATTAAAGCAAACGAATTGTTGCTTACCCAATTGTTGGCCACCCGGCCAATCTCGACGATATTCTAAGCGAGAAGAGTTGTAGTTACGTGAAAAAACAATTTTTTAAACTTAGGTGGTGTCTGCGATGAGCGATATTCAATTGGAGTACCATCTAGATAGCCAGGCCAAACTGCAGAAACCTGGCTGAGTTCGCGCGAATTGAACTGAACGATTTTGTTCTTTAACCACTGACAGTTGACATGCCGTTTGTAATAGCAAACCTGAAAATCAACTGCCCCCTGTGTGATTTTGTTGAAATACTTATTAGGTCCGTTTTATTGGGTCAGAACAGGATAGCACAACTCCCATAAAAATTTGGCGGAAGTTGTTCTATATATAATAGAACAGCAACTATCAAATTTGTATGGGAATTGTTCTGTTCTATTCTCTTTTGACCAAATAAAATAAACCTATTAACTAGTGCGCAAAAAGTATAATTGAAAAAAGCACATATTGATTGATCGATCTAACCATTTCTACCTTTAAAATCCAGGCATCCAGAACACAATAATTAACGAACCATCCGTATCAGGACAGTGTGCGATCTTCACACTGATTTTGAATTTTTGAAAAAGGATATTACCACTAAAAAGGACATTTTTCTACAGGAAGCAGAGTATATGGATATGATGGGTGTCGTTCGAAAAGGGGGATATTTAGGACAATGTATGTTGTCCGTTTTAAAGGATTTTCGGGCTTCTAGAGGAACAGGATAACGGTGGATCCTCGTTTAAATCAACCTAAATTTCAATAATCAACTGTAACTACAGCTTTTATTGGACATTTAATTTTTAGGAAAGTCGAAATAATATTAAGCTTTGGCCGTGACAAATATAGTATGGTACAACGGTACATCAGTACACCTCTACACTGTTGCTTCAGTCAATCAGGACGAAATGTTATTTTTTTCGTCCATGTTACATGTAGGCAACATGAGTATCTTCTTAAACGAGCTCCCCACAATATAAATGGAAGAGCTTTTGGACAAAAGGATATTTTTGAAGAGAGAGGTTAAATGGTCAAGACGTATGTTGAACGAAAGAGGATGCTGAGAATAGCGCTATTTAAAAGTGCAAGGCGAATTTCGGCCTTCGAAAGCCGCAGCACAACTATTAATCCTATTATAAAACTTTGAAAATTTTACTTTCTAAGCATCATCGGCAGCCTTTGCCTGAAACCAATTTTTACCAAATTTAGAGTAAAAGTTTTGTAAGGTTACGACAAGCGAAGCAAGATGAGATGAGTTCAGTACAGTCCTTTTGGTTACTTCATTCAGGACTAAATTTACTTTTTCGGCGTTAACGTGCACCCAGAGAAAAACATCCCATAACCTGTTAATGGGACTCCTATTAACTTTTCGCCTCGGCTATTTTAAACAAGTTAATAGTCTTATCCTATTACTTTAATGAGATTATAAACCATTGAATTTCTAATAGGACGTACATTTTAGACTAATGGGATTATCTAATAAGATTGATTCAGATTTACAGTTAGTTGCCAATATTTTAAAACGTATGCTTATGCATTATGATTAGATGTACGGATATTTCACAAAAAAATAAAATTTCGCATAAAAAATTTCTGAATATTGAAAATTTTGCAAAAATTCAATTCAAATGCAAAAATCAATCTGAGATGGAAAAATATTTTCTCTTTACTGATTTTTTGAAAGAAAATTAACTTTTTCGTGGAAAAAGTACAAATGGGTGGATTTCGCATTTATTTTTTAAAACAGCAATTTTCGCTGAATTCGCTATTTTGTAAATTTGAAATAGATGCGAATTCGGGACTTAATTATGATTTTCATTTTCATAGTCCCGTGTATTTATATACAATTTTATATGTACAGTGATGGAAAAAAATATTGTTCACCTAAATTTTATTTCAAAAGACCGCGTATACTATTTTAAAATGACGTAAGATTTTGTTTAACTGGTTTATTAGTTCAATTCACACATGTAGTGATTTTTTTTATTTTTTTTTATTTACCATTATTAAGTCCATTTTTGAACACTGGATTCAAACTTGTTTTTACTAACGTTCAACCTTTTCCTATTTAAACCCATTTCTTCACTGAAATGAATAATCAACATCTCTCCTGTCGTGTTATTGAGGTAACGGTATTTTCAAAGGGACATCCTATAAAATTTATATGAAATAACTATTGTCCTAATAAGAAAAAATTATTGTTTTAATAGGGTGCCCCATTATCCATATTATAAACTAGAATTTCAATGGGAAAATCATATTAATTTAATGGGATGTCCTTTTATTGAGGCAATAGGATAACATGATTGCATTAATAGGATATCGTTTAACATTAATAGTATAATATCACTTTGATTTAATAGTTCGATCTAATTATTTTAATGATGTTCAATCCCATTGAATTAATGGTATCCTATTAACCCAATAATGGGATTTTCCCATTGACTAAATCCAATGGGATAAAATGGCTAATTCCTATTGGTTTAATGGGATTTTTTTTCTCAGTGTGGTATGTAGTCAATATGAGAATAAAAAGACTGGATTTAATAAGAGGAGTACCCTATAATACTAATGCAAGCATTTCGAATCGTTTCAGAGCGATATATATGGACAAGCTGGATTTCATTTGAAACAGGATGCTTATGAGACTGCTTTTAATAAGTTTTTGCATTTTTTGGTCCTTTAGAAGCAGTAAGATATTGGGAAATCCCAGAGAGAATTAAGGAAATTGAGAATTTTGGAAACCATCTGTAAACTATCTATATTTAACCTTCTTCTGGGCGCGTGGGCGGTAATTTACCGCCATGATCATACAAACACGCATAACTTTTCTCCCGTTGGCCGGAAAGAGATGGGATACGCATGCATTCTTAAGTCAGACTGTTATGTATACGATCGATACAATAGAATTTTGGGTAGATACAATTATAGCTTCCACACCTTCCCAGCGGTCGTTAAACTTTCACGGACGGTACATTTTGGTAGATATGTAGTTGCGTTGATAGTGTTTGTATGGTCTGTTATAATAGGTACGTTTTATTGAGTTTATCCCGTGCAGGTTTGGGTAGAACTTCATATAAAAAAAATGACACTTACCCAGGTAAAGTTAACCCGTGCAACTACCCTACACGGGATAGAGCTCAAATGTAGATGGCGGACGCATAGGGGAAATATGAGGGAATTTGTTTTTTCAAACCAAATGTGAGAGTTTTTCTAATCACGAGAAAAGATTTTGCAAAGAAATAATCATCTTTTGTGACAAAATCCACCACATCTAGAAAATAAGCCGACGAAAGCGAGTAAAAGATGCACAAAAACTGTCAAATGTCAGCTGTTTGGTCTTAACCGGGATGTTACCCGCGATCGTTTTTTTCGAGTCAGATTTACCCTCGATGCGAAAAAAACGTCGCTAATATCAACGAGATGACGTGCTTTGCTGAAACTGCAGAACTTGTGTTATTGTTCAGCAGATAATAGTTTTTATGATGACATACCATATAGTATAGTGATTTTAGCTAAAAAAAATGATGAAACCCAAACATCAAAAAAAAGAGCTGACTTTTGATGCCAAATTGTCCTATGGCCTGACCGCATTACGCAGTAAAAAGTTAGACTTTTTTGCGCGTCACATTTGGGGGGGGGGGGGGGGTGGCAAAGGGGTCAAATCATGATTTTTCGCCAATATCTTGTTAACTGTAATATTTACAGCAAAATGTTCTGAGGACGATTTAAACTACACAAAATTTCCTTTCTAATGATATATTATATCATATAACTTCTCTTGGCAGATTATATACTACACCTTAAAACATTTGGTGTATTTTAGATTTTTTGATAGTTATATTTGGCGCTCTAGCTCCTGAAGTAATTAAATTGGAGCCATGGTAATTGGGATAACTATTCCTAACAATATATAGCTGTCCCAAACGGAGACTCAGGCTGCCCCGACAAAGCATTCCCCTATACTCCCTATTAACATTAAGAAAAAAGGCATGCCTGTAACTTTTCGCCGAATAACAGCAGGCGGGAAAAATTTTGGTAAACGTTAAGGCTAAGTCCGCGTTAGCGGCGGAGGCAGAAGATGCGGCTTACCGTGGTGACAGTGGGACCCTTTACAAGCTCATTAAGCCATTGACTGGCAAATCTTTTACCCATGAGCATCCTGTAAAAGATAAAGACGGGTCTCTGCTAGTCACAGACGAACAACAACTGCGCCGTTGGAGAGAGCATTTCATGGAGGTACTTAACAACAACTTCAACCCTTCAAGCCCACCTCCACCGGAAGCAGCAAGTCTTCCGCAAATGGCCAGAATTAATACCGGTGTACCATCCAAGCTGGAAATAATTAAGGCCCTTAAATCATTGGAAGCTGGTAAAGCCCCGGGGGCAGACGGTATCCCCATGGAACTTTTGAAAGCGGTTACCAACGCTACATCGGATATTCTTCTACCCCTGATCCAAGAGTGTTGGACAACCGAGACTCTCCCTCAAGAATGGAAGAAGGGCGTCATTGTTAAAATCCCTAAGAAAGGAAATCTCAAGGATTGCAATAATTGGCGTGGAATCTGTCTCCTCCCTGCAGTCTCTAAACTGATGGCCAAAATAATCTTGGACCGGATCAAGACCACGATCGACCGCACTCTGAACAATGAACAAGCTGGTTTTCGTGAGGGTTTTTCATGTAGCGATCATATTAACACCTTCCGAATTATAATTGAACAATCCGCTGAATGGAGATCCCCGTTACATCTTATGTTCATTGACTTCGAGAAGGCGTTTGACAGCGTTGACCGGGCTTATATCTGGACAGCCTTGCGTAGGAGAGGCATACCAGAGAAACTTATTTCCATCATAAAGGAGTCCTATAATGGAGCCCAATGTCATGTCTTGCACAAGGGTGAATTGTCCAGTCCTTTTGAGGTGAATAATGGAGTCAGACAAGGCTGTATTTTATCACCAATGCTGTTCCTTATTACCATCAACGACGTAATCTGCGATTCTCTACGCGACCATAAAAGTAAGGGTATCAGGTGGAAATTATTCGATTACCTTCAGCACCTGGACTACGCCGACGACATTTGCCTTATCTCAAACACACCAGATAATCTGGCTCAAATGAAGGATGCTTTGCATCGTGAAAGTCGAAGCGCTGCCTTAAAAATTAATGGCGCTAAGACTAAATACATGAGCTTGTCATCAGGAGGGCAAAACACCATTTCTATCTCCGGACAACCGATAGAAAAAGTCGAGGACTTTACTTACCTTGGAAGCGTAGTGACCGCGGATGGTGGGGCTGATGCCGATGTAGAGTCGCGTATAAATAAAGCCCGAGCAGTATTTTCCAGCCTGACTCCTCTCTGGCAAAACCACAACATCTCCAGAAATACCAAACTCCGGATCTTCGAAAGCAATGTAAAATCTGTGCTTTTATTTGGGTGTTCCACGTGGAAGGTGACCAGTAACATTACCACCAAACTGCAAACTTTAGTGAATCAGTGCCTACGACGCATCCTACAAATTCGCTGGCCTGAGGTTATATCTAACGACGACCTCCTCAAAATTACTCGCCAAAATAGGATAGGCATCGACATCAAAAGGCGAAAGTGGCAGTGGATAGGTCACACACTTCGAAAAGAGCCAAAAAACATTGCTAAACAGGCTCTAGATTGGAATCCTCAGGGAACCAATGCTAGCCGTCGTGTGGGACGACCCAAAAATACATGGAGAAGATCTGTTGAGGCAGAAGGAAAATCTATAGGCAAATCGTGGGACCAGCTAAAGGCGATGGTTGCTAATAGGCAGAGGTGGAAAAGAGGCGTAGTCAATGCCCTATGTCCCACTAGGGGTTAAAAGGAACCAGAGAGAGAGAGAAGGCTAAGTCCCATTAGACCCTCCACCAAATATTACTTCGATCGGATTAAAACAAAAAGTACCTCCCATACAAAATGACCGGAAAATTGCCTACGAGCAAGGTTGACTTGTTCCCTTAATTCTTAATAAACTAGTGGCATTGAATTTGAATAATTTGTATGGAAGGTACCCTTTGTTTTAATCCGATCGAAGTAATATTTGGTGGAGGGTCTAATGGGACTCAGCCTTAACGTTTACCAAAATTTTTCCCGCCTGCTGTGATTCGGCGAAAAGTTACAGGCATGTCTTTTTTTTTAAATGTTAATAGGGAGTATAGGGGAATGCTTTGTCGGGGCAGCCTGAGTCTCCGTGTGGGACAGCTATATATTGTTAGGAATAGTTATCCCAATTACCATGGCTCCAATTTAATTACTTCAGGAGCTAGAGCGCCAAATGTAACTATAAAAAAATCTAAATTACACCAAATGTTTTAAGGTCTAGTATATAATCTGCCAAGAGAAGGTATATGATATAATATATCATTAGAAAGGAAATTTTGTGTAGTTTAAATCGTCTTTAGAACATTTTGCTGTAAATATTACAGTTAACAAAATATAGGCGAAAAATCATAATTTCACCCCTTTGCCACCTCTCCCCCCCAAATGTGACGCGCAAAAAAGTCTAACTTTTTACTGCGGAATGCGGTCAGGCCATAGAACAATTTGGCATCAAAAGTCAGCTCTTTTTTTGGATGTTTGGGTCTAGAGCTAAAGTCACTATACTAATAATTAAAAAAAAATTAAATTGTACGGTTGAGCATAAATGGCGGAGAAAGATTTGGGCGGCAAATTACCGCCGCGCACCTGATTATGTTACAAAATGAGGAGCGCCTGGATGAAGGTTAATACCCTCTCTGTAATATTAAGGGAAGTAGGTACTGTACTGTGAACCGATCACTTATATTAGTAGACGAACGAAATGTTCCTTTCTTCCTTATTCATAAGGAGGAATGACAATATTGTCTTGGCTAATGAGCTCCATTTAAAACCAAAACAATATACCCTATCCTATACCATCTTATGGGTATAGGTAATGCTACCAACTAGTATTACCGAATTTAAAGGATGTGACCCTTCCAGATAAAAGGATAAAAAAGTACATATGTACATGTAAGGAATAAAAAAGGGTTAGAAAGTACGTGTATTCGTCCAGTTTTTATTTTGTTTCATTAAACATTTTGTAATAATAATAGATATACAGATATAATAGGCCAGTCAAAATCGACATTAACCTGGGAATAAATGGAATACTACCGTTCTTTCGCTTAACTGTTTTAGAGTATTACTGGCTATATAAATCCAGATTTGTAACCCTGGTGACCCTGTGCTAATTTTTTGGCGAGCGAAAAAGAGCGAATTTTGTGCTCTTTTTTTTACATTTCCAACAATATTTAAAAAAAAATTACCTTAGAAAAAAACGATGATCTGCATTTTGAAATTAGACAAAATTCCCAATCCTTGATTGATTTTTATATTTCTGGGAGTACCAATTCAGCTATAAACGTCAAATTGACGGCTGTGACCCTATTAGGTATACAAAATTCCTGACCCTTCTAGTGTTAAAATAGCAACGAGTAGCTTAAAATAGCAGGGAGTAGCATAAAATAGCAATGAATAGCTTAAAATAGCAATGAATAGTCCAAAATAGCAATGAATATTAAATAAATAAATTAAAACATCAGCGGTCAAATATGAATAGCTTAAAATAGCAAAGAGTAGCATAAAATAGCAATGAATAGCTTAAAATAGCAATGAATAGTCCAAAATAGCAATGAATATTAAAATAAAAAAAAAATTAAATATCAGCGGTCAAATATGAATAGCTTAAAATAGCAAGGAATAGCTTAAAATAGCAATGAATAGCTTAAAATCGCAATGAATAGTTTTAAATAGCAATGAATATTAAATAAATAAAAGAAAATATCAACGAACAGATTTGAATAGCTTAATAGCAATGAGAATAGCTTAAAATAGCTATGGATAGCTTAAAATAGCTATCAATAGTATTAAATAGCAATGAGTAGCTTAAAATAGCAATGAAAATTAAATAAATAAATTAACATCACCTAAAATAGCAATGAGTAGCTTAAAATAGTTATAAATAGCTATGAAAAGCTGGAAATAGCAATGAGTAGCTTAAAATAGTTATAAATAGCTATGAATAGCTTGAAATAGCAATGAGTAGCTTAAAATAGTTATAAATAGCTATCAATAGCTTGAAATAGCAATGAATAGCCTTATAGTCCTAAATTAGGTCCCTATTAGGTATACAAAATTCCTGACCCTTCTAGTGTGAAAATAGCAACGAGTAGCTTAAAATAGCAAAGAGTAGCATAAAATAGCTATGAATAGTATTAAATAGCAATGAGTAGCTTAAAATAGCAATGAAAATTAAATAAATAAATTAACATCACTTAAAATAGCATTGAGTAGCTTAAAATAGGTTTAAATAGCTATGAATAGCTTAAAATAGTTATAAATAGCTATGAATAGCAATGAGTAGCTTAAAATAGTTATAAATAGCTATGAATAGCTTGAAATAGCAATGAGTAGCTTAAAATAGTTTTAAATAGCTATGAATAGCTTGAAATAGCAATGAGTAGCTTAAAATAGGTATAAATAGCTATGAATAGTTTGAAATAGCAATGAGTAGCTTAAAATAGTTATAAATAGCTATGAATAGCTTAAAATAGCAATGAATAGCCTTATAGTCTTAAATAGCAATGAATAGCCAGAAATAGCAACGAATAGCTTAAGATGAATTTCGTGAAAGTCGTCCAAAATCAGTTGTTGTTCCGGAAACCACTGATGCTGTGCGCGAACTGTCAAAATCGACATTAACCTTGGAATAAATGGAATACATACTACCGTTCTTTCGCTTATCTGTTTTAGAGTATTACTGGCTATATAAATCCAGATTTGTAACCCTGGTGACCCTGTGCTAATTTTTTGGCGAGCGAAAAAGAGCGATTTTTGTGCCCTTTTTTTACATTTCCCGCCTGCTGTGATTCGGCGAAAAATTACAGGCATGTCTTTTTTTTAAATGTTAATAGGGAGCAGTGGCGGCTCGTGACCTTCTAAATTGGGGATTCACAACTCAAACAAACAAGAGCAACTAATTCTTCAAAATTATGTAAATACCTAACTTCATTAATCCTTGTACTTTGTACCATTTTGTACCTTTGCAACATTTTTTTTAATTGAAGAATTTCATTAGTGGTTTCGTCTATTTTTATACACATGGAGATTTTTTTCGTGGTTAATATTAGGTGTGTTTTTTTGGTTATCCCGTGCAGGTTTGGGTAACGAAACTTCATATAAAAAAAATGACAGGTGCGTCAGCTGTCATTTTTTTTATATGGAGTTTCGTTACCCAAACCTGCACGGGATAACCAAAAAAACACACCTATTATTAAATTTTAGGCCAATAAAAATGATCGAGTTTAGAAATATAAGAAGCGTAATTTCTTGAAGACGATCCCAAAGTTCAACAAATAATTTAATATTTCATTTCTGCTAATATGGATACCGAAAGAAACGGTTTTCACTATGAATGTTAATTCAATAAATTAAAAATTTAACAATTTTTCAATAAGTCCTCGAATAATAGATACACAATAGTAAATATCAGAGTTCTAGTTCCAATAGTTAATTTTCGAACCACTCATATCCCCGAAATTATACAACAGGAATTATTTTTTAACGGATTATTAATCAGAGGAGTTTTAAAAGCAGCACATACCAAGGATATAGCTCTCAAAGTGTGTACAAAAATTGTACAACATGGGTTAATCAATTTTTAATTTTAAAACGCTACAAAATAATAACGATTATTTTGTTGGTAACACTACTTCATCCATCTATGTTTCCAGATTATAAATACATATAAATTTACAAATAGCCATACTTAATACGAGTAAATTCGTCATTACATACTGCCTATACCTTCCCACACAAAGAAGAAAAGCAATTAATACGTAATCGTAAAGATTCATAAAAACAATGCAAAACGCATCAATTCAAAATATCAACCGAAAAAACATCACCGATTCTGAAGCTCGCACGTAATTCTTTCACTGTTCGCACATATTTTCTGTGCTCCTACGGCAGCGAGTGTGCGACGATTGATACTATGGGACATCGCATAGGATCGTATGGAAACGGATGACGGATACAAGCAACTCTAACCGCACGTGCGATTAGAGAATAGAGGTGACTTGTTGTCTTTGATTTGTGTTAACAATTTAGGTTATTCTTCGCGGGTTTAAGATAGACTACATAGATTTTTATATAAATTTGAAATTTTGCTAAATATTTTATGATAGAAAATTTTACGTAGGAAAACAATTTTACGATGTGATGGCTATGATGAGTGTAGGGGTTCACGTGCTCATGTGCTCCTAAGAAGTAACCGCCACTGATAGGGAGTATAGGGGAATGCTTTGTCGGGGCAGCCTGATATTGTTATCAGGCTGCCCCGACAAAGCATTCCCCGTGTGGGACAGCTATATATTGTTGGGAATAGTTATCCCAATTACCATGGCTCCAATTTAATTACTTCAGGAGCTAGAGCGCCAAATGTAACTATCAAAAAATCTAAATTACACCAAATGTTTTAAGGTCTAGTATATAATCTGCCAAGAGAAGGTATATGATATAATAGGGACGTTTTATTGTGTTTATCCCGTGCAGGTTTGGGTAGAACTTCATATAAAAAAAATGACACTTACCCAGGTAAAGTTAACCCGTGCAACTACCCTACACGGGATAGAGCTCAAATGTAGATGGCGGACGCATAGGGGAAATATGAGGGAATTTGTTTTTTCAAACCAAATGTGAGAGTTTTTCTAATCACGAGAAATGATTTTGCAAAGAAATAATCATCTTTTGTGATATAATTCACCACATCTAAAAAATAAGCCGACGAAAGCGAGTCAAAGATGCACAAAAACTGTCAAATGTCAGCTGTTTGATCTTAACCGGGATGTTACCCGCGATCGTTTTTTTCGAGTCAGACTTACACGCGATACGAAAAAAACGTCGCTAATATATCATTAGAAAGGAAATTTTGTGTAGTTTAAATCGTCCTCAGAACATTTTGCTGTAAATATTACAGTTAATAAAATATAGGCGAAATATCATAATTCACCCCTTTGCCACCTCTCCCCCCCCCCCCCAAATGTGACGCGCAAAAAAGTCTAACTTTTTACTGCGGAATGCGGTCAGGCCATAGAACAATTTGGCATCAAAAGTCAGTTCTTTTTTTGGATGTTTGGGTCTAGAGCTAAAGTCACTATACTAATAATTAAAAAAAATTAAATTGTACGGTTGAGCATAAATGGCGGAGAAAGATTTGGGCGGAAAATTACCGCCGCGCACCTGATTATGTTACAAAATGAGGAGCGCCTGGATGAAGGTTAATACCCTCTTTGTAATATTAAGGGAAGTAGGTACTGTACTGTGAACCGATCACTTATATTAGTAGACGAACGAAATGTTCCTTTCTTCCTTATTCATAAGGAGGAATGACAATATTGTCTTGGCTAATGAGCTCCATTTAAAACCAAAACAATATACCCTATCCTATACCATCTTATGGGTATAGGGTATAAAAAAGAGGCTTGTTACGCTATCCGTTCTCATTCCGAGAACGACCGACATTATCTGCGGATATTACAGGTTTGTTAGGTTTGACAAGAAGAGCAAATTCTTTTGAGAATGGATAGCGTAATATTCCAAAAATGACACTTTCCCAGCTATTTTCAAAATTTGTACGGGTAACGCACTACAACTTTACCATTTTTGGGCATAGCTCCATGGATTGCAATAAACCGTGTGTGCGGCCTTACAGTTTTAAACATTTATAATTTTACTGGGGTACTAATACTGTGATACCCTACGACACCCCATTACGGGTTGTTACGTTGTTAATAACCTACTGATTTTTATATTGACGGATTCGGTAATCGCCAACAATTGGAGGCAACATAAAAACCATCACTGTTGAGAACAGTGTCTTGAGGAAATCCAAAGCCAGGCGTGTTGAAGTCAGTGTGAAGAAATTGTAAATGTCCTGGAAACGCGCGAAGAAGCTGACCAAGGTGGATTAAATAAGCATAGGTGGTACTTTTATCCTTTCCAATTCGTGGGGTTATTATTCTCTTCAACGAAGAGTGTTTTTTCCAGAATTAAAGCACATAAACCGAATAAAATTAAAAAAATATAATATATGTTCCATTACTGCATGATTATCTTAACTCATCATCAATATTACCCTGACCTTCAAAAGACTTCCTAGAATTGTCCATTAGGAAATGATTTGACGTAAAATGACGACTCATATGTCTTTAGCCCTTACAGATTACCTATATCAAACCCTTGAAAAAGGTAAATATTGTTACTAGCTTCTGGCAACGAATTTTACTGAAATTTGAGTTTACATTTCGGATTGTTATTTGAATCCAAAGAAATTTATGAATATTTCATAATGACGCGTCTACATTGCAACAGGATTTTCGATATACATTTTTAATGTTCATTATTAATTCATCGACATCTTGAAATACCACACCTATGAATGAATTGTTATTATAAACAATTGCTGGAAATTGGGCGAGTGTAAGTGAATTGTCTATTGTCTATATTTATCAGTAATAAAATCTTTTGTGGAGATCATAATATTCATGATTTTTCTACAAACCTCTTGTTGGTTTTTATTTTCAATTCTCTTTCTATTTTCTATCCATAAGAAGTAAGATATAAGTATTTTCTGAACTGGGAAAGGATTCACCAGATATTTTCTTACTGTAATCTGGAGAGGCCGTGGGCAGTCCGCAGTTATTCAGTGTCTAGGTATTCTGGTTAAAAAGAAAGTTATCGATAAAAACAAATTTACCATCAAATTAAATGAAAATAGTAGTAGGTTGCAAAATATGTAGTGTCGGAAAATAACATAATAATCTGTTAGGACTGTGTTTTTCGATTTAAAACGGGGAGCTTGGGTTAATTTTCAATTTCATCCGGGAGAATAGGGGTGAATTTCGGGAGAAAGTCGAGACCGTTCAATTGACATCAATTTCATTAGGCAGTATGAGAACTGTAATTTCGGCCAGAACGCTACGTCATAGGACTGCCATTAAACTACTAGCCCGAGGTATGAAAATGTTGGACGCATCCGAAATTACTATTACATGTCCTAGATCAGATAAATAGGGACAGAAAAATTAATCAAGAATGGAAAATCTTTGTTCGGCTAACATGCTTCTGTTGACGGTAAAGAAAGAAGATACGGTGGACCCTCGGTTAACGAACCCCTCCGATAGCGAACATTTTATATAACGAACGAAATACATATTTTGGTGGGCAATGTTTCGCTTATCGAACGAACATTCGGGTAACGAACAAAGGAAATCGTGAAAATTGAGGTTTTAGTGTAAAAGTTGTATAATTTTTAGACAAGTCTCCATTTTACATGAAATGAACGCTATCATCAATAAATAAGTACCGTATAGCCCCATGAGGGGCCATGGTGCGTTAACTCAGCCATTTAACTTCGAGTCAACGTTACATTGCATATCATTTCGGAGTGTATATAATGTTGCAAGCACTATACAGGGTGTCCGGAAACTGCCGCATAAACGAACCAGATTGTGATTCTTTAGTCGATTTCCAGCAAAAAAGTTGTATGAACCTACCCCCTCAGCTTAACCCTTTAGCTGCCACAGGCATTTAAAGATTTTTGAAAAAAGCATTTTCTTGCACGACTTACAGCCTAATATCTCCAAAGCTAGACCAGCTAGAATAGTGAAATAAAATGATTTTCACAGCCAACAAATTTACCTGTAAAATAAAACTAACCACCCTAAAATCGGATAAGAGGTTTGGTTTTTACAGAACTTCAAAGTCAAATTTGCGTGATTTGACCCAAAAACAATCTTTTTTTCCATCTCAATTTTCTCCAACTTCTGCCAAGGTGAGGTGCTTGCACGATTCTTTTAGAAATTGGCGCATAGTCTTACGATCATATCTTTCTTACATCATTTTGATCTAGCTCCATTACTTCTAACAGTTTTTATACGTTAAGTGTAGAAAACTAAGGTTAATTTTAGTTTGAATTCAATACAATTCAATTCCCACTGCCCCTAAAGATCTGCAATTGGTAAAATCTATTCAAAGTATGTCGAAATCGAGCCAATACCAATACACATGTACGAAAATTTTTGGACCACGCCGAGATTCGATCTCCAGACCTCTAGATTACTAGCATCGTAAAGTGCGACTCAACCAGAGCGTGAAATAAACACAATAGTGTGAAGTATTCTGATCGGAAAAGAACCATTGCATATTGGATAATTAAAGGTTTCGCTTAACGAATGTTTTGCATAACGAATATGATCCCGGAGCGCATTGTGTTCGTTAACCGACGGTCCACTGTACATATATGCACCGTTAGTTTTGGTGTTTTGCTTTTATCAAATTCATTGGCGTATTCACTGAACTCGAAAAAAAACCTCTTTAACTCAAACAATATTTTATATTTTTTCCATAACATTTCTTATAATTTTACATCTCCTAAGTCGAAACAAGTCAACGTTATTGCTTAAATAAATTCAAGACTAGGTTTTAAAGATTGATTGTGGGACAAGAAGAGATAAGGTATGCAATAACACATACAATTAGTGGGTCTCTGAAGCTGTTTGAAGTGGTCCGCGGAGTATTTTGTTCCAGTTTTCACAATCCAGTGAAGAAATGATCCCATTTGACTAAACTCAATTTTTTGCATCACTTCCTTAGTTAAGCTATATCTGACCAAAAACAACAAAGTTGTAAAAGTTACCCCGCCAAAGAAAAATTCATCTGCCGCAAAAAGAATACATATCACTCGAATCCGCCGCTCATATGTAATTTTGTTTAAGGTGTAAATGCTGGATGTAATTTAGTTTTAGGTGTAAATGCTGGAGAAGTTTAAATGTACAGGACTACTTCCTAAAGTAATTTGGTGGGATCCGTCAAAGTGGCACTGAGTAAAATGTTAATGCTCCCACCAAATTACTTATTTTAGAAGTAGTCCTGTACATTTAAACTTCTCCAGCATTTACACCTAAAACAAAATTACATCCGGCATTTACACCTAAAACAAAATTACATATGAGCGGCGGATTGGAGTGATATGTATTCTTTTTGCGGCAGATGAATTTTTCTTTGGCGGGGTAACTTTTACACCTTTGTTGTTTTTGGTCAGATATCATTTATTTTTCCATACTTAAATAGTCACCTAATATTTTTGTTTTGGGATCCTGATGTCCCAGTGTTCCAATTTCCTAATGTCTCAATGTCCGAATGTGCAAATATCACAGTGTCCCAATGGCCTAAGGTCTGAATGTCCCACTACCCTAGTGTCCCAATGTCCCAGTATCGCAATATCCCAATGTGCCAGTTTCCCTGTGTCCCAGTCTCCCACCTAATGTCCTAATATCCCAATGTCCAATTGTCCTATTGTCCCAACGTCCTAATGTCCCAATTTCCTAATATCCCAGTTCCCAATGTCCCAAATGTCCCAGCATCCTAATGTGATAATATCCCAATGGTCCAATGTCCTAATGTACCAGTGTCCCAATGTACAAATGTCCCAATATCCCAATGTCCCAATGTCTCAGTGGCCCATTGCCCGTCTGTACCAGTGTCCCAATGTCCGATTGTCCTATTGTCCCAAAGTCATAATGTCCCAATGTCCTAATACCCCAGTGCCCCCATGTCCCAGTCTTCTAGTGCCCTAATGTCCCAATGTTCCAATATCCCAATGTTCCAATGTCCTAATATCCCGATGTCCCAATATCGCGATGTTCCAGTGGCCCAATGTCCCCACATCGCAGTTTCCCCAGTGTACCTAATGTCCCAAGATCCGAAAGTCCTAATGTCCCAATGTCCTAATGACCCTAATGTCCCAATGTCCTAATATCCCAGTGCCCCAATGTCATAATACATATCATGATGTCACAATATCCCGATGTCTCAGTGGCCCAATGTTCCTATGTACCAGTTTCCCAATGTCCCAATGTCCGATTGTCCTATTGTCCCAAGGTCATAATATCCCAGTGCCCCAATGTCCCAGTGTCCTAATGTCCCAATATCCCAAAGTCCCAATGTCCCATTGTCCCAATATCCCGATGTCCCAATGCCCCAATATCCCGAGGTCCCCACTTCCCAGTTTCCCCAGTGTGCCTAATGCCCCAATGTCTTAATGTCCTAAGAACCTGATCTCCCAATTTACTAATATCCCACTGCCCCAAGATCCTAGTCTCCCAGTGTCCCAATATCCTAGTGTCCCAATGTCCCCGTGTCCCAATGTCGCAGTGTGTTTTAAAAAATTGTCAATGCGATGAGCCTTTTGTTAACTTGACCTATTATTTTACCGTTATTCCATCCACTTATCTAAATGGAAGACATTGATCCTTTAGAAGGACCACCAGAGGATCATTCATTCCAAATTTCATAAAAATCCTATCACGGGGAGAGACAGTAGAAGCAAGTCTTTCTGGAACTGTAGACTCCAGTCTGAAATTGAGTTACTCGCTTAAGTCTGTGAGGGGGAAAATTTCACCGTTTATTGCATATATTTTACCCGTTATTGTGCCGATCGTAGATTTTTTTTGGAAAGGCACTAAAACAGGATATGTGGAATATTTTGGTAAAAAAAATGTTGGGGATGTTGCCTGGAAGGCTGTAGCCCTGTCAAACAAAAAAGCAAGTTGTCTCCGGTAATCATAGACTTGTTCGCTTTCGTTTTTTTCTTTTGGCGGGCGATACGCTCTCGCGTCTCTTGATATCAGAGCCATTTTAATTTATCAGGAATTATGTACATTTAATCCTTAGTGAAGGTAGTTCAACATATTTTAAATGAGTTGTTCTTTCCGGTGATCAGAGATCCTGTGTGACGACTGGATCACCATTGCATAAAATTGTGTGTGAGGCAAGCACATCACTGCGAAAACATCTTAATAGAAGGCTAAGGTACAGAGGAAAACAATTGACCTATTCCTTGATTTACATTAGATTATATTATACCGATATCTTTCTATTCCCAAGGCAGGAAAACATTAAAACTTATAGTCTAGTCAGCTGCAGCACCACAATTTATACTCAGACGGCCAGTGTCTTCTCGTTTTCTCACGTTGTGAAAATTCTAAAAAAATAAAATATCCAGCATAAACTTACTTTAAAACTGTATTTAGGCGTGTTCCTGTGTATCTTATCCAAAGAATCTTGGGAAATAGATATCTAAATAAAATGTTAATTTTTCCAGTTTGGTGGTCCGCAACAACAAATTGTTTTGTCAAATGGTGCCTCATGAGCAATAGGTTGAGAAGCACTGTGTTCACACACGGATGTTCAGCTTCGGTATTCATAAGGTCTTTGAAGACCCACGTGGCCGTTCCTTTAATTGTTTACTTTAGATTAATCGATCACATTTCTCAAGTATTTTTTCAGTCCCCTTTCGAGCAACGGAAAGTGGGAAAACAACCGTAAATTAGACCATTCAAGTAAGCGGGCCAGGGGTAGTAGCAGCCACATTTCAAATAGAATTATCTTCAATAAGTAAATGCCAGACCCTGTTCTCTATGATAATAAAAATTTCACTATCCAGTTCTTTTTTTTATGCGTTTTATTTGAAGTTAGAAAGTAAACCTACCGATTGATCACCCAATTTATGCAAGAATGGTGAAAGTCATCCGGGATTCAGTCGATGGGGCTGCCATAGCATACTAGGCTGCCAGGGTTTCCATAGTTCAACTAAATTCCTAGTTGAACTATGTTTTCGTCAAAGGGCTGCCGTAGAATCTATAAGCTCGAATGAAAGTGAAGGGTACCCAAATTTCGCTCTCGCTTTTTAGAAAACTTCGCTTCAAATATCCTTAAAAATAGACTATTTAGCTTATCCGGTAAAAAAGTATGACAATGCGATTATGCTCATTATTATTTTAGGATTATGTATTTTGAATTAAAAAACAAGTCACTCGAACAGTAAATTGTTAATTAATATATTTACAGGAATACAATAACGACCGCTAAGTCATATAATAATAATAATTTAAACCTTTAATTACAATAAATAATTTTTGCAATACAATGTTTTATAGAATAGTATATTTAATACTTGTAGTAATATATATATTTTTGCGTATCCTTTCCGCTTTCTTTTTAATAAATAACAACAAAGATACATGCTGTATTTCTTCTTATATTTTTTCTTCTTTATTCATGGGATGATTTCGAAAGACTTTTGCACTTTCAGTTTTATGTACAATTCAAATGAAATGGAAATGTAAAACGAGGGGCTCTAACATGGGAATATGGATACTTTTTAAATAAAAATTTAGACGTTTAGTTTTAAATAGAAGAATTTAGAATGGACGGTAAATTAATTTTCACATGATTAATTCAATGGAATTTGCTGCTGAATATTTTTTTTAATATTTTCATATTGTAATCAACATCAATTTATTATACGAGCAAGTTAAAAATGTAAAACATATTTTAGACTCTTCCATTTAAACATATACTTTGAACATTGAACGACTACAACTCTTCGGGGGAAATTGTATCAATCCACTTATGTGACTTGTGTGATTATCGCGGCTTTTATATGGCGAATATACTTCTTTTTCTTCCGAGAGGACAGTTTTTGAACCAGCACGGTCTCATATCTATAAAGAAATATAAAAATTATATTTTATTGACTGTAAAGAAGTATGTAATATATACAAAAATGCAAATGTTGACCATAATAGTATTTGATAAAGAAAAATCTACCTACTACTTACATTCTTCGAGCGGTACTATTCGGCAAAGATAATGCGAAAGGCAAGGCAAAGATAAATATGAAAAGTTATTTAAATTAGCAAATATTATTCTACGAGTACTACATAAATTCGAATGTATACTAAAAATAGTTTTAAATCTACACATGCCTGACACGGGTTAATAAATAGCCAAAGATAATAGAAAATTCTAAGTGATTTTTCGAGTAATAAAAAAAGATATTTTTTAAGTATAGATGTAACAACAGCTAGCTCATTAGTCATGTTGCTCAGACAACGTCCCAAGATGGATCATTTTTAGGGGTTTTTAGATTTTTTTAAACCTTTATAAAATAAACTTTCATAAAATAACAAATTTGGTAGGAATGTGTAAGGTGGTTACAGTCTTTGGCACGAATACCTAAGAACTTGGTAGGTGGTAGGATAAACATAACAGGGTGTCCCCGAAGGAGTGAAATACGTCAGAAATGGGCGTGTGGGTACTCAAATCAAAGGGCACGAGTACATTTCATATAAGTAACTTTTTATTTCATTTTTGAGTAACGATAACGGAGTTTTGGGTTGTAAAAGTTGAGTTTACGTTTTCTTTTAAATAGCTTTAGGTACGGCTATGAAACTTTGCGCAGAAATTGGTCCGTATGAGCATTATACGTTAAGTACTAAGCATCTTAATTTTTGCTAAGAAAAAATAAATAAATAAATAACAGTAAATATGTGGAATTTTAGTTTGTGTGTGTGTAGCCCCCCTTAAGTTTTAAAATCTAAAAATTTTGATGAGGATTCTTTGGAGGCGATATAATGAACATTTTCATTCGAATAGCTTCATCCAAACAGGAAATTATAAGGAATTTATACTTGGTAAACACAAAGCCAAGCTTACGCCGGCCCAACCGATCGATATAATATTCGATAGAAATGCATAAAAGGACATTGCTATTTGGTACGCATAGTTTTGAAGTTTGTAGGGTCAAGGTATGTCAAGGTATGTCACATTCAGTATAACGATAACGGAGTTACAGCTTATAAATTATGTGTCCGCAACCATATTCTTACGATAGCAAATACGTATAAGTTAGGAGCTCTGTAGAAATGATAAAAAATGTCTGTAGATTTGCTAAAAGAGAACACGAGTCTTTTTTCATCTGTTCCATTGTATTAGTAAAGCAAAAAGTCGACACGCAACCTTTTTTTGCATGCCAATTGCTCTAATCTAAGATAGTAAATTTTGTTCAAATAGGAAAGTATAATAAACTCGGAGTCAAAAGTATCGGGCCACCCGCAACTTTCGAACTCTAACCCAATTTTCTCAAGAAGTATGACACTTACAACTATGAAAGCTATAGGTATCTACGGCAATTTAAATGACTATAAATTTTATTTAGTACCGTAAACTCACATAGCAATCAAACAACAAACACAATGCTAACGATTTGCTTTGTTTTGACTAGAGTTCGCCCTTAACTTTTTTCTCTTCTGCAGTGAGGGTATAGGATATTTTTATAATTTCTTTAGTTGTTATTCATTGTTTTTTTAGACGCGTGTATTTTTGCTACTTTTGTCAACCAATAATGAATACGACACCGGAGAAAGCAGCTCAAGTTGTAGCACTACTTCAAGCAGGCTTTGCACAACGTGAGGTCGCTCAGAGACTTCGAATCAGCAGATCATCGGTGCAAAGAGTTTACAGACAGATACAGATACTTAGAAACTGGAGCATTCGATTGGCGCGTACGGGTAGAACTAGGGCTACATCAGCGGCAGATGATCGTTATATCCAACTCAATGTTCTGCGAAATCGCCGCCTCAACGCAGTTCACGTCCAACAGAAGCTGCGTGACGAACCCGAAGTGGTTATCAGTTCTTCTACCGTTAGAAGGAGACTTGCTCTCTCAGTGTGGCATCGCGGAATCTGCTGCTTTTGGAGGAAGATTTGTAATGGTCTAGGTGGCATCTCGCTAACCGGACATACAGCATTAGTTTTCATCGAACCGACGCGGGCCTTAAACGTGGATTGACTTAACAATGCTCATCAATGAAATCCTAGCAGTCCATGTGATACGCAGATTATATCGGGCATAATATCCATTTGATGCAGGATAATGCACGGCCTGATGTTGCTCATGTGGTGACCCAGTATCTACAGGACGTCGGCATTCGTCCGATGGACTGGTGAGCTCAAAGCTCGGACTCGAATCCAATAGATAAGCTAAAACGTCGGATTCGAGCCCGCGTTCCTGCTCCAACAACGCTTCCAGAGCTGCGAATCGCAATTGAAGAGCACTGGAATGCAATTTCCCAAGACTTCATCATCAGCCTCGTGAGGTCTATGAATACAAGGATGGTAGCAGTTATTCGAGCAAGGGCAGGGAACACTGAATACTGACCAAACACTTTATTTTGAATTGTTGCTTTGTTTTCAGCTTAAATTTGAGCTTTTCACTTGGTGATTACAAGATCGGAAAACGACTGGAAACGACTCTTATTTGTAAAATCTTTAATACACGCTTTATAAATTAATAAATCCCAATGTGTTTCCATTCATTTTAAGTGTCATAAAATGCACTTTCTGTAGATATAACTTTCATAGTTGTAACTTTTATACTTTTTGAGAAAATTGGGTTAGAGTTCGAAAGTTGCGGGTGGCCCGATACGACGTTGAGTGTAGTTTAAAGTATGTATATGTACATACAAATAAGAAATACAAGAAACCTTACTGTATCAACAAGAAACCGTGCTGTATCAAATTTAAAAAACATTTGGGTGTCAAATAGTGCAAATATAGTGCTTCCAAATATAGAATTTAATGCGTTTTTTTTTCTATTTTGAGTACGTACATTTACAAAAACGTTTTATTTGCTCCATATAAGTTGCGAATAAACAAATTTTTCTTGGGGATCGAGCAAGGTCCGCGTCACCAAATCGTACTGGAAATATTAGACTCATAAGCGCATGGAAATTGTATATGTGAAAATTCAATCAAGCCCTCCCAAACTATAAATAAAAGACATTACTAATTAAGGATAACTTAAAAAAAAAATCTATAATATTATATTCTTAACTAGACCTCAGAGGTGTTGAATAGGTATAGCTCAATATTAAAGCGACGTTACGTAATGCCAGCGCATTTATCCAAATAAATACAAATAGGTTTCGAACCTAAGGTGCGTTTTCGTGTCATTGTCAAGGCTTTAGGGGATAATTGTTTAATGCAAGCGAAGCTTTGGAGGAAGGCATTTTTAGTGCCGATACTATTTTAATGCTCAATTCAAATGAATCACAAATGCAAATGCGAATGAGTACTTTGCTCCAATTATAATACAAAATGATTTGAATAAAATTGCGAACCGGCAAGGATTTTTAGCATATACGTTAAAAATGTAATTTATGGATATATTGGAGATAGGTATGTTACAGGGTATTTTTTCTCGTGATAGAACTTCAAATAGAAAAAAACTGAGAAACGGCCTTAATACATACAACATTATATTCATTGGAAATAGGAGATTTTGCTATTTATGTTTGATCATATTTTTTGGCAGGTGGCCGTCAGGGATTTGGCGAGTAAGCGGGTTTTTAGAAGGCACAATTTCCCACATTTTTGTTGCAAATTAGGCTGATTCTTCGCGAAAAAGCGTCATTTTTTGATTTTATGGTCTTGATGTGATTTTATTTTAAGTATTTTAAGATTTTATCCAACATTTCAAAAAAAAAAAAAATAGGTACTAAACTGGTGAAATCGAATAGCTCGGGAAGGTAGCTCAAATAATAATTCATGCATCGTGGGCATCCTTTCAATAAAATGGATGTGTCATGTGTAGAGTCGCAAGTTAAACCACTTTGTTAGAAACATTATGGTCACAGTACTGGCTTTCAAATATTAACCGAAAAAGGTAAAAAATTATGTTTACGCCGCTCACGATAAATAATGCAACATGGTAATTTCTAAAGACATACGAATTAAATTACGCAAACGGACCATAAGGAGCACCAATCTGAATTCATAGCTTTATTTATTTTATTACTGTCCTTCACTAATAATTTGATGATACTACGAAATCACTTGAGCGCTCGGAAGATCAAGATTCAGCACTTTAATGTTTGACTTACTACCAAAATAAATCTTTGAAAATTGGACTCATAAAAACCGTTTGTACTGGCAAGCCGCGGTAGCGCCTCTAGACAAATTAAGATCTCTATCACAGCAAAAAAAAAAAAAAACAGGGAGATATTTCTCTAAAAAAAATTTGTTGACTTCGCCCAAAAATGGAGGCAATCCGACCAAGTACACGTTTGCTGTCTTGTTTATTGGATAATAAAGACAATTTTAAAACACTGCCCAAGAGGCCAGGGAAGGGGGAAATTTATGGTTGCACGTTAAGTCCCATGACATCCACCACCAAAAATTTGTTCAATCCGATTGAAAACTAAACTAACTAAGGATACCTCCCGCTATGCACACGCACTTATTTTCTGACTATAAAAAATGCAAATGATTTACACGAGTATTTGGTAAGAATTATTACCCTGAATAACAATGGAGATTGCACCAAAAACGGTGTTACAAATGACAAATATATAAGAAATAAGCTATTCTATGACGAAGTGCAATTAAGCCATGTGGAAAGAAGCTAGAAAAATTCTACAGTAAAAAGTAAAATTGTATACTTACATCCACCGTATCTTTTCTGTATTTCCATTGGAGGATTGTACTGAGCGGCAACAGCTGGTGGGCCCATAGGTACCTCACCACGAAAATCATTATCCAAGACAGCATTTTTGCGATGTTCTATTTCGTTTGAAATCAATTCTCGTAACCAAGATAGTTTAGATTGAGCGTTTGGTTCCGTTTCAGATGTTTTTTTCTGCAATTTCTGTTGAAAGAAACAAAGAAACTCTAAAGAATATTCTAATAATTATAAAAAAAATCTTCATTTAAATTAAATTTATTATTAAGTACTAGGTACAGATAGAAAATAACAAACAACTTCACATTAGACGCATTGATTTAAAGGTATACCTATTTTTTTTTTAAATATCCATGAAATTTTGTAATTTTATTATCATTCAAAAGGACAACACCATGAGCAACAATGTTTACAATATTTAGATTAAGAATATATACATACAACATCCTGATATGAATCGCGACGATTGACGTCTTCGCCGAGTAAGTAGGACAGTTCCTGTCTGGACAGCGCGGGAATAGCACCAGAGCGAACCACAATGCCATGAACCATTAGCGTAACAAGAAGGATAACAATCTGTGTCGTCTGGAGTGCCATAAATGTTGTAATGTTAGGCAATAACGCAGTCAATTTATCTTCCTATAAGAGAGAAACCTTTTTGTTTAAATACACTGTGTGACAAATTTAAAAAAAAAATAACCGTCATCTCTAATTTTTATTTTTTTTTTAATTCTCATTTAATTCTTACTAAAACCTCATATTTACTTTTTCCCTTGACCCCCCAGTTTCAGAGATATGGAAAGATATTGATATTCCCAGAAAATAATACAAAATAAAGTTCCAGTAACAAATCGGTTATTATTTATTAAATTTTTTTTGGTAAAACGCACATAAAACAATATAATAAACATATTAAAATACTTAAAATTATAAACTTAATTGTTGAACACATTTATTTTAAGGGAAAAATAAAAAAATCAACTTTTTCTCCTATGTTTAGAACTGTCTTCTCGCTGTAAGCGCCAACAATAATCTCCTAACATCGCTGCATCCCAATGACCTTGAAAACGTTCCTCAAACCTTTTTATGTCCTGATGAAACCGCTCACCTTGTTCATCGCTTACGGCTCCAAGGTTCTCAGGAAAGAAAGAGAAATGGGAGTGAAGAAAATGCATTTCAAAGACATTCTGCACCCCATCTCTTTATATCTAAACATATTTGTTACTAAAAGTTCCGCGTTTTCGGCTTTGTGATTTCCTAAGAATCCTTTTAGAACAGCTTTTAATGAAGTCCATGTACCATGTACCAAATCATTCAATTCCTCTTGGCGAATTAGCTGTGGTTTTCGTTGATCGCTTGATGAAGGAGAGGGGAAAAACTGTGTATCCTGAGGGTCGTTACTTTTATCACTGTGAGGAGGGCGAACAGTGCTGTTTACACTGTGAGGCACAGGTTTCGTGACAGAACTCACTATAGGGTACTCCACTTTATACTTATGCTTTTTCGTAGCACCCCGAAAATCGAACACACAAGAATAGCAATCGTCGTGATGATTGCTAGACTCGCTCCAAAGTGTTGGAACCGCGAAAGGCATTTCTTGTTTTCCAGTTTTTTGAGAGTGCAGTGACATACAACACGATATGCAAAAAAAAAGTCGGGTATCCAAGGCTTATCCTGACACACAACGCGGCCAAAATAAGCATCCCTTAATTTTTGTGTTACTTTTCTCTCTAGCGATTTAAAAATATATTTGCCACACACGTAGCAAAATTTATTTGGTGAATTTTTGCACAGGTTGCGAATACTTCTTTCAGATTCCATATTGTAAACCAATTAAAGTAAAACTATTACAACACGTGCTATTTATACCATAACAATATCTTTTCAAGTTTTTTTTTATATTTTTGTACATGACGTTTTACGCTCTTTAAGGGGTATTATAAGGATAATAAAAAAAGAATATGACAGGTAAAAACAAAAGGGATAATATAAGGATAATAAAAAACGAGTATATCAGGTAAAAATATAATAAATATTAAAGTAACGTAAAGATATGTAGCCGCGAAAAGATAAAAAAGATGGTTTTTCACGGTTTTAAGTCACAATAAAAGGGAATAAAAATAAAATAACCGAGCAAATTATATTTATTTTCGGCGATTTTTATTGCCAAGAGTCCTCTTAAGGATACTGATAAGAAATTTACTTATTTTATTGCAAATTGCAGTAATTGAGAAGCAGATACTATATGAGGATCATTAAAAAAGATTTCGGCGTGTAACTCGAAAACCTGAGGGTCAGGAAAAAAATTAATTGCATTTTTGTCATATGGGAACCAATAGCTAACCAAAATAGCATTCAGTTTTTTTGACGGTTTTTTGGTGTCACGCAGTGATATCTTCAATGTAAAGAATCTGTATCTTTAAAATTTTAAAAATATTATTCATGTTTTAAATACAAAGCGGGCGTTTAAATATATATAAAACAAAAAAAATATTTGTTTGTGTCTTAAAATAGGACATAGCAGTAGATACATGAAGGATTGGCTTGTATTATCGTACTTCGCGAATGTATTATACTTAGCTTGTATGTACATACATATGTGTGTAATAGAATTGCTAAATGTACACTGCCACCCATTAGAATAGGGTCACCGTTTGAGCTAAAATAAAATAGCTCTATCTATCTCTGTAGCTAACTGGACAATTTCAACGAAATACATTTTTATATGATAGTCCATCAAGTTGCCATTAAGACATGAGAACGTGCAGTTTGAAGCATACGTCACGGTTTAGTTATATTTTTTTTCTGGAAGACAGCAGCTTATTTAGTCACAACTCCACCTGTACACGTTCTTAGCATGGCTAATTCATACTATGGGACTCTCGAGCTACTGTCTAATGCTATATGTAAACCCGTAGGTAAACTTACAAAAATATTTTAAAAAATCACACTCCTTTTTATCCCGGCTAAATATGTGGAGATAGTGTGATAATACAAAAACCTTAGTTGCAGCCATAAATAGTGCATCGCGTATGGTGTATAATATCAGATGATTTAGGCGATATTAGATAGAACCTTTTGTGGGAGCCTCTCTTAACTCGTACAATTGCTCTCCGCAACTAATTACACAATTAAATGACTCCATAACCTTAATGTTAAAAATATAAAGATTTACACCGTTTTATTACCATAATAAACATCACATACTGAAGTAATTGCCCTTGAACCTATTCTGTTGAGCCAAATAATAGTTTTTGCTGTCTTTAAGAGAAAAAAAAAATCATAACTAAACCGCAACGTATGCCTCAAACCCCAAACTCTCGTGTTTCATTAATAGCGGTTTAGACTATCAATCAAAATTTATTTCATAAAAATCGCCCAGGTGGGTTACAGATATAGAGCTTTTATTTTTGAACCTATTCTGGTGAGCGGCAGTGTACAGATGTTTCACAGAAATTTAATTCAGGTAGTAGGTATTATTATTATGCATTTACATGTTATTGTTTTCACTCTTTTATTTTCCATGGAAATAGGTCTTACACATGAAATTCATAAATGCCATATTCTTTTAATAAAACGTCTAACATTTTTATACAAGAGTTGTGAAGTTTTTTTATACCCTTCGCTCGTAAAGTCAACAAAGGGTATATTAACTTTGTCATGAAGTTTGTAACGCATTGCAGGAAGCATCTCCGACCATATAATAAGTATACATATATGATCAGCATAACATGGGGAGTCGATTGGGCGATGTCTGTCTGTCTGTCCGTCTGTTGCTACGCGTTTTACTCGGCCAATTTAAAAGTTATGAAGCTGAAATTTTACACAAATGCTTCTTTTTGCTGCAGGCATTTTGTATGTTTGAATCGGTAAAATCGGACCATGCGGTCATGGGGCTGCCATGCAAACCTACCCCATCCCCAAATTAGGTTCTTCTAAGAAAAACTTTTTTATTTGTACATCAATTTCAACCAAATTCCACACAAATGTATTTCTCTTGATGACACATAACATATGTAAGAATGGATCAAATCTGATAATGGGGTCATGGGGCTGCCATACAAACCTAACCCCCCAAATTAGGTTCAACAAAATTACACACAAACGTGTTTCTCTTGATGACACAAAACATATCTAAGAATTGATCAAATCTGACCATGGGGTCATGGGGTGGCCATACAAACCCAACCCCCGTTTTGGTGTTTCTAAGAAACATTTTTTCCACCAATTTCACAAAACCTTGAATTAATGTGTCTTTACCAAAGCAACAAAAAAGTTAAAAACGAATGGAATCGTACTGTGGAGTCATGCTCCCGCAACCCCAATAAAATTTTCCGAGTAAATATTTTTATTTGCCCACTTATTTCAACCAAGCCCAAAACTTTTGTCAAGACGGAAGAAAAAGATTGAGGAGGGGGATTAAATACAAGTCATAGGTACGCCCGAAAAAACTTCTAGCTCAAGGAGAGCGAAGGGTATCCAAATTTCGGACGCGCCCGAAATTAGCCTCGGCCCCCGGGGGGTTGGCGAGCGTAGCGAGCAGGGGCGAGTCCCCTAGTTTATCTTTTGAATTTGCACGAACATTTGATGTTATCTTGACAGGCGATTTCCGAATGACGAAAATGCGTCATGATTACACAAATTCACCATTATAAAAAGGCTTGACGACTGCAGTATATTGAAGTTCATCTGCTGAAAAAATGAAAGGGAGCTATCGGAAACGACTTTGAAAATTAATGATGAAAACAGGCACTATTCTTTGGGATGCAATTTGGTACAGGGAATCTAAGGTCCTCAATTGTATTGTAGTGACAATTAAAAAAACTATGTAGCTGAATTTTCAATATTTTACGGCATTTTAAAATCGTCAGGTTCACGTGTGCCACCCTGTATTAAATTTTTTAATTACTTTTTTTTGTTTTGATTTCCAGTTCATTTCTTCCGGCCGATGATTGCAGCCATCAGTTGCTTCCAGGAACATGGCAACGATATCGTTTTGAATGGGGAGCAGTCGTCCTTTTCGAAGTCGGAGCTCCACAGGAAGCACGCAAGGCTGGCGCTTGGGCCGGCTGTTCGTTAACTCTGTTTAACTTTCCCCAAATTTTTCCGACCGTTAATGTATTGTGCTTTTTCCCTAAGCGTGTCCTGATGGTTCACCTGATATATAAATACTTAAAATGATTCCATCAAGAAAAACAACTATGCAACTCAACTAGGGCTACATGTGGTAACACTTCCCACCCCGATTCTTTCCTATCAGAGCTGCAGCGAGCGAATGCCGACGCTAAGCTTATAGAGAGGCCATCTCCGCCCTTTCATGTCGTTCTCACATCACATTTTTGTTATGGAAGGACCTTTAGACCGATTGGTTAGTTTGAAAGGATCCATAACAGCATAACATAAAACTTCAATTTGAATTTAGTATATTATTATTTTTATTTATTATTATTTTTGGTTGCATATTATCATTTCAGGCACTTCTTCAGTGCAGATCCACTGGATCTGTACTGAAGAAGGGCACAACTGATGCGCGAAATGATCATATGCAACCAAAAATAATAATCCCGTCGTAGGAAACACCACCTTTATTTTCTAATTTGTACTAAAAGATGATAAATTATTTGTTGAATTAAAGCTAATCAGAAGCTCGAAAATTACAGTTTTCCACATAAGGTCATGCTTATAGACAACAACTGTAAAAAATGCAATTACTTTGTAACAGTAAAAGTTAGAGAAAAAACTCGGCTGACATTTCCCAATAATATACTGTAGAATCTACCATAGATGTATTACGAACCCGTTGCGGAACACCCAGTAAAAACTGAGGGTACATCCCGTACAACATGATTCAATGTGAATTGGTTCTATGAGCATATTCAGAAGATAACAAAAAAGTGTTGATTCTCTTTGTAGAAGCTTTTTATCCGATTGAGCTCCGACAAAATTCACCCCTCCAATCCCACAGGGAGGACTTATGAAAGTGTGGTTTTAAAAAGTGTCCTCTTAGTTGGAGCGACTGCAAAAATCAACTTCATTTTATTAATAGTATTTCCCAAACAACCTGGGTGAAGTGCATTTCTTCAGGAGTTATGAAAAAATGTAAATATCAAAAAGTTAAAATGGCAATTAGGTAATTTTAAAGAAAACTTTTTGTTTTTAATCAATCGTAACTAAACCTTCATTGAATGTGTTCAGGTAAAGACAAGCAACTTATACGAGAATGGGTGGAATCGAAACCCAACATCATGTGGCAGTCATAAACGTCACCTTGGAAAACAAATTCTTCGATTTTGTTCTTTATGCACCAATATTAACCAAACTTAATTTAAATTATATTCTCAGTAAAGCTTGAAAATATGTATAGGAACGGATGGAATCGGAACACTTTGTGAGGCTGCGGTATAGAAACTTTTAAATGCTGCTCATTTTTTCACAACCTACCACAGAAGCTTGAAAATTACACTCACAAAAACGCGCCAATGGCTCGAGATAAATTTTCCCACATCTGTCGACTTTGAAACTGTTTGTAAAAGTTTCACATGAAAACAAACTATGTATATTAATCTAGCCTAGCTTAAAATAGAGTTTGAAGGAATTAATCGAACTTAACACTATCCCGCTCGTATTATGTAGGCCGGCTGTCTGCGTTAGCCGTGGGAAATTGACTTATTCCTATTCCAACCTAAATAAAAGTGTTTATTAAAAGTTTAAAATAAACCCCAAAAAAGGATTTTTCGATTGTGCATAAATAAACAACTTGTTGCTCCATTTCATTTTTGCCGTGAAAACAATATCATAAAGTTCAATATACAGAAAATCCTTTCCTATCTTTTCTTCACTTTGTTAGAAATCATAAGTCACGGAACTGAAACCACCCCTTTGGACTTTCGAATATTTCGTAACAATAAACATATATACTTGCGTGTACTCTGTGATTGAGGGCGAAATAAAAGCGTGCACGTATACGTACGTAGGCAGATATTTCCACATTAGAGTAATGAACAGAATTATATAAGGAAGGAGTCATCGGTTTTGTTATTGAATTCAAGTCCCAATTTCATCTATATTTACAATTAAGGTATGATAAATGTTGTTTTGATTTGAAAACTTATTTTTACTCTTTAAAAATATTTATTTTAAATTTTTTTACTGAAAAAGTCAGGAAGAAAAGACGTTATTATGGCGGAGAAGATATTTACTCTATAGATAAATGGTCAATTGTAACAAGCATTTGAAAAACATGAAAGCCTGAATAGAGGATAAAGTCCTTATTGGAAACATGGACTAGTCGTACGATTGTTTGTGGATAAAATCGTCTATGTGACTATTTCTGATGGTCATACGTTTATGAGCTATGTGTTCAACTATCACTCTTATTGCATTATACTGGGCTTTTTATTTTTATGCACTTGATATTACATAACTTCATTTGCTTTGAATAATGAGTATGTATCCTTACACAGCAAATCAAACATTACTATACAGGGTGTCCGGAAATTGCCGCATAAACGCACCGGATTGTGATTCCTCATGTGATTTCCAGCAAAAAAGTTGTACGGAATATACCCCCTTCGCTTAACCCTTTAGCTGCCACAGGCTTTTGAAGATTTTTGAAAAAAACATTTTCTTGTACGACTAAAACTTTCTTTCTTTCTTACATCATTTTATTCTAGCTCTATTATTATTATTATTATTATTATTATTAGAAAACTAGGGTTAATTTTAGCTCGAATTCCATACAATTCAATTCACAGTGCTCCTAAAGATCTGCAATTGGTAAAATCTATTCAAAGTACATATGTCGAAATCGAGCCAACATTAACCCTAGTTTTTTGCACTTAAGACATTAAAACTGTTAGAAATAACGAAGCTAGAATAAAATGATGTAAGAAAGAAATGATCGTTAGACTATGCGCCAATTTTTAAAAGAATCGTACAAGCACCTCACTTTGGCAGAAGTTGGCGAAAATTGAGATGAAACAATTTTGGCTGTAATAATCATCTTATTTTGCTATTCTAGCTAGTCTAGCTTTTGAGATATTTAGTGTTATAGGTACAAGAAAATGATTTTTTCAAAAATCTTCAAATGCCTGTGGCAGCTAAAGGGTTAAGCTAAGGGGTATGTTCAGTACAACTTTTTTTGCTGGAAATCACATGAGGAATCACAATCCGTTTATGAGGCAGTTTCCGGACACCCTGTATAGGTAGGTTTAGGAGGTATACACCTATTTGGAGATTGTTTTGTTGCATAAATTTTGCATACACTTCCGATCTAATTTATAAATCAACGTCTTTCCTACTCGAAATTATATGCCAATGTATTAATTATTTTCCTTTAGAAAATTTTGAATTGAATTTTGATTTTGTGAATTTAAATACGAAATCATCGAAACTTTGACATTATCAATACATTTTGTTACTATGTACTAGGTATTATGGCAAATGATGACAGAAAAATAAGTGTCCGTTTGCTAACGACTGTATGTACATATATGATTTCACACGAAAAAATGTTTATGAAGTTGGCTGAAAGTCCAATGATTGCGTATGTCATTATAAATCAGTTAGCAATGATATAATTTATTGCAAATCCGAATAATGATTGTAATAATAAATGGAATGGTGGGTATGTATGTATGTACATAATGTTTTGAAAGTTGGATAAAATGAAGGACTAATCGTTGTTTGCAAACTTCGCTATTCTGGAACGATTTATAGAATGGAAATCTTATTTTTCATAGATAAAGTTTTCTTATTAATAATAAATTACATTTAATAAATTAATTTCTTATTATAGTGGAATCGAAAAACATAAAAGACAATAAACTCTCGTATCACTGACTTACTCATTAACACAATCCTTAACACTCAAAATGAAATATGCATTTACATAGTTATTTGTTTAGGATTTCATTGGAAATTTGGCTATAGTCTAGAATGTTTTTAAATCATGCGGAGAAATATATTAAGCCAAACTATGGCCACCGAACGGCAAAAATCCTACATACATCGTAAATTTTTTTGCATGATGGTTGGGGATGAGCCCCAGATTATGGGAAAAAAGTCCCAACCGATAGGGAGTCGGCAACCTTAAAAAAAGGGGGAAAGGGGGTCTTTTTTTGCTTTTGTTTTTTTTTGCGATTATTTCAAAAACGACAAAAGATACAGAAAAATGGTAGAGAAAAAAAAAATTAAAATTATCTCTGCAATGATTTATGTATATAAACTAAGGAAACCTCCCATACAAAGTGAACCAAGATAACTTACTTCTACAGTTTATAAAATGAGTAGTACGTAGAACAAAGTCCTGATGTGTCACTTTGTATGGGAGATACCCTTAGTTTTTATCCGAATGAGCTGATTTTTGATGGGTGGGGTGACTATGACCTCCGATTGCAATAAATCAAAATTTAGCACTCTGCTCATCCCCAACTTTCGTGCAAAAAATTTCCGATGTAGGATTTTTGCCGACCAAATATCGTAATTTTCTTAGACTATATGGCTGGTTTGAATTTTTATTTGTGGGAAACCAAACATACATTATTGAGGCATTAATCTGTGTTATCGTGTATGTATGGAATAAAATGAAGCAGGACATTATCTTCAAATCAAAATTAAGTGCGAATGATGTTAGCATTCAACCCATGTGCCATTCACAATTTCCAAGTTTATGATATCCAGGTAACGTAAATACACCGAAGCTGTTAACTAATTTAACCACTTTTGGATATGCATATCATTGACTCAAGACTCGAGTATTTTGGCGGGATTGTATTTATATCAATCCTTTTTGTGGCTAACCACTTTTTCTTTGGCGGAAACCTTTTACAACAAAGTTGTTTTTGTGAGATATCATGATTTTTTGCAGTTTTTAATTTACACTTAACATCTCACTAAATGATATTGAATCCGTTCATTTTCTTGAAGTCAAGACGATATTTACTGCTCTATTAACACGAATTTATTTGAGAATAATAATGACCCCCTTAGTAACCTCTGTACCCTCAGTAACCTTAGTCGCCTTGGCATTCTTAGTAACCATAGTACATTTGATAACTTTGGTTATCTTGAAAGCCCTTAGTAGCCCTGATATCATTATACATACATCACATTTAACTTAACCTTAATATTAAACTCAACTTCAACGCAAAGCTTATCCATAAGTTTAGCCATAATAATAACATTAACTGCGACTTAACAATATCTTTAACCCTATTCGTTACCCTAATGTGATCTAAATCTATTCATGTTTCCTAAGATCCAAATTGGGCCTATACCAATTGGTTAAGGCTTCTTGACCTTCACCGTCGTTCTCTCTTCATTACCGTAATTCCTAGTGGAGCATGGTGCGTTGATAACTACCGTGTGTAGTCATCAACGTTACAAAGACAACTGACAACCGTTGGTTTTGATCGTAATTTATATCTACAGTTGATTAAATTTGTAGTGTTTCACACCGAATCCAGATTCAAGATACCCGAAATAAGTTTCGCGAATCAGGTTAATTAGTTAGGCCCCTATGCCTATGCAATTTGATGCATTTCTAATAGTTCCTAGGCAATAACAAATATCAGTTAAGATGATTTTTTACTGACAACGTGAATTACGATAAAAATTATATGAGTGTGTCGCTCTTTGTGATTGCAACGAAACTGTAATTTTACGAATCAAGATACCGACGTATCATGTGTCAAAGGCATTACAATTAAAACGTACAATCTGTACGATTTCTTGCACACTACACAATATTTTTTAACCATATCCCCTATGACAATAAGCACCGTTTTATATGTTGTGTATATCATTAGCTTAAAGCCAATTAAACATAATCATTCGTAGAGCCAAACAGGATGATAACATCCTTCCAGATAGCGCAATTGTATAATATCATAGATGATTCTTGCTTGGTTTAAATTCATATAAATCGGGAATGAAAGGCGGCTTCTCTTGTCTTATTATGCATTCAAATTGTACCAAACACCTGAAGCTAGGACACAAATTAATATTCATATTCAAATGTCGACAATTTAACACAATTTAAAATCTGGGGCGATTGCATTAAATCGATTAATGTTTGTGTGGATGATTCAATTGAAAACATAACACACACAAATGCCCAAAAATTATTTTTGAAGCTTTTATTTTATTATACCCGTCACGATGTGAAAGGGTATACAGTGAAACTTCCCTTAACGGACACTTCTCAATAGCGGACATTTCCCTATAACGGACAATTTTTGATTCCCCGGCGCTTTTGCCTGAGTTTCTGGGCATTTAATACTTCTATAAAGCGGACACTCTCAATAGCGGACGCGGACAACCTTTCCGTTGATTTTCTCTTACTATATGTTCTCCCTATAACGGACACTACTTGTAAGAAAACAAACTTTTTCAGCAAAAAAAAGCATTTTGACTTTAACTTTCGCCTCCTCTTTTGTTCTTGTTTGCTTTTCCTTCCAATCAGTAATTGTCTACTTCTCTTGCACTTTCGCAATCAGAGCTTTTTCTTTCTGGCTTCAGGCTTAGTGTAAAGCTGGGGATATTTTTTTTATCAATTTTTATTTCTTGAGATAATTTTTTCTTCCTTTTTTGTTTCCCGTTCTATCAAGGTCATAAATATTAATTTGGCTACATTCCTGATCGATTTTGTCAGCTATTTGCATTCCGATTATTTACAAAATTTGTGTTTCAAGTGTAAAATAATGTCCAATTCGCAAGTTCGGTTAACTCTTAAAGAAAAAGTTGAGATTATTCGGCTGATTGAACGTGAAAAGTTGAGTGTTCGCGTGTTAGATTCTATGTGGGAAAAACTCAAGTAAGCGAGGTTTTAAAGCACAAAAAGGATCTTTTAAATGAATATGGTAGGCACGGGGGAAGCTTCCCATAAACCGCTGGCTTGACCATACACACGGCTGTATTCGAATGGTTTTGCCGTACCATGGCGGCAAACATTCCAGTTTCTGGACCACTTATTCGAGAAAAGCCACTCGAAATTGAGAAATCCCGGAGCTGTGACGAAACTGCCCTTTTTTTCAGAGCCCTTCCCGAGAAAACTGTGCAGCTTAAAAATGAAAGATGTCAGGGAGGTAAAATTTCAAAAGAAAGTCTAACAATCCTCCTATGCACCAACATGATTGGTGAGTTCGAAAATCCTCTGGTGATTGGGAAGGAAGAGTCCACGGTTTTTTAAAGGTGTAGATTTAAATTTATTGCTAGTGGATTGGCATTTCTATGCCAAGGCGTGGATGATACGTGAAATAATGACGATCTGGTTAAATAAACTTAATAACAAAATGATTCGGCAAAATCGAAAAATTATTTTATTCATGGACAATGCAGCGTCACACCCAAATCAAAGTTTAACAAATGTCAAAATCGTGTTCCTGCCACCAAACACGACAGCCGCGTGCAAACCCTTAGACTAGACCAGACCTTTAAAAAAATTTTAAATCCATTATCGCAAACACGTACTAAGATTATTAGGTCATATGAACGTCTTCGAGCCATCTCGCTAAGAAAATTTCCATACTGGATTTTTTATTTATTATGTATTATTTAATTGAATTGGTCTGGCTGGTCTAGCGGTTAGTGCGCGCACCTTCGGTGCACAGGGTCATGAGTTCGAATCTCACCGTGGATCATGGTGTTTTTCGAACTCACGAGCTTGTGACGGACTATGATCTCACTCAGATGTTAAACGAGTACCCATTTATGGGGATAAATAACACTGCTGAGCGTGATGCTGATCTCATTACCTCAACAAAAAGCAGATAAAATCTTGGAAATGGGATGTCACTAACACATCCTGCGGCCTTAGTCCAATGTTGGATTGTCGCGCCTGTTATTTATTTATTTTTAATTGAATTGGCTTTGTTACGTAATTTTTTTTACTTATATGTTTTACCCTTATTGATACGTAAAATTCATAAATAAACATTTGACCATCGGGCATATTCTTTTGTTATTATTACCTTCAACTAGATACCATTGTCTCTTAATAGCGGACACTTCTCTATAGCGGACAATATTTCATTCACCGTAGGTGTCCGTTATAGGGAAGTTTTACTGTATTAACTTTGTCATGAAGTTTGTAGTCTGGCTGGTCTAGCACTTAGTGCGCGCACCTTCGGTGCACAGGGTCATGAGTTCGAATCTCACCGTGGATCATGGTGTTTTTCGAACTCACGAGCTTGTGACGGACTATGATCTCACTCAGATGTTAAACGAGTATGGGGATAAATAACACTGCTGAGCGTGATGCTGATCTCATTACCTCAACAAAAAGCAGATAAGATCTTGGAAGATGTCACTAACACATCCTGCGGCCTTAGTCCAATGCTGGATTGTCGCGCCTGTTATATTTATGAAGTTTGCAACGCACAGAAGGAAGCACCTCCGACTATATTAACTACATATATATATATATATATATATGTATATTATTGATCAGTGTGATGATCGATTGAGCGATTTCCGTTTGTCTGTCTGTCTGTTTCAATACAAACTAAACTAGCCCCTCAGTTTTAAAGCTATCGGGCTAAAATTTTGTATGCAAGTTGCTTTTAAGTGTACGCTGTATATATGTCGGAACGAATGGAATCGGACCATGGCATCATGGGGCTGCCATAGTAACCCAAAATCGAAAATTAGGTTCTTCTAAGAAAAACTTTTTTCTTTATGAACCAATCTTAACCAAACTTTACCCAAATGTGTTTCTAGTAAAGCCTCAAAACTTATCTAGGAACGGATGAAATCGGAACACTACATCATAGGGCTAGCTCTGTCATACAAACCAACCCCTGGAAATTAGGTTTTTCTAAGAAAAACTTTTTCCTTTATGAACCAATCTTAACCAAACTTTACCCAAATGTGTTCCCAGTAAAGCCCCAAAACATATCTAGGAATGGATGGAATCGGAATATTACGTCATAGGGTCATACAAACCAACCCCCAAATATTAGGTTATTGTAAAAAAAAACTTTGTTTTCATTTTGAATCTTAACTAAAATTCACCCCAGTGTTCTTCGATTAGCCTCAACGCATCCAGGAACAGATGGAATCCGAACACGTCATAGGGTTGTGGTAAAAATTGTAAACACGAAAGAAGCTTAAGTTTCATTCAAAATTTGACGGGTATTCAAATTTCGGCCGCGCCCGAAATTAGCCTCGGTCACGTTTTTATTATTTTTTAGTGAAATTTGTTCAGGCTTAATTTTTTCGGGTTTCTTTTAACCCTTCGTCGAATCGACACGACGCATCATCACATTTATCCCGTTTTCCTTGACAATTTTCATTATTTTGAGCTGATTTGTCGTACAGCACTTACCGTGCCGATGTACTTACCGTGTACATTGCGGCTAATCGAAGTGAGCAGGGTAAGTTGGATATTTAAAAATTGGCGTCGTCGAAACGACGAAGTATGCACTTTGAACTTAGAACTCCAGAATTACTTATGGCTGGTTGTCGATTCGACGATAAGTCTGTGTCCATGCAACTACATAGTTCATAACAAATATGTTTCTTTTGGAAATGAGGGGCCTGTTGTTTTTCAAAAATTAGGGAACAAATATTTACTAAGACAAAAATAGGACAAATCAGGAAAATGACCCAAAATTGATCCTCATTTTAGAAAGATTGCATTTCGAACTCATAAAAATCGCCTCCAAAGCACTCAATGTCAAAACCAGACATCATAAGAATAAAAATTAATCAAGGAAACTCAGTTAGAAGAAATTCCTAAATTTATTTTAAATAATTCTAAAATCTACTCTAAAAACTGGAATAGGCGAAGCGAAAGAAAACCCGTGTTGGTACCCCAAAATGGATCGCTGTGCCTCTTGTATATAAAAGGGCTTCTTATTGATTAAACCCAATTTCCGATTAAGTTTAGAATAAATATTTTGTGATTCAAGCACACTTTTTTAATTATCTCAACGTTAAGTGTTTATTTATTTCATTTTTAAATGTAATGTTTCATATTTTCGGCAAAAAAGCATTGAATTGAGAATATTAGATTCGTAAAGCAAATTGCAAATTACTCAAAATTTATGTTTTTACATTCTTAATAAACTAAGGATTGAAAATCTGTCAAATTTTACAAATATTTTGCGAAAAGGCGATTTTTATGAGGCGTCAAAGTTGAGCGTCGTCGATTCGACGAAGCAATCTTTCCGTACTAAAAATAAGCATGACCTTCCAAGGTTAAATTAAAAAATATGTATCTGCATCGCATGGAATTATATAAGGAGGAATATTCTGTTTTTTTTTTACCCAATAAGTGATTTAATGAGATCTCCACATAGACGACATAACAGTCATTTTAAAATCTGAATTACTTTCACCTTAAATGACTGAACACGTTTTACTGTAGTACATAATAACAATCATGTAAGAAAATTATGAATCATTCCCCTTTCTTTCTAGTACGAGTATTTATTAAAAAAAACTAACAATGTTGTAACTTTCTTCTGGAACGTGACCACAATATTGTCAATGAAGTGTTCCCGCAAAACTTTCATATTCTCAGAATATGTGTATATTTCAACTATTGGCGAACTGCACAATTCAATTGTGAAACTTTCAAAACTAAATAATTTTTCATTGCACTTTCATTTCAAATGTATCTGTTTCTCAGCTTCTTTGTTGGCTATTTATTGTATACAAAAAATTGCGGACACTTTTTAGTTTCAGGTGTCGCGTGGCAATACTATTACGGCGTTATCTCTATCACTTTCGTAAGTACGTAATATAGTCGTACTTACAAATTTTTGCTTAATCTAATTTATTAATAATTGACCAAAAGTTATTAAGCGTAGCATGCGGGTTGTGCGTAAAAACGAAGATTATCAATTTTTACTCTAAAATATACTAATAACATGATGTACGAGTAAGTAAGCCGAATGCTAATTTATTAAAGAAAAAGTAATCAGTTCGTTGGCCGATTTAATGTCAAGGCATGTGTGACCTCCGAGATGATGTTTTTTTACTAGTTGAAGCAACTTTCAGTATACAGATCATATTAACGTCATGACATGATTGACATGATCGTTATAGGCTAGGAGTAAATTACAAATATAAAATTCGAAATTTTTTTGTTACGGTTCAGTACAATCAATTATACCTATTTTAATTTTTATCAGATTTGAAAACCTAGGCGTTTAGGAGGTCTGGTGTTTACTAGACCACTTATGTTGAGATTCCACCAGCGATTTCACGAAGTTTTCAGGTTTTAATCGTTTACCCACATTCGCATTAAGCTGATTCTGCTCCTGTGTAAATAGAACGCACTCCAAAAATACGTGTCTAGCATCCCCTTTCATTACCGCAAATGTCGGCGGACCACTTATTCTGAAAGTGAACTGCTCCGGGTCCGGACCACCATTAGGATGGGTGGATTGAAAAGTTTCCGGAATGTGCGAGAAAATGTATGTTTTGGTTCAATTTTTCAATATGTTCCCGTTAGGGGAACATCTTTGTAATAACACGAAATCCGTAAAATTATATAAAAATCTGTCGTGGTGAATCTCAATATTTTATTTTTCATTCTCTCTGAGGTGAATGCCCTTTCCTACTTTCTACTGCTTCTTGTTCTTTGGAGAAAAGTAGTAGGTTTATATTTTTCGGTAACCACGAATTGGCGAATGTAACGCGACCAAACAATCTCTCCCAACGGTTATCAATAACTGTTGTTGGCAGGCATCGTTTAATATCAATCAATTTCTGAACGAATTCTCGCTAAATTGACTTTTTTGCTTAACAAACCAGGCAAGCAAGCGTTTCCTAAATGAATTTCAGTTACCTCTTCTAAACAATTTTGTGATACAAGAACCCCTCATATCCACTCCATGAACTTTTCAATATTCCTGTATGATCAAATGATATAGTTAGTGGATTAAATTAAATAAAAAAAAACAACACTTTTTGCTCTGATAAGGCATTTTAGCGCAAACATTAAATTCCAGCTTCAGCTAATTTCATTTTTTACCCTTTGCTGGGCACTAAAATAAGGTTATTGGAAATAAGACACCCAAAGCAAAACAATAAACGGAAGGACCGAGTTTTTCATTTCTGCTGTGATTTTCAAATTTACCCGAAAGAGCTTCGCGAAAAAATTGTAAATGACTTCATATTCTGGGAAATAACGAGAAAATTCGCTTTGAAGGGATGTAAATAGCAGAACCTTCAGAGATCACGACCACCTTCGGTCCGCGGGCCACCGATTGGGATACAGTGCTTTAAAGAGTATAGACAGAAGGTACAAAAAGAAAAAACAAAAAGGGCACTTGGGTCTTTATTAATAATTAATAATTAATGTCTCTTCCATTTTAGCTGCATTAATATTTATTCCTAGCATTTGAAGCTCTAAAATAACGACGAGAACACTTCCTCGGTTATATGTCTCACCGAAAGCAAAAACATGCTACGCCTGTTCCGGGGTTCCGTTAGTCCATAATGTATTTAAAAAAATATGGATTCTGAATTCAGTCTGCCGCTAATTGACCCCCCCCCCCCTAAATCAGTCGCATACAACTCTTCGCTAAAACTGGTAAGCGTCGCGTTGATGCTGATTCTATTCATTTTAGAGGTTTTTATGAAGGGAGTTGCTCCCGACGGTGTTTTGGTAGACCTGCTTGGTTTGTCTTCATCTGACTTGTAGATGTATTTGCTACGGCAGCTAGCCAGATGCGCTGCGCTACTGCTGTAACATATGAGGATTCCTTATTCAGATGTTTTGTGTTTGTTTTGTTAATAATGCCCATTGGATCCTCACCCCCCACGAGTAGCTATGGAAAAAAATGTCCATCACATAAGAGCCCAGTATAATGCAGCAATGCTAGATTTTACCGCAGGTCACCAGGTATATAATAATAATATGTAATAATAATAATAGAGAGTTTTAGCTTATCGTCTCAAATAAAACGACATAATTTGACATTCCATATAAAAATTAGCTTGCTTACCGTATACGAAACAAAATATCTTAATTTTGCATGCCCCAAGTAGGCATGGGTGTATTTCCGTATATTTGATGCTCTGGAAACAGTCGAAATTGGCGAAATAATTTGTCGTTTTTTACACCTATGCCTACTTAGGACATGCAAAATTAAAATATTTTGTTTCGTATACGGTAAGCAAGCGAATTTTTATATGGAATGTCAAATTATGTCGTTTTATTCCAAACGACTTGCTAAAACTCTCTAATAATATGACTGATTAGTTAGTGATATCTATTTGTGATGTACGATGCCGTATACACTTTCTCTTTTACCCGTCTAACGTTTTCCTTTTACGAAGACATTCAAGTCACCTATAGAAGAAATAATGCATATAAGGAAAAACTATGAAACTGGACGTCAAAACTTTCCAGAGTTCGCTTACTAACCCCCACCTTGACCACGCAACCCTATTGGTGAATGCTTGTGCATCGTGGATTAGGTATTAATGATAGGCATTATATATAATCAACATCCTTCCAAATGACCCCTTAAGTACCGACACCGAGTTTCACATCACAGACCCTGCGACAGTCTCAAGGTACAGATTCCGCTATGTTCCCCAACCCCCAACATTCTGAAGTTAGCTCTAGCTTTGGTTCGAATGCAAAATATTAGTCCTAGTAAGTGCTTTTGTGACTCGACTCGTGATTTGGGAAAGTTATCGTGGTTTAAAGATGACTTCGGTGTTTGTGTTAAAGTTTTTTTTTTTTGATAAGCGCTCTAGTACAAAAATGCAAAATATTTAAATTTTATTTTTTAGTTTCCTAGTTCACGACGGACGTGGCAAAAACAGTATTCGAGATGTTCATTTGTTTCTTATGTTTTGTGGGGTGCTGAGCACGAATTCGAAAGTGTTAATATATAAAATATGTGTACCAGTTCTGATATAAAATAAAGGAGTCTAGACAATTTGGAGGCATTGTTACAGTAGTGGATTTCCTCCATTTGTCTATTATATGAGCACAAACATGCAGATTCGCGATTATCGCACACGTTTTGTACACTTGGTACACGGTCGAAAATCTTGGACTATTTTCTAAACCAAACCAAGGAATAGAATCATATTTAATACTACGTGGTATTAAAAAGTAATACTTGGAATATAATAGGCTGATTTTTAATAGTTCATGGCATTGTTTCTAATACATTTACAATATAAAAGTGATTGTAGTATGGATAGTGTTAAAATCAATCTTTTCAACGTTAAAAATAATTCTCGCCAGTAATAGATTGTATTCCTAAGGCCAGAATTAAAAATTCATTCCCACCAATGTATTAAAATGCAATTTTTGTTGGTTTTCATTTTAATAAAATTGTATTAAAAATGAAACTGCTTTGGTGTAAACGTAACTCTCATCAAGGCATCCATGTGCTGTCATGCTAAGTGTGTCGCGTGTAATTGATTCTACAAAAATGTGAAAATAGAGGTGAACCAAATTGTGAAATTTGTGAAGATTGTGCTTGACGAATCATCATCATCAGTAACTGGAAATGTGGAAATGATATTACCTTTTGCAGTAAGTAAAGTAATTTAAAAATTAACAAATCGTGTAGACGTAGAATTTATGTTAACATTTTTGTGAACAATTCAAACTGTTAATGTTGTTGTTGTTTTCAATTTAGTAGTCGATGCTTTCCCGGAATTGATAAAAATACCGATTTCAAAATTAAGGACTGCGACGGGGCACATATCCGATATTACTATATTACCCCACCAAGCACGAAAAAATTACGTTGGCGAAGGCAATCGTCAAGCTGTTTCCTTCGTACACGACGACTATCAAAAATTCCGGATGAATCGTAAGTTAGGATTTTACATTAACAAGTGCTCCTAGTTTATATTTTTTAATTTAAACCTGATTTTTTGAAAATAGGAAATATTCTACAACCCTGCAAAAAACACGGGATACATTGCAGCCAGGTTAAAAAACTTCAACGCAAAGCGGATAAAAATAGAAGGCGATTCCAAGGTCATTCCCGAAAATTCACCAATTGTATCGCATAACGTAATCAGCAATAGATTTTGGATTTTTTTCAAAAATTGTGTCGTTTGTGAACAGCGAAATGTGCTTGAAGATAAGCTGAAAAAAACATTGGATCTTAGAAAAGTCATGTGCTTGGAACCAATTGATACCAAAACGACATTTCCTTTCTTCTTTTATGAGCCGGCTTATATAATGTAAATGATAATTTATACGTTTTAGTGGAGCCTTTAAATGAATGAATTTAAATAATAAACTACAAAATTTGGATTTTCTCGATTATCTTGTGTTGTTTTCATTTCTAATATAGGTTTCACTACAGGTTACAGAACGTGCACATTTAATGTAATACTGGATGTAGTAAACTGCATTCATTGCCAATATTAAAAAGTAATATTTTTTTGGTTTAAATTATAATCAAATTTGGTTAAAATTTAGTATTTAATTTGGCATACTTTCTAACACAATACGTATTAGAATGTATTCCTTAAAGTAATTCATTTTAACACTACTAGTATTACATTATTTAACACTCAATAGTATTAGATTGCAAGTCGGAATAGGGAATAGATCTAGTTTTAATACTTATGAAGTGTTAAAAATTAATATTATTTTGGTGTTGTCATATATGTAACACAAAAAATGTTAAAATTTAGTCCAAGATTTTCTACCATGTAGGTAGACCGCGAATCTCTATGCTTGACTTTCATAACATATGAATATATTTTAACACTTTTTATTATATTAACATCTGTGAAATCTCAGACTTTTAAATTTCATTAATGAGAAACCAATTAAATCGGGAATGTACGCATTTTCTTTTCAAGATTTTCTGCTAATTTTTTAAATATAGGCTGTGTTTCTGCAGTAGCTAACTTTGTAATTTTCATACAAACGCAATTTTTTTTAGAAATTTCAATGCCTATGCGACAATCTGAAATTTAACCTGGATGCTACCCTCGATGGCGTGTTTTTTGCGAGTCTGGGTTAACAAACCGCCCCCCGAATTTCCGAATTTGGAAAAAAACACAACTATAAAATCGGATTTTCAGATTTACGGATACCGAAAACACATATCGTTTCGACGTAGAAGTAATGAATGTATATGCTGCATACTTAACCCAACAATTTTTTTTTGTAAAGATCGGACAAAATCACAATAAAAAAAAACACGCAAAAATAAAACATACACTATTTTTATAATTGTTAAATGGATTTACCAATAAACCAAGGTTTTGTATGTACCGGGATCGGAATTCGATTTACACTATTTTTTTTTAAGAGACATCTTCACTTTTTCAGAAAGTTGCAGTAGGTAGAGACTAATTCAATAAATTTTACAAGCTATAAAATCACAATATCCGTAATGGAAACTAACCTTTTATTTGAACTTTCACGTTTTAGGCTTGCACTATTCTTGGAATATTTGCATGTAGGTATATTTTTATGCACAGTTGTAATAATTTATTAACACAATAATATTCTCAAATTTCGCCGATTTAACTTTCCGCGTCGTGTGTTCAACAATTTCGAAGCAACCGCGAGACAAGAGTGAAAACGTTGATCAACAGATTTCGACTTTTATAGCAACAGGTGCTCACGACTGTGTCGACAGGGAATATCGAAGAAGTTGATGGGTCTCCGCTTCGCACTGAGAGAGTAAACAATAATTGCAGAAGGACGATGTCGGACAGTCGCAGATAATTCGAATATGCCTTGAATTTGAATAGGACAATTCAGCGATTCGTTAGAAAATCTCTCACATAGACGATTCTTTTAACGGAGGTGAAAAATTGTGGGTGGGAAGTTTACTTCAACTTCTATTCGACGGAAAAGCCACACAAAAGCTTAAAACAACTAGCCAAGTGGCTACGATGGTGGTCGGTCGAGGTTGAAACACTTTCTGCCAATGTGCAAAACAAACTGATCTCAACCGAATGTTACAATAATTATAAAAACAAATTGTTTTAGTTATAGTGTCGCGAAAAAGTGTACAGAAGACAAGTAAGATTACTTGAGCTTGTAGAACTCGAACTAAGCTTCGAAGTTAAAAACAAATGCTAATAAAAGCCAAATCGAATACATAATGTGCGTATTATACATACTTATAAGTTACCCGCAAAAGTTTAAGATTAAGGCATAGTTTCAACAAATATGTTTAATGTTAATTCTATCGTTATCAGACGAGACGGGCGCCTATTTATTTTAAGAGTCTTAAGCGAATTCGTTGAGGTTTTTTGTTCTTTTAATAGATGTCAAATGTTATAAATAACAATATATCAAAAAAGACATTATGCTGCTTTACGAAGAGACATCCGTAGAAGGAAATGGCGTGATTGGGCGTGAATATCAATATTGGTTTATAAGCATTTTTTTTTAAATTTTTCCTAAGTCAAGACTGAAACGCAGATTATTATTGAAGTTTTTAATTAGATATTTTTTTTATTTTAGTGCGGAGCATTTAGTCATTATTTAAGGAATAAAGATTCCCTTAGGTAAAAAGGGCTACCTTATAGTAAGGGAATCCTTAATGGAGCTTCGTATTTATAGACCGGACCCGCTCAAAGGGGGGCGAGCCGGGCGGTCGCCCCGGTCTCCAAATCTTAGAGCGGCTTTTCCGAAAAATTCAATATAAACTTCGATTCAGTGAAAAGGAAGCCACAGAAACTAGATGAAATAAAATAAGGAATGAAGTTTTGTTTAAGTAAAGAAGCACATCAATTGCTTCTTTAAGAAATTCATTAATTTTTGAATTTATCAACTGTATCATAGTAGTGTGTTCTCTTTTGAAAGTTGTGTTTTAATGATGCAAAGTCCTTGATAGTCTTTGAAGAGCCCACAATTGATACGAAATACTGCATTTAGAATATTTAAATGATATTTGCTAGATTTGACGTCTATATTATGCAACAAAGACGGAAATCCACTAAGTTATGTGCTAATTAGCATTAGCATTAGCTAATTAGTTTAAGTTTTTTTAAAAAAAAAAAGACTTAATTGAGTTCTTCTTTAAAATTTATAAAAAATGTATTTGAGAGTGGTTTGCTAATTTCGTCTTCCAATTGAACATTTGGTTCCTCTTCTTTTCATCAGAATTAAGGACTTGCTTCAATGGTTCCCATTTCTTGTCAAAGGGAAGGGCGTCCTGATTTTGAAATAAAGGACGAAATTGTAGCACGTAACTTAATTATTGCAAATATATGCGATATGCCGCGATGACTTGTTCCACTATCCATTCTCATAGGGAGAACTTTTGTGTTTCTGATATTTTCTGCTACATGTCCGTTATACGGATGGTACAAAAAATCCATTTCCATTTTCAGAGCTGATAGCGTAATGTTCCAAAAATCGGTCCAGGATCAGTACCTTAGATTCCCCCAACCACCGAAGTTTACCGAATACCGCACAAATGACAAACTTTTTTCAATTCCCCATCGTCTCTGTCTCTCCCAGGAGTGTATTGCCCACAACTGTAATCTTTTGCGCGCTTTTTCGCAGTGTGGTTGCGGCCAAAAATGTTTTTAGTCTGTTGAATCATAGGAGATAACGTCCACTAAATAAATATTTAACCATCCGGAGAAATCATAATAAATGCGAAATAATTAATCCTCAGTAGCCCAAACATCGTTGCCTTGCAAGCTGCGCTTACAAAATGGTGTGACATTCTGGAGGAGCATGGACTGAGGGTAAGTATAACAAAGACTGAGTTCTTATGCTGCCCATTCTCAGACCCAGATGCACCGATACCAGAAATGTACGTCAAAGGAGAGCAGCTTAAGTCTTGTACCAAGTTCAAGTACCTTGGCTCGATGGTGAACAGCGGAGCTACATGCGATGATGACATCAAACATCGCACAAAGGTTGGGTGGATGAGGTGGCGAGAAAACTCTGGAGTTTTCTGCGATAAGAAAATGCCACTGAAGCTAAAGGGCAAGTTGTACAAAACGGTTGTACGTCCCGCACTCATGTATGGATCAGAATGCTGGACCATGTATGAAGGTTACGCGAAACAAATGACAGCGACTGAAATGAAAATGTTACGCATGTCAGTTGGTGTAACGAAAAGGGACCACATCAAGAGTAGCTACATCCGAGGCAGCTTGTCCATAGACCAACCAATCACCGAAAAGCTCGAAGACCGACAAATGGATTGGTATTGCCATGTTCAACGGCGTCCGCCTGAGAACCCAGCAAAGAAAGCGATATCAATGGAAGTTCCACTTGATGGACCCAAGGCCAGAGGCAGACCGAAGAACACCTGGATGTGTCAAATGAAAAAGCAACAACAACGCATTGGTCTCGGCGATGACACGATCCAAGATAGAGCTGCCTGTAGAAATATGCTGAGAAATTATCGCCAAAACGGGCGATGTGCCTACACCGCAGGTCGAGCAACGCGGAACCATGGAGCGGTATAAAGAACGAGGCAAGGAAGAAGAAGAAATTAATCCATAAAAACCCATAAAATTGTTAAAAAAATCTTTGGTTAGAAATTCATTGACCAAAGGCACCATTTGCATAAAAATAATTTCTTTTCAGAAAGCATCTATCTAAATTTGGCAGAAATTCAACTTCAATTAGCCCGATCTCCTCACGAATGGATTCATTGATTCATCGAGCATCTAATGGGTAAACTACGGACAAGGTAGTTTGAATTTCAGTAAAATGAGGGATGCAAACACAGTACACATTGCCAGAGCCTCAATAGCAGTGCTCTCCTCCCTAATATGTTTCCGGACATGCTAATATCGGCATTTGGCTATAGGTTCCCCCGATTTAACTAGCTCTGACCTTATTCTCTATAAGCCCACGCGCGATGATGCATAATATATGATCAGTGGCGTGGCGTTTTTGGAAGCAAGGGAAGCAAGGCTTCCCTTCTTATTTCATAATAAAAAGCAAGAAAGTGTGACATTGTTTTTTGAATTTGCACACTCGACTTTTATAATACATATAAAATCATACGCAATCCTGCGCAGTGCGCACCGTATAAAACTGCTTTAGCATGCGCCTTCTACATCAAACCCAATACACCAACCCACCGGTTTCATGAAAAAAATTCACAGCGAGATTGTTCACCATCGCTCGCCACGGCGAGACAGAAGCAGATCGAAATAATGCCTATATGAAAGATGAGAGCTTGTGGAGCAAATTTACCAGGGGATTGGGTGGAGGAGGAAAGTTAGTGTGAGAATGAATTTGCCGTTGGAGGTGGATTTTAAATTGCTTAATGATGGCTTAATGTAAAAATTTCCGACTGATGTGTACAATTCGTACCAAAACTAGGTTATCTGATACCAATTTTTCGATTTCGGTTGGAGACAATTTGCATAGCGAAGCGATGTTGTGTTTTTTTGATTTGATGCTTGTAGGTATGTGTGTATGTAATTTCTGGTGCCTACGTTGAAAAGCATTTTTTTTTCGGAAAACGAGTAAATTGTTGGGAAGAATAGCGATTTTCAAAATTTAGTAATGGAGAGAGTGTGTGTCAGCATGCGTTCTAACAACTTTTCGATAACGTCTTTCTGGTGAAATGCATTTTCGGAGTTCATAGTATATGTACTCGTCTGTATGTAGATACTTGAATAACGAATATTGTAATATAGGCCAGTCAATTACCGATTTTAGGTCGCAAAAAATTGCTCGGGTCTGGTTTTTTGGGATATTGTTAGGATAGATACCAGAAGTGTACCACTAAGTTTGCAACTTCGAAAAACCTGTGCTAACCCCGTGACCCTCAAAAAACCTCAAAATTTTCGGACTTTATTCATATTTTTGTTTGTAATTTCTAAAAGGTGCTTCCTACAAGTAAGTCGTCCACTGCACTTTTAAAGCTAAGAAAATCTTCTTTAATTTGAGTGTAACTCCAGCTTTGTAGGTGCAAAGGATCCCAAGATACAGCACTTTAAAAAATGTGATTTTTTTGTAAAAAAAAGTCCGAAATTGTATTTTAGGAGGTTTGTATGACAGCCCTATGACGTAATGTTCCGATTCCATCCATTCCTAGATATGTTTTGAGGCTTTACTAGGAACACATTTATGTGAGGTTTGGTTAAGATTGGTTCATAAAGAAAAAAGTTTTTCTTAGAAGAACCTGATTATCAGGGGTTGGTTTGTATGACAGCCCTATGACCTAGTGTTCCGATTTCATCCGTTTCTAGATATGTTTTGAAGCTTTACTAAAAAACACATTTGCGGGAAGGGGGGTTGAGATTGGTCCATCAAGAAAAAAGTTTTTCTTAGAAGAACTTAATTTCCAGAGGTTGGTTTGTATGACAGCCCTATAACGTAGTGTTCCGATTTCATCCGTTCCTAGATATTTTTTGAGGCTTAACTAGGAACATACTTGGGTGAAGTTTGGTTAATATTGGTACATAAAGAAAAAAGTTTTTCTTAGAAGAACCTAATTTTCAGGGGCAGCCCTTTGACCCCATGATCTGATTCCATTCGTTTCGACATATATACAGCTAAGGAACTGGTTTATAACTTCATGTCATATGACTTTTTCTGTAAAATGCGCATTTAAGACGACATTCAGCTCGGAACATGACTGAAATTACAATTTCGAACTTTTTTTCAAAAAACAATGTTTAAAGTGCTGTATCTTGGGATCCTTTGCGCCTACAGAGCTGGGGTTACACTCAAATTAAAGAAGATTTTCTTAGCTTTAACAGTGCAGTGGACAACTTACTTGTAGGAAGCACATTTTAGAAATTACAAACAAAAATATTAAAAAAGTCCGAAAATTTTGAGGTTTTTTGAGGGTCATGGGGTTAGCACAGGTTTTTCGAAGTTGCAAACTTGGTGGTACACTTCTGGTATCTATCCTAACAATATCCCAAAAAACCAGAGCCGAGCAATTTTTTGCGACCTAACGCCTTATTTTTCGGTTTATTGACTGGCCTAGAAAAAACTATAGATAAAACTTGCGTCTTCTTAACACTTCAGAATATTTTTTGTTTAGTTTGCAGTCAATTTTATTTCATAAATTAAGATTTCCTTCTCATGGCTGGGTGGGTACTTAAACATTAATTAAGAGTCATACTTTTGAGACTGCTTCCCTCTACTCCAAACTCACGCCACGCCACTGTATATGATTGTCCACGACCCAGCGAATTGAAGTTTCTCTCTCTCTCTCTCTCTGGTTCCTTTTAACCCATAGTGGGGCATAGGGCATCTTTTCCACGTCAGCCTATTAGCAGCCATCACCTTTAGCTGGTCCCACGATTTGCTTATAGATTTTCCTTCTACCTCAACAGATCTTCTCCATGTATTTTTGGGTCGTCCCACACGACGGCTAGCATTGGTACCCTGAGGATTCCAATCTAGAGCCTGTTTTGCAATGTTTTTTGGCTCTTTTCGAAGTGTGTGACCTGTCCACTGCCACTTTCGCCTTTTGATGTCGATGCCTATCCTATTTTGGCGAGTAATTTTGAGGAGATCGTCGTTAGATATTAGCTCAGGCCAGCGAATTCGTAGGATGCGTCGTAGGCACTGATTCACGAAAGTTTGCAGTTTGGTGGTAATGTTACTGGTCACCTTCCACGTGGAACCAGTGGCGTATTTACAGGGGTGGGGGCACAGGGGCACGTGCCCCCCCCTGGGAACACATCAAACTTTTTTCGCACCATACTAAAAATTGCAGTAAAAAATGTTCCCTTTTTATTTTGAGCGTTTCTATTACTAAACTTTCTAAATCTTTTTCGAAACATTATCATCACATCATCTTCTCAATTCGCCAGATCTCCTCGTTGATGAACCCTTTCCGTTTTTCGAACGAGTTGAGTTTATTTTCATAGACGCGTGGTTACAAGAACAAGAACTTTCAGAGAATAAGTACAAGCTATGATTATCTCGAGGCAACGAGGTGGTTATGAAACGTTGCCCAATCTCGACATGAATCTGTTCGGAAACAAGGACTGCTATTGAAAGTCTCGTCATGTGTGAAGTGACCCCATCTTATGTTGATATAAGTTGAGGAGATGTTGTTGCGGTATCGATGTCTTGGAAGCCGCTGAATTGATAAATATTTGAAACAATCGGTCTGATTTTTCGATCGGGCTTGTGCATTTTTAGCATATATTTTCGAATTCCTACGTTTTGGCAGAATTTCGGACGATGTATGAAATTTCTCTTCCAAAGAAAAGTGTTCCGTCTCTTAGGTCATTGCATTAATTCCATAGCCAATTAAGTACATATTCGTAAAATTCCTTTTCGGCTTCAGGCTCCTTCGAACTACACTACGTAAACTGTTTTAAGGCCTCCGTATTTTGGTTCAGGAAAAGCCAAAAGCAGTTAGTGAGTGTTATTCTAAGATCTGTCAGGAAGACTAAACTTTTGGTGTAATAAACCTGAAATGCAAAAGACTCTCAGGCCCGAATTTATAAACATACCTTAACTCAAGGAGACCTTGAGTCAAGGATGCCGAAATTAAAATAAATGTCATTTTCCATACTTTTTCATAGAAATCACGTATATTCACGAATCAATTCATCCTTGATTTAAGGAGAAACTCAAGGAGACCTTGAAATGTTCTATGGTCAACCTCACTTGAAGTCAAGATAGCTACCCACCTACCTTTAAATATTATATTTGAAGTCTATTGAAAGCTTAAGGTCTCCTTGAGTTTCGTCTTAAATCAAGGGTCAACGATCCCTCAGTCTTGCCAATATTTTCCTATGTAGCTGCTCTCGGGTATCCCCACACCAAAACTTTATGTAACAAATTAGCCCCAGTCTGTGCCCCCCCCCCCCTTTGAGAATTTTCTAAATACGCCACTGCGTGGAACACCCATATAAAAGCACAGATTTTACATTGCTTTCGAAGATCCGGAGTTTGGTATTTCTGGAGATGTTGTGGTTTTGCCAGAGAGGAGTCAAACTGAAAAATACTGCTTGGGCTTTATTTATACGCGACTCTACATCGGCATCAGCCCCACCATCCGCAGTCACTACCCAAGCAACAATTCGTTTGCTTTAAAGAAGCACTTCACAGTGTAGCAATCATATAGTCCCACGAAATTCATTTATCGTGTGACATCACTTAAAGTAATATTTTGATCTGATAAAACATCGTTAAAGTATTTTCCGGAAAGCTTCTATCATCATTATGGAATAAATTTAAAGATGGTGGAATAAGACTTCGATAAAACTGTCTCTAAACGTTAACCTAAAAAGATACACCTTTAAATACACCACTCTTGTGTTTATTGGATGATACAGCACACACATGCAATAGTCTCTCTAAAGGTCCATCTAGATTAGTCGCCAAATGGCTGCGCGTCCAAAAACTGGCATCGCGTACAGCAATTTGGCTGGTACTTACCATCCACACTATAGCAGCCAAATGGAGACAGATAATGACATAACCAAAATATCATTTTGGTGATTTTTTTTAAATTTAATTATCAAAATCGGATTCTGCGCGTTTGAATTATTACACATGCAAGAATTATTCAATTTCACACAAAAGAACGAACAAAAGTTGCAAAATTGTCACTTTGAATTTGACAAGGGGTTGTCAAAGCGGTTGGTTGAGTTGCCATATTGAATATCAAAACTAGACGCACAGCCAAATGGCGACTAGTTTGGATGGAATGACAACAGCCATTTGGCGACTAATCTAGATGGACCTTAAGTTAACTCACACACATGCATATATTCTTCTATAGCACAGTCGGTGTCATTTTTATAGTGTGACATTCGCATGGTCATCCAATAAATTGTTCACCGTTGTTTTATAGAAGGATGGACTTTGTGATTTTTTAATGAATTGACACTTGTGCTCTGAAATACATAATTTCTACATTAGAAATCCTTGAATTCTTGCATGAAACCCACACGTACGCACTCATTGTTATCTTCGAAACCAATTAGGGTGATCTTTGCGCAGAAATTGACTTTATTTTATTGATAAATGTGCAGATTTAGGATGCATTGCAGAAGATTCGATAAAGAAATTTCAAGCATTTCTATAGACGCAACTATCCATTTGTAGTGTTTACGAGCAATGCTGACTATAAGTGAGGTTGGCTGAGTGGTAGCAACGCCATCTAGATACATCAAGGCCGTAACACAGGTGTGCCGTTTGCCTACTAAATTGTGGATTTACACGAACAAACAACAACAACAAGCATATGACGTCATTAAAAGGAACAACAAAACAGTGCAAATAGTAGGCGAAAGATTTCTACATTGCGGCCTTAATATAGAGACGGCGGTGGTGGTAGCGTGTAGGACGGGCAATCAACAGACACGGATTCGATGCTAGCTGCGGAAATTTTTTTCTATTTTTCTTTGCAAATTCGTTCAATGACAGAAAATGATGATATAAAGCAAATGACGTACCTACGTCTTTTTTGAAGCATAATTTAGTGCTACAATAAGGTTCTATTGGATTAAAAACGGCGCCAAATGCCATTATTGGACTGTTATTCAGTGGTTATACCTTGTAAAGTCCCCTATTAATGTTAGAAGAGAATATTTTACGAAGTATTATTAGGGACGAAATTGTTACTTGGGTACGCTTCCAAGGTAAGTAAAGTTCTCGACTTTTTCTATCGGTTGTCCGGAGATAGAAATGTTGTTTTGCCCTCCTGATGACAAGCTCATGTATTTAGTCTTAGGGGCATTAATTTTTAAGGTAGCACTTCGAGTTACACGATGCAAAGCATCCGTCATTTGAGCCATATTATCTGGTGTGTTTGAGAGAAGGCAAATGTCGTCGGCGTAGTCCAGGTGCTGAAGGTAATCGAATAACTTCCACCTGATACCCTTACTTTTATGGTCGCGTAGAGAATCGCAGATTACGTCGTTGATGGTTATAAGGAACAGCATTGGTGATAAAATACAGCCTTGTCTGACTCCATTATTCACCTCAAAAGGACTGGAAAATTCACCCTTGTGCAAGACATGCCATTGGGCTAACATTATAGGACTCCTTTATGATGGAAATAAGTTTCTCTGGTATGCCTCTCCTACGTAAGGCTGCCCAGATATAAGCCCGGTCAACGCTGTCAAACGCCTTCTCGAAGTCAATGAACATAAGATGTAACGGGGATCTCCATTCAGCGGATTGTTCAATTATAATTCAGAGGGTGTTGATATGATCGCTACATGAAAAACCCTCACGAAAACCAGCTTGTTCATTGTTCAGAGTGCGGTCGATCGTTGTCTTGATCCGGTCCAAGATTATTTTGGCCATCAGTTTAGAGACTGCAGGGAGGAGACAGATTCCACGCCAATTATTGCAATCCCTGAGATTTCCTTTCTTAGGGATTTTGACAATGACGCCCTTCCATTCTTGAGGGAGAGTCTCGGTTGTCCAACACTCTTGGATCAGGGGTAGAAGAATATCCGCTGTAGCGTTGATATCCGCTTTCAAAAGTTTCATGGGGATACCGTCTGCCCGGGGCTTTACCAGCTTCCAATGAGGGCCTTAGTTATTTCCAGCTTGGATGGTATACACCGGTAATAATTCTGGCAAAAAAAAAAATCCCTCAGCTAGGATCGAACCCATGACTATCGTATTGCCTGTCCTACGCGCTAACCACTCGGCCAACCTCTGATGTAGTGAGCATTGCATTCTTTATCAAATCTTATGCAATAACATTCTACTTTATATGACGTTGATTAAATCCACACATCAATAAAATGTTATGTGTCAGTTTCTGCACAGAGATCATCTTAATTGGTTCAAATTAGAATTTGACAACGAGTGAGGAAATATTGGTTTCATGCAAGATTTCAAAGAATTATATTGAAGAATACCAAGTTTCTTCAATAGCACTTCCAGAGCACTTCATAAGTTTCAGTTCTGTGTGTGTTATGTCATGCAATAAACACAATAGAGAAGTATTTAATGGAGTATCTTTTTAGGTTAACGTTTAGAGAAAGTGTTATCGAAGTCTTCATTCTATAAAGATGTTAGAAGTTTTCCGGAAAATGTTTTAAAGATTTTTTATCGGATCAAAATATCGCTTTAAGTGATGTCACGCGATAAAATAATTTGTGTTACTATATGATTGCTACAGGGTGAAGTGATTCTTTACATCATACGAATTGTTACTTGGGTTGTTTATAAGCAACTTCGTGTTCCCGGTCACCAGGTGGACGTGGCACGATGTCAAGGCTTACATTTACACCACCCACCAAGCGTATCAACTATACAAATACGTTAAGCATTTTTTCCAACAAAATTTAGGGAACCTCCTAGGGGAATTTTAGGGGGATTTTAGGGGTTTGCTTTCACACAGCGAACTCCATCAAAATTTGTATCTGTGACAGTCAATTTAACTATTTAATTTATGGAAGCCTATATTCTTCTTAGCTCAAATAGATAGGCCAAATGACCAAGGCAAGTTTTGCCTAGTTCATCTTTCCTTCTGTAAATTGTTATAGTGCAACGAAAGTTCAGCTAAATTTAAGCTTTGTCCCAAATGCCAAGTTCGATTGGCAACCAGAATTTTCTGTGATATGATGACATTGAGGATTGAGAGGCTGAAGGGCTAATTTGTTGTAATCGCATTCCCTATCCTTTAGAAGTAAGTGTTTAATGACTCGGAAAAGTTTCTCGTCCATCAAAATCATTACCTATTATAAAACTGTTAACTTTCTGTAATGATCCCCACTGACAGATCATAAAAAAGCCAAAGGGTGAGAAAGTCTGCCAAAACCTACAAAATAACCTAAAAAGTCATTAAGAAAAGTCATTAAGAAATGTGAAAAGACTTTAAAGAAGTAGATTTTACGAATTGTCGTGCCATTTATATTAAGGAAAACCTTGACTTACATACATATCATTCCATTGAATAGTTAATAAATCGGCAACTATAGTGTATAACGAAGTGCCTACGTTTAAATGATGTTTTAAAAGACAAAAAATCTTATTGGCCTATCAAGAATACCGCATACAATATAAAAGATAGTACCTACATCAAAATCTCGGATGTTCAATATTTAGCTCCGCCCGCCCATTACAGCTTATGCTCTCTATTATAAAACGTTCACTCACCCATTAAAATTAAATATAAGCATCCGCAGATTTTAATTTGTCTAAACATTATGACTACTAAGTCAAGACAAGATCATATAAACAATTGAGATAATAATATAATTCAATTGCTAGTAAAAATTAAATTTACAAATTTATATAAAAAAGAATCATAATGAATCTCATACATTGTTTATATTTGGAACTGATAGTATTATCATAAAATAAGTTCATCGCGCAATGACTGCGAATATGCCAAAAAGTCTCATGCAATCGATTATGTACAGAGATCAGCCGACTTTTTTGGAACATAGCCTATGCGATAATGAAGCATTTTCATAATTTGCCAATTAAATAGCATACTTTTCTCTCTGCATTATTTAATGAGGATATTTTTTTCTCTAGCTCCAAAGTTGTATAGGGCATCAAATAGGTCAAGGAAATAATATAAAATTAATTACTTGTAGAATATGTAGGCTCATTAGGGCGCCATCAGTGGAAATGACCGGAATATCTCGACGGTTCGACAATGGTTTCTTTTAGTATAGTAAATCCACTTTGTTTATTTCTGACAGAAAAGTATGTAGATTAGACCGAAAAATGGAATATGTGGTATGCATTTTAGTGGTTACACCAAAATTATGTAACGCCTCAAAATAGGATTCGAAGGTATGACAATAATCGGGGTGAGTTTTTCTCAAATTCATATTAATTTAGGCGGTCACAATATACCAGACCTCTACCACTTTAATATCCTGTGAAACGATACCAAGAAGTGATTATGAAACATATTACAGAACAAAAGCGATCAGAAACCAACTAGACTAGTCTCCAAGATGAAAATAAAGCGCTGTTTTCACGATGGATTTGTCGTCCAACTTTTGAGCATTCAAACAAGTTGGACGCCAAATCCATCGTGTAAACAGAAGTTGGACAACAAGTTTGAAGTGGAACGAGCATTCAAACAAATCCACCGTGAAAACAGAAGTTGGACAACTTGTTTGAGATGCATTGATTATAGTCCAATCGAAATATAAATATACTTTCTAATAATAAAGAATTAATGCGCCTGATTACCAATATCTGTGCACTATCATGTATTTCTGGCGTTCCGTTGACTTTTGGGGCACGCTGTATACTCATTCAGGCATGTTTCCTTCAATGTTTAAAATATTCACGAAGAAATATAATAAAAAGCAAATATATTTTTCCTGTACTAATACGTATTGCAAAAACTGATAACGTTTTACGACCGCTCCAACTTTCAACTACTGTTTACACGGCCAACAAGTTGGATAGGATTTGTTTGATAGGATTTGTTTGAGAGAATATCGTACGTGTAAACAGCCTTCCAACTTGGATAAGTTTGAGGGAAAAGTTGGATGCAAACAAGTTTGATGCCATCTAAACGCGCCTTAACTGATAAGTTTCTTTTTCTTACCTATTTTGATCCCATAAACATACAGTAGAGCGTCGATTATCCGAACGTCGATTATCCGAACATTCGATTAACCGAACCGAGCACTCAGCTTCTTTTCATGTGAAAGACATCGAAAAAATTGAAAAATCAAGCGTCTGGAGGAAGCAACCTCTCGTCTGTATCGCTCAATTACCTCGGATTTTTTATTTTGGTTCAGTTCTAGTCGTTTTGCTCGTTTTCAGTTTATCGCTTAGTTCTACATTTGGGCTATTTTCTAATTTTTCTATGGAAGTTCGAAGTTCGATTAACCGAACTTTCGTTTATCCGAACCACCCTTGTCGACATTAGTTCGGATAATCGACGCTCTACTGTATTTCCTATTTTGTATAATTTTATAATGGTTTCCTCGGGAAATGAGTTCTTTCATGATTTTTGAGAGATTTAAATTTCCTGTTGGATACCTGTGAACGTGGAGAAGGAGTATATTTGTCAGATGTTTTAAGACGTCACAAAGCACTGAACGACCTTCCTGATGATGCTACTGATACTGGAACCGTCAGCAGTAATGTTACTAGCCGTATTACCTCGCTGTGCTCGATATAAAGTGAAAGCTCCGTTTGCGGACAGCTCCCGCAGGCAGACATCTCCCGTCGCCGGACAATTTTCTTAGTCCCAACTTTTCCCATCATATTTTAGAACAAAATCCATTCCATGGACACTGTTCCTACTTGCATTTCTCATGAATCATCTCCGACACAAATTTAATTTTTAGTCGACTTGCTGAAATTTATGGTTTTAGGTTTGGTTTTTGAAGTTTTTTGGCTCCACGGTTACCATGCATTTGTGTATTGAAATAGAAATACAGACACAGGACGGTTGGACCCAAAACCCATACTTCCATAATTGACGGACTAACCCACTCGGTTTTTTTGTTTCTTCCGTTTTTTACCCCGGTCGGCTGTTCAACTTTTGGGTTAACCGATGCCGAGACTGATCATCTGGGAGGATAGTTTTGTCTATACGGGAAGAAATGTTTCTGGAGCAGACCATGTATTGCCCGGGCTCCTATTTTGAAAGTTATATTGAAAGGATTAAAGCGCCAAGGCGTGCAACTCAGACTCTACTCTAAATTAAATTTTATTACAAGTTTAGGTAAAACTACATTCCCTGCTGAAGCTTTTCGTGATTTTCCTTTAGAATGAGTTATCCCCCTCCTGTGGAAGGAATTCACGCGTTAATGTAGACTTACTTAGTCGAGGTTCTCTATACCAGGCGACACTGCCAATTAGAAGGAGCTTTACTTAACGCTCTGAGGGTTAATTCAGTGGAAAGAAGTCATTACGTACACTCGAGTGTCTTATAACTTTCAAGTAACAATGCCAGGCTGGGTCAGGTGTCCGTCCACGGGAGCTTCTACTGTACTCCGAAATTGATCAGCAATTTCGGCGCAACATGTAGGTGAAGCACCCGGAATATTCTTCAAAAGAGTTAACTGTAAACGAAGATCAACAATATCAAATTCTTCAGCATAGCAGCTCAATCTTACTGTGAGATTCTCCACCGTCAGCACGGTTTTCTGATAAGGGGAATGAAAACTTCGTCGTTTTCGTTGATCAACGGTCAATAGTTTCGCTCTCGTTGGCCTTTTCGTTAATTTGAGGTACTCTCGTTGACGAAGAAGAGATGAAAATGGAATGATAATGTGCATACTCGTAGTATATACACTAGATATGCAATATATGTAGTACAAATTGCCCCCCTTAGCCACAACATTGGAGGGGCAGTTGCCCCGCTGCCTCCCTGTTCCGGCGCCATTGACTTGCTAGTATTCGGAATCAAGCTCATCATACGCTCCTTTCGAACTGTACGGTCTCGGTCTTTTAATTAAGTACATATATATTGTAATAACCTTAAGGTCCATTTAGATTGATCGCCAAATGGTTGCGTTTTTGTGTGTGAAATTGAATAATTCTTGAATGGCCGTGTAATAATTCAAACGTGCAGAATCCGATTTTGATAATTAAATTAAAAAAAATCACCAAAATGAAATTTTGGTTATGTCATTTTCTGTCTCCATTTGTTGCTAGTGTAGATGCTAAGTAGCAACCAAATGGCTGTTCGTGATGCCAGTTTTTGGACGCGCAACCATTTGGCGATCAATCTAGATGGAAAATTTATACACCATAGAAAATATAAATCGAGTTAAATTATCCCCTACCTCCCGTTTAAATAAAACCTCTTTAATATTTAAATTCAATCATTACGACAGAATAGCGGTAGCAAAATTGAAAAGTTATTAGAAAATATATTTATCTGAAATAAGTATGATAAATTAACTGCAATAAAACTATGCAGTATAACTAACCGATTATAAAATCTAGAGCATACACTCAGAAAAATGAGTCCAGTAAACTTAAAGGTTTATTTTAATTCTTCTCGGTACCGTATAGCCCCATGTGAGGCCATGGTGCGTTAACTCAGCCGTTTATAGGCAATTTGGAGTCAACGTTACATTGCATATCATTTCGGAGTGTATATAATGTTGCAAGCACTATATAGTTCCTATCCGCACATGTACGGAAATTTGGGACCACGCCGAGATTCGATATCCGGACCTCTAGATTACTAGCATCGTAGAGTGCGACTCAACCAAGTGAGCCACAGAGCGTATTTTAATTGGACGGCAATTTACCAGATTTCTTCCAAAAAGTAAACAGATGCAATAATTATTATAACTGGACGAACCCATTGAGATCTTTTGTATGAAATGAAATATATCCCGTAAATTCAAGGATATAAGATTACATTTTAATCTGTTTGTCCCATATTAAACTAACAAGATTTTATATGATTAGCTAATAATAGGATGGGTCCCATTAAAACAGCTACAATCTACAGAACTATGAAAATCATCGAGTACCAAACCAACCAATACATATTTCTGTATTAAGTACACTTAAACTGAATAGGACTTATTTTATATTTAGACAATGTTTTATTTATCAGTCCGTGTTATTTTCTATTTTCGGATGATTAAGCTGTTATTTTTGATTAAGTATTTTGCCAAATATTAAATCAAAATTTAATAAAGTCATTCCCATTTTTTTAAGTCACGTTTTAAAAGTGGCTTTTTCAGTAAAGTTTTATCAATTTTAATGTTGGGTCTCTGTGAGATTATTATTAATTAATCAATGGAAGTTGTACAAAATTAAGAGCGCTAATAAAAAATTAGTTTTTTTTTTAATATACAATATTATACAAATAAATTAAATTCGCTTTTAATTCATGTTAGGTTATTGTCGTATTCTGAATATGATTACATCTATAATTAGATGTACATTAGAAAATGAAGTCTTACGAAATTATGGAGAATTATTACATTATCATATAGAAGCGACTGTACTTAAGGGTTGAGTGCTTTTTTTACAGAATAGCGCTTATGATTTTAAAATGCATACATCACTCTCTTATTTATCCTAACAAATTTCTTTGTTTTTTATCTAGTAAACCGTGTTGGTACTTGGATTCTTAAATTGATGAAAATTCCAATTTCATCGGTGTTGTATACAATGCATATTCGGATAATTATAATCTCCTTCTTCCTTGCCTCGCTCCTTACACCGCTTCATGGCTTCGCGTCGCTCGGCCCGCGGTGTAGGCACATCGCCCGTGCTGATGCTACCGTCTCAGCCTATTTCTATAGGCAGCTCTATTTTGGATCGTGTCATCGCCTAGACCAACGGTTCTTAACCGGTGGTCCGCGGACCACTAGTGGTCCCTGAGGCGACCCAAGGTGTAGTTCCCTCACAATCCTATACGACAATTCTCGAATTTCACGTAGCTCAATCTTAACTTTCTAAATGGAAACTTGAAGGTAGTAGTCCGTTTTTGACTGAGCAGGACAGACTGTTTTCATTGAGATTTTGACCGTTGTGGACTGTGTAAGATATTTAGTGTATTGCATATTGTATTGGTCGCAAAAAGAAATGTGAGTGTAGCTTATTACGAAGAAAAGAAATACCGTCAAAATTTGTTTTCTATGCGTCTTTTTTATTAAATTAACACTAATCGCAAGCCTAAACAGGTGACGAACGTAAGGTGATTGCGATGTGCAAGAAAACGATGACGGCCGAGAGCTTAATAGGAATGTTCTCTTTATGTGGAGTAGATGTGTCTTCATAGACGTGAGTTTCGCCATAATTGTATGTAAACGATTCAGGTGTTTAAAGCGATGAATATTTGAAAAACCTATTCTTTTTCGGACAGACCATAATGGTAATTTACATTGCTGAATAAATAGCTCGGCTCTGTTTTTTTTTTTTTTGATATTGTTAGGGTAGATACCAGAAATGTACCACCAAGTTTGCAGCTTCGAAAAAACTGTGCTAATCCCGTGACCCTAAAAAAACCTTAAAATTTTCGGACTTTTTTCATGTAATTTTTGTAATTTTCCAAAGAGTGCTTCCTACAAGAAAGTCTCCCATTGGATTTTTAAAGCTAACAAAACCTTCTTTAATTTGAGTCCACCTCCAGCTTTGTAGGTGCAAAGGATCCCAAGATACAGCACTTTAAACATTGTTTTTTCTAAAAAAGTTCGAAACTGTAATTTTAGTTGTCTTCCGAACTAAATATCGGCTTAAATGCGCATTCTACGGAGAAAGTCATGTGACGCGAAGTTATAAACCAGTAACTTAACTGGAAATTAGGTTCTTCTAAGAAAAACTTTTTTCTTTATGAACCAATCTTAACCAAACCTCACGCAAATGTGTTCCTAGTAAAGCCTCAAAATATATCTAGGAATGGATGGAATCGGAACATTACGTTGTAGGGCTGTCATACGAACCAATCACTAAATATTGGGTTATTGTAAGAAAAACTTTCTTCTTTTTGAATCTTAACCAAAATTCATCCAACTGTGTTCCTGGATTAGCCTCAATGCATTCAGGAACAGATGGAATCGGAACACGTCATAGAGTACGTCGTATTACAATTTCGGACTTTTTTATAAAACATAACATATTTTAAAATGCTGTATCTTTGGATCCTTTTCACCTACAAAGCTGGGGTTGCATTCAAATTAAAGAAGATTTTGTTAGCTAAAAGTTCAATGGACGGCTGTCTTGTAGGAAGCACCTTTTAAATATTACAAACCAAAATATGAAAAAAGTCCGAAAATGTTGAGGATTTTTGAGGGTCACGGGGTTAGCACAGGTTTTTCGAAGTTGCAAACTTGGTGGTACACTACTGGTATCTATCGTTGCAATATGCCAAAAGATCAGAGCCGAGCTATTTTTTGCAACCTAACGCCGGTTAGGTTTATTGACTTGACCTATAAGATAATTTAGCTATTATTGATCTTCGGTGGCACTTCTAAATAGGGTTCCGATTCGGACCTACAACATGAACCAGCAATGCCATATTTATAGGTCAGGAGTTTATGTAAAAATTGTTGTTTCAGTAAGAACTGTAAGAAAGGGCTTTATAATCTGATAAACAAAACTGGATTAAAAAATTATGAGCCATCTCTGGATGAAACAAACCGAAATATTGGACAACGCCTTTTACGAAAATTAATGAGGGTTTTGAAATTACACCCAGAGTCCTTTGCAAGACGATCTCTGTCAGTTGAATTTTCCTGTATGAATGTCTTAAAGACAGTAATATCCGTTTGTCATTATTTCCACATTTTTCTAATCGAAAACGTCAACTGACAAGACAACAACATTCTATTAGTTTCCCTAAAAATATTCCCAATGTGCAGTACGGTCACCGCCACAAGTAGTCTTCGGTACAAGATTTCATGATTTGAATCGTTCTTATCACATTTGCAATTTTGTGGTCCGCAACGACTAACGAGTTTAATGAAGTGGTCCTTCATGTGCAAAAGGTTAAGAACCACTGGCCTAGACCAATGCGTTGTTGTTGCTTTTCCATTTGACACATCCAGGTGTTTTTCGTTCTGTCTCTGGCCTTGGGTCCATCAAGTGAAACTTGCATTGGGTCCATCAAGTGGACACCATTTAAACCACCACCACACCATTTAAATCGCCTTCTCGGGCGGACGCCTTTGAACATGGCAATACCAATCCATTTGACGATCTTCGAGCTTTTCGGTGATTGATTTTTCTATGGACAAGCTGCCTCGGGTGTAGCTACTTTTCATGTGGTCCCTTTTGGTTACACCAACTGACATGCGTAACATTTTCATTTCAGTCGTAGTCATTTCTTTCGCATAACCCTCATACATGGCTCAGCATTCAGATCCATACATGAGCGCGGGACGTACAACCGTTTTTCGACTTGTCCTCGAAACTAATTATAATATTAATAAAAGACAGAGAAACAATAAAAGTACATGACGCATTTGGCAATGCGTATGTATGTAAGTATAAATACATATTTAAAATCCTTAGCAATCGTTTTACACATTTGAAAGCACAATGGGGATTTCATCAAATCCACTACCTAACCACAACCTACAATTCAAATAACACGCCAGTTTTATAACATCATCATAAAAATCATCATTCAGACTAATTGCATCGAATATTTTTTTTACGAATTTCATAATTTAAACATGATGGAGTCACTGACGACATAATACGAATCTGTTTCAAATTAATAAGCGGGGGTGGCAGACTGGTAGAGCACGCCCAAATCGTGATTTTTTTTATTGCAGTGTTTTAAATGGCATGACGTAGGTAAGGTAGATACACTTGGAAAAGAAGACAGTATGAATTGTATCGATTAATATGCAAAGATCCAACACTTTAGATCCCTTTTAAATTATTCTGAATAAAAAATAACTTTACAAAATCACTAACCTAAATTGGCTTCAATCACTAGACATTTTTCCAATTCTTTTCTACATTTTTCGTGATAGGATACAAGTAGCAGATTAATTTCTGAAAAGAGAATGAAAAGTCCTATTGAATGAATTTGGAAAGGTTGAATTTTACAAGAAGAATAAATTAACTTATTTCAGTTGTGTTGTATGGATGGTTAATATTTTTGATGCGTATTTATTAAGTTTTAAAAATATGGAAAAAATGTGTTTACTTATTTCAGCCATTGTTGTTGAGTTCTTTATAATAATAACAGATTATCTAATTTTTAGCCCGTTCCATATTATTACATATTATGTCACGCTCTGTGGCTCACTTGGTTAAGTCGCACTCTACGATGCTAGTAATGCTAGGTCCGGAGATCGAATCTCGGCGTGGTCCAAAATTTCCGTACATGTGCGGATAGGAAATACACTGCCTGTCATAACTATAGCCGGACCATAAGACAGGCTGATCCTTGGAAATTGAAAGAGAGCACAGTTATTCCACATATCATATACTTAGGGAATATTAAAAGACAAATAATTCCACAAAAAATTGAGGAAACTAATAACGGGAAAAATATTTTTAAATAAAATCGACTCTGAGTAATTATTTTGTTATAACGTTTTTTCATGATTTTTGCTTATGGATTTCTCAGTATCGATAACCATTTCTTTTACATAGAAAACTCAAATTGAAATTGTATTTAGTTTACGAATTTCACGTATTAATTTTTCCTAAAGATTTCCTGTCTAATTTTGATGAATGAGGGACGAACTCCGTAACGTTTGTTACATTGGAACCCATTTGAAGTGCAATGATTGGCGAGAGATGATGCAATCTCTTGCTAGAAAATTCATTATGTGCCATGTCTTCTGTTTTAAAACGAAAACAGTTTATCGTTAGGATATTCCAGAGAAGTTTTTACTGTAGTAGAGGTTGTTACATCAACTTTTAAACACATAAACAACCCTGCTTAACGCTATTAAGGAACTCTGTCCAAAATTTGTATTGAGATCTATGAAAATCCGGCAAGTGCGCATTAAATGTATTGAACAGGATAGTCTACCTATAGAATACTTGATTTCGTCACTTCCAGCATAGGAAAAACTTCATAGGAATGTCCTGACGATAAACTGCTTCCATTTTATACAGCAGATAGGACACATAACGGATTTTTAAGCAAGAGATTGCATCATCTCTCATCAGTCGTAGTACTTAAAGTTGGTTGCAATGTTTCAAATGTTGGAGAGGAACCTCCCATTGATCTGAGTTAGACAGAAAACCTTTGAAAAACATTATAGCGTAAAATTCCATAAGAAAAAAACACGAGTTTGAAAAGTTTTCTATGTAAAAGCAGCGGTTATCGAAAAACTGTTAAAATGATTTTGTGAAACATAAACAAAACATTATGTGGTAAAATTTGATAAAAACAACTTCCAAGTGTTGTATTGCCGGGATCGAAACAGAATAATAGTGATGGTTGTATTGTATTACCTCATAGATCCAACGATATTAAAAAACTATGTCCTTTTTCTTTTTAAACCGATATATTTCGGGCAGCGCCCATCTTCATGATAAATTATGTCTTAATTCTTTTAGTATATAAACCCTGAAGATGGGCGCTGCCCGAAATATATCCGTTTAAAAAGAAAAAGGAAATGTTTTTTTAATATCGTTGGATCTATGAGGTAATACAACCATCACTATTATAAACAAAACAATCTCTCAGAGTCTATTTTATTCGAAAAGGATCTCTCCCGTTATTAATTTCCTATATTATGACGGACTATAGTTATGACGGACCGGAAAATTTGTTTTTTCTTTATAGAGAAATAACGGTTTGAAATAGAAGGAAAGTTTTTGTGAAATTATTTGTGTTTGAAGTATCCCTTTTGTTTATAGTATGTGGAATAACTGTGTTCTCTTTAAATTTCTAAGGATCAGTCCGTCTTATAGTGCGACTATTGTCATGACAGGCAGTGTATATAGTGCTTGCAACATTATATACACTCCAAAATGATATGCAATGTAACGTTGACTCGAAATTGCCTATAAACGACTGAGTTTACGCACTACGGCCCCACATGGGGCTATACGGTACTGAAAATGGAGCAGAGTGCTAAATTTTGGTTTGTCGCGATTGGAGATAATAGTCACCCCACCACCAAGCTCATTTGGATAAAAACTAAGGGTACCTCGCGTACAAAGTGACCCAAGACAACTTTGTTCTACAGTTTATAAAATGAGTAGTACGTAGAACAGACTGCTGATGGGTCACTTTGTATGGGAGATACCCTTAGTTTAAGTATAATTACACTGGGGAACACTATTTTTGTCACACGAGCTTTGTGATCGTTTTTGTTTAGTTTAGTGTCCCCTCATTACAAAAACACCATTACTTCGTTCCAGTCACGTCATGTTACTTTTTTACCGTTATGTATTAATTTTCCATAATTTACGTGGTTTGGTGTTATTCTTTTAAATTTCAGTGACGTTATAGCTATGAAATAAATTATGCAAGGATATCATAATTCTGAAAACATACTGCTGGTGTACCCTGAAGAAGAATTGTAAGCAGTTTGTATGAAAAGTCCGTCCTTTTAGCGAATTTCACAATTCCTAATGGACGAAAGTTGTGGTGGTTTTATTCCTTAAAAGAAAATTCTCTAAACGGGTATATGTGAAGGATAATAACGGGATATAATGAAGGATGAAAACAACCAACAGCCAACAGCAACTAAATGATCCTACAGGACCCTTTTGAAAATATTTGGTTAATATTGTTAAAAAAAATTTTAGTTAGCAATGGAGCTGAAAATTTTTAACATTTATTTAATGAACTTGAACTATATGAAGGTTTTCCCTGCATCATAATCGAAAATATAGCAAAAGCTCCTAATTTGTTGTAGAAAGCTCTGAAAATGTGAATATTAACCACTGCATCATACTGCTACGTAACCTGTGGTTCCACGAGAGTTTGAAGAGTCCTACGTGCAAGAGAGGTAACTGATAACTAATGGAAGCTTGAAAGCTGCCTACAAGAAGCCATATACCCAAGAAAACCATAACTGCTTACCTACAGTATGAAATAATTTATCTTAGTACCGTCACTTGTGGAACTTATAATTCCCATTTTGGTTAAGCTGTCACACAGAATCCTGACGTGTCACTTTTTTTTCATTTATGTAGCATTGTTCAGGGGTCACAGTAGGTTCAAAATATGATATAAACTTTCGTGTGACAAAAATAAGTTTGAAAATTGTAGACCAGTGTTATTATTGTTAAAAGTAGAAACAATAAATGAAAAAAGAAGAAAGAACAAATAATAAACTGAACCTCGCTCCCTCGAATAACGAAAGAAACGGTACCCCTTTAAAATAAATTTGTGTTCTTCACTCCGAAAAAAAGTCCCATAATCTTCTTATAGGACTCCTATTAACTAAATTTCAAACAGTTTAATAGTTTAATCCCATTAATTCAAAAAGACCAGAAACTTTTGAATTTATAATAGGACATACATTTTAAATTAGCAGGATAATCGAATTAGATTACACAACTAAACAAAACCGAGTACACAACACGTGCATTGTTTTATTCGACGTCCTATTGTGACTTGGTGAGTTCTATAGAGTACTAGTGAATCCAATGTTCAATACTTGGTCTGGCCAAATATCGTGATTCTTTAAAAAAATCCACAGTGATGTAGCGTGAATGAAATAATGTGGGACTAAACAAACGGATATTTATCGAGTGAAAGTAATGGTTCCAATGTGAAATAGATTTGTTGAGGGCTCAGGCAACAAGAGTTGCCCTAGGCACTGCGACCGGTGGTCTATTGTACCATAATGTGAAATAACTATTCCATTAAAATGATATCATCATAAAAATAATAATGTAATACCACATTAACTTAATATATTAACCGAATTAATTTAATGATGCTGTATCACATTAACTTAGTAATGGTCCTATTAGTAAAAAAAAAACAGATTTTCCTATTGACTACAATTAACTCATTGCCGGACACAACGCCAAAATTTGACACGATTTGTATGTCAAATGCCCAAAATTGGACGTCTATAGACGTTCTGTCCGGGAAAGGGTTAATAGGAGAAAATAACCATTCCTATTAATTTTATGTAATTTTTTCTCTGAGGGTTCCAATTGTAATGTGTAATGAATGGGGTACGATAAGATGAGGGGCTAAGATAAAAAAATACCCTATTCTCTACGGGCCCGAAATCCTTTTAATGTCTTATATGCAGAAAACTGGTGAATTTTGGCTCGATTTTGAATAAAATTTACCAAATTTTAAGGGCAGTTTTAAATGAATTGCCAGACAGACAGACGAAATCGCTCAATCGATTTCTCAAATCACAAAAAAAAAATACTTTGAAGCTCTGTAAAAATCAACCTCTTATCGGATTTTGGGCCATTCTCTTATAGAATGGTTAGTCTTATCGCATAGAGAAGATACACACAATTTTCAGAAAGCTTTATTGAATTGAATTTTTGTTAATTTTGCATAGTTATGTTATCTTTTGCTTATTTACGCTGTTAGATGAAAATGCGCAATGATTTTTTCAATCTAAGATGATCGCGTAAGCAAGAAAAATATGGCGTAGCTATGCAAAATAAACAAAAATTCCATTCAATACAATGGAAAAGCTTTCTGAATATTGTGTGTGGCTGCTCTATGCTATAAGAGTAACCAGGCAACAGGTACTGAATAAGAGCTATCAGAAAACCGGCCTTTGTGTGTTTAGTTTTATTTTTTAGGTAAATTTGTTGGCTGTAACAATCATCTTATTTCGCTATTTTAGCTAGTCTAGCTTTGGAGATATTAACGTTTAGGTCGTACAAGAAAATATTTTTTTTTTTCAAATCTTCAAATGCCTGTGGCAGCTCAAGGGTTACGATCTGGGGGTATGTTTCGCACAACTGGAAATCATATTAGGAATCACAATCGGACACCTTGTATATACTTTTTGGCAACAACCAAACTACATTTAAGAGAGATTCGGTTTGAATATGTTCACAATTTAAAAAAAAAATTTCTTTGAAGAGCTAAATTTGGGGGATGGGTTTGTATGGCAGCCCCATGACCCCACCGTCTGATTCTATCCGTTATTACATATATTTTGTAGTATCAATAGAAATACATTTGTGTGAGGTAAGCTTAGAGTTAGGGTACAAATGAAAAAGTTTTTCTTAGAAGAACCTAATCTGAGGAGATGTGTTTGTATGGCAGCCCTATGACCTCATCGTCCGATTCCATAATTTTTACATATGTTCCGTAGAATCAAAAGAAATACATTTATGTGTAAGGGTATTAAAATATCCAAATACAAAAGTGACAACCAGCGCCCGCTCTAGCACTTACGCCGCCCCGGGCAGAATGCAAATTGCCGCCCCTTAGGGACTATCCCAGGCAGATTGATAGTAGATTATGTACGCCGTTGAAATATATAAATAGCTTTCCATAACATCCTGGTGCATCCGATAAACTTCAATTAGCTGTGTTTGAACGTCGCTTGAACCTCCCTCCCCCTACATTTTTGTCTTACTGCTGTACTACCTCATTCTGTTGGCATCTGATCTCAATCGCAATTTTAGGAAAGATTTCAGTCTGGTGGTCTCGTTTATTCAGAGACAGGGATTTGAAAAGTCTATCATCCGCACAATTCTGTTCTGTTCAGACTGCAGTTTTAGGCATTTGATATCCAAAACTTGAACACCCACATGTAGGTGTCACTAACATCCATATCCTATCCGCGTTTGCTTGACATAGACTTTTGAAACTTAAATTATTGCGTAAATTACATTAATTCTAAGTTCTTTTTGTGCGGATCCTAACTACCTATGTTTTCCGACCATGTTGCCCAACCAACCTCATTCAAAGTCCATATTATCCGTGTTGACTTCTAGGCTTACTTTATAGAGTCATTGCTGTCCGCCATGTTTAGCCGTTAGAATAAAGGATACGTCACACGAACTTTTCTTTGAGAAAAGTTCGTGTGACATGTATTCAGGAGTAAAACCCATGCAGACACCATTTATAGTTAAAAAGACAAAGGTCGCTTTGGATTTACCTTTCTCAAATTGTTAACCCTTTTTTTATATTTTTGTTGTCATAAAGTTTAATTATATACATTCGACCCCCTATACAAATTCCGGGCTAAGGGTATGATGTTTAATGTTTATGTCTTGGGGAAATCCAGTCTACGCCCATACTGGGAGTTTTTATAAAGAAGAAGGTCAAAGCTAGCTAAATAGGGGGAATTAGGCATATCCGAAAAAAAACAATTAAGGTTTGTGTTCATAGAGACGACTCATGGGATGATCGCTCAGCCATCGCACTTAAACTATCGGTTCTTAGCATTTTATGCGAATATTTTCTATACTGATATATTCCTCTAGGCCATAGTTGATAAAAGGAATGTCGCCACATTCAAAAAATATGTAAATAGGGCTCGGAATTGGATGTTAAACTAAGATCGCTGAGCGATCATCCCATGAGTCGTCTCTACGAACACAAACCTTTAGGAAGTATTGCTACTGCGGCTCTGGTAATGTGTATTATGATTCCATCCGTCATCTTACTGAAAATCAAACAACTTTGTTCGAAATTTGTCATGAATGTATCGATGCGATTCAAATCAACTAAGGCGATCCATCCACGAGGAGATCGGGAGAATTGAAATTAAATTGCCGCAACGTGCTCTCTTCCGATTCAATAGACTAAACTAAAGTTTTAGACCTTACTTCCGGAAATGAAATTGCGACGATTCAATAATAGGATTACGTTCTATAAATTCTTCCTCTATTTAAAAATGAGGTGGCCCTCCCCTTTAGTAAGAACAAAGGATCATGTATAGAAGGTTCAAATATAATCCTTAATGCCGGTCAAGAGAGGTACTAAATTTTCAAATGGAGGCCGAAATTAGCACATACATCTCCAATTTTTGTTGTAAAGTAGAACGGACGTAGGGCGCGAGATAGCATCACAGACGCACAATTTATGCAATTGTTACTCTGCATTTTAGGATTCTAAATGCAGTCCCTTGTATTAGAAGTCTCGCAAGGACATCTTCAAAACACAACTTTTAATAGGGATGAGCATCGAACATCGATGTTTCGAAAACATCGATGTTTTTGGTCCGATGGTCGATGTTTTTACCATCGATGGTTTTGCGTCGATGTTTTTCACCATCGATGGTTTACGTTTCGATGGTCGATGGTTTTCACCATCGATGGTTTTCAACTATCGATGTTTTTTTCCTCAACATATTTTTTTTTACAACTCAACTTTGTCTTTATAAGTGTATGCAAATACCTTCAAACAGCCCAATCAGAAAAAAATGTGAATCCATCGTAACATACAACCTGCAATCCATCTATCGTGAACACTGTACACACAAAAAGGAGTGTCTTTCTTTATACGCCCGGTAGGGCACAATTTCCAAATGTCGTTTCGCCCTGGAATAGTTTCAACCTTTGGTCTGGGCCAAATATCAGTGTCCTAAGGTTTAAGCGGGCCGCAGAAACAAAAAATTGAATACGCGTATTCAAACCTATGTATTTTTGTGATTTAATCTCGGAATGTTTCATTTAAGATGTGACTATTAATCTAAGTCAAGCTTCCTAGGGATTACGTCCTATAGAAATTACATCTTTTGAAAATGCTCTTCAAATAAATTTAGAACCTTAGATAAGAAGTTAAAACGCCAACATTATTTGTGAATTAATTTCCGTCAAATTTTGGACAGCTGATCCGAACATTGCGGAACCAGTCATAAACATCCAGAGGAAGCCCAAAACAACCTTGGGAGCGAATATCCTTAGTCTGAGTTACATCAAGTCCGGTCAGAAAGAAAGGCTCAAAATATACATAAATTGGTTCTGTGATGAGGTGTGAAACAAACGCAAACCAGTAAAGCTTAATAAGCTAAAATGGAAAAACTCTGTATAGTTCAGTAATATCGTGTCGATTTAGTAGGGTAGGGCGGGGCTAGTTGAGCATAGGGGCAAGTTGGGCAATCGAAATATCTCCGAAACTTTTCACCGCACGCAAAATCATCATATAGCGGAAATAACGAGTCGCGGGAGTAGAACTTATCACACAAACATCAGCAGCGACTCGTCGGTAAACTGAAGTACACGCGCGCATTGTTTATTTTGTAACCAAAAAGTAAAATAATCATAAACCTCAATATTTCGTCTGTAATAGTCAAATATTATCCTTCTTTAATCAGATAAGTGTTAAAAGTTCATAAATTTATTGTACTTTTGATATGTATATAGTTTCTGGGTATAATACTAACCGTTTTTTTATAACCTCAATTTTGTTTAAAAATTTCGGGTTGGGGTTAGTTGAGCTATAGTTGCTCAACTAAAGCCAAACCTACATTTTGAAGCTATAGATGCTCAACCTTACTATGAAACTATTTATTTCTACGAAAAACTCTCCATTAATATGTTAGAGAGCACATAATTGCACGTTCAAAGAGACATAAATATTGGCCGTGTTTTTTCAATAGCTAACATGCACTATATGGGGCAATTTTCATACAAACGTAACTCGTAACCCTAAAGTTTGAAACAAAATTGATTTAAGTTTTGTTGTTTTGTCATTTAAAGTCTATAAATAAAAAGTTGATTATGAAGCGGAAATTTTATTTCATGCCTAACTAACATTTAACACATGGTTCGGCTAAATTTTCTATGTGCTCAATTTGCCCCATACCTACCCCACCTATGGGGTAGGTTGAGCACATTTGATTTTCATCATTTAAACAGATACAGCTCCATAATTTGACTTTTTAGAAATAATTTTGTTGGGCACATTTGCAAAGGGATGTACTACCAATCTATCAGTATGCATAAGAAGCCATTAAGATTTACCGTTGAGGAGCTATAAACGCTGTAGTGAAAAATTGCTCAACTAGCCCCGCCCTACCCTACCATTCCGTGAAAAAAATACAGAAGTTTTTTTCTCACTGTTTCTTTATGTATTATGGGGCGCTGATTCCGAATATGAACTTTGCACCCTAAAAAAAGTGCCGCAATCTTAAAAAAAGGGGGGAAAGGGGGGCATTTTTTCGGTTTTTTGCGATTATTTCAAAAACGGTAAGAGATACAGAAAAATGGTCTGAGGACGAAAAAAACTACATAAAATTATCTTTGCAATGATATATAACACATTATAGTTTAATTGAATATTTCGGCGTTAGAATAGAACATAAATTAGAATATTTTCATTTTAGACCTTTTTTAAAAGCTCCATAACTTTTGAAAGAATGTTAGCTCAGCCGTTAAATTTTGTATAAGTACTCATAATAAATTCAAGATCATTTTAAGGTAAACATTGAGTCGCTCCGGTCAAGGACCCCCATTATCCCCCGATTTAAATTTTTCAAAACGGCATGTCCATAACTCCCCCCAAATTTGGAGCAGAGTGCTAAATTTTGTTATGTAGTTTTTTCCGTTCTCAGACCATTTTTCTGTATCTTTTACCGTTTTGGAAATAATCGCAAAAAACCGAAAAAATGCCCCCCTTTCCCCCTTTTTTAAAGGTTGCGGCACGTTTTTTAGGGTGCAAAGTTGATATTCGGAATCAGCGCCCCAAAATACATATAACAAAATTGAGAAATAAACTTCTGTATTTTTTTCCTGACGAAAATACGATATTATTGGACTAGTACTTGGGCAATGGGAAATGGACAACATTTTACGTTAATGTGATTTCCTTATCAAATAGGGGAGAGTCGGTGAAATAGTACCACCGTTTAAATCGTACCACCTCCAAATTTCCGACTAAATGGTCAATTATTTACACACTGGTAACACCAAACCATGTCACAACGCCATCTTTGAAGAATCGGCTAGTTGTGAGTGGTATCTGTCAAAATATGTGTACGTGAGCCAAAAAAATATGTTTTGTGACTTTTTCTTGTTATTTTGCGTGTCAGTTGCTAAGGGAATAACTCATGAGGAAGGTAAGCTAAAAGCGCACAGTTTGCGTTATTTGATTACAAATTTAAGCTAAATTATTGATGATTTGGGTGCCCGTGTTCAAGTTTTGCAGTTATGACGAGATAGTTCATCTTTCGAAAAATTGCAGGGTACGTTAAATCGTACCGCTATGAGTTTGGTAGGTCGTACTGGTACGATTTAGTTGCTTGGTCTAAACACGATTAGGCGAAATGTTGCAAATCATCTATTTTTGCTAAGGATATATTTATAATTGTTTTTTATTTTACTCCTAAGTGCCCCAAATAAAATTTCTTTAAAAAATTTAATGGTTTTTAGTCAGTGGTACGATAAATACTGGTGGTACGATTAAAACGACTCGTTCGCTAAATCGTACTGATGGCAGTCCTCCACGAAAAGCAATTTTTAAAAACGTTAAACTTCAGCTATAGAACTGATTTCCATACATCTGGTAGTCAAAGCCCTAACGTATATTTTACATATTCATTCATTATTGCAAGTGCCGTCATAAACTAAATATCCAGGTAAAAGTAAAAAGTGGTACGATATAACCGACTCTCCCCTATACGATTTCGGGGCTTTAGAACTTCGTTCCTCAAATAAATATCAGCCCAAGATGTTTTTGTCCAATAACCTGCAGGATGCGAACGCGAGTTATAGTGCAACGTGCCATCAGATAGCTAGCAAGTTCGGCTAATACTAAAAAAAATGGACCGAATTTCGGAACAAAACAATTTCACGAAAAGGCTTAACGTTTTCTTCCACAAAAAAAGGATGCCTTAAGCAAATGTAACTTCAATAATCGTCGGCGATTTTTTTAATCGTGCATAAGCCACCGACTTCTTGGCGAGTTTTAGTAAATTGTTGAAATTAGTTCAATAGCTCGAATTTGTGCTGCCACACATTTTTTTAATTAAGTTCTTCGACCTGGCTGCGGGCCGCGAGTTTGATACGTCTGCTCTATGCGGTGGGTTCTGGGTATGCAAAAAAACTCAAGGAGAAGAGTTATATTCTAGTGGGTGGGGGAGGCATTGAATGAAAACCATAATCAGCTTAATTTTGATTATTTTTTTGAGTACTCAAAAACTAAAAACATCGATGTTTTTGGTTCGATGTTTTCTTACCATCGATGGTTTCGTCTCGATGTTTTTCCGATGGTAACCATCGATGTTTTTCTTTCGATGCTCATCTCCACTTTTAACATTTTATTTCATCTGTAGGCTTCGTTTCCACTAAATGGAAGTTGATATTGAATTTTTTCTTTCTGGTTATTATTTCTTTTTTCTTATTCGAGTGCTAGTTAAAATACCGCCCCTAAAATTTGGCGCCCCGGGCGACCGCCCGGCTTGCCCCCCCCCCTTAGAGCGGGCGCTGGTGACAACAGTTCTGCTTAAAATTCTGAATTTTGTTCAAAATTCGTCTTTTGAGTATCTCAAGTAAACTGTTTTACAAAAATTAAGACTATTCACGAAATTTTCTGATTGCTTTTCAGGTGGAATTGCCAATAACAGCAGCTATCAGGTTTTAATTAGGCGACCTGATTGCTGTTCAGGCGGAATTTACAATAACAATAACACACAATTACCTGATAACGCTTTCCAGGTTTGTAGAGTGTGTTATTGTTAGGGTAATTCTTCCCTGAAAAGCAATCAGGATGCTGATGGCTTATGAATTTGAGCTAATAAACTTAATAAAACGTGGTGACCAACCCGGAAGGATAAGGATGGCAATATCATCAGCTAAATTGATAGCGTAGGTAAACGATATGCCTCACCACCTAGCTCTAAAGGAAGTGGCTGAATTAGGCCCAGGTATTGAATGTTCATATAAAATATTAAAGGTATTCTAAATCTGACCCACCTACCCCTTCTTCCCCTACATAAAATTGTTTTGCGTGTCTTCTAGGGTATACACTCATCGTGGTACTCGCACGTTTAAGACTCGTACTGGACTCAAGCTGGTCGATGGACTGGCACAGACGCCCTTCAAAGTTGCTCTGAAGTATTCGAGCCAGCAAATGGATAGTAGCGGAGCGCTACTCATCAAGTCGATACAAATAGTAGCGTACGCCGATGACATCAACATAATGTCTGGAAGATTATGCATAACCTCAATACCGCCACAAAAAAAGTTGGACTTCAGATCAACGAGAGTAAAACCCAAGTAATGATGCAATCAAAAACAAAGCACGCCAGTAAATTCAAGCATCACAGTGGAGGACCTCAATATCGAGTATGCAGAAAACTTCATTTACCTAGGCTGCAATATGTCAAAGAACGCCAACGAAACGAGCGAGAATATGCGACGGAAACAACTTGCATATGAGAAGCATTTTTCGATCCTCCCAAAAAAGAAATATAAGCTGGTGCGTACGTGTATAAAACGATCATCCCATCAGTGCAATACCCTGGCTGCAAAGTATGGAACCTAAACCAAAACTCTGAAGATTCTTTGAACATACGATTGAAAGATTCCTCGAAGAAAATCGTTAAATTGCAACGATTGCAATTTGCAGGACATGTACAAAATATAAAATAAATCGCATGCCATAAAAGGTGATGAACGCACAGCGAGTGGACGGCTGAATTTCGATGGGAGCAATCAGTAGGCGAGATTGCCGACCGAGCTTGGCTTCCGAAACTGGAGGTTTTCGAAATTAGAGGTCAACAGTACAGACGGCGAAGGGTCAAAGTCGGGCTACAGTGCCATACAGAAGATTTTTTTGTAATTAATTTTCGATTCCCCGGTCATTGGTTAATTTGCACGATGAGTTGTAGGGCCACGGGGAATAAGTAGATAAGTCGACTTATATCGAAAATGAGTGCACCATACTATTCTTAAGAAACTTCTACATAATTTGCTACAGTCGGTAAACTGAAAAATTCAACAATTTCTTAGATATAGGAATGTGAATTTTTAGACAACTCGACGCATCTTGTGAATACCTGGTTAAGTAGACTTGTTCAGTTTTGCGAACAAAATCATCATTGTGAATAATGAGATAAGTGAACTTGTTTCATTGGGAAATATCACAAAAAGTATTTTTTTAATGTTTATATAGTGGAATTGTGATCCTCCCCCTAGGAACTCATTAAGAGCCCATCTCTTAACATTGGGATAATTTTTTGTTAGGTATGAAAATTCTCTCTTTTATTAATCTCTTCTACAACTGTTTTGCTCACATTCGGTTATTGTTTGAGAAAGAAGCAACATCATGTCTAAAATTCTTCGTAAAAATGATCCTAATCCTGGCTCGGGGAAAAGTGTTAAAACCAAAATGGAAATCAATCACTGCCTCCCAAAGTCAGATATTTATAGTTCTTCAAGTATTCAAGGTATGTTAAATGGTGTATTATCAAAATAGCAACTAACTTTCAATAAACGGGTTTTTAGTTCCATCTTGTTCATTAGATGACGACAGTGATCCTACTTATATTCCTAATTCTAGCACAGATGAAATGTCAAGTGGTACAGAAGAAATGAAAGATTACAGTTTTTATTTATGTTATTTAATTTTTAATCGACAGTTAGTCCTCAAATATTTTAGTAACTTGGAAACGCCGATTTTTGAGAAAAAATCTGGAAACAGTTACGGAAAAGCACATGATCAAAACGAAGAGTTTCCGGTAACGAAAAGACGCAGAGTTCTAATTCAAGAGAATGCAGAAATAGTTGAAGCCAGTTGTTTTTTTGGTGAATCTACCACTACTAGAAATATAAGTTGTGAAAATCGATCTGCTAAACAAAGAAAAGGTAGTAGTCGCTCGGAAAGAGAAAAAAGGAAGTTATCACGAAACCAGGGGAAAGCATACAATACCAAAAGGGAAAAGTTGATGAAATCTCCGTCACTAATAGAATTAGGTATTTGCCGTAAAAAGTGTGCGGAAAAGTTATCAGAAGCGAAGCGTGAGAAAATTTTCAATGAATATTAGAGTTTGGGCTCACGCGATAGAAGAGCAGATTTTGTTGCTTCTCATACAACTCTCTTAAATATAAAAACAAAGAAAACAAATCCGAAGAATTCGAACCGGTGCTACAGTAGCTCATATACACTATTTGTTGAGAATGAGAAACATTCTGTATGTAAAAACTGTTTTTGTCGCACATTAGAAGAATATAAGGGATTTGTGGATTTAGTAGTCAAAAAGAAGTTCATCTCTCCATGTGGAATCATTCCTCTTGATGGACGGGGACGAGCAGCTCCCGGCAACAAGCGTTCGGAAATCGACTTAGAGGACGTCAGAGACCATATAAATTCATTCCCTAGCTATGAAAGTCATTATTGTAGGCAATCATCGGAAAAAAAATACTTAAGTAGCGATCTAACTATAAGTAAGATGTACAGGCTGTATTCAGTAGAAAGAATTAATCCTGTCTCAATGACTTTATACGCAAAATGTTTCCATGAGCTGAATTTGTCTTTCAAGAAACCTAAAGCCGAAACATGCACCGCTTGTGATTTGTTCGAAGCCCAAATAAAAAGCGTGTCAGTCGACGAAAAGGATGCGATTATTCAGAAAAGAGAAGCACATCATAAAAGGAGTGAATTTGCATATGAGTGCAAGAGAATTGATAAGGAAGAAGCGAGAGCCAATCCAAAAAAAAGATGGTCTTCGCTTTCGATTTGCAGCAGTGTCTTCCTACTCCATTTCTTAGTACGTCCATTGCGTTTTACAAACGACAACTTTGGACATTTAACCTCACTATACATGATCTGGCTAGTGATAAATAGTTCATGCTATATGTGGGATGAAAGTATATCCGGAAGGGGTGCAAACCAAATACCTTCTTGCTTATTTGAACACCTAAAAACGTTGCCAGATGGTGTCGAAGAGGTTATTTTCTACTCTGACACATGTGGAGGTCAAAATAAAAATAGTATTGTCGCGACCATGTTTTTATATGCAATGCAGAAGCTTCAAATTAAAAAAATTAGCCATAAATTTTTGGATAGCGGGCATACTCATATGGAGTGTGACTCTGATCATGCAATAATTGAAAAAGCGAAAAGGAAAACAAATATGAAGATCAATCATGCTAATGATTGGATGCAATTGATAAGATCTTGCAAACAAAGAAACCCATTTAAGGTGGTTCCCATGACAAATGAAAAAATAATTGATTTCAACGCTCTTTTAAAAAAGGACGGTCCTTTCGCAACAAATAAACATGATAATAAGGGCGAAAAATTTCTGTGGAAACCCGTACAGTGGCTACAGTATCGAAAAAACACAGTCAACATTTTTTTCAAACACACCTTAAAAGCAAATAGCCGTTTTAAGGTCATCAACTATAGAAATAAGAAACAAGGTGAAATACCCACTAGACTGCCCACAGTACGTAACGGACCAAACCCTGTGAGTGTTGAAAAGAAAAGGGACATTTTGAGCCTTCTTCCATTAATCGATCAGCCATTTCATGCATTTTATTTAAATTTAATAACTAAGAATGACCCACCAATTGATCCAGATTTGGAAACTATGGCTTCAGATGAATGAAATAACAATCATGTATTTTTTTTTAAATATGTAAAGGTTCAATAGCAGATGAAATTAATATTGACTTAACTGACTCAATTATGTCTTAATTAAGTTATAGGACAAAATTAAGCAATTACAAATAAAAAAGAATAAACAGTGCATTTTGGTACTTTTACATCCAACCATGTTAAAGGAGTATTTTATTTTTTATTTTATTTTATTTTTTAAATAACTAACATAACATAACATAACTAGGGGGCTGCGCCCCCTGCTCGCTTCGCTCGCCAACCCCCGGGGCCGAGGCTAATTTCGGGCGCGGCCGAAATTTGGATACCCTTCGCTTGGGCTAAAAGTTTTTTTCGGGCGTACCTATGACTTGTATTTAATCCCCCTCCTCATTCTTCTTCTTCCGTCTTGACAAAAGTTTTGGGCTTGGTTGAAATAAGTGGGCAAATAAAAATATTTACTCGGAAAATTTTATTGGGGTTGCCGGAGCATGACCCCACAGTACGATTCCATTCGTTTTGAACTTTTTAGTTGCTTTGGTAAAGACACATTAATTCAAGGTTTTATGAAATTGGTGTAAAAAAATGTTTCTTAGAAGAACCAATATGGTTTGTTTGGTTTGTATGGCAGCCCCATGACCCCATGGTCCGATTTGATTCAATCTTATATATGTTTTGTTTCATCAATAGAAATACATTTGTGTGAAATTTGGTTGAAATTGGTGCACAAATAAAAAAGTTTCTCTTAGAAGAACCTAATTTGGGGGGTTGGATTTGTATGGCAGCCCCATGACCCCATGGTCCGATTTGATTCAATCTTACATATGTTTTGTGTCATCAATAGAAATACATTTGTGTGAAATTTCGTTGAAATTGATGCACAAATAAAAAAGTTTTTTTTAGAAGAACCTAATTTGGGGGGTTGGATTGTATGGCAGCCCCATTACCCCATGGTCCGATTCTATCCATTCTTACATATGATTTGTGTCAACGATAGAAATACATTTGTGTGAAATTTGGTTGAAATTGATGCACAAATAAAAAAGTTTTTTTTAGAAGAACCTAATTTGGAGGGTTAAGTTTGTATGGCAGCCCCATGACCCCATGGTCGGATTTGATCCATTCTTGCATTTGTTTTGTGTTATCTATAGAAACACATTTGTGTGAAATTTGGTTGAAATTGGTACACAAATAAAAAAGTTTTTCTTAGAAGAACTCAAATTGGGGAGCTAGGTTTGTATGGCAGCCCCATGACCCAGTGATCCAATTTGGGTGAATCAAACATACAAACAGCCTGCAACAATAAGAAGCACGTGTGCAAAATTTCAGCTTGCTAGCTTCAATACCCGCCGAGTAAAACGCGTCGCAACAGACAGACAGACAGACAGACGGACATGCTCCAATCGACTCCCCAAGTCATGCTGATCATATATGTATACTTTTTATATGGTCGGAGATGCTTCCTTTAATGCGTTACAAACTTCATGACAAAGTTAATATACCCTTTCACTCTATGAGCGAAGGGTATAAAAACTCATATGTATAAAATATAATGGAAATTATATATTTTTTTGTTTTTGGAATAAACATAAGATTTTCCTCATGAATGAATCTTTTTCTTTGAATATAAGGTAAGCCGAGTAAAGAACTTGACGACAAACAATTTTCATTTTCAATCCTCACACTTCAAGAAAAAAGTAAAGCGTATAATTTACGACCGCGTAAAGATTGTTATTGTTTAAGTATTCGTTCATTATAATATGTGTGAAGAAATTGAAAATCAATATCGTCGCACTCATGAAGTCGTATTATTTTCTTGAGTTTCTTAAGTGGATTGTTTTAATTACTCTGAAAGAAAAGATGCACTTTACACTGAAGCATAAGCTATGATAGGGTTCACCGAATATAAGCACAAATTGTGTATATTGCGTAGTCTCAGTTGAAGATTATTAAAATTGTTTTGTTATAAGGATATCCCACATTACTACTTAGTGTATAGCTAAAGAGTTTTGGATTGTTAGGAGAGTTCGATAGCTCGATAGTCCTATGAATTTTTGTTGCATTTGATGGTAGTCGATCAGCGTGTCGTCGTGTGTTAAGGTTATCCCAGTGCGGATTCGCTATTCGATTGGTACAATTATTTGATATTGTTACGTGTTATTGGTGGCATTGAAGACCACGTAGTTCAAACTAGTGCAAAAACTGGGAATTACGAAACTCCCGAAGCACTATTGCGTTACTTAACTCAGCTTGGAGATAATTTATCTAGTGCTCGACCAGAAAAGCTTCCGTGGAAGAATACTAAAAACTCAGAACAACCAAAAAAATCAACACTGAATTCAGTAGGTGTTAAGTGTTTTGTGTGGGCGGTTTATACATTGGGGTAAGTTTCTTACTGAGTACTTTTGTGTGTTTTGTATGGTGCACTATGTATGTGTGTGAAGTAATTTTTGTGGATGACCTGGGATGAGTCCTTTGTTTTGATATGTTTGATCACTGAATTTATTTAAGTGTTGTAATTATCGTGGAATCTGGTGATGGATCTCCTCCCAGATCTAGCTTGTACATCGGTCTCCGCTTATGGGATGGATCTCCTCCCTTTGTCGGGATGTACAGCTAGGTGTGAAACGAAGTATGTATATATGTGCTCCACTTGTGGGATGGATTTCCCCCACCTGTTGGTATATACTTGTTTCGTGTAAGATAGAGATGGAGCTCCTCCTATCTTAAATATTCACAACACTTGGTTATTATTTTATTATTGGTCCTGGTCATCCATATTTTGTGTATGTGTACTCAAGCTTTGCTATTTTTTATATTTACAGATCGGACCGCCAATGCAGCTAAGCAAACACCCGATATTCCTCGAGCATATTAAAATGTATTTGTCAGTGTACTAGACGAAAAGAAATAAAAAAATTATAGACCACATATCTTCGGTCTTTTCATTTAATTTTTCCTATCTTTTACAATTAATGAAATAAGTGAAGAAAATCAGATTAACGGTACAATAAATTAGAATATTATTGGATATAGAAACTTAGGATTATGTTGACGTCTTCTCTCCATAAGAAAGTTTCCCTCAAATTAACGCCACTCTTCAAAAAATGACCGAAAACATTAAAAATGCTGCCCTGAAAAGTTATACTTTTTGACTTATCCACTTATTCCCCCTGACCCTAGGTTCATCGTCGAAATCGGGGAATCCAATATTAAAATGGCAGAGGAAAATAATTGTAGAACCTTTATTTATTTTAGTTTATGAAATTCATTAGCGTTACTGCCTTGTTCCCCAACAGTAAATAACTTTTATTGAAAAATTTACAGCGAAAAAATTATATTAACACCTTCGGCCGATGTCTCTCCAGGCCTTTAGTTGAGAGAGCTGTTTCTATTCACTGTACAACTTCAACGTAACGGCCAAGTTCAACGGGCGGAAGTAGTTCTCGCCACCTTGTACAAAAAATGACTATAACGCCAGCCCGTTGCGCGTGGCGAGTATTCTTACTATCTCTTTGAGAATTGACATTTTCCATTTGTCAGTGTCATTTGTGAAAACCAAATAAAAAGTGGACGAAGTTCTCTGCCCTGATCGGCTCAGCTGATTAAAAACTCGTCGCAAAAAGCAAATATTGCCTTTGCTTATCGCGAATTAACAAGACGCAAAGATGGAGCACTTATCTTATCCATTCAACTGAAGAAATCTCATCACCGTGCAAATTTCCACACTCCCATCAAATACCTTCCTGTGCCCGTGATTTGAGAAATTCAAGGTGTCAAGTGAATCTAATTGGAACGGAGGTTGAGTAGATCATTTTGCGCATTATTTAACACAACGTACTAATTATAGCCGAAATCTTTTGCGTAGATTGTTTATAGAGATGGCTTCAACAATGCAACTGGAATTCTCGCAGGCCATGTCCGATTTCAAAGTCATGTTTCCGGAAATGGACAGGGAGGTAATTGAGGCGGTTCTGCGGGCAAATCACGGGGCCGTTGATGCGACAATTGATCAGCTACTGGCAATGAGTCTGGACAATCAGGTAAATACAGACGTGACAAAATACATTCGGAAAATTTGTAGTGTTTTTGTTACACTCTTTTTCAGAACGAGAGTTTGCGCAATGAAATGGAGAAAACAACACCAACGCGAAAGCCGGCCAACGACCCGGTCAAACAAGATCCTGTCGATTTGACGACGAGTCGCAAACAAAGCAATCCTCAACGATCACTACTGGATGACGACAATGGCACGCAAGAAGGAAGCAGTTCTATGGGCGCGTCGGCTACCGATTCATCACATAGGCGCTGGAATCCGCCAATGTTATTGCCACTGCCAGCAGACTTCCTTCGAATGACTTATGACGAGGCTGTACGAGTGGATTTTGATCTTCCAGACGAACATCTGGCCAAGATGTTGCAAAACAAGGAATTCATGAAGCAACTGCGCTGGAATCAGGAATTCATGACCGCGTTGAGTACTGAACAGGAACTCAAGGGACGGCAAGAAGACGACGCAGCGTTTAAGGAGCGCCTCAAGCACATGGGACAAGTTTCTCGACGGAAATTCCTTCAATTGGCGCGAGTCTTCGCCTGGCAGAAAAACAAAAAGCCAAGCATCTCGCGATCGCACTCTGAAGCTCAACCACTCAAAGAGGAGCCCAGCGACGAGGAGTGCGACATTGTGGAGAAACGAAAATAAGCGGACTGTTAACGTGCAATGATATTTTTAGACATTAAGGATGTTTTAAGTGCATTTTATGAGTTGATCAGTAAGGTTGCAGCATTTCCTAATTAACCTTTAGGTTCGATGTTCTAATGAATCATATTCGCTTTTTAATAGTTTTAAACTGATTTTAGTGCCAATGGGCATTGAGTGATTATGTCCTAGAAAAAAAACAAATGTGCGATATCCTAAAGTACACGAGAGAACTATGCGAAAAGGCTGGTTAATTGTAAGAAACGGAGACGGTTTTCTATGTCGCTCGAAAGTTATTACTGTAAAATCAATACAGAAAAAGTTGTTTTGGTAATTATTAATTCATCTCGAATGATTAGGGTGATATTTTTTAATTGGTTAAGTATATATCAATGTGCAATGAATATTTCGGGAAAACTTTCGAATGTGCAAGTGACCCCTAGTATAAAATACCCAAATTTATCCATATCTAGATATTACAAAAAGGGTTAGAATAAGGAACCTCAAAACAATTATAAAATCCTAAAAATCTTTTTAAATTCAAAACTTTTCTGATTTCTTAAAGAATAGGAATTGGCTTAAAGATTTCCAATCTTGGCAAGTACAGGCTTTATTTCATTTAATCGCAATCTTAGTTTCCGTTGTTAAAGAATATTGATATCATATTACGCTTTTATTTGTATATTTTTAGTAGATAATATTGGAATCACACTGATATTTTAAAAAACACGTTTACTGTCAATGAAGATATCGAAAGATTAGCTTGAAGTTTATTTGGTAAAAAAATGAATCTCATTATCAGATATTTCTATATCTCAACAATAAGCTAAAGTCAAGTTAATTACGACTTTTGTCTCGACACCAAATGGAAAGCTTCTAAAGGCCATATTCTTCTTAGGTTTGTTTTAAATTTTATTAAGATGCCATTAACTGTAAAAACCAATCGTTTTCAAACTTATACAAACATATGTTATGATGCCATAAATTCGTGTGTTTAACAACACTCGAATTCTCTCTATAGAAGATCCTTTATTTATCAGTGTACTTCAGCTTTTCTGTTCCAAAAGCATCGCTTTACTATGCCAAATAATGCTGTTGTTAAAACGTTGTTTAACTGTGAGCGCATTTAATATTGTAAATGATTTGTCTGTAAGTGCAACGTAGAAATTGTAATCTAATAATGGCAAAAATTATATTATGCAATTCTTAACTTGTTTTCAAGTAACGTTAAGGTAAAGAATGTTTAAAATATTTGAAAATATAATACATATTGAGTAAACAAATTGATTGTTTTAAATTCTGGCGCACAAAATGCCTTGGAGAAAAATCTTTTTCTCCTTTATGACCCGACGTCAGGTCTTGACCGCCTTAATGGTTGACCTCCAATTGTCTTGGTCCTACTGGCGACCATTCCCGATGGCAGCCTCGCTGGCACACGGGAGTTACAAGCGTCTTCAGGGGACACTATAGCCGTTTCCCCAAAAGAAACGGCTAAGAGTTGCCAAAATATCCTGGACATCCCTGACCCTAGCTCACAAGCCAACATTTTACCACTGTGCCCGGCCGGCCATCCCTGACCCAAGCGCTCAAGCCAATATTCCACATCCAACAATAAAACTAGATTAGAGCTGTCGACACCCGCGGTGATTATATACTACGCGATAGAGTCGCAGAGAGGGTCCCAATCCAGGAGGAGGGCTCGCATTCTTTATACACAGAACCGTGCAATACAGTGTATACGTATTAAACCTGAATTTCAATGACGGCACGGCGGAAATGCAAGTTATTGCTTTTAAATCCGGCAATATCAATATCGAACTTATAAACATCTATACCATTCGCAAGGTTAGCCGACCACTGGACAATTTAAGAATTGAATTAATCGACAAGGCAACACCTTCAAAAATGAAAAATAAAACGATCTAAACGAGCTACCTTTCAAAAGGTGTCAGCAAACTATATGCTACCGTCGGCGCCCTGTCACATCCAACCAAAGACAAGGGTAGTATAGCCATCAGATTCGGTGAGAAACCACCGCGAGTCCTAAACTTTGCGCGAGCTTAATAAGCAATTTATTGAACATCCCAAAGCCAAAATGTGCAATTGTAAAATACACCATTACCACCAAAACAACGCACAAAGTTTCAGCAGATATACAGAACGCTAAACACTCTAACGCCTTTGGACCAGATGGCATTTCAATGGTCATGCTGAAACATCTAGATCTTCCGGCCGTCGCATATCCCACGATAGCTTTCAACTTGTCGATATCCACGCTCCACGCTTGTCTATCCCTTCTAAAACCCGGTAAAGACGCAAAAATCGCCGAATATTACTATCCAATCATATTCTATCACCCGATGCAAAGACGCTCGAAGCCCCCATTCACACCACCATTCTATCACATGCTGAGCTAGCTTCCCACCTGCATGGCTTCAAAAAGATACATAGTACGACAGCAGCTCTGGATCTTATCACCCATTACATCCACAATGACCTCACCCAGAAAAAAACCCTGTGACAGAACCGTCCTAGTGGCTCTTGACCTGTCGAAACCTTCGATACGGTCATTCATTTTGCGATGTAGGCGGATCTTCTCAATTTGCATATTCCTGCAAGAGGTCAGATGGATTGCCAACCATCTAGCTGTTACAGTTTCGAGGCAATTGTTCAAAGCATAGGAAAATTAAGCAGAGAGTTCCACAGGGTAGCGTACTACATTGCTTAACATGTACCTGGCGAGTCATCGGAAGGTATCGAACTAATTTCATATGCGGACGATTGCAGCGTACTCACCACGGGGTGATTATTCAAAAGGTATGTGTGTCCGACTGAATGACTACATTGAAAAACTGGTGGAGTTTTTCAATATTCGCAACCTACTCGTTTCACCGTCAGAATGAACTGCAACACTTCTCACCACCTGGACGCAGGAATTTTCGAGGGGCCTACGATGCGTACTGGTAAGCATGATGACGTTGTTCCTACTCTTGCTAATCCAAAGGTCCATGGAGTCTACTTAGACACCATGATAAAGTCCGGTAGCTCCTAGGAGGACAATGACAAAGAAACCATGCTGGTCACTTACAAAACGATAGGTCGACCAAACCCTGGCTATGCAGCACCGGTGTGGTCACAAACCGTTTGTGAAATAAACTGGAATAAGATGCAGGCATGCTGATCTACGTAACGCTACCTGATGTCGTCCCAGGATTATCTTCATCAGGAAACCAGCATGATATCAGTGCGTGATCGTGCGTGGTCATAATCTTCTCCTATCTCTTCAATACCTTCCGATATATTTGATAACACAGAATACCATGCGGCCATTGCAGATACAGATTCACAACCGTTGTGAATCGGTCGATAGAGAGATTAGGTAGGAATAGAGTCCTCTCAGAGCACCCACCACTCATATTGCCTGAGAAGACTAGATTCCCGAGAGCCACAAGAGGGACACTAGCCCAGCTGGGTTCACCATACGGTTAATCATGTGAGCTTCGGAGCTGGCGGCTTCGCATAACCCGAGCCTCGAAAGGGCTAGTTAGGGAGAACGGCCTTGGTGGAAGATGCCTACGTGCCTATATGTAACTAGTTTGTGGATTGATGACCACACGGCCCGAATCGCATTGCTGACTAGTAGACTGAAGGGGCCGCCCGGATTTGAAAAGCAGCGCTATGAGTCTGCTTTAAGCAGACGAGTAGGCACACGTCCAACGAACCTGGGATGTGCACATCTGAATTTGTACGTGAGGTCTAACTAATAGAGGGCCGAAGGAGGATCACACCTGCTATAGAGAAGTCTTTAGCGAATAGTCTACCTCGGGGATGGGCGTGCCCAGGGGACCATGGTTCTCAACCATCAAGGCGTTGGTCTCGAAGTGGCTGTCGGTTGTTAAGCAAGACATCGAGCTGGTGACGCAGCCGCGGGGTTGGGTTTTTGAAGGTGAGTGCATTCACCGGATGAAGAAATCCCCATCTGAGAATAACACCTTGACAGTAAAACACCGAAGGTCCTAATCGCCCGAAGGACCGGGAGATAAGGCCGAAACGGCTAGGTGCTCCCCTGACGATTTACCCCGTAGATGGTATCTATGTATCTTTGTTTCCCCCGCAGGGGGGTCTAGGTCCTTGTGACATCAGTCAAAAAGGCTGTGTAGTGGGACAGAGATCTTTTGTGAGTTGCGACACCACGTACCTAGCAGCGCAGGCAGGCCCCTGGTATGGTTGATACGCCATGGACTGGATCTGTACAAAGACCATTCGGGCGGTAACGTTCTCGAGCTCCTTAGTTATGTACGGGTAGTTCTTGGCATGACCGACCACCTCCCATAACTTACGGGAGGGAAGGGGGGTTCACCATACGGTTAATTGTGTGAGCTTCGGAGCTGGCGGCTTCGCATAACCCGAGCCTCGAAGGGGCTAGTTAGGGAGAATGGCCTTGGTGGAAGATGCCTACGCGCCTATATCTAACTATTAGTTTGTGGATTGATGACCACACGGCCCGAATCGCATTGCTGACTAGTAAACTGAAGGGGCCGCCTGGATGTGAAAAGCAGCGCTACGAGTCTTTAAGCAGACGAGTAGTCACAGGTCCAACGAGCCTGGGATGTGCACATCTGAATTTGTACGTGAGGTCTAACTAATAGAGGGCCGAAGGAGGATCACACCTGCTATAGAGAAGTCTTTAGCGAATAGTGTACCTCGGGGATGGGTGTGCCCAGGGGACCATGGTCCGTACCCATCAAGGAGTTGGCCTCGAGGTGGCTGTAGGTTGTTACCCGAGACATCGAGCTGGTGATGCAGCCCCGGGGTTGGTTTTCTAAACGTGAGTGCATTCACTGGATGGAGAAATTCCCATCTGACAATAAGACCTTGTCAGTAAAACACCGAAGGTCCAAACCGCCCGAAGGACCGGGAGATAAGGCCCTGACGGTATACCTGTAGATGGTGTCTATGTATCTTTGTTTCCCCGCAGGGGGTCTGGGTCCCTATGACATCAGCAAAAGGCTGTGTAGTGGGACAGAGATCTTTGGTGGGTTGCGGCACCACGTACCTGAGCAGCGCAGGGAAGCCCCTGGTATGGTTGATACGCCATGGCATGGATATGTACGAAGACCATTCGGGCGATAACGTTCCCGAGCTCCCTAGTTATGTACGGGTAGCTCTTGGCATGACTGACCTCCTCTCACAGTTTACGAAAGGAAAGTTATATAAAGGCCGAGCCTGCTTGGGGGATCACCATACGGTTAATCGTGTGAGCTTCGCAGTTACGGTTAATCGTGTACGGTTAATCGTGTGCCCAGGGGACCATGGTCCTTACCCTTCAAGGAGCTGGCCTCGAGGTGGCTGTAGGTTGTTACCCGAGACATCGAGCTGGTGATGCAGCCCCGGGGTTGGGTTTCTGAAGGTGAGTGCATTCACTGGATGGAGAAATCCCCATCTGACAATAAGACCTTGTCAGTCAAACGCCGAAGGTCCAAACCGCCCGAAGGACCGGGAGATAAGGCCGTAACGGATAGGTGCTCTCCTGACGGTATACCTCGTAGATGGTATCTATGTATCGAGTCTTTGGTTTTATCCTCATTGATGTGTAATCTAAGTTCTTTTGCGGCCAATTCTTCGAGACATGAGGTTGATGTCATCGGCGTACGCTACTAATTGTGTCCTGGTGCATAATTTTGTGATTCCCCACTTGTGTCTTTTCAAATCTCGACCTCGAGAATGGGATGTCCACCATCTTCAAATAAACCATGTATGTGCAAATATTTTTGAAACGTATCTTCGTTTGTGACAACAACAATTGTGTCCTGGTTCCTACAGCATTTGGGTTAATGCCCCGGGACCATACATGCTATGGCCAAGAATCGCTACAACCCCCTCGATACAAGTGCGGAAACGGAAATTCGTTTCGCTTCAGCAAAAACAACAACAACTAATTGCGTCGTCTTAATGAGTAACATTCCGCTGCTGGCCATATTCATGACTCGAATTAAGTACTGCAGAACAATGCGGAAGAGCAGCGTTGCCGGTCCAAATGTTCTTAACATTAGGAGGGTGGGGACCACATTATTCTGCATGGCTATCATAAACCCCTATGTTTCGGCAAAGAGATACCAGCACTAAGCCATTTGTTCGCCATATGAAGATCGATAAATGGCTGCAAACGACTATCCACGCGTTTACCATGTATTGTCTTGCAAACAGCGTCATGCAGGAACTTGATGTTGCTTTGCAGTAAAAATAAGTACGAAGCGAATCGATCCAATTCATTGATGTGAAGGACTTCAATTAGCCAATTGTCGGGGACGCTGCCAAAAGCTTAGGCGTAATCGATGTAACACTATATCATATTTTCCGTTTTCGTTACACAACCGAGTCGATAGTTTCTTTCTTTGCATGTCCTTGAACCTACCGGGCAACTCTTCTGCTCTTCGAGAAAGATGTAGTTTACTTCGAGGTTGCAGTCGATCCTGCAACTTGTTACGGCTGTATATGTAAACGGTCATTTAGCATGTTGTCGGCCTTGTCTCAGCAAGGCTACCCTATTTGTAAGGAAAGATGTCCTCAGGAAGATTAATTAGCGGATTGGTTTGTTGTGCAACACACTCGGGAAACGATTATACCAGAAATCCTTCACCTTGTACTTCAGCGATGGATAAATACTAAGTGAATGAATGAATGATGGATAAAGGTGTGAAACCCCTGAACGAATTTATAAATCGAGTCCAAATACGATTTATAATTCGTTATCGTACTCGTCCGTGGTCTCCAGGGACAGAAACGTGGCAGCTGCGATAGGGTTCTCCTACAGTGACATAGGGATAAATCCTGAATTGCAATGGCACATCCTGTTTTTCTTATGATGATAACTATTTAACGATTTGTTTCCAATTTATGCGATTTATTTAAAAGCAACGCCAAAGGAACGAAACAGAAAAAAAGAAATGAGTCAACAGTACATTACCAGTGAGAATTAAGCCTTTTTGCTACAATTTCGACAATTTCCGCATGATTAGCATGCAGGTTTACGTCACGACTTAGATCTAACCATTTCACTTTAGCTGCATCGTCTCCTGCTTCTAATTTTAATTTTCCAACTTGATTGCCAGTTTCATCATGAAAGTTAAAAGCTACCGTTTCAATCCAGGCGTTATCCGTATTCCGATAGTCATCTACGTATCCCGAGTAGATCTCAAAGCCGGATCGGAAAAAATCCTCAATAACTGATTCGCCACCTGAAAGAGGGGAAAAGGGATTTAATGTTATTGAAGTAATTCTATAATAGGCGACTATGAATTCTGTAGATATCTTTTGAAATTACACAATAACAAAGGTAGTCAATAATGCATTCGAATATGAAACAATATGTCTAACCAGTAGCTGGGAAAATTTGTTCTCTTGACATTCTCTCATTACTTGTTTAGCTGTTAATTTAAGTGTAATGCTTAAAACAGACCTACCAAAAGTGTTTAGCGCTTCTTCCATGAACTCCCGTTTTAATGTGGCACCGACCAGTTCGCCAGGATCAACCATACCACCTGGTATAGCCCACTTCCGATTATCGCGTCTTTTGATAGTCACCATTTGTAAGACTGGCCTATAAAATAGAGAACGCTATAAAAACGTAAGATACCGGCATATTATCGTTTTCTTTACTTGCCACTTTCAGCATTTTGTAATATGCTCCCATCTTGACTCCTTTTCCATCGCGTGACAACCGGATCGGCTGCATGATTGGGACCCCATCGACCCAAAAGTCCACGACCAATGAGACCGGTCCGGCCGATAGGATTTCTAGGATATTTATCAACAACCGCGTATTCGCCCATATGTGACACACGATTGATACCCTTATCTAGGGAATTCCAAGTTGGCTGAAAACGGGCATTTTCAATATCAGGATCAGCATAACTTTGTCCATGTATTCCGGGTGAAGTGTATTCAGGAGGTTTGTAATTTGGGAAGTCACATGTCCAGAACACTAAATCATCGGGAACTGAAAACCGTTTGATATTACTTCTAGGATAAATGTCATTTCGGCATGTAATGTGCTTAAAGATCCCGGACCGAAATGCTAAATTTGCCATTAAAGATAATGTAAAGTGCTCAGATCCTCAGACGTTTTAAAATAGAAAACAACGCATTAAACAAAACAATCAAAACTGACAACCGACAAATCAACAAATGCGACAGCAGCTCGTCGACAGTGTCCAGTGGCGACTAGAGGAATTAAAACGAGCAATTCAAATTAAAGGCAAGTAATATTTTCCCTGAGCGTGGCACTAGCGGATAATGAGCCATACTTTCCTTTTATAAGATAAATATACGCTTCTATTCAAATTCTAATCTATTGCTTTTTTTCGATTGGTTACACAGCTTCCATACAATTTTGACAGCCCAAGCAACAATTCGTTTGCTTTAAAGAAGCACTTCACACTGTAGCAACCATATAGTACCACGGAATTCATTTATCGTGTGACATCGCTTAAAGTAATATTTTGATCCGATAAACCATCTTAAAAGTATTTTCCGGAAAGCTTCTGTCATCATTATGGAATAAATTCAAAGATTGTGGTATAAAACTTCGATAAAACTGTCTCTAAACGTCAACCTAAAAAAGACACTCCTTTAAATACTCCACTCTTGTGTTTTATTGGATGATACAGCACACACATGCAATAGTCTCTCTAGTTAACTCACACACATGCATATATTCTTCTATAGCACAGTCGGTGTCATTTTTATCGTGTGACATTCGTATGGTCATCCAATAAATTGTTCAGCCTATAGTTTTATTGAAGGATGGACTTTGTGATTTATTGAATTGACACATATGAAGTGCTTCGGAATACCACGTTTCTTGAATTGAATTCATTGAAATATTGCATGAAACTAACATTTCCTCTCTCCTTGTTAACTTATGAATCAATTAAGATAATCTCAGCGCAGAAAATGTCTGCATTTTGTTGATGAATGTGTGGATTTATTCAACTTCAATTGACTGACATATAAAGAAGAAGGTGCAATGGAGAAGAGTCGATAAAGAAGTGTTGAGCACTTCTAGTGTTTACGAGCAATGTTAACTATATGTGAGGTTGGCCGAGTGGTTAGGGCGTCGGACTGGCGCGGCGTCCGACAGTCGCTGGTTCGACGCTGGCTGGGGGAATTTTTTTTTCTTTTTTTCATGAGAAAATGACAGAAAATGATGACATAACACATTGATGTATGTCTTTTTCAAAGCTTAGTTCAGTGCTACAATAAGGTGCAATTGGATCAAAAAACGGCGCCAAACGCCATTATTGGACTATTATTCAGAGTTTATACCCTGTAAAGTGCCCCTATTGTCGTTAGAAGATAATATTCTACGAAGTATTATAGGGATGAAATTGTTAGTTGGGAGTGGCTGTTCTATAGGCAAACTGTCCGCAAAAAAAGCGAACGGGAAATGATTCCTTATGTGATTTTCCAAAAAAAAAAAATTAATTCGGGACATACCACGTTAGCTGCCACAGGCGTCTGAAGATTGGTTAAAAATGCATTTTCTTGGACTGGTAAATCCTCAATACATAGTTCTAACTACATTAGCTCGAATACTGGAATAATATTTTTATCGTAGCCAAAAAAATTTTCAAAAAAAAACAGCACAACCCTTACTAAAATCTGATAAGAGATTTACTTTTCGCAGAGCGGAAAATTCAATTTTTGACAAAACATAAAGCTGTATCCACACTGAAGGCTAGATGGAGGCTCGCTAAAAAACATGGTGTCGCGGGCTGCCATTTAGCAGCTACACTAGCTACCAAATGGAGACTGATAATGACAAATAGAGCTTATCTATAATTTAGTCAAACGTATAAACAACAACTCCAAATTGTTATGCGTCTGGCTGAATTATTACCATTATTACATACATGAGCGCTAACCTTTCTAATATATTTTTTTTGCCATTAAGTTTTGAACCTAAACTGCAGAGCCTGGAAGCATGAAAAAACGGAAAGTTGAGTTTTTTCGCGATTATTTCAAAAAGGGTTAAATATACAGCAAAATAGTCTGAGAACGCAACAAAAGCTACCCATCAGGCGTACGTTCCACGCAACAACTAAAGTATAAATGCAATGAGTACTCCCAAGGTAACAATTTTATCCCTATAATACTTAATAGACTATTCTTAATATTCTCAATAATAATAAGGGCACTTTACAATGTGTAAACGCTGAATAATATTCCAATAATGTCATTTGGCGCCGCTTTTTAATCCAATATGCTTCGAAAAAGGCATACCTCATGTGTCTTATATCATAATTTTCTGTCATTTTCTCAAGTTTACAAAAAAAAAAAAAAATTAAAAAAAATCCCGCAGCCAGCATCGAACCCATGACTTTCGTATTGCCCGTCCTACGCGCTAACCACTCGGCTAACCTCAGATTTACACTTTACATTGCTCGTAAACACTACAAATGATTACTAGTTGCTTCTATAGAAATGCTTAACAATTCTTTATCAAATCTTCTACAATGAACCTTCTACTTTATATATCAATCAGTTGCTGCTGATTAAATCCACTCATTCATCAATAAAATGTTTCTGCGCAGAGATCATCTTAATTGAATCAAAAATTAAAAATGAGTGAGGGAATGTTGGTTTCATGCAAGATTTCAAAGAATTCTATTGAATAAACTTGGTATTCCAAAAGACTTCATAAGTTTCAATTCTTTCAAAAATCACAAAGTCCAGCCTTCTATAAAACTACGATGAACAATTTATCGGATGATAATACGAATGTCACACTATTAAGATGCAATAACACAACCGATTCTCGGTTACAGGAGAATATTGCTGGTGTGTTAATTAATTTAGAGAGAGACACTATTACATGTGAGAAGTATTTAATGGAGTATCTTTTGGGGTTAACGTTTAAAAAAAGTGCTACCGAAATCTTTTACCACCATCTTTAAATTGATTCTATAAGGATGTTAGAAGCTTTCCGGAAAATGTTTTAAGGATTTTTTATCAGATTAAAATACTTCTTTTGAGGCGATGTCACACGATAAATTGATTTTGTGTTACTTACGTATATGCTTGCCACAGGGTGAAGTGCTTCTTTACAGCATACGAATTGTTACTTGGGCTGCCAGAAACTTCTACATACAAGTACAAATTATATGTGTGCGTAACGAACCGCCAGCCACACTATTTCACCACGAAGAAAATACCCGTTTTCCATCTTAAAAATCACACGGGTTTCTGAATTGATATCTCTAACAGAAGGAAGAATCATTAATTATGACGCTACTTCACATTTTATCGCAAATATTTATCATTTTCCTGTGTTTATCATACTTATTAGTTATTTCTAACCGTCTCATATCACACCGAAGATAGGCACTTTTGCGCCTCCCAACTAACAATTTTAGCCCTATCATACTTCGTATAATATTCTGTTCCAATAGTAATAGAAGCAGTTTACAGGGAATAAAGGCTGAATAATAGTTCAATAATGGCATTTGGCGCCATTTTTTAAATCCAATAGAACCTTATTGTAGCATTGGGTGAGGTTATAAAACGCAACGTTCGCGCAACGTTTCGCGTAACGTTTCAAATCAACCGGCCGTTACGGATCAGAAACTTCTCCCTACAAACAGATCCCCTAAGCGCCCCCTTGCGATGCATAGCTTGATTGATTGACAGAAATTTACAATCTGCCGTCGAACCGTGCATTTCCGCCCTCATTTATTTATTAAACTATTTATAATCAAAATAAAATGTATCTGCATCTCGTTTAAAACTGGACATTTTAATTTTCGAGCAAAACGTATCAGCTGTGATGTGTCAATTGTCACATTTGTCACTTTCCGAGAGATGGCGATGGTAACACCAAGTCTGATCCGGATCTATGCGTTTACAGAACACAATAGGAAACGTTTCGGTAAACGCGACACGTTACGCGAACGTTGTGTTTTATAACCTCACCCATTAAATTATGCTATTGAAGGTACTTGGCTTCCATTTTAAGGGCGCCACATACCTAGCGATTTATTGGTCAATCGATTTCCAATCTATTGCCTACAGTCGATCTGCCACCCGTACATCACACACACTAGGCAATATCGGGCAATCTGAAATTGACAGTATAACGCGTCCACAAAACAGTTGTGTTGTGTAGCGAAAATTATACAATTTTTGGCGATAGAAGATGGACATCCATTGCTACTTTTGATGGAGAATGACCGCCACAACCACAGCATGAAGAACGATCACAGGTTTATATAAAAAAAATCCGCAGCTGAGAACACATGATTGTCATGACAGCTTGTACGGAAAATTGCATGGCAATATGTTCCACACGTCAAATCAAAAAATGGAATTCGATGGTACCACACACCTTCCAATTTATCTCGCAATCAAAAAATCTCGCCAATCGATCGGATCTGGGGGTCTGTGGCGCTTCTTAGTATTCCAGTGCACTTCGTCACTTTCAACTCTTTCAAAAACACAAGTCCATCCTTCTATAAAACTGCGATGAACAATTTATCGGATGACAATATGAATGTCATACTAAAAAGATGAAATGCAGCACTGCCATCTAGATAGACAGGCCGAACTGCAGAAATTTGTTCGTCCACGAGTGGACAAAGTGCGTTCGTGACCAGTGACAGTTGACATTTCTATAGCTCACAAACACCAGTGCTTCTGAACCCAAAAGTTTAAATGTGCCGAGCGTTTATTACGAAACAAAGGTTATGGTTTGCTTTAGTGTGTTTTTGATGTACAATTGGTAAAATAGTATACATCAACATCGCACTTACCATATTTATCTCAAAAATCAACGCACTGGCATGTGTATATCATAGCAAGTCACACGAAATGACAGGCTGACAGCCACTGATATTTGGATTGTGGACAATTTGTGGATTTTACCGAGCGGTACTTTGGCAGTACTAAGCGAGGACCATGACTCACCATGGCAGTACTTGTGTTGCATGACCACTGACAGATCAGCTGATAATCCGGCCTGTCTATCTAGATGGCAGTGAATGCAGCCGATTCTCTGCTCTAGGAGAATATTGCATGTATGTTTATTTGTGATTATCTGCTATAACAGGATGTCATGGTGTGACTCATTTGGGGAAAATTAATATACAACGGGACCCCCTATTTTTATACCCTTCGCTCATAGAGTCAACGAAGGGTATATTAACTTTGTCATAAAGTTTGTAACGCATTGAAGGAAGCATCTCCGATCATATAATACTCCGTTTTACTAAGCCAATTTAAAAGCTATGAAGCTGAAATTTTGCACATAAGCTTATTTTTGCTGCAGGCAGTTTGTATGTTTGAATCGGTAAAATCGGACCATGGGGTCATGGGGCTGCCATACAAACCTAACCCCCCAAATTAGGTTCTTCTAAGGAAAACTTTTTGATTTGTTCACCGATTTCAACCAAATTCCACACAAATGTATTTCTATTGATAACACACAACATATGTGAGAATGGATCAAATCGGTCCATGGGGTCATGGGGCTGCCATACAAACCTAGCTCCCCAAATTAGGTTCTTCTAAGAAAAACTTTTTTATTTGTGCACTAATTTCAACCAAATTTCACACAAATGAATTTCTATTGATGACACACAACACACAACATATGTGAGAATGGATCAAATCGGACCATGGGGTCATGGGGCTGCCATACAAACCCAACCTCCCATTTTGGTTCTTCTAGAAAACATTTTTTACACCAATTTCACAAACCTTGAATTAATGTGTCTTAATCAAAGCAACAAAAAAAAGGTCAAAACAAATGGGATCGAACCATGGGGCCATACTCCCGCATCCCCCAAAAAAATTTTCTGAGTAAATATAGTTATTTACCCACTTATTCCGAACAAACCCCACACAAATATTGTTTTGTCGACGCCACGGAACTTTTGTGAATACGGAAGGAAAAGAATAAGGGAAGGGGGGTTAAATAAAATAAAGTCGTAGGTCCGCCCAAAAATACCTTTAGCCCGGAGGAGAGCGAAGCGAAGGTTATCCAAGGTTATTCGGGCGCGGCCGAAATTAGCCTCGGTCTCATTTTTAATTATTATCATTTGAATTTTTGATGAAAAACCGATTTTAAAGTTTGAACGAATGAATCTCGGAAGATACGAGATCTTCGTAACGGGCAAGGTGTCGTTTTATTAGAAATGAAATGAAACAAAGGCTTGTTCTGCTATCCGTTCTCATAGGGGGAACTTTTGTGTTTCCGAAATTTCCCGCTATGTGTCCGCTATATGGCGGACGGTAAGATAAGTGTCGCTAGTGTCGATAAGAAGAACAAGAAAATTCTTCTTACGAGAGTTGATAGCGTAATGTTCCGAAACAAATGAAATTTTACTAAGAAACCAGGTCCCCTGCTGCCCCCAATGAAGTTGTCTAGAGAGAGAGAATTTCGTTTATCTGGGCAGATCATTCCAATAAAACCACCCTCAAATATTGTTTTTTAGCGCTACGGATGAATGGAAGAGTAAACACAAGTCATAGTAGTCTAGTACAGATAGCTCAAAACCCAAACATAAAAAAAAGGAATTTTTGATGCCAAATTGTTGAATACACTGCTCAATATACGCAGTAAAAAGTTACACTAATTTGCGCCATGGGTTAAGGGGGGAGGGGGTGGCAAAGGGGTGAAAATTCAGTTTTTTTGCAAATATATGGAAAACTATGAGTCTGACCTTAAAACGTACTGAGGACAAAACAAACTACATAAAATTACCTTTGTAATGATATGTAACACTCTAGACATTTTTGCAGAAAATTATACCTTAGACCCAAAAGTATTATAGTGAATTTACATTTTTTGAGTTTTACATTTCGCAATGTAACTCTTGATAGAATAGACCTACCGTTATAAGATCTTGTCCATATATTGATAACAAAATTTGTTTGATTTGTACCAAAAATTGGAGTGCTCCGACCATTGACGCCCTCCTCACTGCTCCTAACATTTTTCAAAAAGGCATGCCGATAGCTTCTTTTTAAATTGAGCCAGGCAGATCAAATTTGGTGGGGTGCTTAGTCTAAGCTCCATTATGCTGCCCACCAAAATTTATTACCATCCAATCAAAACTAAGGGGACCTCCCATACAAAGTGAACGAAAATTCTAACAAATTTCACATTTTTTCAGTTCTAAATTCTATGTAAAATAGAAAAAAAATTTCTCTTAGAACGTCATTATAACAGTTAATTGTAGTCTTGTGAATGTAAGTTCAAAAGGTTGTACCAAGGCGTACGCTACAAGTAACAAAAAATTGGGTTTGAAGGTCAGTGATACCAGTTCTAAGGCTATTTGCGAATATTTCGAGTAACGTGTACCAGCAACCTTCAAACCCGATTTTTCGTACTTGTAAGGCACGCTCTGGTACAAACTTTTGGATATACATTCAGAAGACTACAGTTAACTGTTATAAGGACGTTCTAAGAAATAAATATTTTTTTTTCTAATGTAGATAGAATTCATAAGTAAAAAATGTGAAATTTGTTAGAAATTTGGGTCACTTTGTATGGGGGGTACCCTTAGTTTTGATCGGATGGTAATAATTGGTGGGAAGCATAATGGAGCTTAGGCTAGACAGCCCACCAAATTTGATCTGCCTGGGTCAATTTAAAAAGAAGCTGCAGGCATGCCTTTTTGAAAAATGTTAGGAGGAGTGAGGGGGCATCAATGGTCGGAGCACTCCAATTTATGATACAAATCAAACAAATTTTGTTCTCAATTTATGGACAAAATCTTATAACGGTAGGTCTATTCTATCAAGAGTTACAGTGCGAAATGTAGAACTCAAAAAATTTAAATTCACTATAATACTTTTGGGTCTAGGGTATAATTTTCTGAGAAAATGTCTAGAGTGTTACATATCATTACAAAGGTAATTTTATGTAGTTTGTTTTGTCCTCAGCACGTTTTAAGGTTGCAGGAAACTGAATTTTAACCCCTTTGCCACCTCCTCCCCCCTTAACCCATGGCGCAAATTAGTGTAACTTTTTACTGCGTATATTAGGCAGTGTATTCAACAATCTGGCATCAAAAATTTCTTTTTTTTTATGTTTAGGTTTGGGGCTATTTTGAACCAATTGTACTGGACTATAGGTAGGAAAGAGAAAAAAAACTTTTAGCCCGAGGAGAGCGAAGGGTATCCAAATTTCGGCCGCCCCCGAAATTAGCCTCGTTTTACTAACACTTGTATAGGCTGTATTCACAAGACAATAATTGATTATTGTAATGACGTTCTGTAAGAGATAGAATATTTATATACGTACTTCAATAGGTTTTTAAAGTGAAATAATGTCAAATTTGGTATATTTTTTTCACTTTCTATGTAAGAGCTATAGGCAGAGAGGTGTCTTTGGTTAGAGCAATTTTATTTTCGGTTAAAAAAAATACATTTAATTGGCAATATCTTCAAAATCCTGTGACTATCTACACTGAAAAAATCATTTGCTAAAAACAAGAAAAAAGTACAATAAAAAACAGCCAAGGAAGATTTCTTTCTGATTTAAGATGTATTTTCTTGTTCCAAGAAAAGTCTTTGCTTAAAATAAATAAATAAGTATTGTTTTAAGCAAAAAATTGTTTTAGAACAAGAAAATACAGCTTAAATCAGGAAAACTTTTCTTGGAACAAGAAAATACATCTTAAATCAGGAAAAATCATTCCTTGGCGGTTTTTTATTGTATTTTTTCTTGTTTTAAGCAAATGATTTTTATCAGTGTAGGTTGGGTGTATTCTATTAAGAGTTACAGCGCGAAATGTAAGTCTAAAACAATGCAAATTGCACATAATATGTTCGGATCTGGGGTATAATTTTCTAGGAAAAAAATCTAGAGTGTTATATATATACGTAAGTGTGTTTTTTGGCTATCCCGTGTGGTTTGGGTAACGAAACTTCATATAAAAAAAAAGACAAGTGGATCAGCTGGCATTTTTTTATATGGAGTTTTGCTACCCAACCCTAACGGGATAACCAAAAAACACTTTATGTATCTTCGCAAAGGAAATTCTATGTAGCTTATTTGATCCATGTGACTTCACTGAAAAAATTTGGCTATCTAAAATTAAGAAACTCTTTTCTCATTTGCAAAATTCCCGAATTTAGACGAAATTTCTCAAAATGTGACAATTTCTTCTTGAATCGATCCTATTTTTAAGACCTTCTTTTGAGAAATAGGAAGTAGATTCAAGCCTAAACCATTGTTCTCAATTCAAGCAAACAAATACTTGATAATAAATTTTTTTGACATTTTCCATGCAAAGCTCGTGGAAAAGCTTTATTTTAGCTTTAGCTTATATTGGAGCGTTGTAGTTGATTAGTCAGAAGTGTCGATGGTTCAGTGGGTAGCGCGTTTGACTGGGAAGAATGGGGTTATGTGTTCGATGTTGGTTGGATGCAAGTTTCTTTTTTATTTTTGTTTAGATTCTGTTGTCTTTTTCATAAGAAAAGTTTGCTTGATTCAAAGTTACTTTTCCTTAAAGCGCTGCTAATGGCATTTCACTTGGATCAGTGTGATTAATTCTCAAATGAAGAGAAATATTTCTTGGCTGTTTTTTATTGTCTTTTTTTCTTGATTTGAGCCATATTTTCTTTACTTTAGCAGGCGATTTGGTTCAGTGTTGGGACATTATTTTTTGGTCAGACTCATAATTTTCCATGGTATTTACAAATTTTAGCGGTTTTTGAAAACTTGGATTCAACTGAAGAGGACCATCTTATCAAACATAAAAAAAATTGAACCACCGCAAATATCCCGATTGTGATAGACAAATTCTCCTTAACGTTACGTTAAAGGAAATAAATTTAAAAAAAAATATACGAACATTTCCAAAATCTGACTTTCACTATATATTATTAGATGTCATCAGAACTTTATTGAATTTCAATTGATTTCATTTAGATGGATCATCCATGTACCTAAATATAATAAGAGTGATGCTGTTTAAAGAGATTCTTGTATTCTTATCAGTAATCAGCGCAAAAAGTTGTTACTTTATATTTCATAACTGAACGGCCTCAGAACGTGAGCTTCATAAAATTGGAGATAGACTATATAAAGCTTGCCAAGTTTGATTCTACTGCAGTTAATTAAAAACATACACAATAAGAACGACGCTAAGTGCCTCTTTATTCAAAGCTTGTTGAGTTATTTGCGCTCTTGTATTCAGTTGCTATTCGCTCGTTGACCAATCCGTATCGAAGTAACCGTGAAAATGCGTTTGGGTGCTACAGTTCCAGATTTTAAGGCCGAAACTACTAAAGGACCTATTCAGTTTTACAATTGGCAAGGAGACTCGTAAGTGAACTTGTTTTAACGTTTATGTTGTGTGTAAATTGAGTTAAATTTAATAGAATACATAATGCTATAGTAATCTATAAACCCTCGAAGAAGGTATGAAAAAGTTAGTTAAGTCAGTGATACACAATACTTACATACATAATTATGCTATATGTACATAATATTTTTATATGTACATATAATAATACATAGTTCTTAAATAGCTTGGTAAGAGCTCATTCCTTAGTCTTGCTAGCTAAACTTTACTATTCGTGGTAAATTATAAACCGTGTTGCGTGTTCTTTCATATTATTATTATTTTACCAGGCACTTGCATTTAATTGTGAATTAATCCTAGGATAACAGGATCAGTTTTTACCACTAGAATCGAAAAACAAGTTCTAATAGAAAAAAAAATCTGTTATTTAAAAGTGTTCGATTCCCACGTACACAAAGTGAAAAGTAGTTATGTATGTTCATAGTTGAATAACATTCGCACCTGAATGAGACCATGGATAACAACTCCAGAAAAAGCGCACAAGTTAAAAGCTGTACATATACTAGACTTGTACGTAGAAATGGAGATTCACTAACATCATTTAACTTTTTTTTACTGATCGCCAATATTTCGATATTAAATACATTATTCGTACTTAGGAAAAAATCTTGGACATTATTATACAATTCATAATTAGTGCGAAGTGAGGCGGTGATAAGAAGGTGGACAAGGTCGCTATTTTAAGCTTGCAAGTTAACTTGTAGCGAAGCGCTCTTTTAGATAGAAATATCACATGTCCATCCCTGAATGAATGTCACGATTAGATAGGCTAAAAGAAAAATTGTTCATAAAACAAATCACCTACATATACTCGTACATATATTTATGAATTGATTGTGATTCTTTAAGGCTAATCTTGTTTTTATCATTAAACATACACCAATTAACGATTAATTTACTTATCGTGCAGAAAAGTAGCCGATGTGCATCTGGATGCTCGGAGTAGTATAATAGTCTATTATATAATACAGTCAGACCTCGATAGCTCGAACCCCAAGACAAATTCCTTCGAGTTATCAAAATTCGAGATATCATAGCTTGCAAAAAGTTAATTTCGACTTATCGATTTATCTCTGAAATATCAATAAAAGCTTACATAAAAAGTCAAAATTAAATGATATCAATTTAATTCACAAAATGAGGAACGCAATTACATTGGTCAATACAAATATGATTTAGTCAAGTTACATATAATAAATAACAGAGCAAATATAACGAGTAAATTTCGGAGAGATTAAAAGAAATATAGTTCTCAATTACATTAATGGGAACTAAAAAACATTATAGTCCAATGTGTATGTTGGGACGCAGCCTCCGCATCACACGAAATATCCGTGGAGCCCTCCGCTGCCGATCCGTTTCCCATTAGTGCGGGTACACAAGTAAATACAATTACTTACTTTATTATTCGGAATGTTACTCTCCGAGCGATTTCCCGATTTACAAAATTTCTTTACGCAGAACTTGTCCATGGTTTCTGATGAAAGTTTTGATGTGATTTTCTTTCTATAAAGTCTTCTACTTCGCCAAAACGTTTGAAAATTTCGTCCTTCACGCTTCACGCAATCAGAACCTTCTAAATAAACACGAATTATGAGCGCGGCTACTCAAACTTCCTTAAAGGTCGGTACAGAAACTACTTCTGATACTTTCTCCTCCTCTTCTTCAACGTTATCCTCCGATCTCTCCATAGCTGCTGCTGCATCTTCAATTATGTCTTCCTCAGTTTGAAAATCGTCTGTGGATAAGCATTCGTCTATTGCAACGAATTCTTCGAAGGAAGTCGTTCCAAAATCTATGGCTCGAGGTTGTCAAATTTCCATTCATATTATTTGAACTTATTTCAACAGGCTCCATCCAAATCCACACGCCCTGAACCAATTCTTTGATGTAGCTTCTGCTACGCTCTTCCATGCTTCTCTTCGATTAAACGTATTGCTTGCAATACATTTTCAATTCTATATTTCCGTCTAATTCTCTTATCATTTTCCTTATAAGTTCCTGCCTGTGAAATAGTGTTTCAGCAATTAAAAAAAAATTAAAGACGACATCCAAGCCTTCTAATTAGCTTCATAAAGGACTTGTAGGGACTTAATGTTCATCATGCATTGGGTTCTTATATTGGCCGATTATAATGGTTTTTTTCTATTCCAGTTGAATTGACAGCAAGTAGAATAGTTAGCTTCTCCTTGCATTGGGTGAGGTTATAAAACACAACGTTGCGCAACGTTTCGCGCAACGTTTCAAATCAACCGGCCGTTACGGATCAGAAACTTCTCCCTACAAACAGATCCTCTAAGCGCCCCTTGCGAGGCATAGCTTGATTGATTGACAGAAATTTACAATCTGCCGTCGAACCGTGAATTTCCGCCCTCATTTATTTATTAAACTATTTATAATCAAAATAAAATGTATCTGCATCTCGTTTAAAACTGGAAATTTTAATTTTCGAGCAAAATGTATCAGCTGTGATGTGTCAATTGTCACATTTGTCACTTTCCGAGAGATGGCGATGGCAACACCAAGTCTGATCCGGATCTATGCGTTTACAGAACACAATAAGAAACGTTTCGGAAAACGCGAAACGTTACGCGAACGTTGTGTTTTATAACCTCACCCATTGTATTCCACCAAAGTAGGGATCGTCTCAAAAAATCAGGGTTTTATTTGGTGTACGACGAAAAAACCGTCCTATAGAATTTATTCTTTTCATGAGATACGTTTTGGGAGCAGTGTGTGAAGTGTGTTTGTCACCGTTATGTGAGAGCCTCAAACACTAGGAACGTTTTATTATTGAAGACGAATCTGCGAAAAGGCCTCTTAGTCAATTGCTTATGCAGACTGAAATTCGAAGCCAAGCACTTTTTTGCTTTAATTTTATTTATCTGAAATCTTTTTTTAATAAAAAAAAACATCGATTCTATCAGTATTTCCAGGCACGGATTACCCATGGGCAACCTGGGCAAGTGCCCATGGCGGAAGATTTTTAAAGGCGGCAATTTTTGAAACTTTCCGTTGGCTTAAAATTCTGTGAATGATTAATTTTGGGAAACTCAAGGAGCAGTCATAATTAGACAACATCTTAATGCTCTTTTCCTAATCTTTATCTAGTTACCTAGGCGTATTCCAGGGTACCCAATCGCACACTTACATTGTAATGTAAATAATAAAATAAATAACAGGCGCGACAATCCAACATTGGACTAAGGCCGCAAAGTAAATAATACTCGTTCATATAAACATTTCAGTTATCCTATGAACTACACTTCACTGCACACACTTCACGCAAAATTCTGCTAATCTCACTCCGAATAGCCTGCTGGTGGAGGGTAGCTCGCTTAAGCTAAGATTAGAAACATTTTTTGTAACTTGGCTTCAATTAAACAAGGGTAGGAATCTAACATATGCGAGGATGTTTTGGGTGCAGCAATCAAGGAGCTCCAGAATCTACATTAAATGCTGGACATGTTGCCAAAGGACAAATAATTCGCAAAAAGAGGGGAGCAAGGGAATCATAGTTCGATTTTCCAAAAAATGCGTAGAAGGGCGTCTTGTGTTGCACTTTTTGCTGAATATTTTCTAGGGAGGAGGGACAGTTTGGATGTTTTGTGGTGCAATTTCGGGATTTTTAATGAGGAACTCGTTACATGCGAGATCCGAGACGGCCGGCGGCCTAATCTAAGGACGCAACTTATCTCTCCACACACTCTCTATTTTGATATTCCTATTGTATTGATCCTTTGAAAAATTAAAAATTGTTGTGTCGTATACATAATATTTGTTTGTATCCAGATATACGCTTCAATCCTAATTTAACGATTTCATACAAAATCTGAAATAGTTTTCAATGCTGACAGCATTTGCCTTCATAAACAAAAAAATTTTTACGAAGACTACATTGTCAAAAATTAGCGTTCGTTCTGGGTTAGTTGATCAATTAGAATAGGCAACCCTAGTAAAAGCAAGTTAATATTTTCGCGTTTTCTGTTACTACTTTAGTTTTCCCCACTTGAAATTGGCTGGGATGTAACCAGCAATTGGTTTCGGGAGGGGTCCTCTCGATATTATATGCTATATTGACTATCAAATTTTTAAGTAGGTAATATGTATGTATCCATCTTGTGAAAAGGGTTAAAAGAAATTTTAAAATGTTTACGTTTAAATTGTTGAATTTGTAATTTTTTCTGCAGAGAAAAATATACAATACCTACCAACGATGCCAAAAATCATTTAAAATAATTAAAATCAGTAAGCAAGACTTTTGCCAAATAATATCACTGAGTCCTTGCATTTCGTCAAGTTGTCAATTGAAACAATTTAAAAATCATGAAATTGTCTTACCTTACAGTGACGGAGGGCGGAGATAGAGGCGCCACAGAGACTAAGCCCCGCCCTGAGTACTGCTCAATAGTGCATTAAAAGCGGGACACTATGAAAAATAAGAACCTATCCTTCAAACCGACGCTCCAACCAAGAAATTATTAGATCGCTTTTTTATATTTATCTATAACATAAAAATAAAAGAATACTCAGGACCCACGAAGTGGAAAGCACTAATCTATTAAAGTGTAAAGGAGAAATTTGAGAATAAATGAAGGTCAATCAAAGAAGTTCGTCCTGGAGTATTAATTATCGACTCAAAAAACAATAGTGTTCCGCACATTTTTGCACCACTTGATTGGGTGGGAAACGATAAAAAAGTTAAACGCCTTGATCCTTGATTCAGGTAACGTCCCTTCAGCAATATTCTCGTAGAGCTTGGTAGGGGCGGCAAAATGTCAACAGCCTACTAGCGGTAAATGTGTAAATCCGCCACTGATTTACAATGTCCTGAAATTCAGCTTTCTTAAACCGAAATAAATCGTTTCGGACCGTTCGATTGTCTTGGGGTCTTAATTGAACTCCTTGTTTCCTTCTTTTTTTTTAAATCGTTGAGAATGTATTCGTTGAAATTTTGAACTCGGCGGGGATTTCATGTCTGTCAAGTTAGCACTACCACTTTTAAATTTCGATGAATGCTATAGTGCATTAAATGTCGCGAATTTGCCGTGATTCAATGGCAAAATCAAAAAATTTGCCGCGCCCCTCCTTCCCCTTAAAACAACCCCTAACTGTTTTTCAAGCCCCATAGAGCGTAGGAAGCCTTAAAACGCAAGTTTAAGGCCTCGCAATATAACAGATTGTACGCACAAGCATGCTCAAGAGCTTACTTATATTATCTGCACTCATACAAAGTTTTCCGCACCCCTCTACACCTTCAAAAACTACCCCTAAGTCCGGTTTAGCCCCATACAAAGTTTATGGCGTTAAAACTCAAGTTATACGTATAGTCATAAAACAAAATTTATTCAGTCAAATGCTATAGGGGTTAATGATGATATCTGCACCCTTAAAAAATTTGCCGCGCCCCTCCTTCCCCTTAAAACAACCCCTGTCAAGTTAGCACTACCACCCTTGTAACGTCGAAACTAAGAATTTACATAAAACCAAAAGTGTCCCTGAATTTGCCGCAAGGGTCACTTATAACACCTGACCTTTAAAAAAATTTGCCGCGCCCCTCTACACCCCTAAAAACTACCCCTAAATGCTTTTATAGTTATAGCGCAAAACTCAAGTTTTAAGCATCGCCATCAAACAAACTGTAATTAGTTGGATCCTTTAGGTGTAAGTTAAGATATCTACCCCTTCAAAAAATTTGCCGCGCCCCTCCTTCCCCTTAAAACAACCCCTGTCAAGTTAGCCCTACCACCCTTGTAACGCCGAAACTAAGAATTTACATAAAACCAAAAGTGTCCCTGAATTTGCCGCAGGGGTCACTTATAACACCTGAACTTTAAAAAAGTTTGCCGCGCCACTCTACACCCCTAAAAACTACCCCTAATTGCTTTTATGGCTGATGACACTTCTTCTCTGTGAAATAAAGTGCAACTGCATTATTTTCGCTGGCGAAATGTCAAAAACGGGTGTGGAGACTTTCATGTGAAGTGAGTACCACCAAGCGAATTCGATTTCACGATCATCAAAATTTTGACAGTATTTGCATGGATTTCACGTGAACTGACGATGTTAGTACCTACTTTAAGGACGAAAATATTTCGACGTATAGGTACTGATAAAATAAGTGTCATGAAAGGCAAACTATTACTTTCGAAGAGGCATGTTGCAGAGGGAAACCTGGAAATGTTTCCATCCCTCCATACCGCAAGTGATAAAATCAAATATCTAATAGTCGACCATTTGGAAACCTAAAACGGTTGAAAAATATTTCCCCTATTGTTAAACACCCAGCAGATTGATTGGATAATAAATCTCTTTGTGGTTTGCAATATTTCAAATTTCACCTTGCCGGAAGAAGAAGAATTAACGAGGCTTTCCTTTGATCGAGGTTTAAGATTAAAATTTGCAGAATGTTCGTCTGAAGAATTTTTGATAACCAGAAATTTTTGATAACCAGTCAGAAAGAAAGAAGCTGTAAATATCCTGCTATTGTTTTCAATTTCATATTTATGTGAAATCGGATTTTCAACTATGCTCAATATAAAAACAAGAAAACGTGACAGGAACTTGGAGGAGGATATGCGAGTGGCTCTGTCATATATTCGGCCTAATATCACTGAAATATGTAAAAATCATCAGGCACATTTTCTCATTAAATTGCTCCAATGCCGTCATAGCTACCCACTAAATTTATTGGCGGATGCGAAGAAACAACAAAAAGGAGCATATGACGTCTTTGAAAGCAAGAACCAAACAGTGCAACATTGGCGAACAAAACCACAATTTAGTAGCTGATATTGACGTCTAAGATTCTGCATTGCGGCCTTAATATCTAGACGGGCATTGGTGAGACACACAGTAGTCTGCGAAGTTATAACAAAAATTGACGTAAGATCGATTTTGTTTTAATGTATATTTGTCTTGTTTTGAGCTATTCAAAATATTTCTAGACCCCTAGTAACCACGTCGTTCAGTAACTTTTTCAATTATCATCGCTTCATTTGGATATTAGGAAAAGTTGCTTGAGTTGGTTATATCACTAAGGGACTGAACCATGAAAATCGCAGAAAATCAGAGCTCAGCATACATACTTATACCAACCACACATAAATTCTTTTCTCAGTACCGTATAGCCCCATGGTGCGTTAACTCAGCGGTTTACAGGCAATTTCGAGTCTAAGTTACATTGCATATCATTTCGGAGTGTATATATATAATGTTGCAAGCACTATATATTTCCTATCTGCACATGTACAGAAATTTTCGACCACGCCGAGTTTCGATCTCCGGACCTCTAGATTACTAGCATCGTAGAGTACGACTCAACCAAGTGAGCCACAGAGCGTGTTAGACTGCTATACACAAATTTATGACACTAGACGCACACGACTGGAGATTGAAAATATATATGATAGGCATCTTGAATGGTTTTGTATTTAACAGCAGATGTTGTGATCAACAGCACACTCTGCCGAGATTTACCTAATTAATCAGTATCTACTATCTGAGTAGAATTGTCCGGAAAATATGTTCCTTTCGAAAAAAAGACCGAACCAGAGTCTATGTTAAGATGACCAGACGTACATTATTTTACTGTACAGTACAGCATTTTGACCTGTCGTACAGCATTGGGAAATATACAGCAAAATGTACAGCAATCTCCATGCCACACAATGACGCCTAATTCACCACATAATAAGATCCTCGATGAGGCCTGTAATCAGTCTTGTCTGCTTTTAAAATGTGAAGTTTGTGTATACTGTACCCTGTACGATCGATCGATATTTAGCGAGATAATCGCACTTTTATCTTTGGCAATCCTTCATTTTCGAATCGATAACTCGGGAACCCTTCTTGATCTTTCTGAAATTTGGCACACTTGTAGAGCTAGTTAGCGCACATTTTCTCCAAATTACACGGTCCTACTAATCCTCGTTCTAAACTTACGGCTGCCCAAATCGCAATTTTGCGTTTTCTAATTGAAAATTGTACATCAATCGGAGATTCGTAAGCGAAAAACTTTGAATTTTAGATAACTGACATAGCACCGTACTTTTCATATTTGATAAAATTTCAAGGCTCTGGCTGTCAAGCCCAAGCGATATAATGACACTATATTTTCCAATCATTAATTTTCCATAACTCGGAACCGACCGAAACTACTGAAATTATGCACACTGTTGTATAATTTTGCACAACTGTCCAACTTACTTTTATTTTATGCGTTTTATCTTATTTCGAGTACTCTTCCTTGTTATGGCTTTTCGTGTAAAAACATAGTTTTGAGCTTCACCTGCTGATGATTTTTTGTCAAATGAGCTGGCGTTTCAAGGCTGAAATTCCGGAGGAATAGGTTTTGGCACAGCGAAGCAAATATTGTACACCGAACAACGTGGCAACTCAACGATGTAGAGCTTTTATAAACCCCCTCTTAATGTTGGTGAACGTACTTAATCGAGGTTGGACTAGCGACTCCTAAATGATACGCGGGACTTTAATTCCGTCAGGCGACGACGCATCTTAGGAATAACTGAGAGGATTATAGGATTGCATGAAGATTATAAGTTCACAGAATACGCTCTACTCCTTGAAAGATCGATCCTCGAAGGTTACGGGGTCAACTTAAAATTGAAGGTTCCGAGCGCAAACGTTGTTAAGAATCGCTTTGAGTGGTTTGTCTGCCGCATACTATAATGTCCTGCAGAGCCAGAAAACAGGACGTAAATATACGTTGAGGCCGCCTCTGCGAAGTAATTCCGAAAGATAGTCCGACGTATGAGCGAACGATATGGCTGTGATTTTATTCGAAAAAAAATCGGGTAGTATGATGCAGCATTGTTCAAGCAAACTAGTCCTGCATGTGCCGTCATGCCACTCAATTAGAAGCCTATTCTATCACTAGATATTCATAATACAGATTTTCACTAAAATGCCAAATTTTCTTAGTAAATTCCATCTGATCTGTTCCTGTGAAATGGCTATATGTATATTTATTTGGCTTCCATAAGCCTACATTAAACCAATTTTCTCTCTCTCTCTCTCTCTGATTCCTGTTAAGTCCATGTGGTATTTGCTGTTACTATCCTCCCGAGGTAACTTACTCAATAATATTTCTCAACGTTTTCTTCCAAAATAAAATCATTATTTTGGAGTTTTTGCGTCCCTTAAATCGGTATGCGAAAAAAATAGGCAAAAAATGCAGCCTTGAGTATGAGGTGTAATGCGCTGTGAAAAATTGTAACCTTAAGTTTTAGGGTTGACTTGACGCTCTTATTATTAGTTTTGAGGTACCAGCATCCTGCGATCCTACGGATAGGAGCAACATTTGAAGTTTCCAGTGACAAATGCACTTTTCTCTCCAAATGGTTTCTTTTATTTATTTGTCCCGGGGCCCGTTAATCCTGTGTGCGCGCCTGATTGCAATCATCAGCCACATTCGATCCCAAGGCACTAGGATTTTCTATGCAAATTTGTATGATAAATCTCGGAGACTGCGACTGTAATGTGTGAAGCGGTTGATACATTAAATAGTTGGACTTTAGGCTAACAAAAAGATTGGGGGATCTTACTTTTTATATAAATCTTGTCCGCATAAATTTGTGCCAAATCTGAATGGAAACCTAAACTATCCTGTCCTGTTGTCGATCCACAGTGTAGCAGCTAAAATTTTACATAACATAACATATTTGTTAACTAGAAGACAAGGATAAAGAATTAAATTCGATATAAATCCTGGTTTTATTTTTAGATGGGTCGTCCTTTTCTCACATCCTGCAGACTTCACACCAGTCTGTACAACTGAACTAGGAAGAATTGCCGTTCATAATCCTGAATTTGTTAAGCGCAATGTAAAACTTATTGCCCATTCGGTTGACAAGGTAAAGAGCCACGTTGATTGGGTCAACGATATCAAGGACTATTGCAAGGACATTCCCGGCGAATTCCCGTATCCAATCATTGCTGATGAAGATCGTTCGCTGGCCGTACGTTTCGGAATGCTCGATGAACAGCAAAAAAATGATCCCGAAATAGCAAAGACTATTCGTGCCATGTACATTATTAGTCCCGATCATGTGGTTCGTCTATCAATGTTCTACCCTATGACAGTTGGTCGTAATGTTGAGTAAGTGAATTGATGTTAACGCAAATGAAGCACAACAATTTATTGATATATTTTTTTAATTTTAGTGAAATTATTCGATGCATCGATGCCCTGCAACTGACAACACGCATCAAGCAAATTGCTACTCCCGCAAATTGGACTGTTAGTATTTTAGTTTAAAATTTTATTGATTTCAAATATATTTAAAGTCGCCATTCACTATGCGATCGATCGTATGATAAACGGTCATTTTCTTTGGTATCATTACCATACGTTAACGAAAGAAACTACGTTCGATCACATTGTGTATGGCGGATCTTATACTTACAAATTCTGCTAACTCTGTTCTAGAACGGGAAAACTCCATGAATCCCACAAAAAAAAAATGCATATCTGAATAATTTCTCTTCTATTTGTAGCCTGGAACTAAAGTGGTAATTGCCCCTTCTGTTTCTGACGAAGAAGCTAAGAAACTATTCCCGGGCGGAATCGAGTTTGTAAAAATGCCATCAGGTCAGAATTATGTTCGAACCACAACCGACTACCAATAACTTGAGTTTGAATATCTTTTACAATTTATATTAAATCAACGAAACTAATGGAAAATTTTAAACATTTTGTATTTTTTAATAACGTCTAAAAATATTTTTTTTTGAATTAGAACTCTGTATAAATTTGGTTAAATAAAACTGATATAAATCAGATCATTTTCGATAAAAGTGTATCATATTTTCAAACATTATTAGTGCATAACGTTTTCTTTTGTCTACCGGAATCAAATACATTTTAAAGTCCAAAGAATACAATTTGACGCTGCATCGTTCATATCAAGATTTTGAAGTGCAATAATTTTAAACTTCCTGGGACGGGGATAAAAACTTTCGTTAAAGACCAAGCGGAGTGCAAATGCTCGTATTTAATACTTAATTTAAGATGTTTAAACTTTATACAATACAGTCCATGTTAAGGTTTGGTTTTGCTAGTTAAATTGTCACGCAAAACGTTTCCAAATGCAAAATTGACATTTGTGTTGACTTCGAACTATGTAACTGGTATAACCCATAACTTAGATATTTTTTTATCTTTGAAAATAGAACTTAAGTACAAATATTTCAGATACATATCTTAGCGGACTATTTGGAATGTTTTAGAAAATAGTAAATATTTTAGGAGATATGCAAAAGAAATGATACATGAAGGTTAGAATCAGTAAGAGCTTTAGCAAAATATTCTGCGGACAAAATAAACTGAATAAAATTTACCCTCCATCGAGATGCAATATGATAGCTTAGGACAATATAGGCCTTAATAGTATTATACGTATATCTAGTGACGAAAGTAAGTCTATAGGATTTGTTTTTGAATCTGTAGGATCCGAAGAATTTAAAACACATTTTGCTATAATAAATATTATGCGCAAAAGTAGCAAAAAGGACTAAAAAGGACGCACATTGTTTCCTAATCGGGGTACGCATTTAGGGGATGATATCAAAGGTAATGTCGGGTACATTCTGTGTTTGTTTATTTTTCTTTATTTAAGGCAAATCGCCGAAAAATAACCAATTTCAACGTCTCAAGTATTTTCCGTTTCCTTAACTTTTTATTTGACTTTTTCCGTTCTTGGTATTATAGGGAGCTTTCTGTTCAGCAGTGGCGGCCCGTCTCAGTGGGCCAGGTGGGCCCGGCCCACCCAATCATTCCAGTTGGAATATAAGAAATTTTATTATTTCATTTTTTTAAATAACTAGTTTCCATCGTTAACAATAATTTTGTATATAGAAGGTTTTATGCACACATTGTTTCAAACAATTATCCAATATAAAAATATACATCTACATGTACCTATATAAAGTCTTTTTAGTTCCAAAATTGCTTGAACACTTTCCACGCATAATCAATTGGCCAATCACTTTAATTCTATTCTACAACCTAATCTCATTGGATTGCATCCCAGCTACATACATATTTGCAAACCGATTTCCAATCCAAATATCTTGTCACAATGTTAATACTGCTTTCAAACTTTTGGGCACTAGCTGATAGTGCATAACCGCTTGCATCGAATTTGTCGGATGCAAGTGATAATTTGTACAGAAAAATTTCGTGCGATATCAGCACAAGATGCTTCGCGTTCGTATGGTTAAGGGGCCGGCCCGTGAGAGTAATCAGTTAAAACATGCGATAAAATGAGTATTGGGATGCAAGTGTTGAAAGTGTTATGCGGCACAATTTGTCGCTTGTAAGAATGCAATTTTTTTAAGCTAGTGCGTGGAAATGATAATAGAATGTGATGTACCAACCAAAACAGACATTCATGCATACGTGTATATCATTAGGGACATATCGATTTAGGAATGAAAATGTAAGATAATGATATTTGGAGTTTCCTAATATTCATATGATGAATAGCCAAGAAAATATCGTAAAATTCATGGGAGGATAAATAAAAAAATGTGATTTTTATTCAATTATATAGTCCATTATTTAACACGTATTTTCCGAATTGTGTGTAATATATACAAAAATGAAAGAGGAAGAGTCCGAGGAAATTTTTAAATGTCGCTGAAAATCATATAGTAGAGCGTCGATTATCGGAACTAATGTAGACAAGGGGTGGTTCGGATAATCGAAAGTTCGGTTAATCGAGTTTCCATAGAAAAATTGGAGGATTGCCTAAAAGTTAATATAAGCGACAACCAGGATAAATTACTAGGACTGAACAAAAACAAAAAATTCGAAGCAACTGAGTGCTGCTGATGAAAGGTTGTTTCCTTCAGACACTTGATTTTTTCACTTGATATACATTTCAAATGAAAAAAGTCGAGTCCCCGGTTCGGTTAATCTACAATTTTGATTTCATTATAATTTATCTTGGTGCCGGTAATAAAAATTAAATATGCAGATAGATTGCTAAAGGCTTTTAATTAATGTTAGAAAGATGTGGAACCATATAAAATATAGCAAGTTCCTCTTTGACGAAATAATTTGTTTTTAATTTCAAGTGAATCGCGGTTTTGGATATTTTGACTGTTTTTTATGTGTGTCAAATATCGGTACAATTGATTTCGTTCAACTTGCTTGTTATAATTACGTTCTTTTTACTATTGTTAGTCTCGATGTCGATCAAAATGCATTAATGTGTTATTTACAAAATAAGTAATATCTCAACCAAGTCTAAATTGATCTTTTAGATTGAATCTTGTTAAAAAAAAAAGAAAGAAATTTTTTAAATAAATATATATATTTTAGTGTAATTAACTTTATGAGCGAACTAAAAATAAACTAAAATATATTCTTCTTCTTCTTCCTTGCCTTGTTCTTTATACCGCTCCACAAATAAATTCATTTTCATTTTTTATCTATAGAGATAAAGATTGAAAATAGTAAAAAGAAACGTATTTATAACCAGCAAATTGAACGAAATTGGTTGTACTAATATTGGACATCCATAAGAAAAACGTAAAACCATCGAAAGCCGCGATTCATTTGAATTTAAAACAATTTTTTATTTCATTTAAAACAAAAATAACTAATGAGTGATAATAATAAGATAATGAGTGTCCCCAGATGATGGCATAAAAAGACCCAACCGATTGGGGGTCCGCAACCTTAAAAAAAGGGGGAAAGGAGGGCATTTTTTCGTTTTTTTTTTTGCGATTACCTATTTCAAAAACGGCAAGAGATACAGAAAAATGGTCTAAGGACGAAAAACCTACATAAAATTACTTTTCCAATGATATAAAAAACATTAGAGTTTAATTAAATGTTTCGGCGCTAGACTAAAAAAATAAATTAGAATATTTTCATTTTAGACCTTTTTTAAAAGCTCCACCCAAGTAACAATTTCATCCCTATAATTCTTTGTAGAATATTTTCTTCAAACGATAATAGGGGCACTTTACAGGGTATAAACACTGAATAATAGTTCAATAACGGCATTTGGCGCCGTTTTTTGATCCAATTGAACCTTATTGTAGCACTGAATTACACTTTGAAAAAGACATCATCATATGTGTTATGTCATCATTTTCTGTCATTTTTCGCGTTTGCAAACAAAAAAAAAGAAAAAAAATTCCCGCAGCCAGCGTCGAACCAGCGACTGTCGTACGCAAGTCCAACGCCTTAACCACTCGGCCAACCTCACATATAGTCAGCATTGCTCGTAAACACTACAAGTGGTTCGTTGCTTCTATCGAAATGCTCAACACTTCTCCGCAATGCACCTTCTATCAAAATGCTCAACACTTCTCCTCAATGCACCTTCTTCTTTATATGTCAATCAGTTGAAGCTAATTAAATTCACACGTTCATCAATAAAATGCAGCCAGTTTCTGTGCTGAGATTATCTTAATTGATTCATAAGTTAACAAGGAGTGAGGAAATGTTGGTTTCATGCAATATTTCAATGAATTCAATTCAAGAAACGTGGTGTTCCAGAGCACTTCATAAGTGTCAATTCTTTAAAAAATCACAAAGTTCAACCTTCTATAAAACTACGCTGAGCAATTTATTGGATGATCACACGAATGTCACACTATAAAAATGAAATCGACAGTGCTATAGAAGATTATAATGCATGTGTGTGTGTTGATTTCAGTCATGTGTGTTCATTCAATAAAGACTACAAAGAAGTATTTAATGGAGCATCTTTTTAGGTTAACGTTTAGAGAAGTGTTATCGAAGTCTTATTGCATGTAGTCGTGAATTGATTATATAAGAACTTTTTAAGCTTTCGGAAAAGTGTTTTAAGGAGTTTTTATCGGATCAAAATACTAAAATAAGCGATGTCACACGATAAACTGATGTTGTGTTACTATATGAATGTTACAGGATGAAGTGCTTCTTTAAAGCATACGAATTGTTACTTGGGCATCCATAACTTTTGAAAGAATGCTAGTTCAGCCGTAAATTTCTGTACAAGTATTCACAATAAGAGCAAAATCATTTTAAGGTAAACATTAAGTCGCTCCGGTCAAGGACCTCCATTATCCCCCCATTTAAATTTGTCAAAATGGCATGTCCATAACTCCCCCTAAAATTGGAGCAGAGCGCTAAATTTTGGTTTGTTGTGATTGTAAGTCATAGTCACCCAGCCCACCAAAAATCAGTTCATTCGGATGAAAACTAAGGGTAACTCCCATACAAAGTGATCCAAGACAACTTTGTTCTACAGTTTATAAAATGAGTAGTACGTAGAACAAACTCATGATAGGTCACTTTGTATGGGAGATACCCTTAGTTTTTATCGGAATCAGCTGATTTTTGGTGGGTGGGGTGACTATGACCTCCAATCGCAACGAACCAAAATTTAGCACTCTGCTCCAATTTTGGAGGAAGTTATGATCATGCCATTTTGACAAATTTAAATGGGAGGATAATGGGGGTCCTTGACCGGAGCGACTCAATGTTTACCTTAAAATGATCTCGAACTTATTGTGAATACTTATACAAAATTTTACGGCTGAACTAGCATTCTTTCAAAAGTTATGGAGCTTTTAAAAAAGGTCTAAAGTGAAAATATTCTAATTTATTTTCTAGTTTAACGCCGAAATATTCAATTAAACTCTAATGTGTTATATATCATTGCAAAGATAATTTGATGTGGTTTTTTCGTCCTCAGACCATTTTTCTGTATCTCTTACCGATTTTGAAATAATCGCAAACAACCGAAAAAATGCCCCCTTTCCCCCTTTATCAAAGGTTGTGGACCCCCAATCGGTTGGAACTTTTAATGCCATAATCTGGGGAACATCCCCGACCATAATTCAAAAAAATCTCCGATGTAGGATTTTTGCCGACCAAATATGCCATTTTTCTTAGACTATTTGAGTAACACGAAATCTTGAAGGAGACGGAGAAATATGTAATTTATACTTACTTAATGATTGACTTATATAAGATAAATTAAAAAAATTGTTCCTTAATTTGATAGATTTAAAAAAATAATAATTATTAATATTACTAGAATAAACTGTCTACGAAATTTGCTGCAAAATGGTGTGAATATTAAGTTTTCAGTTTTCACCCAATGTCAAGTAGGATTATTCGGGATTCGTGGACCATCTCCAAGTATTCGGGTTTTGTTAGAATTCTCCATATGGATAGCAATATGCTTTGGATTTAGCCAGCAAGTCCAACTTTTTAGTGAAACTGAAGATAGCTTTGAATATTCACATTTCAATTCGGCATTGTTTGGTATTTGGTTTAAAAATTTGATTTGAAGACCCGTCTTCCGAATCAGAAATTTGATCATGCCTTGCCAGCGTTCAGCGAAGATCGAAAGGTGCAGTAGCACAAATATTGGGTTGAGAATCCTTGCGCAGTTTATAGCTGATTTTCCTTGTTCATATGTCATTAACATTAATATTTCCCGCTTGTTTTTTTCCAGAGAGTTGAAATTGTTGTTGGGATTTATTTGAAAAGAGGAAAAACACCGTACGCGATATATTTGGTTGAGTTGCTTTATTGGAACTGAACAGATAATTCAAGTATGTATATAATGGTAATACATAAGTTCGCAAGTAGTTTTAATAACCAGTTTAGAATCGTATGATTTTTACTACTACTAACATAATACGATATAATAAAATAATGTTGCATACTTCAATAATTGTCTTGAATAAGTTTGGTAAGAAAAAAATACTAGACGAATCGTACGTTTGCCTATAATTTATTTCAATGGAAAATATCAAATGTCTTCCCGGCTTGCTTTATGTCCTACTGATTGCCATAATCCCTTGTGGTGCATCGGCTTAGCGAAGTACGGGAACAACGTTGAGGCGACAATTCACACCACTTTTATTGTATGTATTTATTATTATCTATCTATTATCTTATCTAATGTTAGTCTTATCGTATTTATCGTAGCTTTTCCATTGCATTGAATTGAATTTTTGTTTATTTTGCAAAGTTATGCCATATTTTGCTTGGTTATTTTATCACCTAAGATTAAAAAAAAATCATAGCGCAATTTCATACAACGGCATGAATAAGCAAAAGATAGCATAATTGTGCGAAATAATCAAAAATTAAATTCAATATATGGAAAAGCTTTCTGAATAATAGTCTAATGGTAAAGGTTGTTTTTTTTTAACCAGAAAACTTTAAATTGAACAAATGCATGGAAACATGACTTCAATATTTATGAAAATTCATTAATTTTAAAGCTAACGCTTTGACAATTAAGTCTAAGCTTCATTTAAGGCAAGTGAACGCTCCATATAGCGCATACGTGCCATTATCTGAGGGCATCTCACAATTGTGAAAAATAAAGAATGCTGCATTTAACAAATTACACTTGGAATACTGACAGTGGCAGATTTACCAGTAGGCTGGAGCCTAGGGCGGCATATTTTCTGTGGGCGGCAAATTTGTAGCAAATATTTTTTTTTTAAGTATTCAATACCAGATTTAATAGATGGTGCAACTTATCCTCGTTATTACATGTTTTAGGAACAGGCAAAACGTGTGTTACAACTGGAGAAATACTTCGGGGAATTACATCAAAGCTTTAAAAACTGAAAATAAATATTAATGCAGCGAACATGTCTGTGAGGTTTATAGGCTAAAATTCGAAACCCTCCTTTGCTTTTTTGTACCTTGTTCAGTCTACTCTTTAAATAGTAGCTCCCAGATCTTACATAGAAGCTGGAAGAAGGAATATATTTACACCGACAAAAATTGATGTTGAGAATCTAGATAGGGAAAGCGTTAAAAAAGTACATAAAACGGAAACATTCATGAGCTAGAGATCAAGATCAATTATTTCTCAGGGTATTTATGAAAACCATAAAGTCTTTTGAATTAAAAAAAAAATGAATTTTGAATGAAATCAAAAATTGGAATCTTGAAAATAGACAATGCAGAAGCATTGTTCATTAAAAAATGGTTCCTCTCAAACTGAAATTAAAACGCTGAGTTTCATAGACGTTTTATATCACAAAAAAAAAACAGCATTACAGACAAAATAAGTTTCGTTCTTTTGATCGCTTAAAAAATTTCTCTTGAACATTAAAATGTCAAAAGTTTTAGCTTGTCGAGGGAAAGTCTAAACATTCTAATAGCCGGAACAAACTACCACAAAACCTGAATGTAGATTAAAATGAAACCCTGGATACTACATGGAATCGTATGTCAATAAATTCAAAATGCATCGTATAATGTACTTACATTATTCAAATTGCAGTACAATATGGTAAAATTGTGTGACCAAATCGAGGATTTAATAAATCCTATTGGAAGTGTGAATCTCCTTCAAAACCAATGTTGAAATTTGTCTACAGTTGTAATATCTGTATCTTCGAATCACAGTTAATATTTGAAACCCTAAAAGGAACAGTTTATGTGAAATTTCATAAACTTTAACAGTGAGGGAGGTCAACAATATCAATTGTATGCGATACTTTTCACAAAATACGCTACAGCAGGGTAACGATAAAAGTTATATGCATATCGCTCTGTGATAAAGATTGAAGAACGCTCAGGTCTCAGGAAGCAGAAAGCTCGAATTTCATGCGCACGTGTTAATGTGTAAAAAGTAAATTGAGTTTTGAGTATTCCTGTTCGATACAAAGTACATATTAATTCTACACATTTTGCAGAACTTGATATAAAGGTTAGCTACGAAAAGCTAAGTTGTTTCGGCTGCGTAAGGATCTTTCGTGAAAGGCGAATTACTTAAATTGCTTCAAATTGCGTTTAATCTTAAGCAATTTGCCATTCTCGAAAGATCCTAGATCTAGCCTTAGTCCTTACCCATATTATATTACCTACTTATAGAGGTAGGTAAGAGCGCCAAAATGTCAAAAGCTTACTGGCCGCAAATGTGTAAGTCCGCCACTGAATACTGATGTTTTTCTACTTTGGGTATTAATTTCTTTTCACAAGCTTATTACAGTAAGGATCATAAGAAGAAGAAAAAGTTTAAGTAAAGTGGTTCTTTTGAGATGGTAAAAGCTTTGATCAATAAGTCTTTGAACATTCAGATTTGATCACGATGCTGTCAAATATGAGACGTGAAAACATAATTGATTCATTCAATGATCTGCTAACCAGCCTCCCCGTTTATTCGATTTACCTCAATTAGATTAAATGGTATAGTATGGTGAAATGTATTTGTCAATTCAACAGAGACACGTAATTTTAGTAAATCATCATTTGATATGTTATTGCAGAATATAGCATAATTTTGGGGCATAATAAGTGAGAAAATTGGTCCTAATTTCATAAATATTGAAATAAGGCATGGACAACTATACTTTCATGTTTTATTTCAATTTAAAGTTAATCACCCTTTATTTAACACCATTTTTTCATTTTTTAATCCAATAGAACCTTACTGCATCACATAGCCCAAGCTCCCAAGCAACAATTCGTTTGCTTTAAAGAAGCACTTCACAATGTAGCAATCATATAGTACCACGAAATCAATTTATCGTGTGACATCGCTTAAAGAAATATTTTGATCCGATAAAACATCCTTAGTTAGAAGAGAGTATTTTACGAAGTATTATAGGGATGAAATTGTTACTTGGGAGGGCTCTATTACACAGTCTATTATCATTATAATCTATTATCATTTGTATTATGTCATATGCTTAAGCCTACTTGATTTTGTTGACTGCATGTGGGAATATTTTTACCGAATGAATTGAGTAGGCTTTAGGATATGACATACATATGATAATAGAAATATGACTGTGTAATGGAGCCCTAACGAGACTGAGTTCTAATCGTATAAGGGCACTAATTTGACCCAAATTTGAAATTTTTCGCAACATTCTGTCAAAAGATATGGTTAGATGTATCTTTTTAGGATCCTTTAGTTTTCAAGTACATATATGTCTCATTTAGACATTGATCAAAATTTAATGTCTCTAGCGATATTCTATCCGAAATTCTAGTCTAATCAATGTAAGGTGTCATTTGTACCGAAGGTTGGGTCCGATTTGATTTTCAAATTGGTTCGATTCATATTACAAAGAAATAATTTCGTCCCATTGAGTTAAACTCCTACCTTAGAGATATTTTATGCCAATTGCTTAATACGCTAATATGCTAAATATAAAAAAAAAGAGTTAAGCGAAATAATACGAAACAATTTTCCGCACAATGCAATTAATTTAATAGTTGGTTTTTCATTTGCATTATGACAAGTGCGCTTACATTTATTCCGTCTGCGGAGGGCAATGACTGCAGGAAGGTGAGTATGTACTGAGTAGTTTATTAGCATGAATCATATGCATTCAGGCACTCAACCAAACAATGACCCGATTGTCCCCATAAACAAAGCGTTGTGAATGCACACCTTGCTAGAAAACAAGAAGAAGCAGCAGCAGTCGACTAGAATGTTTATGTACCTACGTTGGCTTTCTGCATCTTCTGTTAAGGCACCACCGTTCAAAAACAGCGCACTAATATGTATAATGTACGAGTAAGTACACGTACATTATAAAATGCAGCAACAAATCCTGAAATTACGCGTATTCTAACATTCACAGCACAATCTGTATGTTGCTAGTTGCTGACGTGCATCGTCATCACCGACATAACATATGAAGAAAGAATATGACGGAAGGTCTTAGAGTGCTATTAAATGCAATGCATGCATATTGCAAGACGATGGAAGAAAGGTGCAAAAGAAAGAATGTAAAGTCTCTGACCTTGTGAAGGACATTTCTGCTCGCAACTATGCACCTCACGAGCATATGAGGGCTATTACTTGAACTTAGGTTTATAAAATATGCAATCATCTACATCTAACCCATGTTGTATAGGTAGTCATAAAATATCTAGCGGTGGAAAACGAGTGTTTTATGATAACTATAATAATAATCAACATGACTCGTCTCTCAAACATTGCAAACAGCTTAAGGTTTGTATTGGTTGGGCGTCAAATGCGATTTAGTCCCAATTAGGAATAGAGCACCCAACCTAATTTTTGTCAAGAATGCTGCCGGACTTAAGGTTTGTGTTCGTAAAGACGACTCATGGGATGATTGCTCGGCGTTCAGGAATCAATTATGATCCCTTGTTGGGATCATCAATGTGGCACGATAGCCCGACGTCGGGCTTTGGCCGCCTGAATCGGTGACCTCCAATTGTCGCGGTTACGTGACCTTGTCCTCCAGTTACGGAAGCCCAGCAGCTGGTGTGCGTGTTCACCTACGGAGTTCTCCCAACGAGCTCTCGGTTGTCCACGTAACCTCGCTCCGTCAATTCGTTGTGCGTTGATCATATTCTTTGGCATGCGATTATCATACATTCGTTGTACACGCCCCGCCCATTGCAATCATTGAAGCTTTACGATTTTCGAACAGACCCGAAAATTCGTCGAAGGACCTTTCTGTCTTGCAAAATTTCGGGGGCTTGGGTGAGGGTCCATGTTTGGCTGCCATAACATAGCACGGGTCGGATGATCGTTTTGTACACGCGGAGCTTCGTGTTCCTGTGCGCAAATTTTAAATTAATTATAGGTAGGACCGAGAAATGGGTCTTATTGGCTAGTTGTATCCGTCGCTTAATTTCGTCGGTTTCCTTGGCGTCCTTTGATAAGTTACAACCCAGATAGTTGAAGTTGTCTACATTATCCATATTGAGATCCACTGTGATGCTTGAATTTGCTTGCGTCCTTGTTTTCGATTGCATGGCCTTTGTTTTGCTTTCGTTGATATGTAGTCCAACTTCTTTTACGACGTTATTGGGGTTATGCAGGCCTTCTGCCTTGTTCTACATCACCCAATCTTCGAGACATGATGTTGATGTCGTCGGCGTACGCTACTGACTCGACTTAATGAGTAGCGTTCCGCTGCTGTCCATATTCATGGCTTCAGAGCAAGGCGTCGGCGCCAGCCCATCGTCCTGCAGAGTTTCAAATAGGTCAGTGAATCGGTTCTGCATTCTGACCTGCGAGATAGTGCTAGTCATCCTCATCCTTATGAGTCGTACTAAATTTGCCGGTATACCAAAATGTTGTACAGTACACTTCGGTCGATACTGTCATATGCCTGCTTTAAGTCGACAAAGATTTGGTACATATACGTTGATGTTGTATTCCCAGCACTTCTGGAGTAGTAGCTTCACTGTGAAAAGCTGGTCGTTGAACGACCAGGTCTGAAGCCGCATTGATACTCGCCAATGATTCGTTCTGTGTGGAATTCTCTTTTCCAGAACTTTTAATACAATTTTATAGGCCCTACATGCTAATGATATGCCCCTATAATAGCACATGTATAGCGATGGTCAGGCAGGCTCCACCGTACTTCAGCAGTTCTGCTTGACTCTTGTCAACGCCGTCTTTTAATGTGATTAAATTTCTAGTATCAAATATTATTTAAGGAACATGTCTGTATAGCTTCCGAAAAGCAAAGTGGAACAATTCGCTCAGTTATGTGCAAATTAAGTTCTTCTTTAGAAAACAACATCGTAGAATTGAACATATATTTCCTCTTACTTTCATCAAAATTATACATATATGATCAGCATGACTTTGGGAGTCGTTTGGGCGATGTCAGGATGTCAGTCTGTCCGTCTGCGTCTGTCCGTCTTTGCATCGCGTTTTACTCGGCCAATTTAAAAGCTATGAAGCTGACATTTTGCAGAAATGCTTCTTTTTGCTGCAGGCAGTTTGTATGTTTGAATCGGTAAAATCGGACAATGGGGTCATGGGGCTGCCATACAAACCAAACCCCCAAAATTAGGTTCTTCTAAGAAAAACTTTTTTATTTGTGCACCACTTTTAACCAAATTCCACACAAATGCGTTTCTATTGATGGCACAAAACATATGTAAGAATAAATCGAATCGGACCATGGAGTCATGGGGCTGCCATACAAACCCAACCCCCAAATTAGGTTCTTCTAAGAAAAACTTTTTTATTTGTGCATCAATTTCAACCAAGTTTCACACAAATGTGTTTCTATTGATGACACAAAACATATGTAAGAATACAAACCCAACCCCCCATATGTTTTACTCCAATTTCACGAAACCTTGAATTAATGTGTCTTTATCAAAGCAACAAAACTGCTCAAAAATGGTATCGTACTATGGGGCTATGCTCCCGCATCCCCCAATAAAATTTTCCGAGTAAATATTTTTATTTGCCATCTTATTCCAACCAAACCCCACACAAATATTGTTTTGTCGACGCAACGGAAATTTTGTGAAGAAAAGAATGGGGGGGAGGATTAAATAGGTACATATCGTAGGTACGCCCGAAAAGCGCTTTTAGCCCGAGGGGAGTGAAGGCCCGAAATTAGCCTCGGTCTCGTTTTTATTTGCTCCGAAATAAGGCTAAACTGGAATTGTATTACCATCACTAATTAATGATAAAAAGACCAAATTGTTTAATATACGTATTTTATTCCTTTTCTTAAATATTTGTTTTATTTTTTATTAACCATGTGTTAATATTACTCTTTTTTCGTTATTTGGTATTTCAATTGATGACATCAACTGATCGCCTTCTGATATACCAGAAAAATGTTTTATTAATTTGTTCTTTAACATACACCTTATATGATCCAACTCTGGTCTGTCGGACAGATTTATGTTCTCTGATTCATCCAAGCGGTGATCGTAAAGCTCTTCCCCGTATATTTTCTTCCAATCTAATCCGAAAAATAGCAATAAAAAGGAGCTCATAATTTAGATAAACATTGGATTGTATTACATACCTGGTTTAAACTTTTTACGGTAAAATCGTACCCACAAAGTATACCGAAACTCAGAGGTCCTTATTGAATAGCCCATTATCCGAATTTGCTTCAGCCGAGGTTTGTCACTGTTTGGCTTATCAGTTGGCACTGCACCTGGACGAGGATATTGACTAAAAGCATGTTGCTCGGATTCCACGCATCGACTTTGCAATATTGGCAATAAACTCTTTCCTTCGGTACAAATCAATTCATTAGGCGATTCCAAGCAGCTGGGCACCGATTTTAGCCCTGCAAGATCTACTAGAGTAGGAAATATATCAACCAGCTCAACTATATCGTCAATTTGTTTATGCGAAGCTTCTGGATTGTAAATTACAAGCGGTACGCGAAGAGCTACATCAAAGTTACTATACTTTGCCCATTCGCCATGTTCGCCCAGAGACCAGCCATGGTCACTTGTAAAAATAACGATCGTGTCATTTAGATTTATGGAAGAAATAAGATCTCCAAAAAGACTATCCATATAACTTACCGAAGCATAGTACGCTTGCCTTATGGATGCAGCAAAATTTTTGTCGATTGGGCCGTATGGAAATGGAATATTAACCTTTTGGGCATCCTCTCGTTTCCGTATGTCAGTGTAAGGATTCCAGGCGACATCCGGAATACCATATTGTCGAAAATTCGTATCATTCAAAAATTTGTCCCGTGGATGAAGATCTAAATATTCTTTCGGAACACGAAATGGAATGTGAGGCTTATGGAAGCCAAGAGCCAAGAAAAAAGGCTCAATGGGATTTTTTAGCCGGTCACCTAAATAACGTTTCGCTTCTTGCACTGATTGAATATCTGGTAGTGATCCGTCTGGCTGAAATGTTGGGTCAACCGGGCAAATTATGTTAGCAAATGTACCGTTGCCATCTGGGCATACCGGCTTGTTCATATACTTCTCAGTGCTGGGATGAAATGACGGTGTACTCCAACTGAGTGGATAGTCGTCGGTGAAGTTAGATGAAGCACCCGGATGAAATATTTTACCAATGGAATATGTATGATATCCATTATCCTTAAAATATTGTGGCAGTGTTGTGAAGTTTCCTGCAAACGTGCGCCAGTAACTGTAGAAGTCGTATAAATGTAACGTATCGGGACGTCTTCCGGTTAGCATAGAGTTGCGGCTAGGTGCACATAGAGATTGCTAAAATGATAAAAGTTGTGTATTATTAATTAATTTAGGTTTCGCATTCGCAAAACCAATGTAGGAATGGACGACATTGGACCATTAGGTCAAATGACTGCCATAGAAACTCTACTACAAAAGTGGTTTGAGAAAAACCTTTGTTTTTAAGGAAATAAATTTCAAGAAATGGATTTTATTTTATGCAAGCGAAGTGACTCTCATAGTTTGTTTTAACATTTTCAATAGAACAAATTAACTCACGGTTAATTTGTGTGTCTGTATAGTATCTGGATGGAAGGAGGAGTCTATACTAATATTTCTAAGAAAATATTTTGACGAAGGACTCATGTCAAAGTCCATATCCGAAGTTTTTCTTAATTGCCCACCTTAGCGATTCAGACTATGGACAAGATTTACTAAATCTTAGATTTAGTTAACAGTTGTACCATATTGTACTTCAATTTGAATAATGCAAGTATATTCGACGCATCGACGATGCATTTTGAATTTAATGACATACGATTTATAATCTAAGAGCCCAAGTGGAAATTATTTACAACTGTTTCCTCTCAAGTAACAATTTCATCCCTATAATACTTCGTAAAATTTTCTCTTCTAACATTAATAGGGGCACTTTACAGGATATAACCACTGAATAACAGTCCAATAATGGCATTTGGCGCCGTTTTTTAATCCAATAGAACCTTATTGTAGCACTAAATTATGCTTCTAAAAAGACGTACGTCATTTGCTTTATATCATCATTTTCCGTCATTGAAAGAATTTGCAAAAAAAAAATAGAAAAAAAAATTCCGCAGCTAGAATCGAACCCGTGTCTGTTGATTGCCCGTCCTACACGCTACCACTCAGCCAACCTCCTCACATACAGTCAGCATTGCTCGTAAACACTACAAATGGATAGTTGTTTCTATAGAAATGCTTGACAATTCTTGATCGTATCTTCTGCAATGCACTCTAAATCTGTACATTTATCAATAAAATAAAGTCAATTTCTGCGCAAAAATCACCCTAATTGGTTTCGAAGATAACAATGAGTGCGTGCGTGTGGGTTTCATGCAAGATTTCAAGGATTTCTAATGTAGAAATTCTGTATTTCAGAGCACAAGTGTCAATTCATTAAAAAATTACAAGTCCATCCTTCTATAAAACTACGGTGAACAATTTATTGAAAGACCATACGAATGTCACACTATAAAAATGACACCGACTGTGCTTTAGAAGAATATATATATATACTACCATACTATATATACTATATATTAGGGATGTTGCGGATATCCGCATCCGCACCGCAACTGCGGATAATCCGCATCAAATTCTACATCCGCATCCGCATCTGCATCCTCATGTTGACATCCTCATCCGCATCCGCAATCCGCAGTTTTGTATGCGGATATGATGCGGATATCAATAAAAAACAAATTTCCCATCTAATCATATACATCCTAAACTACTCATAGAATAGAGAATTAATAGCGATTGCAAGAAACCAAATCTAATGCATTTAGATATTAGTCTAAGAAAATTGGGCCGAAATATGGCCATCGAACGGCAAAAATCCTACATCGGAATTTTTTTTTGATTATGGTTGGGGATGGTCCCCAGATTATGGCATTAAAAGTCCCAACCGATTGGGGGTCCGTAACCTTAAAAAAAGGGGTGAAAGGGGGGCATTTTTTCGGTTTTTTTGCGATTATTTCAGAAAAGGCAATAGATACAGAAAAATGGTCTGAGGACGAAAAAAAGCTACATCAAATTATTAGTGACCCAAGACAACTTTGTCTACAGATTATAAAATGAGTAGTACGTAGAACAAACTGCTGATGGGTCACTTTGTATGGGAGATACCCTCAGTTTTTATCCGAATGAGCTGATTTTTGGTGGGTGGGGTGACTATGACCACCAATCGCAACAAACCAAATTTAGCACTCTGCTCCAATATTGGGGGGAGTTATGGACATACCGTTTTGAAAAATACAAATGGGGGGTATAATGAGTGTCCATGACCGGAGCGACTCAATGTTTACCTTAAAATGATCTTGAACTTATTGTGAATAGTTATACACAATTTTACGGCTGAAATGGCATTCTTTCAAAAGTTATGGGGCTTATTTAAAAAAGGTCCAAAATGAAAAAAATTAATGGAAAAGAAAGGCTTTCCACTATGACACTGCATTTTAATGAAGCTAATGATTTTGTCCAGCACTCAAAAGGATTGCACATTTTGTTAAGCTGGCCTTTCCTTACTTTTACTTCTAACATGTCGAATATTCCTGAAATCTGAATCTGATTTTCGGTATTAGTAAAATTCACTTCATATATTTTTTATAACTAATCCGCATCCGCATTTGAAAATTCTATGACATCCGCATACGCATTCACATCCGCATCTGCAAATTTACGTTTTCATTGATCCGCATCCTCATCCGCTTAACCACATCCGTTACATCCCTACTATATATACTATTGCATGTGTGTGCTGTATCATCCAATAAACACAAAAGTGGAGTATTTAAAGGAGTATCTTTTTAGGTTAACGTTTAAAGACAGTTTTATCGAAGTTTTATACCACCATCTTTAAATTTATTCCATAATGATGATAGAAGCTTTCCGGAAAATACTTTAAGGATGTTTTATCGGATCAAAATATTACTTTAAGCGATGTCACACGATAAATGAATTTCGTGGTACTATATGATTGCGACAGTGCGAAGTGCTTCTTTAAAGCAAACGCATTGTTGCTTGGGCTATCCATTCTGTTACACATTATCGCAAATTTCATGATTGGAGATGCCCCAAAACGGTAGTCTGCCTCCTGGACAGTGGGGCTAAAGGGGTGGCATACAACTTCCAAAGTCGTTAATAGTTGCAAATATTTGCAACTATTTCCTATGCTTTGACTCATATATCATTTCATAGAGGACGAGTCCCAGCATGTATACCCCAAAAGGCAGACAAAAATTAGGTGTTATCCCCCTAGCAAAATTCCACTTTTTGCTCCATTTAAGGGCTCGTCTGCTGATCGACCTTTTAAAGGTTTTTTTCTGCCTTTGAAAATATAAGCTCAGCACAGTGTTTTCAATGATATACCATTCAGAAGAAATCGCTGCTGATGGCCATCCGTGTGATATTAGGGGAAAATGCTACTATTTATATTCGTTTGCTGTACTATATTGCCTGTGAATTTGCTTGAAAAATAGTCAAATTTCGATTAATAAATCAATCGGGTTGTAATTGGTATTTTGAAGTGAAATTTGGCTTAAGTACTGAGGTAAGTGTCTGGAAAATATATAGGCTCTTACTGTACCTATATGATTTAGCATGATGGAGTTACCGTTATTTTTGTTGAAGCACTTCCCATTTTTCATACAAATTTCAAATTTTGGAGCGTGTCTGCCACCATGTTAGCCCCCCAATTTTTGTCTGCCTTTTGGAGTATACATGCGGGGACTCGTCCTTTACGAAATGGTATATGAATCAAAGCATAGAAAATAGTAGCAAATATTTGCAACTATTAACGACTTTGAAGTTGTCTGCCATCCCTTTAGTCCAGGAGGCAGACTACCGTTTTGGGGCATCTCCAATCATGAAATTTGCGATAATGTGTAACAGAATGGATAGGAAATAGTTGCATTTGCAGTGTCGCTGGCTCTAGGTCTATTAATCTAGTAGGCGGGCTTAGGCTCGATTAATTTTGTGGTTTTGGTAAATCCTGTTAGTGTGAATCCCCTCTTAGAAATCGTTGAGTTGTATAATAAAATTTAAATGCCATTTATGTCTTAAAACTTCTTGGTCCACTGAAGAAGACAGTAAGTGACTGCCGAAACACGTGTATGGAAAAAATAAATTATTCATTGACTTATATGAAAATAGTCTGTTAATTCCTTTTAAATTTACATATTTCTTATTTATTACCCAAAAAGATGTGTAAAAGTATTGTCTATACATTGTAATGAATTCTACAAAAATCTCGTATTGCAGCCCTCTGTATACGCTCGTTCTATTTTGTAATGTATTACATAGTACATTTATGTAAAAAAAATGTATGCTCGTAAAACAATAAAAAATAACAACAACTACAATGTACCTTACCTACTCGTAAAAACTCACCTGACTATAAGCCCTGGTGAAAAATGAACTTTTTTCTATAAATGTATCTAGGTTAGGTGTAATAGCCAAAGGATCACCGTACGATCGCAACGCTGGACGCAAGTCATCGGCTAGAATTAACACAACATTATGACGTTGATTCTTACAAATCACAACGGGCACAGTAAACAGAATTAAAAGTATATTTGCAATACTAAAACTAAACATAACGTCTCTTCAGCCAACTGATTGTGTGCGTAACTATAGCTGAACAACTGGGGCCGCGCTTAATCTAGAGCCGGATGTAAATGTTTGCTTGTTCAGAAATTTAAACAATTAATCTCGATCAAGAGCAATATTATACATAATGTTCATATATGACTTCAAATGCGTATACCATAATGATAATAATTCGTAGCGCAAAGCGCGTATATGTATACAAGGTGTCCCGTAATCACCACAGATCAATTGGTCGAATCTAAATTTTGTCGCCACAATTATATTCACTGAACTCGAATTATCTCTACTGCTTTACTTTACAAAAAATCAAGCATCGAACACTTTGAAACTCATCTTCTTCTATGTTCTGGCGATTTCACTATTTTAATTTTGCAAAACCTTTAAAATCAAATCAAATCAAAATTAAATTCATTCATAAATTAAATTTCATTAAATGGACAAATAACATTGTCATTTTTTCTAAATGTTAGTTTGGATAAAAGATGACAAACCGATATCGAAAAATACGAAAACCTTGAATGTTTGTAATTTTATTGGAAATAGAATGTATCAGTTTATATTTTGAATGAATTTGAAGCTAGGAAATTAGAGTTTTCCGTAGAAAGTCGTATGTTTTTATAAAACAACTGCACAAATTTATATAAACCGTTATAAAAACAAGCAACAAGCTAGAGAAATAATTTGGGCGGCCCATATCAAACTGTAAAATCTAGCATAGGTTTATAGCGAACCGGTTGCAGAACACCCTGTATTAGCAGCAGTATTAGCGCTATAAATTTAGCTGATAGAATGAATGGAACAGAAATTTACTGAATGCATACAAAATGAGAAACATCTTTACAAAATGCTGAAATGGGGCAATCGCCTTCCTCCATGATCCCCTTTAACAGTTAAAAACCTGAATCGGAAGCCTCGAAATGGACGGTTGAAAATCAACAAGTGAACGGACAACGGAGTCAGAATAAGTCAACGACCGAGAGCTGAAGGATTACTTCGTTCGACAGAGGCAATTAGAGATCAAGCATAAAGATGCCCAAAAGCCAATGCCAACGGGTCAGATGGATAATTATTTTGATGAAATCAGAATAGCTTCAGAGATTTGTCCGTTTCTAAGAATAAATAATGTAAGACAATGGGCTTTGACAGGATTGCAACCAATATAAGGAGATATCCAAAGTGTAATTTGAGATAATGGGCAATCAATTCAATTATAATATGAAAATAGTGATCCAATAACCTACTAAGGCGAATTTAGTAATAATGATAAAAAAGGTAAGAAATAAATTTAAACAAAAACAAACTTAACAATTCAAAGCAATTGCCAAATCAGGAGAATTCAGTTTATTAAATACAGTACTTTTAAATGAAAAAAAGATCAAATGAAACATCAAGCCCCAGTCGAATGAATTTTCGAATAGCTCTTGGAGTGGAGAATTGATGAAAACTGAAAGTTAAATTTTTTTAATTACAGTATTATGACCCTACACTCGGATATACAGGATACAGTGCAACCAACACACGCAAACACGGGGTTAGACTATTGGTCTCAAATCAATGTTATGAAATGCTTGACTTTGGCTTACGTTTGACTTTGGCTTTGGCTTTAGAAAATTCGAGCTTCAGAGTGTAGAATAGTGTAACGTATAGTATATAAAAAGGCGGATTTTCCTACTATCCTTAAATTTATTTGTGAAGGATCATAGCAGCTATAATTTACGGGTTGGTGCGACTTATGGGGCGTTTGTTTGGTGCACAGAGTCATGGGTTCGAATCTCACCCTGAACGAATTTAGTATATGGTGTTTTTCGAAATAACCCATGCGACGGAATATGATCTCACTTAGATGTTAAACGAGTACCCATTTATGGGGATAAATAATACTGCTGAGCGTGCAGTTGATCTCAACACCTCAACAAAAAAGCAGTTAAGATCTTGGAAATTGGATGTCACTAACACATAGGCGCCCTTAGTCCAATGTTGGATTGTCGCGCCTGTTATTTATTATAACGTTTCTGACTTTGTAACTGTAAACCAACGAAGGTAAATGCCAGAATGCAACAAAGACACTATTTACAGGAAACTTATATACTTACGTTTCTGTCCTGTGTTGTGTTCAACGATTTTCACTTTTAGGCACGAGATTTAAGGGCCCAAAAGCCATGTGAAAGATTTGTCGAACCATAAAAACAGCACGACTGCGAAAATAACACTCCGACTTAGATATTTTTTGTAGACAAGACGAGATACCATTCAAAAAGAGCTCTAAACTCCCGAGGTCTCCACAACAACAATGAAATGCTAAGCAAATGCTAAATTTATTGTTTCTCTTTCACCAGGTCCCTTAGATAAATAAATTTAATATTGTCCAAAAATCTTTGAAAGTTCATGGGTCATGACACAATGCGGATCCTCAAATTGTCACATAAAAAAATACTCCTGGCATGGCTGCGCTATCTCGTGTATAGCTGTAGCCGCGGTTCGTAATCCTTTTCCTTGCTATCTTAGGCTTAGGCAGTCAAAACTTTTTGTTGCTTGCTACTCACCCAATCGTACCCTTGGTCTGATGAAACTGAGTAGAAACAGGGTTAGGATTATATGCGGGCTCCTTACGGGGCACTGCCGTTTAAACGGTAATTTAAAGCGCTTGCGCATTGTTACTGACGCCAGCTGCCGCTTCTGTGAGGCTAACGACGAAACTGTCTCCCAAATCCTGTGTGAGTGTGAGAGGCTAGCAAGGCGTCGTTTGGAATGTTTCGGTATTGCTTTTCCCTTGGAAGAGGATATCGCCACTATAAATATGGCCCAGCTGAATCGATTTATCGAAGGCAGTCGGTTAGATGAGTTCATCTAACTGATAGTAGGGGCAATGGCACAATAGACCACCGGTCGCAGTGCCTTGGGCAACTCTGTTGCCTGAGCCCTCCCTAAATCTAATCTAATCTAGAATATTGTGGCAATAATAACTAACTTTTAAAAAAATGCAATAACGTCTTTGTTGCTCCAGAGGTGTCACCTGTTTAATTAACAAAAAAAAGATTTCTGGCCTATAGTGCTCGACATAATTAATTTGGTTTGTTTGCTCTTTTTCCCTAATTCATTATAAAGTCAATATATTACTCAAGCAACAACAAAAAATTGGGGGTCCAACGATTTCAATTGACAAAGATCGGCAAAAAAGAAATTTCATGTGCTATCCTGATGACAAATTTAAAATGGCTATTTTGTGTGTTCTTTTTCGAAAAACAATTATAAAACAATCTTAAAAAATGCAAACACAATACTAATCTGTGCTAATCGGATGAAAAGCAGTGTATGTACTTGAATTTTGTATTATAAAAATAGGAATTAATATCTAGGGACGCGGGAGTGTCCCGCCCGCCAAAGAAAACCGAAGAAATTTGAACAAATCAAAAGTGAGAAGCGACTAAGACTATGTTTACACGACGGAACAAGTACGGGTTTTCGGACCTCTGTAGCTCGGACCCTGGTTGGTCCTGAGTTTTCAAATTAGGTATAGGTTGTCGCTCGCGTCGTCTTATCAACAAAAACATTGCAAGAAATTAGCTTCCACCAAACCAGCGCGGGTGCGGTACGCGGTACACACAACACAGACTCCACACGAATTGGCAAATTCAGCGTGGTCTACCGCGGCGGAAATTATTTTACAAATTCTGACGAGTACCGCTACCGCGCCATGCTGGTTTGGTGGAAACTATTCTAATTCAATCACTTTTGAATGCATATCCTTGCGAGCATATTGGCGGGATTGTATTTATATCAATCCTTTTTGCGGCTGACAACTTTTTCTTTGGCGGAAACCTTTTACAACAGAGTTGTTTTTGTGAGATTGTATAATTACAGCTGAAGCTCTTACGCACAAGCATCCTGCTTATGTGAGTTGCTAACATTGAATTAATGAATTGTTCGTTTGAAATAATTATCATCTTCACACATTTATTCTTATTTATAACTATTATACAACAATAAGCAACAATAATAATAATGCGCGAAGAAACAGGTACCGAAATTTCGCAAATAAATAATATAAATTTCGCATAAACTAATTTTGAATATTATAAATTTCGCTGAAATTCGCATAAAAGCATAATTTTGTACCTTTTGTTACAGTTAAGCTTTATTAAACTAGAAATTCGAGAGATTCACAGTGAAAAAAATTACAGAACTCACCACTGCGAAAAATCGTTTACATTTTATTTAGAAATTTTTAATAATAAAAATACTACGAGTTCAGTTGTCGTGAAATGATTTTGACAATCCATACGACAAAATCGACAGTGCTTCTCAAGGAGTTACGGTAAAAAGAGAAACTTCTGAGACAGAGGCACGCTAGTAAATTGTTTCGCTTTTTTATAAACAGTTCATTTCAATTTTGGGGCTGGGTCGAATCACGAGAAAAGCTCTACCTAGAAAGATTCCGTTGCAGAAAACAAAGTTCATTCATCCAACCTCTGATTAAACAGCTTGCTCGGTGTTTGGCGAGCCATCGTGCTCGTCATTCTGGGAACTCCTTGCATTTCTCTATTCTTATTAATGGAAATCTTTTGACAAAAATCTATCTATGAAAAAAATTATGTTCGAAAGATTTTTTTTTTTTTTTAGAAAAATTACCTTTTTCGTGGAAAAAGCACAAACAAGAACATTTCGCAAAAATTCGCAGAAATGAGCAAATTTCGCCAAAATTCGCATCTATTTCGTAAGAACGAAATTTCCGTACCTCTAAGCATAAGTTATGAACAAAAATTGTGACAAGTAACAAAATATGTATACTTTATAAAAAAAATAATACCCCCATTTCAAACTCCTTCTGGACGTTATCCATCCATCAATCATTACATAATCAGCAAGTACTAACAGAAGTTCAACGAACGCCTTATCAACATCAAAATGTAATGATGCAATTAATGGTAAGGCGAACTATAGGCATTAATTTACCGGATCAAGTTTTGTCAATTATGTATACAAACATTTTAAAACATTTTCTTGAGTTTGGAAAAAAGGTGTCATGATAAAAGCGTTCAAGCACGATTTATAAATGGTCTGTGTCACTTCACGTCACACAAGTTACTTGTTCATATCTTATCCGTCGGAACAGCGTCAGTAAAGATATTCCTTCTGGTCCATGGTATGTTCAAGTATATATGAGATATTGTCCAACTATGAAAAAGGTGCGATCTTCAACGCCCACCTGATGACCGGTAAAAAACATCATCTACTAAGACTCGTGACGATCGCCTTTACAAAATTATTTCTCCAGAATTTTAAATCTGAATAATAATATCCTACACCTACATCTAATTCCCTCATTTGCCTATAAATTGTCTTTAACGATGTCTTTTCAATTGAATACCACAAACAGGTTCGCCTTCTCCATAGCTGGTTTGAGAGAAAATCGATAACGTTTTCGAAACTAGTCAATTGTCGAATATTAACTGAAATATGTATTTTGTTGGTTTGATAGGATAGGTACTTCCTATCAATGCATTTCTATTTGAGATCAATTTGGTATTGGATAATGTACCCACTCGTATGTATTATAAATGTAAACGCATACATTTTTATTATGAATAGAGTATTGGATCGAATGGAGTATTTAATTGTTTTTTTTTTTTTTTAAATAATCGCAAAAGTCTGAAGAATTACCTTCGTGATCAAGGTGTAATATCATCATATTGACGATCGATCAATTAATTTGTCAATTCTTCATTCAGGTTTTCTTTCACTTAACAAAACGCACTTGGCACTTACATTTCGCGTAATTATTCCTCATCACGTCAGGTACACAACTTCCCGGAAATCAAATTTCCAGTCTCGATAGAATCAGAATACATATTTATGCACCTCATCGTCGCACCGTTAGAGGCACTAAGGAAGGGCTCAGTTTGTGTTGTCCATATTGCATAGCCTGTAAACCGCATTTCAAATTCAACCATCGTACGTCTTCGACACCATGTACATACTCATAGAGTGCATAGCCGTGCCAACAAAAAAAAAACACGACATGAAACGTGGAAAGTGCAGCTGATTCGAAGAGAGCCTTTCCCACGGTCGGTACATCCGCAACCGGTGTACATCAACGCATAGTGTCTTCATCCCCTATGCGCACGCTCATTCCACTCACATTAGACTTCATCCGTTTGAGGGTGTACAAGCACTTCCCGTCAACGTCGCTTTTACTAAGTTGCTTGTGAACTGAAGAATCAAATACGCTACCCACACCCGCATCCGCGTCTTTATCCTGAGCCGAAAAAAATGTACGTAGTGCGGTTATGGATGAGGTTAAGAGACCTGAAATCGCATCCTAGCAATAAGTGGTTTGATGCGTTTTTTTTGTTAAGGATATACGAGTACATAGTACTCACGATCTTTGCTTCCGCTTATTTCGTTTTTGCAATTGACTTCAGACTTTTTTATTTGTACGAAAACAGGACACTTCTTAATGTTGGGTTTGATATTGGTATGGGTAGGAGGAGGATAATAATTTTATGTTTGATACATTATATCATATTTGGTATCCGAATGACAGTGGTTTTTTGTCTGAAGCCGATGTCATGGCCATAATCTTTTATTTCTACCTTCAGCCCAAGACGAATCCACAAATTCTAATTTGGTCTGCGAAAAATTAGAAAATACATATTTAAAACCAGACCGAGGGTAATTTCGCGTGCCGCCTAAATTATAACTAGAGCCCGGATTCTCGTGCAATTGCACGTTAATGCACGAAATCGCATTTTTCAGGGATATTGCACAAAATTGCACGTTTTAGGGTTTTTAATATAAACGTACATTTCTATTTTTTAGCCTTTTTCACGAATTTTTTTTTTCCTGAAAAATGGAAATGTGCACAATTTTTCTATTGACAGAGAAGACAATAAAAGTAATGAGAAAGAAACAAGTGAAAAACAATAAAACTATACAAAATCCATCGCCATATGGAAATTTCTTCAAACTCCAGTTGATTTTTATAAAATCTTGCAGCTGTTGTTTGTGGACTGCATGTTAATTAACTGGTGGTTAACTAAACTTAAATACCAATAGGAACATTTCCCCCTTAGAAAACGATTTATTCACGAATTAGATAAAGACAAAGGCTGTGCGATCGATACTAAACTAATAAACCTGATAGTCTAGTACAGATAGCTCAAAACCCAAACATCCAAAAGAAAAATGAATTTTTGATGCCAAATTGTTGAATACACTGCTCAATATACGCAATAAAAAGTTACACTAATTTGCGCCATGGGTGAAGGAGGGAGGGGTGGCAAAGGGGTGAAAATTCATTTTTTGCAAATATCTGGAAAACTATGAGTCCGAGCTTGAAATGTCCTGAGGACGAAACAAACTACATAAAATTACCTTTGTAATGATATATAACACTCTAGAAATTTTCGCAGAAAATTACACCTTAGACCCAAAAGTATTATAGTGAATTTACATTTTTTGAGTTTTACATTTCGCACTGTAACTCTTAATAGAATAGACCTACCGTTATAAGATATTGTACATATATTGATAACAAAGTTTATTTGAATGGTAGCAAAAATTAGAGTGCTCCGACCATTGACGCCCCCTCACTCCTCCTACCATTTTTCAAAAAGGCATGCCGATAGCTTCTTTTCAACTTGAGCCAGGCAGATGAAATTTGGTGGGGTGCCTAGTCTAAGCTCCATTATGCTCCCCACCAAAAATTATTACCTTCCAATCAAAACTAAGGGTACCCCCCATACAAAGTGATCGAAAATTCAAACAAATTCCACATTTTTTCACTTCTAAATTCTATGTAAAATAGAAAAAAATATATCTTAGAACGTCATTATAACAGTTAATTGTAGTCTTGTGAATGTATGTCCAAAAGGTTGTATCAAGGCGTACGCTACAAGTATCAAAAAATTGGGTTTAAAGGTCAGTGATACCAGTTCTAAGGCTATTTGCGAATATTTCGAGTAACGTGTACTAGCAACCTTCAAACCCGATTTTCGGTACTTTTAAGACACGCTCTGGTACAAACTTTTGGATATACATTCAGAAGACTAAATTTTTTTTTTCTATTTTAGATAGAATTTAGAAGTGAAAAAATGTGAAATTTGTTAGAAATTTGGGTCACTTTGTATGGGGGGTACCCTTAGTTTTGATCGGATGGTAATAATTTTTGGTGGGGAGCATAATGGAGCTTAGACTAGGCAGCCCACCAAATTTGATCTGCCTGGCTCAATTTAAAAAGAAGCTGCAGGCATGCCTTACTGAAAAATGTTAGGGGGAGTGAGGGGGGCGTCAATGGTAGGAGCACTCCAATTTTTGGTACAAATCAAACAAATTTTGTTGTCAATTTATGGACAAGATCTTATAACGGTAGGTTTATTATATCAAGAGTTACAGTGCGAAATGTAAAACTCAAAAAATGTAAATTCACGATAATACTTTTGGGTCTAGGGTATAATTTTCTGAGAAAATGTCTAGAGTGTTACATATCATTACAAAGGTAATTTTATGTAGTTTGTTTTGTCCTCAGCACATTTTAAGGTCAAAATCATAGTTTTCCAGATATTTGCAAGAAACTGAATTTTCACCCCTTTGCCACCCCCTCCCCCTTAACCCATGGCGCAAATTAGTGTAACTTTTTACTGCGTATATTAGGCAGTGTGTTCAACAATTTGGCATCAAACATTTCTTTTTCTTTTTTTTTATGTTTGGGTTTGGGGCTATTTTGAACCAATTGTACTGGACTATGATTGAAATCAGCTAATCTAGAGAGCATTTTATGGAAGAATCTTACGTTAGGTTAAAATTTTGAGTGTTCCGTATTTAAGTAAGAATTATTTAATTTTTTTTAGAGCTAGCCCTTTTAAGGTATACTTTTCCCTCGTCGACTACTCCTAAGTATGAGCTTCTAAAAGCCGATAAAAAATGAGATTTTTGATATTTCACGCAAAATGCACATTTGGGAATTTATTGCACGATTTTGCACGTTTCGGCATTTTTACTGCACGTTTTTCATTTTTTTACTGCACGAAAATCCAGGCTCTACTTATAACGAACGCCGGTTATAACGAACCAAATCGGCTGGTCCCTCGAGGTTCGTTATAACGAGTGAGTGACTCAGGGCCGCATATTGAAAAAATGTACAATGGAATGAACGGACAATAGTAATAGCAAATATTTCGGTGCATATGATGTTAGTTCTAGGGGAGATTTTCAAAATTTGGGGTCCCAGGCGAGGCCAATTACTCTCTACCTTCCTCAAACCCATTCTCCTTCAATGTTGAACATCATGGCTTATTGTGGTATCCGTTCTCATAGAGAGAAATTTTGTGTTTTCTAAATTTTCCGCTATGTGGCATATGGTACAGTAATTGTCGCTCGTGTCGATAAGGTGACAAAGAAAATTCTCCTTTTGAGAACGGAATGTTCCATAATTGTTAAAAAAAAACTGAATAATGGCTTGCCCGCTTGCTTTACCACCCGACTCACGCTGTGTTCAATAATTCAAACATGAAGAACATAGGGGAAGGGAAAATCATGTGGGAATGCGATGTCGTCTAGGGTGTGCCGATCGGTAAATGAGCCGATCACCAAAACTTTGAAAATACATTCAGCTGGGGATATGACTTGCTTAATTTAATGTCAGCCCTGAATTGAGTAAAATAAAGAAAGGATTCCTCAAATTTTTGATGGTGAAATGGTTGGTAAATCTTGTATGATGTGAAAGCAATGCGAGAAGCAAAATTTGTACTGCATAATTTACATAATGATGTAAATAATCATCATTAATGACGGGTGTAAAAGCGATATTTAAGATTGAATTTTGAAGCAATGAAATATGAGTTCAGGAACCCCACACAAATTTGAATGCACTAGCATTTTGTACAAGAATTCAGCTATAAATTTTTGCGTAACATTTTGTACAAAAGTTAAATTAAATTAATTAAACTATGTAGACTCAGGCTGCACAAAATTCTCTTCAGACCTTGTTCTTTTGTTTGTACACAATTTTCGTTTGCACAATTTGGTGCGGTTTTAAGGTCCATTTAGATTATTCGCCAAATGGCGTCACGTGCAGCCAAATGGCTGTTGTCATTCCATCCAAACTAGTCGCCATTTGGCTGTGCGTCCAGTTTTGATATTCAATATGGCAACTCAACCAACCGCTTTGACAGTCGCTTGTCAAATTCAAAGTGACAATTTTCCAACTTTTGTTCGTTCTTTTGTGTGAACTTGAATAATTCTTGAATAGCCGTGTTATAATTCAAACGCGCAGAGTCCGATTTTGATAATTAAATTTTAAAAAATCATCAAAATGAAATTTTGATTATGTCATTTTCTGTCTCCATTTGGCTGCTATAGTGTGGATGCTAAGTAGCAGCCAAATGGCTGAACGCGATGCCAGTTTTTGGACGCGCAGCCATTTGGCGACTAATCTAGATGGAACTATAAGTTTTGTGAAAAAAATTCTCTACAGTATTTGTACAAAAACAAGTTAGTGTAAAAATTCAGGTTATTCAGGATCCCCTATACTTCTTTAAATTGCATTTTCCTTATTATGAAAGAGTCTAGTCACAGATCCCCTCCTTCTCCGAAAAGTTACCTACGCCACTGCTTCTATAGAAGAAAAGGATACGAATCGCTGCAATAAAAATAATAGCCATATCGGAAAAAAAAATATAAAAATAAAATAACAGGCGCGACAATCCAGCATTGGATTAAGGCCGCAGGATGTGTTAGTGACATCTGCTTTTTGTTGAGGTAATGAGATCAGCATCACGCTCGTACGTGATGCGTGATACGAGAAAAAAAATATGGTCGTTTCAAAAATGTTGGCTAATAGTATGTATATAATATTGTGTAGGGGGTCCCATTTCGTTTTCGAACACAAAATATTTTTGAAACGTTACGCCACTGCTACGCAGGCAAGTGGTGATGTCTTAAACCTCAAAATTTGGAATGACGTTATCTACCATCATGTCTTCATTGATATCGTGAAAACAAATCACTTCCAGGTGCTTTTTTGTTATCTCTTCTTTTTATGAAAATGGCGTGGATTCGCGTTGCCTGGCGCCGTCTATTTAGATGGCAATGGTATAATTATATTCGGAAGTTTTGGGACACTTTTTAGGAAATATCAAATGGTCCGGATTATCGTGTCAAGACTTAAAAAAGGCTACCTTATTTTTACGTCTGAGATTGTCTCATTATAAAATCTTGGACCAAACTTGTGCTTATGATTAATTTGTGTCACCATAACTAACGATCATCATTTAAGTTCGGTGTGTGTGTGAATGCTATAATGATGTTCAATGGTCGTGCTTCCTAATAATTTCATAAAAACATGCGAATGAACTAAATCTGTATTTTTTATATACTTGCCTACCTCTGAAATTCTTGTCTTGTATGTATGTATCGAAGTAAAACCGTAGCAATATTATTGCGCTTTTGGCCACTTTCAGCTCCACCAATATATTCAGCGCCAAAACTTGCCCCAAAGCTGACCAAATGATCGTAAGCTGCTTTACCGTCAATAAAAACGAAAATAAGTTTCATAAGGAGACACGTTTCTTCTTATTCCCGAGAAGACAAAATAAAAGAAAAGAGAACAACAAAACTTGAACTGGGCACGAGTCTTCAAGCTGGCTTTATACCTTTGCTACTTGCTTTGCTAGCTTATGGCCATGGTCCATCTGCAAGTATGTATGTATGTAGGTATGTTATTCGTAAATCTGTGTATATACGCGAGTATGGTATGGTGGTGCTGTGCAGACGTATGGAGCTACCGTGATACGCGAGCTAAGCGTCCGCACGCGCCTTTGTGCGCTATTTACGTTAATATTTTTTGAGATCCAAAAGAGTATAATATACGGACGTATAGTCTAACCTAACATGTGAAGATAACGTCCAAGACGTCGAGGGAGCGGTATACCAAGAAGAACCTGAAAAACATGGCCCCCGCGAACATCTTGCAGTTAAAGGCAGCAGCAGAGGTGACATTACGATCCAGGCAAGCATACTTGAATATAGGAGCCACGAGAGCATTATGGAATAAGATAAAACACGTCTGGAGCTGATAGAGTCAAGCTTATTTCCAATGCAAGCATTATTTATGTTACGTTCAAGATGCATGCTTACTTTAAACGTCGTCCATCGAAGGAGATTCAACCCACTTTTAGTACCCAAATCTTTAAAGGTGCGTATTAAATTACAATGTCTTTCTAAAATCGGTCAAGTCAAGAAGCATTATATCTTTTGGTATGAAAAAGAACCAAGAATTTGCTGGTCTGCATTAGAAGAGCCTCTAGTATAACTGAGCAAATTCGAGTAAGGTTTGTAGTGAAATTTCTGATAGAGTATTGTAGATAGTACATACATGTACATAGATACATATTTTGGATAAATTCATAAGAGCCAAGCGAACCATTTCATTATAGATCTCATCCTATGCAATATTAACCCATTTCTTCCCAGCGTTGCGTATACGCAACACGAAGTTTGACCACTGTAAACACCACCAAATTTAAATTGAAATGGAAAAGTGATCATGTAATTTTTAATGGGCATTTCTTGACTCTATTTCTGCATATTTGCTATGGTGAATCAGCGATTGGGTCCTTGAGGATATAAGAAAAAGGAATAACATGTTTTTTAGGACATTTTTTGTAACAATTTTAAAAATATTTAAATATCTTAAAATCAATATCCAAATGCACTTTCTATACGGCAAACAATTGCTAATCATTTAGTTTAACTTAGTTTGCTGCAGGAGCATGTGTTAAATATAGGTGATGCGTTCACGCAACAATGGGAGTTTCCCGGTACAGTAACACTGGGGCAATAGTCTAGAACAGATAGCTCAAAACCCAAACATCCATAAGAAAAAGAAATTTTTGATGCCAAATTGTTGAATACACTGCCCAATATACGCAATAAAAAGTTACACCAATTTGCGCCATGGGTTAAGGGGGGAGGGGGTCCCAAAGGGGTATAAATTTACTTTTTTACAAATAACTGGAAAACTATGAATCTGACCTTAAAATCTTCTGAGGAAGAAACAAACTACACAAAATTGCCTTTGTAATGATATATAGCACTCTAGACGTTTTTTCGGAAAATTATACCCTAGACCCAAAAGTATTATAGAGAATTTACATTTTTTGAGTTTTACATTTCGGACTGTACCTCTTGATAGAAAGAACCTAGGGTGACGAAATCTTGTTCATTCTATTACCCTAGACCCAAAAGTATTATAGTGAATTTGGATTTTTCGAGTTTTTCATTTCGCACTGTAACTCTTGATAGAATAGACCTACTGTCATAAGATCTTGTCCATATATTGATAATAAAATTTATTTGGTTTGTACCAAAAATTGAGGTGCTCCGACCATTGACGCCTCCCTCACTCCTCCTAACATTTTTCAAAAAGACATGCCTGTAGCTTCTTTTCAAATTGAGCCAGGCAGATAAAATTTGGTGAGGTGCCTAGTCTAAGCCCCATTATGCTCCTCGCCAAAAATTGTTACCATCCGATCAAAACTAAGGGTGCTCCCCAAAGTAAACCAAAATTCTAAAAAAATCACATTTTTTCACTTCTAAATTCTATCTAAAATGAAAAAATAAAATTTATTTCTTAGAACGTCATTATAACAGTTAATTGTAGTCTTGTAAATGTATATTCAAAAGTTTGTACCAGAGCGTGCCTTACAAGTACGAAAAATGTGGTTTGAAGGTTGCTAGTACACGTTACTCGATTTATTCGGAACTAGCCTTTGAACTAGTACCAATGACTTTCAAACACAATTTGTTGATACTTGTGGTGTACGCTTTGATGCAAAATTTTGAACATACATTCAGACGACTACAATTAACTGTTATAATGACGTTCTAAGAGATAAATTTTATTTTTCCGTTTTAGATAGAATTTAGAAATGAAAAAATGTGAAATTTGTTAGAATTTTCGTTCACTTTGTATGGGGGGTACCCTTAGTTTTGATCGGATGGTAATAATTTTTAGTGAGGAGCATAATGAAGCTTAGACTAGGCACCCCACCAAATTTGATCTGCCTGGCTCAGTTTAAAAAGAAGCTACAGGCATGCCTTTTTGAAAAATGTTAAGAGGAGTGAGGTGGGCGTCAATGGTCGGAGTACTCCAATTTTTGGTACGAATCAAATAAATTTTATTATCAATATATGGACAAGATCTTATGACAGTAGGTCTATTCTATCAAGAGTTACAGTGCGAAATGAAAAACTCGAAAAATCCAAATTCACTATAATACTTTTGGGTCTAGGGTATAATTTTCTGAGAAAATGTCAAGAGTGTTACATATCATTACAAAGGTAATTTTATGTTGTTTGTTTTGTCCTCAGCTCATTTTACGGTCAGACTCATAGTTTTCCAGATATTTGCAAGAAACTGAATTTTCACTTCTTTGCCACCCCCTCCCCCCTTAACCCATGGCGCAAATTAGTGTAACTTTTTACTGCGTATATTAGGCAGTGTATTTAACAATTTGGCATCAATTTGGTTTGGGGCTATTTTGAACCAATTGTACTGGACTACAAACGCATAAAGAACAAAATATTTTTTTGCTATGTAACGCAGGTTTCGCATCAGCAATATCTTAAAATAAGTTCTAAATACCTCACTATCTACGAGACACATGCGACTCATGGTATATCCTGTACTCTTTTGTGAGTCACATGTGTCTCATTGAAGAAAAGAAAACAATAAAAGAAGTTGCGGGACAATGACAGCTAGATACTTGTCAGTTGGTATAAAGCCATTTTCCAAATACATATTTCATGATGGTGTCAAGATATCCAAAAATGTTTCAAGGATTTCTACAGTGGGTAAAGGGAGCCTTTGTAGTGAATGTATGAACCCTGAAAAGTTTATGAAACTATTGGTACAGTCTTCACTCGACGGTATGGTCTGAAGTCAACAAGTATGGGATCAGAAACCTTTTCCATTTAAGGGCAGTTTTGTTAGAACATAGCTACTAAGTAAATGTTTGCTTAACTTTTCTGTAGTAAATTTTTCTCTTGCACTGAACGCAAGAACATATTTATTTCTAGTCAAGTTACTATTTTGCTTTTGTCACAAGGAATTGTGAAACAATCCAGAATCGCTAAAAGGTTGTAAGACATACCTCCCGGCGATACCTAATTGTGGCTAGCAGTGTACATGTTGAGCAGTTCTATGTATTTGGGCTATTGACTTAAGCACCTAAATTGTAATATACCTGTTCAAATCTGAAATAGAAAATACCAAAAACAAGCGACATCCGGGACGAAGCCGACCTCCATTATAATACAAATCGCCAGTTACTCGTACATCTTATCTAATAGTCTTTGCATATAGAGAAGATTCAAACAATTTTCAGAAAGCTTTACAATATATTGAAATTAATTTTTGTTTATTTTGCATAGGTCTGCCATATGTTCCTTGGTTATGCCATTGTATGAAATTGTGCAATAATTTTTTAAATTTCAGATGTAACCAAGCAAAATATGGCAGAACTGTCCTCACGAGCTTGTGACGGACTAGGATCTCACTCAGATGTTAAACGAGTACCCATTTATGGGGATAAGTAACACTGCTGAGCGTGATGCTGATCTCATTACCTCAGCAAAAAAGCAGATCTGGAAATAGGATGTCACAAACACATCCTAGATAAGTTGTACGAAAAACCTGCCAAAAATTTGCAAAAAATGTCATCTATACCGCTGTAGTGAGTGTTTCAGGATTTTATCACTAAATTTATTATTCGACATATGAACCAACAATTTTTTGCAACACAGAAGTTTAAAATTTAAATTTTCGTTTACGTTTTTTTTTTACCAAGAAACTCCCAACGTTGCGTCAACGCAACATCACGTTGGGAGCCACTGATAACACTTACTGAAATTTTTAAATTTTTTTTTCTTAATTGTGTTGTAATTGATTGGAATTCACCAAAAAACTTCATAGTTTTAGCTTATTTCTATCCTTGGGAAGAAATGGGTTAATATCAATCTGAAATTTATCACGAAAATACAATCGTTTTTGTAGTATGTATTCGTCTTCATATTTGCACCCAACTTCAGTCAAAAATACTCACTATTCGAATGAATAAATTGAGTATGAAAAGTATTTGCTAGATACCTGCACTCTTCAGAAACTAAATTCTTAGCTCGATGAAATTTGAGAATTAGTGGCATATGATCGTGAATTGAATATTGTATGTACCTACATATCAAATTATTTAATATCGTATCTACTATAGTTAAGAGCTATTTTATAACATTAAACGACCACACGGTATTATGAATTGTGGGCGCAAACTGAAAGTCGATTCGAGTCGAGCCATTTTGCAAAATGTCAGTTCAAGGTGGAATGTGGTTAATTCAAAACAGAACATCATTGAACATGGTGACAGAAGGAAGTGGTTGAATTTTAATACATTTGTTCATATAAATCCAATAATATAATTATCCTCACGGTCTCATCAACAGCACCGACTGATCATGGTAAAGAAACTAATAAATGAGCGTATATTACAGCTAAGAGGACGACATGATAAGTGGGATATGTACGACTAGTTCAAGAATTAATGCTAATTTATTAATTTATTTAAAATTAACTTAATTAATTAATTAATTTATTTAATGACAGATAAGAAATGGTTAGTTGTAATTTTTTATATGAAGTTTCCTTACCAAAACTAAACGGAATGATAAAAAACGCCCCAAATGTTGTTTCATTAGACAGTATCTTAGAATTGAAGGAAATGCTATAGCTCAGTTTATTAAAACTAGTTTCTCACTCCATTACTTTTTATATCCACCCCAGTACCCTGCAATCTAATCTAATCGGGCTCTCGAATCCGTCCATAACCCCTATGTATACCCATGAATAAGGTGATCAACTTCTCATAAACCAATGCAGGACATACAACTAAAGCCTCCCAAAGAACGGGCATTTTCAGCCATACCCTGGTTTGCGTTGCGATGTGTCCATATGAGTTCTCCGAAATTCTCTACTTTACATATTTACAAATAATGTTGATTTTTGCTTCGGTTTAAGATTAATTAAAAAAAAAACTTACCAGTTTGGTTTTTAAAAATTGGTTTTGTTAATAAAATCAAAGAAATCACTTTAATTTCAGTTGAAGAAGTTGTAGTTGGTTAGATGGCTCAACAGAAATTAGGGTGAATCCTTTTAATTTTTAATTATTCTTAGGCAAGAATAAACAAAATTAAATAATTGGTCAACGCTAAAAACTCCTATATAAAGATTTGTGTTTCTTTGCGACTGATGCCATCACTGAACGACTATTGCCCTTTTCAAGTCCTAGAGCGCTATTTACATTTTTTTGTATGGTTCTGTATTCCTCTAAGCTTTTGTCGATATTCGGAACACAGTTTTATCGATAGTATTTTCCAAGGATGCTCCAACACTTAGAAAAGAGCAATAATTGCATAGCGATGATCACGTGAGTCGCCTGAAAGAATAAGGCATGTCCAACAAGTGTACATATTTTTAAAAAGCTGTAGCTGAAGAAATATTCGATACTAGAAACACAGAAGGTTTCCGGAGAAATAATCGCTCAGCGATCATCGCATGAGTCGCTTCTTGCAACACAAACATGAACTAAGCATATCGATCTTACCAACTGTGCCTTTGCCATTCACATGGTTGTTGTAACAGCGAGTAGGTCCGAAACGATTTACACTTTAGCATAAAGACAACACAATAATTACTGGTCCCTGTGGGCTTCCAACCAACCTTCCAGTAATTCAGAGAATAAAATAGGCTCAGATAGTATTATAAGAAACCTATTCCGCTATCATTCAGATTCTTGAGAGGAACTCAGCATAGGTCAGCAGGGCTTTATAGAGAGTTTTTCCAATATTTCAATTGTGAGTTTATTTGGAATAAAAACAAGCTTACTATTGAATTCCCCGAGAGACATATTTTTCACGATCAGGTAAGTAAATACCAAAAAAAAAACCAAAAGTTAATATTTTGTGTCTTTTTTCAATTTGAAGTTCTATCATTCTTAAAAAAAAAACACCCTATACTATGTTCACGGAGCGAAAAACGTGAAGACTTGCCACTAAATTTAAGATTGCGGCTTGATTGATTCTCGCTGACACCTTTTCCCTATATGAAATAAAGTGCAAATGCTTTGGTTTTTGATGGCAAACTGTAAAAAATCAGACTTTCGTGTACTACCAAGCGAATTCAATTCATCAAAATTTTGACAGTATTTGCATGGATTTCATGTGGAATGACGATGTTAGTACCTACTCTCGTCAAAAAAAGCCGACGTAAGACATCCAAAATTAATGTGAACTTATTTGTTTCCAAAATACTTAACACATTTTCGAAAACTCCGAAAAATGTTGTGAAAAAAATGACTCGTTTTCATTACTAACATTTTGAAGTTGTTTTCGATCACTTCCTTACACACTGCGCAGCAGATAAACTTCAATTAGCCGGATCTCTTTGCGGACGCATTTCCGATGGTTTCAATGTTCGTGGCCTTTTTTCATAAATGCGGAGGATTCTTAAAGAATAAAATCAGAGCATATTAAATCGGGAAAACCTAGAGCCCGCTGCCGCAAGGTAGGAAAAAATGGACACCCACAAAAAGAATTTTACAACCGCGGAGGCCAATTTTTGTATAGACACTTTTCTTTAGGTAATGAAAACGCGTTCAAGCGCACTTAATTTATGAACTGTATAATTTGTTCGTTTTCGAAAATTGCGTTTTAAAGAGGCCAAATCCTTGCCTAGCTTTGAAGAACCCACAATTGATACGAGGCGCTGCATTTTGGAATGCTAAAATGCTTTGTAAAAGTTGACTAAATTCGCTCAGCTATCTACTAATGGAATTCGAATAGTTTTATTTATTCTGCTAAATGACAGAGAAATAAATTAATCGCACTAAACACTCAGCAAAAAAACTCTCCTGTAAGAAATTCTATGGCCAAAGGCTTCATTTTAAGTACTATATTTTCGATAACTTTCATCCACCTTGCAGAGTAGTTAGACTTCAATTCAAATGCATCTAGTATTCAGAGGACAAATTTTGAGCTACATAAGTGGTGGGTTTCAACAAGATGAAGGCCACATGACACAGTAACAGGGCCGCAATAACAGTTCTTCTTAATTTCCGGGCATGTTATTATCGCGATTTGGCTAGGTTGGTCAATTTAACTAGCTCTGACTTTATTCTCCAAGAATAAATTCTCCAGTTGTTGAAGTTTATCTATACCAAAAATCACCGAACACAGTTTCAAGCGAGCACCATTCGTCGGCACACAGTTTCAATAGCGGAGTTTTCTAAAATGTTTTAAGTGTTTTACTGGAAAAAATCTATTCGGTAATCGCTGTTACAACGAACAAGCAGTGGCGTAGATAGCATTTCAAACGGGTGGGGATCTGGTGTCGTGACTAATCCTAATCTTAGCATATTAGCATCTTAGCATATTAGCAGAAAATGATGATCCTGCTAAAACCGTAACTACCTTGTTCGAAATTTGTCCTCTTACTGCTAAAAGAATTAATACAATTGCAACTAACTGAAGAAATTTACGAAGAGATCGGGCGAATGGAAGTTGAATTCATGCGAAAAGTGGGTGGACGTTGTCGAAAACGACTCCAAAAAATTACTGCTTTTTGGACATTAAATTTCTCACAGGCGTTTTTTTAGACGCCTAAGGCTTCATTCAAATGGCGCGAAAACGGCTCGCAAGCTCGAGACATACAAATGCATTGGCTTATATGGGAAGCTCATGACGAGCGAGAGCAAGCGAGAGCCGTGCCAATATTAAAGCACGGCTCCCGTGAATTTGCGGGTTGTGGTGCACGATATGTGAAAACACGTCTCGCTAGTTGTGCTTTGACAGCGACACGGCTCTCACCAACGCCATCTAGATATATCATAGCCGCAACTCAGCTGTACAATGACGTCATGGATCCGTATTGAATTGTTTCCTTATTTCTCATTTTATGTGAATTTCTTCGGGGGTCAACATGTATTTAGTGATCGAGTTCTTCTAAATATTTTTAACCTTCATCTTCCGGAAATCAAATTGGGACATATCGCATAGCTTCCCTTGACTTTAGAAAGAATTGGTGATAATGCAGCAGACCTAATTGGAATCCTCAATTCTGATGAAGAAAAGAGAAATTGAATTTTTTATAATTTTTAATTTTTTTTTAAAGAAGAACATAACTTAGCATTCGCTTTTTGGAAGTAAAATAGAATTAATAAAGGCTGATAAATGAAAACAAAAATCGTTAACGCGTTTTTTTTTTAATTTACCAAAATCAAGAAAACCATTTTCCGCCGTCTGCAAAAAAATGTAAAATGCTTTTCGTGAGTGTCAACCGACACTTTATTTCGCTCCTCTTTATTTGATCAGTAGTTTCTATAGTTTCCTTTCCACTAAATTTTGATATTGAATTTTTTCTTTTCTTGCAATTTTTTTTTATTCGGGTGCTAGCCAAAAAGCCGCCCAAAATTAGGCGCCCCGGGCGACCGCCGGCTGCCCCCTTAGAGCGGGCGCTGCTTGCCCTTCGGCAAATAAATAAGAAATAAATCGTTTGGGAAGCTCTGAAAAAGGACATAAAAGGACACTTAATCGAAGGTAGGCATGCGGAGTGTCATATCAAAGGGAAAGTGGAGTGCATTACATATCCGGTTTGTTTCCTGTTTCAAGTACACTCAACGGAATAAATCGCGTTTGAATGAAAATGTTCATGATTCCCGTTACTTATCATCTGTGTATCTTTCCATAACGTTCCTCCAGAATGTCACACCATTTTGTTAGTGCAGCTTGCAACGCAACGATGTTTGGGCTACTGACGACTATGTTTTCGGCACCAAGAAGAGATATTTCTAGGCCGTCAGAGATACGTGTTAATAAGTAGCACATGACGATGTTGAAGAGCAACGGACTGAATACACTGCCCTGGTGTACTCCGATATTCACAGGAAATTCTTCAGATCCACTGGCTATGCATCTAACCTTAATCGTAGCTCCATCATGCATCCTGACGTATGCTTCAGGGATATTAAGTGCTCTCAAGGCCAACCATATAAGATCACGAGGTATTCTATCGAATGTCTTTTCCAAATCGATGAACACAAAATGCAAGTCCTTTCGTGCTGTTCTATAGGTATTTTTCCATCGTAATACGAATGCACTGAATGGCTGAATTCAAATTGTAAGACGAAACCGGACGGGTAAACTTGCAAGACAAGAACCATCGTTCTTATAATCTGAATTGCATAAGCTCTCGCCGTCCGTTTGTTTGTGCTAATAAACGGACGGCGAGAGCTTTTGTAGTGGCCAGCAGACAAGCATTATGCATTTCAGATTGTAAGAACGATGGTTCTTGTCTTGCAAGTTTACCCGTCCGGTTTCGTCTTACAATTTGAATTCACCCAATCGCATCGACTGTAGAATGTAGATCGACCTTCGGCAAAGCCGCATTTATTGTCATTCAACCGCACAGCCTTTCTCAATCGAGCAATTCGCTCGTAGATCTTCAGTGTATTAAATGTTAACTATATAGCTCTATAGTTGTTGAGTTTGCGTAAGTCACCCCTGTTTTTTATAGAAAGGAAGAAGAAAACTTTCCCTGAAAGCGTTAGGCATCGGTTGCCCTTTGATTTTGTTGAAGAGAACTGAGAGCCAACTAAGCCCAACATTTTAGACTGCGAATCAATTCGTCGATAGATATTTGACCCGTGGGCCGACGGAGATCTTTCATTCTTTCGGGAAAATAAGTTGTTAAAATTCGACTTGAATGAACATTTTGCAACTTGTTGGAACGGAAACTTTCCAAGTGCTGCCCCCAATATGCCCCGGCAATGAATAAATCAGGGAGCGCAACAGCCCCAGTTTGGTTTGAACAACAGCCAGAGTGCCGAAAGCACATTTTGCTGGGATAATGCGACGAGCGATATCCTGGCCATTAACAGCACCATTGCTACCTAAAATGAGGGGCAAACTCAACATTTGTCATACGGTTCAAAACCGCAGCGAAGTGCTCTTTCCAACGCCTCATTTGGTTTTCATTCTGAATAAGTAACCCTTCATCGTTTTCCTTCCCACGCGCTCCTAATATTGGCAACTCGTTTGGCATTATGTAACTGGAAATAGGCTGAATTAAAAAAAAAATATTAAAAAAACCGGTAACAAAGTTCTTGACAAATGGAAAAGTTGTGTTTTATGTATACATACCTACATACTTGTAAATCAACGCGCCGACAAAGCGTTACGAGTGTATATAATTATTTTAGCTTTCTGAAAAAAAAACTAACTCTAATAAACAAATTTTCCGTATCACTCATATTCCGTTAAATATTTTTTGTAACAATACAAATATCCATTCAACTGTACGGATCTCAAATCGAACGATGTAAAGATGGTCAACGAAATTTAGGTGCCAGACTAACAAAAAATTTAAATTAAATTTACATTTATGAGAATATTCGTTACGGTCTTCAAACAATTTTTCTGATATCTAATGCATTTTCATTAAAAATGTTCGGTCTTCTGAATATAAAGAATAATTTTCCAATAAATCAAAAGGTCGTTAAGAAATTCCCCAATTTAAATTCAATAATGTCGATATTCCTTTCAATGTAGCATATTTAAATCATAAATCCTTCGCATTGATAGTACAAAAGAAGAAATAACACATAGTGTATAGTATCATCGCATTCTATGGTCAAGTTTAAAAAAATCTCAAAGCTTAAATTTATCACTTCTCTAATACAAAAGCCCATGGATATTTTGAACATTTCAAGCTACTATACTAACTGGTTGCTTTCCAAGTGAAAATATTATGCAATCATAAATTTTCGAGTTTGACGCCAATAGTAGTATGCGAACGAAAAGATGAAGAAAAAAATCTTTAATCGGGTTTTTGTATAAGTAGTGATAAATTGTGAACCAAAAGATAAACATGATTTTCGTCATATATTGCCTAGGAAATGCAGAAGAGAGACGAAAAATTCAAAAAGAAAGAATAAACCAAAAAATTGAAATCTTCTGATTTGAAAACTTGTCCCATACATGCCAATTAATCAAAACGCATCCGCATACGGTTTTCTATTCGAAATTTGAATCTATGTGTATGTATTTGAAAGAGCTTGCCTCGTCGTGCGTGGGCCATTTTATTTTTAAAGAAGGTCCTTTATTTTGTGCTCTGTTTCTTTACAGATGTACAGATAAATATTTTTTAAATTGCCTTTAATGTAGGGCTTCAAATGTTTAATTGTAGTTTAATTGTATGAATAGAGTAGATAACACGACTTAATCAATTCATAATAAAACTGGCAACATACTTCACGTTTATTCATTCATGCTTTTGGGATACATCTCTATGTATGTACATACTTCTTCCAACAGTACATACTCATTTTAGTCCGCTAAATATTACTTATTCACCAACCGAAAAGATATCACTCGTATGCTAAATCTGTATCTACTCTGGTCCAAATCTGGGAAGCTTCAACAGCCCTCGTTACCATCTACGCACAGTGTTTGCAATTTGCTCGCTACCTACCGGATCTCATCATTGTTATTCCGCCGGCCTCCGCTGCCGCATAAGAGGAAGGTAGGCATAGGCTTTCAGTAAATGAATATATTGACAGACTTCCGGTCATTGTTTTTATTAGCTGCCGGTTTCTACAAACTGCTGCATACACATTACGAGTATGGTGGCTTGTAGGTAGATGGACAATACGTTTCGTCATATTTATTGACCCGTACGGCAGAAACCAGGAGGGAAACAGTACCGCATAGCTCTTTTAGGCGAGAATTGATCACGACAGTTTTTATCGAAGATGATTTACTGAATGAATTCGTAATTATATTGCTAAGTATTGAATAAATAATTATTCTAGACTCTTGCTGGTGGATTTGAAATTCCATTGAATTTTGGCATTGTATTTGAATTAATGATGTTTCGTGTTTGAAATTTTAATAAAAAAAAAACATTTTATTTTTCACTGATCGTTTCGAATTTTAAACTGCAATCGGCTGCAATTTGACGTTACATTCATACAGGAACATAATAAGGACCTTTGTGACATCCGTAACATCAATTCCAATTAAAGGATTGTTAACTCAAAAATTCATTTTTGCATTAATGGGTGAGGTTACGAAACAAAACAGATGTTCCGCAAAATGTTTGCCGTTCTGATTCCGGCTCTTTTCGTTAGTCTGTCTTTGCGGAACGAAAAGAACTGGAGATTATTTCGGATCCGCAAAATAGCAGCCATTGGCGAGTATCAGGGCGGCTTCAGACCTGGTCGCTCAACGACCGATCATCTTTTCACAGTGAACCTCAATAACGCCACAAAGGAAGTTGTACTACATATCAACGAAAGCAAAACAAAGGCCATGATGCAATCGAAAACAAGGACGCCAGCAAAATTCTAGCATCACGACTCTTGCCACGGGCCCCGCGCTTGCTTACTGCCTCAAAGCATTCTTCAAGGACAAATTGGTGCCTAAAATCATGCTTCAAGCATTGTTTATACCCACGAGTTATCGGCCCTGAGAGTCCCAGCTATCACCTTTTGGGCCGATAACTCGTACGTATAAACAATGCTTAAAGCATACCCTTAGACGCAGTGGCGGCTCGCCCACGCCCATATGTGCACATGTGCACGTGCACCCCCAGATAAAACAACCATATCAGCTGTTCATTTGCTGAATATCTTCGCAAAATAAAACTCTTTGCAAAATATAATGAAACCACGGAGGTACGCGAAATACATACTCTGGGTGTTATACATACGTAGTTACCAGTGTTGCCAATTTAGCCGTTTTCCGGCCAAATTTAGCCGAAAACTGCACTGTTTAGCCGGAAGAAATTACTCAATCCGGCCAGCCGGAATTGATCTTCTTTGACCGTTTTTCTGGCTAAAACTGTTTTCTGAAATTTTAAAATCTATTTTACGTACTTTGAAAATAGTAAATTTTCAATATCATTCACCAATCAATTCACCAATTATTAATCGCCGTGAAATTATTTTTACACACTTATTGTCATGTACATTTAAGGTTAAGAATTATACCTACAGAGCGGAAAACTTGCATTTATGTCTCCGGGGAAAATGTGCCGTGGAGACTTACCTTTTTTCAATAAATTTAAGATAAATGCTCGCGGTCTCATTGATGATGATACTCTTTTTCCCTGTGAAATAAATTGCAACTGCATTGTTTTCACTAGCGACATATCAAAAACCGGTGGGGAGACTCGTGCGGATTGAGTACCACCAAGCGAATTGGATTTCACGATCATAAAAATTTTGACTTTTTTTTATTCACGTAAACTGACGATGTTAGTACCTACTCTAAGCATATAACTCTAACCACCAATATGCTGAATAATTACCAAAATGGAAGTCAGTTTCTTAAATCAAATTCTTTGCTGAGCAAGTCTTGGAGCATGGGGATACCCAAACATTTTTCAAAGTATCAAATTCTTAATTGCGAAACAGCAATACATTCGTAACAGTGGCGTAACGTTTCCCAATTTGCTTGTGTTCAAGATCGAAATGGGGGCCCCTAACGCTCGATTTTTTTCCACCAGAAAAAATTTATAGAACATAACCCACATTTAAATGTAGACTCATTATAAGCAAAAGCAACGAACATTATTTTCTAATTTTTGAGACAAAATTGAATTTAGAATAATTAAATAGGATCATCTATTTATCAAAAAATCCAAGAGTCGCGGGGAAAGAAAACCTTTAGGAGTGTCCTTCTACCTCGTAAGAGTCGTTGATCCCAGACTAAAACTGATTACTATAGATCTGTGGATCACATCCATAACCAAGGAAAACCAAATCGACTGAAATAAAGTTAATGGCAGAGATGCTTTAAAGGCAAATAATTTACGTATCTTGACTCACTAGTTTGTCGACAGACATCAGTTTCTTGATTTATTGAGTCCCAGTTAAAAAAGGAAAGGTTTTCTCACTTAAACCTTTTTGAAAAACCAAACTGTCGCACCTAAGATTTTTTTTTGAAAATGTTCATGGGATGTGTTGACTTTCAGGAAGGATGCTTTTCTGACACATTTTGAGTTATTTGAATCCCATCTAGAAATAAGTTTTCCATTCCTATGATTGCATACGAAAACAGAAGAGAAACCGGAAAACAAGAGTCGTTCCTATACAACTCAACCTTTATGCTCATCGAGTCAGCACACTCAGCCTTTTTTATCATTATGAACTTGAGAACGTTAATCTAGACTGCAATTTCCCGAGGAAGACGTATTGGTGATGTAGTAGTCGTTAAGAAATGCGCGTAAAAAAGATTTAACAAAAAAAAATTCGCAAATATCGCTCTGTCGTTTTTGTCACATGTTACTTTATTAGAAGAAACACGATATTCAAATTTTAGATCAGATCATATAGGACTCCACAACCCAGACTGTTGAGGTACTAAATCGTTAGTGGAAATATACTGACAAATCCAAAAGGTAATCTAAGGACAGCATACGTCCCTATGGTTTCAGTAATGCCAATTTTATCCCCCTATATTGCGTCAATATCGGTAATCTCACGGAATACTACTGAGTGAAATGAACTGAGACGAGAAACCAGGGTATGTCAAGAAGCAGATACTAAGTCAACCAATCTTGTTGATAAGTCCTGGACAGCTCAATTCAGACTCTAGCTTCTTGAAATCTTATCTGTTTTCTGGGGTTCTTAACGACTAGTTGAGGTTACGATACAATAACACAGTTACTTCCTTCATGTGCTTTGTTTGCTTTACTAAAAACGTTTGGTGCTTTGGTAAATTTTTCGAAGGCCATTAAACACAACTTTAAAAAAAAACTGTGCACCTAACAATTTTGTTGCGAAAGCAAAAAACGCCGACTAAAGAGCAATTTTATCATGAAATCTAAAATTAAGTAACGGTTTAATTCCTGCAATTTATAAAGTTGCAGTCCTTTGTCAGTAACGCCCTCGAGCTAATTACCATTAATTTACTAGTGTTTTAGTCTTTTTTACCGGAAATAAGTTTCAGCTTTCATGTAGTTCCGTCTATTAAGTGCTACCCAAAATACTGCCCCTCCCTAGAGCGGGCGCTGATTATTGGCCCAATTTACGCAAGAACTTTCAAAGAGAAGCACTCCGCCTGAAGTTGAACCTTTATTAATTTTCAATATTATTATGAGCAAAAGCCTTTATAATTTATAGATTGATCCGATGACTGTTGAGTTGAGTTGCGCCTCTATGGTGCAAACAGTGAATAAAATACTTCGAGATCCAAGCTTGACCATACCCAAAATTGAATGTTTTGCTACTATCCTTGATTCTATAGCTCACTTACGCATTTTGCAGGCATATTAGTAAAAATGCATGTCTTTTGAAAGAACAGTTACCCAAGGATCTATCAAACAAAATTTCGTTATGATTTCGGATTTGGGTGCCCCTTGGGCTTGGGGGCCCGTGTTCCACTGCACACATGGAACACCGTACGTTACGCCACTGATTCGTAACAATGGAACAATTTCGTAACTATGGAAAAGAAATTCGCTATTTGGGGAACTCAAATTTGCAACTATGAGGAAAATTAAAAGCGTATTTGAACGCTGAACTGGTTAAATTTTAATCACAATATAAAATTATTAAGGTACGATATTGGTAAGATTTTACATAAATCCAGTTGTCCATAATTACGCATTTGATGCTCGTTTGTGGCGTAACGTATGGTGTTCCATGTGTATAGTGGAACACGGGCCCCCAAATCCGAAATCGTAAATAATTTCTCTTTGTTAGATCCTTGAGTAACTGCTCTTTTAAAAAAACCTTCATTTTAACGAATATGCAAGAAAAATGTGCAAGTCAGCTACAGAATCTAGGATAGGAGCAAAACATTAATTTTTTTCTTTTGGATTTAGTGATGAATAGATGATCTTATACAGGTTCTCCTGTATAATTATTTTAATTTCAATTTTGTCTCAAAAAATTAAAAAACTTTAAGAAAATGATGTTCGTTGCTTTTGCTTATATTGTATTGACTGGTTTAAATGGTTCCGTAAATTTTTAATCATGAAAATAATCGAACGTGAAGGAGCCCCCATTTCGATTTCGAATACCAGCAAATTGGGAAGTGCTACGCCACTGTTCCTTTGTTACGAATTTTATGCTCGACAACTACGAAATAGCAAAGTAAATTTTGACTGCACAGAGAGAAATAGATTTGCAATACCAACAAATTACGTTTGTTTGTTGCCGGTTGTGTTAATTTAAGGCAATTCTTTTTTTAAATTTGCAAATAAACTAGCACTATTAAATAACACGATTGTTTGATATGACAAACAAAATCTTGTTAAGATAACTAAAATATATTCTTTTAGAACGAATTAATTTCCTGGCTAAAATAACAAAAACTTTAGCTGCACTGAAATCTACAAATGATGAAGACAATGAACACTATAACATTTGATGAACATAACAAATCTTTTGGCCAGGGGAAAATCAACAGGAAAATGTTGCTAAATCATTTTACAATATAACATACTGTTTTGCAATATTAACAAAACCTTTTGTTATCCAACATATGCAATGATGACAAGAATGTTCTGAACTAGATCTTTTGTTGGAAATGCGAAATTTTTACCATGTCTAACGGTACAGTTCTTATAGGTTGGATAAAGCAAAAAAATCTTTGTACAATCTAGCTATTCATTTATTTGGAACTATCAAAGATTTTCATTTTAGTAGCTCTTCTGTACGGACATATTTGTATCCCGAGTGTTGTAAAAAATTGACTGTGTGCTAAAAATGTGGAAAAAGTATTCATTTTCAATAACTACGGTAAAAATTAATAAAGATTTATTGTGTGAGAAAGTGTAAGACTCTGGCAGAATATAGATTATTATAATAAACATTAGCGCTGCAGATAATATTTCGGGCCTAATTATTCGAGTTGCGTTTCCAAAAGGTAAATCTAATTTTTCTTGTGTTATAAGATAATTCAATATTTGTGTTCATTCGGTTTTACAAGTAACATTTACCGACACAATTTAAACAAAGCAGCCAACTATATTTGACTATTGGACGGGAAAAATGCACAACGCTAGGATTTTGGAAATAGCTAAACGCTGTACTGACCCAGGCAGTAATAAATTTCATCTTCAATATTCATCGATTTCTGATGTTCGAAATGTAAGTCCAGTATTTATATACTATTTTTTTTTTGCAATTAATATAACTTAAAACATTTCACACTCAAATCAAACTAACATAGGCCGTGTTTTTTTACATCGGGGGCAGGTTTGCTAACCCAGACGCGCAAAAAAAAACTATCGAGGGTAGCATCCAGGTTAAATTTCAAATTGTCACGTAGGCATTGCCATTAATTTCAAAACATTGCTCAAAAATATTAAAGCCCCGTTTTTTAATGAAAACATATTTTTATGTAGGAATCATAATTTTGTTAGAATAAGAATTCGTCGAACAACATTTTTAACATGAGTTTACAAACAAAAACTATATTTTTTGCACACACTTGTGTGTTGCATGTAAACTATACCTTAGAGCTTTTCTTTTCAAAATTTTATTTTTGCTAGTCATTGGAAAACGTACTAGAAAATAGTTGGGATTGCATACATTTAGGCGAGTTTTGGAAAGCTCATTAAATCTGGATAGCAATATAATTTCTAACCTGAATAAAGTCACAGGTTAGCGTTTGTATGAAAATTACCCCGGATAGTGTAGGTTAGCTAATTAAAAAACACGGCCATAGTTTTTTTCATATAAAATTCTTATGTTTGTTAATTCTTATAGAAAAACTAAACTTGGCAAGGCTTATACATTTTTCGATGGCGGCGATGGAGGCTTGACTTCACTACCCTCTACATTGGAAAGCTATGTTTTTGTATAAAACTAAACTAGGTGTTACATTAAAGCATCATTTGTGTGATTATTATATTGTCATGATTTTCTAATTTTAAAAAGAAAATTTAAATTTTAATAAACAGGATTATGCGGAAATAGTGGTGGCTTTTATTAGCACATTCAATGCTTGACGTGAAAGGTGACTTATAAGGATTTTTTCCAGGCTGAAATGTGGTACCCGCATGAGTTTCAAATTTAATTAAAAAAAAAACTTATATATTCGTGTTAATCAAATTTTCTCCTAACTTTGCTAAAAGCGTTCTTATTAATCCCAAATTTCAATAGAGGATATATTGAAATTTGTGATTAGTAAGAACACTATTAGCAATATTAGGTGAAATTTTGATTAACATGAATTTATGAAATTCATTAATTAAATGTTTGATTGGTACTACGAAAAGGTTTTATATAAAACCACAAAACAGTTTTGTATAATTAATCAAAGAATTATACATTATGGCCAAATGAAATTTGGTAATGACAACCAAAATATTGGTCAAATTAACAAAAACTTCAATTAAAGCCGATTTGGGTTGTTGATACAAAGTTTTAGTTAATATCACCAATGGAAACTCCTTACCGTAACCAAATATTTAGTACAAAATTTGTTGAAATCTCAAATTGAATCAATCAATTTCATTTAAACTTTTTGTTCATGTCAAAACAATTTTTATATAATTTTTCAAAAGATATTTTGCATAAACAAACAAAATTGTTTTGCAGTTTCAACAAAAATACACCTATGACCGGAAATTAATGAAGACTTTCGATACTATTAACAAATGTTTTTCTTGTAATCGACTAATCATTTATCTCTGTGTGTAATGCCAGATATTGGAGCATACATGTGATAAAACTAAGAGATATGCCTGCATAAAGCATGAAGCATAGTTTACGGCTAGTACTCCAAAAAGAAATAAAATTTGAAAATCAGTTTTTTATTATAATTTTTTCGCAATGTCAATGTTTTGTATGTTTTAGCCGGTTTTTGGCCGTTTTTCTGGCTGCAATTTATTTAGCCGGATTTTTAGCCGTTTTTGAAAAAAATATAACCGGTTTTCCGGCTAAATTTAGCCGTTTTCTAAATATTCAGTTGGCAACACTGGTAGTTACATATAACACAAGCCCCGAATTGGACCAGCGTCCAACATCTAGCATTCATACATCTTGCACCCTCGGTGTGGTGCACAGAGTCATATCAACTAGTTTAACTGGTGCACTTGCTCAAGAATCCGATATGTAAAGGGCTCCCGGGGAAAGGGGATAGTGCAAAATTTACACTGGAGTTTGTGCACGAATAGGCTGTGCACACCACTTGGTAATGAACTGAATTGATGATGATGAATTTAGGCTGAGTATTTCCGCTGAATGAATCTAAGAATAAGTAGGGTTTTTCGATTCACTTTAGAATTTTTTTTTATGAGCTTTTCAAAGGACAAAAAGTCACTAAATATATGTGGAATATGGATGGCATGGAAAGGCATTTTTTGGGAAAGTTTAATACGAGGTATGTAAATAAAAATTTGTTATAGTGCTCATTTGTAAAATTTAATAGTTTCTCTTGTAAATCGTCTAGTGGTTCTCTTTAGTTGAAAAAATATAGATCTTTTTTTGCTGGTAAAAATAAAATGCAAAACTTTTGGTTGAAGATTTTAGCTTACTCTCTCCGTTTGTTAATGGGTGAAAATTGTCACTTCGCTCGACGAGATTGGATAAGGCGTTGGGTAGCCATAAAGCTTTCAATCTAATCTACTATAAGGTCCAATTATAACCGAAAATCGTTATGTAGCACTTTAGGTTATCAGCAAATTTCTTAGAGGCGGAACAGGGATCATGCTGCATAGGGGTTTTCTGCCGATTGTGACCCGTGTTCCACCGAACACATGAAACACCACACGTTACGCCACCGCTAAAGTCTAATAAAGCCGAAAACGAAATTTAAATCTAAACACTTAATCCCCTATTTAAATATTTTTGAAGAATCGGTTGCTCTTGTTTGTCTTATGTAAGTTTCGAAGGTCACGAGCCGTCACTGCTTAGACGCCATTTCATGCTTCCAGAATGCTTGAGGTGTTCTAGTATTTTGGTATAATAGTGTAGGCATTAGGTGATTTCAAATTGCACAATGTGGTGGAAAAACATTTTTTTTTTTGTTCCTTATATTTTTTTGGGGTGCTTCCCACCAAAATTTCGTTGCGGAACCGGACCATTCTCTGCAAAGTTAAGGGTGCTAGCTTAGCTATCACCTTTTGGAGATTAGAGTCGCCCAAATATCACACAAAAAGTGAAAATTGTTGGCCCCCTTCGCTGCAATAAAAAGCGAGATAATCGGATTTTTATGTTTTCAGTTCGAAAAAAAAAATCCATTTCGATATCTATGTTTTTAAATCAAAATTTTGGAAAATTGGGGTTTTCAGAACCGATGTAGAGCTTATTCCGGCGCTCATTATAATACCCTTTACTCTATAAGTGAAAGTGAATCCCACTATGGAGTCATCTCAGATCTCATGGGCCGCCAATTTGGGAGACTGAAGTTAAAAAGCAAAAAAAAAACAAAACCAAAAAGTTTATCGAGCTTACAGTATACTAAAAAGTGGAAATTGTAGGCGAATTGATAGTATGTACTGGTTACCAGAATTAAAAAGCTGAACACATGCAGGTGCCATTTAGGTTTATTAGAAAAAAATGTCAGTCGATTGTCCTTACTTCAAATATGGCCTCAACTTTTTCAACTCATTTCCTACATTTTTGGGCGGGCAATTTAAATTGGCGACAAATCTCAATTGTTGTTGTAGATTGAATTATATACCCAGCCCAGCTCCCTCAGAAAATTCCTTGCTACGATCAGGGGCTTGAAATTGAAATCCTTGAAATCCGCTCATGTGTATAAGTACTGTAAGTACACTTACAGTGCCGGAAAATAAAAATTGGTGGTCCGATTAAAGCTTGATTTGGCTCATTCGACGTATTATTTAGCGATCTTTTAGCAGCAACAAATGCATATAATCAAAATTTATATCTAAGTGTGAAAAATTAAGTAAGGGGGCTTTTCGACCCCAAAAAGATTTGTGTTCATAGAGACGACTCATGCTATGATCGCTCAGCGATGCTCAGAACAGGTTGTCTATCTACGATCACTGAGCGATATAAGAAACACGCAATGGTTTGTGTCTGGTCTTCTGTTTTTTCTTAATTACTCTTGAAACCATGCGTTTCCACGACGAATAAACGCACAAAACAACGAACAAACGTCTGGGTTTCGATTGAAACCAAATTTTATACCTATACCATATTTACAGATGGCGGGCTAAGCTCACACTCTTATTTCAAAGTTGCTATTATTAAATGATTAGAGACGAACAAACGATTTTAATTGACGAACAATCACGAACAAATGTAACCGCTGCCGAACAAACGGTTACGAGCGTAATTTGTAGATGTGGACTGGCTAACTTCACTTAAGTTGTTGAGTGGTGCATAGCGAAAGTGTGTCAATAAACAATACGGTGCAGCGTGAAATAATCGATCGGCCGCAACGATTTTCTTTTTTTGTTGTTGTAAGTTAGTAAGCCACCACCCACAGGTTAATCTAGATTTTATGTAGTGTTAGTGGTTTAGTAGAATAAGGTAAGTGGAATACATACATTACGCACCGTTATGAATAATAACTGAATACTATCCGTATTCTCCATAAATTTTATTACGAGAAAGACTTTGAATAACGCGTGAAGAGCCATCCGGGGAAAAAGAAAACCTACGTTAACGGACCGTACATACCGAATTCGCGCTCGTTGGTGGTCCGCGGTTGGTTGGTCCCTGGTCCGCGGTTGGTGGCCGGAAAATTGTAAGCGCGTGGCGTCCCACAGCCCCTTTTCGTGGCAAGCCGGCACTGGTCCCAAACACCCCGTCCACAAACCAAGTAACAAGGGAAACTAACGTAATAACCCAGATAGTTTGAAATACCCACTTAATTTCTAAACTAATTGTAATAACCAATGTTCGAGAGTTCAAAAGGTTCGAAAAAACTACAAATCGAAAATACTCGACGGACCGTACAAATATTTAATGTGGCAAAACAAAATACAACTTTTAAAAACATTTATTGCGGCAAACAGTCAAGTAGTAAAGTACTTTGATATTTTCACTGGTGCTGTATAGTTAGTTTGAGTAAAATGATCACAATATTCAGCTTTTTCAATATGTTTATTAGACGACGTTTCGTGAAATCGGCATCTTCAGGTCCATTCAATTTATGTTGTTGGTTCTTAATTATTAAATTTACTTAAGAATTACTATCACAATTGCTTTGATAAATAATGGATTTAATCTACATTGTAAAAAATGTAAAATTTGTAGAATCTATCATAGATGTTTGCGATTTATGTATTTGCTAAATCTATTACTAATACATATGTATATTCAAATGTACACAGTAAGACTTTTTCAACTATAATACAGTAAACCGCAACTAGACGTGAGCTTCTGGATTTTCTAGTTGCGAATCTAGTGAAAAATATTTTACTAGAACTCCAGCATAGAAATCTAGTTAAATAAATTGATAATCTAGGACTCAATAACTAGAATTCTAGCGAACTATTTAGCTGTTCTTCAATGATTATCTAGTAAAGTTTACTAGATTTCATTAGACTTAACTAGATAATCTAGTTAATTTGATAGTTCAGTCCAATTTATTATCTAGTGAATTTTATTAGATTTCCTTTCACTTAACTAGATAATCCAGTTACATAGTTTGATAAATTATATGTTATTCCATTCGTTTCAAAAACATCATCTGAACATTTATTGAAATGCAAACTGGGACTAAAAAACTAAACAAATACCTTTCTTATTTGATTCTCGTACCAGAAAATGCCGAGAAAATTTTCATTGTCGATTTTGGTTACTTGCCTATAATTCACAGACAGTAACTTAATAACTCAACAACAGACTGGCAACTAATGAACTGGCCAAATCGAATAGAAGAGAGAAAACTATTTAGAACTGTTTTCTACCAAAAATTAATAGTCTATCAGTAAAATTTACTGCTTTTCTAGGAATATATTACCTATTTACTGGTCTGGTCTGGCTGGTCTAGCGGTTAGTGCGCGCACCTTCGGTGCACAGGGTCATGAGTTCGAATCTCACCGTGGATCATGGTGTTTTTCGAACTCACGAGCTTGTGACAGACTATGATCTCACTCAGATGTTAAACGAGTACTCATTTAGGGGGATAAATAACACTGCTGAACGTGATGCTGATCGCATTACCTCATCAAAAAGCAGATAAGACCTTGGAAATAGGATGTCACTATAACACATCCTGCGACCTTAGTCCAATGCTAGATTGTCGCGCCTGTTATTTATTTACTGAAAAACTAGTGAAATTGAGCTGGATATCTAGGTTTTGTTCGAGACTAGCTCGATATTACATTCAACCTAGTTGAAAATAGTGGATGCCAGTTCTACTTTTTCAAAATCGCTAGAATGATAGTGATTTTATGCACTAGAATCAGCCTCGTAAAATTTTACTGGAAAAAAGACTTACAGAGTAGGTCAATCCAAAAAAAACAGCTGATCAATTGATAGTATTAACATAAACATTCAAATTGAATTCAAAGGTCCAGCAAAAAATGGAAGGCTTATTTAAGGTTTGTATCCATACGCTGTAAACCTTTGAAGTAAGGGAAAGCTTCGGTAAGGAATTACGCGTTGCAAAGGCATTAACCTGTCAGATACCTTACCGAAGCACAGGCCATGTCATAGGCGATAAGGTTTAAGTTCAAATACGTTACTTTTACCTTATATTAAAACTATTTAAGCATTTAAAAGAGATTTAACAGTAGCTTTTAATAAGTTATACGGATGCCTGAAAAAAAAATTATAATACCTTTTCATATCCTTATGTAAATGGTTTGATAATATTTAGAGAATACTAAAAAAAATGTGATTTCTCTGAACTATTATGGCATTATTCTTCTTCTGTGTACTCCCTTGTAGGACAGTGCATATCCGCACATGCCCGGAAATGTTTGTTTGTTCGATCTCCGCACCTCTAGATTACTAGCATCGTATAGTGCGACTCAACCAAGTGAGCCATAGAGCCGGATATGGCAATCTCCTCGCAAAATGATACTTAATTTCAATTTGGAAAGAAACTTATAATAAGACTTACCTAAGAACTTTATAAATTTTCAAATTCAAATTCTTTATTCAACTAATGATGAAAAACTTTTTGTATCACAAACACCATAATAAAATAGGGCAGAGAACGAGTACTTACTCTTACAACTAACAAAATAAAGGTGATGAAGTAGTGTAGAAATTACAAACAAAATATTAAGGATTAAGTACGATATTGAACAATATAATATGTAGATAGTAGGTAAGAGGAAAATCGGGAATAAAAACCAATTATTCAAAATTCAAAACTAAACTTATATCTATTTTAACCTAATTGACTTAATGCTAAATTACCTAGGTCTAATATTGTACTTGGCACGATTTAATCAATAGAGCTTGTGTTAGAAAAAAAAGCGGATGTAGTGTTGCAGATATACAGATAATAATAAAATAAATTTTAGGAAACATGGTTGATATATTAAGCTAGTCGATTTAGAAGCGGATTGGTGGAGCTAGCGCAGTATATGCTGAAATTAGCTCTAAGTAGGGAAATTTTTGAGAGTAGCAGCGAAACATTAGCCATTGAGTGCAGTGCGGACGTAGAAAAGAACGAAGGTAGATCAAGCATAATTATTTCTGGTATGAATTAAAGTTTGAACTAAATTATAAAGAGCCTTACGTACCATTATTATAATTACTATTTATACCTGTCTGGAAGTAAAGCTGACAATAAACTAAAGTAAGTCTGAATTGTGCCTTAGTTTAATATTAAACAAAGCGAACGCCAATTATCCATGGCAGAAAGTAGCAATAAAGCTTTCGTAAGAATTATTATAAGGCCAAAGCTGAAATCGTTTCCCTTACCTATTCCTTAAACCTGACAAACCTGATCAGATTTTTTGCTGGGTAAGTTCGTATATAATTCAAAATTAATTCAATGTAATGCAATTTTAATTGTATTCCTTTTTCATATTTACGACGTAAACTACGGGCGTGGAGTGGGCGGAATGGCGATTGGAACCAGATAACATCAGATAAGTATTTGAATGTTGAATATGTAAATAAGTTCCGATACTTTGTGATCCCCTTTTGTGTTTGCAGGTCCAGTATGACGAGGCCGAGGACGCGCCGGTGGCAATGGCCCAATTGGGGCGATTTTGAAAACCAAGATAAGGAAGAAAACCATAATTCCAGGCTGTTGTCTTTGCTTTAAAATCTGAACCATTCCGCTGCCCCCGGGTGTGCTGTTCTTGAAACATTTTTTGATTTCACTCATAATTTCTTTGAGCACCTTCTAGCCCATGCCTGCCTAACAATCCGTCCCGCGAACGTATTTCATCCGGGCCTCGATCGATTTCGAAAGAAGTAGTCATAGGCACATTTCCCAATTTAAACCCATTTCCACTCTTAAATTACTAATGAAATCACCCATTTTCACTATTCAGAGAATATGTACATTCCCTATCCAAAAAATACATCCGAAACTTATAACTTTTAATATTTTTAACATAAAAGGACGATGGACAAAGTGAATTTTTATTTTTCGGCACTGTACTCGTATATTTGAATTACTGCCCATTTTGGGACAAGAATACTTTTTTCATTGAAAAGTTTCTCTTGCATAATAAATACATTTGTCCCATACCCATATGGCGAACACTGACTTTTCTATTGACAACATACCATTTTTGCCACTAGCCAAATATAAAAGCAATCTGATTCTGAAGACGCGTTACGTAACGTGGTTTGGAATTTATTCATAAAAACGCAACCAGTCAATTGATACGTTCATATGGTTTACAAGTTGACCGCCAATGTATAGAAATATATCGTCGTTCATAAATGGAAGACCATCTTCACATTTTAATTCATAAAAAAGCATCAGCACTCGATAGTAACGTGATCAACGAAGGCGTAATATTTTCATTTTTGCTGTCTATTACGCCCGCACTCCACTAGAAGAGTTGTCGCGATTGTGTGTGGGTATTTATTCGGGCGACATTGTAAATTGTAAATGGAAAATTCATTCAGACTCGCGTAGAGCTAAATCGGATGAGATCACACCCAGACCCAGTTTTAAGTAGACGCCCGCTCGATATGAATTTGCACATTGTCATTTTTAACACTAGCAAGGTGTGAATGAATGATATGACAATTTTTTATATGCACACAGAAGTGAAAATTGTACTCTACACCGACGCCTTAAATTAGCAACGCAAGGTAACAACATGAACGCATTAATTTATTATTGTTATTGTAAAATGTAAAGATTTAGATTTGATAGTCAACTAACAAATATTTGTTAACCACAAGAAGTTGCATTTTCAATTAATATAAGATATGAACAAGCTCATTCCTATTTCGGTTTAATTTAATTTAATTTGCGAGGCATAGCCTGAAAGCTTAGTCAAGGTAAGCGTCCCAACAAACACGGTTACAATCAGTCTTTTAACAATACCACTTTTGTGGTAGATCGACCTCTTTTTTCTTAAAATTCGACACTACCAATAAAAAATTCAAATAGCAAATCCACCAAAATATTAAATTTCCAGAATTTTTAAAAATTTCGCAAATTTTACCAAACATTAACTGCCGTAAATGTCGATCCACTCTTTTCAGTCATCAGCAATAAATAAGGAAATATAAAAAGGAAACGCAAATAATCGCATAATACAATGTATATGCGACTTTGCCTGCGGGACCAACATATTTTTTTATGGTGACTGATTTTGTAATTTTGATGATATTTCTCAAAAGGAAATACGACTTTGATATAAAAATTAATTGTACACAAATTTATAATTTATGAACATGCGCAGTTCAATGCTGCAACTTTGTAGTGGGGGCGTAGGAAAAATGGAGGCAATGAACACGAAATTCCAAAATGAATAGCAGCTTCAAATTACATAATTAACCTTTCCTGTTGCAAAAATGTATAGCAGCAGTATCCAAATTTACCAAAAGATAAATTTAAATGGGATTGCAATGCGTTGACTAGTAAAAATTCGTTCAAATACAAAATTTTAAATAATGTGTATTTCAGTGCATTCCGGCCAGATACTCAAACCAATCTTTTTCTTCTTCATTGGACATCAGTCACAGTCATTTTCCATACAAGTTCACAGATTTTCAGTCAATTAGTTAACTGACGATCTGTCAACTTGTGTGAAAAATTACTGTGACTGTAACTGATGACTGAAAATTGTGGGTCGACCTTAAAAGTTAAGTACAGTAGAGCGTCGATTATCCGAACGTCGATTATCCGAACGTCTATTATCCGAACATTCGATTAAGCGAACCAGATAATTAGCTTCTTTTCATATGAGAACGAAAGAATTCGCGGAGTGGAAAAAAAAATATTTTGAAACACATCGACTAAACTCCTCTTCACCACAGAATGAAGCAATTCCAGGACACTTTCATAACGATCATTTCCAGATAATATTACCAACACCACCTGTAGTCTTCTAATATCTTAGCCCATCAAATTAATAATATGAACTGCAGCCACCACCTCCTACGCAACATACGTGGTGCATGGTGCGTCGCAAAGCAGTTACATCTTAAGTTCTGGATAGACCACGGGTTAAAGGCCTGCATATTTTTCCCAGCCATTTTATGTATTATTTTTCGATTCCCCGGTCATTACATATTTTCCACGATGAAATGACCGGGGAATCGAAAAATAATATACATAAAATGACCGAGAAAAATGATGGAACCGTTTTCGGATTGTAGCTTATGGAATTCGCCAGCATTTGCCACATGTTTCACGACAGTAAGTATGCATTTTCATTGATAAAATCGCTGCGGACAAAAATTTCATTTTCCTTCCGCCCGAGGTCTATCCAGATCTTAAAATGAAAAGGTTTTTTTTTTTCGCTGCAATTTTTTCAATGAAATACATACTGAGTGTCGTGGAATATGTCGGATACGCTGGAGAATTTTGTAAACTAAAATTCGAAAATGGCTCACAATTTGTCTCTTATCTGCCATTTTATAAATTAGTTTCCGATTCCCCGATTTCTACGATGAACTCTTCGTGGAAAATATCCAATGACCGCGGGGAACCGAAAATTAATACACAAAATGGTGGAACAATTTTCTGATTTTAGTTTATGGAATCCTCTAGCATATAATCTGATTCTGACAATTTCACTACATACAAAAAGTACGCATTCATTGAAGAAATTTCAGCAAAAAATTTCGGAATGCACTGTTGGTCGATACCGATGTCTCATATTTCATTACATTAATTTATTAGTTTTATCGAAACGTGAGCCAGACACAAGATCCTCGCCTGAGTAAGATTTCTGGCTCATTTTGAACCAACTAAAAATGTACTAAAGGAAAATGTATACTAAGGAAATGTATATAGGAAAATGTATACTAAAGAAAGGACTCGGCATGGGTGTTAGATTAAGCTTTTTCCCACATTTCCTTAGAGGGAACCGGCATGGCATGGTTGACATGGAGACTTGCATACTCTGCTTCAGAAATATTGCAACCAGGTGCTGGTGTTGTGTTGTCTCCAATTGATCCTTGAGTAGGATCAATTGGAGGAAACACAACACCAGCACCTTGAATGTTTTTCGATCTCGGCAACTACAAAATCCGTAGTTTATAAAAATTTTAATAAACTGCACGAATATTACAACCAGGTTTAGATCAGATTAAGACCTCTGGCTCGTCGACCTCGCACTGTCTGTAGCGCACTAGAGAATTCTCCAACATTTTTTCGACGCAGTGCTGTTGCGAAATAGGATAAGGCGAAGTGTAAGTGCAGCGAACGGTGAGCCAATGTAAGGCGATTCGTTAAATTTAGATCACTGGCTCGTCCATACATTTACTCAGATCCTGTGGCTCGCCCTTGGCTTCGTTCAGAATTCACTCTGTCTATTGCGCTTATCATAATTCGCCAACATCCTTGCGACCAGCGTTAGTAGGCAGTGGATAAGGCGAGGTGCGATCGCAGCGAGGGGTGAACCAATAGATGACAATTGGTAAAATTTAGACCTTTGGCTCGTCCTTAGGATTACTCAAATCCTATAGCTCGCCCTTCGCTCCGATCAGACTTCACTGTCTGTGGCGCTTTTCAGAATACGCAAACATTTTTGATACGTAGCGCTGCTGGGAAATAGGATAAGGCGACCGCAGCGAGCGGTGAGTCTATGGAAGGAAATTTGTAGAATTTAGACCTCTGGCCGTCCATACGTACACTCAGAACCTGTATCTCGCCCTACTCTGCGCTCAGACCTCTCTATGTCTCTATCAGAGAATTTCACAACATTTTAGCGACGTTGACCTCGGACCTGGAACCTGGAAATATGACTGAGAATTTGCTTGAAAATCGAATTCCGCAAGTATGTGTACAGCATTGGGCCTTCGGGAGTCTGGTCACATTACTTTATCAAAGCAACAAAAAAGATAAAAGCAAATGGATGCCCCCGCATCCCCCAATAACATTTTCTGAGTAAATAGTTTAATTTGTGGACTTATTCCAACCAAACCCCACACAAATATTGCTTTGTCGACACAACGGAACAGCTAACCTATAGAAAAATAATTTATCAATTATGTTATAGGATTAAGGAACATGTAACAAGTAACAATGTATTGAAACTCTATTGCCCAATAAACTACAAATATATATATATATAAAAAAAAATCGACGCAACGGAACTTTTGTGAAGACGGAAGGAAAAGAATGTGGGGTGGGGATTATATTCAAGTCGTAGGTACGCCCGAAAAAGCTTTTAGTACGAGGAGAGCGAAGGGTATTTAAACCAGGGATCAATTATAACCAGGTGGCTTTGTTTCTAGCGATGATTACAGTTTAAAGTGTGTCTGCCAACTGCATCATACATACTCCGAATTCAGACAACACACATACATAGATACTAGTCGACAAGACAACTCTTCAAGGAGTTAAGGTAACGGTAAAACGAGACGCATATGCCGCTAATATAGTTACGCTTTTATCTTTTTTTATGGAAAGTTCATTTCAATTTTGGAGCCCTCCGAACCACGAGGAAAAAGCTCTCCCTGAAAAAAATCGCATTGCAGAAAACATTGTTCGTACCTCTAATTATAATTAGTGAATATCCAAATGTAGTCGGCAAATTTTTTTTTTCGAATCTGGTCAAAATCCAAATTAATTTGAAAACTTAATCTCATCGTTTTCAAATGTTTTTTTTTTGCATCGATTAAGTAAACATATTCTTCAACTTGTGTGGCAATCAGTACTGTACACCGAGACTTCAGGTTGGCAAGTGATCTTTATTATAAGTAGTGTGCAGTTAAGTATAATATAATATGTACTTATTATCTAAAGGTATAATATAATAGTGTAAGTAATAGCAGTGCCATATCTATGTTTAATGATAATAGAGATATTCTCATATACATGGGCGTAGCCAGGATTTCGGTCAGGGGGGGGGGGGGGGGCAAGCCCGAAATTTTTTCAATATCAAGATTTTCTTAGGATTTGAAATCGTTGGTCGCGAAAATATTGTTAGGCAAAATTTAGAGTATTTTAGCCGGTGTAATGGTTAGTGGCCGCACCTTCTTTGCACACGGGTTCGAGACTCACCGTGAACGAATTCAGTTAATTTGTTTTTCGAACTCACGCCCCTTGTGACGAACTATGAACTCACTCAAGATGTTAAACGAGTACCCATTCATGATTGTTTTTTTTTTTATTTTAGGAAAGGACAGTCGAGAATGATTTTCAAGACCATTTAAAGAAAAATTGCCCCTGAAAGTGTTTAGACTTTTACTGGTTATTCTGATTACATTAAAATGGCCTCCGTTTCTGCTTTTTAAAACGTAACTCGTGTATATTCAGTGCTATTTTTGTCTTTTGGGCAGCATATTCCACTTGCGACATCAATGTCCGTTTTGAAATCTGGCTTTGCTTGGTTCTACAGGATCGCATCTCCTGCTGAAACATACCGAGAAGCCTCTTATCTCACATCCACAGCATCCATAGAAAAAAACATTATCCGACAGTCGGCTGGAGACATTTAGGGGTACATGCTTTTCCACTTCCTTAAAATAGGAGCCCAATGGAGCTCTTAAGCTGTTTTTCCTTTTCCAAATAGGAGCCCAAGCGCTCAGTTATTCCACTGAGAGCCCTCTTTAGCTGCTCAACTCAGCTGCTCCTCTACACTTCTACAATAACATCGGGAGTCCTAGCTAACCCTCCCCAGAACGGAATCCCACAGTAAAGTTTAAACCGAAGTTGGGCAGGATTCCATTCTGATGGTAGTTTTTTGCTCATTCGACTTAAGTTGCCGGGACGCCGTGGAGCTTGCATGATGAAGTTTTGACAATTAAGTACTCTCGCACAAAATCAATGATCTGATCGTTATAGCTCTGGATCTCGAGAAGGAGTCAAATGCAGTCGACTTAAAGAAAAATTAAACAAGACCAAAGTGCTAAATTTGAGTCCAGCTTACGTACGTTGTCCTCGACGCGGCCGCACGACAGCGACTCGCTCATTCCATAAAAACTCGTTTCTCTCTCATTTTAAAAACTAGTTTTCATATGGAATGAGCGAGTCGCTGTCGTGCGGCCGTGTCGAGGACAACGTACCTTTAGTCTGAAAGGGAATTTAACTCCCCCATAAATATTAATTCATCTATTTAGACAATATCGTTGCCGCGGATGGCGGTATAAAGAGCATTCCACAGTCAAGTTCTTGTCCAAAATTTTGCAAACCAAATTGTAAAAACCAAAGCTGTTGAAAGGGAGTAGTACTTGGAGAGCGTACCTAAATTGCTGGTCGATGCAAACAGGCCGACAAAATTTCACGCTAGTTCTCTGAATGCATAGAGTTCGACTGAAAAACTGTGGTCAAATTAGGAGGCATTGCGAGAAACCGTATACGTTATGGGACGTAAGTGCAGTTGATTCTCTATTTTCCACAAGTGGTTTACAGCCCTTATACACCTGCAACTTGGTTGCCAACCTAAGTTGGTAACACGCAAAAAAAACCCGGAAAATAAGTGATTTGTAGGCATGGTGCAGGTTGCAGTACCAGGTTGCAAGAACGTGAATGGCGTGGTTGCCGGAATGTTGCAAGTGTGTAGTTAGGTACCTGCAACCTAGGTTGGCAACGAAGTTGCAGATGTAAAAGGCCTGTAAGGCACAAGAAAGTCGTCCACTGCACTTTTAAAGCTAACAAAATTTTCTTTAGTTTGAGTGCAACGCCAGCTTTGTAGGCACAAAGGATCCCAAGATACAGCATTTCGAACTTTTTTACAAAAAAAACAATGTTTAAAGTGCTGTTCGAGTATTTTGAGATCCTTTGCACCTACAAAGCTGGACTCAAATTAAAGAAGGTTTTATTAGCTTTGAGAATCAAGCAGACGACTTTTGGAAATCACAAACCAAAATATGAAAAACCTTCGAAAATTTTTAGGTTTTTTGAGGGTCACGGGGTTAGGATAGGTTTTCGAAGCTGCAAACTTGGTGGTACACTTCTGGTATCTACCCTAACAGTATCCCAAAAAAACAGAGCCGAGCTATTTTTTGCGACCTAAAATCATAAATTGACTGACCTATAAGGGAATCCTTATAAATTTTACAGTTCATAGTCGCTCGTATTTGAAAAATAAATTTAAATTTTGCAGCTACTAGATACTTCTTTATATTTTATTTGTCAGTTACTTTAATTAGTCTTCCGAATTAAGTTAATTTATTGAATGAGGTAATGCATTTAAAAGTGACGTTTTGTCCCAATAAGCATTCCTTTATAATTATTCCTTAAGGGAATCCGTATTCCTTAAGTGAGGACTATGAATTCCTCCCTTAATGTTCATGTTTTAGGGCTTTCAAGACTTGTTCACGTTTCAGAGTAGTAGCTCACATAAAATTGTTCACCTTCACGTTTGGCGAAGTACACGTTTACCCGAGTCTACTGAATAGACAGAAAAGAGCTATCCATAGCGCTCAGGATTGCTGTAAATCTGGACGAAATAGAATAGAATTAGGTATGTCCATATGTATCTCATATATGCTACAACTTGATCACAGATTTCAAAATTATACAGGAAAACTTTAAATGCCCAATTTTCTCATTAGATACAGAGAAACGGTACAAAAATAATACAACCCGAAAAGGAAACTGGAGTATATGTAGAACTGATTGGAAATACCTGAACTATAAGCTTTTTGGTCAATTATATTTCCAACAAAAAAAAATCGTACCCAATCCAAGTGTTCCTGTATAATTTACATATAGTGTAGTACCTAGGTGATTTCAGATTGCAAAGTGTGTTGGAGAAATTTTTTTTTATTTCTTATGTTTTTTTTTTTGGGTGTTGAGCTCGAATCCGGAGCTTCCCACCAAAATTTCGTTGCGGAACAGGGTCAAAACCGCGAAAAAACCCGAATTTTTCGGAGTTTTCCCGTTTTTTTTTGTTTATAACTCCGAAAGTGTACATTTCTCCGAAAACCTGTCCATAAACATGTTAGAGGAAACATAATTGCGGGTCCAACGCGCCATTAATTATTAAAATGTGTTAAGCGGTATAGCTACAATTGATAGTAATTTTTTTAGCGTTTTTTGCAATTTTGACACTGTTTTACAAAGAAATTTTGGTGGGAAGTTACTAATTCAGGTTCTGCACCCCAAAATACATAATGAATAAGAAAAATGCAACTTTTGCCACCAAAAATGATAAACCGTTTAATCCCAAAATTTTATTCATAATATGGAACTATGTTAAAAAGGGCATTATTAATTGTAGTAATACCGCTCAAAGGAGTTATAATATTTACGTCTTTTTGGACGCGCAATTATGTGCTCTCTAATATATTCATGGAGAGTTTTTCGTAGAAATACATAGTTTCAGAGTTAGGGGTAAAATAACGGAAAACAGCAACAATTTTAGGGTTTTTCGCGATTTTGACCCTGTTCCGCAACGAAATGTTGGTGGGAAGCTCCGGATTCATGGTCAGCACCCCAAAAACCATAAGAAACAAAAAAAAATTTGTGTCCACCACATTTTGCAATCTGATGTACTAGGTTTATCACGTAGTAACTACACTAATATGATTTTGATTCTAAATGCAAGTCGAGATAGCCGCTTTTGCAACTGAACATATTATTTTTTGATATTTCCAATAAAATGATAACAGTTCTGCATTGCATTAATATTAATTAATAAAACTACATCATTAAGTCATTTTGTCAAAAATGCGGAGATTGCCTGTTTTGATTCTATACCCCTCATATGTAGTCCTTAATTCTGATTTGGCGCCTTTAAACACTGGTTCCCATCGTATAGCGCGACCGCCCTCCTTATCCTTTTTTTTTATTATCAAAGTGAAATAATAAATGAATAATAATTCATTTACAAGAAAATTTTCAATTTTTTTATGGCTTCGAACAATACTGAGTGAGGGCTTTACTAATGTTTTTAAAAAGTCTAACACTTTGAATGAAAATCTACCACGTTCCTCATAAAAGAAGTCAAAACACTGGTTTCACTACACCATAAAATACATACCTTCTCTTTTAAAACTCATTGTATTGCAAAGCCATCTATTAATAACCAAAAAAAAAAATATAAGGTGTGTTTTTTTGGTTATCCCGTGAAGGTTTGGGAAACGAAACTCCATATAAAAAAAATGCCAGCTGATCCACCTGTCATTTTTTTTATATGAAGTCTCGTTACCCAAACCTGCACGGGATAACCAAAAAAACACACCTATAGTTAATACATACATAAAATCTTCATAAAAATCCCTTGGGGTCAAAAAAAATGCAAAAATTTTATTTACTCAATCCAAAAATGTAATTGACAAAAAACAAATACAGATTCGTCCGATAAGGAAGGAGAACCACACTTTCGACGAACTTTTTAACGTCTTTTTTTTCAGCGGCTAAGTAAACATATGAGTGGTGTAAGAAGACGCGTTTGCGCTAATAATAAGCCAAGTCCAAGCCATCGCGCTTGAAAAGTACAACAACGATAACCTATTTGCTTGGAAGCAGGGCATACGGCATAAAAATAAACTGATAACAACTACGCGCGAAAGGTCGTCTGTCCGCGGCTACTACACAGCTACGCGAACCGTTAATATAATTCAGCGGCCGTTGTTGATATGTAGACATTTAAAAAATTAGAATTTCTGATTTCTTACTTCTTCGTGGTATCTCTATAGCAGTCATAGTCGGTTCTAAATTCGAGTATGTATGTACATATGTATAAAATCGGAAATGGGTTTAGATATGTGTATTTCAAAAGCAATATTTTACACATATGTTATGTACATTATATGGTATAGTAACTGTAGATTAATTCGTAACAGTATGTATGTCTCCGGTCGTAGCCGGTACAACCATATTATTTGTGTATTTAACATGCACACAACCATTCTCTTATACGAGTCCAATTACATACGAGCACAAGTATGTACTATTTATAATATGTAATATGTAATGTAAAATTGCCAAATTTTGATGGCGGAAGAGTTAAATAATTGTTATGTTTTAATCAGTAGATAGCCTTTTCTTATCTTCTAAATTATTGCATTAAATCTCAATAATTAATACGAAATGATTTATGTTTGTTTTTGTTTGTTAGTAATAATGATAATGATTGACTTTGGTTGATTATTGGTAATTTTAATTTTATTATTTCCGTGCCTACGTTTTAAAAGGGTCATAATAAAGGCATAAATGTCTTACAAACTCTATCACTTAGAAAAAAATTCAAAGGAAAATTCAACATTAAAATTATAAAATCAATGCGACGACGATTTTGAAAAATTATATCAAAATAAATATGAGTTACGTTAAACTTAAAATGTTCAATATCAATAAAAATTAATAAAAAAGGCAATTTTGATTCATTTTAATTTTAAATAGTTAAAACTTTCTTTGTCGTGCTCTGTGGATGTGATCGTTCGGTCGCCACTCTGTGAAATAGACACTCATAGAGAAACGAGTTTCCAAACTCGGCATGACTCGTCGCAAGTTTATTATTCAGAAGAAAATGATAAGAAATATTCTTATCGTAGAATAATAAACTAACAATGCGACTAGGAACACTATTAAGCTGTATAAAACTACTTTAATTCATGGTGAAGATTAAGAGGGGGTAACTCCTATCTTGCAAATGTAGAAGCATTTTTTTTGTAAGATGGTGTGAAAAAATCGGAAAGATACTGCATTTTACTTTCCAACATGGATTATGTCGGATTTTTACCAACTAAAACCATCACATGAGCTCCTTCCCCTGTGCAACCGCCTCACGGATTATTTCGCAGAGGTGGCTTCGATTATTTCTTGTTTAGCCATCATCTATTATTTACACATTTAAATCTCGCTTTTGCCAATTTCATATATTTTTGGATGATGCAGTCTGCAGATGAACCCATTTCTTCTTCTTTCCAGTACCGTATTGCCCCATGTGGGGCCATGGTGCGTTAACTCAGCCGTTTATAGGCAATATCGAGTCAACGTTATATTGCATATAATGTTGCAAGCACTATATATTCCCTATCGGCATATGTACGGAAATTTTGGACCGCGCCGAGATTCGATCTCCGGACCTCTAGATTACTAGCATCGAAGAGAGCGACTCAACCAAGTGAGCCACAGAGCGGGTCACCTTTCTGTCAGAGCTTAATTTATGTCCGCCAAACAATTTTGGCTCCCAAGCTTGTTTCTGGGTGACTGGTTTCGATCAGCTGTCCTAAATTAAGAGAAAACTAATTCACAAATAGTGAATGTAGTGGTTGCGGATCGATCAACCAAATTTCGGCGTTTTAAATTATTGTCTAAAGTTTCTAAATTTTTTTGAAGAGCATTTTATGAATACGGCATAACCGATATAATCCCATAAAGTCGTTAGGGACTCAGATTGAAATTTCGAAAAAAAAGTTTATGGGCATTTTCTTTTTTTTATCCTGCCCTCACTCCTGAAGACAGTGACATTTGATTTAGATCATTTGACCATCTAAAATCGGGTTACTCACTTAAGTCTTGCAATGGCCATTTGTCATTTATTGCATTATTTCTTTCCCGTTATTGCACCCATCGAAAAGTTGCGCCAGATTTCGTTGTGTTGATTTTTTTTTTTGTAAAAAGTTGCCAGGTGGGCTGTAGCTGGGGTCAATCGGTAAACAGTGTTTCGTCGAGTAATACTCATTCGCGCTCACGTTTTTTTCGCTTTGGCGGGCGAGACGCTCCAATGCATCAATCTTTAAACGCGGTTTACACTTGTCGAGTAAATGGTCGGGTAGCGGTAGACCACTCTATATACTATTCTACCACCGTGCTAGTCGCGCCAACTCGACTGTTTTCTAGTTGGTAGAGACAAACTCTACTCTACCAGTGGCGCAACCACGGGAGGAGCTAAAGCCCCTCCCAGAGACATAAATTGGAAAGTAGAATAGGAAGCAAGGCATTTTGTTGCAGATTTTATAAAAATACGAACTCTTGTTCTTCAAAAATTGGTTATTCGCCAGTTTGGATGGTCTGTGCAAGCTTCATCTTTCATACCAAAATTTTAAAAGCGTTTTTGTATAAAAAAAGAAAATGTCTGAGGTGAGATTTGCAACAAAAAATGTCGTCAAAATAAATGCTTCGTAAAAATATCTGCCTGCTTCCATAATAATAATTTTCACCGAGCTTTAAATATTTTACAACTGAAACATTGGGAAATAACCCTCTCTATTTTCGGTCTTGAACGGGTGATAACGACAACAATCATTTGACAAAACCACACTATAAATCCAAGGTAGAGTCACTCCTTCTTGGTAGGCAACATAGAAGTAGATAAAAAGGGGCAACGAACCGATCTAAGCCGAAATTGTAGAAACCAATCCGCCGTAACGGTATTCACTGAAGGGACAATTATAGAATCACTTGCGGTGCATGGTGAGTAGAGTACTTCCAGTCCGCATTCTCCCACCTATGTATTTGTTCTATATCATTTTCTAGGTCTTGAAAGTCTCAAAATCGTAACTCCTTATCGTCCATAAAAAATCCTATTTGCTCAAATGCAATGTCCATATGTTTCGGGTCACGATCTGTTTTATAAACTCACCCATTACAAAGTTGGAAGAGTGTACCAAATTCATACAACCACGAGAAAGAAGTTATTATGAGTATGACATTACACGGCGTACTACGAAAAACACATCAAAAATAACCGTGGTTGCAATGGGACACCCCCGTATAGCGTTGACGTCATTACTGGAAAATAGCACCATTACCTATCTTTCGGGGTCAAATTCAAATGACCAGTATGGATGGTCTTAGCCCCCTCCAGGACAAAATCCTGGTTGCTCCACTGTACTCTACTGCAGCCATTTTCACGAGTAGAGTGGAAAGATTCTTCTTTTGACACTGGAAAACTCCACTCTACTCTATACCATTTACTTGACTCATGTAAACTGCGCTTTAAAGTTACTTCTTGTAGTTCCAATAGTCCTCTATTTTTCCTTGACCACTGCTTACCCCAGACATCACATCTTGGCGAATTTTATAAAATTGAGATTTAATAAAAAAATCAGGGTGTCCCGCAACCGGTGGTACATAGGATAATGGGAGATAGTACAGCTCATTTGAGGACAATAAATGTTCTACACGACCCCTCAGTGGCGTGCAGTTCATAGATGCGGTGGATGCGCCGCATCCCCTAAGATTTTGAATTCATAATATGTACAATACATAATAATACAGTTAAATATTATGTATGTATCTATATTTACATGTCATAAAATATATGCCATAATCTAACACACGAATCTAAGGTTTAACCCGAATGTTAGATATGTGTAAACATACCCAACCCAATAATCGTAGATAAAACTCCAACCCTTAAATTCTAAATGCATATGTACATACTAATATACACTATGTACTTGCTTCATAGTAGCATCGTTCAGTGTACTCAACTCACTTTTCCACTGGATGCGGAAAGAAACCTTCGCTCAGTCGTGCATCCATTCGAGCCGAATTTTCGTTGAGACGATATATGCTGCTTGTGTACTCTCCGTACCATTCTGGATGCGCCGACCGGTCCCCTACACGAAACGCATCCAAGCCAAATTCTCTGAGCTGTGCAAGCATGAATGAGAGAAGATAGGAAAGAAAATCTGGCGTGCGAAGCTCATCTAAAATGATGAAGGGAATCGGTTGTGTTGGAATCGAGTGAACGCATCTGTAAGTGATGTAGTTGTTATTAATCATCAATGTGCCTGTCTAGACAGTTTCAATTTTCGTTCGTCTTCATCATTTTGACAATTGAGACTTGAGATGTATGCGCTATTGAAGAAACGCATTCATTCTTGAACGCCAATGTTAAATATTAACAACACATCATCTATTCATACAATTCATGAAAGAATTTATCATTTACCCATCCTGACCAAAGCCGTGACACATATTTAACGATAAATAATGAACAGATCTGGATAGAATGAGACATTGATCTCTTCTGTTCACTTGACGCAATCAATGACATGTTCAATGTTGAAAGTGGATACGGAGCTTGAAGACGATAGGGAAGACGAAAGCGCACATGTGTGGACATAGCCAATCAGTTCAGTTTATTATGCACGTTCAGGGTTAGGTGATAAAAATTAGAATAGGACGTTTTACTGTGGAAATTAGGTCTGTAGTTGAGCTTATTTTATTTCGCAAATATAACATTTTCAGTATAAAATTTTGAATTAAAAATTCAACTTTTAGAATAAAAAACTAGGGGGCTTCGCCCCCTGCTCGCTTCGCTCGCCAACCCCCGGGGCCGATGCTAATTTCGGGCGCGGCCGAAATTTGGATACCCTTCGCTTGGGCTAAAAGTTTTTTCGGGCGTACCTATGACTTGTATTTAATTTTGGGCTTGGTTGAAATAAGTGGGCAAATAAAAATATTTACTCGGAAATTTTATTGCGGTTGCGGGAGCATGACCCCACAGTACGATTCCATTCGTTTTTAACTTTTTTGTTGCTTTGATAAAGACACATTAATTCAAGGTTTTGTGAAATTGGTGCAACAAATGTTTCTTAGAAGAACCAAAATGGGGGTTGGGTTTGTATGGCCACCCCATGTCCCCATGGTCAGATTTGATCAATTCTTAGATATGTTTTGTGTCATCAAGAGAAACACGTTTGTGTGTAATTTTGTAGAAATTAGTGCACAAATAAAAAAGTTTTTCTTAGAAGAACCTAATTTGGGGGGTTGAATTTGTATGGCAGCCCCATGACCCCATGCTCCGATTTTATCCATTCTTACATATGTTTTGTGTCGACAATAGAAATACATTTCTGTGAAATTTGGTTGAAATTGGAGAACAAATAAAAAAGTTTGTCTTAGAAGAACCTAATTTGGGGGGTTAAGTTTGTATGGCAGCCCCATGACCCCATGGTCCGATTTGATCCATTCTTGCATATATTTTGTGTTATCTATTGAAACACATTTGTGTGAAATTTGGTTGAAATTGGTACAAAAATAAAAAAAGTTTTTCTTAGAAGAACTCAAATTGGGGAGCTAGGTTTGTATGGCAGCCCCATGACCCAGTGATCCAATTTGGGTGAATCAAACATGCGAACAGCCTGCAACAATAAGAAACACGTGTGCAAAATTTCAGCTCCGTAGCTTTTATAGTGGCCGAGAAAAACGCACTGCAACAGACGGACAGACGGACAGACGGACAGACGGACAGACAGACAGACAGACAGACAGACGGACATCGCCCAATCGATTCATCTCGTCATGCTGATCATATATGTATACTTTTTATATGGTCGGAGATGCTTCCTTCAATGCGTTACAAACTTCATGACAAAGTTAATATACCCTTTCACTCTATAAGCGAAGGGTATAAAAAGATTTAGCTATCTCAGAAAAAAGACTGCGTTCAGAAAATGTTGGTTCCAGAGAGCTCGGTTTAAATGTTTTTTTTTTTAATGTAGATATGTTCATTGAAATACACTTGTTACCTTAGTGATGTTCTAGCATGAAATCCTTTAAGCTTATTCTTCCACCTAAGCTCCATTGTGTTTATTGAATAGAAATGGTTGAATAATTAAAAAGTTCTAGAATTGCTTACTATCATTATTATCACCGAGTTATAAGTTACATATACATACATATGTATCTTCATAGAAACCAAATTTTAAGTTACTTGACTATGTTTGTCAGATGTATTTCTTATTTAGTATCGAAAGGGTGTCTTTTTAGAGCCATACAAATCTAAGTTGAAATCGATCAATATGGAAAATTGTCCTCTATATTTATGGAATTAAGATTCATTAAAAAACCTCTACTTTAATTATTTATAGGACAAATTTTCTAACATGCTATACTTTTGCGATCACACTACGAATTATGACTATTATTATTTAAAAGAATAGCTACATAATACTGTTTCATCGGAGTAATGAAATTGGGTTATATCGCAGAAACAAGGAAGCTAGATAGCAGAGATTATTCGATCATTGAACGAATCTTACAAGCAGTTTTTATCTTTTGTTATACATGGTGTCCCATTAATAGTGGATAATATTTTAATGGTAGATAGTGTGGCTCATTTGGAGAAAATTTATGTACCACGGGACCACTCTATTGTTAACCGTTACAATGTAATAACATTTTTTGACAAAATGCCCGACTTGCCGAACTAAATCAAAATTTGCCACACCACTAAAGATTTTATCCGAGATATGACTTCACTTTCTGAAACTGCATAAAATTTCCAATAAAACGACACCTTGCCCGTTACGAAGTTGCTCGTATCTTCCGAGATACACCCGTTTAATTTTTAAAGAAATTTAAAATTGTGTTTTTATAAAAAATTCAAATAATAAAATCGTACAATTTTAAAATTTCTTTAAAGGTTGAACGGGTGTATCTCGGAAGATACGAGCAACTTCGTAACGGGCAAGGTGTCATTTTATTGGAAATTTTATGTAGTTTCAGAAAGTGTGAAAAGTCATATATCGGATGAATTGTTTGGTGGTGTGGCAAATTTTGATTTAGTCGGCCATTTTGACACAATTTACAAAAAATGTTATTACATTGTAATGGTTAAAAATAGAGGCGTCGCGTTGTACCTTAATTTTCCCCAAATGAGCCACACTACCTACGATTAAAATATCCTCCACCATTAAGGGGACACCCTGTAGTATGATAAACTATTTCATTAAAACCATATATGATCGTTATATCAATGTTTTACGCTCACTGTAACATTGTGACCATTTCTATGTTCAAAATTACGGTTTTCTTTTTACATGTGTACCTACATTTGTGTTACTGTCTTTCCGCCGCATCCCCATTGATAAATGTCACTGCACGCCACTGCGACCCCTCTATCTTTAACCGTTAGAAAGTTATAGCATTTTTTGATAAAAGTGTCAGAAACCCCGACTTTCCGAGCAAAATCACTATTTGCCACGCTCCCAAATATTGGATCCGAAATTTGACTTCACTTTCTGAAACTGCACAAAATTCTACATAAAATAACGGTTTTGCCAATTAAATTATTTAAAAACCTACCCAGATACAACCACTCAAACTTTAAAGAAATTTGGAAATTGATATTTTCTTGTAAATTCAAATTGCAAAATCGTAACGGTACTTTGAACTGACAAATGTGCAAAGTTTACAAAAGTTGCATCATTATGTCAGCTTTCGAACGACATATAAAAAATAGGGTCTTAAGGACTGAAAAATTGAAAATATTACGTGTAAAAGAAAAAAAACGCGAAACTAAAGCAGAACAAATCTAATTAAAATACATACATACTTAATACTTAATACTTATTATTAATGGTTTTCAAAAAATAGTGAAATTAAGGTGTCAACGAACTTTGCCTTCAAGATGTTTCATTCTGGAAAAATGTGAAAATGTACTTGTTGAGAAAACGGTAATATTAACGGTTAATCCTTGTTATTTTAAAGTCATTTGCTTCAGTTCGTTATTCCACCAGTTTAATTCAACTGATTAGCATTGATTATCACACAATTGATCTGTTGCTAGAACGTTAATATTAAAACAGGTATTATTATTAGTAGTATTTATTAAAATCGTTATTAGTGTGATGTTTTATTAGATGGCGACAAAATATTCGGATATCGAGTACGCTGATATGGTGTTGGTGTATGGTATAGCTGGATGTAACGGACGCGAAGCAGTTCGCGAGTATGGTCGTCGCTTCCCCCAAAGACAGGTTCCGGACAGCCGAACGTTTGTTAGGGCGTTTAACACACTGCGACAAACTGGTAGAACACCGAACCATTACACGTTAGAGCGAAGTCAACGTACTACGGCACGGCTGCAAGAAGAAATTCTTCGTCACTTCAGGACGAACTCGGATTCAAGCACGAGAAGGGCGGCTATTCAAATGGGTGTGCCTCGTATGACAATTCACCGAACACTACAAGAGGATAGTCAATATCCATATCATTTAACGGAAGTGCAAGATCTACTGCCTTCCGACTTTGAAAGAAGAAGGACTTTCTGTAGTTGGTTCATACAAAGATTGGCAGCGGATCGGCACTTCCAAAGAAAAATAATATGGACAGATGAGGCTACTTTTACTCGGAGTGGTGTATTCAATACCCGCAACACCCATTTCTGGTCTCATCAGAACCCTAGCGAAACTCGTACTTCGAGATACCAGCTCGAGTTTAGTGCAAATATCTGGATCGGTGTTCTTGGAGATGAACTACTACCTGAAATTATTCTTCCTCAAAGACTCAATTCATCCGCGTTCCACCAGATTCTCGAAACAGAAGTCGTGCCGAAGGTCGTAGATGAAATTCCATTAGCTAGATTATCAGAAATATGGTGGCAAATGGACGGATGTCCGGCTCACAGCGGAAGAATTGTTACGGAATTTTTGAATAGTGAGTTCCATGAAAAATGGATTGGACGATACGGGCCTGTCGCTTGGCCTCCTAGAAGTCCCGACTTAACGCCGCTTGATTTCCATGTATGGGGTAGACTCAAAAATGAAGTTTACGATGAGCCAATAGTGTCCCGGGAACATCTTTTGCAAAAAATTAAAATGGCTTGCAATAATTTGCGCGAAAAAAGGGAAGAGATGCTTAAGGCGGTCTCTTCTGTTGGTAGAAGGTGCCGAATTTGTGTCCGATATGGAGGAGGACACTTTGAACAGCATTTATAATATAAAAGTTCCTATTCTCAATAATCTTTCTTTTTAGTTTTTATAAAAAAAATATTGTTTACTTAATAAAATGTATACTTTGAATTTCTCTTGAGACCATGTTTTTTTCTGTTAAACACGTAATATTTTCAATTTTTCAGTCCTTAAGACCCTATTTTTTATATGTCGTTCGAAAGCTGACATAATGATGCAACTTTTGTAAACTTTGCACATTTGTCAGTTCAAAGTACCGTTACGATTTTGCAATTTGAATTTACAAGAAAATATCAATTTCCAAATTTCTTTAAAGTTTGAGTGGTTGTATCTGGGTAGGTTTTTAAATAATTTAATTGACAAAACCGTTATTTTATGTAGAATTTTGTGCAGTTTCAGAAAGTGAAGTCAAATTTCGGATCCAATATTTGGGAGCGTGGCAAATAGTGATTTTGCTCGGCAAGTCGGGGTTTCTGACACTTTTATCAAAAAATGCTATAACTTTCTAACGGTTAAAGATAGAGGGGTCGTGTAGAACATTTATTGTCCTCAAATGAGCTGTACTATCTCCCATTATCCTATGTACCACCGGTTGCGGGACACCCTGTATAACGGTTTTGTCAATTAAATTATTTAAAAACCTACCCAGATACAACCACTCAAACTTTAAAGAAATTTGGAAATTGATATTTTCTTGTAAATTCAAATTGCAAAATCGTAACGGTACTTTGAACTGACAAATGTGCAAAGTTTACAAAAGTTGCATCATTATGTCAGCTTTCGAACGACATATAAAAAATAGGGTCTTAAGGACTGAAAAATTGAAAATATTACGTGTTTAACAGAAAAAAACATGGTCTCAAGAGAAATTCAAAGTATACATTTTATTAAGTAAACAATATTTTTTTCATAAAAACTAAAAAGAAAGATTATTGAGAATAGGAACTTTTATATTATAAATGCTGTTCAAAGTGTCCTCCTCCATATCGGACACAAATTCGGCACCTTCTACCAACAGAAGAGACCGCCTTAAGCATCTCTTCCCTTTTTTCGCGCAAATTATTGCAAGCCATTTTAATTTTTTGCAAAAGATGTTCCCGGGACACTATTGGCTCATCGTAAACTTCATTTTTGAGTCTACCCCATACATGGAAATCAAGCGGCGTTAAGTCGGGACTTCTAGGAGGCCAAGCGACAGGCCCGTATCGTCCAATCCATTTTTCATGGAACTCACTATTCAAAAATTCCGTAACAATTCTTCCGCTGTGAGCCGGACATCCGTCCATTTGCCACCATATTTCTGATAATCTAGCTAATGGAATTTCATCTACGACCTTCGGCACGACTTCTGTTTCGAGAATCTGGTGGAACGCGGATGAATTGAGTCTTTGAGGAAGAATAATTTCAGGTAGTAGTTCATCTCCAAGAACACCGATCCAGATATTTGCACTAAACTCGTGCTGGTATCTCGAAGTACGAGTTTCGCGGGGGTTCTGATGAGACCAGAAATGGGTGTTGCGGGTATTGAATACACCACTCCGAGTAAAAGTAGCCTCATCTGTCCATATTATTTTTCTTTGGAAGTGCCGATCCGCTGCCAATCTTTGTATGAACCAACTACAGAAAGTCCTTCTTCTTTCAAAGTCGGAAGGCAGTAGATCTTGCACTTCCGTTAAATGATATGGATATTGACTATCCTCTTGTAGTGTTCGGTGAATTGTCATACGAGGCACACCCATTTGAATAGCCGCCCTTCTCGTGCTTGAATCCGAGTTCGTCCTGAAGTGACGAAGAATTTCTTCTTGCAGCCGTGCCGTAGTACGTTGACTTCGCTCTAACGTGTAATGGTTCGGTGTTCTACCAGTTTGTCGCAGTGTGTTAAACGCCCTAACAAACGTTCGGCTGTCCGGAACCTGTCTTTGGGGGAAGCGACGACCATACTCGCGAACTGCTTCGCGTCCGTTACATCCAGCTATACCATACACCAACACCATATCAGCGTACTCGATATCCGAATATTTTGTCGCCATCTAATAAAACATCACACTAATAACGATTTTAATAAATACTACTAATAATAATACCTGTTTTAATATTAACGTTCTAGCAACAGATCAATTGTGTGATAATCAATGCTAATCAGTTGAATTAAACTGGTGGAATAACGAACTGAAGCAAATGACTTTAAAATAACAAGGATTAACCGTTAATATTACCGTTTTCTCAACAAGTACATTTTCACATTTTTCCAGAATGAAACATCTTCAAGGCAAAGTTCGTTGACACCTTAATTTCACTATTTTTTGAAAACCATTAATAATAATTGAAGTACAGTGCGTACTCGATAATCCGGACTATTGAAAACCAGGGTCGATCCGGACTACAGAGGAATTCGGACTAGTGGAAGCCTTTAATTTGCTCTAAATTTCGAGGAAATGGACGAATTTAATCAAATTGTTCGAAGAATCTGTTTTCTTTTTTCGAAGAATTTCACTCTGTTATTCTAGATTTTGTTTTTCCCAAGAACAAAGACAACTGTTGTTTTTATTTCGGACGATAATGTCACTGTTATTATGAGAAAAAAGTCAGATTCGGATTAGAGAAGCTCTTGAAATTCGGACTACAGAGTGTACAATGTAATCTTTGAGGTAATCCGGATTACTGGAAATTCGAGGTTTCGAGGCTTCGGATTATCGACTACGCACTGTATGTATGTATTTTAATTAGATTTGTTCTGCTTTAGTTTCGCGTTTTTTTTTCTTTTACACGTAATATTTTCAATTTTTCAGTCCTTAAGACCCTATTTTTTATATGTCGTTCGAAAGCTGACATAATGATGCAACTTTTGTAAACTTTGCACATTTGTCAGTTCAAAGTACCGTTACGATTTTGCAATTTGAATTTACAAGAAAATATCAATTTCCAAATTTCTTTAAAGTTTGAGTGGTTGTATCTGGGTAGGTTTTTAAATAATTTAATTGGCAAAACCATTATTTTATGTAGAATTTTGTGCAGTTTCAGAAAGTGAAGTCAAATTTCGGATCCAAAATTTGGGAGCGTGGCAAATAGTGATTTTGCTCGGCAAGTCGGGGTTTCTGACACTTTTATCAAAAAATGCTATAACTTTCTAACGGTTAAAGATAGAGGGGTCGTGTAGAACATTTATTGTCCTCAAATGAGCTGTACTATCTCCCATTATCCTATGTACCACCGGTTGCGGGACACCCTGTATAAAATGCTATGGCAGGTAAAGAGTTAAGAGTTTCTGTTTTCGGGTTTAGATCATAAGCCTTTATGCTAGAATTGCATTGGACATGGGTAGAGATACGGAAATTTCGTTTTTACGAAATAGATGCGAATTTCGGCGAAAATTGTTCATTTTTTGCGAATAAATGCGAAATGTTTGCATTTGTACTATTTCCACGAAAAAGTTAATTTTTCTCCAAAAAATCACGTAATGAAGAACATTTTTCATCTGAGATTGATTTTATTTTTAGAGGATTTCCATTAATGAGAATAAGGGCATTCGTAAATGCGAAATACATAATTGCCAAATATCAACAACCTGGAATAATAATACATACGACCCTCCTTCCTCCAACCTTGCTTTGAATTTATCTGGTTATATGATTGAATTTGAGTCCCTATTAAATGAATTATTGCAATTAGATGAATCTAAAAGCCCAGGCCCTGATGGAATTCCTTCCATATTTCTGAAAAATTGTTCCCCGTATTTGATGTACCCTCTTTTGATATTATTTAATAAATCGTTATCCGAAAGTTATTTTCCTGATAAATGGAAGTATAGTTTAATTGTTCCTATTCACAAGAAAGGTAGTAAAGTTGATATTAGAAATTACCGCCCCATTGCTATCTTATCTTGCATACCGAAAGTGTTCGAGAGTTTATTGACTGATTATCTTACACCCTTAATTCGGCCACACATTATCCATAATCAGCATGGTTTCTGCAGTGGGAAATCTACTACCGCAAATTTATTAGCCTACCAGAATTTTATTTGTAAGTCTTTGGAGAAATTTTCTCAAGTTCACTCTGTATATATGGATTTCTCTAAAGCTTTCGATGTTGTTAACCTTGATTTGCTAATTAGAAAGCTCTCTAATATGGGCCACTTTTGACTTGGATTAGTAGTTATGTCAGTAACAGACATTTAGCTGTCAACATTCATAACAAAATCTCTCGACAGTTCAGTCCTAATTCAGGTGTCCCACAAGGTTCTCACCTTGGACCCTTATTGTTTATAATCTTCATTAACGACATCTTTAAGGCTTTTCATGATGTGCATTTTTTGTTGTTTGCCGACGATTGTAAAATTTATAAGTCTATTACCTCTGACGATGGTTTAAGGGTCTTACAATCAAAACTCAACAACCTGCATGTGTACTGCATAAACAATAGCTTGGAACTGAATGTAGATAAATGTCAGTACCTATATGTATAGTGTTTAACAGAACTAATGTACAATATCCCCATTCGTATTCAATTAATAATGTTCCTCTACGGCAAATCGACAAAATAGATGATCTTAGTGTTACTTTTGACACATCCTTTAACTTTAATTATAATATTAGTAATATATGCGATCAAGCTCGAAAAGCCTTGGGTTTCACAATGAGGAACACTACTCACTTCACTAATATTCTTGCATTAAAATCTTTATATTTTTCCTTAGTTAGAAATAAGCTTGAATATGCATCCGTCTTGTGGAATCCTTACTATAAAACACATTCAGCATCGGTCGAAAAAGTGCAAAACAAGTTTTTGAGATTCATTGCATACAAACTCCACATAAGTCGAGAAAATATTGTTTATTCTGACATATTAAATTTGTTGAAAACTACTGCTCTTGATAACAGATGAGCCTTTTATGATGTAATCTATCTCTTTAATTTGATAAATGGCAACCTTGATGAGCCTGACCTCCTTGAGAATTTAACATTCCGGATTCCCTCTATAGATCCACAAGGAATAACAATCTGTTTCAACGGCATAATTGTAGAACAAATTACATATATTCAGTTTTCCGCCAAAAATGTTGTTGCAAAACAAGGTCAAATTTGTAAAAACGCAAAAAAAAAATGACTATCAATTGTAGCTATACGCTTAACGCATTTTAAAGATTAACGCGCCGTTGGACCCGCAATTATCTTTTCTCTAACATTTAACATAGACAGGTTTTCGGGGAAATGTACACTTTCGGAGTTATATGTCAAAAGATGGGAAAGTTCCGAAAACTTTGGGGTTTTTTCGCGGTTTCGACCCTGTTTTGCAACGAAATGTTGGTGGGAAGCTCCGGATTCGAGCTCAGCTAACCATAATACTCCAGGCGATCGGTCGTGAAATCGGGCTTCAGAGTGCATGCGAGGCACTGTCTGAGATTATTTTAGAAATCGATAGGGTATTAGTCAGAAAGCTTAAATTTAAGTTTGCACCACTTGAAAAATGTTCTAACGGTACTTATGGAGGTTTTTGTCTGGTTTGGGTTTCCGGCGTATATCTCCGCTCCCAATGGTAGCATTTCCAAAAAAAGGCCACCGAAATGTTTGCTATAAAATTTTCTTTATCTTTAACATAGCGATTGTTCACCATAAAGCAGTAGGTAAAATGTTACAGCGTGTCAAAGTTGAAAAAACAGTTTTTCAAATCAGGTTTTTGCAAATAAGTCAATAACGGTAATTTTTCGCGCAAAAATTAATAAGAGTGGACTTGTACCTTATTGGATTCCCTACAATCCAGAAAAAAAAATAAGTCGATAGGTACGATCAGCTGCAGCCGAGATATACCCGAAAGAAAGTGAGCATTCCGAACCCATGTTGTCTTAATTGCGTGACCAACTGTCCATACTCGTACATACTTATAAGTATAATTTGTTGCAGATGCAGTTAGGATGGTGAAGCTTCGGGTCTTTGCACGACATTTTGGAAAACAAGTTGGAGTATTCTCTTTTAACACTGTTAAAGTCGGTAGTTTGTTGACGTATACCTTCTTTTTGAGGGAAAAAAGTCTGAAGCCATCAGAACAGGCGATTGCGGTAACCATTTTATGTTAGCATTTTTCATCATTAAATTTTCTAAAAATCTTTCCTCCTCATCGGAAAGGGACGTTTTAGCCACCCGATATTTGTAATACAGAAGCGGAAATTGAAATAGGTTCACCCCCATAAAGTAAGGTTTTCCAAAAACCTGGCAGTTCACTAATGGGATAAAGTACCTAATTTACTTTCTTTTAATTTTGGATGGTTTATTTAGTGATGAGGGTACGTTTTTATTATTTTCTTCAGTAGAATCCTGAATATGATATACAGATCTACTTGGTTGTGGAAGGGGGACCAAAGTTGGAATATCATAAATGTCATCGTAGCAATCTTCATCATTTATGTCTTCGGTTATGACTGCGACATTTGAGAATATTTTGCCACAACACGTTCTACAGATATTGGTACATGTGAGTCCAGCCTTCTTACAACCACATGCTGGCCCACAGTTTTTTTTACAAGAGCACGAAACAATATTTAATAGGTATGAAGGGATAATTTCTCCCGAAATCATCACAGGCTCCAATCCCACCTGAGTGCGCTTCCAGCCCAAGTTTTCTGGATTTAAAACGTTGCCGAGGCATGTCTGTATTTGGTGGTACGCTCGTAAGGAATGCTGATCAGCGGCTGATTCGGTGGAAGGCAAAGCAGCAAGATTAGCTTTAATTTTCGTTCCTGCGCGAGCAAAAAGTTTGAAACGGAAATCGCTTAGTGATGTGTCGTTACGTGTACTTCCGTACAAGGCAATGAAAACATTCTTTCCGATAGTGCATATAGTGTTTGCATCTGAGCACTCTGCTTTAAAAACCTCGAGCGATTGTAAAACGTGAGTATGTTCCTTCTTCTTTAAAAAGGAGAGAAGCCTACTTTTTCCATATCTAAAAACGGCCGAAGTCGTATCACACCCTGTGAAGGCGTGAAGAAAAAGTATATCCTCTGAAAGAGTTTGGTGTTTTAAACCTGTTGATGAATACAAAATTGTATTTTTGGATCCTCGCTCCATTTTTTAAAATAGACGCTCTATACATGATATCCAATACCTGACAATATAACCAGTAGATCAACGTCTTCTCCAACGATGAAAATTGAGTCAAACCTGGACGACATGCCTAAAGCCGTTTGAACAATTTGTGTATCCGCATCCTCTACAGCCTGGGATACTAACAAATCATGATTCGTTAACTAATTTTGCAGTATATCAACAAATCGTTTCTTTTTTCTTTAATTGGCCAACAATGCCTCCTATGCTTCATACCTCTGAAGATTGTGGTCTACTCAAAAATAAATTCAGCTGACTGTTGAATTGTTGAATTTTCCAACATGATTGATGCATTAGAACACTATTCACATTTCCCAAAATTTCTTCATGCTCCCTAGACCACGTTCAATGCAGCTCTCAATCAATGTACCTTCGTTTAAGGAATTTGCACAAACAAAACAAAAACTCATGGCGAAACTAAACAAACAAACAAAACTATTTCGAAAAAAACCAAGTTTGTCAAATTGACTTCCATTTACAAAAAATACCGCTAATGGAGTCACTGTTCGCAAGCGTGTCGCGTAATGAACATATCTCTCTCTATCTGCAGCGAAAGACAACTGGCCGCCAAGTAAAGCCGAACTGAATGTTGGTACATACTAGGGATATCAAAAACCGGACGGTTAGTCCGAAAACCGATACTTTCAGAACGGTTAACCATTTTTTTCGGTTTTTTCCTCCTCCCGGTTTCAACCCGGACGGTTGTTTGTCCATCCGGTTAAAACCGGGACAAAGATTCTTTTCAAATTTATACAATTTTTTATATTTTCTTGATTTTTCCGTATGCAATTCTATTACTTGTCCCCAATGAAAAATTTCGTTTCCAAGTTCCAGCCCTTAAACATATTTTCGAACTCTCCTTATTGCTATTACTCGTAGAACCATCGCTTCGTCAAATTACTTCTCCTTGTAGCTTTGATTTAATTTTGCATACGATACGAACTATAGCAATACGAGTGTGTATGCATGTTTTTACTAGAATTCTAAGCAAATCAATGAAAATATTCGGTTAACCGGAAAACCGGTACTTTGAGACCGGTTAAAACTGGACGACTTTGCAAAAAAAAAAAACGGAAAAAAACGAAAATCGGGTTATGAGCCGGTTTTTGACATCCCTAGTACATACCCCTAGAATGTATTGCTATCTCAGATCGTCGACTTTCTCTTGGGCATATCTCGGTTGTGGATGATCGTATCGATTTAATTTTTTTTCTGGATTGTAGGGAATTCAATAAGCTACAAGTGAACTCTGATTAATTATTTAGTGAAAATTTACCGTTATCGACTTATTTGCAAAAAATTGATGAACAAAACGGGTTTTTCCACTTTGACACGCTGTAGCATTTTATCTACTGCTTTGAGATGAACAGTCAGTATACAAAAGATTAAGGCAATTTTGTACCGAACAATTTGGTGTCTTTCTTTTGAAAGTCCAACCATCAGGAGCGGAGATATACACAAAAAACTCAAACAAGACAAAAACCCTGATAAGTACCGTTAGAAAATTTTCCAAGTGGTGCAAACTTAAATTTAAGCTTTAGGACTAAGCCCCTACCGATTTCTAAAATAATCTCAGACAGTGCCTGGCATGCACTCTGATTTTACCAAACGCCTGGAGTATAACATAAGAACCAAAAAAAAAATTGTCTGCATCCCCCTTTTCAATCTGAAATCATCAATGACTAGACTAACTGTCCTTTGTTAAAATTTGGCTCTAAAATTTAAAAAAAATTAACAGGCCTGACAGTTCATCTTTGGACTGAGGTAACAAATATGTAAGTTACATCCAATTTCCAAGATCTTAGCTACTTTTTTGGTGAGGTGTTGAGATCAACATTTATTTATCCTTATCATAGAGATCATATTCCGTCACATAAATTCGTTCACGGTGAGTCTCGAAGCTATAACTCTGTGCGCCGAAGGTGCGCGCAGTAACACCGGACAGACTATTTTAAAATTTGACTAACAATATTTTCGTGACCGACAATTTCAACTTCTAAGAAAATCATGATGTTGAAATATTTTCGGGTTTGAACTTAAGATGATACACCGTACGAGATATTTTGTATGTATGTACTTCATTCATTCCACTGTTCTGATTGATATACATAATCATAATCATTTACCATGCTTAATATCTATACATCCATATCTGCAAGTACGCTCCGTATTCTGACTTCCTCTCATTCAAACCGGAAACACACATTTTCATTTATCTGTACATACGTCCGAGCGCTAGTATAAACCAAAATTGCGTTTCCGCTGTGCAATTAAATTTGCTTAACTTCCAATAACGAATTGTGTTGTCTTCTGCCCGGTATCTGTGTACTTTGAATTGATGAGTCGTGTGAACAAAAGAGGTAATGCTACTTAAACATCAATTCCGAAACGTTGGACGAAGAAAATCATTGCAGTTTTAAGCTATAATCTCTTTCTTTTCGTAAATCTGCTTAATGGTCGCATAACGATATTTATCCCGTCTTTCAAGGCTTCTCTTCCACCTGGCGGTCATCCGCCGTGCAATGCTCCTCCGTTCAGCAAAGACCGATAAATACAGCCATGATATCATCCAATACAACAATTCCTAAAATAGATTAAAGTGTCTAATTATAGTGACCGAAAAGCCGAGCACGGAGCATTTAATAAGAATTTTCAACTCGCCGTAACATCTCGCACAGGAAACATTAGCTCCAAATATGATAGACATTCATAGAGTCGAGGCAAAGCGCGTCCAATTTTAAATTGACGAAGAGAATTAACCGCGCTCTGAAATGTGTCAGTGTCTTCGTGCATATACTGTGGACTGGTGGACACGGGAGCCAAGTTTTCGATTGAAAAACAGGAAACGACCAATCGAAATTGTCAGGAAGTCTGTTTACAAATTTGCCGGTGAAGAGCGACGTCACTAAAATCAGCCAACGATGACTGCTCGCGCAATAGCAGCAGAATGGTCGAAGCCCACAGGCTTTAGAGTCGCAGCAATAGCATCATTGCGAAGGGAAGGATGACAGCAAAAGTAAATGGGGACGCAAACAGACAGAACGATTCGCACAGAAATATACAAACGTTCGAAAATAGCTGTTATCCGCCCTAAGGCTGTGCAAAATTTCATGCTGAACAAACAACATGCGTCGTCGCAATGACTTCATAATGTATTAGATATTTCTACACCAGCGTCACCACATGGTTATTCGTTATTGATTGGCGAAAAAGTATTCTAATGATTTAGAAAATTGTGGTTCCTTCTTGGCGAGAAAGACATTGGTTGGACCTTTAAAAAAATTAAACCTTACAGTTGTGTGTAGATGCATAAGAAATATGTATATGTACATACATATTTTCAATTGACAGCACCCTGACTTACTATTACCCAGTTTGTATAAAAGTACTCCAAGGCAAACCTACAGGCATTTTTCGATTTAAGATTTCTGGTGGCCTTAGAGCAAAAAGAAACTCAGGCAAACGTAAGGACGGCTTGGCTTTATATATGAACTGAATTATTAATTATGAATGTTTCCATTGCGTCCCCCGACATAAGAGCCCACGCAAGCTCTCCTATGAGTATTGAACAATTATACTTTTGCAGCTATTCAGGGACACCCTCTTAACTTGGTTCTACAAACTTCAAAAATATTTGTGGCAAACACTATTACCATTCTATGCATTTCCACCAAATTTCATGTTCATTGTTTCATCAAGTTAAAAGATATGCATTGAAGAAATGCTTAATAGGCTTCCCTTGCATTGTGAAAGGCCCTTACTAAATACTTACTTGGCTATATTTCCCGTTTGGATACAGTTATTCGAATGAAAATTCGTAGACATATTCCCTATGTAATTTTCTAAAAACCCTTAGCAGAATTTTCATATTTGGAAACCTAAGAGGGGCTGCACACGAAGAAATTGAAATTTTACAAATTTACTGTTATTTACTTTTCCTTATCAAAAGTCAACAGTCTTAATATTTAACGTAAATAAGGCCATACTGACCAATCTTTGTGCAAAGTTTCATATCGATCCCTATAACGGTTTAGAAAAACGGAGGTCGAAAAGGAAGTTTAACTTTAAATGCCAATAATTTTTTTTACTCGAAACTGGAAAATTTTAACTGATATGAAATGTACTCGTTCAGATCTTTGATTTAAATACCCATACGTCAATCTCCGATAAAAACTAAAAAAGTCGACTTTTTTCAAACGTTCGGGACACCCTGGTATCTTCTTCTTACCAACTTCTAAGGTATTTGTGCCAAAGACTGTAACCATTCTACACATTCCTACCAAATTTCATGACAATCGGTTGAGCCGTTCGCGAGTTATTTAGTGAACAGACGGACAGACGGACAGATGGACGGACGGACGGACAAAATCGATTTCATAAGGGTTTTTTGAAAAAAAATCTCTAAAAAACCCTAAAAACGAGGAAATTCTTGATTGCAACTGGAGCATTTATAGAATTGACCGCAACTATCAACTCCCAGGTATATCTAGGGGAGGTGATGTTCTCATTGCTGTGCACAACTCTATTCCTAATGAACTTGCTCCAAATGAGCACAACCCTATATTTCAGCACACATTTATCCCCTTTGAGAAACAATACCTCTATGTTGGTGTTGTTTATATATATACCTCCCTGTTCCGATAAAGAGTCTTATAATGATTTGTGTGATATTATCTCTTCTGTCCCTGCTAATATGAATGTTGATGACAGAATTATAGTCTCTAGTGATTACAATCGTCCAAACATCAGGTTCATTGTAGAAGAGAATGATGATCGGCTTCTTCCTGTAAATCTACTAGAAAAAGGTCCCGATCCTGACTCAATTCCTCTCTGTTTTGTAACGCGTTGTTTAGACCAACTAATTACTTCTCTACACATGATTTTTAGCAAATCACTTGGTTTTGGTATCTTCCCATCTTCCTGGAAAACATTCACATCTCGAACCCATCCACAAAAGCGGTGATAAACCATCGATTGACAACTACCGTGGCATAGCTAATGCTATCAACTATCCCCAAACTTTTCGAGAAAATAGTTTGTGATAAACTCACTCCCATATCGATCCACTTCTCAATGAACAACAACATGGCTTTCGAAAAGGCAGATCGACTACAACCAACTTCGTGATACTATAGTTTCCAATGTCCTCTGCAAAATGCAAAAGGGTGTCCAAGTGGATGCTGTCTATACAGACTTTAGCAAAGATAGGGTTGATCGTTTTATTTTAGGTTGATAAACTTCACTGTTTTGGTGTAACGGGGCATTGCCTAGTTGGATCCGACCCTATCTCCATGAACGTATATACAATCCGTCAATTACAAGGGCTTCATATCCAAAAGCGTATTTGCGTCCTCTGGGGTGCCTCAGGGAAGTCATCTAGGTCCACTTCTTTTTAAAATCTTTATATCCGACTTATCACATATATATTAAAGGATATTCCTCATTTTTTCTATGCTGACGACTTAAAGTTATACCATTCCATCCTTACCCAGTATGACTCAGCATTCCTTCAATGTAAACTAGAATCCCTTGAACAGTGGTGTCATCGTAATAATCTACATCTCAACGTTAATAAACAAAATGCGCTTTAATCTTGAATATGATAGGGTATTATCGTTGGCCACCAAGCAGTTTAGCTTTATTAAACGAAGTTCTAAGGAATTTAAAAATATTTGGGTTACTAAATCCTTATACACTACTCCACTCTTGTCCGCCTCCTTTTAGAATACGCCTGCATATTCTGGAACCCTGTCTTCGGCCTACACTGCGATAGATTCGAATCTGTCCAAAAGCAATTCACACTGTTCGCTCTGAGGGACCTTTATAACTCAACCGACTATCTAAATCTACAACTCTCTGTAAGAATACCAACACTTTACCGTCTAGGGTTTCAATTAACCAATTAACAGAGACTGCCGCACTTGCAACTCATTCAGTATGCATTATTGTCCTCACATGTCTAAATCTGTCTTTAAGCTAAACTTGACTAAGGCCCTTCAAACATCCTAGTCCATCCATCCTTTTAAGCCCAATTTACCCAACCTTTCCACCCAATTACAATTAATATTGCGTTTTTATGATTGTTAAATGCCTTGTTTGGTGAATAAAAAAATAAAAAACGAGACTGAGGCTAAATTCGGGCGCAGCCGAAATTTGGATACCCTTCGCTCCCATCGGGCTAAAAGCTTTCTCGGGCGTACCTACGACTTGTATTCTTTTCCTGCTGTCTTCACAAAAGTTCCGTTGCGTCGACAAAACAATATTTGTGTTTGTGTGGGGTTTGGTTGAAATAAGTGGGCAAATAAAAATATTTAATACTTGCTAAAAAATGTTATTGGGGTATGCGCGAGCATGGCCCCATAGTACGATTCCATTTTTTTTTACCTTTTTAGTTGCTTTGACAACACACATTAATGACACATTAATTCAAGTTTTAGTGAAATTGGTGTGAAAAATGTCTCTTAGAAGAACCAAAATGGGGAGTTGGGTTTGTATGGCTGCCCCATGACCCCATATTCCGATTTGATCCATTCTTACATATGTTTTGTGTGTTCAATAGAAACACATTTGTGTTGTAGTTGAAATTGTTACACAAAGAACAATTTTTTTTAGAAGAACCTAATTTGGGGGGCTAGGTTTGTATGACAGCCCCATGACCCCATGCTCCGATTTGATCCATTCTTACATATGTTTTGTGTGTTCAATAGAAACACATTTGTGTGAAATTTGGTTGAAATTGGTACACAGAGAAAAAAGTTTTTCTTAGAAGAACCTAATTTGGGGAGTTGCGTTTGTATGGCAGCCCCATGACCCCATTGTTCGATTTTACCGATTCAAACATACAAACTGCCTGCAGTAAAAAGAAGCACTTGTGCAAATTTTCAGCTTCATAGCTTTTAAATATGCCGAGTAAAACGCGTCGCAACAGACAGACAGACGGACAGACAGACAGACAGACAGACGGACATCGCCCAATCGACTCTCCAAGTCATGCTGATCATATATGTATACTTTTTATATGGTCGGAGATGCTTCCTTCAATGCGTTACGAACTTCATGACAAAGTTAATATACCCTTTCACTCTATGAGCGAAGGGTATAAAAAGTAAGGTCGTGGAAACAGTTATATTGCTCCCTATGTTACGGTCTTACCTTTGCTTGAACATAATTCTGTATTTTTTTTACTCGTCTTATGATGATTATATTTTGCAGAGACTAAGGCACTAAGGTCTCACTTGTGACCTTCTCAATTCGGTACAATTTGATCCACCAGCTTCAATGTACATATATTGATATCATACCCTTTAAGTAATTCCTTTCCCATTGCACTACCGTTGTATTAGTTATGTATTAGGATATAGACATTGTCACGTTTTTCTTCAAAACCCCTACCGAAGCACTTTTCTGCATACGCCCGGCCCCTGTAATAGTACCACATTAAACGGGTCTCATCTGTCTGTATTTCGGTGCATCACACAGACGAGGCGAGGCCCGAGCAGTTGGTAACCCTATTTTTAAAACGACGTAAAAAGTCGGAAATTCGTAATAGACATTTTTTTTGTCACTAAAAAACTAAGCACAAGTGAAGATTTTAGACAACTCCCCTGTGAAAACATGCCAAGGAACGGTGGCCATTCTATCACTAAACCATTCGGTACCGACGTTCTTCTCTTTTTAGCGGTGCAGAAAGGTGTGACACCGCTATGTGGGTTCGAGTCTTGGTTCGTCATTGGGTACGGTTCCGAGAAACACCGGTGGCATATGTTCCGACAACATGTTGTCGATTCTGATCGTCTAACTGCGATTTTACGAATAAGAAATGATCTCCGGAACTTTTCGTTTACATATTCCACAAAGGCAGACATACGGAAAACACCGAAAGTTATTGCTGATCCGCAAAACCGCAGTTATAGGATCAGAATGGACAACATGTTGTGGGAACATATGCGACCGGTGTGTTTCAGAACAGCACCCATTGTTTTCGTCCGAGATGTCAAGGGACAAAAACATAGCTCTTGCGAGAGGGGTTTCCAATGGTACGGACGTTCGTCTAGGTACTCGGTACTGTGGTCGGAAAACTTATCAGCCAAATAAACGAATTTAGGAATGATTCGATTAGTATTTCTTCAAAGAGCCAAATGGTTTTTTAAACCTGCTACGGCTTGGTTTAAAAAGCTACAGTTCAAAGAGCTGATCAATTAGAACAGTGAAAAGCAATAGTTTTGTAGAAAAGGAGCGTGATTAGTTTTGAAAATATTCCCATTGTAGAACGAACGAAACGGTCGGCACAACTCGAAGACTTGATTACAGAAGTTATTATCGCTCCTTAAAATATAAATACGTGGTCCACACCATTTATCGTATTTCCCTGACAGGTTCTAGTAGAGCCGTTATTTATTTCATAAAACTTTGTATTTTTCTTTTTGATTGGGAAATCCAGGGCCGGCCTTAGCATTCTGGTGGCCCTGGGCCAAATCTATGACCCCTACCAATACCCAAACATTTTAGCTTCAATCTTTTTTTAAATTTTTGACTAAATATTTTTGTTTGTTTTATTCTGTGGTGATGTAGCACGCCACCCCAATGTCTGATTTTGTTAGCCTGCAGACGTTAGATCAGTGATTCACAATCTCTTTGATGTCACGAAAGTCTTATCATTACCAATGTTTTTCAAAATAGGCATTTGATAGTTAATCACCGATATATATATATTTCAGTAAGTAACTGCAAGCACGGGAGCTGGGAATGGCAAATGAAAATTAGCCCCTTACTCACAAAAATTTAACAAAGATAGACCACGAAGCAAGATTCTTAAACATTTTTACTGGCTCGTTTTATTTTGTCCAATTGCTTGTCAAGCCTGAGTGTTGACGTTGAGAATGTTTCATAAAACCCCTTTTACGTTTAAAGCAAAAATTTGGAGCTGCTGCCACTAACAGTTAGCTCTTTCTAAAAAGTACGTATTTATTTACACTATTAAAATTTTAAATTTTGTCATCATCATTAGTTAAATCACATGCAATTTTTGATTTGAAAAATTTAATTCTCGGACTATTTGCGGTTCTAAATAAATCCCAAAAATGTGGTCATAAACACTTTTCTGATCTGTTTTATGTCTTTGGTATCAGGGCCGGATGTCCCATATGGGCAACCCGGGCAACTGCCCGGGGCGGCAGATTTCGAAGAGCGGCAAATTTTTGAACTTTGAAAAGGAGCAGCTGGCATGAAAACTGTTAATTCATTCAAGTAAGTTGTATTTCAATGCGCCCAATAGCTTCCTAATCTCAACTCGTAATGTGACTTCGCCTTCAAAAGTTTATCCTTAAAGCAAAATTAGAGGATTGTAAAGCATCTTCGTAACGCATTGACTTCACTTTAAACAAGGGCACGCGGCACGGATGTGTCATATGCTTCTATGTCTATTTTTATAGGGAGTCTAGAGGAGCGTATGGGTGTAAGTGTAACAATCAAAGAACTCCTGAACTTACATTAAACACCGAACATGTTTTTTGAATACATGATTATTTGGTCGTGAGCCGCTAATTTCCCGACTACATGCCTCCTAAAATTCCATAGGTTGGAACAAGTCAAGTCGATAGTGACTATTTCGTGCATACACGATTTTTCAGAACTTGCCAAGTGACAGCAAAAGCATAAGTTTCCTCAACCATGCATTTTCAGTAACATGTTTCCATCGGGCCAATAGATTTAAATCAATTTTTTTAAGTTTTTAACTTTGAATTTATCAATGTTTCCACATTTTCTTCAGGGAAAATAGAATATTCCATTGCCGAAAAAAAATATTTAAAATTTAATTGTTGGGGTTAACTTCGTCATTTTCCAGCTTCATTGAGTGTTAAAAGTTTGATTTGTTTAGTTGTTACAGCGTTTCGCCTTTATTGGCATAATCAGGTCTAAAATACATGAGTTTAGTACATGGTTCATTTTTATTGTATGCTGTTACTTAGATTTATGAATCACATTGATTTGTTCGGGATTGCACAATAATAAATTAACACAAAGAATATATTATTTGACGGATATTCATGGACGGGGGGACGATACATTGTTTTTTTTATTATGTACACGTTAAAACGTAAGATTATTATTATCACAGTCGATTTAGGTGTTTTTTTTTTGGGAATTTTTGCCCGTCTTCTTCTTGTTTTTGGTCAGTTGTCAAGTAGTTAGTTTGGTAGTAATTTGTTGTATTTATGTTTTCCAATTCGGTTTTGGTTTTAAGGCTATTTTTGAGAAATTTATTGAAATAAATCGCCTCTTTGGTTAATAATTTGTTTGTTGTTGTCTTTGACCAATATGCTTGCGTTATTGAAGTCCATGATGTGATTATGGTTGAGTTGGTGTGAAACAAGCCTATCATTGGGGTTGTTGTTCATCCTGCTTCTACTTTTGTGTTCCGATATTCTCGTATTTAGGTGTCTTGTTGTGGATCCTATGTATACCTTGTTTGAATTGTTGAAGGTGCAAGTGTCGCAGTTTATCCTGTATACAATGTTACTCTGTTTCAACAATTAAACAAAAACCAGTGGAAAATCATACAAAACAATTACGTATTTGAAATTTAGGCACTGCTTGACATTTCCTGAATCACTGTTTTTCCCTCGCTAAAAATTTGAAATACCATCAGTCAAAAGGATGGTATTTCGAATGTTTGACGAGGGAAAAGCACAGATACAGCGACTCGACCAATTTTTTACGACTTTCAACTCCGTTTCTGTGGTTTTTGTATATTTGGGTGTGTTACGTTACGCTCATTATCGATAGACATGTCGGAGTGCTTTAAACTTATAGTAATTTTGAAAATATTTTCTCCAATGCATTTAGGTTGAATTTTTCAATCGAAACATCATTTTGCATCTTTGCATCAGGTATGTTTAGTTTATTTTGTTGCGTGAAGGCCCCTAGAGAGTGATGCACTTTCCGAGTGGTGGCCCCTCGAAAAGTAAAGGTTCCATGGCGTGGTGACCCCTTGAAAGTGGTGGCTCTGGGCAACTGCCCACGCCGAGTTCGCCGACCCTGGAGAAATCTTTGGGAAACCGCCCGTATTGTGACCTATCAGCGGCCTTCGCGGATTATGCGTTAAAGATGATTAATGGAACATGACATAATTTAATAGCATATTTTCAGTAGCACTATCAGAACAATTCCATCGTCGAAATATTTGAGAGCAAAATCTATTTCATCACCAATTTGCTGAAACTTAGTTTGCACACACGTTTCTTGATCATCCCGTGTAGTTTTAGGTAACGGTAACAAAACCTCAAATAAAAAAAAAATACAAGTTACCCAGCTGTAATTTTTTAATAGGAAGTATCCTTACCCAAAACAACGAGATGATAAAAAACGAATTTATTGTCAATGCAAAGAGTGAATTTTTCAATTTATGTATATGTGCCGAGGAAAATGCACAAAAGCCAACGTTGACAGTGAAATATATAGCACAATTAATTCCTGAAACTCCTGAATGCCCATAATAAAATTCAAACACAAGTTGTTTTTTTTTTCAAAATTATTCGATTATTTTTATTTTTTTTATATATTTATATTTAAGGATCATCATTATTGGTTGTTAAAAGTTTGTTTGTTTTGCTTTTTCTATTCCTTTCCATGATTAGAAACAACGTAAAAAAAAAAACAAAAAAAGAGAGATGAAGAGATACAAATAAATATTATAAAAAATATAAATAAGGTTACTATTCAGGATTTATATTAGTTTATTTTTTGTTGTTTACCACATAATTATGTATACATCGAATTTGTTTCAACATTTTCCTGAAATTGTTTTTTTTTCTATTTGAGCTGAAATTTACACAAGAAAAAACAAAATACATTTGTCATCTACCTTCATCTCTTACAGTTTTCTGTTCATTAAACTGGTGTGGTTTTCATCATTGCATATGTGTGTAATTTTTTTCTGTGGTATGTATATTTTTTTTGCAGCGACAACCAGTAACGGGGAGGGTGGACACAAAAAGCATATTAACAATGCTCGTCACAAACGTTCAACATAAGAGAACATTTAAAAACGGAACAAGAATACATTTATACATAAAAATAAAATAAATATTTTTTTTATTATTTTATTATTTTTTTTATTCTTTAACTTTTTTTCAATTTTCATTTTTTCTTTAGCTTAAATTAAAGATTGTTTGTTTTTGTTACTTTTTATATGTGTAGTTTATGCGTAATTAGGGTTTTTTGTTTTCTCTCCTTTCTTCTAGGGTACGTGCTTTTAAATACATTAATTCAATTGCATTGTATTTCCACTTTTATATTTAACTTTTGTTTGGAAAAAAGAAACGAAGATGAAAGAATGTTGTTTTCTTTTTCAAATGTTAAGATTAACACTTATGTGAATAGAATTTGCTTTTAGAGTTTGGGAGTTTTACATGAAAAGATTTTGTTCATTGGTTGTTGTTTGTTTTAAATAAGTTTATTGGAATTTTCGGTATGTACATTGTTATATTTGCAAGTTGTAAAATATGTGAACAATTTCAACTGTAGATGGACAAAGTGACAGATATACGTACAGATATATTTATATATTTACGTGGATTTGCGCTGGCGCCGTTAAAAACAATGTGTGCTTTCCAGGGGTTGTGGTTCTTAATGCATGTTAAAATAATAATAAAATAAAATTAAAATAAAAACATTCTAATATTTAATAATTATCTGTTGCAGTCTTTGGTTACATTCGTAATTTTAAATTTTTCATTTAATATTTATAATTATTATTACTATACGAATAATCCTTTCATATTAAATATAGGTATAGTTTAAACATCAAATGACGAATTCCTCGCGATTTCGTTACATCCTATTATTTTCAATAATAGCATTTGGCTGGGCACTTTATCAATATTACCGTGCTTTCTCTAATGTTAAATACACATGTAAATATACTACATATTTAGAGTTTACTTTATGTTCATTTTTCCTGGTTTTGCTAAATTTTCAAATAGCATTTAATATTCGGGACTCGAATCGAGCAGCCTTTTCTCGGGTGTAAGGTCACTCGAGCGCGTAACATTACGGCCATTACCGCTACCTTTAATACCAGTATTACTGCTAAGGTGATGTCCCGTGCCATTGCCACCCACAGTTCGTCCGCCGTCTGTGATCTTGCCAGTGGCGTTCGTCGTCGTCGAAATGGGCGCCAGCATACTGGGCGACTGACATCGGCATCCCGCCCTGTGGTAATTTGCATAGCACTTGGCGCATAGAGACACACATCCTCGCATAGGCCAGTAGCACCAGAGGCAGGGCAGCACAATAGAGAGGGCACCAAGCCAGCCCCACCGTACCACTCTTTTGTGTGCCATGCACGAACAAGGATCGTCTGCGCACGATATGATGTCGCCAACATCGCCTTCCATTTCCTTGTCCTTGGCGCAATGATAGAACAGCGCCTTGACGCAGCACAGGCAGGAGGCATAGTCAATAATCGACTCGGCGGAACACAGGAACGACTTGTTACAAACCCATCGAGACGGTAATTTTCGCGGGGTTTGGCACTGTTCGCAGCGACACCCATTACATTCCGGGCACATGATCGAGCTGGGCGAATCGCCACCGATCGTGACACCGGCATGATGCATGTCGGAGTCATCGTGCAGGATTGAACCGGGCATCGAGTCCTTCGAGAAGGACACGGGCTGCTTTGTAATGGCCGTAAGGGGTAGCGCGTTGGGCCGTACACCAGGGGAAGACTGCTGTCGGGGCGTCTGTCCAGGAAGTAGTAGCGTCGTCGACGTCGTCGTCGTTTGGGTCGTGCCAAGCGACGCGTTCGGGCCACTACCACCCTTATGGCTACTATTAATATTCGAATGTGATAAGGTCGTGACTCCTCCTCCACCGACACCGCCGCCGCCGCCCCCGCTGCCACTCCTGCTTCCGATATTGGATAATGATATGTTTGCGGGGCTAATTGCATTGCTACTATGTTGATTATGACTTGGATGACTATGTTGCAGCTGCTGTTGACGCCGCTCGTTTTGCTGCAGGAGCAGCAAGGAGTGCGGTGTCGTAACCTGACCGGGCGAATGCCCGGCCGGATGCTGCGTGCGTGGTGGCAGGTGGTGAAGATGCGACCGGAACGGTGTGTCGACATACTCGTTGGCGAGCCGTTCGCTTTCGGGCCTCGGCGCCGCCAGCGTGACTGGCGAAACGGGGGACTCGGCGCGACTAAGATTTGACGAAATCGAGGACAACAGAGTGTTGTTGTTGTTGCTGCTGCTGATGTGGTTGCTACTACTATTGCTAAGAGGCGGTGGCAACGCTCGTCGTCTCGTAAAACTATTCGTCGACGTAATTGTTGTACTACTTAAATTACTATTACTAATATTATGTGCTTGTTGCTGATGTAATGGTATGAGTGGCGCTGTTATCGGCACAGGAAGTACCGATATCACATCACTGTGATTACTGTTGTTGTTGTTGTTGATGTTGTTGCTACTTAGCAGACTAAAATTGTTGTTGTTGCCACTATTTCGACTGGTCGAATTTGCAACAAACGCACTTCGACTACTACTGTTGCTGCTATTACTGATAGTTGACTGTTGTTGATGATGATGCGTATGAGTAGTATGAGGATGATTATTTGTACGTAATTGAATTTGTTGACGTTGGTGTTGCTGTTGTTCTGGTGATAGGAGACCGGCGCTCATTATCGGCGGCTCAGGGGCCCTGGGACGATGTATTCCTGGTATTGATTTTGGGGGCCGTGGAGGCGCCAAAGGATCGCCATTTTTGCGATCCATGTATGTCTTAAGCCTAACGTCCTCGGAGCTGCAGCCGGGGACCACCAAAATCCGTCATCCTTAAGCAAATCGCCTTCTGAAATGAGAAAGAAACAAAACAATCATTAGTAAAAGGTTTTCGATATATGAGTAGGGTTGAATATTAATTCGGCTTAAAAAAGACTAAACAATTTGACAGGACACCCTGAATCGGGAATAAAAACAGGTAAATTATTCTGATCGCGCTTGGATTCCTGTTTTTCCGCAGAGGCTCATTAATACACCATAATACACCATAGGCACTGCGAGCGCTGGTCTATCGTGTTATAGCCCCTACTTTTAATTAGATGAGATAATTGATAAACTCGTCTAACCTACTTCGCTCAATAAAACGATTTAGCTAGCCTATTTAAAGAGAGGCGATATCCTCTCCAAGAGGGAACGCATCGCCAAAACATTCAAGACGGCCGGTGCTTAGCCAGCCTCTTCATCCTCTGTCTCGCAGAAGCGAAAGCTCGCGTCGTTGACAATGCGCACCGTGAGGGGAGCCTGCAAATAATCCCGACCGTGTTCCTACCAAATTTTATTAAACTTACAGTGCGATTGTTCGAGTAGTAGGCCACGATAAACGTGGCCTTTTCGATGCCCTGGAAGTGTTTCCCCGTGAGAGATGGCTTTGGGCCTTTCCCACTCACTTATCTCGGTTTTGCATGTGCAAAGTGGTATCTCGCAGTAGGGTTCTGGGCCGACGAAGGGGCTAGCAGACGCTCTTCTAGCTACTTCGTCTACCAGCTCTTTTCTCTCGATGTCTTAGTGTACAGGTACCCAGAAAAGGGTAAGATTGCTGCTGGGGAGTTTCCCGACTAACCCACACGAGTTTGTATGTAACAATACACCTCGTTAGCGCTTTAATCGCAGCTTGTTTGCTAGTGAATATAGCTATTTTCATATTTGCATACCCACGTTTTTGGCATTCTGTGTTGCACTTCAAGAGTGTGCATTTCTGCCCCAAACACGGTCGGTTACATACCCATTGGAATAAATAGACTGATACCTGGACCACTGAGTTCAGTGGGCAGGTATTGAGTCTACAAACGCCTAGTCTTGCCACTGCCTCAATATATATTTGGAGCGGTGGAAGATTAAGCAGAACTTTCATAGCGGCAGTGGGGCTTGAAGTGAACGCCCCAAGCATGGCTAGCCAGCCTCTGAATTTGGTCCAGGTGCAGCCTGCCATCCGTGGTGGAAGTTCTGTATTATTGGCCCCTTAATGATGTTTCAATGGACTCGAAGGACGTATTGTCAAAAGCATCCTCGATATCAAGAAATGCACACAGTGGCATTTCTTTGTTAAACATGGTCTCTTCGATTTCCTCTAAGTTATGAAGTGGCGATTCCGTTGATTTTCCCGGTTGATAGGTAAATTATTTTGGGTGTAATCCGGTCTTTTACCTACTTTGGGGAATGAAGACTACCCGCACTGATCTCCAAGCTGATGGGATGTATCCCAAAGCACGTCGAAAGTCCCAAACTTGGGTTCGTTTTCGTACTAAGATTTCTGGGTAATATGTACGTTGAATCCATACACTGACACTGATGCTTATTATTTAGCAGCTTCAGTCTTGTAATATTTTCTTAAATGAGTCTTGATTTCATTGAAACCTACAGGTTTTATTGCTGACTTTACCCAGTATAAAAATCTCGCCACTTCAAGGTTGACCTATAGGATTCCTATGCATCAGCCTAAATGATAACTTATATTGCTTCACAGCATTAGAAAAAAAATGTACTCATCCAAATTGGGAGCAAATAAAGGACTCAAAATATCATAATTTCCCCGAAATAATATTAATTAAACTATTATTTATAAGGTTATCATTGCTTGTGCAGATTCCACTAGTCTCTTTTTTAAAATTGCATGCCCTTCGTAATCACACCGGTAGTAAGTTTAACAATAAATCAGTCCAAATATGTCAAAAACATCATTTAAAAAATCACTGCCTCTGAACATGTAACTGTAAGTCTACATCCTGGATTCCGTATACATACATATAAATATTTTTGTTCTCGCATAAATCCATTCTGGGAAACTGACTGAATGAGATGATTATTTCCAGAATTAAGAGCGGAACACATCTTTCAAATATTTTGAAGATTTCATTCGTGATCTTTTTTTTTTGTAAGCTGTTGCTTCACATTGATTCGACCTGCTACCATTGAGCAAAATCCAAACCCAAGAAACCGTCATCCATTGTTATTGCAGCTGTTGCATCAGCAGCAGCAGCGACAATCTTCCTTTGGTGTTCGATGCTTCTAGCTCGTCGTCGACGGTGTAATAGAGCATTCGCCAGAAGAAAAAAAAACTGATTGAGAAAATACATATACAATTAAAAAAAAAATAGAGAGAAAGAAACACCATAGAAAATCTGTTTTCGAAAGGAAGAACATTCAGAACGGATGGACGGTGTAATGTTATGTTCGGAATAACAGCAGAGAACGAAAGAGACCCATATACGCATATGGGACTGGAAAATTGTACGTGTACGCAGGGTGTAATGTTGTGCATTGGTAACATGAGCGCTAAACCCAAAGGAAAAAGGATAGGTATGAAACTATACCTACACAAGATACACGTACACTTGTGCGTATAGTATTATTCATATGATTGATCTTGGAAGACAGGTTTTTGAGTTCAAATACTTCTTAACATCTTAACATACATATCACTATGAATCTATCTATGGTCGCTGTGTTTTTTTCTATTTCTTCAGCACTCTTAGACATATCTGTGCGTATGCGTAACTAATACTATAGACATGATCATCTCTGTAGGATGGTGTAGCAGCGGCGACTACGCGATATGCCCACAAGTCGATGACACGACCGCCAAGACCCGGCCATATCATATAGCCTCATGTGAGTATGTGTATACACATATGCTTCAATATGTATAGCGATAACGATAATGATAATGAAGATTGATCGAAATGAAACTTCTCTCTATACAAAACCATCGAATCGACTCTTTCTGTATTTCTGTATGTATTTTTTTTTCTAGGCTTTCCATACTTTACGAATGAAGAATACTGAAAATTTCATTAGAAATATATAATTAGTTTAATTTATATAGATATCGCTATCTGATTGAATTATATTTTGAGCGACTCGGGGATGTGTATACTAGCGTATGTAGGCTAAAGTGCTTTTATGTTATAGTTTTTCTTCTAGAAGACTATAAAATTAATTTTGAGGAAAATTATAATAAAAATGAAGAGTAAATGGGGTATTTAAAAGCTACTAAAATTGATAGGAATCTAAATTGTGTCCTTGGTTGGTGATATTGGATTCAGAGTTCAGAGGTATGAAAATAAAAACTGCGAATGGTTTATTTTTAATCTGGGGGTTTATGTTCTTATTATCCTGCCAAGTCAAAAGAAGCAGCCGTTTGTCTTTGTTTTAAGTAGATAATCATGTTTTTGATAAAGTTTGGTACGGAGCTACTATCAGCATTCGAATTTGAGACACACTACACATATTTGTTCACATTGTGCAATTTGTACGTTAAATATTTGAGGAGAGACTCCTAATCGCTGTCATGCCTAGTTTGGTGCACAATCTATCTCAAATTCGATATTCAAGAAAGACCATGATGCCGCTATAGATCCGTCTTTATCGGATTCACATATTAATAAATGTGAAAATGCATAAAATTAAACTAGGTCATGGGGCTGCCATAGAAACCTCAACCCCAGAAGCGGGTTCCATTTTGAATGGAAAAGTGCAAATAATTTTAATTATAAATGAAACACAAAAAGTTAAACATAAGGGGCAATCTGGTTGCAGTCACATATGGGTTAAATTGTCGTATATGTATTTCCTTATCATTAACTTATAAAGCATGAATGAATGATGAATGATTAGATAGTCAAACAGGAAACTGATAAAGTATAATGTTGATCGTTTCATTACTATACCAAAGGGTGAGTATAGATTAGATTAGAGATGATGCATATGCAGGGTGTTCCAAAGGAGTAAACGTCAAGCTGCGAGTAAAAGATGTTCACGCGGTTACAAAAAACATATTTTAAAAAAAGTTTGTGTACTCTTCAAGTTTTTGTTTTCATCAGTTTTCAATCGCAAGAAAAATACTATCCGTTGTGGTTTAAAGCTCCAAGATTTTATTTGTCATGTTAGCCTAACTATATGATCTATACCATTTCTCAGTCAAGTTCATAACATTGAAATACCAAATTCATATCTTTCCATTATCGAAGATAGATAGTTTTATATTTTTATTAAAAATCAAGAAGTTCAGTGCTCAAATATGCATTTGCAGTTACACGATTTAAGCTCCCGAAATATCGAATTTGATGCTCCAAACTTACGAACTTGAACGTGACAAGAAATGGTACATATTGCATTGCAAACGTTAAAATAATTTTGTTTTTTTATTGAGAAATAAGAGATTCTATGTCGAAACACGAGGTTAAACCATTAGTTTGCCTAACGTCAGATAACAGTTCTGTAACGAAAATTCCACTAGAGCATTGAGGCAAGTATAATTTTGAAAGTTGATGTATTTTGTCCAGATTAATTTAGTGTGACATTTTTTATTTCAGAGTCTATACGTCTTTGAAATTTGGAAGATAAATTCACTTGTGTACCGAACACGAAACAATAAATAAAAATTTTGAATTTCCCAAGTATGCGTAATTGTATTTGACATATACATTAAACAGTATCGGGGTAGTCGGGTCGTGATTGTCAGTTAAAAATTGTCGTAAACTGTTTTGTGTACGGTAGACAAGCGAATTTAAAAAATACGTAATGGCTGAAGGTTTGTAGTGATGTTGGGAGACATACCCTACTTCCAAAAATTGGGTTTTCATATTCATATGGGGGGAAAGTTGTAAAAAAATCCTATTTTCTAGATAGTGATCCTATAAAAAAGTGTTGTATACAAGTTTTATTGCTTATTTTAATTATCTATGTAACGGTACCTACATGAAGGTCATAGGTCAAACACGTCAATTGCAGTTGCCGGTCAAAATTTGGCTTTTGACAGCTCAAACACTACTTATTTTATAAATGTGTTCAAGTACCCATTTGAAAGGTATTTTGCTGTATTACATTATGTAGACAATTTGATACTTTTATCATTTTATAGATAGGTACTACAAAACCCACCCATAAATTTCCATCTTTGACCGGTCACTGTGACTGATGACGATTAAGGTACCGTTAGATAGGTAATTTTATTCAGTAACAGTAAGAATATGTCAAACAAAAACGACTCCACACATAAACACCCACCCCTTCGAATACGAATATAGTATAAAGATTTTCCATTTAGCAATATGGACTGCTTCACCATCGCTAACCGGACTAAGACAGCCAAAGTCTATATACAGGGTGTGTCATGGTAGAGGATATTCTAATGGTGGAATATACGTGATACGTGCAACTTAAAGACAACCTTTGTGGCATTTTGCACATTAACCCCAAGCAGCTAGTCTGTGCTCCGTCCAGCGTTTTTTGATTTAGATATTTGATTAATTCACTCCATAGGTTCTAAAAATTTAATCTTTTCTGCTAAGTAAATCTTTTTCGCTTTCTTTTTCTAAAAAAATAAAATAAATGGAATGGAATATTGGCGATATACAGGGTGCGGCATGTTTTATGTCGGTATGTAAACATTGAATAACTTTAGCATTTACCAACCGATTGACTTGGTTAGACATTTTTTTGGAAACGTTAATTCAGTATACAATTTTAACCATGAATCGCTTCACACCGAAACAACGCGCCGAAATAGTGACGCTTTACATTGAAAATAGTCGTTCAGTTGTGTTAACTCAAGGTGCTCATTATGTCTGCGCGCATATGCGTGAAAAAGGTCTTGACGGTTACTGGTTGCACTAAGACGTCGCGCGCCCCATGTCTCACTGCAACTCAAACTAACGAATTTCTGCAATGAAAATGCCCTGTCTAATGTCAAAAAGAGGTGACACTGTCTGGCCACTCAAATCTCGAAATTTGACTCCCCCTGACTTCTTTTTGTGGGGTTATTTGAAAAGCAAAGTGTACGCCAGCAATCCTCGGACCATTGCCGAGCAAACATTCATATCGAAGTCAACGCTATACCGCCCGAGATTCTCGAAAAAATGGTGGAAAACGCAGCAAAAAGCCAGCCATGAGACACATAAGGAATGAATAAAAAATCAACCATAGTTTCCGAAATAACCAAAACTTTGACACTATTATCATGGGTCTAGGAATAGGCAAAAACCTTTAAGGCATACTCTATCGAAATGAAATCCCCTCGTTATAGTTTCTTTAATTGTCAAACAGAATCTCAACGATTTTGGTTAAATAAATTTTCTCATATGTATGCCAAACCTGCAACATTGATTCGCAACCCTCTGAAAAACTCCACCGTTTGGCGAACGATGCTTTATAAAATATATCATTAGTTTGTCTGACAAATGTATATCTATAATATTATGTTCCATTCAAAATTCGATATGACTTTTCCACGTCAATGTCATTGATAAATATTTTTCCATTCATAAATAAAACCCGTATAATGTATGTAGGTATGTAAAAATAATAACAATAATTGATTGCACCTTGTCGCGATAAGAACAATCAAAATTATCGAATCGATAAATATGAAACAAATAGAAATTTATTTTCATTATTAATGTTTTCCAATTGATAAGACGAAGAAGTCCAAAGTTTTTTATTTTTGTACCGAATTGAATAAAAATACAAAGCAAAATCAATTTATATCTACTCGTGAAAATCGTATATACATAAACACGTCACAGTATCAAATGGCTAAATGTGAGCCTGTCTAATAAATTAACTGTATTTATAAATATTTATGTGTTAAATAAACATGTTTTTTGTGTATTGATTTTTTACGCTAATTTTTTTTTATTGAAAATTTGACCACTTTCTTATACATACGTATGCATGAAATGTCTACAGAAACTGGTACAGCTGCTCAAAAATATGTATGTTGGATCAGTTAAGGCCATATTGATTTTCATTCATGCGACCATGACTGTCACTACATGACAGTTTTCTTAGAGATTATCACAATCAGTACATATTTTAAAATAAGTATATTTGACTCGCATATATTTCATACTTAGGGGATAAGCTTATTAGCTTTCATAATAATTTTGTTAAATTTAAAACCGGGAAAAAGCATCCATGGATTTCCATTTGGGTAGGTATAATACTTGATAAAAAACGATGCCACTTTGAGGAACATAATAATGTCGAATTTCACACCTTCATATAGAAGTCATATAGACATTATTTAAAATGAGAAGAATTAGTCCTTGGTTGCATAAGTACTGAAGACCACGATCTAAGAATTAAAATTATACGATCCTAAGCATTGTTCTTCAGGTAACTCCCAAATACTTTTCAGTAATTTTCTCTAAATTAGAAGGAATCCCGGAATCCTTTGAATTCTTTTTAACTTTTAGTGAAATCAAATCACAAAAAAAAATTATGCAATCCTTTTTTAACAAATAGAGATTTAATAAAAAACATTGTAAATGAGATGTACATAAATATTTCCTATGGTTAAATTGTTGCTAATCTTTAATCTCGCAAAATAATACATATGTATGTATTCGAGTCGAGTTGCTTGCAAATATACAAATAAACAAATATAGAATAGACGAAAGAAAAACAAAATTATCTTAATAGTTAAGACCATATGAACGGAAGTCCATTTATGCAGAATTAATTGAGCTTTAAAATTTATATTAAGGCAATTTTAGTAGCACTAAGACGATAAGATTATTTGCTATTAGATCAGATAAATATTTTATTTGTTTTAAATGATGATAACCGCGTTTAGGCAATTCACGTCACAGTTTGAGAGCAGGTTTTTCCTGTAGTCACACACATAATATTCGCAGGAAAGTGGAATTTGATAAAGATAAGAGCAGTATTAATTTAATGGAGGAAAGAGAATATAATGTAGGGTTTCAGTCCAGGAGGCTGAATGCAGACTATAATTTAAATAAGGACACTCGTATTGAGATGGAAATCTGGGTGTACATTCAGTAAAGCAAAAATGGAACGTAGTAATTACCTACAATTTTTTGGTAACGTCGAATTCCAAATGTGTCAATACAATAGAAGAGGACAAGAAAGGATTTTTTTTAAATATTCCAATCTATTTTTAATTTATTAAACATTTAAAAACCTGTTTAGTTCAAATGAGATGCCATCTGACCCGAATAAACGCCACAATTAAATACTGTGCGAGTATTATGTACAAAATATAATCTACACATAGCAGAGAGAGATAATGGAAGCTATCGCTTACGACATTAGTGGCGCTAATCACATCACACAACTTCCTTTCACGAGGCAATTGATTCGCCTGTAAAAAGCCATAACATTTATTTATGTGCGAGTACTTTCATATAAAATTAAAATAACAATATTCTCTAAATGCGGTTCAAACTAGAAAAATAAATTATATATACGTACATATGACGTTTTTGTTCACATTTTTAGCATTTTTGACGGTCGCGTAGCGTGTTATATTTGCTTTAAAATCAACACATATGTACGAGCACACATTATAATATGCGCTAGATGAGATATGACAATGTTTCGTTAAGCCGTCGTATTCTATACCCAGAGTTTCGCCCTTATCGCCTAAATCCGCGTAACCTTTCGACTACAAAAAATGTGAAAAGATCATTGTAAAAATGTAAACAGTACTATGTATGCATTATGTATATATTTATACTAAATAAGAATAAATACAAAAAAAAAGATCGCGACACCACTACCAATCAAATCTGGAGAATCGTCAAAAAGTATGTTTCGGCTCTGCCAAGTTGGCGGCAGTCATCTGGGAGTATAAGCCCACGACCATACGGTGTTGAGTATAATGTGGATATGTGCGCGCATGCAACGGACCAAAAGGGTTAACTAGGCAGCTCTTGATCTTCTGCATACGTCTATACGCAGGAACTGACAATATGTACATATGGCAGCAAGATTTTGGAATAAACACAACACGTGTGAAGATCTGCGAGTTTTTTTATTTCGTGTTTGGGATGAACACTGTTCATACTCATATACTCTCTCAAGTCTCAAAGAGGCATTTTTAGGATCCGGCGTGCACACACATACTTGTAGAGAATAATTGTTATTTGGTTCTTTTCACTAGGGAATGCGAAGGTCGCGTAATTTATTACGTTAATTATAATACGATCGAATACTCTTGACAGATTCAATTGACATTAGCGTGTTGGTTATCGTTGACTGTTGTTTTGCAATAAAAGACGATAGAAAATTCAATTTTATTATTATGGGGGCATATTGCAAAAAAAAAAAAAACCAATCAAAATTTAAGTCATTGGAACATAAATCATATGGCTCTTAGATGACTACACAATATTAATCTTGGACGGTGCAATTAGATTAAGAAATAGACACACGTTTTTGTAAACGTTGAATATTGATAAAATGCCATTGCATAAATTGGATGCATTGAAAAAAAATAAAGAACATAGACATGGAAAGGTAGATTAGGCGTCTATTAATACATAACTGGCGCGACAGTCCAACATTGGACTAAGGGCGCAGATGTGTTAGTGCCATGCAATTTCAAAGATCTTAACTGCTTTTTGTTGAAGCGTTGAGATCAACAGCACGCTTAGCAGTGTTATTTATTCCCATAAATGGTTTAACATCTCAGTGAGATCATAGTCCGTGATTTGGGTCGTGAGTTCAAAAAACACCATAAATTGAATTCGTTCACGATAAGACTCCAACCAAACTAGAAGTATACATACTTCTTTTTAGAATCAATGTTGAAAAAAGTTTTGTATACATGTTTTATAAGGAATTAAATTGAATTACCCTAAGACCTAGGTGGATCGGTTAATTTACAGTGACCGATCAGCGTTTGAAAGTGATGGGTGGGTTTTGAATTATCCATAAAATTGTTTAAGTATTAGATTGTTTTTCGCTTATTGTCTACGTATTAATGAAATACATTAAAATACCTTTTAAATGGGTACACACACACACACACACACAATTAGAAAGGGAATTTTGTGTAGTTTAAATTACTCTCAGAACATTTTGCTGTAAATATTACAGTTAACAAGATATTTGCGAAAAATCTTAATGTCGCCCATTTGCCACCCCCTCCCCACAAATGTGACGCGCAAAAAAGTGTAACTTTTTACCGCGTAATGCAATCAGGCCATATAATAATTTGGCATCAAAAGTCAGCTCTTTTTTTGGATGTTTGCGGTCAAGAGCTAAAATCACTATACTCTAAGTAGCCTTCTAAAAACCCGCAAAGCTACAGATTGAAACGATGCGATATTACAATTAGTATAGTGCGATGTTGCTATAAGCTCTGCTTACAATTGAAGCATTGATCGAATTAGGGTGGGAAACACTGGAACACCCTTCTTATACTTCAGACTTATAACCCTGTGTATTATTTATTCGGTCCATTAAAAGAGCAACGTTTCGAAAGCAATGATGAAGTGGAATAATTTTTTCGCAAATGGCTACGTGCACGCTCTGTGGCTCACTTGGTTGAGTCGCACTCTACGATGCTAGTAGTCTAGAGGTCCAGAGATCGAATCTCGGCGTGGTCCAAAATTTTCCGTACTTGTGCGGATAGGAAATATATAGTACTTGCAGAATTATATACACTCCAAAATGCAATGTAACGTTGACTCGAAATTGCCTAGAAACGGCAGAGTTAACGCACCATGGCCCCTCATGGGGCTATATGGTATACTGAGAAGAAGAAATGGCTACGTGAAAATCGGCATGATTTAAAAAAAAAAGGTATCCAGCAAAAGCTTCCCGAGAGGTGGCAAAAATGCAAATTTGTTTTTTATCGGCTGATTTAAATATGTTCAGCATTGACTTGCATCCTTAAAATATTTTTTTTACATGCAAAAGACATTGATTATTTGTTTTAAGAGATTATTTTAACACGACAAAGATTCATAAATTTTCAATTGCCGTATCACTTGCCAACTTAATAAAATCTCATTGTCTCTCCTTCAAGTCTTTACCAACTGAAATAAATTCACAAAACTCTAGAACTATATTTGGTTGGCATATAAAATTTTTGTGCAAACTAATTTAATCTTTTCATTAAACTTTAAATTTGATACTTTAAAGTGACATGCGTGCCAAAAAACGAGAAGCGAACAAGAGATTACCGGACGGAACACATGATTTCTTCATTGACTGGCCAACCGTCTTCTTGGAGCATATTGAGCGCATCGACGTTTATCGTCTAGTGCACTGTTTCTCAATAGATGATCCGCGAAGGAGACCCGTGAGTGGTCCGCGAGAGAGCCTGCAGACTATTAAGAAATTATCGACATAAAAACCAATTTCAAGTGATCTCTATATCATAGACTGGCGATTGGACGGTCATAGAGCACGGTCATCTTACATGCATATGTCGAATTTCTGATAGCTCTACAGATATATCTGATAGAAAAATCAGAAATTTTACATAGAAAACACCATGACAGCATAAGCGGTCTAATTGGACTAAATAGCGATGTCCCAGATATGATACTTTACGACCATATTTAACCATATGAATAAGTTTATGTTTCTACTAGTAGAATGTTTAAAAATAAACTAACGACCGAGCGACTAGACTAGAATCTACGATCCAACCGTCAATAATAAAAATTCGGGGTTTGGAAAGAGGGTCCTAGTTATAGAGTACATCACATTGTCAGATTCCAACCCAAATTAAACATGGTGGTCCGCCGTGTTTCATTTTCAAGGAAAGTGTTCCGCAGACATTTGTGAGTTGGGAACCACGGTCTAGTGCAAAGGCTATCAAACTTTTGGATCAGTGAAATAACGGATGAAGGTCAATGCACATTTTTCAGTCATCAGTCGCAGTCACAGTCATTTTCCATACAGTTTGAAAGCCAATCACTGACAATTTGTCAACTTGTATATGGAAAAATCCTGTGGCTGATGACTGAAAAGTGTGGATCGACCTTTAGATATATGTATGCAATAAACCGTAATAACAAACTCAGGCTAGGCAAATTTCAGGCTGCAGTCCACACAGACTTCCTTCCTTCCTTCCTTGCTTCTCTCCGAGGTGGGATTTTTATGAAATTTAATGAGCCTGATCCTCTGATGGTCGTTACAAGGAAATAGAGTCCACCATTTCGACCAGTGGCTGTAATAACGGTAAATTAATGTGTAAACTCAACGAAATTTGTTTGCTCATTGTGTCCCTAGCGTTTGTCGTTGAGTTGCATTCGAACTACATATTATAATATCATTGCAAGGGAAATTGTATTTATGTAGTTTATTTCGCCTTCAGAACATTTTGTGATCCGACCCAAACTTTTTGAGATATATACGAAAAGCATAAATTTCCACCTACAATCCATCGAGGTAAAATAATTGTGCTATAGATGCATGTAATGGGGCCTACAAATTTCACAATTGGTCAAGTAACGTCACTCACATTTCAAACTTTACGGAACTTTGGGGGCCTCCAAACGTCTAAATCAATTTCATTTTTGTTAAATATTTGGATCTAATGTCTAAACGTGCATATATGTACTGTACTAGTGGAAGCAATCTCGAACGGATATCGGTGAGGACTCACCCTTGGCAGTATTGTGTCCGAAATGCATTCGAGATGAAAAGCTAATTTTACTCTTTCAATTCACAAATTACCCTTCCAAAACCATCATTCACTCCCTAATTTTATTTACGGACAGTACAACATCACTTACTTACATCAAGCCTAAAGAGAAGGCAAAACTCTATACTAGAATCAGTTCATTCAGTGCAAAAAAAAAGGAAAATTTACTGAAAAAAACAGTGAGTGCCAATTTCAAGGTGCCTTTTTGCGAAGTTTTTTTTTAAATTTGTTTGATTTATACGTAGGTCCTGAATCAGTTTTGCTGATTTACAACAGTTAACGCTGGCATTTTCAATGTTTTAATTGCGCGAAAACAACTTTATCTGACAACTACCCGTAAAACCGTTTCATGGCCGACGCGGTATGGGGCAATTTATTAATTTTGAGGAAAACCGCACCAACAAGCCCCTATGGCCGTAATAGCAGCCATATAAACTTGAACGTGTCCAAAAGGGTGGCATGACACACCCTACAGCAAGGTACGTCAAAATGGAAGAAGATCACAGTCCTCGTGAATTGTGCACTCGCCTCGTTTGAGAAATTGAAGCTGCAATGATAGCAACAATTCCGAGCTACTACAAACGTGTAAACTATGTACTACTCTCAATCCAAGCATTATCATTATTTAAGCTTTCGATTTGGTTCAGTGTATATGTCACTTTACACTATCTACTATCGTGGTCTCAAACGACTGATCTGTGCGACCACAATAAATATATTTGTTTCCCAGTGTGTAATATGCATATGCCACCTAAATTCAATGACACTAAAGATCAAACACCACTTCTGTGAGTTCCTCTATCATACCAAGCTAATAAAGTAGGTTAAAAACACATCCGCCAATTATGCTGCTCAACTCATTTCATTGCAAATTAATAGGCAGGAAGGCCCATAGTCTCTAGAAATATCAAACTACATGTATTACGTGTTATGATGTCGCCCGTCGTCGTCCCGTCAACATCAAGCATGTATATTTTATGCACATTTTGCTTCATATGATATTATTCTTGACATACATAATATGTACTTTAGTTAACCATGTTAGTCGTTCTCCCCATGTGATAGACTAGTACAATATATAAATTGCATGCTTCCTGCCCTCCTTGATTGACAATTGACCGTTGTCGCTTTTTTTGGATACCCAGTTTTTCCAAGATAAGATACGCAAGTTTATATTCGTCTCAATGATGAGTACGAGAAAATGTACAGTACATACATGAAAAAAAAATTTATGCTAAAGCACAATACAAGAAGAGTAAAAATATCTCTGTACAACTAGCATCCTGAATATGTACATTATATACAAATTAAATGACGTCCAGAGATTTTTGGTCTTTTGCATTTTGCAATAAGAACAGAATGGATGGAGCCAAGTGTGTTCATTTATTATAGTTATAGTAATATAATCGCATAGAATATCTTCTCTTCATATATGTTGTCAAGTCAAGATTCGTGGTTGTAGTAAACCGACCCTCTATTATTGCAAATTAAATCCGGCTCTTGTGAATTTTCAAGTGACACGATACGAGTATGTAGTACATACAAACAGCTTGCAAGACATTCTATTCTGCTTATTGCTGATCGTCTTGAATACTACATGTTATTTTTTTCTGCTTGTTTGCGATATTTCCAAGCAAAGGGTGTGCCAAAATTAACACATGATTTAAATTAAAAACGAAAATTGGCATTTTTCTTTGAGGCTGTATCTTTTATTGAATCATAAAGATTACATATAGTTAGACTCCCTCGGGCAAAGGACATCCATATAGCCTTGTTGTTATTTTGTATGACTAAATTATAAAAAAAAATCGTGATATCCTGGCTAATATATTTCTTCAATTTCCAAGATCTTAGCTGCTGCTTACAGCAGTGTCATTTATCCCCATAAATGGGTATTCGTTTGACGTCTGAGTGAGATCATAGTCCGTTCTATGTGTCGTGAGTTCGAAAAACACCATAAACTAAATTCAATATCATTTGTTGTGTACTTTTTTATCTAAAAAATAAAAATAAAGATTTCAAGAAATTTTAATATTGTGTTAATTTTTGGGACACCCTTTATAAGTACACGATCTGAAGTCATAAACGAGGTTATGCAATCAAATATTATTCTTGATTGATCCCATGCTACATTCAGACATTAGCTGCATTTGACGATGAGTTAATTGTGTCGATTGCAAGGTAATGCTTTTTTTTGCTTTCGCTTTCAGTATGGAAATGTTCTCTGAATATATGTTTTTGGCTGATAATGCAAAGGAAAATTATAGAATCTCTTCTATTGGCAAATGCTGATACTCTAGAACTGACGATAGTCTTTGTTACAAATAAAAATCGTATCGCGTTCTATCTACGTGCATATACTGCATACACGATTTTGTCTCTATACATATCTTAAAAATGTTTTCATTTTCATTAAGTATTGATGTCATCCGTCATCAGGCCACCATAATACAGAAAAATCAACGTCTTTTAAATGGCGGCTCTATATTCATCACATCTCTTTATAGATGTCACGTGTATTTTGATGTTGATGAACATGATGATGATGCCTATATGCGATCTTGATGATGAACGAAGAACGTACGGTCGGACGTACGTACATACATATATCTTAACCTACGCGACCGATTGTCATTTTGGCAACAAAAATAAAAAATAGCGCACTTTCATTTCGAGTTTTTCGTCATTCCGTTTGGCGAATTTCGTTCATTTCTCTATAAAATTTATTTTCAGCCACGGATTTCAACGAAACGATTCACAATAATATAATCATGCATGGGCGTAGCCAGGATTTCGTCTAACATTATATATTCCCTAACCGGGAATTTTCTTACGGGGTCGAGGATACGTCAAATTTCCCGTCAGTTCCAATTGTCATTCTCAAAAATATCGTTAGAAATAGTACTGAATATTGTAAGGATGGTTATTCCAGAATGCATTTCGATCAAATTTTAACGATAAATGATATCTGAAATATGTCAGCCTTTTACTTCTGATTACATCATTATAACCTTTGCCACCAATTTTACCCCTCTCACACGAAAATATGTGAAATTGCGTTAAATTTCCAGAGAGAACTTCAACATTGCGGACCGGACAACACACAGTTTCAAATGGTACATTTCAGCCCAGAAGTCATGAACTGAAGAAACTCATAGAAAATATGAATCTGGACGCTTTTTGAAGGCCAAATATTTCCTCGTAATGATCAATAAAAGTTGGTTTGACAATGTAGTTTCAAAAATTGGTGGTTGAGATCCTCACGAAAGCAAAATCTCAGGGGAAAAATTTAAGTTTGGAAAGACTAGGCGATATGCGAAAATACAGGATCCGATTATGTTATCATTTAATGCACACTGATGTGTAGTATCAGGCAGTTTCGGGTATCAATGCCTGAAACTGCAGTCTCAGCATCATTGTGATAACAGTCTCTTAGTTCCTTCCTGGGAAAACCCATGACTGAAATCTTTCTAAATTCGCGGATGGAGACCACTTGTTTACCTGTCACGGGATTTTCGTGAATGCTAGTTGCTCAACCCGTATTTTTACGCTCTCAAACAACGTGATGCAGCGAATTTTTATGAAGTAGTATAGCCATAAGAAAAAAAATTCCATGGTTATCGTCCAAGTGGCAAGCGCCCCTAACTGCCCCCCCCCTTAACGACGCCCATGTAATCATGGTACACATGAATTTAAAATGAAAAATAAAAACAGAATGAATGATTATAAAAAAAGACAGAAATGCAGGAAAATCTAGATGAACTGAAACGAGAAATAAATGACGAAGACAGACCGTGCTGTTACTTTCGTCAAATAATGCAAAGGGTTGGCTATATCCGTATATTTGTTATCATTTGTATGCTAACAAATGCAAGAAGGTGTGTAATTTGTAACTTTAACAAACAATCGGCTTTAATTGAGATTTTCAATTGAACCATTAAAATTATCTTTTAATTTATATGTTTTAGGCCGGAACCACACTGATCGTGGTTCGCCGAATCACGCTTTTGTACCGCGCATTGTGGGCTGACCTAATAATATCCACATAGTGCGTGCTTTTGACCACAACATCTCTGCAAATAAAGGCGACTATGTGAAGCGACTGGCGTGAACTAGGCTCAAATCGGATCTGTGGTGACACCTATTCTTTTTATTAATGAACTTGACGGTTAACCTCGTATAACTTTCCCATCTGTTTTCCTGTGTCCACTATAACAGGAAATAACTAAAACACAAGAAAATCACTTACAATTTATATTACATCAATCACTCACAATCTGGCAATTTATGCAAAATGTAGGTCTAATTTTTATTAAATTTCGAAATTTCGTTCTAGCGTACTGCTTTGTAAGTTATTGGAGCGGATATTACAAAATTTAATAAACGTGATTTTTATTGATTCTAGTATAAATGCAGTCCACCATAGTAGCAATTAGTGCATCTCAAAAATTTGGACAATTAACTAATCCGGGTTCGGTACGAATCAATCCGGAATATCGGAGCTCTACTGCAGATTAAACCTCACCAAAACAAAAGTTCAGTATGATTAGTTCTACCGTGTTTTTGGGACTATACTATGAACATATACCACCTAGATATAAACACATTTTGATGTATTCAAAATCTACCTGATCTCATAAAAAGCACTCTGCCCTCTTTCTAATTTACATATTCAATTCCGGATCCTGGCTAAAACGAAGCAAATCAATTCATTAGCCATAAAAGAAAAGCAAACAACAACAAAAAATTAACCCCAAAAAACAAGCCATCTCTCGAGAAAAAAAGCGCCGGGAGACAACGCGATATCACCGTCATCGGCGACGTCTATGTCTTCTGAACCGGTAAGCAAGCAAACACGTTGGCGCCACACACAACATACATACATTTCGGCAAAGAAATGTTTATTTTATACACACGCAAAAAAAACAACAACAAAACTAAACCTCTATACAAATTAAACAAACAAAACGATAATAGAAAACACACAAGCACATAGTGAAATTTTCACTAAAACTTATTTTTTGCTAAAACAAAGCAAAAAACAGCGCGCTTCTTACAGACAACACCAAAAACCAATTAAAACATTGAAATTCGGCAGACGAATGAAAAAATGTCAAAAAATTTGTACTCTTTAGCTATATACATATAGTCAGTCGTGTGCAAAAATTTGTTATTAAAAATAAATAAATTCCAGTTGTTTTGTATGGTAGCATAAAAGACGATGATGATGAACCTGATGCTGCGAAAACTATATGGTCATCTTTGCTAACTAACCATCGCAGCGCGGTGCGGCACTGTTTACATATCTTCCCCGCGTAATATTCGCCAGCGGGATTTTGCTTTAAACTAAACTAAAAGGCATCGCCTTGAGAAACCGCAGCCGGCAAACAAGTTGCGATAAATTCAATCTCTATCGATCATTCGATGATTTTGAGAATATTGTTAAATGTTATAATCTTTATAGTTAGCTATTGGCAGTTTTTTTTGTTTTTGTCTTTGGGTAACATTTCTAATTGACTTTTTGGCTATGTCGACTTTTTTGCCCTCCTTCATTTTGCCGGCAACTATTTACGTCAAACAGACGTCTGGTGTACTTTTTTCCGGATGGCGCTTAATTTGTGTCATATGGTGGTGATAATTAAACATTTTTTAGTTGTAATTATCACATATCCAAATAGTGATCACAAGATTTTGTTTAATTGGATTAATATGGTAAATTGTGTTCAACTGGTTTGAAAATAGAATGAACTGGAGACAGACGCTAATAGCTAACATAACATCCTATTTAGTATTTGACATGACAAATAACTATTTTATTTCAACCTGTTTCCGTCGTAATAGCGTTTTTCCTTGTGCCACAATATCTTCAGAGAATATTAACCAATGCTTTTCGAGAACTCAAATTTGTTTAATAATGGATCATCATGCGTGACGACTGACGAGCTGCTCTCTTGAAATTGAATCATAAAATTGCCAGTTGTACTGTTTTTCTATTGAATTATCTGTTAAAAGTTGTGGGTGCTCTCAGTTTTAACCGACATTTTTAATTGCACAATTTAAACTGTCTATTGACACAGCGTATATTCGAAACTATCAGCGGAAACATTAATAATGATACTAACAATGAAAAAGATATATTTATTAGGGTTATAGCTCATAGGTATAAAGTAAAATGATTTTTTTTTTCTCTTTTTATTCTTGCCTCTTTTTACCTTTAAATAGGGTGCTCTTAAACCGCATCGGCATAGAAATGCATTGTTCATTCTACAGTTTGTTGCTGAAAACAAACTAGATAACTTCATCGTACTAAAAAAAAAAAACACGGATAAGAGCACACAATTATCATGTATTATCTATTCAATGCGAATTTTTATACATTTCAAAACGGATAAGTGCACAAAACGCTTAGCACACTATTTGTTGGCACAATCAACAACATTTACATGGCGGATTAGTGCACATGTTCATGCCCAAAATTCATTTGAGAAAACGTGTCATACCACCGAAATATTTTACGAATTTCTATCTCGAGAGAGAAATCCAGAAATACAAACGTGTACCTCCCAATAGTTATGATAATACAGCCTACCAAGCCAGAGTGTCCTTGCTGCAAAAGAGACGCAGAAGACGCAAAAGCACGTATTTTTCGAATGCGCCCCCCCCCCTTGCGCAGCGCACGCAACTGAACAATGAATTAGGAAAAACGCTAAGTCCGCAGAATGTTGTGAACCGTATACTGGAGTGGGACGTAGTGAGTGAGTTTGTCTGCAGGATTATAAGGGCTAATTAGCCAAAGCCGGCCTGTGAAGTCATACTGGGAGGTGGTCCCAAAGGTAACGTGGCGGAGGAGGTGGTATGGATTTACCCAATATAAATCCGGCATAACTGCATTAGTTGTCGGTATCGAAGAAAAAAACAGCATACCACGCGATCATCGCTATAGGGAAACTATGTAAAAATAGAGTCCTCTAAAAGCACCCCACCACCGATATCGCCTGAAAATAGGCTCGCAAGAGCGACACTTGCTCAGGCTGGTGTTCGCGTCTCAATTCCTACCTATCTCGAATAGACCCGGGCATTCGGAACTTGTTATCTGAGCTGCGTTGGTGTAGGTGTGCCTCATGATGTGGATCACCTGTTTCAATGCCACGCGGGACAACCCGTTTGACGCGCTATGCCTCCCAAGGAGTTAAGGCAACTATAGGTAGTAGTAGATAAATCGAAGTTTTATGAAGTGATCGTTATGAGAAATTTTGTTTTGTTGGTGAAAAACGTTTGCGCCCAAATTGTTGCTTCCATTTCGATCTCAAAAATTGAAATTTATTGGTTTGCCTTTAAGCGTAAATGGCGAACGCTTTGGATATCAAATTGTGATTTCTATTGCGTGTTATTATTTAATAATACAGTCAAACCTCTCTAACTCGATTAAGGAAAGTTCGACTAATGGAATGAAACTGTGAAACCATCCAATAAAAAGCTTGCAAAAAATAATGGAAATAATAATACAAGACTCATCTGAAAGGTTTCACATCTTACAAATGTGACACAATATTCGCATCAAAACGAATTTTTAACCTTCCGCCGAATGATTTTCGATTAATCTGAAGTAAAAATGACCTCATGGGTACCTCTGTTGGCTGTACATCCAGGCAAGGGCCGCCGAATTATTTCTTCAAATCGATGCCTTTTTATCTTGACTGCATACTTCATTCCATGTTCACTCAGACTGTAAAAAAATATTTTCCAAGTTGAATCCCACATCATTTGACAGATTAAAAAATTTACATCAAATTCTGAAAGAAAGTAAGATAAAACCTCGACCGTTCTGAAATTCTTCGAGATCTTCTGAGATACAACCGTAGGAATTTCGCGAAAATTTAAAAATTAACTTGGACTGTCATAATAATACCCAGAGGTAGAGGTAAATTATACTGTTCGACATATACATATTCCAAATGTAACCCTCGCGATATTTTTCTATTCAAAATTACATTTGACTAGTACTATTTCTAGACTTCTTTCCGTTTCACACGTACTATGTCTCGTCGACGTCTCGTTGGCCGATTCATTTGTGCAAACTATTTCTTCAACTTCCACGGCTGTTTTCAATAAAAAGAGCTGCGTTCAATAAAATGAAAAATGATGTTCACCGAAGACGAAATGCCAAATTTTGTCGCCTACAACAAATAGGCAAAATTTTGTAGGCTATAATCTGAAGCATAGGAATTGGGCCTTAAGACACACCCTTTTGGATTATTAGCCGACTAATAAAAAACTTATAGATTTGATATCCAATGTATTTTTTTGTCGAATCAGGGAAGTCGATTCTAAAAAGTCGCAAACAAAACTATAATGTAGGCAGTTAGCTCTGGTTTGGAGCAACTGTTAACAATCCGCTGGATGACTGAAAATGTTTGTCGACAATGCTGTGTATGACGAAGAAACCCTTATTGACGTAAACCCATACTTTTCTTAAAACTTTAAAAAATTGCAGAGCCAATAGGGATGGTATCTAATGGAGTTAGATTACAGTTCTCGATTGTCTCCCGAGGAGCATTTAGGTAGGAAAAATTTTAAATTTCTGGAAGGTGTTAAAAACGTAATTAACCAGAAACGCCGATACTCACTGAAACTTTACAATGTAAGTTCGTTAGTGAGATTGGATCATTTTCTGGGACATGAACTTCAAAATTTGAGGGTTATAGTAAAACTGTACAAGCCTTGTCGTTCTGTGGTTTGATCACATTCTTTATAATAAAGAATTCATTGGTTGGTTTATTAAATTTGGTTTTGATTTGAATTAATTACAAGAAAAAATGAATTTTTTTAAAAGAGTTCTATAGTTTCCGCGGACCACAAAAAGGCCACTCACCACCTTCCATCCGCGGAACATTTGTCTAAATGGTATCTTCGATGAAAAGTATACTCGAAAAAGCATTTCTCGTTAGGACAAGATTGTTACTGTAGTAGCTTCTACTATTTTTGAAGTATGTATGTAAACGTCAAAATAAAAAAAAAATAATCTATAGGAATTCAGGACAGGACTTTTCATATGGCTGGGACACATTTCCCACAATCCTAGTAAAATTATATCCAAATACACACCGAGAAAAATAACGTCCCTTAAAATTAACTCGATATCCTTTTGAAATCGAGTTACATTCCTATTAAATATAATCCTTTCCTTTTAAATATATATCGCTTCAATTCAAATTCGTTCTTTTTAAATAAATGGGAAATTCTTTAAATCCAAATTTTCAATAGGAAATCATTTTAAATTAATGGGAAATCCTTTAAATCCAAATTTTCAATAGGAAACCTTTTTAAATTAATGGGAAATCCTTTAAATCCAAATTTTCAATAGAATTTTTTTTTTTGTTTACACTCGCAGTTGGTCGGCAGTATGGTAGAGCGATGTCACAATGTATGGTGTAAATTATAAACGTCGTCCCGTATAGTCTGTGTGGTGTAGTAGGTAGGCGCGTTAGTCTTCAAATCATAGGATCGCGGGATCGAATCCCACTGTAGGCAGGTAATTTATTATGCATTTTAGAGCGTAAAGAGGTAAATGAAATGTCGCCAACACCTATAGCGAGGTCAGTTATACAAAACTCATTTATGAGTAATTTTCACAGGGAAAGAACACCCTGTGAAAATTACTCCTTTTGGTGTAATTTAAAGTATTCTTTTGAGTTCATGCATTTAAAACAAAGAGTCCATCCTTTTAAATTAAAAGGAAATCTTTTCGATTTATGGTTGTGGCCTGATTAAATTGACACTGTATCACTTTAATTTAAAGTGATTATAGATAGACTTTCAAAAGGAATACCTTATTAGTTCGAAGGGAAATCTGTTTGAATTAAAAAGTCTATGAAATAAAGGGATTATACAATGATTCAAAGGGACACAAATATGAAGCAAAATCATATTTGAATCTCTTTGAATCATATGCGTATTTTTTGAATTTACAGGATTTTTTTTCTCAGTGCAGTTTTTTTTTAATTTTCTAATTAACCGGGATTTTGCCAAACAACATTTCAGCATGCTGCCTAAATAGGTTGGGACATTTTGGCTAGATTTCTAAACATTTACTTACTTTCATGAAGTAGATTTATGTAAAACATTACCACTACTTAACCATAAAATCAACACCGAATCGATCAACTGACTCTTATACATACAGGGTTATTGGTTAAGTCGACCTATTCCCTGCAACACGTTATAATAGGGTCAAAATGCAACAGAATGAGGCCATTAATGTTAGGCCGATTTTCAATGGTCACTGAGATACATATATGCATTTTTAGTTTTTTTTTAATAACCTAGAATTTTGCCATTTAAAGTAAGAATTAAAAAAAAACTACTAAGGTAATGGGCTTAAACTTATTTTTGGATTTTAGTCAACACTATAGCAGACATTTCTTAATCATTTAAAATTTCAAAAACCCATCACAATTCGAAATTTTTAATTTTCAATAAAAAAAAAATCTTAAATTTTTTTAAAGATATTTTTTAATGTAGTAAGACTAAAAAAAATTATATGACATGGAGTCTGCAGACCTCTGAAAAAACTTACGCGTGTTGTCAGCTTTCCCATAAGGTGTCAATATGTTAATGCAAATATTTGAAATAATTGAAACAGCTAGCTGCAACTTGTTCGGGGACCATCATTTCGTTTGATAAAAAATGAAATAAAGCAGTACATTATACGTACTCTTACGATGCATTTTTAATTTAATGACATTTATTTCATTTTTTATCAAACGAAATGATGGTCCCATATAGTGTTGACTAAAATCCAAAAATAAGTTTAAGCCCATTACCTTATTAGTTTTTTTTTTTAGTTCTTACTTTAAATGGCAAATTTCTAGGTTATTTCAAAAAAAACCTAAAAATTCATATATCTCAGTGACCATTGAAAATCGGCCTAACATTTATGGCCTCATTTTGTTGCATTTTGACCCTATTATAACGTGTTGCAGGGAATAGGTCGACTTTACCAATAACCCTGTATACAGTCAAATTTGAAGATAAGAAATCTCAAAATATATGACTTATTTTCACGATTTCAATCAAAATATAAATCAAACAATCTTGTCTACCATCTTCAATCTTTCCAACTAACACAAATTTAAACATTCATTGATACCACACTTAAAAACGTGTTTAGTATAATATTATGTATCGTAGTGGCAGCTAAAATCTAATTTATAATGAAAGTCGTATGATTTTCATTGAAAAACAGTTTACACGTGAAATCAAGATGCATTCAAGCATTCACAATATTTTATAGCTGAATAGAGAGTTGAACTTGGACATTGGACAAAACAAACAATATAAAATACATTCACTCGTATACCATAGGCTATTTACTTTACATGTTGTACAGAATTTCAATAAAATTGATTAAGTACGAGTATAAATGTTGACAAAATCAAAATGACAAGATGAGTCCATATGTATGTACATATGTATATTTTGAGTGTATATACAGTGTGTTATCAAACCGTCATTTGTTTTTGTTGATTGTGAATGAAATCAATAAAAGTTGTTGAGGTTAACAACCAGTTTTTCACGTTAACGTGTTGAACAAGAGTGTCTGTATATCTGAGATATGTTTCGTGTTTTATTTTATTTTTTATTTATTATTCGTATACATATTGAACTAAGACCTGCACTTGTATTTCAAATTGTATAAGACTCAAAACCACCTATTGTTCACAGTAATTGTTCTTGACCAACAGGTATATGTATGTAAATCCATTGACCACGAACAATTACAATAGATACTTGGGAGTATTACCTAATTCCAATATGTATATAAATCGTGGGTGGACGCTAAAACCATGGCATGCTAAAAATGTGGCTTTAAACAATACGAAGATCACGATTCAATCCCACATCATCCGAATGCCTTTTCAGCTCGCAATACTTTCATTTCACTACAGGCAAAATCTAAGTCGTTAGGTTGCGCTTTTAGATGTCATTTCTCAAAATCGGTTTGGTATAAAGTCCCAATGACATCAACCTTGTATGTCAGGCAGATTGCAAAGTGTATCTAGCGAAACCCGATTCCTATACACGAGAATGACAGTGTACATGCAATAGTAGTCAAGTCCGGCCGATTGTGGCTTGAATGTTAGAAAATCAAGTCAACTGGGCCGAAACGAGAGACTTAGCCGAAACCGAGTGTAGAGATACCGATACCGAATCTAATAGCATGGCTATTTCGTAACGTTTCTCTGTAGATACGACTCTTTCGGACTATTGTTGTTCATTGAACTGAGGAAAAAGTTTTTTTTTTTATTTTACTCATTTACTATCTGTCCGCGCAAGTGAGCAAATTACTGTAGAGTAGACTATACATGCATATACATACAACAGTCAAGTTTCAGCACAATTTTGCCCTAAAACTTGCTCATCGTATAGACACACCACAAGATACGATCGAGCCATGATGGCATAGCAAAGCAGAAGATAGACCATCTATACCGCGCGTAGTCTAGTCTGCCAGAGCCTCTAAAAATGGGCTAGCTTAGCTATAGTGCCTCTTGTTTGCAGCACAAAATTGGTGTGTTGTTTATTTTGAAGAGATATTATGGAATGGAGCGCGCTCCACCAACATCCAACGATCCAACACACAACATCTATCTCTAGGCTAGGCAATATATGTATCTTGACAATCCCGAGATGTCGAGAGCGCATTCATATAGCCGCGCGCGCACTTCCTACCTACACCAACAAAATCAATTTTTCCCATTCTTGATAGTGTGTAAATATACATTGACTTGTAAACATACAGAAATAGAAAACATAAAAGAAAAGAAAAAACAGCGGAGAGAGAAAAAAATCCAGAAGAAGTATGAGCGCACCAGACGAAGAAGGGAAATTGAAAATCCAGAAAAGATGAAAAAGAAGACATTGATTTGAAACAACTTGAGATGGAATGAGTGCTGCCAGATTGTTGAAATATTTTGTCCCTTTAAAAATATGTTGAGGTTAACGAAATTGGTTAAAAATTAAAAAAAAAAACATTACCCAAGACTCAACAATCCCAGTTCATTATCTTGCCAGATTTTGCGTTAGACAACAGAAAAACTTCAAAACGCATGAAAAATTTAAATTTCTTGTTAATAAAAACAACAGGCTCCCATATCCCACTGTGGTTGTGAAGATTGGGTGTTTCCACTTTTGGCTAAAATGTGTTCATGTACCTAATAAAGAAATGTTAAATTTTCTTTCTGAAAACCCCTACAAAATATTTTCCCACGAACGCCCCAATTCTCCATTAGGATTTTACATTATTACACAAAATATCACTACTCTGCAAGACTTGTCGTTACCAAATGCAGACTGAAAATGAGCTTAAAAAACTCCGAGAAGTTTTCCCTTAGGGGAAAAATCTTAGATCATGTATATGTCTACGTTATTGCTTACAAAATAATCCACATTGCATCAGCCGTTATCTTGTCACTCCAGAAGCCTAAAAATCCTTTCAAAGCGATTATATACAGTACCCCAAATATCGACTTTCGAACGACAACCATATAATTCCCATTCTCAGTTTCCTTAGAGAAGTGTCCTTTTTGGTGGTACATATGTACATAATATCCTTTGAAAACCCAAAATGAGCTTGTGGTGAATTTAAAGGGCTCAACTCACCGAATACTGTATTTGCATTCCTACACTCAGAGAAAAAAATGCACATTCATATTAAAAGCTCCACATTTAAAATGAACGCAGTATTCGTTTGAAAAATCTCGTTTGATTTTAACGAGTTCTCATTTACGCTAACAGAAATTCGTTTAAAACAAAAGAGCAGCTAAACCCCAAACGCCGGTCGTTTAAATCAAAAGATTCCGCATTACATAGTAATGTGTATACATTCCTTTGCGTAACAAATACACATACCTACATCCCTAACTCGTTTTTTGCCATAAATGCGTGTAAGTCAATTTGTGCATTGATAAAATACATTCTCTCTCTACAACAAAGGACGCGATGCCAAAATATCATTTGCTTCAATGTAGTACAACAGTTGTTAGTAAATACTTCTGGCAGGTCTGATGAGTCTCGCGTGTTCATATTCATTCCAAACAAGTGTGTAGTGTCTAACAACAAACGCGTATGTCATTAGAATCGATGTTTAGAAGTATTTCTGAGAATGTTCTTTTGCATTCATCTGGAGGAATGGACGCTTGCACACGTGCAATTTAAGTTTAGCGGGTGTTAAAATAAAAGTGAAATATATTAATCATATTTTCAGAAGTTTTCATAAGTTTTATTTTTTATTGATTTGCCAAGCCAGGTAACAGTGAGTATCTAATCGAATGGAGAATGGACAATCAAACGGAATGTTTTATTTTATTTTAGCAGAGTTTGCTTTTAATTCCATATAAAACTCAATTATTTTGAATGGGGTAATTTCTATGAAATGAAAACGGGATTCGTTACTTTCGAAATACATACCGTTTCTTTAAAAAGAATGCTTCGTTTAATTTATATAACAAAAATGTTCAATATAAAAACGGAGACGTTTGATACAATTGCCTTTCATTTATTTAAAATGTGTTACCCGTTTACAATCAAAGAATAAGTGTTTATTTCAATGAAGAATACGTTTAAATCGACTGGCTTCTTCTTTCCAGGTAAACGCAAATTCTTTTAATTCAAACGCTTTTTTACAACTCATAATGCTTTTGAAAGAAACGCCACTCGTTAGAATTAAACGCATTTGCTTGTGGAGCCAAATCAAAAGCGCAAATCGTTTGAATTAAATATATTTCGTTCAATATGAGTGAATATTTCTCTGAGTGTAAAGAAAAAGGGACCTTTTTTGTCCAAGGACGTGTAGATTGTAGAGGGACGTGAACCCGAAGGGTTTCGCAGCGCTGAAGCCAGTGGGCCTATTGTGCTATCGCCCTAGTCGCAGATGAGCAGGACTACGCCTGACGATCAAGGTTGATCGAGCTGAGAAAGGAGTTGAGGTCGTTTATAGATGTCGAAGTTATGTCGTCCGTATCTGGAAAGGCCACTCCGAGGTGTGACCAGCGACGCTGGGCCAGTGCATCGCACTCGCATAAGACGTGGAAGGAGGTTTCGTCCAAGGACATCTTTCTCATAACAAGTGCCGACACCAAAATAATAAGGATCGCACCACTTAACTTCCATCCGAGTTTCATCCAAATCGCTCCACATGGGGAGCCAAGAGAACCAATTGAAAGATAACTTTTCATTCGCTTCTACGGCCAATTTACCGCTATTCCCGCAACTCATCAGTGATTGTCGATTCTTTGTAAGGGCGATCAAAGGAAAATATATACCAAATTTAGCAATGATCAAACCACTGAAAGGTTGACTTAAAGCTTCGTTAGGTTTTTTCTATATTTTACAATGTCACATTTTGTCACGGAACATCCCAGCGTACACATCATAATTTCCTTAAAATAATCACACGTGTTTTACTATGTTCCAAATAATTATTACCAAGCTACAAAAATTGTTTTGGACACTAGTAAAAAAAATATATGTTGCTGTGGGGACTCGAACACATTCCCCTACGCCTACGCACCAAACCTGTGATGAATATAGAGCAGATGATGATGATCACTAAAGTTGTTCGTACTGATATGGCGCAGTGTAGGCAAGGCGGTTTGGTGGTAGTTTTTGACTTTTTGGAAGGTATTGACGACGGTTTGGACCAAAGTTCGAACCCCCTGAGGCATCAGATTTTTTTCTTTACAAAAAAAAATATTTTGAAACCGATCACATACAGTGCCTCAAATATCACCTTTCGAACGACACACATAATGCCCATACTCTGTTTCCTATGCTAGAAGAATGTCCTTTTTGGTGGAAATATCCTTTAACAAAACTCAAAATCAACTACAAGACTCGTCGCAACGGATTCTGTATTTTGATATCCATATATCCTTATAGCGTCTATAATGCATTCCCACAGAAAAAAGGACATTTTGTGTCCAAGGACATATTCCTCATAAGAAGTGCTGGCACCAAAATATTAAGGATCGCACCACTTAACTTCCATCCGAGTTTTGTCGACATCGGTCCACGGGGAGAGCCAGGAGAACCAATTGAAGGATGAATTTTCGTTCGCTTCAATGGCGAATTTACCGCTATTCCCACAACTTATCGAAATCGTGATTGTCGATTCTGAGTCAGAGCGATCAAAGGATAATGTATACCCAATTTGGTAAAGATCGAACTACGGGAAGGTAGATTTTAAGCGTTAAACGTTTTCGTTACAGTTTTTGTGACGCTTTTTCACGGAACGACACCCAGTGTTTCTCAGGTAGCCTCCGCAAAGACATATACATGTCAAAAAAATTACGGGCTCTTGTCCCCTATCCCCTTACAGAATGTCAAGAGCAACACTAAAACAGTCAACGCGGAGCTAACTCAAAGGAGAGCTCGAGAGCGTTGAATTCCACTGCAATTTCCAAATACAAATGAACAACTACGTGTTGGAGGTGTTCAGCTGGGTGCAGTTTCAGGCATTTGATATCTGAAACTGGGACACCCATGTGTAAGTGTGATTGATTGATAACATCATCAATTTTGCGTATCGCCCAGTGTTTCGAAACTAAGATTCGTCCCTTAGTGGCATCCTAAGGTTTTGTTTTGGTGAGAATCGTAACTACATATATTTGTGATCATATTCAACCGCCCTCTATTTCATCGCCAAAAAGCTTCTAAATCCATATTTTCTGTGTTTGGCTATTTCATGACTTTCAATGTGTAATTTGTAAATTGTTTGCTCTCCGCAATGTTTTACTGTTAGAACAATGGAGACATCACATGATGTTCTCTCTAGGGCAGTGGTTCCCAACTCACAAATGACAGCGGACCACTTAGCTTGAACATGAATCACCACGGACCACCATATTTTTTAATCAAGGGAATTTAGCTTTTTCTTACAAGATCTTAGGCTTTTTTATATCACTGACAATAGTGTCACATTACGTGAGAAAAAATGCGCTGCTTCACGAATCACTGGTACGAAAGGTAGGCTGAAACCGAGGTTTATGCAACTTAAATTAAGGTCTGCACATATTGAGTTTTTAAACCAAGCACAGGCCTAGTAACGAAAGGATTCACTGGTTAATGTTTAAAGCTATTGTTTAAGTTTATTTTTTTTTAACCTACTATTTTAATTAATTACAATTAAATATTCCTCTTTTTTAAAGGTAGTCTTCAGAGTATCTCGCGGACTACTTGCGAGTCTCTCACCTCTGTTGGAAAACTGTGCAATGTTGGTACTTACTAGGCTAGGGCAATTAATAAAAGTTAACATTGTTTCGTTTGAAAGGGATAAATTTGTCGACAACGGTTATATGATCTAATCAGGAGTAAAATGCTTTCGGCATATTTTATTTCGCAAAATTTGGATTTGTCATAAATGTATAAGCGCACTTTGAAGCTGTGACAAAATGAGAATTCTTTAAGATTCTGAGCCTGAAAAATGTTGGGGTTGTTTGATTTGAGCATTTTAACACTTTCCCCAGATACTTACTGCTACTGGCAGTAACTGGATCTTATTTAAATTTTTTGCCAAAATTCATTAGCGACCATTTACAATGCGACATAATTTATTTGACATGATTCTAAATTTGTTTGTTGTAATTGTAGAGAACTTTTTTCTCGTGGTTGTATTTGCGCATTTTAATTCTTTGATCCATTATCGAGACTAATCAAAGCGTTGATAGTTACGTTCAGAAGCTTTAAACGATCTTTAACCGCATCTGGGAATAAATAAAAGGTAGAGTGCATCTGCCTTGGTACCGCCATCGTATCTTCTGAAAGGCTTTCTGCCATAGTGAACTAAAACAGATTCAAAGGGAAAACTTGGACGACTTGCTATCTCGTTGGAATGTCAAAGCATTTTTTACTACACACTTCCCGGTTTCTAGCCACTGGCTATGTGCCTCTATTCAACATGCATATGCTTCCATAATTGTTCGAAAAGGATACAAAAAATGTGAAAAAAAAATACAATTCAGATTGACGAACTTTCGTTAAAAAATCGTACAAAAATTTTGATTTTTCATGGGGCTTTCGTTTAAACACAAATGTAATTTTCTGATTTGTTTGCGCCTTTATGAATACCTAAAAACACTTCTCAAACAGTGCGGACATGTTTCATTTTTCGGCACCAACTCCATCTTTTTCCATTTGGTAGTTGAAAATTGTAAATGGAAATCTGTCGAGTCCCTGAATATTATTTTAGACATTTGATGATTCACAGCAAATAGGGGTTACGCCTATCTTAAATATTCTTTCAATTCTGTTGGATGTTTTAGTGCTAGCACTCGCTACCTATTCAAAAATCATGCTACTGACTTTGAGTTTTAAACATCAGCATGTGATGATTACTATAGGCAGTCTGAGCTTTAGAATCTTAAAACTTAAAAAAAAATTTAAAAATATTTCTCCGTATGGATTTTTTTTTAGTCAAAAGCATATCCATATTTCCAATTTTTTGATATATGTACATATCTGCGGAACCTGTGAAAGGCCCTCGAGGAAAACCGTTTGGAAAGCGCTGTCTTCAGCTACTGGAAGCATCGGCAATTCTACAATTGCTTCCTGTCCTGTTTTTAGACATGTTTGGAGCTGACCAAGTTTGCTGAAATAACCAACCCGGCGAAATGATAAAACTTATATGGTGTCATGGACACGATTAACTAAATCTAGGATTTGATTAGTGTATATACCATATTGAATAATGCAGACAGACAGACGATTACTAGATCCAATCGTCGTAGGATCGTTTGTAGTCTGTAGCGGCGACAAATCGATTTACCCTAACTGTCAAATTTCCCTAGCTATCTGGCAGCACCAGCACAATACACCCCACTCTGCGCTATAGTCTTTGACCGCACTGTGTTATATGTTAACACCACACCGATTAGTAAATCTATACTATAGCTAGCTGCTATTTTTCATGACACGGTGTGTTGAGCACACTATCTTCAATATGGGCTCCCTCTCTTACACGATTTCCTATGAAAAAAGATCAATTGATCGTGCACACAACCTGTTTACATAAAACTTTATGCTGGCCTAAGCAATCATTCTGAATTGATTGAGAAATATAAACTCGCTATCATCGCCTACATGAGCTGCACAAATACACATATAGAAGACAGTCGCAGCTTCGTGTGTGGAGCGCAGCGCTAAGCCAAAGGTGCATGCACACCGCAGTAATAATATCATGTCTGCCAACTTGGGCAGTACACACATTTATATCGTGAAACAGCTGAAAAGCTGCGACTTTACAACGAGTGGACTACATACTTATTTTTATAAGAAAGATCTGGCCGTGCAAGTTTTTTGAAAATCTCGCTGTCCATGCAATGCCAATGTACGCGATCATTACTGCGCGATGGGGTTTGAATGTGTACTCGCATATACAGATTCGAAATAGGCGGAAAATATTATCTTGCATATAGAAGAGAAATTTCATTGAATATTATTTTTAGCTTTTGGATTGGACTCTGTATGGAGAACGCTCAATGCGACTGTCAAAATATCCGAGAGATGTTTATGCCTATAGGATCGCGCAGATCATCCGTATATAGGAATACCAAAATATCTGCGCTTACGGTGGAAAGAGTTTGCGTGCATCACGAAGCGCAATCACCCCGTAATCATATCATATCAACGCAATTGAGAGGAACGGTGTAACAATCAAGCACTGGATGATTGCTGGGCAACCCAAAGATGGCAGAGCACGAGAATCTCTTTGCCACATCATTATATCGAAAGATCTTGGATTTCTAGTAACGTAACACTATTGTCGCCGTCTTAGCTGCTGTTGGCTGCCGTCGAACGCATTATTTCAAAAACTCGCCATCAACTATTCACTGCGGATGTGGATTGGAATCTGTTTGTGCTAGTGTGTTCTATACACTTCGCTTTGAACTACGGGTTAAACCAAAACGATCTCACATCACTTCATCGTAATCTGGACTTGGTGTTGGAAGATCGCAGCGCGGCACAACATTGGACAACTATGTAGATACGCCGCAACGCAGAAGAAAAACCAACAGCCACACAAGTCTTTGCCCTTTCATATAACTGTTTGTAGCGGCGCGGGCAACAATATAGATGGCGGCAACGAGGACGGCGGACGTTCGGTTGTCGGTCGTTCATTCATTTTTTGTCCAAAAAACTCAACATAATCCCGTGTGTGATTCTCATTTCCTTTCCAAGATTATACACATTAAAGCTGATCGCGATCCGCTAGTATGAAAATTTCTTCAGATTCAGAGATCGGTCGGAGCTATACCAACAGAATAGATTGACGCGACGAGGTGCAGGCGATCAACAGGAAGGGGGTTAGTTGGGGCTCTCCATGCTACCAGATTAAATATATTAAATCAACAACATATACGTATGTGGGAATGTACGGTGTCAAGTTTTAGTATAGTCTCTACGAGTAGTTGTTGCTATTACAGAGCTAGAGCTATCAGTCAAAATTATTTTTAAACAACATTAGAACTTGTTCGTATAATCATGTTTTTCGTCAAAGTATTATACTCAACTCGAGGTTAGTGAAATAACCGCACAGTGCCCCGAAAATCAGAGTACCATCCGTTCCATTGCAAAATGCGCTGTGGCTGCTGTGGGGGTGGTTCAACACTAATCGTCATAAAATACACCAAACAAGGTCGTCGTTCGCCTTGCCCAAGTATCCGCATATGTAGCAAACACTCAAGAGAAACCGTGACAGTACAATACAATTTTCCGCTTTTGTTTTGTATGTACTATCTTATGAAATCTCATCCGATTTTTGTCAGCCGTCACCCGTTTTCTTCGGCACGGGGTCTCGTTTACCTGGGATCCAACAAACCAACGTGAGTTGCATGATATTATGCGGTACAGGCTGTTGTGCGCTGGCCCAAAACTGCAGTCAACTCTCTCATTCATTACCCACACATTCCTTCGTATACATTGTGGTGGTCTTGAAAGGAATGATACGTGTGTACAAAACAAAAAGAAAACTAACAGATCACAAAGTTTTTGACCTGGAAGAGGTGCCCCGTGCGTCGTCGTCACATTGAAGAATTTTTCATTCGGCCAGGAAAATCCCATATGATTAATGATTGCGTACAACACATCATGATGATTATGTATGTGATTCGTTCAACGATATACCTTTTGAAATAAAACGAATGAAAGAATCATTATTTTAATGAGATTCATCTGTTTTCTGCGCGCATTTTTCACGGAATCAGAGAAGCAATTATCATCTTCCGGTCAATTCATATAATACTAGTTGTAGCGGATATTGGGTTCATGTCCAGTGATGATTGTTGTTGGTCGAGTTCAGTTGTTGTCAACATTTTTCAGTTCGTGTGCCCTCCTTACCAGGTCTGCAGAGACTGGCGCCCACGAGAAATTTTTTTTAAATGAAAATTTTTTTTTTCAACATTCATCTGAGAACTTAGTATGAGAGAGACTTTGTAGATGGTAATGCTACTGATGGAATGTACTTTATTTTCCATTCTTCGGCTAATTCGTTTTTATTTTGTCCAAAAGACGAATGCCGAGAAATGATTCGCCATAATTTCCATCAATCAAACACAAATTTTGCACAAAAGGAGTGATCGTTCAGCTTGTTCAAATTCAAATACCTCCACGCATAACCCAAGAACTTTGATGTATTCGATAATTCCAAATTAGAGGTGAGTGGAAAGAGAGCGAGGTGGTCAAGGATTTTGACATCACATTCTTCACCGATGGATCTAAAATTAATTGTGGCGTGGGTGCTGGAATCTTCTGCAGATCACTAAGTATCTCTGAATATTACCGTCTTCCTGATCATGCCAGCATTTTCCAAGCAGAAATATTATGCTCTCAGTGACATACAAAACAACCAGAATATCGCCATCTGCTCAGATAGTCAGGCTGCTATCATGGCTTTACAATCGGTGAAGACGACCTCCAAGGTTGTTGAAGTATGTGAGGAAGCATTAACCAGCCTTGGCAGACGACACGTCTGACATTCTGACTAAACCGCGTAGAGATATCGCCAAGCTTTTTGCTGTTATCACGGTACACTGGTCAATGGGGCTCCACGCTGCCAGGCTGGGCATCCCCTATATCGCGCATTGCCGTAGCTGCAGTAATTTAAATGAGAGATTCACTTTCTGTGCCCGGGTCTTGCCAGAATTTTGTATAGGACGCTCGGTAGGGCTTTTCTGGGAGGCTTGGAGGATGCGACAGTTGTGAAAGTAGGGGAGCTGCTGTACTTCCTAAGTAACAATGACTGGTTCAAGGCACCTACCCACTCCTAAATTCATTACCTAATCTTCATCATATACACTAATTAAACTTCACGGAGTTTGTGATTTCGCTTTATGCGCTAATTGGGCTTTTGGCTAGCCACTTTTACCAATCAATGTCCGCAGCATCATGACTTCAGTGAGCATTCCTCCGTCGAAAAGTTTTAGCGTTAGTAGGTTATTAGGTATGAACCTTAAACCAACAACCAAACAGGAAATCCGAACATCTAAATTGGGTTTATTTTTGGCAATAAGATTGCCCTGACGTAAGTCGAAATTTGCCTATTTCGCGCAAGCAAGCACTCAGACAAGCAGCTGATGAACTGGAAAGATAGGGCTGAAAATTGATTCATGGGACCAGATGCTTACTGTGATCTCAACTGAGCCTCTTCCAGATCAATAGAGTGGTATAAGAACCAACGGCTCCGCTATTGTAATAACCTTAAAGGGCTACATCGAGCGAAGAAGTTGTTGAGACCTTATGACTACCATCAACTTGAGTAGAGCCGACTTGAGGTTGCTTGTATGATACCTCTCTGGTCAGCATTGGGTGAATTATCATTTAAAAATAAATAAATGTGTTTGTCACACGAAACTGTCTGTCGCTTTTGTTTGGAGATCATAGAAACCACAAGCCACTTAAAAGCCCCGATAAAGAATTGACTAGCCTTCACACGGAAAGTCGAATGCCTTTTGTAAGGCTGCAATTAAATTAATTTAGGCTACGGCAAAAAAGACCTACCTTGGTCGAAGTGCTTAGTTTTTTTTTTTGTGCATAGCCGAAATATTTTAATAAATATAAATAATAATAAATAAAAAATATAAAAATGATAATTCGTACTGTTTACATGTCTAGGCGGAGAAGCGAGAAGATGTGTAGTGAAACATGCGCGACCAGCCTACTCATACGGAAATTTTCGAATCCGACTCGACTGTTTACAGTTTACACTAAGTATAGTCGGCATAGTAAAACTATTCTCTGGTTGGTTGGATAAATGAATGGCTAAGACCAGACAGACCGATTAGCACAAGAAGCGCATCTTTTAGGCTAGCGGAACCCCCTCTGAGGTGTTCCGCGATAATTTCCAAAAAGAAGGGAAATATGCTGAAATTGCTTTCGACTAAAAAATGCGTGCAATGCACACAGAAAAATATTTTCAAAAATTGTTATGAGTCTTAAAACTCTAAAGCCTACTAAAGGCCCTCCAGCGACTACCGGTAATTATTGACCAAAACAACATTACTGACCCAAAAACAAAATTAGAATAAATAGTTGTCATGATCTTAAATAGGTAGATATGCGTAACCCAAAAGCTCCGTTGTTAAACTGGAACTCCCAAAGAAAAATATTTGAAGAGCATCAGGAGTATCAGCAACTCAACCGATTTTCCCACGTCTTTCATTTCTGAAGTGGAAAATGAAATAAAGGTTCCAAAGAAAAAAAAACGAAAGTTTCAGAGTGCTTGCGAAGAGGTTTTTGGGTCTTATTTAGCGATTCCGGTGCGACTTCAAAAAGATTGGATACCAAAAAACACACTGCTTAACGTGCGGGTCCAGGGTCTTTGCAGAGGCAATGAGAGAATCTCCATAACCTCTTTAACCATTATCGCAACTGCGACACTGCGGGTTTGGGAGAATACCCAGTTAGAATTCTTTTGAGAAGAAATTTTCCTGCCATTGGAAATGTACACAACAAACGCTTCGCATGAGAGCTGTCCATCAGAGCGGTCAACTTTGCATTTGCAATCTCACTACCCTCTATGTTTCTGCGTCTCGGCATCTAAAGTAGGTCGACTGTGTGCTTTCTTCTAAAGCTGGTTAGTGATAAACAAAATGAATAACTTGCGCGACAGTCCAACATTAAACTAAGGCCGCAAATGTGTTAGTGACATCCAATTTCCCAGATCTTAACTGCGTTTTTGTTTTGGTATTGAGATCAACAGCACGCTCAGCAGTGTTATTTAGCCCAAAAATGTCACATGGATCGTGAATTCGAAAAATGAAATGAATAAACTGAATTCGTTCACGGTGTGACTCGAACATACGACCCGGTGCACCGAAGGTGTGCGCCCTAACCACTACACCAATAAGACTACCGGGTTGTATGTCGTTACGTTAGTGTAGTGATCGGGGAGACGGCAGGGTTCAGAGATATGAGGTGTGTCACAGAACACTCCCGCATATACTCAACAGTTCATTTAGATAAAAAAGGAAGGATATCATAGTTCGCTACTACTACTCTCCCCTGGTCGCGAAGTTTTTCCAAAACTTAGTCACTGCAAAGTCTGCTTTAGCCTTGATCACATCCAGAGGGAGTTGGTTAAGAGTATCAGCGTGGATATATGGCTTTTCCCATGAGATGACTGGTCACGAAGAGACACACTCCTAAAACATCATTCGCAACTCTACTGGAACCATTTACAGTCAATATTTATTGGAATGGAAAAAATCTCTTAGTACAGTGATGGTGGAATAATTCTACGTGGAAATTTAAAGCACACGTAGTATCATGACGTGATCGGTAAACTTAGATTTGTATATATCTCAGTAAACAATTTTGTAAAGCTCTCTCCACACGGGCAGCAGACACCAGTCTTCGCGGCCCAAAAGTCAGGCGACCTGGCAAAACATTTTGTTTTGTTTGAGTTTCGTCAAGGCTCAGCACACCAGAAAAAGAATTTTCTTCATTTCTCGGTCATATATTTACGTTTCATATGAAACGCTTCTTATCTCTGCAGAGATACAATATTGAAATGGAAATTAATCGAGGGAAAGAGGAAAGCTCGTAAGAAAGCTTTCATACCTCATCTTTTCCTATTGGAGAGGTATACCGAAATATGTATATTCGGTAAATCCACTCCGATCCTACGACCGTGTGTGCGTGCCGTAATCCAGTCTGAAAGAGAAATTTATATCCGGCCCGCATACAATTTGGAAACGAATGGTTTATAATGGTTTTAATTTAACGGAACCATAGTGCTACGATATTAAAAAATACGTCTACACCTTTCTGCACAGATAATCACGGAAAAAATTGTAAGAAAAATATTCCGGACTATTTCCGTTTATTGAAAGTAAACGTCAGACTCCACTCAGTTGCAAAATTAGATATATTCTTTTTAAGAAACGCAAAAAGCGGAATTTCGAAGGGGTTGGCTACGATATCGCGCCCATCATATTCTCGGTCTTCAAAATCCCGACGTTTATTATTCTGTCATTTCAATATCCCGCCAGTTAAAATCCCGCTCAATTGAAATCCCTTCTAATTAAAATCCCGCTAATTCAAAATATCGCTTTGTGATATCCAGCAATAGAAGGTGAGGGTTCTTTAAATAATCGCGCGGACGATTCATGAACGAATACTTACCTTCTATGAAGGGATATTACAAAGCGCCACTACATTATTTACCGTTAAAATTAAGGGGATCTATATGGGGATACTTAAGTCTAGGCACATATTAATAACTAGATTGTCTGTGGTCTAGGAGACTTTCAAAAATATGTAGGTGGCCTGGTTTTTCGGTTAAATTCGTTTTGGATCATTAATTCACCGAATTGGATATATGTATTTTCTTTTAGTTGAAATAAGAAAACAAATGTTTCTTACTACAAATGTAATTATATTTCTCCATACTTGCTCCCATCTTTAGTTGAATTTGTTGCTTTTTGTCTAAACATTCCACTAAAAAGTCATGTCATATTTCCGAATTATGTACGTAGTACAGTATTTTTACATGCAAACAAAACCTAATAAATTTTTTAAATGTCTTTTTGGTTCCTACTTTATTCGATAAATTTGAACCCACAATAATTCAAAATTGTTTGCTTCCTCCTTGCAGTTCGAATTATTCCGAGTCGACTGTACAACAATTTAATTTTACTTACTGCTTAAAATCATTAAGCATTTCTGCACTTTTTCCATTTCAACTTCACTTTCCAAACGTAAAAACCATATTTCAATTACAAATTAGTTTCTTTTTGTTTGCAGAATAATCACTGAAACATGAAATTAAGCATTGTTTAGGTAAGTGTGTGGTAAATGATAATAAACAATGCACTTTATGAACCTCTAAATGTGTCTGTTTGTTAAGTTTCACTAATTTTCGGAAACGTGCATAAATCGTTTTCGGAATCTTTGTCTACTTCTTGGAATGGAATGTGCATAAATTCATTTGAAGTGGAATTTTGCAGAAAGATTTAGAATATGTGCATATATATGTATGTACATACAATATGCAATGCATGGATCGTTATATGAATAATTTTGAAAATTGAAATTATTATTGCTGATGTAAGCGAAAGAGCTATGATTGATTGACGAGCTGCAATTATTTTGTCTATATTTAGACGGCATGATCATATTTTTATTTGTTCAGGAAGTAAAAGAGCACATTTAAGAGTATGCTATTAGTCTCGTAGTCTGGCTGGTCTAGCGGTTAGTGCGCGCACCTTCGGTGCACAGGGTCATGAGTTCGAATCTCGCCGTAATCCATGGTGTTTTTCGAACTCACGAGCTTGTGACGGACTATGGTCTCACTCAGATGTTGAACGAGTACCCATTTATGGGGATAAATAACACTGCTGAGCGTGATGCTGATCTCATTACCTCAACAAAAAAGCATATAAGATCTTGGAAATAGGATGTCACTAACACATCCTGCGGCCTTAGTCCAATGTTGGATTGTCGCGCCTGTTATTTATTTTTTATTAGTCTCGAACTAATCACATATAAAATATATTAACAATTTCGATTTAAATATTTGACCAAATTTGCCTTTTCGAGCTTTTTGACTTTTATATCCTTTTTTAAAAAGGCATGTGTCTTTATACATTTGTATTGGTGTTTAAGTACTGATTTGAAATATGGATAATGGTGACTTGTGTAAAAATCAATTGTAACATTATTTTGTTATTATTTGTCAACTTGTTGCCGTCAACGCTTTAGTGGGTGCATCGACACAGCTATCTTGTCCATCGTTCGCCACATGTTTGCTGATCGTGATCATATTTTCAAGATTTTTGCGCGATCATCAGCACAGCATTAATGAGTTTGCCCAGGCGGCGATTGATTAAATTGGTCGCGTCTATAAAATACAATAATATGCAAATTGAATAAATTTTCAACTATCGTCGTAAAGCAGTCGTCGAGTGTGTCTCACTGTAAGGGGGGCAAAGGTGCCAAAATACATGCATGCATCGTGCACCAACACCACAATCATCTTCAAATTAAACATAAAAGAAAAACTTATTCAAACCGTAGATTTTCATTTTAAGATACAATTTTTTACCTTTTGTTTCTGTAATGATAATAAATTTTGTATCTTAAGTTGCTCTTGCTCTTCGGTCTATATATTTTTATAGTACATGAATTCATAATATCATTTCTATTCTTCAGTTTTTGAATTTTATTTGATTGTTTGATAGGAGACAGATGTATCTAACTAACGTTGTGTGTGTTTCTTTAATTCATAAAATTGTTGCAAATAAAAAACACCGCCAAGACGAATGATGGGTTCGGTGTTATAAAATAGTTATTGAAAGTTTTGCGGGCGCGTCGTTTTGTTTTATACTATGTATGTAAGTATATGACATACATAGCAAAAAAACGTACAAATATAACGAGTGTGGAACGTTCATTACGACCGCGCTTCTCGTCACCGTCTGCGTATGGGCGTATAATGTATCCCGACGTTATTGGGGCAAACGATTTGTATATTTTATTTTTTTCATATGTCTCTGTCATGAAAATGCACGTAATTACACACTTATATACCATAAGTAAATACAAACGTGTACGTTTCTATTGACGGTTATGTAGGCGAACCAGCTTATATGGTTTTTGTTTGTGGGCGACATGGATTGACGAAGATTCATAAGAAATTTATTCCAAACTCGTAAAAAAAACCGAGACGATATTTTGTGTGTATCTAGATTTTCATTCAAAGTATTTTTATTGAAGGTGGATTTTTGGTATATGTAGGTATACGTGATGTTGATTTGAAACACGTTTTTTTTTAATAGTATACGAAATCCTGGCGCTAATTAGGATCTTAAATGAAAATTCATTTTTTTTTTCGTTTCAGAGGATTTTCATAATTCGACTATAGGGATCATTTTCAAGGAAAGAAAGAACCAATGCGAAAAAATTGGAAGTTTAGCAGCATTTTCTGTTCATTCGCATAAACGCTTTTTGGGAAAAGCTTTACGACCTTTTAAAACTGAACTGAACAACATGCTTTTAAAATTGAAATTTGAGTACCTTTTCTATTGCAGCTGTGAAAATGGATTCACGTCAATACATATATTGAAAAGGTCTGAATGCAAAAAAAAATATTGTCATTATATGAAACTATGTATATAAAACGAAAAGAAAAAAGAACAATACAATCCTGGGATAAAAGAGGATCCTTTTGGAAAAGGGAATGAATAAATACGTTCTACGTCATTTGCGTGCTTACGCACCTATCTATGCTGTGAATAAAAATATTGCATCAAAATAGGTTATGTTTTGGGTTAATTTGAGGACTGCCAAGTGTTTTTCTCAATCGTGCGTAGTTATAGTCACAGGCAAACGATCGCAAATACATAATATAAAATGTTTAGTGTGGTCATTGAATTTTAGCACGGAAATATGTGGTCAAGTACACTGATACAAAGGTAATATTTCAAGATCTGTGGCGCCAAGTGATGATGAATGACACTTTATTAATATTGGCCTGAACAGATCTAATCTGAAATTCTTTTTTTTTACGAAACGCTTCTCCAGATATTCAATGTCAAAGTTTGACATCAGTTTGATGCACCGACAAAAACATTTTAATTTTAATTGACCGAGGTCAATTGGTTGTTCTGTTGCGGCATAAGTATTTTGACAATATTTAACTCTTTGATTCTTGCGAAAAGTAGGTGTGCATACTTTTCGGAAAAATTTATAGACCATTACTAATTTTTGAGTTCCTCTTTTTCAATTTTAAATAAAAAATATCAAATATATATCAAACATGATCAAAAAATCTGGCCGGTCTAGCGGTTAGTGCGCGCACCTTCGGTGCACAGGCTCATGAGTTCGAATCTCACCGTGTTCCATGGTGTTTTTCGAACTCACGAGCTTGTGACGGACTATGATCTCACTCAGATGTTAAACGAGTACCCATTTATGGGGATAAATAACACTGCTGAGCGTGATGCTGATCTCATTACCTCAACAAAAAGCAGATAAGATCTTGGAAATAGGATGTCACTAACACATCCTGCGGCCTTAGTCCAATACTGGATTGTCGCGCCTGTTATTTTATGATCAAAAAATCAGAAATTAGAGGGAAGATTTTGTAGTCATTATTAGATATTCACATTCCCTTTCTGTGTGGCAGTGTACAGTTTTCTATTTCTTTTATATTATTTAATTTCATTGTTTAATAATGAGCAGTTTGCTGTATGGAATAAAATTCAATTGCAGTGTATGTCTGTTCAAGGTCGTACATAGAAAAACACTCCGGAGTATAGGCCACCCTTGTACATTGACATAACTTCTTTACTTCAATCAATACTCAACTGCAAAACTCCCAAAATGAAATTTCATTGTGGGGAAATTGCAGTATCTGTAGCGCCCGATTTGGATACTGCCATATTTCATTAATTATGGCCTGAAAGTAACTAATCTGCAATCCTATTGTGAAGCATAAATGCAATTTGATTCTACCAGTTTCAGTAACCTACTTCAGAGAAAGACATACTCTCACACTTAATATTTTTCCGCTGATCAATGCTGGGTTATATTTATCAGTTTTGAGAATATTGTTTTGTGGGCCTAGAAGAGCATTAGAAATAGTACGATCCTCGAGTCTCGCGCGTGTTGTCAGTTAAATTGCTTTAAGGTCGATCCATTCAAGTTGACAGATTGTCAGTAAATCAAATAACTGAAAATCTATCAACTTGTATGTGAAATGACTGGGACTGAAAAGTGTGGATCAACCTTTATGGATTTATGACGGGTGCGAAATTCCGGAGAGGGTTTGAACCCCGAAAAAACCCCTGTAGGATAGTCACTGCTTCGATGCTTTTCCGACCGCGTTCCGACAGTAGTCCCAAATTCTCTTATAAACGATAATAAGAATCCCACTATGCCCCAAATCGGATCGATCCTCCCTTTGAACCTAACATAGAAACGGAAAAACGTTTAGTTTTTCTAAAGTCCAACGAAGAATAGTTGCTTATTTATTTATTTAAAAAGCGGGTAAATCGTTTTCGCATTTATTTATTTTTAAATTGAAGACGTGATTGGATAAAGGCGACAACTAGCAATTTTTAGAAGCATTTTTTTTTTGCATAAATGGGGCTTATATGCCTTAAGGTATCACTTAAACTCATCATTATTAGTTAATTGTCCTCAATTTCCCAGAAAAAATCAAAAACGTTTGTCCCTTGAAAACTGACTAATAACCGATACAGACTACAAACAAATCCTGGTGAAAATTAAAACTAATTCGATCAGATCGAATTGTACAGCCCCTGGCCATTGAATTAGGACCACTCGCAAAAATGTGGGTTTTCCCTAATAATTATTGCGAAACGAACAAAAACAACAACAACAACAACAACAACAAAAACAAAAAATAGTTTATGACAGTAGAAGGACAATTATATATGCATAGTAATTAGTCAATGAATTTTTATTTTTCCTGTTTTTAATCTGGGTACGACGACTAAACCCAATTTTTGTCATATGAGGGTATAAACATTAAGTCGTGATAAAGTATATAAAGGGTTGCATTTTGAAGCGTACATCATGCGTTTATTGATTTCAAAGTATACAGCAATTATAAGTGAACTTGCTAATACCAGATACTGTTTTTTTGCCAGTTAGAAGGATTTGATGTTGTTGTTTTAGCAGACGACGTATGGGAAACCAAGAAAACCAAAATGGGCAAAAATAAGGACATTTCCCCTGAAAATAAAGCCTATATTTGCGGGCTAATCAATAGCGGACAATACATCTTTCAAGAAATTGCCAAAAACGAGGGATTTTCTCACCAAACGGAGTCAAGAATAGCCAAGAGCAACAAGGAGACTATGTATCAAACAAGCGGAAAAACTGCCGCCGAAAACGGATAAGGACTTCACGGACTGATCGGCGGATCCTCGAATGTGCTTTAGAGAACCGCAACGCAACTGTAAAAACATTAAACGGGCAACTAAAGGAGCGTAATATCGATATAGCGACGCGGACGTTGCGGAGACGGTTATATGAAAATAACATAAAATGTTGTCGGCCTGCCAAAAACCAAAATTGAAGCCCAGGATGTAAAAAACTCGTTTAGAATGGGCTCAAGCACATAGCAGCTGGACTACGGCAGACTCGGAAAAGCTAAAATATAAAAAAAATTGAGAAAATATTTGTTGTGCTTAATTTTTTAACATAGAATTCGAGGACTAATTTTTGAGTCCTAACGTTCATTTTTTAGGTACTTTTTAGTGATGAGTCCCGATTGAAAACCGTCATAGAAAGAGCGCAATTTGTTAGAAGAAGACCTCAACAAGGATTTAACGAAGATTCCGTCCAAAAAACTGTGAAACATCCGTCAGTAGTTACGATTTGATCCTGCATTTCGAGCGAAGGACCGGGTTCCCTATATTTTGTCAATTGAACTATGCACGCAAAGCAGTATCAGGATGTATTAAAAACGGTTTTATTACCATATTATAAGACACTGAATTCTCCGAGATGCAAATTTACTTACATGCAGGATGGAGCACCTTGTCACAGAGCCAAAACCGTAATGAAATTAATGTCTGCAAGGAAGATTAAAGTATTGCCGTGGCCTGGAAACTTTCCTGACCTGAACCCTATTGAAAATGTGTGGAGCATGCTCAAATCGATCGTGTATTCAACTGCCAATAAGAATGTGGCCCATTTTAAATCGAGGATTTTACAGGTTTGGCAAAATGATTATAACATCAAAAACATGATACGGTCATGTATTTGGAGTATGCCCGAAAGAGTCCGAGCTGTCATTGCAGCAAAGGATGGGAATACTACTTATTAGTTTCTAATGATTCATAACAGTATATGTTAATAAATTTTTAAGTTGAAATTGATGAAATGAAATGCGGAAAATGTTGAAAAATTGATGTGGTCCTAATTCAATGGCCAGGGGCTGTATGTCAATAAAATCAAATTGCATCCTAGAATGTACTTAAATTATTCAAAATGCAGTACAATATGTACCAATTGTTAATCAAGTCGAGGATTTAATAAATCCTGTCAGAAGTGTCAATCCCCTTCTAAGAGAAGCACTATTATTATTTGTGTTAATATAATGAAAAAAAAACTTATTCTTTTAAAATATTTTTTTCCTATTTATGCGGGGGGAAATATTCTTCCGCTGCTGTTTTAATTATTTAACCGAAATTTAATTTGTCTTTCGACTTCTTTAACGTGCGGACGAATGTTGAACCGTATGGAAGGGTTCGGTTAAACTGTCATTTCAGTGGTATGCATTTTTTTAATATGCAGTAATTAAACGCGGAGTTTTGTTATATATTTGATTGCGACTATAAAGGGTTGTACTAAATCCGCAATTGATTCCTGATAAAGTTTACAATTAAAAAGATACGTAAAGAAACTTCTAAATTGTCGTTTCCATGGATAAACTTGCACACTCAAATGCCACCATGACATGAACCAAAATTCGCCAGAAAGAAGTCATACGTATACTATTTTTTTAAGTAGCTACGCATATGCATTTGTATTGCGGAAAATATAATTTAACAATTTCCTTTTACTTTCGAAAGACAGGAGTCTTCACAGCCCCTGGAATACAATATTCTGAAGAACCACTTTGGCATGAACCCTGATTATCTGTACATGCTTCATTTAGTACTGAGACACTTTTTTGTTCAGAATTCAAAATTATTAAATAATTCTTTACGTTAATGCAACAGTTCGATACCCGTATTATCTATATATGACATTCTTTAAAAAAAATATTTTTCGTCCTGACGGACAAGTCGACCAGCCCAAGTGTATTAGCTATATCCCCATTAAAGGACTCCCCCAAATTTATTTGATGTCAGACAAATGGTGGATATGTAGTTTAAAAACGACATGTCTATTGAGCCACACTAGGATTTTCAGTTATCATTTTGCGTTCCTTGAATGAATAATTAATCGTAAGCCTTGTCATAAACAGCATGGTCATCAACCACAATAATTGGACCATGGAAAAAAAAACTGAATCCTTTCGTCACACAATCAATGATTCGAGGTAGGTCGTTTATAAAAAAACGGAAAGAGCAGAGGACCTAAAATAGATACTTGAAAGACGCCGGATGTTTGGAGTGGAGGGAGCTGATAAGCAACTATCGAATATAACTTGTCTAGCGCGGTCTGAAAGGTAAGAGTCAATCCATTTACCCAGAGTTATAGGAAAGTTTTTATGAGTTTAGTTAAAAGTATGCGAAAACATACCGAGTCAAATGCTTTCGAGAAATCTGTATAGACCACGTGAACATCCTGCAGGAGATCAAACAATTTGCCGACAAATTGTGTGATCTCAAGCAGGTTCGTCGTGGTCGAGCGGTGTTTTGGAAACCATGTTTACAGGATGAAATTAAATGCCCAAATTTTATTGTCAGAAAGTCATTGAGGATTTTTTCAAAGACTTTGGCATACGACGGAAGCAAAGAAATGGGTCTATAATTTTTTGCAGAAGAAAGATTTTCAGTACCTTTCTGGATAGGCAAAATTAAAGCTTTTTTATCAGACTGACGGAAAAATACCCGCCTGCAGGCTTTTGTTAAACAAAATTGAAAATTGGCAGGTATTTTTGAGAAAAATATTGGGTAGACCGTCGGCTCCCGCTCCGCCTTCGGGTTTTAATTTACTTAGGAGGCGTTGCGAATCGTGTTAATTTGTGAAACGGAGCAAAGATGCATGAAGGAAGTGAAACCTAGAAGTTGCGACGGAGAGACGGAAGCAACCGGAAAGTCAGAATCGGGACGCCAATGAATGTGGGGGAGATTGAGGATGCCACAGATAACAGTCGATGTAAAGTTACCACTATTCACTATGCGAGCGACAGTTGAGTACCATGATTCGTAAATAGATGCATTCGAGCTGGTAGGCATATAAACGCAACTTACAAGGAGTACGGTGGACGAAGAAAGATTGATGCTTACAATAACACAATCAAACGAGTCGTTAGTTGAGGTGTACAACAGAAACCATCTGCTTTGCCAGTGAGAGAACGATTGCGATCGCAGCGGAAAATATTGTATGATGAAAGAACCTCAGAATCGCCTATAGAGGAATCAAGCCACGTCTCGGAAATACATATATGTAATATCATGACCAGAGGTAATAGAAGAAATGTAGAATTCCTCCAATTTGGTTCTAAGACCTCTAGTATTTTGGTAGTATAATGAGACATTTAATTTTCGCGTCTGGGATGTTGGCGCCGAAATGACTAGCGCTTTTTAAAATCTTTCACTAACAACTCTGGAGGCCAGAAAGAAGAGTTTAAGGGTATGTCGACGTCACGCGACACTGATATTTTGAACGAGGAGATTCGCCGATCCAGGATGTTTTCTTTTGTTAGTTTTTTACGATCGAACACTGCTGGTCGAAAGCCAAGCGTTCAGTTGGCATAAGAGGAGAGCTCTTCCTCAGATGTGTCGTATGCGAGCCTCGATATGAAGATTTGCCTTGGAGGAGCGCACACTCACAAGGCATTTCCAATTGAAATAAAAGTAAAAATATGAAACTTATCATTTTTCTGTCATTCCATAATTTTTTCGATTTCTCATATCCCGATAACTCAAAAACTAACATGGAGAAACAGCAACAGAAACAGATTCGTATTCAAAAGGCCTGAATTAGGTACACGAAATATCCTCTGCAGGTAAAGGGTTAAAAATAAATAAACGAAGAAATTTAAGATTCTCCATAATAAGAACAACATAATCAAACCCGATTATTCAGTTCATATTAGGTCTTTTTACGGATATTTTGGGACAACTATAAGAATATTTTACAAAAAACTTATTCGAATGTTGAGCTCACAATGAACCTATCTAAAAATGTCTTTCCATTTCAGTCAACCCTTTTTTCCGTTCACACTATAAATTCTACTCATCAGCTTCCCTTCAACTCATAAAAAAGATACTACAAGTACTGGGGTGTATGACTAGAGAATACACCTTTTTCCTATTTTGTACGATTAGGTTTACCATACAATATGGGAATCAAAATCCCTTGTTATGTAACTTTTAGCCTGACGGATTAAAGATTGTATCATATGTATGCTAAGTGCCAGGGAAATGTCAGTGAACCTTCGTCAATATCCGAAACCTCATACAAAGTCACAAAAATTCCTGGACAAATAAATCGAATATCCTAAAATTTGGACACTTACATTTTCTTAAAAAAGCAATAAATTTGCTTTCGTTTCGATTCTCCTCTACTCGACGTTGTACGAATGAAGTGTAATCCAAAGCGTGACGTTTGTGTTCTATCACACAGTTGTGGTGTGATCACTACTGATTGGAGCAAGGACAACGTTGACAACGATGAGGAGCGTATTAGCGCTGATGACGACGACAACGATGAATGCTGATGATGTCTCGCGAATGAATGTAATCCAATTGGAGCAATTGTCGAACGGATAATCCAAAATTTGTTCGATTTATGTTTCGATTTTACGTTTGCAACGATTCTTTTCACTGATTCCGTACTATTTCTTGCATTCGCATTCGTACACTTCATTATTTTTCTTTTTATCTCTTTTTACAGGATCGCACTTGTAACTCAATTTTTTTCTATTCACTTTACGGTCGATGTAAATTTTTTCTTTAAATTTTCATTGATCTCATTTCATATATGGATGAGAGGAAAACTTTTCATATGGGGGAGAGAAAACACTTCACCAACTCAGAGATAATATCACTTGCAGGGGGTGTGTGTGCAGAAGGATGTGAACAGATCGAGAACAACACTGCGAGGAGAGAACGTCACAAACAAACTTGCCCAGTAAATTTTGGAAACGATCGAAAAAAAACTCCCTCCCGTGAAGGATCACTGCAAGGCCGGGCAAGGCGAGCGATAGTTGAGGTTGTATGTGACGTGTATGGATGGTTTCGGGGAAGTGTGTCCCTGCAACTCGTTATTCGAAACGTCGAATGGGGTCGAGGTGGTTACAGGGTTTCGATTAGTCGTAGTACACTTTTGCAGTTTTTTCTTGCACTATCGATACAGACACAAGTTTTCGGGGCGCAATTTAGCCATGGACCAAGGACGAGACGTTGATGGCAGGGTCGCACAGGTTGACTTCCGTCGGTGATGATTGCGGGCCGGGTCGGAGGTGGAGCCTGGGGCAGAGAAGTGTCCAAAGGGCCATCGACACGTCGCGAAACGGAATGTAGCACGCCGGCTACTGCTGCCAGGCCACAACAGATGTGTATGAGACTGGGCTAATGCGAGCCAGCTACGACTGCGCCAATACGCCACTGGCGACCGTAACGTTGGCTCCAAAACCGCCCAGTGCGGATGACGACGACAAGAACTGCGCCCGTGAGTTCCACCACTTTGCGCAGCACTGCATTATTACACTATGGCACACCGGATGGCATTCAATTGGGAAATATCATCTCTAAACGAACGAAATGGCAATTGGAACTGGTCCCGTGTCTTCTCAATGCATTGATGGCTGCCGCGTTTGCGGTGTGTATGGGACACACTGCACACACTGTGCTAATCCCGGGGTGGCTTACCAGCAAGAACCCGAGCCACAGCCACGTTCAGAGTTGCGTCAAAGCGGAAGTAATCAAATTGCAGTGCTGCACGATCGTAGAGTACAGCCCACTTGATGTATCCGGTACGGGGCCGGAAGTCAGTGCCGCCCGGTCGACTCCCCCCGTGACGTTTTCACGTAGAGGGTGGTTTCACTCAGTCAAGTCAGCAGCAGCAGCAGCAGTTGGGTTAACACGAGCGGAGACGTTAGCATAGGACTTTGAACAGTGTACACTTGGCACGATTGGGTCAGGTCAACTTTTTGCTTCACTCACTTTTTTCTATTCATTCACACGCCTGGTTCTGAGGGGCCTAGAAACAATTCCAGTTCGGGCACTCGCGCGATTCAATACGAAAAAGGGCTCCCGGACGTAGTGACCAGCACAAAACGTCGTATACGTGTAGCACGTGAGCAAGACGATACCGATTGCCGAGCAAACAAACGGTCACAGCGAAAAAAAATCCCGAAAGAGGAATTCACTTCAGTAAAGCCCGAAAATGCACAAAAAAAATGTATGGACACACGGTGCCTGGCACTGACGACTCGAGCACACTCCGTGCCTAACGAAATTCCTCAAGCAACTGATAAATATCCGAACGGCTTCTATTTGCCACACAAACCCATCGAGCGGATGTGTAGAGTATACGCGCGGGGGTGGCCACGGCAAGGAGGGTGTGTAGCACACCGCGTGTACGTACACCATGTGTGTACACGAGGGAGCTGATGGTGTGTGTGCGGGCCGTGTCCACACACGGGTCGTCATGAATTGAATTGCGGCGCATTTTTATTTTCATTCATACGCTGCGAGTGTGTGAAGAGCGGAAATCCAACTCACACAATCACGCGGATTGGTTGCGACACAACTGCGGACGAGCCGACAAAATTCGTGGCGTGTTCGGCCGGAAGCGTGAAACAGAGTTGCGAAAATTAACGAAAGATTTGAGCGTTTTTTCAATATTAATCCATAGCTTCACGGAGCTCCACTTGGAACACCATTCGACATGTTTCGTAGTCGTGGCCAAGAAGTGGCAACATCGCCGCGCCTAATCCCATTTTCGCACACTTGCCCGCACCCTCGCTCGAATTTCCATCGAATGCACCCACACAATGCTAGACATGCCCACGCATACACTTATATGCTGCCTCACTCACACTCAAGCAGCAACTCTTGGGCCTGCCATGCCGTTTCAATTCCAAATGGAAACATTCCTCTCTTCCGCGCGTGTTCTCTTCTATTGAAACCACGTAGCTTAAATGAACTCTCCACGAACACACCCGTGTGGATTGGCCGTGCTCTAGCGATGTGTGCGGACGAGGTCGTACGAGAATTATATGAGCAGGTTTTTGGGGAAGGGGTTGGAGGGGTGAGTGCGGGCGGAAGACTGAAGTCGAGAAGGTTTTTATGAATGAATGAAGCGGACGGCCATAATGAATGGGCAATTGGAATGGGAAACGGAATGAAGGCGTCGATAGGCCGACGGGTGGCGACGCATTCGCGTGCATAAACCCATCCAAATTGGCACCGAATCGAGTTTCTTGTCTAACGTAGCCAGCGTTGCGCAGGGTGAAGTGCCATCATCCAGCCGAAATGGTTTGATAGTCCTTTTTCTACGCTCTGTATTTCGTTTTGCCTATTTGATGTCACTTTTTAAGACTTATTTTTCTTCCTTCTTGCTGTCGACCGGCGAAGAAGGCTGTCAGCCCGATATGTTGTGCATCTCCAGCGAGTCTGTATGCCGTGCAGTTTCAAATATTCTGCCTGCAGTTGCAGCGCAAGTTAGCTAGCACACGGCTAGGTCGACCGGGGCCCGACGCCAAAAGAACCTACACTTCGTGTCGCACAGTGTGACTTGCGGCTAATTTCCCTCTTGAAAAGGAACTGTAGCAAGGTCTTTCATTTCTATAACTTCCATCGCACCGTGCCCATCCTCCAGCTGTATCTGTCTGTCTCCACATCCTCTGAAATGAAAAGATACTTTGCACGTTTGCGGTGGATTGGTATTGCTTTGCAGCAACGACGACGATGATGATGACTCTGGAGCGCAGCATACACTCCCATATGTTGAAGGGCCTCTCAAGCGAGCGAGTTTCTATTTCATCTCTGTAGCGGTAGCAAAAACAGATTTGCCGTTTCCGCGAAGGGGTGTGGAGAAGAGCTAGAGTGCGACGACAAGTCAAAAGATTCTGATGCAACTCTTAATGCACAAGACGAACGCAGAAGTACTTTCGCCCACTTCTAGCGCTCGACTGAGTGGGCCCCGAGACCGCTGACGATGAGAAGTGCTTAAAACGTGAAACGTTGTCGTTGACGACGTTTTGTTAGACTCGCGAATGCAACCAACGTACTGCATGGAGATGCACTGCAGAGCAATAATAGGGTTAGAGTACGGACCATTTCCGATCTGAATTTGGTTGGCGAAAGCAACGATAAGCAGTTATACACTACATCAGGGGTGTCACACTCAAAACATGGCTGGGCCAAATAACTCTGTCGTGAGTGGAGACCGCGCAGGATAAAATATTTGAGGCGGGTCGCGGCAAGACTCGCTCCTTTAATTTTTTTGGGAAGAAACCGGAAACAACTTCTATCAAGATGAAAAGTTATTGAATTAGGTGCTTGACACACTGATTTTCGAATGACGGAAATGCGTCATTATTACACAATTTTATCATCATTAGCACGTATTCTAAGCAGGGCCGGATTTGCTAACTATGGCGCCCCTGGGCAGTACACTAATTGCCGCCCTTCGTGACTGGTTATCGATCGAAGCTAAATCACCGGTTTTGAGCTCTATAGGGGTATATATTCTATACAGACATGTTCCTTTAGTCCATAGTTGATACAAGGAAAGTAGAACCATTTAAAAAATATTTAAATACGGCTCGAAATTGGATGCAAAACTACGATCGCCGAGCGATTATCACATGAATTGTCTCTATGAACACGTACCTCTAACGTATGTGTGGCGTTACGTGTATTTACATCTATGTATTTATTTCCACTATGCGAAAAATGCAGTATTGCCACGAAACGGTAGCAAGTTTAAACATGGACTAATTGATCCTATCTCTTTGTAGACAGGTTATTCTAAGAATACCGTTTTTTGTAGAGGATTGGGGGGGGGGGGGGGGGAAAGTAAAATTTGCCGACTACATTTGAAAATCCACCAATTAAAATTAGAGGTACGGAAATTTCGCTTTAACGAAATAAATGCGAATTTCGACGAAAATAGCTCTTTTATGCGAATAAATGCAAAATATTATAATTTGAACTTTTTCCACAAAAAAGTTTATTATCTCCAATGTCAATGATTGGAGATAATTTTTAATCGCAGTTTTTTTCAGACGTTTTCCGTTAATAAGACTAGAGAAATTGTTAAATGCAGAGAGTTCGCTGATTGACGAGCACGATGGCTTGCCATACACCGATCACTTTAGTTGGAGCTTTGATGAATGAACTTTGTCTTCTGCAATGCGATTTTTTTCAGTGAGAGTTTTTCTCGTGGTTCGGCGGTCCCCAAAATTGAAATGAACTTTACAAAAAAAAATATAAAAGCGTAACGATATTTGCGGAATATGCCTCAGCAGTTTCTCGTTCTACCGTTACCGTAAGTCCTTGAGGAGTGGTCTTGTCGACTAGTATGTGTGTTGTCTGAAGTCGGATGCAGTTGGCAGACACACTTCATATTCAGTATGAAGTAAACACGCGTCGTTTTTTTATGCCACGCGAGTTTTGAACAGTCGTTTAATTGTGAATCTACAGAATTTCTAGAGTTTAGAAAATTAAAATAACAACAAGAAAATTTACAAAACTAGGTTTTTATTTGAATTTCAGGGAAATTTTCAATATCCCAAATTAGTTTATGAGCAATTCATGTTTTTTATTTGCCAAATGTCCGTACGTCTAATTATAATATATTTTTTTAGCGTTCATGTAAACATCGAAAAATACAAAGACAGTAACACGAAGAATTGTGTAAATATATAGAAATTTGATTCAACCAGTTGAGTTGTGACAATCCGTAACATAATTTTGGACCATCGCTCCACAATTCGATGTTATTATTCGATGTTTGCAGAAAACATTAGCATCAAATTGTCTAAACGTTCTTCCCCCATTAACGTTCGAAAATAATTGATTATTAATCTTAATTTACTAAATGATCGTTCGCTCGAAGGTGATGTTACTGGACATGTCAAAATAAGCTGAATAATCTTGTAAGCTTTCTTAGTTTGAAAGCCTCTCTCGCTATCTCCCCAAAATTTTGACAGCAATAGCAATTATCAAGACGAATTTGAATTACAGCATGAAGGCTTTTAGAGATCTCCTTTGAAATACAAAAATAAGTTTCGATCACCGTGCAATTTTTCCTATCGACCGGAATTTGAAATATGTCTTGAAATGGTTGGAGTTTGGCTATTTTTTTCCAATTCTTCTGTGGAGTTTGAGATAAAAACGTCAAGGATTTTGAACTCTTTTCGGTAAAATGTTGCAAAGTCTACTTCGGCTGTAGTTTGAGATGATTCGTCCAATTTTTCGGAGCACGACGATTTTGGTGTTGTTTTTTGTAGTCCGATTCAGGGTCAATACCTAATTTTCTAGCGAAAATCATGGAGTTTTACACTAACGCATTGATTTCGCTGCCGCTTTAAATGTATTTACAAGACTTTATTGTACTGCGAATGAGTTTCATGGAGTCAATAATGTTAAGGTTAAGGGTTCTGCATTTTCAGTAAAATTTTTCAATTTAAAGATTTGTTTTATGCCGAATAGCTCTGTTAATAAGTATGTACACTCGGCCGCAAAATTATCGACTCAACCTAAATGCGTGTGTATTTGTACGTGTTTTTCGAAAAGTATAGCAGTTATACATAAAAATCGTTTGTTATTGAAAAGCTTAAGGCCTCAGCTCAGCTTTACGTTGGTACCATTTTAACCAATATTTGGTGAGCACTTTTAAAATTGATGCTCTTTGAGCGAAATCGTAGTGAAAATGAGCAAATATGAAATTGGTTTCTGGTTAGGTTTTTTGCAAATAAAACAAAAACTGTTGGAAAATAAGTTAAGTATTTATTATTTTAGTATGTATTTGGTATTGCCTCCTCTTGCTCTAATGACAGCTTCCAGTGTATTCTGCATTGATCTGATAAAGTTGCTGATGATATCTTGATGAATACCGTTCCACTACTCTAATAGGGCTGCCTTCAATTCTTCAGTGGACGAAGGGACTGGATTTCTGTCTCGGACTCTTCTCTTGAGTTCGTCCCATAAGTGTTCAATCGGATTGATCTCGGGACTGCGTGCAGGCCAGTTAAGTGACGACATATTGGCTTCATCCAAGAACTGTCGAGTGAAGCGCGATGCATGACACCGGGCATTGTCGTGCATCAAAGTGAAGTTCTCGCCAATAAATGCTGCATAGGGCACAACGTTGATACGGAGAATATCGGTAACGTATCGCCCAGCTGTCAGCCCTCCTCCTCGGCCTCATATGGGCACGAATACGAGATCCGTTTTTCCCTCCAAGGAAATGCCAGCCCACATCATACCGCCGCCGTATGCAACCGTTTCAGTGAAACAGCACTGCGCAAATCGTTCAGTGTGACGCCTGTAGACTTGACATCTACTGTCACTGCCATGTAGACACATTCTCGACTCGTCAGTGAACAATACTGAGCTCCATTCCGTATCGCTCCAAGTAAGATGATCTCGAGCAAATAAGGGGCGCGCTTGTCGGTGTCGTGCAGTCAATTTGGGGCCCCTGGCAGGCCGTCTTGGATTAATATTCGCTGCCCTTAATCGTCTCCTTACCGTGCAGACACTAACAGCTACTCCGCGAACACGCCTCAGGCTCCGCTGCAAAGCAACACCCGTGAGGAACTGATTTCGTAACGTACTTGTAACAATGAAACGGTCGTCTCTCTGAAGTGCATCGAGGGCGGCCCGTTCTTGGTCTTGAATTAAAGCTACCAGTCTCTCGAAATCTCCTGCTAACTCTCGAGACAGCAGACTGACTCATTGCAAGACGGCGAGCGACGGTTCGCTGACTATGATTTTCCAACAATAAGGCCAAACTTGTGCCGCCTGATCTGGCGTCGTATCCATTGATGACAAAATAGTGATTGAAATTACTTCAGATGTAAGTTACCTAACTTTCCTGATGCAACTGATAATGAGAATCCGATTACGGGCGCTTTTATAGGGGTAGTTTACCTGACCTGACCTTTACCTGAAATTTAAATTTTTTGGGTTTTCTGTTACAAGTGGCAATTATTTAAAAAGTGCGAAGCAAATATTGATAAAAAGGGTACTAACATGTAGATAAAGTTTCAGACTTTTATAACTATCATACTTTCCAAAAAACACGTAAAAATACACGCGCTTTCAGGTTGAGTCGATAGTTTTGCGGCCGAGTGTATATACATTCAATTACATACTTTTAATATTGCAACTTTCAAATGTTTATATCCTTAAATTTGACAGGTTATTCTTTTGTAAATTTATTAATACCGAAAATCGCAATCCTAGATATTCCCACTGAGGTCAAATTTGCCGACTGGAGATTAAAATTGAAAATGTTAGGGGGGTGAGACACCCCCCCCCCCCCCTAAGGTACGTCCCTGCGCTGCACCTACAATATATCCAACCTCAATATGGTTAGATTTTGGCTTATGTAGGGTGACCAGGCGTCCTGCTTTTTAGGGTTTTCTAGAATTTTTTCAAAAAACCCTTATGAAATCGATTTTGTCCGTCCGTCCGTCCGTCCGTCTGTTCACTAAATAACTCGCGAACAGCTCAACCGATTGTCATGAAATTCGGTATGAATGTGTAGAATGGTTACAGTCTTTGGCACAAATACCTTAGAAGTTGGTAGGAAGAAGATAGCACGGTGTCCCGAACGTTTGAAAAAAGTCGACTTTTTTAGTTTTTATCGGAGATTAACGTATGGGTATTTAAATCAAAGATATAGACGAATACATCTCATATCAGTTAAAATTTTCCAGTTTCGAGTAACGGTAAAAAAGTTATTGGCGTTTAAAGTTAAACTTCCTTTTCGAGCTCCGTTTTTCTAAACCGTTATAGGGATCGATATGAAACTTTGCACAAAGATTGGTCAGTATGGCCATATATACGTTAAATATTAAGACTGTTGACTTTTGCTAAGGAAAAATAAATAACAGTAAATTTGTAAAATTTAAATTTGTTCGTGTGTAGCCCCTCTTAGGTTTCCAAATATGAAAATACTGCTAAGGGTTTTTAGAAAATTACACAGGGAATATGTCTACGAATTTTTATTCGAATAACTGTATTCAAACCGGAAATATAGCCAAGTATTTAGTAAGGGCCTTTCACAATACAAGGGAAGCCTCTTAAGCATTTCTTCAATGCATATCTTTTAACTTGATGAAACAATGTACATGAAATTTGGTGGAAATGCATAGAATGGTAATAGTGTTTGCCACAAATATTTTTGAAGTGTGTAGGACCAAGTTAACAGGGTGTCCCGGAAAAGCTGCAAAAGTATATTTGTTCAATACTCATAGGAAAGCTTGCGTGGGCTCTAATGTCAGGGGACACAATGGAATCATTTCATTTAAGTTGGTTTTCCTTGATTTAAAAAACAGTAACAGTGTTATATACATAAGTACAATGCATAGTTAAGTAAATGTATTATATCAGAATGGACTATTGCAGTATAACAATACAAACAATAACTGTAACATCATTTGTAACTAACTTTACATTATTAGAATAAAGTCCAGTCATCAGCCAGACGTCGTCTTTTACACTTCGCACTAGAACATGGTGTCAGAAGTCGTGTCAGAATCAAATTTATAAGTCATTTTAGTCAGTCGAGTCATAAGTGTTGCATCAGATTTTTATAAATTTTTGATTCTATTGAATTTGGAGTAATTTGACAAAGATTTTAATTGGAGTTAATAATTATCATCGTTCAACAGTCATTATGGCGACTACCGAAAAGGATTGTGTGGAAGTGAAGACGAAGAGTACTCCGTCAACCAGTCAGTCAAAGAGTACTCCGTCAACCAGTCAGTCATTTTCCACCGGATTGCAGACAAAGGATACGCTTTCCCCGGGCAGCCTCTCATGTATTCCGAAATTGGAGTTGTCGGCCACTGGGAACAATGCCGTCAAGTGGAAGGATTGGTGGCAGCAGTTCGACTTATACTTACTAGCCACTGGAATGGATGCGGGGTCGGAGACACGCAAAGTTGCCGTTATGTTGCATAGCATGGGCCCCAAGAGTGTACACATTTTTAATTCTTTTGGTATCGACATGAAGAATACGTCTTTAGAAAATGTCAAACTTCAGTTCGATAAGTATTTTTTGCCTCATAAGAACTTAACCATTATTAGGCATTCTTTCTTTACGCGAAAGCAGAAGCCGGATGAGAGCCTCGACGAGTTCATTACTGATTTGGAGAATCAAAGCATGGAGTGCGAGTTTGGAGACATACGCGAATCTTTGATTCGGGACATTTGTATCGCCAACATGTCTTCGAGGTTCAATCACGTTCGACAGCGACTGTTGCAGGAAAGTAACCCAAGTCTACAAAAGTCGAAAGAGCTGGCCAAAGCAGTTATAATGGCGCAAACCAATGCCGATTACATATTGGAGTCGAATCAGTCATCGGAGTCAATTCTATGAAAAATACATAAAATATCTGACCGGAGGAGTGGATCCCTTTGATTTCTTCCCCTTATACATATATCTACGCCACTGGCGACGTGAACACTTCCTTTCATCTTGAAACCCATGGCGGTGGTGGCACTTAGGGGTTGTCGCAATTGTTCAAATTTCTTAACAATTTACACATACAGTGGCCACTAGGAGAGGATACAAGATTTTGGAACTCCACTTACCGGAAGCAAACTGACTGATTTGAGCCCATATTGTGAAAAAAATTATTAATGCTTGATAAGAAAAGAATTGGCTGCAACCAATGAGATGAATCGCAACACAAAAAATATCCTTAACGGCGGCAATTTTCCTGGGGAAGCGAACGGACGCTGATCCATCAGTGAATAACCTAAAATTGCTAATTGACGAAATGCTAATTGCTAATGCTGACGAAATCGACTAAATTCACCAAATATGTATGAATTTCATTCTAACTATTTGTCTTTAAACGTTTTTTTTTCAAATATACATACATAAGTGGCTGTTGCGTATGTAACTTTCTTAGCCGTATTTGTCGTCAACTTCCTGTTTACATCGAACATGTTTCGAATTTTTCGATTTGCGGGCGGATTAGACCGGCATTAAATGCAAAGCACCGCTCACGTGTTTTTCCCAAAGAAGAATTCTTTCGGCCCACACCCGCTGCTTGGGGGAAATTGGTAAGTGCGGCAAGCATTTAGGTTTGTATCTACGAGGCGTATCTACACAATGTATGTACATAAGTACATTATATGTACACATATTAATTTAGTGACTAAGATAAGTTGGCAATTTGGTCGCATTTGACATGTTTTGCAACATGTGGACACAGCAAGCCAAGCATAAGAGCTAGTCCCTGCGCTCCCGATTAGCGTACTATTCATGTAATCATAACTGCGAGCTCGCGGGCCCACCTTATCTGTACGTGATGCGTATGTGTGTAGTGCTATTAGCTAAGAGCAAACTAAGCTGATATCGAAATGGGAAGAAGCGCTCACGCAACGACGCCTTAACTGCGGCTAATGTCTTATCAGAGTTGATCTAATCGCGGCTGCTGATCCGTTTGTGGAACGGAAATATGAAGGCAAAGCGTCGTCGTCGTTCGACCAGAATGGAAATGTCGTTTTTATTCAAATTTTCGCAGTACATCTCACGAGCGGAAGACGTAGCGCACAAGGCATGGCATATGGACGGAATACATATAATATTCAGCGGAATTATATGAGTTCAGAGTTAGATTGGAGCACCTCCAACGGAGCGGCCCACGTCCTCTTCTCATTAGGTTGAGCTGTGTCGCGTCGTCATCGTATTGGCGTAGGCTCTTTGAAGCAGCCTATTTTTTATTTTTGAACAGCATTAATATGTGTACGCGCATTGGTTTCGTGCAGCCAGGCAGGCGGCTCGAATTAAAAAGCAAGGGGCCCCATATATTCAATCCTCATACGATTTCCCGGCTTCCAGAGGCTCACTCCTACGTCTACCCGCTCGCCAGCGCAATTACTCGCTAGTTTGCCGCGACTCGAAGCGATTACGAGCATATGGCAAATGGCTTATTTCTTTGGAATTTCGAATACTTAATTTCAGTACGACATGATTGAGATTGACATGGAATTAATTATCGGATGTTGTTCTTTGGTTGTGGTCGTTATGGTTGGCGGCGCGACACCGCTCAACATTTCGCATTCCTTGGATAATTGTGCTAAAGTGTTATTTGGGCACAATATGCGTGTGAGTCGGTATGGACATCGTAAAAAATTGATTTGAATATATCCGGCACTGAGATCTAAAATTCTCTTCTTCCATTAAAAAAATGAGCTTAAAGTCACAATTTCATTGTAATATGATGAGGAAGATTAAAAATGGTTTTGTCCTTTAAAGCTGAATATAGTGCCGGTATTCTGGAAGATATGTCATTTCTCGCGCATGTCTCATCTCAAAGGCCCATAAGCAGGTGAGTTAGTGATCCTTATGCTGGAAACAGATTGGACGCGTTGAATGCTGCCGAAGAAAGCAGCACAATGCATTTCAGATGGCTGACATGTTTGATGCTGCTGTTCAACAGCAACAGCAAAAAACTATTTGGCGGGGAGGTTAAATAAGGTTAATAACAGAATAAAACCAATCTTATGAAAATTACGAAAGAACTTTATTGTAAAGAAAAAAGAAAAGCGTGTTATGCAGGGTGTCCGGAAACTGTCGCATAAACGCATCGGACTCTGATTCCTCATGTGATTTCCAGCAAAAAAGTTGTACGAACATACTGCCATACAACATACTTTAGCTGCCACACTCATTTGAAGATTTTTGAAAAAAAAATCGTTTTCTTGGACGACTAAAACTTCAATATCTCAAAAGCTAGACTAACTAGAATAGCACAAGATGATTATTACAGCCAACAAATTTACCTAAAAAATAAAACTAACGCCACTAAAATCGGATAAGAAGCTTGGTTTTTACAGAACTTCAAAGTCAAATTTTTGTGATTTGACCCAAAAACAATATGTTTTCCATCTCAATTTTGTCCAACTTCTGCCCGTACGATTGATTCTTTTCAAAATTGGCGCAAAGTCTAACGATCATTTCTTTCTTACATCATTTTATTCTAGCTTTGTTATTTCTCACAGTTTGAATGCCTTAAGTGCAAAAAACTAGGGTTAATACTGCCCAAGGACAAAAAAAAATCGCGAATTGACACCAAGCGCAAATGGGGACGATTTCGCAAATGAAATTGATAGAGGAGGACGAGGGAGCCGATGTAGAGCATATTGTGGCGCACATTTTGCTGAAGAATTTAGGGTCCTAGCTGTCTGCGTTCTAAGGTTACAGTTACAGCCATCCAAAGATGCAATGCAAGGACGATAAAATTGCTAGCAAAACGGGGTCAGTTTTTCTAAAATCCGGGAGCATTTCAATGCGGGACAGACTTGCAAAATGCAGGACTGTCGCGCAGGATGCGGGAAGGTTGGTCGGCTTAGCAAAACTAACTGCAATTTTCTAATGCACATTTTCAATTCGTTCACATTTATGGGCATATCGTTGTGCCAAAATTAAATATACAAACACCTGAAACCTGACAGTCGTTTTGCAACTTTATCTGACTCTCTTCGGCTTATTTTTAAAATTTGGTGGATTTCATCAGAAAGGAGAATTATTTATTTGCAGAATCTAAAACCACAATTTAAAAGATGTTCTTATTTGGTTTGAATTGCTATTTCTTACGGCCAACATAGAAAAACGCAATTTTCGTATTTTAGGTTAGGTTAGGTTAGATAAAGGGGGATCGAATACCATTGTAGGCGCAGGTTATTTACTGAGCTTAAAGCGAGTGAGCGTTTTTCTTTTAAAATAAAAAACAAGATTGATGAAATCATTAATTTAATAAACATTACAACAAGAACGCTATTCTCAATATAAGAATACAAAGAGTCAAAGTATAGCTTTTTTGCAAAGTTATTTTAAGTACGACGTTCTTAATTTTAGTACAAACACGGTAACATCAAAATCAAGTTTCAAAAGAGTTGGTTTAAGGTCGATCCACACTTTTTAGTCATCACATCACCGATTTCCCTCTGCTCTTTTCTCAGTGTAGGGGGCGCACTCAAGAAGTTGGCGGGAGGGCCCCGAATGAAGTTGTTCCGCCACTGCACGGGATGTTGCAAAAAACGCAACTATTATTATTATTTTCAATTTTCATTTCTCTATCAACTATATATTATAAATCTCCATCAAAAATGTTTGTTTCCAAACTCCTCCGAAACGGCTGGTGCGATTTTTATGAATTTTTTTGTGTAATCCTGTTAGGTAGATATGAGAATCAGTCGTAAACTACATATATTTCATACCCAGTTAGAAAAGTAATTTTGACTAGAAATAATTGATCTAATGTCAATTTTTATTGTTTTGGAGTCGGTAGGGTGTCAGGATTCTAAAACAGTCAACGACAAAAAGGTCACAAATTTATCCTTAACCGGAGATAAGTCATATGATGCACTAAATCACAGAAGACGTTGAGTACATTATGCCTCTGACGTTTTTCCCTTCTTTCAGGCATCCAGAACTGCGCAAATTAGGTAAAAATTAGGAAGTACCTATATAGACGTACGCCGAAACTCCCCATTTTTCGGAAATTCACTGATTTAAATGTGGAATGTACTTAGCGTCTTGGCGCATAATATTTTTCCTACCAGAGTAGGAAATGTCTTCTTCTTTCTACTACAGTAGACGTATTTTCTTACTATAACCGCACTAGAATTAAGTTTCCGAGAGATGGACGCACTTTTCACTATACAGGGTGTCCCGCAACTGGTTAGCCATAGACAAATGGTAGACTCTACAGGATGTTTTAGGAAAAATGTCGCCAAAATTATTTCTCTAGCTTTTACCGTTAAGGAGTAATTTCTTTTTTTGTGATTCTTGTCAAAAAGCACGACTTTTTTCTAAAAACTCCTATTTTCTAGCTTCCACTTTAGCCAAATCAATATTTTTCATATTCTTCTGAAAGAACACAAAATTTCCAATAAAAGGCATATCGAACGTTTCGAACGGTTTGGTATCTTCCGAGATACGACGTTTTAAATTTTGCAGAAATGTCAATTTCAACTTTTAATGTCAAAATTAAACCCGAATTTCGTAACGATACATTGAAGTGGCAAATCTGCAAAGTTGGCCCAAATCCTAGGCTTTCGAACGGCATATAAGAATAAAGCACAGAATCATCCAGTTTGTGAATAATATGTGTAAAAGGGGAAAAAACATAGTCCGTAAGAGGAAGAAATCTTGCTTTTACGCGGAAATAGTTCAGTCACATAAGCATTTCCAATAGAAAAAAATACAGTAAGGCTATTTTTTTCTTGGTCTTGAATCAGTGGGGTCCCAGGAGTCTTAAACACATTTTGCTAAAATAAATTTGATCGGAAAGGTCCCAAAAAGGACAAGAAAGGACACTATTTGATCCTTGACTGGAGGTCGGCATTCGGGATATCATATCAAAGGGGACGCCGAGTATATTACATATCCGGTGTTTGATTCCTATTTCAAGGACCCTCAACGGAATAAATCGCGTTTGAATGGAAAATTTTCGTGTTTCCCGTAACTTATCATCTGTATCTTTCCAAAGCCCATAACTACGCGAATAATTCAAGTTGCCACTTCCTTTTTAATTTTTGCTAAGGAAAAATTGGATCGGAAAACTCTGAAAAAGGACATAAAAGGACACTAATTAATACCTGACAAATTAAAATGTTTATACTTTAGACGATGAAAGTGAAAAATACTCTCACAATATTAATATGTACACAGCGAACCTTCGTACGAATAATTCAACACCTAAAACAATTTTTTTTATACTTACCGTTATAATTAGTAAAGTAGCATCTACAACAGCAGCGAAAAGTATTTTTCCATAATGCATAACAACCAAGTCTATGCTTGATGTAAAAACGTTACTTCCTTTTCAAGATTGAAGTCGGTTTGGTACATTTGCAGACAATGGTTTTTTTTATTTATACGTATTATTCAGAAACTGGATGACTCTGTGCTTTATTCTTATATGCCGTTCGAAAACTAAGATACTACGCCAACTTTTGTCAACTTTGCAGATTTGTCACTACAATGTACCGTTACGAAATCCGGGTTTAATTTTGACATTAAAAATTGAAATTGACATTTTTGCAAAATTCAAAACGTCGTATCTCGGAAGAAACGAAACCGTTTGAAACGTTCGATATGTCCTTTTATTGGAAATTTTGTGTACTTTCAGAAAAGTATGAAAAATACTGATTTGACTAAAGTGGAAGCTAGAAAATATGAGTTTTTACAGAAAAAGTCGTGCTTTTTGACAAGATTCACAAAAAAGGCAATTACTCCTTAACGGTAAAAGCTAGAGAAATAATTTTGGCGACATTTTTCCTAAAACATCCTGTAGAGTCTACCATTGGTCTATGGCTAACCAGTTGCGGGACACCCTGTATAATATCCGCATTTAGGAAAAAAAATCAGAATTGAATACATCACGCGTTGAAATGGGGACAAGTTTCATTTGCTAACCGTACTTTCTTTTATTAACAAAGTAACGGTTATTTATCTGACGAATTCTGAAGAGTGCACAATTTTCACAATTATATTGGTATAACGGTATTTTTTACTATAATATCCGGCGTGTAGTTAGAGAAATATTTCAGAAGGACGACACGTACGGTCGAAAAGATGGTATCCGTTTCGATTGTTATAACCGCATTTTTTTATAACTGCCAGTAATGGTACTTTTGAGCAAGATTCGTGACACAGTTTTTTATTTGAAGAAAAGTATTTTCGCTGTTTGTAAAATCAGATAACAAATTGCTGACCAAAAATAGTTAAAAACGACGATACGTTATTAACTGTAACGGTTATTTCGGGCTCCCACCTCCCCTATTGAACCGATTTAAAACGTTTTATAGGTTTGTGATGAAAGTTGCCTCTGATGAATGCAAATTGTCTGCAAAGGACTCTCAGTAGAAAATTGAAACTCTTTAAAATTCAGAAATACATTATTTTTGCCGACCAAATACATATCGTATTTTTATTAGACTAATGTGCATAACATGCTATAATATTGCAAATTGACTACATTCTGGATATCTTCTATTCTATTTGCCCCAACGCAAAATTATGCATACTACCAGCGATTGAATAAGCAACTCTAACGTTAAACATGTAAATAAATACAAATATGATGCACATACTGGTCGCAATATGTTTGTGTTACGCTAATATGTTTCGTACTTGTGGTGGGACTTATTCAGGCTATGCTATACGACTATACGAGCAACGATTACAAGTGATTAGAGCGTTCTCGTAATTTTCACTTCCGGTCTACATATGACAGCTGGTTGACTTTATTTCATTTGCATAGTCCTAATCCTAACCGCGTTATAAAAATAAAGCTTATTGCATTCCCAGCCGGAAATATTCGGATTGGTCGATAAAGATGGTCTACAATTTAATATCTACTTATATCAGAAAGAATCAGAAAACATTTTTTCATTGCAATACCGACTAATAAATAATGTATTTTCAGTAATATATTAGTCTAATATATTACTGAATCCTACATCGGATTTTTTTTTGGATTATGGTTGGGAATGGTCCCCAGCATTAAAAGTCCCAACCGATCGGGGGTCCGCAACCTTAAAAAAAGGGGAGAAGTGCCCCCCTTTTTTCGTTTTTTTTTTACAATTATTCCAAAAACGGTAAGAGATACAGAAGAATGGTCTGAGGACGAAAAAACTACATAAAATTATCTTTGCAATGATATTTAACACATTAGAGTTTAATTGAATATTTCGGCGTTAGACTAGAACATAAATTAGAATATTTTCATTTTAGACATTTTTTAAAAGCTTCATAACTTTGGAAAGAATGCTAGTTTAGCCGTAAAATTTTGTACAAGTATTCACAATAAGTTCAAGATAATTTTAAGGTAAACATTGAGTCGCTCCGGACCCCCATTATCCCCCCATATAAATTTTTCAAAACGGCACATCCATAACTCTCCCAAAATTGGAGCAGAGTGCTAAATTTTGGTTTGTTTGGATTGGAGTTCATCAAAAACCAGCTCATTCGGATAAAAACTAAGGGTATCTCCCATATAAAGTGACCCATCAGGAGTTTGTTCTACTTACTACTCATTTTATAAACTGTAAAACAAAGTTGGCTTGGGTCACTTTGTATGCAAGGTACCCTTAGCTTTTATCCGAAAGAGCTGATTTTTGGTGGGTGGGGTTACTATGACCTCCAATCGCCACAAACTAAAATTTAGCACTCTGCTTCAATTTTGGGGGGAGTTATGGACATGCCGTTTTGACAAATTTAAATGGGGGGATAATGGGGCTCCTTGACCGGAGCGACTCAATGTTTACCTTAAAATGATCTTGAACTTATTGTGAATATTTATACATATACATTACGGCTGAACTAGCATTCTTTCGAAAGGTATTAAGAAAGGTCTAATATGAAAATATTCTAATTTTGTTAGGCTAGCGCCGAAATATTTACTTAAACTCTAATGTGTTTTATATCATTGGAAATTTTATGTAGTTTTTTTTTTCGTTTTTAGGCCATTTTTGTGTATCTCTTGCGGTTTTATAATCGCAAAAAAAAAACGAAAAAATTCCCCCTTTCCCCCTTTTTTAAGGTTGCGGACCCCCGATCATATATATATATATATTTTGGTCCAATTTTCTTAGACTATATAGGTAGGAATCCAAAATATATTTGGAAAATATTTGATATCTAACTGAAAGTCATGGTTTTTTTATCTGCACTATTCTATTAAGCGCTTTATGAGAAGCAGGAACGTAGCTAGGATTTTGTTTCGGGAGGAGTGCAACTCTTGGCAATCAAGTTTAACATTTTTTGTTCGGAAATAAGCAGAAAAAATAAATGTAACGTAATTACAATCAGCAAAAGAAGTAAGTTTTTGGAGTCGAAGGATTTGTACTGAATAACATTTTCAAAATTTGATTTAGTTTTCATTTTTCACCAAGTCAAATGAACTTAATGGAAACAACAAAAATTCTAATCAGCCATACAGGCCAGTGAAAATCGACATTAACATCGGAATAAATGGAATACAACCGTTCTTTCGCTTTTCTGTTTTAGAGTATTACTGGCTATATAAATACAGATTTGCAACCCTGGGGACCCTGTGCTAATTTTTTGGCGAGCGAAAAATATCCATTTTTTTGCTCTTTTTTTACATTTCCAACAATATGAAAAAAAAAAATATCTTGGAAAAAGACGGTGATCGGCATTTTGAAAGTAGACAATTTCCAATCCAATGATATCCTAACCACTTTTGTAGGTCAAATATTGACGGAGATAAATGTTTTCTAAAATGGGATATTTTCCACAAAAAAAAAAAGCGAATTCTAAGCTTATGTTGTTTGCTAAAATGACATTTACTTGAAATTCTCATTTTTTTTTTAAAAAAACCCTATTTTTAAAAACCTGTAATTGCGTCAACATTTGACCTATGAAATTGGTTAGGATACCATTGGATTGGAAATTCTGTCTTCTTTCAAAATGCCGAACACAGTTTTTATCCAAGACAATTATTTTATAAAATATTGTTGAAAATGTAAAAAATAGCAAAAAATGGCTCTTTTTCGCTCGCCAAAAAATTTGCACAGGGTCCCCAGGGTTGCCAATCTGGATTTATATAGCCAGTAATACTGTAAATAAGATAAGCGAAAGAACGGTAGTATTCCATTTATTCCGAGGGAAGGCCTTTTTTTGTAAAGTTTTACTGGCGTAATACGTTTTCGTAAAACAGGAGTTTATGACTTATTTAACTTTTGTACCGTTTTACAATACTATAACTTTGTTTTTTTTTTTCGCCAGGACATTTAAGGATGAATTTTGATGAAATTTGATTATTGGAAAACATGTACTCTTCCATAGATTTTACGAAATATAACAATCATTTCGTTTCGACCGCATTTTTAAAGGAAATATATTTTAGCCAGTCTCATCGTTGCTCGACCTTCTCGGCATATCGCCCGTTTTGGCGGTAATATCTCAGCATATTTCTACAGGCAGCTCTATCTTGGATCGTGTCATCGCCGAACCAATGCGTTTCTCAATTTATGGTTCAATAAGTGCAGCAAAATCAGTAAAACCAATAAAAATAATTTCGGGAGTGGTCCGGTCCGTCTGGACCTATCCCCTGGCTACGTTCCTGCAATTTGTTCAAGATGTCAAACTTTCGTTCAAGCCAAAAACATTTTAGCCCAACAATATCGTATTTTCGTCAGGAAAAAATGCGGAAGTTTATTTCTCAATTTTTTTATATGTATTTTGGGGCGCTGAATCCGAATATCAACTTTGCACCCTAAAAAGTGCCGGAATATCAAAAAAATTAAGCATAAAGTGCCAAATTTCTTGTTTTTTGCGTATAAAAAGAAAACGGTTCATTTCCCGGAAAAATGATCTACTACAAAAATAAAGTAAACATTATTTCCTACAAAATTGCTATGTCATTTTTCTATAGGACTTGTAGTTTGGAAGCTACTACTAAGTTGCCTTAACCCCTTGTGGGGCATAGCGCGTCTACCACACCTACTCGCCATCGCGTACGGTTTCTGGCCATGTAACGTATTTGACCCCAGTTCTTTCTCAAAGACGCACATTCCTTATTCACAGATCTGCGCCACGTGATTTTAGGGCGACCCCTTTGCCGTCCACGTTGTGATAAGGGGTTCCATCGCATAGCGCGACCAGCAATGCAGTTATCACCCTTCCGCAACGTATGACCAATCCACTGCCACTTTCGTCTGCGAATCAATTCATCGATAGGTATTTGACCCGTACGCCGAAGAAGATCTTCATTCAAAATTCTTTCGGGCCAAAAAATTCTTAAGATTCGGCGAAGACAGGTGTTAACGAAAGTTTGCAGCTTCTTGGTAACTGCAAAGGAAACTTTCCAAGTGCTGCTGCCGTATAGGAGCACTGAAAGTATCAGAGAGCGAAACAGCCCCAGTTTGGTTTAACACTGAGATAACTGCTTTGCCAGAGTTTGGACAACATGCCGAAGGAAGACTTGGCACGGTTAATGCGGCGAACGACATCTTGATCTGTGCCACCATAAATAGCAACAGTGCTACCTAAATAGACAAATTCGTCTACCTGTTCAACAAGTTGTCCATTGATACTTATGGGGAGAGTGGGATTCTCAGTCAGGCTAAGGATTTTGGTCTTGCTGGTATTAATCTTTAGCCCGACAACATTTGCCTTCCCCTCGAGATCCAGAGCCATTTCACTCAGATCCATGATCTTATGCGAGAGTAGACAAATGTCGTCAGCATAATCCAAATGTTGTAAGTGGGATTTCAGAGTCCACTGGATGCCACGGTTACGTTCTTCTGGCAAAGCTACATGGAGCACATCACCAATCACAAAACAGGATGGGTGATAGGATGCAACCCTGCCTGACACCGCTATGAACTTCGAAACCCTCAGACACCTTACCTTTATGGAGTACGCGACATTTTGCATCGACGTATGTTGCCCTAATTATAGCCACTATTTTCTCTGGAACACCGCTCTTGCGCAAGGCCGCCCAGATACATTCTCGGTTCACACTGTCGAAAGCCTTCTCAAAATCAACAAAGAGCATGTATAACGGAGATCTATATTCGACGCATTGCTCAATTACAATCCGCAAGGTGTTGATGTGGTCCACGCAAGAAAACCCAGATCGAAACCCAGCCTGCTCTTCATCAATTTTGCTTTCTAAGTGGAGCTTGATTCTCTCCAAGATTATCCTAGCTATTATTTTGGCAACAGCAGGAAGCACACAAATACCCCTCCAATTATTGCATTCTGTAAGACTGCCCTTTTTAGAAAGTTTGACAATCAAACCATCCTTCCATTCAGTGGGAAAAGATTCTATATCCCACGCTCTACCAATAAGAGGGTGCAAAAACTCCGCTGTTAAGCCCGGTGTTGCTTGGTAAAGTTCGGCTGGAATTCCATCGAGCCCGGCAGCCTTGCCACGTTTTAGTGCAATAATTGCGTCCACAATTTCTTGTTTCGTTAGGGGAGTTGATCGTATACCTACGTTCTGACGGGAAGCTAAATTATCAATATGAGGGGGGATTTCGCCACCAGTTACTCGATAGTTTGGAAGCTAGAGCATTGCTAAATTTAGGCAATTTTCGCCCAAAGACTAAATCGATAAAAAAAAGTCCCTCAGAGGTTTCCTTATAGTGTTCTATTTGAATATATTTTTTAGTCGGTGAAACTCGAGATCAAATCCGGTTTTTATATGAAAATTGAATTTTTCCTTGCCTTGCTCTTCTCTTCTAAAAAAACGGTTTTCATCTTGTTCTTGTTCCGCGTGTTTGGTTGGCCGGTGGATAAGGGAAACGAGTTGCAACAAGCAAAATATTGAGAATCCTGCTGAAACTTTTAATGATGTAAATAGTAAAGTCTAAAGTGAAACAAATCATCATAGAGAAACTTAGATACGTACTTTTTGTTAAGATAAAAATTGCCTGTAATTTTACGAGCTCTAGCTCCCAAACTGAGAGTCTGAGAAAAGATGAAATTCAGCAATTTGCTAGGGAATGATGTCTATTTTATTTTTGTAGCAGAACATTTTTTCGGGAAACGCACTGTTTATTTTTTATGGGCAAAAAACCTGAAATCTGGGTTCTTTTGCTTATTTTTTTAATGTTCCGGAACTTTTTTTTTGGTTGCACAGTTCATATTCCGAAACAGCACCCCATAATACATAAAAAAAAGAGTGAGAAAAAAAACTTCCGCATTTTTTTCACGGATTGGTACTAAATCGACACGATATTACTGAACTACGTATATTTGCACATATCCTCATTGAAAAAATTCAAGGGATCTAAAGTTACATGGTGAAAGCAGTAGTCAGTGAACTTATAAGCGAGAGGGGCCCAATTCTACTATGGACCAAACAATTAGTATACCGTGCAAGGAATGAGAATTTTATGAGATCGATTTTGAGGAAAAAGTCCTGACTGGTATAGCTAGTCTGGAACTGGGAGTTGGGGAAAAATGGAACAAAAGGGTCCGATTTTGGTGATTATTTCGGAAATTCGTAAAAGCTACATTGAAATATTCAGCGATTGAAAGAAATTACAAAGACCTCTTTTTAGAAAATTATGGTATAGAAAAAAATTGGGTAGTTTTATTTTTTGAACATTAAAATTCTTCTTCCCGTTGAACAAATAGCCAGTGGCGGACTTGCTACATGTTACAAGTTAGCGCGGCGACGAAAAACTCTTAAAACATTTGCGAATAATCTACGGCTTTAGTTTGCAATATGTAGTAATTATTCCAACTGGTAAATAATATATACGTCGCCCTCATACACTCGGTACGTGGATGTTTAACCGTTCGAGTGAAGATTTGTTTGTTCGCACGAAAAAAACGACATATAGTGGCGTGTTTGTGTGCCACCCATAGTACTGTTTTGGAGTGTATAAGTCCCCACGCAAATAAGTTTGCTTTGGATTCAAACTGGAGGCCTACACACCAAACAAAATTTCCAGATTGAAACTAACATCAGAAGACAGAAAATAAAAACGAAAACGAAAAAAATATTGCTACGTTTCGCCTGTTTTGTTGCACATATGGCCATATGGTGTGTGTTAGCATTTATCGTATGGTTGCACCGAATGTGTAATAACATGCTTAATTGTATGCAGTTATGTTGGAAGTTGTGCAGTCATTCACTCATGGGGGCCGGTGCCCTAAAATAAATCCTCGCCTTTGCAGAGTTGGCGGAGCGACGAATACGAAATGATATACATATTCGTATAGTACACCACTCGTTTATATCGCACTTGTCGTTAATTTCAATCGCCAACGCTGCTCCATTTTGGATAGAATCGAAGAAAGATTGTGCAACCAATCGATGAATGAATTGGGCGTGCGCAGACATTTCGCCAAATCATGTTAATGTAAGGAATTATAATGTCGAAGATTTTATATGAATTTGATTTCCTGAAACAGAAAAAAATAATACTTGCCTTAATAGGTATACCATATAAAAAGAGTATAGATGTCTGATCTTAAAATTTGCAGTTCTTTTGGATATTCAGTTTCCAGTCCAGTATGCGTTTACAGATTTTGCAGAATAAATTTACTCTGATTATTATTATGCATCCATTGAATTCCAATTGAATTACACACTGACTATGGTGATGTCCTCAAACTTATCTGAAAAATATGAAAAAAAAAAAAAATAATGCGCTCAGTAAAGCAAATTTATATCGTGTTCGGAACATTTCCGGTAGTCCAACTTTTTTAAAGATTTGAAAGCATGGTCATATTTTGCTATAAATCAGAGTTTTCAACATTGAGGACGCTTTGCGTGCGAAGATATAGCCGAAAACGTTAGAATTTGACATAAAATTAAATTTTGCGCAAATACGAGGGTAGTCTGATAAGTACCCAGCCTCCCCGCCTGATGGTGTCAGTATCGTAAGAGCAATTTACTATCGTGTAGTACGGCAACTGTCCAAAATTCAGCTGGATCAAACTCGTAGTTTTGCTTTGGCCACGTGTGAAAGCTGGAGTGTCCGCCGATTTTAGAAAAATGGAAAAAGAGCCATATCGGCCGGCGATTCGATTCTTGATTTTGGAAGGGAAATCGCGCAGCGAAATCAAAGAGCGTTTGGATGCTGTGTACGGTGACTCTTCTCCTTCGATGGCGACCGTCAAAAATTGGTTTAACGAGTTTCAACGTGGTCGCACGTCGCGTCGGTTTTTGATGAGCCACGTCCAGGTGCCCCGAAAACAGTTAGCACGCAGGATAACGTGACAAAAATCCACGATCTCGTATTGACAGACCGCCGATTGAAGGTGCGAAAGATAGCTGAGACAGTAGGCATTTTAAAAGATCGCATGGGTCATATCCTGCATGAAATTTTGGGCATGAGAAAGCTGTCGGCGCGATGTGTGCCGCGTTTGCTTACTCTGGACAACAAGCGCAACGGTGAGACCACTTCAAAGCAGTGTTTGACGCTGTTTAAGCGCAATCCGAAGGAGTTTCTGCATCGTTTCGTGACAGTCGACGAAACTACGAAACTTGGATACATTGGTACATACCAGAGACCAAGGAACAGTCGAAACAGTGGACTTCAGCCGGCGAACGTGCTCCGAAGAAGGCGAAGACTGCTCCATCGGCCGGAAAGGTGATGGCCAGCGTTTTCTGGGATTCACAAGGTGTGATCCATATCGGATACCTGCAGAAAGGCAACACGGTCACAGGGCTGTACTATGCCGAATTATTGGGTCGATTCGACGCCGAATTGAAGAAAAAACGGCCCCACTTGGCAAAGAAAAAAATTCTCTTCCACCATGATAACGCACCGGATCACACCTCCGCCCGCCAACGCCAAACTGGTCGAATTGGGCTACGAACTGCTGCCCCATCCACCGTATTCTCCAGATTTCGCTCCGAGCGACTTCTTTTTGTTTCCAAACTTGGAAAAGTCACTCACCGGGCAGAAATTTCAGTCGAATGAGGAGGTCATCGCCGCCACGGAAGCCCACTTTGCAGGCCTCACTCAAACGACTGTCAACTAAAAACTGCGCATCCAAAATGGCCAAAACTTTGGTGAGTAACTGTTAAAAGGTGCACAACTACATTCACTACAATCGACAATAGTGTGGGTGGACAGCCGCCATCGCCATCTCGCAACGTACGAGATGCTTAGCATGCAGCCGTCCTATTTTCCCAGTTGCGGGGAATACGCATCTCGTACGTTGCGAGATGGCGATGGCGGCTGTCCACCCACACTATTGTCGATTGTTTTGTTTACAATGGTAGTTACTGCCAAGACATAGTGTATGGTAGGAGCGGGTCAGCAAATTATACGTTGTAATTTGCGATATCTAATGATCCGCTCCCAGGTACGATTGTTGCCAATATATAAGGCACAATTTGTATACCACCGGACATTGTTCTCGGTCATGCCACTCCTGGCAGAATATGACACACCGCGAAGCAGTGGCATCTGATGAGACGCGGTGTGCCATATTCTGTCAGTCGAAACCGACAACAATCGTGCTTCAAGCACTATTTTTGGGAAAAAAAAAAAAAAAAAAAAAAATTGTTTTTTTTTCCTTTTTTCATTTTTACATTTACTAGCTTTTATTGACGAGTGGCGCCATCTTTGAGTTGAGGTCGGAAACTTTTCAGACCACCCTCGTACATATATGGAAAATATATACATTTGAATCTATGACCACGAAATGTTCTAAGGATATGCTACATAGAATTTCCTTTGTATTACATTTCGCACTGAAACTTTTGATAGAATGCAAGATAATCACATGATTTTACAGATGTTGCCAATTAAAAGTTTTTGATTTTTACGGAAAGGAGCCTGCTCCGATACCGCCCTCACTCCTCTTAACATTTGTTAAAAAGACATACCTGTAGCTTTTCTTCGAATTACCCCAGACATATAAAATTTTGCTAACTGCGTAGTCTAAGCCCCATTATACTCGTTCCAAAAAATACTTTCATCGGATTAACACTAAGGGTACCTTCCACAGAAAGTGCAGCCGGAAACTGCACCAAGTTTCACAAACCCATTTTCTTCAATACTTCAGAAAGTTACTCTTAGAAGGTCATTACAAAAATCAATTAAAATTGTTGGGGTTGCCACCTGCTCGGGCCTCGGCCTGCAGGGACGGGCAACCGAACCAACGAAAATTCTGCCGGGCCGCACTATTATGGTGGTAAAAAATGATTAATATAAAAAATATAAAAGCGTCTCAGAAGAATATGTTACTTATTGGGGTATACGCCATTTAATCAAGGTTTTCTGCAAAAGATTTACCCTTATGGCTTACACAATCCAAGGTCCGGTTACTCAGTGGGCTTTACTCTTCAGGAAAGTTTCATAAACTTTTTAAAGGCAGCTACGGTAGCTGACGAATTCAATGCTTACCCCAAAATAAACCCGGCTTGCCTTAGGGAAACTGGGGCCCCGTGAGCTTACCCAACGCTAATGGGCCATAAGCCGCATTATAGAAAGTGTAACATGGATGCAGTATGCTTAGAATCCACAATCCTGTAATTTGTATAGCCAAGCGCGCAACCCACTGCGCCAGACAGACTACACACCAATAGATTTCTAAGTCGATAGTGTGGATTTTGCAATAGAGCAGTGGTTCCAAACCCTTTTCAGTCCATGGCCCTTTTAACGGGTCTGAAAAGTCTAACTACCCCTGCAGATATTCGTATGAAAACAGCCCCAAAACATTTCAATTCCCATACAAATTGACACATTGAAAATGCCCTATTTTGCGTGTTTTCTATGAAACCTTGATTTTTTCAAATGAAAACGTGGAAGCACCCAGGTCCCAAACCTAAATACCCCTATTCAGCACATTTCGGCTCACTCTGATATATTAACTGACACCCGAAAAAATTGTTCAGTTTCGTGTGTTTGCCAATGTTTTTATTTTCTCCATGATAAGTGAATGGACGGTCAGTTTGAAGTGACGAAATATGTTACAAATTACTATCGATGACTGCACCAGCACATTTTTAAACTTAGAACGATTTATAGGCAAAATAATATTGTCGGTCGAACTTCCCATAAGCGGACACCATTGGCATTGGGGATTGAGATTTTTTCCGCTTATTGGAAGTGTCCGCTTATGAGAATATTTCACAAAGGAATAACATTTTATAAAACTAATTTGGACTGCGCTGCGAATCGATTCAAAACCACCATGTCTCATTTCAATCGTGTTTTTCCAATTCATTTTTTTTTTCGAGATCGACAACACTATTTTTTCGTGAATTCTGAAATAACTTGTTCTTGACATTTTTTTTTTAATTTTTTTCATATTTGAAAAGAATAGAAAACTGCACGATTAATCGCCGCGACATAAATTGAACTACTGAATCTATAAGAAAATCCACCTACACGGAGAGATAAACAAGATTTGTGCAGCGATTTCCGGAAAGTGAATTTTACTTTACTCAAAAAAAACGATTTTCCGGTAATTTCAAAAGTTATTTGCTCGAAATACAATTCTGTAATGCAAGAATTTCGAATTTTATTTGTGGAACTGTCCGTTTATTAGAGACTTGCTTGTTCAGAAAGGGTATAAAAGCCCGTGTCCGGTTCTGAGAGTGTCCGGCTATTGGAAGTTATTTTTCTAGTAAAATATAAGGAAAAACGTTGGGGAGAATAAAATTGTCCGTTTATAAGAAATGTCAGGTTATTAGAAGTGTCCGTTTAGGGAAGTTTGACTGTAATCATGTTGTCAATACAACCTCCGGTCAGGTTAGATAACTGACTCTGTGGAGTCAAGGAGAAAGAAGAAGTAATATTGCTAAATTCAAAATGATTTAAATTCAAAATTAATTATTATTATGCATCTTGAGTTTACAGATTCAAACAATGGCGACGAGGATGACGATGACAGCGATGTCCTATTAGTACGACGATGATGCTGACGACGACAATAGGTGGACTTCAAGTACGCGAAATGGATCTTCCGGTAAGTTTAGGAATGCAATTTCAGAGTGTACAAGATGATTATGTTTTGTTGTGTTTCTCAGGAGCATGACAATGACGAAGAAGGAGGTGGCGGCGATCAACATTAATTATACATATTATACATATATGTACATATACTCAATTCATGCCATTCTGCCCAATTGCAATCGTGCCTTGGAAACGCCTCTTCACCATGCAACAAAAACGTGTATTGCCATTCACATGCAGGATTAATTTTGATTCAAATGAAATTTGAACGAAAAGAATTGGCCATTAAGTGCGCCCCCAATTCGTTATTTAAACGATTTCCATAAAGCCATCATCTTCTTCAGCCAAATGCAATTCGATCAACTACCGTCTTAAGAGGAATTCCTTTAGGTTCGTCTTAATGACATTCGTTCCAAGAATTCTTTGAAATCTTTGCTTGCGGTGACGTTGTTCATCAAGTCAATATGCTCAGAGCCTTTTACACACCTTCCAAGGTGCACAAAAGCAGCTTACCTTCTCAATTATGATGCGGTCAGCTCAAATTAAAAAAAAAATAAGGTACTCCCGGAATTACGAGAGTGCAGAACAATTTTGAGCTGCAAAATCGAATTTGTAATAGGCTATGGCTTTCAGCAAACCCTTAAAAGATCATCATAACTTTATATGTGCATATGGACGTAACTCCCGGTGACGAGATGAAACTTAAATCTTAAACAGACCAGGTCATAATCGTTATTTTTCATATAACCAGGCAGAAAGTTTGGCCTTTAACGTGTTTTCAGAGTCGACGCGACTGACCAAGATGTGGCTACCGTTTTCGATTTAATGGTTTCACTCAGTGTCTGTTGGCTATATGGTATTCTTTTGTATTACATTTACAGCTTTCGAGCAATGGTCATTTCGCTCTGTATGCTAAAATGACTTGGGAATCTTTTATTATGCCCTGTCATTTGTGGATAATAAATGGACATGTAAATTGAACAAGCGCGAAATCGAAAAAATGAACTTACTGATGAGTGTTATTAATGCATGTTGTACCACGCAAAGTCGAGGGCACAAAACTGTGTTTTCTCTTTTTGTATACCAAACAGTGAAAAATTACATTTTCTTCAGACTCATCGACACAATAGACTTAAAGAATTAATAATAATTTATAATAAGAGAAAATACAAAATAAACATATCGGAATATTTCAAAGACTGCTCGGACTGACTATATCCTCGAATAGATTTTGGTTTAATTTATTTCTGATTTGATAAATTAAGTGAATTCGAAGTATCACTCTTTTTATGCAGAAAAGAGTTGATTGAGTATTGAAAGAGTTTAAATTACCTTTATTGACAAATTATCCCAGAATAAACACCCGAAATTTTGTTCAGAATTTAAGCTCCCAAAAAACTAATTTGATTTTCCATAGTTGCGAAATATATGTTCGGTTGTTACAAATTTTATGTGCCAATGTCATCAATTTTAATGGTGAATAACTTAAAAACTAGAGTATGTATTTCTAATTGCAAGGTTCAGTACAAATCCATCCCAGTTGTACCGTTGGATTCAAATAAAATCTGTGTAGGATAGCTGTGATTCTATTCTGTACTTAATAAAATCACATCAGGAATGTGAGTGATATTGTACCAACAAGATTTACGCCCTTTACGCCTATACGTTTGCTAAAGACATACCTATTATACCTATTTCTTTCCAAAGAAAATACTGATTGGAAAATTGAAATCCTTGTGAATTTTAACCGAGTTTTGTTACAGTTGTGACCAAAGCCCATTCCATTAGAAGCCGGGAAGCACTTAGAGAAACTGGGGAAATCAGCCCATGTTTGCGTTGGTAAACACGTCAAAACGACAAATGTACGGGAAAATTGTGTGTCCGGGTTTGAAACACGCGAAAATGCACTCCGTGCGGGGGAGAGAAAATCCGGGCCCGGGGTGACAATGATTCCGGGCCCACCTCTTCCATACGATAACAAAATATGAATCGAAGAATATTTTTATTTGACATATCGACCCTTAAACAAATTGTACAGTGGAATCTGTATAATCCGGCCACTAATCCGGATCATCTCATAATCCGGGATCCTCAATGAAACGGCTCAGCCTCAGTAATCCGGTAGTTTTCTAATTGAAGAGTGTTTTAAAGCGCTTCAGGTGCATTTTGAGATTTAAGTACCGAGCTAAAATTATGGGCCTTCAGAAAAATACGAATTGTAGAAAAATAATAAGAAACTTTATAGAAAAGCGACTGCTGAAAGGGTCAACTTTCTAGTATAAAGTTTCGTTACTAAAATATGCCCTTGATGAAAAAAAAACTTTTTTTATAGAATGGTCGCGCCTTTTACACAAAATACGCATAAACCGATAGCCTGGTAGCCTGGTATAGTCTTCTAGCATTTAGTTCTCCCAAGAAAAACATTTAAAAATTATTGTCCCAACGAAATTATTTGGAAAACTTCAATTCTAGTGGTATTCGAGTGAAACGGACATTGATCCTGTCCAAGTCGAATAAAATCGGATCAAAATTTCCCAAATCGGTAACAGCTGACTATCGTGTCATCTGTCCCCAATGCGATATTCTGAATTACAAATTGCATTTGTAATTATGCACCGTTTGAGATACAATTAAAAGGAAAAGTCTGAAGAAATATTAAAATGATTAACTCTGAATAAAGTTCACAAACCAAAAATACTAAATAACAAAATGACATACGGGAAATTTCAGGGAAATTGTTCGCGGAGACATCTGGAGGATTAATTTGGCAGCTGATCCAAGTCCAAGGATAGGATCATACATATATAAATATTTTTTTTTAAGGCTCAAGTGTTCATTTTACAGATGAACAATACTACACGCAAAATAGAAAGTGTATAATGCAATAAACTACGCAAACTTATTTCTGTGCATCTGTGTGCGGTATGCATGATAGCTGAAACTAACAATTTGAGCACTATAATACTTCATAGAATATTCTCTTCCAATAGTAATAGGAGCACTTTACAGGGTATAAAAGCTGAATAATAGTCCAATAATGTCATTTGGCGACGTTTTTTAATCCAATAAAGTCTTATTGTAGCACTAAATTATCCTTCAAAAAAGCATACACCATATGTTTTACATCATCTTTTTCTCGTATTTGCTCCGATAAACAACGTTAAAAGAATAAGTAATGTTGCAAACTATACGTGGCTTATGGGGAGACACTTAATTTTAATTTAATGAAAAAAAACGCCCGCAGCTAGCGTCGAACCCATTATTATCGTATTGACAGTCCTATATGCGCTAACCACTCGGCCAATCTGAGATATAGTCAGCATTGCTCGTAAATACTACCAATGGTTACTAGTTAAGTTGCTTCTATGGAAATGCTTAACAATTCTCTATATAATCTTCTGCAATGAACCTTCTATTTTATATCAATCAGTTGGCGTTGATTAAATCCACACATTCATCAATAAAGCAGCCAGTTTCTGCGCAGAGATTATAATAACGGGTTTAGAAATTAACAATGAGTGAGGAAATATTGGTCTCATGCAAGACTTCAAACAATTCTATGGAAGAAACTTAGTTTTGATCCTAGTGTTTCAGAGCTCTACATAACTTTCAACTTTTTCAAAAATCACAAGGTCCATCCTTCTATAAAACTACCATGAACAATTTATCGGATGACAATATGAATGTCATACTATTAAGATGAAATAACAAAACCGATTCTCTGCTACAGGAGAATAGTGCATAAATGTGTGCTAATCTAGAGATAGACTATTGCATGTTTGCGTTATGTCATCCAATAAACACTACAGAGAAATATTTAAAGGAGTATCTTTTTAGGTTAACGTTTAGAGAAAGTGTTATCGAAGTGTTACAGCACCATATTTGAATTTATGCTGATTTGAGCTCGTTAAAGTGCTAATATTCAATGATGATTATTTATCGGGTCAAAATACTCCTCTGAGCGATGTTACACGTTAGTGTGACATCGCTTGAGTTTAGGTTTGCTACAGAGTGAAGTGCTTCTTGAAAGTATACGCATTGTAAGATAGGAGTGAAGACTATTTCTCTGCAATAAATTGTATCGTAGTTTTAATATCGCGTCACAAAAGAGCCACACTGCACACTCTCCCGCACTTTGCCGACTACTGGGTAAAATAATCGATTATAAAATGTGTGTGTATTAAATTTAAATATTAGAATTTCAACAGTTTTTTCATTTAGTAATCTATTTTTAGGCCGCTTTACTGTAGGTTTTACTATTTTTAAAATGATCAAGAGAAACTGAAAAATTACCCTTTACTCTCTGGTTATAATGGGTGCCAAAATAGGAGTGCACAGGGGGAGATCGAAAACTTGAAATTTAATCAAAGAGACCAACTTAGATAACACATTATAAAATTACCATTTAACCTTTTGCAAGATAATATGCTTTATTTTCTGGACTACTACTTATCCAAAACATTGAATGCATTCGTGTTGGTCCACGTTCAGCGGATCTAACTAAACATAATGCCATTTCAATGGATCCGTTTATTACGCATAAGACCATGTTCCTCCATTTGGATGGTAACTTTTGACGTGGCTATGCGTACGATCCTAACTAACTAACAACTTTCGAGCCCTCTGCCTTCCACCATAGTCGCCGCAGTACCAGATTCACTAGAAGCAACATACGAGAAGGCCCAGGGGCTCACCTCAATGTTTTATTCATGCAATAAAATCCGCTTGTCTTCAGTTTGCATGTTTTAATGCTGATGTGTTAGCCAGGGCGGATATCCGGCGATTTTCATCATCACATTTAGCCGCCTCGCCGTACAAAGCACTCTGTGAGCCTCATTCACAATTACAGCGTGTGTGTGTTTTTTTTGTTGTTGTAGTTCATATTCTTTTTTTTTTGTCGTTGCTTTTTATTGTAATTGTGGAGTCCATTTTGCAGCACATGACCGCTTGGGCAGAGCAGATAGAACTATCTATCCCCACGGTTTGGAGTTACCGCTCAACTAGCGTAATAGCAGTATGTACATAACGTGGTGGCGTTTAAATATTAATTTTGAACAGTAGAGCTGGCTATTTTCTAGTTAAAGCTCACATATGAAACAGAATTTAGGGCAAATGTGTATGTATTGTTCTGTTTCAGTTACATGATATTTGACGGGGAAATCTATAGCTTCTTTATCTCAGATTATCAGCTGAAATCCACTAATGTCATAGTTAGTCATGGAAGGAGAAGAAAAGATAACTAATGTCATATACCTCTGCGCAAAAACCCGATAAATTAAAAATTTTCTTGTTGAAATTGCATAAGGGATATCAATGGGGACTCACATTAAATGCAAATTTTAATTGGGGTTGTAGGAGAACAAGAAGAGTGGGTGCAACCTCATGATATGGGACCCTGAAATGAAGACTGTAATGGTTTTACAATACAGTATTTAAAGCTCAAATAAATACATTCGATTAGAGTGAATAAAGCAATGTTCTACAACATTTCTACAGGCTTTGGCAACCCAATTGCAACAGTAGCTATCTCAACTTTTTCCGGCCGGCCGGCGGCCAGGGCAATTTTCCTCTTAAATTTTACAAGATACAAAATACATTTTATACATATGTACATATATGTATGTACAAACTTACATAAGTTTCTTTACATATGTGCAATGTGCTCATAACATATTCTATGCAATGGACTTCACAATAGGGCCGTCCATATGATAGTGCTGAAATGGTGGAGGGACGATGAAAACGTGTCAAATTGCTATAGCAATGGACAGAATTTATTAATTCATACGCACGAAATGATTAGAGGGAATCTTTTAGAAGATTTTTTACCATACATAAAGTGCTAATGATGGCGCGCTTACCACAATCACGGATATTGCCCTGCATTGCCTACTCTCCAAATGGAAGTGCTTTTAACGTTGGAATTAAGCAGAATGTTGTGAATTAGAGCTTCAGATTAGTGCTATTAAGTAAGGCAGGAAGTATGGATAAGATACATACGAGTGTGTAGATTTATACATTGTAGATAGTTACTGTGTACGCAATTTTCAAAAGTAAGTGCCTTATTGCAAATTGCACTTGGAATTTGTATTTGAATCTGTTTCATGTAATCATGAGCATCAATAAGCGATGGATCCTGAAGGGATGCGTACCCTGAGGATTTATATAAAAATAGCTTCTTATTTTAAACATCAGTTTTATGTACATATTTGATTTGAATGTGTTAAAATTCGAAATAAACACTTAATTCGAATGTGAAGATATAGTAAAAATACTCAAATCGCATATTGCAACACGCCACATACGGGATATTTTCCATGCAAAATTAGATTCGACATTCTACAACAGAAATAGAACGAACGCAATTCCTAAAAATGGACCAAACCGCGTTCGTTGTCGTCAAAACATTGCCCCGACGCAGTCTGCAATTGAACATTTTCAAAATTTCTGAAGTGCACTCCAAGAGCTGCAACGATTGCTGCAATATGTATTGACGTCTGTTGTATACTATGCTTCTGGTGTAACGGCAAGCAAATTACAAGCGGATGTTCGAATAAGTACGTACGCAATGCATTCACGGACTATATGCAATTTTATGCACACGCCTGCATATGATACACGAATTTGCATATGGGGCCGAATTAAAATAACTTTGTCCGGACTAACTTTAGACTTTGCTTTACAGTTAGTAAGTTGACTTACGCCAACCATACTTGAATTTATTTGCGACAAATTTATATGAAAATGAAAATTTGGCATGCAATCGAGGCAATGAAGAAATTGCAATATGAGCACGAAATCACTTTAGACGGATTTTTCCATTTATACGAGTAATGGATGTGTAAATGTAGTTGAAGATTGCGCGCGCTGTGTGTGTTGGGTGCACGATAATATAAACGTACACTAAAATTTACGTAACTTTTGTTTGGATTTTAGAGGAGATTTGGGTACTTAAACGCAAAGCGGGTTAAGTCATAGCTGCAATATCCAGCATCTTATCAAGATGATAGTATCAAATCTGCCTCGAATTTTCGCCACTTATGCAATGATATAACGTCTAAAAAAATTGTGCATACACCAGCAGTGGCGTATTTAGAAAATTCTCAAAGGGGGGGAACAGAGTACGAGACTAACTTAGTACAAAATGTTTTGGTGTGGCGATACCCGGTAGCATCTACATAGGAAAACATTTATAAGATTGAGGGATCTTGGCAATGTTTGTTCAACTAAGTCTACCAGATAGCATTTGCACTGCACTGGTTGCTAAAATTCAAATTGAAGGCAGGCATTAGTGCAATTAAGCAGATCGACAAATGGTAGGTTGTTAATAACGATGTACCTGAAAACAAATTACGGAGGGACTAACAAAAGTTTCGTAGTGTAGTTCGACGGAGCCTGAAGCCGAAAAGGAAATTTTACGAATACTTAATTGGCTATGGAATTAATGCAATGACCATAGAGACCGTTTCCATATGACATAAGGGATTCGAGACGGATCACTTTTCTCTGGAGGAGAAATTTCATATATCGTCCAAAATTCTGCCATTTTCAGCCAAAAAGTTCTCCTGCTTAGTTTTAAAAGGAACACCGATGAAAAACTGACACAACAATTTTTTGCTGATATTGTGGTCTTGAATTCCATGGCAAGTTTAAGGGAATTTGAATGAAAAATTAGGATTTACTGAAAAAGAAGCCTTTGCACGTTTTTTTTTTTTTCAAAAATTTAATAACAGAAACTATTTGAAACTCGTACTGGATTCAAGCAAGGCGACGGGCTGGCGCCGACGCTCTTCAACCCGGCTCTGGAGCATGTAATTCGAGTCATGAATTTGGACAGCAGCGGAACGCAACTCATTAAGTTGACTCAACTAGTAGCGTACGCCGACGACATGAACATCATGCATGTCTCGAAGATTGGGTGATGCAGAAAGCCTCCCGCATAATCTCAACAACGCCGCCAAAGAAGTTGGGCTACATATCAACAAATCTAAACCCAAGGTCATGATGCAATCAAAAACTATAACGCCAGTAAATTAAAGCATCACAGTGGAGGACCTCAATATAGGGTATGTAGACAACTTCACTTACCTGGGTTGCAATTTGTCAAAGGATGCCAACGAAACAGATGAGATAAAGCGACAGATACATCCCAGCCAGCATCGGCGTCATATACCGTGAACATAGCCACAAATAAGCTTTACTTCATGAATCACGAATCGGCATTATGTATCGATAGGACGCATTGAAAGTTAGATACATGATGGTCAGCTGAAGGAATGTCGACGGATCATGCATATAGGAAATATAATGGTTTTCTCCTCAAGTGTGATTTTTGTTGCTGGGGTCATTAGATTCACGAATAAAACATAATCATTCATATAGTCTGACTAGAGCAGTGGTTAGGGCGCGCACCTTCGGTGCATAGGGTTATGAGTTCGAGACACTCCGTCGCCCGTGCTCTTTTTTTTAATTATTCTTTGATGCATTGAATATATATGATACTTAACTATTACATAATGCTTACGAATAACGATTTTATAATGATTATCCGTAATAAGGTGCAAATGCGTATATACATGAAATAGGGGGACATCGTCATATACTGCTTGTATGAAAACGTGATGAATGAATAAGCAATATGTGCTTACGCGTGTTGCATGGAATAATGATTACAAATGTGTTAAATGCTGGCTGGGAACTAGCTAATAAGTGTTATTTTTCGGTCCTCCCAATTATGAATTCGAAGCTGGTGCACAGGAACAAGAAGCTCCACGTGTATAAAACCATAATCCGACCTGTCCTATGCTATGGCTGCGAGGCATGGACCCTAACCCAAAACTCTGAACACCTGTTGGACACATTCGAGCGAAAGGTTCTCCGAAGAATCTTCGGGGCCGTTCGTGAACGAGGTGAATGACGCATCCGGTAAAACCTTGAGTTGTATCAGCTGTATGATGAGCTACAGGTGTCGAAAATAGTAAAATTGCAGCGACTGCAATTGGCGGGACGTGTACAAAGGATGAACGACGATCGCATGCCCAAAAAGGTGATGAATGCGCAACGAGTGGACGGAGCCAGATTGCGTGGACGACCGAGAGCCCGATGGGAGCATTCTACCAGATGCTAGCCTTTCGGAACTGGAGGACAAGGTCGCGTGACCGCGACAATTGGAGGTCTTCAATCCAGGCGGCCAAGGCCCGACGTCGGGCTATCGTGCCATAAAGAAGAAGAAGTAACAGATTCCGTAAGATCGTGACAAGTGTCGAATACTGTTTTACAAGTCCAATCCAGAATCCTAGGAACTATCCGTGGCATAGAGCCAGGAAGTGATCGATTAATTGAAATGAAGCAAAAAAAAGTAAGCAGAAAGGTATGATTGTTTGTTATTTCCATATTTACTTAGCTTTAAATCTGCGTAATATATCTGCAATACCGTTTAAAACGGGTGCTACATGGTAACCTGAAGCAACATGTTTGCGAAAAGAAGGGATAGGGATCGGGATCGCTACGATGATCTTTACTTCGTGAAAATTGATGCATTGAAGAAAGTATCCCAGGCAGACAGAGGGCACCACAGGCACCGAACCTTTATTTTAACCGTAGGAATTCGAAAATTGATGCTAAAAATGTTTTCCCATCAAAACACTTTAACTTTTAGCATCTGGTTTAAAGACCTTTACAGCAGCCCCAACGCGAATTTACGGCCAAATTAAAATACACAACCCCGACCGATAAATCAGACCGATTGTTTCAAATATTTATCAATTCAGCGGCTTACAAGACATCGATTCCGGCAAAACAAAAACGTTGGTTGATTCTTCTGCAATATCAACATAAGATGGCGTCACTTCACACATAACCAGAGTTTCTATGGCAGTCCTTGTTTCTGAACAGATTCATGTGGAAATTGGGCAACGTTTCATCACCACCTCGTTGCCCCGACATAACCATAGCTGCTACTTATTCTCTGAGAGTTCTTGTTCTTGAAACCACGCGTCTATGAAATTAAACTCAACCCGTTGGAAAAACTGAAAGAGGCCATCAGCGAGAATATCTGGCGAATTGAGAAGATGATCTGATGATAATGTTTCGAAGAAGAACTCCAAAAGTTTTGTAATGGAAACGCTCAACATAAAGAGGGAACATTTGGTACTGCATTTTTAGTATGATGTGAAACAAAGTTTCATGTGATCACAGGGGGGGGGGGGGGGGCACGTCAAAATGTAAGAAGAAATCATAAGTAGAAATCAGTAGTTTGTGCTTTTATCCAGATTTCGTTAAGGCCTAAATGATTTGCGTATTCCGCTGCCTGTAGAAATAGGCTGAGGCATTACCACCAGAACAAGCGATGTACCTACACCGCAGGCCGAACGACGCGATGCCATGGAGCGGTATAAATAACGAGGCAAGGAAAAAGAAAGGTTTCGTTATTCCGTACTCCTGCTGGAACGAAAATTCTCAAATTTAGGTAGTCATAAAGCCCAACTACGTCTAAAGTTCTGAATAAAACACGAAAATGTCTAATACGAGGGCGGTTTAAATATGATCGAGCCAAATGCTCTGACACGTTAATTTATTATAGAAAAAAAATTACAAAAATTTACAGTTTTTCTACGTACTCCCCCTCATTAGTTACACATATTTTCCACCTCTCCGTTGGCAAACCAGATTAATTTTAAAATTTCAAGAAGTCGGAGGCTGAATTGATCAATAAGATTTAGGTTTACTCAGTTGAGAATCTGTTGTTTAGTGTTTGCAAGACGCCTGGCTCTTTCATATTTTTTTATACCCTTCGATCATAAGCCCCGGATAGAGTTCGAGCGGAATGAAAATGAAACGGTAATGAACCGGCATAAAAACCGTGGTGAATTTAAAATTTTAGCTTCGAAAATTGCTACAAAGGCGTTTTGCGTCCTAAATCCTCTTAAAAATAACAAAAAAAAATTATTTCCCCCTTGTCCGAATGCATTTTCAACGTGGAAATGAGTCGACTCTGTAGCATATTCTACGTCGGGCGTGGTGAGTTTTGCAAACGTCAAACCGATTCACTGTCCACGACGAGTTCATCGTGGAAATTATCTAATGACCGGGGAATCGAAAAATAACATATAAAATGGCAGAGACAAATTGTGAAACCATTCTCGAATTTTAGTTTATGGAATTCTCCAGCATTTACCACATATTCCACGAAAGTATGTATGCATTTTCATTGAGAAAATCGCAGCAGACTAAAATTTTATTCTCATTCCGCCCGAGGTCTATCCAGGCCTATAGAGCGAAAGGGTATATTAACTTTGTCATGAAGTTTGTAAAGCATTGAAAGAAGCATATCCGACCATATAAAAAGTATGCATACATGACGAGATGAGTCGATTGGACGATGTCCGTCTGTCTGTCCGTCTGTCCGTCTGTTGCAGCGCGTTTTTCTCGGCCACTATAAAAGCTACGGAGCTGAAATTTTGCACACGTGCTTATTATTGTTGCAGCCTGTTTGTATGTTTGAATCACCGAAATTCGATCACTGGGTCATGGGGCTGCCATACAAACCTAGCCCCCCAATTTAAGTTCTTCTAGGAAAAAGCTTTTTATTTGTGCACCAATTTCAACCAAATTACACACAAACGTGTTTCTCTTCATGGCACAAAACATATCTAAGAATTGATCAAATCGGACCATGGGGTCATGGGGCTGCCATACAAATCCAACAACCCCAAATTAGTTTCTTTTAAGAAAAACTTTTTCATTTGTTCACCAATTTCAATTAAATTTCGAATGTGTTTCTCTTGATAATACAAAAAATATCTAAGAATGGATCCAATCGGATAATGAGGTATTGGGGCTGCCATACAAACCTAACTCCCCATATCAGGTTCTTCTAAGAAAAACTTTTTTATTTGTGCACCAATTTCAACCAAATTACACAAAAACGTGTTTCTCTTGTGACACAAAACATATCTAAGAATTGATCAAATCTGACCATGGGGTCATGCGGTTGCCACACAACCCCCCCCCCCCCCCCCCCCCATTTTTTTTTGCCCACTTATTTCAACCAAGCCCAAAACTTTTGTCAAGACGGAAGAAAAAGAATCAGGAGGGGGATTAAATACAAGTCATAGGTACGCCCGAAAAAACTTTTAGCCCAAGAAGAGCGAAGGGTATCCTAATTTCGGCCGCGCCCAAAATTAGCCTCGGTCTCGTTTTAACCTTTAGTAGTTCCTCTTGATAAAGCGGTTGCATTGATAACTACATATATATTTTAGTCTGTAGCTAACTACATTAAAGTATGTGGTTATCAATTCTTCTTCATTACCGTAACTCCTAGTGGAGCATGGTGCGTTGATGACTACAACGTTACAGAGATCAGAGCAGTGTTGCCAGGTTGGCTGCGAGATTTTCCCCTAAATTCAACTCGATTTCCCCCTATAATGATGGGTTTCCCCCTAAATTGAAAAAAATGACAGAAAATTACCAAAAAGGATTCATGCTGAGCGCAAATTGTGATATGAAGACGAGGGTACGAAGCGTAATGCAGCACACACGATCAAACCGAATAAATTTTTTTTTTTATTTTCGTTCTGTCAAAATGAAAGAAAATGTATGAATTTAACAGAACAAAGAATCCAAAAAATGGATTCACACGCTTCATGTGTGGGTCTAATGGTACCGCAAAAACATATATCGGTCTACAGGCGAAGCGACGACAGCTACTAGCTGTAGCTCTAAGTTGGGCTAATCGAAGTGGGAATTTTCCGTCCATAGCCAACTATAATCAAAGAAAAATGAAAAAATTCAAATTGAGGATAGCTCATCCTCTTATTGCTCCTAAAATACATAGTTCGAGAGAAAAAGGAGTCACTCGAGTTTCTAAACGAACACATTATTACAAATTTTCTATTTACATATTTATTAGCAAATCAGTTTCATAAGAGAAGATGTTGAACTCCCCAATATGTAAATATGTCCACAATATCTCCCACCGATATCGAATCGAGGATATTCTAGATGTACAGGACAAGTAAACAATTTTATTTGTTGGTCCAACCAGCAAATTTTAAAAGTTAAAGCTACTGTCGCTGACACCAATTTTGATGGAATTTGCTGATTCGTGTTAGGAAAGTAAGCCCCAAATTCTTCCTAACGTTCTTTAGGTTCCCCCTAAACTTTCCCCTAAAAATTTTATCACCCTAAAATTCCCCCTAAGAGGTTGAAAAAACCCTAAATTTAGGGGATTTTCCCCTAACCTGGTAACACTGGATCAGAGACAACTGAATTCGGAGTGTGATACAGTTGTCAGCCATACCACTTTCTAGTCGCATTGTTAGTTTATTATTCTACGATAAGAATATTTCTTATCATCTTCTTCTGAATAATAAACTTGCGACGAGTCGTGCCGAGTTTGGAAACTCGTTTCTCGATGAGTGTCTATTTCACAGAGTGGCGACCGAACGATCACGGCCACAGAGCACGACAATTTATCAGCTTTCAATTCAACAGCTTTATTTTGAAATCAGTCAGCACACGCGTACCATTTATATCTGAGTAAAAAAAGTTACTAAGAGGGGGATTCACACTTCCGACAGAATTTATTAAATCCTTGATTTGGTTAACAATTGTACCATATTGTACTGCAATTTGAATAATAAAGGTACTTTATTCGATGTATTTTGAATTTAGTGACAACCCTAGTATCCAGGGTTTTGATTGGAATAATTTTAATCTCCACCAGGATGTGTCGGTAATCTGTATCGGCTATTACATTCACATTCCGTTATTCTAAAACTCCGATAGTTACAAAATAGCTACCCTTCAGAGTCGTTTCAAATTTCAAATGGTCCACTGTCGTTGACAGCTATTTCTACTTGCACTCTAGAGCTGAGCCAGCTCTATGGAAAGTGACAACGCCATCTACATATAGAAGCCAGATTATCAGCTGATTCAAATGAATCTGCCAGTTATGATGAACTCAAGTAATACTATAATCCGGTTTAATATCGAATTTTAAGATAAGACGTCGATAAACAATATTTGTGCGCGATTTTTGATTGGAATAAGTGCACAAATAAAAAACTATTTCTTAGAAAACATATTTCGGACCGAGGGTGGGATTTGTATGGCAGCTCCGACAATTTTGTTACTGAAATGATTTGTGTTTTTTTTTTGTTATCCATAATTATTTATTATTATGGCACTGGTCCCCTGTAGGTTTATTACTTGTTTTCGTTGTTATAATCTTTTTTTATAGCACCTGGTAAATAAGTTCAAAGTACATACATACTTTGTAAGAGGTATCCAAATTTCAGCCTGGCTTGAAGTTAGTTTGCTGATATTGTCATTGATAAAATACGATATTATGCATATTTTAATGGGACACCTCAAAAGTGGTAGCTTTGTTTACGATGTAGGTACATATTACTAAGTTGCTCAGAAATTCCATTTTATTTGAATTAAAATACTCAGACGTTCCAATAATCAATTTATTTTCGACAGCGCGGCGATTGGAGATAAAATCTTGCGACCCTTTCTGTGACACTTGGAACGAGACGAAAACAATATGAAGAACGAAATGCAAAACCAATGCAAGAAAATGGATATGTAGATGGATAAACATATAAATCAACAATCCTCTTTTTGATGGTCTTGCATGGTCCAAAGGATACTTACGTGTATACATCCAATGCATTTTTATAAAAATAATTCAAGTGACAACTTGACATTTGAATGTTTTATTGCTGAGTAGATATAGTTCTATTTTAGAATTGGTAGTGGACATTAAGACCTAATAAAACCAACCTTTTTCGGATATTGATATACGTTCCGATTAATTTGGAATTGACGAAAAATAGAGGTACATAATGATAAAACCGGATCTTTTCTTACATTGTAAACATTTGCGCGGATTTTTAGTTAAACTGGTTGGTCAAATTTGCATTGGAATTTTATCACCAATAACGTTTGTATGTATATGTATACATATAGTCAGACGTCAGAAATCAAGTTTAATTTAGACCAATCTAACTAAATTTAAAGAATCAGGTAGTTTTTCTGTTGTTGTTGTTTTTTACGTGGGTGTATTATGCATGGCTTTATGTGTCATAGATCATAGCATAATAATAATTTTGAACTCCCATCTTCCAATTATTTGGTTAAAAAAGTTGGGTTTGATTAACCCATGGCCGTATATAGCTCCCTAATTGTATAGAATCGGATATCCTGAGAACAGATGTGCGAAGGAAGTTGCTGCTGCCTTGGCTGGTGCTCTCTCACGCTTATTTTCAGCAAAGCGAGATTAGTGATAATTAATAATCTTTTAACACTACTAGTGTAAATGATTGCAGTAGGGTAGAGTTTGACTCTACAGACTAGAAAACAGTCGAGTTGAAGATACCTGCACGGTAGTAGAGCTCCAACTCCCAGGGTGTATCAGTTTACATACTCTATTGTCGTGTGCCGTTAAGTTAGGCTCTTGGGCCTAGGTCATGGGCGTAGCCAGGATTCGGGTCAGGGGGGGCAAGTCCAAAATTTTTTCAACATCATTTACTTATCACTGAAAAAAAATCATCATAATATTAATGAACTAGGAGCATTACATAGATTTTTTTCATTACCATGATGAATTAGTTCATAGTAAGTAAACCTTCTTTTCCTTAAAAAAATACAGATACAGAGTTCATCTATTTTACGAAACATCGGTTAGTATAACGAAAACAAAATTTTAGCATAATGTAAAGCGAACATGAACACAATGAACTTCATACATTATCCCCGATAGTAAGTAAATTTGATGTTATTGTTCACTAATTACATGACATCGTTCATAGTAATATGTATACTATGAACGATGTCATTATCGCTTTAAGTGTATTTTATAAACCTTCGTAACGTATAGTCTGTACGGTGTAGTTAGGTAGGGCGCATGTCTTCAAATCATAGGGTCCCGGGATCGATTCCCGCTGTAGGTAATTTTTGATGACTATTCAGAGCAGAGGTAAAATAAATGTCGTCATCACTTATGAAGCTGGATGCCGGCCTGCGCCAGTTTTTTTTTTTTTTAATTGATGAACTCAGTAATTATATCAATGAACAAGTTGTTAATTTTATGAATTTGTTCATAATTTTAATGAAATTTTTGTTCGTTGTTTTGATAAAATCAGATTCATTGGAATGATGAAATTCGTCTTCGGTGGGATATCGGTGTAAATATTCATTACTTTAATGAACAATTTCATTGTTTCAGGGCACCTTTTTCTTTCAGTGTAAGAGTTGAAATTTCCGGTCGCAGAAATATTGTTAGAAAATTTTAGAGTAAACTGGCTTGTCGTTGGATTGGTGCACAGGGTCATGGATTTCAGACTCACCGTGAACGAATTAATTTTATGGTGTTTTTCGAAATCACGACCTAACGTAACGGACTATGATGTCGCTCAGATTGTAAACAAGTATCCGTTTATGGGGATAAATAACATTGCTGGGCGTGCTCACCTCAACAAAACAGCAGTTTAGATCTTGGAAATTGGATGTCACTCACACATCTGCGGCCCTAGTTTACTGCCACGCATGTTTTTTCTTTTTTTTTTTTTGCTAATTTTAGAATCAAATTTGAAAAATACCGGCGTACAGAGGGCTGCGCCTAGATTTTGGATACATACATAGTGAATAATTTTGCACATATATTTTATAGGCAAGAAATGAAAATTATGCACAATATTAATGAAATGCTTCTTGTAAATCTATTTTTGGATTGGTCTAAAAATAGATTTACTATGTATCATGGCTACACATATTAACTGAATTTATTAGCTGTTTTTTCTTTTGTTTAGCAAAAGTCAACAGTCTTAGTATTTAACGTATACTTTGATTATGAGGGCAATGACGTATATAAGCTCATGCTAATCAATATTTGTGCAAAGTTCCATATCGGTACTTATAGCGGTTTAGGAAAACGGAGGTGAACAAGGAAGCTTAGCTTAAAACGCCCATAACTCTGTTACCGTTAATCCAAACTGGAAAAAAGCAACTGATATGAAATGTACCCATCGAGTTCTTTGACCTGAATACCCACACGTCCATGACCGATAAAAACGAAAAAGTCAAATCTCCGGGACACCCTGTTATCTTTGACCTACCAACTTCTAATAATTTCGTGCCAAAGACTGTTGCCATTCTACAGATTTCTACCAAATTGCATGACGATCGGTTAAGCCGTTCGCGAGTTATTTAGTGAACAAATTTTCAAATGTCCGGGACACCCTGTTATCTTTGCCATACCAACTTTTAAGTATTTCGTGCCAAAGACTGTTACCATTCAACACATTCCTACCAAAGTTCATGACGATCGGTTTAGCTGTTCGCGAGTTATTTAGTGAACAGACGGACGGACAAAATCGATTTCATAAGGGTTTTTTTTTGGAAAATCTAAAAAACCCTAAAAATGGAGCTGAGAATGATTTTCGTCTGCATTCTGATTACATTCAACTGACCTCCAATATCTGCCTTTTAGAGCGTAGTTTGTCTATTTTCAGTGCAATTTTTGTATCTCGGACTGTATTTTCCACTTGCGAAATTAGTTTGTTTCGTCTGTCACTTTCATCTTAGCAAAAAAGTATCGTCAGAATATTTATAAATCCTTTATTGATTGAAATATGGTTAACGGTTTTAATAAGATTTCTTCTAAGTTTATCAAAGTGTAAACAGTGGCTAAATTTTATTGCTGGTATGATTCAGCTAGAAAATAAATTTTGATTAAATAACTTGAAAGACCCGCTCTGTGGGTCACTTGGTTGAGTCGCACTCTACGATGCTAGTAATCTGGAGGTCCGGAGATCGAATCTCGGCGTGGTCCAAAATTTCTGTACATGTGCGGATTGGAAATATATTGTGCTTGTGCAACATTATATACACTCCGAAATGATCGACCTCATCGACCAGGGGGGGGGGGGCGACTGCCCCTCCCGGCCGCCTGGCTACGCCCATCGCCTAGGTTAACTTCATGCATACGCGCAATGTTCAGGCAGGTGTACTTCTTTACATCTAGTGAACTGTCTACCGAAAATCTTAATGTTGAGGCAATTAGTTTCCCACTTTTTAACTTTTCCATTTCCAGTCCAATAATGTGAAGTTTTCGGGCATTCCGATGGGTATAAAATCCCTAAGATTCACATGGAATAAACCTTTCTTCCGTGAAAAATTTTAAGATAAATTGCTTAAAAAACAAATTTGGAAAAGGAATAAATGACATCTATATTTCTTTCTTATTAATTAAAAAACCAGGTCAAAACACCAGAGCTTGAGATGCAAAATGTGGTGGATTTTTTTTTTGTGTATGTTTTTTAGGGTGGAGTAAGGATTCGGAACTTCCCACCAAAATTTCGTTGTGGAACAGGGTCAATTTTGGTGGAAATTCGTACTGAGCACCCAAAACAACATAAGAAAAAAATTGTTCACAAATTTACACACCACACGCAACACTATTTTAACGAGACTCAGCTGAATGCCTTGGTGTATCAGGTTTTAGGGATAAAGCCACTTATCGGGCAGGATAGACGGATGGATATCATGATTATCCTGCATTTATGGGTTGGCAGTAGTGATTATGTACTCGAAAAATTAGCTCGGCCTTCGCCTATCTTCTCTAATTGTGTGGTGTTGACGGAAGAATGCTGTAAAAGAAATTAAAATCGAAACTCTGCCTCCTCCTGTGTGTTTGTGCGTGCTTTTGCACAACATTTTTCTAAAATAAAAGAATTAACGGATAGTTTACAATCACCAAAATACGGTATGCAGTTTATCGTTTTAATGCTATTAAAAAAATCATTTTCTTCCACTACTAAAACTAAATTATTCGTATAACACACAAAAATCATATATGTATTAACAACATCATATATTTGCAAAGAAAATATTTGCCATTGTAGACTCTAAATTTGCAACGACTGTTGCGATTTTAGAGTCATTCTTTAATTTTAAGGTATTCATGGTCTTTACCCGGAAATATAAAACGGTTTTTATTATTAACTGAAAGAAACGAGTTTGCCTAGCGGCACCTATTTAATTTTGGCTTCCTAACGGTGTTGTTTTTAACAAAAAGTGTCGGCTAAAACTCACAAGTTCCTTTTGCTGAAACAAAGTGGAAATTGCAAAGGAACTGGAAAGAGGCCATCATTGGCAACGTTGTCTCCGAAATATGAGGTGGATAAATCGACAATTAGTCGAATTAGGAAAAGCGAGGCTGAAATATGTGGCGACAGCCGAGGTTGTCTCTGATAAGAGAAAAACTACGCGCCAATCCAAATTCCTAAAAATGGAGGCTGCGTTATATAAGGGATTGATGCAGCAACGATAAAAAACATACCGATTTTAGCTGAATTATTGTTAGAAGAAAAAGCCAAACATCTCCACAGCGAAACTTAGGAACCTTCCACCGGACTTGATGCAAGCAATTGTTGGTTATTTAAATTTAAAAAACGACATGGAATTCGGCTGTTGAAGATTTGTGGAGAAAAACTGCGTCCAGTAATGTTTTAGCCGTCGAATCGTTCAGCGAGAAATTCCACTTGAAAATTAATGAGATGCAATTAAAGCCAGAACAGATCCACAATGCATATGAATATGGCTTGTTATGGAAGTTATTCCCAGATAAGACTCTTTTCCATTTTCGTGAATCTTCTGCACCCGCGCGAAAAGTTAGCAAGGAGAGAATAACTTTCCTGGCATGTACGAATGCGACCGGGACGCATAAAGTGAAGCTACTGGTGATCGGAAAGGCCAAAAAGTCTAGGGCATTTAAAAATAACCAAAATCTTCCTGTGGTTTATAAAAGGAATTTCTCGTTCCTTGATTTTTCTTGCTCAAGTACGTAAATACCTAATCCAACAAGGACTCCTCCTGTTGTTTTTCTGTACAAAAAAAAACCGACTCGAAAATTGCAAAATTTCGGAAATTGCAACTACCCTGTGCATTAATTAGTTGCAATTATCGAAGTTATACTGTATTTTATATGTATACATTGTGAACAACCTGAAATAATGGAGTTAGAATAAAATGATATAAGAAGGATATGATCGGGAGACTATGCGCCAACTTTTCAAAGAATAGTACGAACACCTCACCTTTTTCAGAAGTTGGAGAAATTTGGGATGGAAAAATAGATAGTTTTTGGGTCAAAACACAAAAATTTGACTTTGATGCTCCATAAAAACCAAACCTCTTAACAGATTTTTGTGCGGTTAGTTTTATTTTTAGGTAAATTTGTTGGCTGTCATAATCATCTTATTTCGCTATTTTAGCTAGTCTAACTTTGAAGATATTGAGGTTTAAGTCGTACAAGAAAATGATTTTTTCCAAATATTTTCAAATGCCTGTGGCAGTTAAAGGGTTAAGAATTGGAGGTATGACAACTTTTTTTACTGGAAATTACCTACCTATAATAAGGGAAACCTTTAGGGCAATACTCCTACACAGTGCCTTTTTAAGGGCATATTCAATTTGTCCATTAAAGGATATACCTTAATGGTACACTTTAGGATTATCTTGAAACAACGGTTAACTGTAATTTTAAAGCAATTATTCGGGCAATCATATCTTTTCGGAAGGCCTACACTACGGAGATGAAAAATGAAAATTGATCTGATGATTTGACCCGTAGAATTTGTTTGGGTAACCTTCTTCTTTATATAAAAATATGGAACGTGATTTCTTTGTCACGCATAAACTCGAAAACCGCTGGACCGATTTTTTTTGCTTAATCCGTCTTACCCTGGAGAAGGTTTAGAGAAGTGGCGGTAAATCGAAATTCCATTTTGTATGAGAGTTACCTGGTGCAATCAAGTTTACATCGACAACTTTTGAATTTAATGGAAATATTTAGTTGTTACTGAATCAAATACAGTGTCTTCTTCTTCTTCTCTGTACCGTAACCCATTGTGGGGCATGGTGCGTTCACTCAGCCATTTATAAGCTACTGCGAGTCAACATTACATTGCATATAGTTTCGGAGTGTATATAATGTTGCAAGCACTATATATTTCCTGGACCACGCCGAGATTCGACCTCCGGACCTCTAGATTACTAGCATCGTAGAGTGCGACTCAACCAATTGAGCCACAGAGCGTGGTTACAGTGTAACTCCGATAAATTGTATTCAAGGTGACTACGTTTTTACGTACATATACTAGTACATTGCATTGTGATACCTATTTATAGGGATTTTGATAGTATTTGCACGAATTATTTAAAGTATAGAATGTATGTAGTGTATGTATGTCCGAATCGATTAACCCTGGAATACTAACATGACCGGTTAGGGCGTTATTACTAACCACACGTAATTTTGACGTGTTCATATTTTCCTACAGTCGCTTTCCCAGTTTACATATTTTACCGAGCTTATCATTTTTCAGTGCCACAGACAAAAATTATTTGACCAAAATATGCCCTCGGAAAATGCATTTATATTACTTACAAGACGTATAAATTACATGCTATTTTCTATTGGTATTACTATTTACACGTCAAATAGGTAGTAGCATCTAGAACATTGCTAAGCTTACTGCCATAGACCACAAATAGGATACTGAAACTCACATGGACATACAACAACTAACTGAGGAAAGCACTGCTGCAGTGCTTTCCTCCGCAGTTCTGCAGAGATCGTTATACGGAAGAAACCTTGAAAGCGAGCGAAGCGAGCCCTCACAGCTTGTATTACATAAATACAAAATTGAAATAAATTTTATTCTTTTTGAATTAAACATAAATAAAGATGAATTACTTTTTAAATGCTTAATATATACGAAATATCTGTCATAGTGTTGATTTAAAGAATAAAATAATGTCGGGTGTCTAGGATACGTCAACCCAAATAGTATTTCCGTACTTGGCACCAGATGGCACTAGTACCACAAGCGAGACATATTAAGAAACGACACGAAGACTTTCTGGCCGTTGCTGGAAAGTGCATCACCGGAAGTTTCCGGAACAGTAGAAATGGGTATATAAGGGCGTCGACTAGAGTCAATCAGACAGTATAGTTTTACTTGTGGATTATGTCGGATTAATAACTAATAACCGTAATTTGTGAAAGTATAAGCCGTGTAAATATCCGTGTGTGATGTAATAAATAGTCTTACAGTAAAGCGAGTGTTATTCATTATCGGGTACGCGAAAATCTATCGAACCCACTGGAACGTCTAGAAAAGACGAGAAATACATAACAATAAGTTTGAATACAACCACTAAGGCTGTGTTTTTTCAAAGTCGAGGCCAGGTTTCCTGACCCGGACTCACAAGAAAAATTTAGGGAAGCGATCAGCGTAAATTCCAGATTATCACATAGGTATAAACAAAATGTTTGTACATTCTTGCATGAAATATGAAAACTATATTTAGGGCCGATTTTCTTTAACTCTTATCTAGTACCCGGCTGAAAACTATTCGTGTTTGAAGAGCTAACCTACATACTGCTTCGGGTAAGCATTTTTATGAAAATTACCCCGTAAACTGTAGGACTAAAGTGTTGAAGAAACCAACCTAAGTAGTTTTGTGTAATTTCAATTAAAATGCCTACATTGGCGATGTTCCTCAAAAAATACCGAAATCTGATTATGCTAGTAACCGCTGAAAATTGGTGGAAGGAAGAGGTTTATGCCTTAATTTTGTTGTTCTTTGACCCTATTTTAAGGGATACGTCGAAATACCATTAACCCTGTAGAAGAATAAATATGTATTTAACCATAGATATACATATGTATGTAGGTATGTATAATTTACATTAGACATAGAATCTAAAGTACACAGAAGAGTCCAGGTGTGTAACGTGTGCATATAAATCCCATACCTAAAAGTGATATAAAGCAATAAAAAAATCTTATGTGGATAATATCCACACGATCATCGCATTTAAAAACGCGAAGAAGAAGCGGACACGTTGATAAAAAGGTACAATGACGTTAAAGAGTTACTGAGGAGAAGTAAAAAAAATATAAACATATAGTCTAAGAAAAATGGCATATTTGGTCGGCAAAAATCCTACATCGGAATTTTTTTGGATTATGGTTGGAAATGGTCCCCAGATTATGGCAATAAAAGTCCCAACCGATTGGGGGTCCGCAACCTTAAAAAAAGGGGGAAAGGGGGACATTTTTTCGGTTTTTTGCGATTATTTCAAAAACGACAAGAGATACAGAAAAATGGTCTGAGGACGAAAAAACTACATAAAATTACCTTTGCAATGATATATAACACATTAGAGTGCAATTGAATATTTCGGTGTTAGACTAGAAAAAAAATAGAATATTTTCATTTTAAACCTTTTTTAAAAGCTCCATAACTTTTGAAAGAATACTAGTTCAGCCGTAAAATTTTGTACAAGTATTCACAATAAGTTCAAGATCATTTTAAGGTAAACGTTGAGTCGCTCCGGTCATTATCCCCTATTTCAATTTGTCAAAATAGCATGTCCATAACTCCCCTCAAAATTGAAGCAGAGTGCTAAATTTTGGTTTGTTGCGATTGGAGGTCATAGTCACCCCACCCACCAAAAATCAGCTCATTCGGATAAAAACTAAGGGTATCTCCCATACAAAGTGACCCATCAGCATTTTTTTCTACGTACTACTCATTTTATAAACTGTAGAACAAAGTTGTCTTGGGCCACTTTGTATGGGAGGTACCCTTAGTTTTTACCTGTAATTTGGACCATTTTTCTGTATCTCTTGTCGTTTTTGAAATAATCGCAAAAAAACTAAAAAATGTCCCCCTTTTTTTAAGGTTGCGGATCCCCAATCTGTTGGGACTTTTAATGCCATAATCTGGGGACCATTCCCAACCATAATCCAAAAAAATTTCCGATGTAGGATTTTTGCTGTTCGATGGCCATATTTTGGTCCAATTTTCTTAGACTAATATGTACATGTCTATGTATATATACGTATACGTATAAAAAAAACAACTTGAAGTCGAGCTACTGGTCTTACGACCATTTGGTTATTTGCCTCCGTATTTCGACTTAAGATACACGGCTCGGCTTAACAAAACTGGAGACTTGGCTTGGATGTGTTTTTTTAACCATAGTTCGACGCGCTTATAAGAGTGTGCTTCTCTATAAGATAACACACATTCATATCATATGAGCTCGCGTTGCAGGAGAAGTTTACTGTCTTTTGCTGGTATAGTTTTGTTTGTAATGCTATCTTCTCTCTGACCCTACTTCCTTTGCTGTTGTAGCTCAGGTTTTGATACTTCAACATACATTGGAGCTTAAAAGTCAGTGCCTTTAGCGTAGACAGGTTGAGATGCACCTTGAAATGGTAGCAAATCAATGGTACTATAGTAGTTGCTCATAATTACGCGCGGTTTACATGAGTCGAGTAAAGGCGCGTTCGGACGGCATCCAACTTGGTTGATCCAACTTTTCCCACCAACTTTTCACAAGTTGGAAGGCTGTTCACACGTACGATATTCAACTTCAACAAATCCTATCAAACTTGTTGGCCGTGTGGACAGAAGTTGGAAGCTGAAGCGGTCGTAAAACGTTATCAGCTGCTTTATACGCATTAGCACAGGAAAAATATATTTGTTGTTTCGTTAATTTTTCTTGATTTGTAAAGCATTGAAGGTAACATTTCCGATTAAGTATATATGAGAAGTACATATTTTATGATGAGATTACCAGGGCCATCCATGTAACCCTTGCAATATACAAAACAAATTAAAAAAAACCCGTTCAGTTAATGAACTCTTCATTATTAAAAAGTTTATGTTGATAATGCGGTCGGACTATAGTCTATGTAAGAAGAGTGAAGGGTTTTTTGAACTCACCCAAGTTGTCCAACTTCAGTTCGCACGGTGAACATGTTTGAATGTTCGTTCAACTTCAAGCTTGTTGTCCAACTTCCGTTCGCACGGTGGATTTGTTGTCCAACTTGTTTGAATGCTCAAAAATTGGACAACAAATCCATCGTGCGAACGGCTCTTAAATGGTCGAGTAGAGTACTTTCCACCACCCTACCACCGCGTCAGTCACTTCACTCTAATTCGAATGTTTTCTTAGTTGGTATAGTCAAACTCTATACCTACTCTACTGCAACCATTTACATGAGTAGAGTGGAAAGCTTTCTTTTTTAGACACTGGATATATTACTCTACCAATTGCTCGACTCATGTAAACCGCGCTTTATTTCGAGCAGGGCTTAAATTTACACACAAACACTACGCAGTTAAGATATAAATACAAGATTTACAGTACGTATTCCACCTTTGAGGTTTAAGGAGACAGTATTCAAACATACTTTGTGAAATTTGATATGCCTAACATCGTCAATCTTTAGAAATAGCTGACGTCACATTTCTTGTTCTTTGTTAAGGAAAAATACGGGATGCGGATATGGAGAAATCAGCCTTACAAACTTTTTAGTTATACCCGTCACTATGCGAAAGGGTATATTAACTATGAAAAGTATACAGGGTGTCCGGAAACTGTCGCATAAACGCTACGGATTGTGATTAATCATGTGATTTCCAGCAAAAAAGTTCTAAGAACATACCTCCAATTCTTAACCCTTCAGCTGTCACAGGCATTTGAAGATTTTTGAAAAAAATCATTTTCTTGTACGACTAATACCTCAATATTTCAAAAGCTAGACCAGCTAGAATAGCAAAATAAGATGATTATCACAGCCAACAAATTACCTAAAAAATAAAACCTGCACTAAAATCGGATAAGAGGTTTGGTTTTTACAGAACTTTGTAACGGTTTGGACCGGCACCAAGTGCCACTGGGGACCGAAGCTCTTTAGGCCGTACAGGCAACTCAAAACAAACGATAGAGAGCTTCTCTGCGAGCTAAGCTGCGGCACGTGCTTGCTGTAGCTCAGGCTCGGAGAATTGGGCGGGGTCTTTGCCGCTCGCAGCCCCTGGTCCATTACATATTAATAAAGGAATCACGTGCCTAAGGTAGGACGAACACAAAACACCGGGAGAAAAAAATGGGGAAATTTAGGTTGGACGGCGTCGGCCAGTTCAAATGCCATTTTTTTTTGCTGCTCCAGGGCCCCGATGGCGATGGACTCTGGCCGTCTATACCCACAAATTATTTTTTTTTTTTTTAACCCGACCGTGAGGCCCCCATGGCCAAGAAATCATTTTAAAATGGGGGGCCTCCCTTTACAATTAAAATACGTCCCTGGAACGGACCGGGGATCTACATATTAATTTACATGCAGGACATCACTAAACAAGACGGCACAATTGGGTACTCATCCGATATCCTCGCAAATCTCTTGGCGGGCGCACATGTGGCACATAACCTATAATTTCCGTTAGGCCACTTCACGTGTCTTTGTCGCGAGGGGTTTTCCTTTTTTTTCTTTATTTTCTTTTATTACAAGGGCCACTCTAATTTTCACACTTTTCACTAACACGGCACTCAGATAAAAACACTCACGACAAATTAAATAATTTAAGTCTTTACAATTTACGAAAACGAAAAATCAGTCAAAAATGCGGACCAGCACGCCCGATGTGTCCGCCTTGACGATGGGTACCCGACTCCCCGATTTCTCGCGTCGTCGTCGTCACTCACGCACGACATCGACCGAAACAAGTATTGCACACAATTCGCATGCACTTATCTGGCCGAGTCGTCTCATCAGAACTTTTGTTAGTGTGTTGACGAGCCTTTCGAGTCCGTCGACACAACAACAAATAGTACAGTATTTAAAGACACAAAACCGCCGTTTACTTAAAAAAAATACGTAATGGCTGAAATTTGCTGGAGATGTTAGGGGACATGACTTTTATCTAAAACTGAGTTTTCGTATTCGTGGGGGTGGGGGAAGTTGGAGTATATTGCCTACTTATAGGCGAATTTTGCATTTTTCGTTAATATCATTCTTACTGTTAACCCTACAGTAAAGTGATGTATAGAAGTTTTGTTTCTAATCAAATTATCTATCCTACGGTACCTACATTAATTTCATCAGTCAAGTAGTTCCGTTATAGTGACCAGTTAAAGGTCAAAATAGTACCAATAATGGGAATATTTTGCTTAAATAAAACTAATAATGACTGAAATTCGGTGGAGTCATTAAGGGATGCGTTATAAATCTGTATCTGAAGTTGCGTATACAGTCAGGCCTGTTAATCGGACCACTCTATAATTTGACCACCTTCTAATTGGACCACCATCGGTCAGTTTTATTTGGTTTTCCATACAAAATAACCTTGAAAAACGGACCACCTCTTAATCGGACCATGGACCACAATCGGCGACTCCAGTTGGATGGATCTGTACTAGACGAACCCCCAGAATCGGACCAACAACTGGTTAAATCTCCAAAATCGGACCAAAACTACAGATTGATACCTTTATTTGCCTCGAGCAGTACGAGGTAAATTCCACCACACGGACCAACAGTTTACAGAGTACTTCCTAGTTCCCATAGAGGCAACATGGCAAGACATTTGTAAAAAAATCTTAGAAATTTCGTTACTACATTCACTTAAGTTTTGATTACAATGAGCTATATTATTCGCCATGGCCACTGGAAATTTCGTAGATGGCACAACCATTGCATCAGTGTTGGGTGGATGAAGTGGCGAGACAATTCTGGAGTTTCTGCGACAAGAAGATGCCAGTGAAGTTAATGGGGCAAATTTACAAAACGCCTAAGAACCAAAGGAATCGAGGATTGATTGAACCCTGAACCCCATATTGGGAAATGGGGAATCCATTTGACTTTCATTATAAAAATGCTTTTGTAAACTACTGAAGAATACTCAAAATTTCGGTGGAACTGTGTATGGGGAGAATTTATAATAAGGAAGCTAATTAAAAAAATCACAAAGCAGTTACGGTGTTGAGCGGTTTCAAAACATCAATTGCATAGTGCATAGGTGACTTTTGTTTGTGTAATATCATTCTTATTGTTGACCCTACAGTAAAATTGTTTATAGAGGTTTCATTTCTTATCAAATAAATCTATACAACGGTACTTAAATCAATGCCATACGTCAAGTAGGCCAATAAGAACGGGTTTTGCATTTTTTTTTAATACCAGAAAAGTATGTGTTTTTTTTTGTAAACTAACTGCATACCTAGGCCCACAAAAGTATTTTTCAAATGTTGACCCAACTACCTCGCTATGGTAAGAACTTTCTAATTAATCCCACCCCAAAGTTACTCGAGCAATAAAATGCATGCCACTGGTTTGAAATTTTATTTTAATTGGAAATTATGAGAGTTTATTTAGTTACGATATTTTAATATGTATGTGTTTTGAGTTGCAACTAACTACAAAACCCTATGCACTATTCGTATAGTAAATACTGTTAAGGTACCGGTGAATAGATTATTTTATTGGAAAGAAAACCTCTACCATTTTACTGTAGGGTCAACAATAAGAATGATATTAAGCAAAAACGAAAATTTAACCTATAAGTAGGCAATTTACTATAACAACCCCCTCCCATAAATACGAAAACTCAGATATAGATTTAGGACGTATCTCTTAACATCTCTACCAAATTTCAGTCATTACGTGTTTTACTTAAGCCAAATATTCTCATTATTAGTGCTATTTTGCCCTTTAACCGGTTATTATAACGGAACTATTTGGCCTACGATATTGGCTTAGGTACCGTTGAATAGACAATTTGATTAAAAACAAAACTTTTATACATCACTTTACTGTAGGAGTACCAGTAAGAATGATATTAAGGAAAAACGCAAAATTCCCCTATAAGTAGGCAAATTACTATAACTTCCCCCACTCCCACAAATACGAAAACTCAGATTTAGACTTAGGGCACGTTGCTTAACATCTCCACCAAATTTCAGCCATTACGTATTTTTTTTAAGTAAAATATACCCGATTACTGTACTAAAAAGAAAATTCAAAACTCTTTCGAGTGGATCGTTACAACTTCAAAGTCAAAATTTCGAGATTTGACACAAAACAATATATTTTTCGATCTAAATTTTCTCCAACTACTTCCAAGGTGAGGCGCTTGTACGATTCTTTGAAAAAAAATGGCGCATAGTCAAACGATCATTTCTTTCTTACATTATTTTATTCTAGCTTCGTTATTTCTAACAGTTTTAGTGCCTTAAGTGCAGAAAACTAGTGTTAATTTGAGGTCGATTTCAATTCAATTCAATTCAAACAGCCCCTAAACATCTGCAATGTGGTAAAATTTACTCAAATCATATCAAAAACGATCCAAAATTAACCCTAGCTAGAAATAATGGAGCTAGAATAAAATGATGTAAGAAGGACATGATCGTTAGACTATACGCCAATTTTTAAAAGAATATTTATGTAAAAGATTTTAGTGGGGTTAGTTTTATTATCAGGGGCGGCCGGTCTAAGTGGGCAGGTAGGGCACTGCCCACCCTACAAAATGCTAGCTAAAAATAAAAATAAAATAAAAATTATTTCTTAGAACATAATTGATTCACTTCGGTACCTACATGCATATCTAACTTAACGTAACGTAACTTTCCTTCAAATGACAATAGCCATTCATTAGTACTTAATCACGATTAAATTGCCAATATAAAAAACTCCTCTCCTCTACATAAGCGAAAGCTCATATTGATATCAATTGAATACATAATTATAAGAAGCGCACGCGTGAATCACCAACCATTATGTACATTGCATTGCGCCCATTCATACTTCGTTCATGTATCTGCTCATCACATCAACATCATCATCTCAACTCAACCTATGGGCAGAATGCCTTTCTGCCCACATGTACCATCAATCTATTCTATAGCTATTCCATAGCACATAGAGTCACGATGTATCTTCTTATACGCTCAACGCATGCGCATTGAAAGTATCTGAACTTCACTAAAGGGCATGCCCAATACTACACTATCCATGAACTTGTGCAACGTTCGCGAGCGCGTGGCCCGTGGCGCTGTTCTAGTAGTTAGATACTCGTCGTAGCATAGCGCGTGGTGCATGGATACAATAATAAGGCCGTTTCGCATTTAAATTGTGCATGGTGCATTGTAGAGTATTTAATTTGTGCGTGTGTTTTTGTCAGATTTTCTTCATTTTTTGAAGTGGTTTGGAGGCGTTATACTCGTACTTGTAGCAGTAGTGCATGATTACGTTATCAGCGGCCGTTTTTATACCCTTCACTCGTAGAATAAAGGGTATATTAACTTTGTCATGAAGTTTGTAACGCATTGAAGGAAGCATCTCCGACCATATAAAATATGTATATATATTATCAGTATGACGAGCTGAGTCGATTGGGCGATGTCCGTCTGTCTGTCTGTCCGTCTGTCCGTCTGTTGCTACGCGTTTTACTCGGCCAGTTTAAAAGCTATCGAGCTGAAATTTTGCACACATGCTTCTTTTTATTGCAGGCAGTTTGTATGTTTGAATTGCTGAAATCGGACCGAGGGGTCATGGGGCTGCCATACAAACCTAACCCCCCAAATTTGTTTTTTCTAAGAAAAACTTTTTCATGTGTGCACGTATTTCAATTAAATTTCACACAAATGTATTTCTATTGATAACACGAAACATATGTAAGAATGGATCTAATCGGACCATGGGGTCATGGGGCTGCCATACAAACCTACCCCTCAAATTAGGTTCTTCTAAGTAAAACTTTTGCGTTTGTGCACCAATTTCAACCAAATTTCACACAAATGTGTTTCTATTGATGCCACAAAACATATGTAAGAATGGATGGAATCGGACTGTGGGGTCATGGGGCTGTCATACAAACCCAGCCCCCCAAGTTGAGTTTTTCTAAGAAAAACTTTTTTATTTGTGCACCAATTTGAATCAAACCTCGTAAAAGTGCATTTCTATTGATGCCATAAGACACATGTAAAAATGTATGGAATTGGACCATGGGGTCATGGGGCTACCATACAAACCCAACCCCCCCCCATTTTGGATCATCTAAGAAACATTTTTTCTACGCCAATTTAAATCTTATCTTATCAAAACAAAAAAAGTTAAAGGCCATGCTCCCGCATCCCTCCGATGAAGTTTTCTGAGATAATTTTTTTATTTTCTCACTTATTCCAACCAAACCTCACACAAATATTTTTTATCGACGCCACAGAATTTGTCAATATCAAATATTTTGCGAAAACAGAAGGAAAAGAATGGGGAAGGATTAAACACAAGTCATAGGTTCGCCCTAAAAAAGTTTTAGCCCGAGGAGAGTGAAGGGTATTCAAATTTCGGCCGCGCCCGAAATTAGCCTCGGTCTCGTTTATTTTTTATTTGTTACGTATGTTTTTAGAAAACAGTAATCGCTGATTCCCTATTAGGTGATCCGTTTGGGTTGCCTTTTCTAGCCTCAAATGAAAAAAAAGAAATAGGTATCCAAATTTGAATTACCATTAAAAGGAGCAGTGCTTAATATTTACTTATTGAATATAATTTTATTGAAATATTGTCGCGACTATTGCTGGTCCCTTTGAAAGGTAAATACTGGATTATTTTTCCACATTGCGACCGTTCTCTGCCAAAAAAATTGATGTAATATAGGATTCCGAACTGTAGCTATCTGTATGCATTTTCATGGTGCAATTGAGCATAACTGATTTGTAAGAAAAAACTCTAAACGATTCACCTAATACATACGTAAATACAACAAGCTTAAAAACATTAAAATGGACAGACTAACAAAGAGCACAATTTTAACGCATTAAAAAACAGTGGATATGCATGTATAGTATTATTTCCTGATGGTAAATCTGCCCACCCGGCTCTGTACTTCACGAGCCGCCACTGTTTATTATACCCTTCACTCGTAGAGTAAAGGGTATATTAACTTTGTCATGAAGTTTGTAACGCATTGAAGGAAGCATCTCTGACCATATAAAATATGTATATATATGATCAGCATGACGAGCTGAGTCGATTGGGCGATGTCCGTCTGTCCGTCTGTCCGTCTGTTGCTACGCGTTTTACTCGGCCAGTTTAAAAGCTATCGAGCTGAAATTTTGCACACATGCTTCTTTTTATTGCAGGCAGTTTGTATGTTCGAATCGCTAAAATCGGACCGTGGGGTCATGGGGCTCCCAAACAAACCTAACCCCCCAATTTAGTTTTTCTAAGAAAAACTTTTTCATGCGTGCACCAATTTCAACCAAATTTCACACAAATGTGTTTCTATTGATAAGACAAAACATAGGTAAGAATTGATCAAATCGGACTATGGGGTCATGGGGCTGCCATACAAACTTAACCCCCCAAATTAGGTTCTTCTAAGAAAAACTTTTTCATTTGTGCACCAATTTCAACCAAATTTCATACAAATGTGTTTTTATTGATGCCACAAAACATGTGTAAGAATGGTTGGAATCGGACTGTGGGGTCATGGGGCTGTCATACAAACCCAACCCCCCAAATTGAGTTTTTCTAAGAAAAACTTTTTGATTTGTGCACCAATTTCAATCAAACCTCATAAAAGTGCATTTCAATTGATGCCACAAAACATATGTAAAAATGAATGGAATCGGACAATGGGGTAATGAGGCTGTCATACAAACCCAACCCCCCAAATTTGCGTTCTACTACGAAAAACTTTTTGATTTGTGCATCACTTTCAACCAAAACTCGTAAAAGTGCATCTCTATTGATGCCATAAGACATGTGTAAAAATGAATGGAATCGGTCTATGAGGTCATGGGGCTACCATACAAACCTAACCCCCCATTTTAGATCTTCTATAAGAAACATTTTTTCCAAACCAATTTCAAAAAAACTTAATGCGTCCTTGTCAAAAAAAAAATTAAAACGAATGGAATCATACTATGGGACCATGCTCCCGCATCCCCCCAATAATCTGAGTAAATATTTTTATTTTCCCACTTAACCAAAAACACACAAATATTGTTTTATCGACGGCACAGAAGGAAACGAATGGGGAAGGATTGAACACAAGTCATATGTTCGCCCAAAAAAAACTTTTAGCCCGAGGAGAGTGAAGGGTATTCAAATTTCGGCCGCGCCCGAAATTAGCCTCGGTCTCGTTTTTTAAGGTAAATTTGTTGGCTGTAATAATCATCTTATTTTGCTATTCTAGCTAGTCTAGCTATTGCAATATTGAGGTTTTACTCGTACAAGAAAATGATTTTTTCAAAACTTACTTGTTGTACTTTCCGTACAACTTTTTTGCTGGAAATCACGTACGGAACATACCCCCAACCTCCTAACCCTTTACTTGCCACAGACGTTTGAAGATTTTGTTAAAAAAATTCTTGCACGACTTAAACCCCAATATCTCTAAACCAGCTAGAAAAGCAAAAGTGCGAAAAGCTAGGGTTAATTTTTGCTCGAATTTATTCAAATTTCTCCTAGTATTCTGCAATTTGTGTAAGATTTAAGGAAATTATGCCAAAATCGGGCAAAAATTAAGCCTAGTTTTCTGCACCTAAGGCTTAATGCCTGTTAAAAATAATGGAGTTAGAATGAAATTATGTAAGAAAGATATAATCGGGAGACCATGCGACCATTTTTTAAAGAATCGTACAAACACACCCTTATTTCGGTATTCCAGTTAGCTCAGTTTTGGAGATATTGGGGCTTAAATCGTTCAAGAAAATGATTTTTTTTAATCTTCAAACGCCTGTGACAGTTAAAGGGTTAAGAAACGGGGCTGGGGGTATGTTCCGAACAATTTTTTACTGCAAATCAGATGAGGCATCATTTTCCGGTGCGTTTATGCGGTAGTTTCCGTACACCGTGTATATTGTTGATCCGTGTGACGCGTCTATCTGTCTGTTGCAATGCAAACTAGAGCACGTTCCATTTATACGATTTGAGTGAAAATAGTTACTAATATTCACTTTCCGTTGTTCCAAAACTCCAATAGTCACAAATAGCTATCTCTCCGAGGCAACTTTTGACGTTTCACATTCCAAATGGTCCACTGTCGTTGATAGCGATTACCACTCGCCCTCTCGAGATGATCCATCGATAGCTATGGAAAATGTCCGTTGGCAAGTTCAAGTATGTGAGGTTATGTCGGGTCGGTTGTTGACGTTATTATCAAATGTTGATTATTAATTACTATTTAGGCAATGTTTGGTTTTTAAATGACACTAAAGTTAATAAACTAAGTGTACAGATAGATTTCGATGAATGTAAACACTTAATATGGATCCCATCGAGTTAAAAATTATTTTTGGTAAACAAATTTTTGAATTCAACGGCTGTTGTGACATTTCCATATTATGTTCTCCTGAGAGCCCTCTCACAACGCTCATAACTACGACAATAGTCATGCGATGACTACAGCTACGACTATAGTTTATTCCGGAACGCACTCCTGGTCTCTCAGTTTTGAAGCTATCGGTCTAAAATTTTGTATACAAGTTTCTTTTTAGTGTAGGAACGAGTCGAAAAACTTGACAGTATGGCGGAACCTGACTTCGGGCACGATTTGAAAGTCGGGTGACTCGGGTAGGGACGGCAAGACCTAGAAGTAGGCCATCTATTTCATTGGAACATCTATTTCTGGGACACAGGCATTACGCCTGTGTCCCAGAAATTCAATGCACTTTAGCAAGTCTAGATAACGCAGTACGGCCTGCGCCCGAATATAGGTATGTATTATATTACAGTCTAGGTCCTATATGACTTATAAAAAAGAAGATGTAAAATATTGTTTACATGTATTTAAGAACCCAAAATATATTAAGGCATTTTTCGCAATATCGAATATATGATCAGTCCATTTCAATTTACAAGAAATGTTCGTACCAAAGATGTTTGAGGGTAGAAGAATTAATGCCATCAAGCATGATAGACAAGGAAGGAGGTGGAGCATATATTGCATTCAATAAAAAAGTGGAATAAACTACTTCTTCTGTTTTCCCAGTTAATTATGATTTGCAACAATTCAAACTGAATGTTTATCGGCACTTCCTTGCCATGCAACTCTTCCCTCATCCCTTATTCTAATTCTCCTCCGACAAGGCTATACTTAAAGGACTAGTAGACGGAAAGTGAAGTTCGGAAGTGAACAGCAGCGCCATCCGTCGGATGATTAGCCGGCGAGTTTAGTAACAGCCACTAGTCAAACAACCTGCAGCAGGCACCTTTAACGGGGGGAAGAAGGATCACATCTGCTATTGAGAAGTCAATAGTCAATAGTGCACCTCGGGGATGAGCGTGCCCAGAAATCGAGGTCCCTGCCAATCAGGGCGTTAGATTCGACGTTGTAGATTGTTGCATAAGTGAACCAACTAGAATCGCATTCTCGGGGTTGAGTTTCTATTCTCTGGCAAAGAAATACCCATTTGACTTTGTAATAGTGTCGATAAAATTACCGGAAGCCTAAACACTATGAAGGGCCGGCAGGTTAGAGCGGCCATGCTATAGCATACCTATAGCATTCCCTCGACGGTGGTCCTAGTAGATGATGATTAAAGGTGTATCGAAGGCTTGCATTCACTTGCAAAGTTAAAAAAACAAGCCTCTCACTGTTTCCTTAGGTTGTTATGGATTTGAAGTGGAATAGTGCGTTGACAAAGGCGTATATTTGAAATTTCGAGCTCTTCCCTTGACTTTGATATTGTCAGACAAATTAATGCAACGAACCGATTGGCAGTACATTTTTTGCTTAAGAATAAGACAGATAAGCTAGTAATTTTTTACAAAAGTTCTATATTGGTGATTCAAAACATAATTTTGTAGTATAAGTAATTCATCTGTGTATGTCAGCATTCAGATGCATCGAAAAACAATGTCGTAAACAGTATCCTACTATTTTATTTTTTTAGCAAGATTATTTATTAATTATTATTTGAAAAGGACGGTTTTAGATGTTTTATAAGACAAAGTCGAAAAAGTACGAAAAATGGATCCAAAATAAGGTAGCAACAAGACAATTTCAAAAATTCACACTTTACCGAAAAACACTAATAAATAATAATAAAATCAGTTTTAGCAAGCAATTCTAAAAAAAATCTACGAAAAGTTGCAGGTCCTACGAATTGTCTAATGTCAGCTTAAGTAAGTTTGAAACAATTGAACCCTTCAGTGTATCATTTTAAAATTAATTGTTAATTTTCGAACACCATCAGCAAGGTTATAAGCTCCCAGGTTTTTGCCGTTTTCAAGTGAATGTTTTACTCACACATAAAAGCAAATTTAAACAAGAAACATGATAATATTGCTTACCTTTAAAACATTTTTGGCTTTTATTTTAACAACACTGTACATGCATTTTTTTAAGATTTTGAAAAACTTCCACCGTAAACGAATTGAAACACTTCACACGAACGTATTTTATAAGGCTGAACTAAATCCTATAACAATCACAGTAATTTTCAATAAAGCTTCAATTTAACATATTTTTTTTGAAATTTTATAACCAGGCACAATAGATCTAATCACTCGACTCAAAAACGAACTACATTCACTGCACTCGCATATCCTAGGCAAGAGCTATAGCAGCAAAGTGATGAAATTGTTAGAAATCAGTACACAGAGACTATACTCTTGAGCTAACTAGTAGCTGCCTAAATTCGAACGTTCGTGCCAATTTTCCTGACAACATTGAAACGAGACTCGTTCTGAATTTGTACGGAACTCCTACGCGCCACCAAATGTCCTTAGCATAGACGAGTATTTCCGCACTTGCGCTTCTAGTCTCAGGTCATTGAAGCTCAATCCGAGACGGAGGAAAGAGTTCGGGTCACTTCGCAAACTCCTTGATGATTGCCAGCCGTTTGCCATGATGCTGAACCAACGACTTTTGAACGGATTCTGTCGCTCGATGTCTATACACATGCCATGACCTAAAAATGTGTGTGAGGATGTTTTCGTTCATAGAACATTAAAGCTCAATTGACAGAAAATACGTGAAGAAGAAGAAGAAAAAATAGAAGTGGCTCGTTGTGGCATTCAAGAGTTTAGTCCTGCAGCAAGGACTCCCATTCAGAGTTTTCGTAGGATTTTTCATGAATGAAATGGCGACTGCGTCATTCCGTACTTCGTTTGCGATGTTTGTTCATTGATAACCAAGAGTTTCGTTTTTGTGTGTTGGGGCGGACGGGTGTGCATAAGGATGAATTTACAATATTGTTGTTGGCATGGAGAACGAGGTCGTTGATTGTCGACAAATTTGCTTTAGCTGGGCGAAAGCTTCGTCATTCAATGAATGGGTGAGGCAATGTCGGGAGGCATATTTGCTGTTATTCGTTATTCATGAGGGCTAGGCGATTGTTTGGGAATGCAAGAAAGGATTAGCAAATGCGCCTGTGTAAACGCGAACAAGAACAAGATGGAAAACGGTTTTTTTTAGAAGAGATTCGCGAGGAGCAAGGCAAGGAAAAATTCAATTTTCATATAAAAACCGGTTTTGTTCTCGCGTTTTTGTTCCCGTGTAGACAGGCCCAATGTGTTGTTATAATTTTTGTACTGTATTACTTGGTTTTTAGTTGACTAGAGACAAGATGATATAGTAAAACAAACTTCGAAATACTTAAGTATCTTTAATCCTCGGAGGGTTGGGTGACCGCAGATAAATTTGAATCTCAAAATTTTAACATTTTTGCATTATATATTCATACATATGTATGTAATTTAAGTATGTTACACACGTTCTTTTAAGCATGCATTTCTTCAAATTTGTGATTTATATAATTAAAAAGTTATAGCAGTTTAAAGTTGATCCGGTGTCTGGTAGACCCCACAAGTACAAGTGAATTTCGTTTATAACGACCTCGTTTATAACGACAATTCGGATATAACGACGAAAACTTTAATCCCCTTGATTTACGCATTGTTTTTCATACAAATAGCACCGGTTATAACGACTTCGGATATAAAGTCCGTTTCGGTTATAACGACTCATTTGTTGAAGAAATCCAGTTTAGATTTCGGTTATAACGACCAATTTTTCAAGAATTTGTATTGGAATGGAATATTAGGTCGTAGGGTTAAAATCATGCTATGATTTTTGTTTGACTAAAAAAAGCGCTAGCAACAACAATATACCTTTAGGTCGACCGGTTCAGACAAAGATTTAACAAAACATTTTTTATCCACGCGGACTAGTGTTTCCGAATCACATTTCTTTGATTCGTTGCGTATTTTTGCCACGGGTATGTACATATGTATGTTTGTTTTTGTAATTTCTGTTTCATTGTCGTGCAATTTCCGTACGAGTGCCGACAACCAGGATTTTCAAGTCGAAACCCTTTAAGCAAATTCACAAGTGAAGATTAGCAATAGCTAAGGGCTAGATTCAGAAACGTCTCTGTAACTGTGAAACAGGAACAGATTGCAGTTAGAGATTTATAAATTGTAAACCTCAATGACTATTCAAGCTACTTCACTACCCCGTTTCTAAGTCAACACAATACGGGAGTTTTAGCAAGTCGTAAAACGGTTGTGGTGTACGAGTCGGCATTATACGTATTGAAACAGGTGATGATAAAGTTATGAATTGTAATTGCATAGTGTTCTTCTAGCTTGAATTAAGCAAAAATACATTTCAGCTCAAACTGTGTTTGCCGACACTTTTGAAACTGTAAGCTCAATTGACCAGAATCGCTCGATCATTTCTGATCGTAGTGACTTCCAGGACGGCAAATAAAACTATTCCTTGGTTAGCGTATTGTTTAAATAAATTATTAAAATTAAAAGTTTTGTGAAATGATACATTTTCACGGATTCTAGAGGATTTTATTAAGCGTTTTTCTTAGTAACAACTTTAAGCAAATGTGTAATGCTTGGTAAGCATGAACTATCTTACTTTCTCTCCATGATTAACACATAGGACCTGTCTAGATCCGTGATGATGATCGCATTACCTCAACAAAAAGCAGATAAGATCTTGGAAATAGGATGTCATTAACACATCCTGCGGCCTTAGTCCAATGTTGGACTTTCGCCTGTTATTTATTTTTATACTCTTCGTTCATAGAGTGAAAGGGTCGTCGATTGGGCGATGTCCGTCTGTCCGTCTGTGTGTCTGTCCGTCTGTGTGTCTGTCCGTCTGTCTGTCTGTTGCGGTGCGTTTTACTCGGCCAATTCAAAAACTATGAAGATGAAATTTTGCACAAATGCTTCTTTTTGCTGCAGGCAGTTTGTATGTCTGAATCGGTAAAATTGGACAATGGGGTCATGGGGCTGCCATACAAACCCAACTCCCCAAATTAGGTTCTTTTAAGAAAAACTTTTTTATTTGTCCACCAATTTAAACCAAATTTCACACAAATGTAATTCTATTGATGACACAAAACATATGTAAGAACGGAATAAATCGGACCATGGTGTCATGGGGCTGCCATACAAACCTAACCCTCCAAATTAGGTTCTTCTAAGAAAAACTTTTTTATTTGTGTAGCAATTTCAACCAAATTTCACACAAATGTAATTCTATTGATGACACAAAACATATGTAAGAATGGATCAAATCGGACCATGGGGTCATGGGGCTGCCATACAAACCTAACCCCCCAAATTAGGTTCTTCTAAGAAAAACTTTTTTATTTGTGCACCAATTTCAACCAAATTTCACACAAATGTATTTCTATTGATGACACAGAATACATGTAAGAATCGATGAAATCAGAAAATGGGGTCATGGGGCTGCCATACAAACCCAACCCCCCAAAATTAGGTTCTTCCAAGAAAAACTTTTTTATTGTGCACTAATTTCAACTAAATTTCACAGAAATGTATTTCTATTGACGACACAAAACATATGTAAGATTGGATCAAGTGGGACCATGGGATCATGGGGCTGCCATACAAACCCAACCCCCTATTTTGGTTATTCTAAGAAACATTTTTACATTAATTTCACAAAACCTTGAATTAATGTGTCTTAATCAAAGCAACTAAAAAGTTAAAAAAAAAATGGAATCGTACTATGGGGTCATGCTTCCTCATAAATAAATAACAGGCGCGACAATCCAGCATTGGACTAAGGCCGCAGGATGTGTTAGTGACATCCTATTTCCAAGATCTTATCTGCTTTTTGTTGAGGTAATGAGATCAGCATCACGCTCAGCAGTGTTATTTATCCCCATAAATGGGTACTCGTTTAACATCTGAGTGAGATCATAGTCCGTCACAAGCTCGTTAGTTCGAAAAACATCATGGAACACGGTGAGATTCGAACTCATGAGCCTGTGCACCGAAGGTGCGCGCACTAACCGCTAGACCAGCCAGACTACTACATGCTTCCTCATCCCACAATAAAATTTTCTGAGTAAATATTTTTATTTGCCCACTTATTCCAAACAAACCCCACACAAATATTCTTTTGCCGACGCAACGGAACTTTTGTGAAGACAGAAGGAAAGGAATGGGCAGCGGATTAAATGCAAGTCATAGGTACGCCCGAAAAAACTTTTAGCCCGAGGGGAGCGAAGGGTATCCAAATTTCGGCCGCGCCCGAAATTAGCCTCTGTCTCGTTTATTTTTTACCTGTCTAGATCCAGGCAAGCCTCATTTTCGGTATTGCACCCTACAAGAATTATCCATAAAAGCCAAACGATTACTGATAAAAAAATTGTTTGATTTTAAAGTTAATAGACCAACTTTCAACAAGCTAAAATAACAGGCGCGACAATCCAGCATTGGACTAAGGCCGCAGGATGTGTTAGTGACATCCTGTTTCCAAGATCTTATCTACTTTTTGTTGAGGTAATGAGATGAGCATCACGCTCAGCAGTGTTATTTATCCCCATAAATGGGTACTCGTTTAACATCTGAGTGAGATCATAGTCCGTCACAAGCTCGTGAGTTCGAAAAACACCATGATCCACGGTGAGATTCGAACTCATGACCCTGTGCACCGAAGTTGCGCGCACTAACTACTAACTGTTCACTGTAATTCACTGTAAAGCCTAATAGCAGAATTAAAACATGTTTGCTGTTTGCATGTACCTCAAAGATCACCTACTATACATCAGGGATTCCAAGAGAATCAACTGTGACTACCCTTCCAAACTAGAAAAATTGCTAATTGCAATGTCTGAAAATTCCTAACAAAATGAGTTTTAACCATATTAGGAGAGTAAGTTCTGAGTTGAAAACTAAGCCAAATTTCCAGAAGAGGAAATTTTAACTCTACTCGAATAAATGTTTGCAATAGAGTAAGAGTAGAGTTTGACTCTACCGACTAGAAAATATTCTGACCATTTACTCAACTCATGTAATCCGCATTTAAAAAAATGCAAAACATTTGTTTGTTAGTCAGTACAAATACAAAAAAATTTTTTGTCACCTTTGTCGGCTAGGTTTTCGAAAATTAGAATGGGTATAGACGCATTATTCACCGAGGCTGCAGGTAAAAGCGAAAGATCAAACTTGTTTAAACATTAAATCATTAAAAAAAAGAATCCTCTTTATTAGTTTCATGACGTAATAAACTTTCCTTTGAAACTCCTCGAAACCTAATGAGTCATGAAAAACTTAGCAAAATTAATTTTCTGGAAAACTCTACTGTATCAAATTTCCGGTAGATAAACTATTTTTTCAGATACCTGAAAACTTAGTCCAGACTCATTCGGGTTATATTTCGCGTCTGGGCACTTTATTTCATGTTAGGTACAGAGCAATTAATAATATGCTTTACAAAAACATAAATCCAGCTCAAGTGAATTATTCTTTTTTATAATCATTTTACAAGCTATTTATTTATTATTATTATTATTATTAATGTTCCGATTCCATCCGTTCCTAGATATGTTTTGAGGCTTTACTAGGAACACATTTGGGTGAGGTTTGGTTAAGATTGGTTCATAAAGAAAAAAGTATTTCTTAGAACAACCTTATTTTCAGGGGTTGGTTTGTATGACAGCCCTATGACGTAGTATTCCGATTTCATCCGTTCCTAGATTTTTTTTAGGCTTAACCAGGAACGCACTTGGGTGAAGTTTGGTTAATATTGGCACATAAAGACAAAAAATGTTCTTAGATGAACCTAATTTTCAGGAGCAGCCCTATGACCCCATGGTCCGATTCCATTCGTTCCGACATATATACAGCTCAGTAACTGGTGTATAACTTCGTGTCACATGCCTTTCTCCGTATAATGCGCATTTAAGTCGAGATTTAGTTCGGAAGATGACTAAAATTACAATTTCCAACTTTTTTACAAAAAACAATGTTTAAAGTGCTTTATCTTGGGACCCTTTGCACCTACAAAGCTGGAGGTGGCCTCAAATTAAAGAAGGTTTTGTTAGCTTTAAAAATCCGGTAGACGACTTTCTTGTAGGAAGCACCTTTTGGAAATTATAAACCAAAATATGAAAAAAAATCCGAAAATGTTGAGGTTTCTCGAGGGTCACGGGGTTAGCACAGATTTTTTGAAGTTGCAAACTTGGTGGTACATTTCTGGTATCTATACCCTAAAAACATCCCAAAAATTCAGAGCCGAGCTATTTTTTGCGACCTAAAATCATAAAATGACTAGCCTAAATATTGTTTCATCGACGTCATGGAGCTTATGCGAAAACGGTGAAAAAAGAATGGGGGAGGGGGTTAAACACAAGTCATAGGTACGCCCGAGAAACTACTAGCGCGAGGAGAGTAAGGGCTATCCAAATTTCGGCCGCGCCCGAAATTAGCCTTGGTCTCGTTTTAATTTCGTTGTCGTGTTCTTAAGGTCGATTTTCTGTATATTTTGTTGGAATTATTATTAGATGCGATTATTATTTTCGAAATTCCAAAGTAAATTATACACAATAATGCAAATATTCTTTTTTTATGAATATATGAGTTAAATTTCAAAATATAAAGCTCGAAACTAGCAAAAGGAAAAAAAGTAAAATTAAGTGCCCCCGGGGTGGATTCAGCACTTTGTATTGGGGCACATTCAATCATAATAGATTTCCGCCGAATGTATGCCACATTTAATTTATATCAAATAACTATTCGATAGTGCTTATCACTAACAGATGGATAAAACTATCGATAGATGCTTTCAATTTATTAATAGTTTCTAGTATACATACGAGGTGTCCCATTCATGGTGGAGAATATTTAAATGGTAGGTAGTGTGGCTAATTTGTGGAAAATTAATGCACAACGGGACCTGTCTATTTTTAACCGATACAATATATGTAATAGCATTTTTTGTCAAAATGCCCGACTTGCCGAACTAAATCAAAATTTGCCACACTACCAAACATTTCGTCCGAAATATGACTTCAGTTTCTAAAGGAGGTATTACACTATCAAATAAAGTTTGACCAATGACGCAAAAAGTTTGTCCCACTAGTGTAATAGCAAAATAAATGACCAAAAATGTGTTTGACCAAAAATGAATGACAATCGTGGTCATTCATTTCGGGTCAAACATATGACCTTAGTGTAATAACTAGGGACCGGATTATATGCAACTTAAAAAGGCTGAAATAAGCATGCAAATATGCATAATAAACCTTTGAAATATGCAACTAAAATGACAAAATATCTACTATATAAAAATAAGTCGGGTTTTCCTCCCTGACGCTATAACTCCAGAACGCACGAACCGATTTGGATGATTCTTTTTTTGTTTTATCCGTCTTACGTTGGAGAAGGTTTATGGACCAAAATTTTTTTGAAAATCTCGAAGGAAGTGGTGGTAAATATCGAAATTTCATTTTGTATGAGAGTCACCTGTTGCAATCAAGTTTTCATCGACAACATTGAAATTTAATGGGAATATTTTAGTTGTCATTGGATCAAATACAGTGTTAATTGTAGTCAAGGTGACTATGTTTTTACGTACACACATCCTTGATGTTGGTCACAGCAATTTCACAATAGACTTCGTACTACTTCGGGAATCCGTCGATATCTCCGCAATCCTTTGGCGGAACGACACGATTGAGATGTCGCCGGACTCGCAACAAAATTGCCTAAAGGGTCATGGGTTTTTTTCTAATAACCGTCAGCCCGGATGTTGGCATAGCAAGGTTACAATTATGTAATTACAATTAAGTTACATTAACAACCGTCAACCTGGATGTATGATGGTTTCTGGGATAGTATGAGCATTGTAGGTGGCGTGCGCACATTTTAGTGCACGAAAAACTGAGTAAATGAGTGTGCTGACATATTTAATAGAAATTTATTAAATTAATGATTTTCGAGATAACTCGCTAATATACTTGAAGGGCAAGTGCAGTCTCATCAATCAGTCAGGGGGTTGAGTACATTATGTTGTTGTTGTATTACCTTGACCGCTTAACCCCCCGATGGAAATCTATAGCGTTGTTTCCATTATACACTTTGGTTTCATAATCGAGAGGTCGATCCCAATAAATTATAGTTAGCAGGTTGATTGGCATTCAAATTAGTATCAAGTTGTGAGTGAAGCCAATAATGCGAGCGAAGCGAGCACTAGTGTTATATAAATGGGTGACTACGCGTTGTTACGACGTTCGTTACCGAGAGTGTGTGCAACTAGACGCGTGAATAGTCACCCTATCTACCTAGGAATTAGTTGTATGCGCGAAATTACCACGGTAACGACGCGACGTCGTAAAAAATCAAAAACGTGTTATGCAATTTTACTAGTGCAATATAAAATGAAAAAAAAAGACTTATTATTCAGTCTTTATTAGTACTCTAGAGCACGTAAAAATCATTTTAGTTGGTTCCAGCCAAAGATTGGTTCTTTTTATAGTAATTAACGATTATATATTGTTCAAACCCAAGCAACAATTCGTTAGCTTTGAATAAGCACTTCACACTGTGGCAATCATATAGTACCACGAAATCAATTTATCGTGTGGCATCGCTTAAATAAATATTTTGATCCGATAAAACATCCTTAAAGCATTTTCCGGAAAGCTTCTATCATCATTATGGAATAAATTTGAAGACTTCGATAAAACTGTCTCCAAACGGTAACCTAAAAAGATACTCCTTTAAATACTCCACTCCAACATATGGTTTATTGGATGATGCAGCACACACATGCAATATAGTCTCTCTAAGTTAACTCACACACATGCATATATTCTTCTATAGCACAGTCGGTTTCATTTTTATAGTGTGACATTCGTATGGTCATACAATAAATTTTTCACCGTAGTTTTTTAGAAGGATGGACTGATTTTTTAATGAATTGACACTTATGAAGTGCTCTGAAATACATAATTTCTTCAATAGAAATCGTTGAAATCTTGCATGAAACACTTACTCATTTTTATCTTCGGAACCAATTAAGGTGATCTCTGCGGAGAAACTGACTGCATTTTATTGAGAAATGCGTGCATTTAATCAACGTCACCTGATTGATATAGGGTGCATTGCAGAAGATTCGATAAAGAATTGTCAAGCATTTCTATAGAATCAACTAACCATTTGTAGCGTTTACGAGCAATGAAGACTATATGTGAGGTTGGCTAAGTGGTAGCCTGTAGGACGGGCAATCAACAGACACGGGTTCGATGCTAGCTGCGGAAATTTTGTTTTTCATTTTTTTTTTGCAAATTTGTTTAATGACAGAAAATGATGATATAAAGCAAATGACGTACGCCTTTTATTGGATCAAAAAACGGCGCCAAATGCCATTATAGGACTATTATTCAGTGGTTATTATTGTTAGAAGAGAGTATTTTACGAAGTATTATAGGAATGAAATTGTTACTTGGGAAATGCTCCGTAGTAAGACAAAAGACAAAATGTCTCCTGTCATTTAATTGTCTTATAATTTGAGAAGGAACGTTCAACATCAGCCGATGTTACTGGACAATATTTAAATTTAGGCGCCATATTAGCAGATCTTTTGCCGGTACTGTTGATAGAATTGTCAATTTCACATATTTCTTCGTTTCCAGGGTTGTTATCAAGGATTTTATAAAACTTTTCCTTGAGTTTTTCTGCGAATATAGCGGGTAGCTCAGCGTTCAATCTTTGTACACTTTTCATTAGTTGGATGGAGTCCTTTCTAGGAGATGCTACATTCTCAAGATTGGCATAGAATTGAGTACCCGCAGTTGATGGTAATGCTTTCTTTTTCTCTATTTTCAAATGTGCAAATCGAGAATTATACTAGAAAATATGCATCATCAATGCAAAATCAATATAATATGCAAAAACCCAGTAAAATGGGCAATACATGCAAATGCATATGCAGTTATGCATTTGCATATAATCCGGTCTCTAGTAATAACAAAACACAGCCTTCGTCAAATTTATTTTGCAGTTTTTGGTCATACGGTCATTCAAAAATTACGAGTTTTTGGTGTGACCCATGGTGGTCAAACGAAATGATTCGATTGGGTGCATTTAATGATCAATATAAAAAATAGCGACAAGTTATACTTTTGTCAATGGCGCCGGAACAGGGGGGGCAGCAGGGGCAACTGCCCCCTCAATATTTGGGCTAATGGGGCAATTAGTACTACATATATTGCCCTATCTTAAAAATGAAGAATAAGTTCTTTTATATTTTTATACATAACAATGTACATACTCAATTTATTATTCTATGTAGTAGTGGATATTTTTTTTCCATGATGAAATATCTGGTTCGCAGAAAGTTGCATACGTGCATCTAGTGCATGCATGTACATGATCATTCCATTTTCATTCTTTCTTCCTTTACAAGAGTACATCGAATTAACGACAAGGCCAGAGATAGCGAAACTATTAACCGTTGATCGACGAAAACGAGGACACAACATTACTTCTGACGGTTTCAGCATCAGCAGCATCATCAGAAAGGTCGTTCAGTGCTTTACGACGTCTTTAACATGGCTACATTCAACAATGACACAAAAACGTCTGACACATCTAATCCTTCTCCATGTTCACAGGAATCTAACAGGGAATTTAGATTCCTGAAAAATTCTTAAAAGAAAGAATTCGTTTCCCGAGGAAACCGCTGCTAGAGGCAGCGACTGTCCTATGTATTATGGCGCCCTGTGCCCTGTGCGTTGAAAGCCGTTTCTTCAAGTTTAGTTATTTCCGTAGTTACAGTCAAAGTAAGCAACATACATAATTCCTCTATTGAATTCGAGAGATATTCATTTTTAGATTGTCGTCGTTTAAGAAACAGGGGTCTAGTCTAGAAATGAGTATTTCCCAAAATTATTAATAGTGTAGTCATTTGGTGATTTCAGATTGCAAAGTGTGGTGGAGAATCTTTTTGTTGTTTCTTATGTTTTATTGGAGTGCTGAGCTTGCCACCAAAATTTCGTTGTAAATCAGGATCGAAACCGCAAAAAAAAAACCCAAAAATGTTTGTTTTTTTTTGGCTTAAAGCTCCGAAAGAGTAAATTTCTCCGATAACCTGCCCTTGAACATTAGAAAAAACATAATTGCGGGTCCAACGCACCATTACTCTTTAGTCTTTAAAATGCGTTAAGCGGTATCTGTACAATTGTTAGTCATTTTTGGTGTTTTTTATTCGATTTTGACCCTGTTTCGCAACGAAATTTTTGTGCTAAGCACCCCCAAAAAACATAGGAAACAAAAAACAATTTTCCCCAACATTTTGCAATCTACTAGGTTTATCATGTGCTAACTACACTATCAGCGCAATATATCTAATGAAGAGCTTATACTGAGGTGAGGGAGGGGGGACTAATTTTCACTGGGGATTGGCTTGTGGCAAGTACTAGGACCCTCAGCTTTGTAAAGAAATTTGCGATTGAATATTCTCTAAATAAGGTTTCAAAACCCAAACTTTCCATTTGAAAACATAAAAATCAAAATTTGCACATTTTGTAGTTTCGCATTTTTAAATTTTTAAATCCGATTTTTCAATAATTTCGATTTTTATGTTTTTAAACCGAAACTTTCGAAAATTTGGGTTTGCGACCTAATGTAGAGGTTATTATAGTGGAAGTCCTAACTATCATAATTTAAAAATTAAAATCGCCCAAAATTTCCACAAAAAGTGCACATTTTTACCTCATTTTTTTCAAATCGAGATTTTCGAAATTTTTTAAAATGTTAATTTAAAATATAAAAGCGCAAAGTTTTCAAAACTTCCGATTAAAGAACATTAAAAATTACAAAATTTTGATTGAAAAAATAAGATAATTAAGGTTAATCCAAAATTGAAATTGTTTGTTTGCTTCACTTAATGAGGCGCAAATGCACATTCTGCACATATAGTAGAGCCGGTCCTGGCTAGAGGTCCGGTATATGGTAACCGCTTAATTTAATGTGAATTTGAAAAAAAAAATCTTGCCCCCCCAATAAAAAATTCGTTCCGGCGCCACTGACTTTTGTGCAAACTGTGGGATATTCGAAAATTCAAAACTTAAATTAATCCGTTGAATTACATCGAAGAAAATGTTTTTGGTAAACTCTCGGTAATAGCTTCGACTGGAACAATCTGCGTGTTCAGGACACAACTCTAGTGGCGATCTCATCTCTACCAAAAAAATGTTGGTAGACGCACGCCATTTCAATCATTTTCTCGAATTTTTCTGGTTGTAAAAGTTTTTTGACATGTATATGTCTTTGCGGAGGCTACCTGAGAAATACTGGGTGTCGTTCCGTGAAAAAGCGTCACGAAAAACTGTAACGAAAACGTTTAACGCTTAAAATCGACCTTCCCGTAGTTCGATCTTCACCAAATTTGGTATACATTATCCTTTGATTGCTTTGACTCAGAATCGACAATCACGATTTCGATAAGTTGCGGGAATAGCGGTAAATTCGCCAATGAAGCGAACGAAAATTCATCCTTCAATTGGTTCTCCTAGCTCTCCCGGTGGACGGATGTCGACGAAACTCGGATGGAAGTTAAGTGGTGCAATCCTTAATATTTTGGTGCCAGCACTTCTTATGAGGAAGATGTCCTTGGACACAAAATGTCCTTTTTTCTGTGGGAATGCATTATAGACGCTATGTATAAGGATATGGATATCAAAATACGGAATCCGTTGCGACGAGTCTTGTAAAATCACGACAAGTTGATTTTGAGTTTTGTTAAAGGATATTACCACCAAAAAGGAGATTTTTCTAGCATAGGAAACAGAGTATGGTAAGTATGGGCATTATGGGTGTCGTTCGAAAGGTGATATTTGGGGTACTGAATGTAATCGGTTTGAAAGGATTTTTGGGCTTCTGGAGTGACAAGATAACGGCTGATGCAATGTGGATTATTTTGTAAGCAATAACGTAGACATATACATGATCTAAGGTTTTTCCCCTAAAGGAAAACTTCTTGGAGTTTTTTTTTCTCAACAACGTGGAACGTCTTGGCCATAGTGTCAACAATAAAATAAATTGCAAATAATAATTAGTAATTCACGATTTATAAATGAATTTATCTTTTTTTCTGGTGGAAACGCAGTACATATTTCCCATTAAAAATGTAGAAAAAATTTAAAGAAGGGCGAAAAATATTGATTTATTTGTAAATTTGGTTTTACCTTTAGGCAACTGTTAGATATTGTATCTTTACTACCAGATATTGGCAATAAATCGGAGATATGAAACTATCGCTGTTTTAAAGTCACGATAAAAACGTTCCCGTTCAGGGTGGCAGTTTGATGGCCGAACGGACTCACAATAAATGACTTGAAACTAGTGGCGATCCTACATAAGGTTTTGGGGGTTCCCTCTCAGAAACACGCACCGCAACTTCAAAAGCACAATGTCCAAGTTTCGAGCCCGGCATACGAATAATCTGTAGCAATTTAACTAACAGTTTCTTCTGTTTCTTCTTTCACAAAAATTATCATGTAATTACTTTCAGAATTTTATTATGAACCAAGGCTGATCATTGGACAAAGATTGATTGTAGGGACTCTCAGGTGAGAAGTAGGACAACTGAAACTAATCTCCGGTGTTTCTCAATTTTTCCAGTAGCTTGAGATCCGCAGTCAATTTTGAATTTGTCTTTCCGCAATTTTAGATGATTAGTGACTAAAAGATTATATTTTTTTTAGAAATAAAAGAGGACCATATTATTAAAGCTACAAACGAGAATGCGGAGAAAATTTTTTGGAGGTTCAAAAATCTAATGGTCCCTTTAACTCTCACGATAATTTCCCAGTGTTCTTTAGTATAAACTCAGTGATTTGGATGCACTGAGTAGTTATAAAATATGAGCACCGTCAATCTTATTCCTAAAACCCCTTTTCTTGAGTACTCCCCTGCATGGAACACACAGAAAATTTGTAAAAAGAGGTAGCTGCTACTCTAATTTTTCTAAGTTCTGCATACACCCCTTTTTGATTCTAACATTCTTTTCATTCTCCCGGTCTTATTAAATTTGAAAGAGCATTTTAAATAGCAAGAGGCAAGATTACGCCTTCAAGCAAAATTAAACTGATTTTTTACAGAACAAACATTTATTCAACTAAACACCTTTGCAAATTCGATAAAGAAATGAAACAATGCACAATAACCACTCTAAATACATATTGGAGCTAAGTTAGCTTTGGTCATTTTTTTCTGAAACGGTCATACTAGTGTGATAGGTAAATTTGCATCGGTCAAACAACTGACTTGAAACCTGACTGACTACGTCATTGGCCAAACCAATTGGTCATTTGTTTGTCCCATAGTGTAATAGGTCTCGAAAAACACTTTTGGTCATTGCAAAAGTTGGACAAATTTTGTGTGACCCACTGGACAAACTTTATTTGGTAGTGTAATACCACCTTTACACTAGTATGTATGACCGTTTCAGAAAAAATGGCCAAAGCTAACTTAGCTCCAATATGTATTTAGAGTGGTTATTGTGCATTGTTCCATTTCTTTATCGAACTTGCAAAGGTTAAGTTGAATAAATGTTTCTTTAGTAAATCAGTTTAATTCTGCTTTAAGGCGTAATCTTGCCTCTTGCGATTTAAAATTTAAGAAGACGAAAAGTGACCGCGGAGAATGAAAAGAAAGTTAGATTCAAAAAAGGGGTGTACGGAGAACTTAGGGAAAATTAGAGTAGCATCTAGCTCTTTCTAGAAATTTTCGGTGTGTTTCATGCAGGGGTGTACTCAAGAAAATATTTCGAAAGGGGGTTTCGGAATAAGGTTGGCGGTGCTCATATTTTATAACTGCTCAGTGCATTCAAATCATTGAGTTTAAGAACACTGGGAAATTATCGTTAGAGTTATAGGGACCATCAGATTTTTGAACCTCCAAAAATGTTCTCCGCCTTCTCGTTTGTAGCTTGAAAAATATGGTCCACTTTTATTTCTAAAAAAAATATTTGTTTTTGATCGATAAAGCGAAGGTTTTACTAAACTTACATACTAGCGACTTATTGGTAAAGGTAAAAATCAAGTGTTTCGTATTACGTGATCCTCGAAATTAGTATTCGATTTTCTTTTAGTTTAATTTATATTTGAGATTTTTTCTGTAATATTTGTTTACTAAGCAACTTCACCGCTCTATACGGTTGTAAAGAAAGCATTAAAAGCGCTGCAAAGTTTCTTAGTACATAGACCACCCTTGGGGTCTTCTAGTCACTGATCAGGTTCTTTCTCCCGTCTCATCTAAAATTGCGGAAAGACAAATTCAAAATTAACTGCGGATCTTAGTCTCAAGCTGGTGGAAAAAATGAGAAACACCGGGGAGTAGTTTTAGTTGTCCTACTTCTAACCTGAGAGTCCCTACAATCAATCTTTTTCCAATGATCAGCCTGGGTTCATAATAAAATTCTAAAAGTAAATACCTGATAATTTTTGTTAAAGAAGAAATAGAAGAAACATCTTGCTATTATCCATGTATTGTTATATCCCTTGCTCTTGCTTACTGTTAAGTTGCTACAGATTACTTGTATGCCGGGCTCGAAACTTGGACATTGTGCTTTTGAAGTTGCGGTGCGTGTTTTATTATAAGCCGATTTCTAACAGTTGCCTAAAGGTAAACCTAAATTTACAAATAAATAAATATTTTTCGTCCTTTCAATTTTTTCCACATTTTTTAATGTGAAATATGTACTGTGTTTCCACCGGAAAAAGAGATAAATAAATAAAATAAATAACAGGCGCGACAATCCAACATTGGATTAAGGCCGCAGGATGTGTTAGTGACATCCTATTTCCAAGATCTTATCTGCTTTTTGATGAGGTAATGAGATCAGCATCACGCTCAGCAGTGTTATTTATCCCCATAAATGGGTACTCGTTTAACATCTGAGTGAGATCATAGTCCGTCACAAGCTCGTGAGTTCGAAAAACACCATGGAACACGTTGAGATTCGAACTCATGACCCTGTGCACCGAAGGTGCGCGCACTAACCGCTAGACCAGCCAGACTACAAGATAAAGAGATAAATTCATTTATAAAGCGTGGATTACTAATTACTAGTTGCAATTTAATTTATTGTTGAGACTATGGCCAAGAGGTTCCAAGTTGTTTAGGAAAAAAAGAAAATTTTAGAACCAGAAAAATTCGAGAAAATGATGGAAATGGCGTGCATCTACCAACATTTTTTGATAGAGATGAGATCGCCAAACTAGAATTGTGTCCTAAACACGCAGATTGTTCCAGTCGAAGCTATTACTGAAAGTTTATTAAAAACATTTTCTTCAATGTAATTCCACGGATTAAATTAAAATTTTGAATTTTCCAATATCCCACAGTTTGCAAAAAAAGTATAAAATTGTCGTTATTTTTTATATTGATCATTAAATGCACCCAATCGAAACATTTCGTTGGACCACCATGGGTCACACAAGAAATTGCTAATTTTGGAATGACCGTATGACCAAAAACTGCAAAATAAATTTCACCAAAGATGTGTTTTGTTATTACACTAAGGTCATATGTTTGACCCGAAATGAATGACCACGATAGTCATTCATTTTTGGTCAAACACATTTTTGGTCATTTATTTTGCTATTACACTAGTGGGACAAACTTTTTGCGTCATTGGTCAAACTTTATTTGATAGTGTAATACCTCCTTAAGACTACATAAAATTTTCAATAAAACGACACCTCACCCGTGACTTCACTTTCTGAAACTACATAAAATTTCCAATAAAATGACACCTCGCCCGTTACGAAGTTGTTCGTATCTTCCGAGACACATCCGTTCAAACTTTAAAAAAATTTTAAATTGGTTTTTCATCAAAAATTCAAATGATAAAAACATATAAAGTTTGGACGGGTGTATCTCGGAATATAAGAACAACTTCGTAACGGGCATGGTGTCATTTTATTGGAAATTATTTAGTTTCAGAAAGTGAATTCATATCTCGGATGAAATGTTTAGTGGTGTGGCAAATTTTGATTTAGTTTGGCAAGTCAGGCGTTTGGACAATAAATGCTATTACATTGTAACGGTTAAAACTAGAGAGTCCCGTTGTACATTAATTTTCCCCAAATGATCCACATTACCTACCATTTAAATATTCTTCACCATGAATTGGACATGTATATGTATATATACATATAATGCTGTAAAAACAAGCAGTATTTTATTTATTGGACAAACTATTTATCCTGGTTGGTGTGTTGGTTAGTACGCCACACCTTCGATGCACAGGGTCGTGGGTTCGAGTCTCACCGTGAACCAATTCGGTTCATGGGGATAAATAACACTGGTGAGCGTGCTGTTGAGTTAAGATCTTGGAAATTGGATGTCAATAATAAACAGATCTGCGGCCATAGTAGAACGGTTGCACTGTCGCGCCTGTTATTTATTTTATTTATTCTAAGTTTGTACATTAATGTATTTATTCAAACATTACCAATTAATCTTTTTTTCTATAGGTTAGAGTTTAAAAAGATTAACATATTTAAAGTTTTTCTCCTTAATTATATTTTGCCGAGCTTCTGTTTTCAGACCAGTCTTTGAAACCACTCTTCCAGATGCCACTGATATCACCGGTACTGAGAGATATTTTGGTGCCACTTTGGTTCCAATATCCCAATGGGTTTCCGTTCCGCGCATCGCGGAAGTCCATAGTATGTTATCAACATTGATGTCGCATCATCTATTGCACTACCTCGGCTTCCTGAGACTTCTTCGACTTCTTTGCCCTACTTTTGCCAAAAGTCGTCACTTCGCTGATTTTCGCTTTGACCATTTCCCGGCATGGGCGGCATTCGACTGATCGCTCAAAGCAACGTTTTTGAATCTAGGATCCAAAAAAGTTGCTATTGATGTTATTTCTCAAGTTTCATAGCGACCCATTCGACTTGCTAAGGCTGCCTCTAGTTCGTCTTGTAATTCTTTGCTTTCCTCAGTGTTACACCGGTGACTTTGCTACAACGCTGCAAGTCTACGGACTAGTGGTACAACAACAGAAGCCGTAACGTATTTCTCGGCAGGTAACTTGGTAACAGTAGCTCGTTCAAACGCGTTCCCCGCGTTTTTCTCAAACAAAAATTATAACAACCAAGATATCAATGAAATTCCAAAAGCCAGTTCCTTCTAAATTGTTATAACAGGTTATCTATCGTTGCGCAATTTACGCCAGGGTGTTCCAAAATTATAGCAAGGTTAATATTGCATAAAAATACAGAAATATTTCTTTCTAATTCATGATGGCATTCCCGTAAACCTACGTCCACAGTGTTTCAGATTCACTTTCAAGCGGGAGATAAGGTTTTTGGCAAATGTATTTGCACACATCCATCGAATTTAGAAATTACAATTGTATCTCTCATTCAGAGTGGCGGTACCCTTTAAAAGTTTTGAAAAGTGGGGGCAAAATTACCTGTTTAAATATGATTCAAAAATTTTGTTTTTCATTTAAGTGTGTAGGATTTCCAAGATTTTTATTTTAATTAGTAAAACCGAATAAATGTAGAAGGTGTTAACTTAAATTTGGCCATCTGGTATGCGTTAGAATAGTATCTTTATTGTGGGCATTTTAGCTAGATGTTTGGTTGTAACCTAAACCTTTTATGAACCTGAGTAACCCTGAAAAGGGACAATAGACAATCGGATGCTATATTAATACACTTTCAAAATGAAATATTTTCCCAACTTTTCTGTCATTTCGGAAAATGTTGAATTTTTAAATTTTCAGAGGTCAAACAAAAAGGGACTTCTAAAATAAATTCTTCTTTATCGAATAAATATAATTTATTTACAAAAAATTACGGTTTTACTAATAACCATAAAAAAAAATCTTGGCAAACTTACATAAGCCAATGAAAAACATTTTTTTGAAACAATTTTAATTTTTTTTTCAAAACAGATAATTTGGCCCCTATTTTTCATAATGCTTTGAGAGATATGCCACTGTGCATGAGGGATATAATTGATATTTCCATATTCTATTGATATGTGCAAATTTATTGCCCATCAAAATCATCAGTGATCGCATACTCACTCTTTTGATTTTTGTTCCGCTAGCTGCATTTTAGTTTGATTAAATTGTAAATGCAGAGTGCAGAGAGTTCACAAAATATCGAGCACAACGGCTTATCATTGATTCAGTGCTGACTACGTCAAGAACTATATTGAGAAGTGTCGCTCAGTACTTAGAAAGATGGGTCGCTTCTTCAACGTTACACTATGCTGGATACCGGGCCATAGTGGCTTTGCAGGTTATCGCAATGCAGATGACTTGGCCCGACATGCGTCAGAAGTTAACGTTGAAGACGGTTACGCCAACTTGGAAACACCTATTGCGGCTTGCTCACTGATAATAGACACCGCTACAGAACGCAGGACCAACGCAAGATGGATCCATGTGTTGACTTGCGCAACGACGATAATGATCTGGCCAAAACTAGATAATGTTCGTTCTACTATGCTTCTTTCCCTTGACAGAAAGCATATTCGCAGTGTAGTGGGGGTAATAACAAGGCACTGTCCTATTGGTGAGCATGCTAGAAGACTCCAAATTCCTCACAACGACTTTTGCAGAATTTGTGATGACGAAGAAGAGGAAGAGAGTGTGTATCACTTTCTTTGCCACTGTTCCGCCCTGGCTGAGAAACGAAGGCGTTTTCTGGACTCAAGGTATTTTTACGATACCGATGATATTCGGGATGTGAGCCCAATACTGCTCAATAAATATATTACTAACACGGGCTGGTTCCTAGCGTAGGCATTTAGTATAGAGACATGATTCACTCGGTGGTATAACAATGGACCAAATTCTCGTCTAAGTGTGCTGTTAGCAAATCTAGCGGCCCCTGTACCCAACCTAACGACTTATCAAGCACCGTAGCTGTAAATACCATAAAAGAAATACTTTTATTGCACATTCGTCGTGTATTGTAAGGCTCCATAATGCTGATATTTCCTAGCTGCTAGCCGCTTTCCTAAACCCCTTTAGCAATTACTAATACAACCGAAGTCGAAATATTAATTTTTAACAAATTTATTAGTTTGCTTATCAAGGTTCCATAGGCCCCGCGCTCAACATTTGCCACGGGCCCCGCGCTTGTTTAATCCGGCACTGCCAATATGAGCCTTTCTATCATAATTAAAGTCGAGTTCCATAGCGTTAAAACATCCTTTTTCAGTGTTAGTTACATCGATGCAGTTTTTTTTTTAATTTCTGACCCGATTGTTGACGTTTCAAAATGCGATACAATTTTGCGGCATTTTGTAATTATATGGCTTCTTAATTCACTGATAACGTTCTTTACTAACAGATTCAGTGTATGGGCAGCATAAAGAACACTTGGTTTGTTAAGAGACCGCACTGCAACTTTCATGTTAGCAATCCGTTACAATCGAGAACACCATGTCTTGGATATCTCGCGAAAAATGTTAGTCATAATTTCGGCTATGTATGCAGTAGGGATGTCAAAATACCGGCCCATAACCCGGTTATCGGTTGTTTTCGGTTTCTTGCGAAACCGGTTAGACCGTCCGGTTTTAACCGGGCTCAAAGTACCGGTTTTCCGGTTAACCGAGTCTTTTCATTTTCATTTGCTTAGAATTTTATTAAAAAAAATTCATACACACTCGTATTGCTGGTGTTCGTATCGTATGCAAAATCCAATCAAAAAACTCCTGAGTGGTGACTTGGGCGGGTGGAAGGAGAAGTCCCCAAGTTTGTTTCCCATTCTACTGAGTTGCCGTCTTTTCTAACGGTCGCTCACTTTGAACATGATTGAGGATTTTTTTCTTCCAAACCTCGAAGAAATAAATGTTAGGGACTTGTGGTTTCAGCAAAACGGAGCCACAGCACACACAGTACGGGGCTCGATAAATTTGTTGAAACAACATTCCCTCTCTCGAAAACAAAAGAAAATTGTATGAATTTTGAAAGAATTTTTTTTCCGGGTTAAAACCGGGAGAAGGAGAAAAACCGAAAAAAAATACGGTTAACCGTTCTTAAAGTACCGGTTATCGGACTAACCGTTCGGTTTTTGACATCCCTAGTATGCAGCACACCTGTGTGATTCGTAAAGTTTTTAAGTTTTTATAGAAAAATTAACTTCAATACAAAATTATTTATGAAATGGCAAGGCACTGTTACGAAGGATTGTCTAGAGTCCAAACGTCACGGATACTCCAGAATCTTCACTAAGCAATTACTGTATATATTCCCAATTTCGTGGGTGCGAGTTTTAACTAATTGTGAAAATCTTGACTTATCGGTACATGTATGTAGTACTACTAATACTACAGACATGCACCGCAGTTGGTGTATAGAATGGAATGATAAGTCAAGATTTTCACAATTACTTTACTAAGGGTTTCTAGAATTTTTACCTTTATAGAGTTAGAAATATTTGGCAAATGAACGCGGGACAAAGTTCGCGGCGTAGCATATGGTGTCGCTCCTCCAAAAGGTTTATCAACATAGCATATCCCCTATCTTCGCCGATTGATAAGGGTTGAAAATACATACATACAAGTCTTTTTATCGGATACTCACTAGAATCGTTGATACCACTCCACTGTATTCGGCGGTCCTGCATTTTATATTTGCAACGTATTTGTATTAAAATTACATATACATATGTGGTTTAATCCATTCATGCAATTAATATCTAAGACTTGCAACAATTCGATACGCCTATTAAGCACTTAACAAAATCAATTGAAATATATTTATCACACTTAACAATTTTTGTTATTCAAATCATTGCATTTGGAAAATTAAAAAAAATTCGCGCATGCACATAATGTAAGTATGTACATACAATTTTCGAATCTACTGAAATTTATCGATTTAGTTTAGGGAGAATTCACACCCATGAGTCAGCACCCAAAATGTTCAATTTATCATGTGACTTCAATTCCAAGTACAGTAAATGTCACTTAACACAATTAATTAATTAAGTAGATGATGAGATCATCTGATTACATGAACTACTTTAAAGAGCTTTCCTCCATCGTCATCGCATACAAGAGAATACAGAATACCCATTTGATGTACGTTCGAATATCCACCCATAGTAAACTTGAACTGCAAGGGATGGTTTCGTTCGAATCCGATGTGTATAATTTTCACACGACCTATGGACTTTCAAGGTCAGCTGATTTTATGTTAAACAAATTTCAACCAATTGCCTCTTTGCAAATTGTACTAAAGAAATGAATAAAAAACAATGTTTACATGTTCTTCAGACTGTACCAGTATGTAGGTGGTCGGCGCGAAAATCGGAATATTGTTTTCGAAGGTGGGCATTAGACGTCAAACGCCTCTAGATGAAAGAAAACACTGGAAACTCATACGTTCAAGGACTACACCCCATAGTGCGTTGGCGATGAGCTAGAATGGGAGTATGACTGGATGACATTTCGGTCAAAGGATGTTCTAAAATGAATTTTAATCAGGCGTGACCTAGACCATGGCATTGGCCAATATCAACTCCTCCCCAAGCCACCTACGCACTTTTCGATTATATGTATTTGTAATTTCCATGGAAACCCGGAAAATGTATCTCACACAACACCACTACCTTGCGAGTTATATGTAATATATTGTGTGTCCGTGTATTTGTATTTGTGTTTTCATAAAGATATGTTAAACACCAAGGTCTCTCGTGCATACTAAAACAGTTATGTTGTTGTTTTACTTGCACTTGTATTTGTGTGGTGTCCTGCAGAGTTTTAATATTCTTAAATTGTGTTCAAGGCCAAGGTTATGGGAATTAAGACGAGAAGGGCATCATGTCTACCGTATATCCTTTCGCGTTATTAAATGGATATTACAAGTGAAGAGGACATTTGAAATATAATAAACAAACAAATGCACTGTGTTGAACATTGTCGCGAATACTAGGATTTGACCAGGAATCGAATCATTCAAACGATATATACAATAATAGGCCAGTCATTTTATGATTTTAGGTCGCAAAAAATAGCTCGGCTCTGGTTTTTTGGGATATTGTTAGGGTAGATACCAGAAGTGCACCACCAAGTTTGCAACTTCGAAAAACCTGTGCTAACCCCGTGACCCTCAAAAAACCTCAAAATGTTCGGACTTTTTCATATTTTGGTATGTAATTTCCAAAAGGTGCTTCCTACAAGAAAGTCGTCTGCGGGATTTTTAAAGCTAACAAAACCTTCTTTAATTTGATTCTACCTTCAGCTTTGTAGGTGCAAAGGATCTCAAGATACAGCACTTTAAACACTGTTTTTTTTTTAAACTCGAAATTGTAATTTTTTAGTGATCGTCCGAACTAAATATCGGCTTAAATGCGCATTCTATGGAGAAAGTCATGTGACACGAAATTATAAACCAGTTAATTAGCTCTATATATGTCGGAACGAATGGAATCGGACCATGGGGTCATAGGGCTGCCCCTGAAAATTAGGTTCTTCTAAGAATTTTTTTTGTTTGTTTATGTACCCATAATAACAAAACTTCACGCAAGTGTGTTCCTGGTTAAGCCTCTTTTTTCTTTATGAACCAATCTTAACTAAACCTCACCCAAATGTGTTCCTAGTAAAGCCTCGAAACATATCTAGGAATGGATGGAATCGGAACATTACGTCATAGGGCTGTCATACAAACAAACCCCTAAATATTAGGTTCTTGTAAGAAAAACTTTTTTCTTTTTGAATCTTAAGCAAAATTCATCCAACTGTGTTCCTGGATTAGCCTCAACGTATTCAGGAACAGATGGAATCGGAACACGTCATAGAGTATGTCGTATTACAATTTCAGACTTTTTTTTTTACAAAAAAAAAGACATCTTTAAAAATGCTGTATCTTGGGATACTTTGTACCTACAAAGCTCGGGTTGCACTCAAATTAGAAGATCTTTTTAGCTTTAAAACTGCTGTGGACGACTTTCATGTAGGTGTTTTGAGGGCCACGGGGTTAGCACAGGTTTTTCGAAGTTGCAAACTTGGTGGTACACTACTGGTATCTATCCTAGCAATATCCCAAAAAACCAGAGCCTAGCTATTTTTTGCGACCTAACGCCTTACATTTCGGTTTATTGACTGGCCTATAAAGAAAGTTTAAAAGAATAAAACACATTACTGTTTGTGTATTTTTTTTTTTTGTACTGCGTTATTACCCATTGTGGTGTTTTTCTTTTTTTTTAAGGAAATGTAGTCCAGGTTTCATTTGTTGATACAACCACGGGGAGCGAATCTTTAGGTCAGTGGCGCCAGGCACGTGGCCAGGGGAGGGGTCCAGGGGGTCCGGACCCCTCCCGAAATGTTTGCAGAAATAATCGGAGTCAGCGTTAACATAATTTTGAATAAGATTGACGTCTTCTTAGCTCCGCTATTTTTTCAGACATCATTACTCATTCACTTATATAGCAGTCGATTTCAGAATTTAATCAATATTTTCAAACTGTTACCTTAGTTGAAAGTGCCGCTAGCAGTGATGCGGCTGAACACTACTAATTATGTGTAGAAAATTACTATTCGCATTCGGTACGAATTATCGTTATTATTTATCCTAATTTGCCTAAGAGTTTGGTGTCTTGAACTTTCCGCTGCTGAGGTCCTAAATGTTGCTAAGAAATAATTTCAGAACGCGATGAATAATAGTTTAGCCTGTGCATTGCTGAAAATCCAGAATGCAACATTGTCGAGATTTCCAGCTTACACCTATGGATAAATTAATATAATTAGTCATTTGAAAATGTGCATGAGATAGGGTGGCCAGACATCTCTCTTTAGGTGGATATGTCCTGCTTTTCTCTGTGCTTCCCATTCCAGCCCAAATGCCACGAACTTAAGTTCGAATCCCAGATTTCTTCCTAAGATTCCTTAATAAGAAAAACAACCACAGATAGAAACACATCATTTACCAACCAACCAGCCTCGCCACATTCCGAATTCATTAAGCTTAAACTTATAATTTTGACGGTGGTGTATTATGGATGAATCGACGAACTATATGCTCTTGGAAAGTATCAAGACCTTAAATGCGAGCCAAATACAACTTTATACCACATTGGTTTAGGGAA